>CM036560.1:121811793-123150543 GCA_020745775.1 Theristicus caerulescens
GGTAAGGGCAAGAACCCTACTTAACCTACAAAGCAAACTGGGATGCAGGGGTGAAAGATGTGTGAACCACTATACAATGGCACAGATGACTTCTATAAGGTTGCAGCTCTTCCTTCCATGCACACCATTGCCACATTAGTGAGCAAAGCTATAGAGCAGGCTGAGGCTTGACATTTTTGATGTGCTGGGACATGACAGGCGAGCAAATGCAAAGGGGGAAGTGGCTTTTAATGACTTTATTCTTGAAGAACATTTTGAGAGGGAGAGTTTTCAACTTGCCTTCTCCTGGGACAGTGCAACTCAATGGGCTCTCCCTGTCTTTTTGGACCATAAAATCTACATCTGGTTTATAATAACTACCTTTTTGCTTATTATGAGAAAAAGATGTTAAGGACTACAGAAGCATAAGCTACAACAAAGCATATGTAGGTCTTATGAATATTTTGTTGAAAAATTATTTTCTTTGCCCCAGGGCCTAACATTATTAGTAGGTTCTAGTGGTTAAAACAATCTCCATTGTAGCACTTTAAATTTCATTTACAAAACGAGGAGGCATAGTTTCATGGCAATAAAGAAATCAACGTATAGTTGTTTCAAAAGTAATTTTCTTTTCTCAATGTGAGCTAATGTTATTTCATTGTCGTCTCTTCAAATGATCGCCCAGCTCTGTGTCAGGCATGTGGGTGTTGAGATCACTGTTCTCTATTGAGTGTGAGAGATGAAAATACATCTTAGAAATCTTTTTCTACTGTCATTTCCGAAAGTGGCAATGCCCAGTGTATGTGGGCTGGATCTCATCATGCTGCCTCAATTCAGTGTCATGCTATTGAATGTCACAATGTCACAGTGTTCTCCTCCTTAGCACCTACTCCTGTTTTGGGACTATATTTAATAGAAAGAAGCTATTCTTCTCTTTATTCAAAGAGATTTGAGTCTCTTTTCTCTGCTGAGAGACATCAAATGCAGAAGCCCTTTTGTTAATCGTGAAGGACATTAAAGGTAGAGTTGTGCAAAAAACAGAATAGCACTCAGTTCCACATGGGTTGAAACTGGGACCCTGCATCATTTCAAAATTTCCACCATTTCCATCATTTCCATATCATTTCCAGACATGTCACTGCACTAATAGCTGTGCCAAGTGCTATTTGATTAGATTGCAGAAACTAGGGATCAAGTTTCTGGCCCACTGTGGTAGCCTGAATTATAATTAACTATCAAAAGCTCTATTTAATTATAGTTAACATTAGGGCATGATGTTCCTATATACTAAAAAATTTCTGAGCTTTTCTATACTTAAAGGTATACAAATAAAGGCTAAGAAGGAAAGATTTGTGCATGCCTTCCTGTTGGTATTGCCTATAATGGGATCAGCAATGCTTTCATTTCCCTCTTTAGAAGGTATCTGTGTTCAGAAACTTGTCCTTTATAATACACCTTTAATATCATTCTTCTGTTCTTAGGTAGCAATTTCATTGATAGAGCTGACTGTCACAATATTCCGTAATTTGTGAAATTGTTTTGTCTTAACACAACTAAGCTTTCTGAAATTAAAATGATGGTATGAGACACTCACAATAAGACTAAAATGCACAGAAAACACAACTGATGAATAACTACTGCTACAGAAAGAAACCTCCATGGAGACACCCTTTGACTGCTGATGTCTCAAAATGGTTTTGATTTCCCGTACAGGCTTGTACAAAACCATCTTTAATGAACACGAAGAAAAATGCCTAAAAAGTTTTTAAAAGATTCAAAAGATTTTATGATACTTGATGTGTCAATAAATTTTTCATCAAACCACCCTAAAAATATAATTTAAAATACAGCTCAAAGTTCATACTCTATGTTTTGACTTTTTGCCGTTTCAGTGGTATTTTTTCAACAAACCAAAGGTTAAAGCTCTTATTAAATTTGAATTCCATAACAGGACCTTAATCATAGTGCTGCTACTTTGATATTGCAATATAAATAATCATCACTGTGACAAATTTCACACTGCTGCTCACTGAATATTGCAGTTACTTATTTCTGCTAACTTGTTCTTATTATATCCCACTAACTCATTATTGTCATAATCTGGTGTTATCTAAGCACAAGTCCCGTCAGTCTTATTGTATTTCACAGGGATGTCCAAGGGCCATATAAATCTTTTTTTGGTACGTTAAGCTGGAGTTTAGATGGCCTCCAGCATGTTTATTTTTGATCTATGGGCAACCATAAATCTCATGAAAGACGATGCACATACTAGATATCTGTCACACTAAAGTAACGAACGATTAAATAGGTCGTTCCTTAGTGATAGATGAAAAAGGCCAAGGACTTGTAAATGCCGGGATTGGAATTAAATAGCTTGCAATCTCCTCTTTCCTTCCCACCCACCACCTCCACCCCTCAATGGAACAAGTTTCAGTGGTAAGCAGAGAAAAATCAGAGAAACAAAAATACAAGTGGAAAGCAACCAGAGGAATAATGAGCAACTCAATTTTTATCGTGGCCTTAGGAGAAAATCAACAGATGGAATTTCTTTTTTAGAGAATTTTTGGAAGAAGAGTATGGTTGGAATCACAAACAAGAAAACTGGCTTATGCTTCCTGGACCTCC
The DNA here is from genome assembly GCA_020745775.1 of Theristicus caerulescens. Taxonomy (NCBI): domain Eukaryota; kingdom Metazoa; phylum Chordata; class Aves; order Pelecaniformes; family Threskiornithidae; genus Theristicus; species Theristicus caerulescens. The sequence continues at coordinate 121,814,398 of CM036560.1, forward strand.
TGCATTCAGCAAATAAGTGTTTGTATTCATAGATTTTAAGTCAACTGAAAGGGATCAGATAAATACAATTTGCTTTAACAAAATATTTTCCAAATAAAATCAACTTGCACAGATTGCTTATAACTCAACTAAGCCTTTGAGCTGAAATGTGTCTCCTCTTAGTGTGAAATTCCAGGCTTAGGGAAACAAAACCAGCTTTATCAAATTTTTTTATCTTGGATTAATGTTTTAGTTCAATAGTTACCTCCCAGTGACCAGGCCTCTCTATATTTATTGTGTAAAATACAAATTTGAATTATTAACAGATAGTGTTAAAATGAAAAGAGTTTGTTTCATTTGCTTTATACTTCAATTCCCTAAAGACATTTATTTTAGGGTCAGGAACCTTCTTGATATGACTGTTATATGACTGTATTATATGACTATGTGCTCCTTTTTGTCTCTTAAGACAAAAGAAAATCTTTTCTAAATTACCTGTTCGCAAGAAGAGTGCTTGTTCTTTCGCACTAATTTATTTTTAAGTTTACTTACTGTGATTGTCTCAAACCAGACTCATCTCACAGGCAAAAAGGAGTAAAATTTTATGCTCAGGGAGTCTGGCTTTTGCAGTCAACTTTGTATTTCTATTATATGGATGGTGTAAGAACCACAGATACCCCTTATTGTCTGTTCCCTCATTTCCAAGTGCTTCAATTATGATAGTATGGACAGTTTTGTTTCTTAGAAACTCTAGCTATATACTTTTTACACAAAGACTTAACTTTCAGAATACTGATTGTTGGGTATTTGCACTTGGTTCTGTAAACAGGAAGCTGTCATGCTTGCCCTAAAGACGGACCTAAATTTTGCTTTAGATTTACTTCAGTATCAAGAAAATTATATTGAAGGATATAATTTTTTTGAAATATTGAAGGATATTGGGAAGATAAATGGGAAAAAGCTGCACCTAATATTTCCTGATTTTTAATATGTAATAGGCCAATGATAGAAAATAATAGGCTAATAATAATAGGTAAATTTAGTGGTCAGTAGATTTATATGTTGCTTGCAATTGTCGTTGCTTCATTCTGTTTGTATTGACCTCAGCTGTCACGGGTCACTTTTATACATAAAGAGCAATATGCACAACATAATGATTATTGCTGCTAATAGGATTTAAACAACAAAAAAATGAGAAGAGGACAGACATGCTGAGGTTAGTGGGAAGACTAAAAGGGGATTTGGATCTTTTCTAGATTAAAAACAATTGGCAAATGTTAGGCAGTAGTTACCAAATGCCACAGCAGCACCTGTTAAACAAAAGACAGGGCAACATTACTGAGATTTTTTTATATTGGACTCTTGTTGCTATTTCAAATTGGAAAAATTGCTTTCAGCCAAATTCAGTTATGCCATGCTACCTTTCCATATACAAAAGGGGATGAGTCTGTGATGTAGTATGTGTGCCAGTGCTGATTATGGCTACTTGGTTGACTGAATTGATTGGCTTCTTCAGAAAAAGTGATTTCATTTTGTGTGTTTCTTTTTAACTAGTTAGCCAAGGATCACCAGATCAGGTACCCCAAATTAATGAAACAGAACGAATTCTGTAGCACACTCTTCCTTGAATAATTAGATAGCATTACAGAGAATTTATACTTTCCTACTACTTGTTATTTTAGTTATTTTTACAAAGCAGTTTAACGGTGGTCAGTCTTTGTTAGGATGAACAGATCAAAACAAAGACAAGACTGGGCTTGCTTTGGACAAGACAGTAGACAATGCTTGTGTCACTTTTTAATCAGATTTGTCCTTATTTCCATTAGAAAAAATGCTTTTGTGTCTCAGAAGCCCTTTTCCTGTTTGTTCCTGGGGACTTCTCTGCCTTTTACATCATGTAGGTGCTACTCAGAACGGCTCTGTGGTACTCCGACAATGCTTTGGTGAATTTAATTTGTTGTTTCCATGTCTTGCCGCCATTGCTCTTTCAGGGATGCTTCTGGATGCCAGAAACTGGACACTTGATTTCTAAGACAACTCAGTATGAATGTGTCTGATAATTGATATTGTAGTGGTTTGCAGCTCCAAATTAAACAAGCAGGCATCAGAGTTTGCAGCTACCCAAATATCTACTTGGTATTAAATAAAAGAGAATGTAGGAGGCCAGATTCCTCTGTGGTTTGATCATATCAGCTGCACTGACAGAAGGGACAGATATTTTGGGTGATTTTTGTGGAGAATATGGGAGCAGCTTGCTGAACCCAGTGAAATCAGTGCAGTATTCCCAGCCATTTCAGTGTAGCTATATTTCTCCCGAAGTTTCTGATCCCTCAACCTTCAATTCTTTTCTCAGTCAATGTGAAAAGAAGGTGACTGGGATGGCCTGTACAAGATAAAATGAGATACGATGAGGCTGATCGTAAGCGATGCTGGCCCTGCGTTGGGCAATTGGAGCTATTGTTTGTGCATGTGGGAGCTATGGATATGTGTGATGTTATCAGGTTTTTAAAGTCTTCCCCCTGAGTGAGCTGTGGTTTGGCACTGAGAGTTATTATAGGGTTTGGAGGCAAAATAAAGAGTCACAGTACTTGAATTCACTGTCAGTCTGGGATATCTGGAGGAAAACTGTAATTCTGTTTATGTTTTGCCATGGTTCTACCATTGCTCCCTCCTTTTAAAGAGTAGAAATGAATTAGTTGATTTAAACTCATGCTTCTTCTTTTGCCTCCTGGGCCTCACAATTTTAAGCACCCAGGCGGTGCCTGACATCAATCAGGGCACCTTCTGGAGCAGATTTCTGCATCGGGGAGAGTTCAAAAGCTCCTTTTGAAGGACATTTTCTTGTGGAGGTTCTTTGAAATTCTGAGGAATTAAAATGATGAAAGGTGGCTCTGGTGCATGAAAGGAGGCAGGTGATCGTTTCAAGTGCCCTTATTTTTGTGATCCATGGATTTTTCAGCTTGTGCATTGACTAGGTATTGCTATTAAATTTATTTATTCAAAATGCAATACAAAGAAAATATTTTTTTCAAGTTATGAAATACTGATAATAAAACCTAATAAAGATCAGAAAAATAACAGTTTTCTGACCTAAGTATATTCTGTGGATGATGGGTTGATGTTCTAGTCAGTACTTTGTTATTGGAACTCACTTCTTTCCTGCAGGAAGAAAAGCCGCAAACCACAGATTTGTTAAATAGTCTGTCTTGCTTGCAGTAAAAGCTGTTTACAGGCTATTTCTTATGAGTAGAAAATGAGGGAGAGTAGGATTTTTCATATTAACTGGTAGTAGCTATCCGTATCTCCTGTTTTTTGTGCAAAGTACTTTTTATACAAAAAACTCAGTAAAGTGGCAAGGAAAAGGAAAAAAAAGAGAAGAGCAAAGAAAATTACATAATTTCTGAAAAAAGTGCAAACTTATTTCAGCCCAAGCCCTGTAATTTTTTCATATCCTCTATTGGAAAAAGAAATGGAGGAGAAACAGAAGGAAAATCCCTTAGCACCTTCAAGATGTTATTAAAATCATTTCTTCTACAGTCAGTAGAAGTGTATCTTATTTAGGGAAAAACATAGTTATCTGTAAGCTATGACAATATATGAACTATATTTAATATAGTATACATTTAATATCATAAGTATAATTAATCTGCTTCTTCTTTAAGATGCTGTCTTCTTAAGATGCTGTCTTTTACTCAAACTATTATATTTCCAGTATTTGGTATTCATTAGGAAGCAACTAAATGCTCTTTTTATTATTTGTTGCTGGTACTATGTCCAGATTTCAGATTCCCTTCCTGTGTTTGGTCCAAGTCTAATTAATTTGAAACTAAATTGTGGTGCATGCTTCTCTCCTGTACCCAAGCCCAAGGTATTGCCTGGCAGAGCCCCCCTGAACCACAGTCGTGCTCTTACCCTGTCTAGAAAAGGGCCCTTAGCGTGTGTGATCTGTAGTAGATCTGAACAGACTCTGCCACTGCCAGCTCTAATTTGTTGTTTCTCCCTTCGGGGAAATAGTTGCATACTGTTCTACTGATCTGCTGACCCTTAACTTCAGCATCTCCATTGCCCCCTCCAGAACTGTTATGTTTTCTGAAATCAACTATGGAACTTTTTTTCTTTGCAACTTATTCTGATAAGAAATTCCATCCTAGATCAGAAAAATCCTCCTGAGCAAAAAACCCACATTGAAACCAATATATGTCTAGAAGGCATGTTGCATTAGAAGAAAAGACATTTTGGTGAGAAAATCACTTACTGGAAATGTTTCTATCAGCTCTAGAAAAAAAAATGGTTTTATTTATGGGATCTAAACCATTTGGGAGATGAACTCTTATAAATGGGGCCCTTAAGATGGCTGTTCTATACAAAGTTCATAGCTGAACACCAGGGAAAAAAAAATCTACCTTTCTTATATGACACGTGTTAAAACCAACATGTGTGCCCCTGTGTAGAAGTTGTGTACTATTCTCGTGACCCATTAAGAATAACTTCAAATTTACTTCACTGTCTCTTTTCAAAATTCTGTTGATATTTGATCCTCAGAGCTTTATTCCAATTTCTGTTTGGTTTTGATCAGCCCAAAATTCATGAGACAGGTTGTTTGTAGGAAGTCCTGTTGGATTGTTTGTCCAGTGCTGTCTGTACTGACGTATTGCAGATATTTATGAAAAGCAGAAACCCCTCATATTTCATCTGTGCTTGCTTGTTTTTTAGTCTCACTCCTCACGCCTCTTCAGTGTTTTCCTCAGAGCTGTACCTCCTATACGCACATTAGTGCATGTCCTCTGTACTTTAAAATCTTCTGCTGTTTATTTGGTTTTATGGACATTTCTGGTAGTGTTTATTTTTTTATTAGTTAAAAAATCTGTTGCTAATCTTCCATTTATCTCAAAGATCCTTCACAGCATTGTGCTGCATCGAATACATAATATGTATCTGGTGTCTTACAAATCTATCTGAATTTAAGAAACCCTGCTGTGTTTAAATGAACAAGCATTGCTATGTGTTTTAAAATAACTTTTAAGATCCTTTGAAGCAGGTGTAAGGGTTTCATTACTGAAAATTCCTTCCCTGCATGATACAGCTACTCTACAAATACAACATCTTACAATGTGGCCAGTTTCATCCTATGAATTTTCATAACTCTTTAGCTCTGAGCTACCATGAGTGTTGTTATCCCTCAAGCCAATCACATATTTCTCAATGTTTTATCCAAGTAGGCTACCTGATATTGCCAGTGCTCTGAAGGTTGCTGTCCTTAGCCCTGAGTTATTTTCTGTCTATGTGCTTCCAGTCTCATTACTAGACTCATCTTGCTTTCTGTAGGTGGCAGCAAGTATATTGTTCTGCTGATGCTCTTTCATCTCTCTAAAAATGTTTGTTCCGGACCTAACACAAGGAATGTGCAAATAGGTGTTTTACTGCAGAGCAAATACTTAGCAAACACGTTGAGTTCTGGGTACGACAGGAACACATTTTTCTGAAATACATATTCAGAGAACAGAATAGCAATAGAACTGTTGCCTGAGAGCAATCACTGCAGCAGTTTAGTGGTTATGATGAGAGAGAGCTCTCTCTGGCAAGGGAGCTACATCCTATCTCAGATTTCTAGTCTGAACCTACCAGCACATCAGGGCCCTTGGGCATCTTATTGCCTCTGTAATGGCTCATACCAGCTCCCTACACAATCTCCAGAACAGCAAAGAAGAGAGAGGATGAGAAATAGGATGGGAGGAATGAAGTGCAGAAAAGGTGGGTGTGGATAAGCAATAACATGCACTTGGGCATTCTTTGCCGGTAAAATTGCTCTGAAGAAGCTGCTATAACTTAGCACAGTGCTGAGCAGCCCTAAAGCACCTCTAAATTTCAAGTAACCCAAGTTGCTCCCTAGGTTCAGCAATGTTCTGTACGTTCTGTCCTATACATACTGCTCAGAGCATTTAAGAAGCAACAAATTCTGTCTCTTTCCTCATCTCTGAAGGTACCAACCTGTCTCTTGCGTAATGAGGTGACAGATCTGTGTGACTAACAGTTGTACTCTCTTATCCTACCACTACCATCCAAACGGGCCCTCGCATTTTTCAAAACATATTTATCCTCGAATGTCCTCTGCTGGAAGTTATGTCCTATTCAAAGGATCTTCTTATTCCATCACATTCCCTTTTGAAAAATATGAGGCTGGTTACCTTTCCTGAACCAAATCCCCTCCATTGTTCTCTGTCTTTGCACTCAGGGTTGCGATCCCATGTATATGTCTAACCGTATGCCAACATCCAGGACCTTCTCACAGTGATCTTCTGCAAGCCCTGTCCCATGGACACCATGCTGTGACATGGCAGGTTTCCATAGGTTTGTCCAGTCAGCAGTCTCCTTTTCATCTGCCTGATTCAACTGACCTCATGGAGTTACTCCTGTTTCTACTTCTATCAGTGAATGGAGGATCAAGACTTGCCCCTGTGGTTTCATTATGTAGGTTACTTTAACCTCAGTCAACTGATGGCAATTATAAAGCAGTCATGGTAATAGAAGAAATTGTTCCACTCTCAAGAATTAAATGGAAAACTAGATAGTGAAGTGTCTGTGCAAATCCGAGCTGGTAATATCAAGTTGGGAACATTGTTCACGTAAGCTTACTAAAAGTTACTCTGACATCAATTGAAACAGGAATTTTAACAAGTCTTCACATAGAAAGTAGGATTTTAATTTCAGAAGTAATCAAATCTGAATTGTTTTGTCTCTGATCTAAAAAAAAAAAAAAAACAAAAAACCAAACTGGAAAGAGTAGATGGTCCTAGTGGGACTTGGTAACATTTCACAGCAAATGAGGATGTGACTCACGCTGTTCGTGAGGGCTGGATCGTGTAACCTGCAGTCTCAGCTCGCTCAGGTTTCACTCCAGGCTCTCCTCCAGGCATGCACTACAGAACAACGCCAGTGCTGCTGTCTAAAGCAGGGGATTTTTCTTATCTCTGTTCTCTCTCTTCCCTTGTTGTCTGTACAGCATCAGCACCGTGGTGCTGCTGCGGTGTGCAGAGGAGGGAGGATTCAGGCTGTAAGCATGAACTGTGGTCCATTGTATTTAATGTGCAAGGCAGTAAGGACTGCTTAGAAGGAAAAAGAAGTACAAGATCATGTTTTTTTTTTTAAAAAAAGCTTCTACCCAGCGTCAAGCAATATAAGACTTTCTTTTTTGTTCTCAGCTGCAGGGAATGCCTCGGGAAGCAGAACACCCAAGCTTTTAATTTATTTTCCCCTTGACTCTATGTACATTGCAGTGGAAGCAGACTACAGAGCCTCGCTGTTGGTCTCTCTTATAATTGTTCTTGTCTGAAGGAATTATACTTTAGTGCTAACTGCAATATGCTGCTGCTTTGCTGTCTATTATCCTCATGAATAAATAAAATGAGCAGGAAGAAGTTGAAAGTAGGTCTCATTTTCATCATGTATAAGATCTACCTGCACCCTTCATGCAGTACATTAATTAACTGAACTCTTACCTTACTGCCCAGGAGTAAGCAATTTCCTTGTTTATTTTGCAATGAAAAGACATGGAGAAATATAAGACTAGCTTACAGTGTTGTGTAAAGTGGCAGAAAACGGCCAGCTTCTACCCATTGAAAATACAAATGCTTCTCTATATCCCCACTGCAACATACTCATCCTGTATCACACTTGCAATGACGTGTGCCAACAGGAGCAGCTGTTTCTCCTGTCTGTCTGTGGCTGCTTTGCTATCGTAACTATTTAAACACTTTTCAGTCACTGAAAGAGCTCTGGAGGCTGATCAGAAAAAGTCAGAGCAGAAATAGTCTCACAGACTAAAATAGATTTTAATCCTATTTTGCTCCATAATATCTAAAAACATATCTTCAGAAATTGTTTTCCAGAGGAAAAAAAAAAAAAAGCTTCCTTTTTTTGAAGGAGGCTTTGGGTTTACAGGTGAGGGAATGAAGTTACCTCAGCCACGCGACAGTTGAACCCACACTGGGCTATTGCGTATTCTGGCGGTGCTCTACAAGACTTTCACCTGGATTAGAAGAGGCAAATGTCTTATTTCCTTCATTTCTCTTTTCCCCATATCTTAGTTTCAAATCAACTGACCAGTCTGGATTTTGTAGCTTTTGGTTTCCAAACTTTGCAAACTTAGGCCTAAACATTTTTTGCTTTCTGCTGTACTTTTACTTCCTCTTTGGGCTTATATATATATATATATATATATATATATATAGGGCCACAAAAATGATCAGAGGGCTGGAACACCTCTGCTATGAGGAAAGGCTGAAAGAGCTGGGGTTGTTCAGCCTGGGGAAGAGAAGGCTGCGGGGAGACCTTATTGTGGCCTTTCAGTACTTAAAGGGGGTCTACAAGAAAGATGGGGATGGACTTTTTAGCAAGGCTTGCTGCGACAGGACAAGGGGTAATGGCTTTAAACTAAAGGAGGGTAGATTGAGACTAAACACAAGGAAAAAATTTTTTCACGAGGGTGGTGAAACACTGGAACGGGTTGCCCAGAGAGGTGGTAGATGCCCCATCCTTGGAAACATTCAAGGCCAGGCTGGATGGGGCTCTGAGCAACCTGATCTGGTTGAAGATGTCCCTTCTCATTGCAGGAGGGGTTGGACCAGATGGCCTTTAAAGGTCCCTTCCATCCCAAAGCATTCTATGATTCTATGGTACACACACACACACACGCACATATATATATATATATATATATAAAAACTGTTCAGGACTGATGGATAAGGGGTAGAGAGGGCTGCTGTTAATTCCTTTCAGGAGAAACGCATTCTCTGTCCAATTCACATGATGTGCTTCCTCTGCTCCTTGGAGCTAAAGCCATAGCTTACTTGCATGCAGATTTCCAGAACTTGCTTGTGAAAGGCTGCATCTCACCTGAACAGGGAAAAGTTGGGAAGCATACCATGAAATAAATCATAAATGGCAGTGGTGTTCTTTTTTATACTCTACGTGCGGGCAGGTTTCAAAGAAGAGCAAATGGGCCTGAGAGTGCGTCGTATGACAAACAAAGCATGTGTGAAACTTTTCTTCCTTAAGGCAATATCTTAGCAAAACTGACCTAAAAGACCAAAAATTATTGGTAAGATTTTGGATAGAAATTGTGTGCTCTATACAGTAAGCTACACAAGCCTAGTCTGGTGCATTTAGATGTCAAAATGTGGTCATCTCAGTTCGTTTTATATACATGTCTGCATTCTAGTATTACAGAGTATGCTACGTAATATTCATACATATATGTATTTATATATAAACCTTACACAATAAAATACACACATATGTACATCTAAATTTGCTTTTAAACAGTTTAGAGGGAGAGATGAGAAATAAAGCAAATAAAACACAGAACGGTTGTATATAGAAAGAGGAGTCATTTGTAAATAAACAGGAGGCTGGGAGACAGCCCCGAACATCCAGGTGAATGCTGCAGGTTTGCCAGCCTGAAAATCTTGGGGGGATCTCTCAAGCTCTGCATGTGAGAAGATTTGTGTTGCAGTGAAACCGGGAGCTTTCGGAGCCGGGAAGATGAAGCAAAATCTGTGCTGGCAGAGCAGAACACAGCGCATGTTTCACTGGTAAATCACATTTGGGTCCTTGGAGTCAGAGAAAACAATAATTAACAAGGATGATCACTGTATTTATTCTGTTAAAGTAATATTTCTTGGAGTTTCTGAGAATAGTTTGTATTTGAACTATTCCCTGAGATGTTTAGCCTGAAAATTAAAGAAAAACAGTTTATCATGAAATAGAGACTTCTGTGCTGAATGTGATCCAGGATTTCACTGATACTGTCAGACTGGTAAGCACCTCCTGTTCCCTGCTTATTTTATAGCATTTGTCACACTTAACACTAGTAAAATGTACCTAGAGAGCCTGTTATCTATGAGCCTGTCTTCAGCACTTGTTCTGACACTATGCTTGGAAGATGCACTGATAGCAATCATGTAGTCCATCATATTTATGGGACATCTTTGGCACGGAGTATTACCTGTAAATTCTACTATCAGGGGAAAGCACACTGTGCAACAACTAGATAGCAAACAGATCATAAAATGCTAAAATATTCCAGGGACAGAGCGTGATCATGTCATTCCTGGCATGCAGGCACACAAAGTAGCTCCCACTTGGAAAAAAACAATAACCTTGAACTGGACAATATACATGAAAAAGGGGTATAGAAAATATCAGTGGGAGCCAAGAGTAAGAAAGCTGGGTTGAACAAGCAACATTCCGGCAGTCTTGAAAGTGTTTGTTTTAATTTTGTGGCTTCTGTGTGGTGGCATGAAGGGCCTAAGTTTCTGCACAAATGAAAACAACTTTTTGGGGCTTTAAGTTCAGTTGAGAGAACAGCTGTCTAGATCAGACTGTGCCAAGTGCTGGTATGTGAGACTCAATTTGCATTTTGTTATGAATAGTTAGCTTCCATGAATGTTTTCTGCAGTTAATTACATTAATGTTTTCTTCATTTTACTTATATTATTTATTGCTGAAAAGCTGTTAATGAATTTATACATTTAATGGATAGTAACAATTGGAGATAGTGATCAAGATCAGAAGGTATTTAAGCAGCGAGGTTTTTCAGTGTTTGAACCCTGCTTCCCTTGCTTTTTGCTATCATTTTGTTGCATAATACAATTAACACATTAACTCGCATGTTTTTCCAAAGCTTGTGAGGAAAGCGAGCTAATGTGAAAGACGGCACAAACAAATGAAGGGAGAAGAAACCTAGGATCACAGGACCTATGTTGGAAGGCATCTCCACCGCTATCGTATCGAGTCAATGCTATTGCAGGGATGGTGCCTAGTGTCTCCAGAAATGCATCAGGATCCAGCTTAAAATTGTTTGTTTTTTTGTGCTGACTCTTCTTGAAGAAGAGACTTCTGGAACTACACCTGGCTTAATGATTAAAAACTGTGTCATATTCTGAATTAATTGCTCAGTTTACATTTGTGGCGAGTTCATAGGCATTTGTTTCTGTGAAAACGGTCCTCTTTTTCATCATCTTCTAATGTATTTTGCCAACCTATTAGTCCATATGGCTCAACACACATAGCTTATACTGTATTTGTTGCTTATCCATGCTTACGTTACCATCTTACACATTTATGTACTGGTACCACAACATATATACCTGACCTACGTACGTGGTACCTAATTACACACTATTTCCCTCATAGTATCCTGTCACATTAATTTTACAAAAAAGAATAAATTCAACAGCTTCAGAGAAAATTAAGTATTCTCTAATTTTTGAGTGCTTGACTTTGCAAACCAAATAACTATAAAATGAAATGACTTTTAATATATATGATTTATTGGAGTTCTTTGTGGTAACAAAGTAGCTTAGAATAAATTCGAGTAGATACCACCTTCATTATGCACCATTACTATAAAATACGGGCATGCATTAGCTATAAAGGCTGAGCTATTTTTATTTTCAAATCCGTACACTCTGAAGGTGATGATCCAACCTTCTTAATGTGAAAGTATTCATTTTAATGAGCCAAGAATAAGGTGAAAATGGAATCACTACGCACGCTTTTTGAAAGCAGAAAATCAACGGAATTGTGACAGCAGTATTCAAAATAACGTCATAGCAATTTGCCTGTGCTCTATTGCCAGGTTTTGCTACTTTTCTGTAGTGCCAACGTGCTCATTAATTTATCTTCTCTTTGCAGTCTTCTCTCATGGACTGATACAATAATCTTGCACTTTGAGAGGAAAAATATGGGTGACAACGTTACATTTTTAAAGGCAAAAAGTCTTTACAAAGCAACAGGTAAGTACGTTTTTTGCTATGCTCTTGTAGGAGTTAATAAAGGCAAGTTTATCAATGCATTGCAGAGCTGTGCTGTCACAGACAGAGTCCTGTGGATGCCTCTTTAATGATCCACTGTAAGATGTATCTGTGTTGTCGTCTAAACAAGTTAGCTCTTTTTTATTTCCTTTGCCCCTAAACAGTGCTAAGTTTCATCCCGCTGGTCCAGTTTCTGAAACTTTAAGGGTCTTAAGTTATTTCTTGATGTCTGTTACTTTAATTATAGCCTCTTGTAATTTGGTATTATCATCAGATTTGGTGAATATGAAAAGTATGGCATTAGTGTGTATTCTCTTAGTTATTTATGATGATATCATACAGTTTTGTTCCCTAAAAAGAAGCTCTTGAAGCATCCTTATCTTTTCAGCTTGAAAATGATGAGTGTTTTTTGTCTGTGGACTATTAACCTTGGTTGTATATCTTCCACATATTTTATCCAAATTTCTTTTGCAAATGAATCTTGCATATCATTTTATACTGCTATTAATACTGCTGTGTGCCTGGGAGCTCAGAGGCTTTAATAAAACATACCTGTACTTGGCCTACTTCTTTCTTCCTATACTGGCATTCATTAAAAACAACTCAATTGAACTCCGTAGCGTTACTCCTGGTCTAAAACAAGAAAGCAAATTAGGCCAATATGTTTGCTGTGGCTCTTCACATATTTTTCATTTTTGGAGTGCTGTGCAAATATAACCAAGTAATTTAAATAAATATGGGAATGCTTATAAAAGATGACTAGATGTGTGAAATTATCTATTTTATATTTTTTTATACAAAGACAGGATTTTGTGTTGGATTTCTCACACATCCAGACTTTGAACGGGTTTGGAGCTGTACTGGAGTGGCATTTTCTGCAACATGTACTCGTGTGTCCTTTGGGAAGCTCGGGCTCTAGTGAGAAATCCAGGGGAGTGCTGCAGAGAGAAATCAATAGCTAAGGCAAGACTTCAGATCTGCAGAGCTGAAATGCTGAATTTTTGCATCTAGCAAAGTGGAAAACAGGTATGTCAACAGTAGAGATTTCTGTTAACATCAGTATTATTGCTCTCTGCAACTGCAAATTAAGAACTGAGTAGATTTAGGATACTATGATAGCAATACAACTTAAACTATTGAAGATTAGCAGAGACGTGGCCTGAAATGGGAATAAGTGCTCAGTTTAGCAAATGCTCTAAAACTTGGCTACTTCGTATCTGAAAACTTGAAGAAAAAATAGCATCAAAAACTGACAAACATCTTGGCATAGAGATGAGTAAGTTTTAGCAGCAGGTATTGTTGCCCAGCCTGTCCATGCTCAGAATAAAACTGTTGTCTCCCCTTGATTGCCGAGGAGTGGTGTGCATCAGACATAGAAATGGTTGTGAAAATGCCGGAGCACCATATATGCAGTTCATTGTGGAAGTGCTTAACCATTTATCTGCGTTAGGGAAGAGGGTTAGATAACCAAAAGCTAATTGGACAGTAGCCATTCAGCCTTATATAAGCCGCACGTGGACAGACACAGCTTTTGCAGGCGCGAGAAATCACCGAGGAAATTTAGCTTTTGCTAGGGAGGTAGCTGGTGACTCACCTTTCTAAATCGGTGGGGGTGAGGGAAACTTTCCAAAAGGAATGAGGAATGGCTCAAGCTCTTCCTATATTTCATCAGGAATTTAGGAATGAGCCCTGTGAGGCAGAAAATATCCCCAAACCCTGCATATCTGCTGTATGAAAAGATTTTTTTGAAGTTGAAATGGATTTTTTTTCCATTTAAATGAGATTAATGTCAAAAAGTATATGACAGTTTTAGTTTTGCGTGGCTTTCAAGTAGCTATTTTGCAGATGTTTCTAGAATGTCAGCTTTAGAAAGATACAGATGAAAAACGAAAATTGCCATGTACAATTCCTTGAGATAAAAAGCATTGATACTGTCTTAATGGTACTAGTCTATCAGTTTAAGAAAGCAAAATATGGAGCTGGGGTAACGAGAACTAGCAGAGCATTTCTGAAATGTTTACAAAAGTTTCCTTCTGAAAAATTTTCACTGATGTCCAGTGCCAGCTGCAACAGGGACTTCTGGAGAAGATGCTAGCGCTTGTCCTTTGATTGAAACACTAATGAACTTCGTGATTAAGACCCTTGGTATGTAACAGGGGTTGGCTCATCTTTTCCTGGTGTCCCTTTGCACCATTTGTTTATTTACGCAGTTAATTTGCTGCAGAATATAGGGCTTGGCCCCTAAGTGTGCTGGATACCTGGTTCTCGCTGAGTCTGGGACAGATTGGTGACCAAATAACTTGTGGAGTTTGAGTCCAAAAACCCATTATTGGCAACCAACAAAGTCCTGCCAGTGCTGGGTGGAAGTGCAGGCTAATGCCGGGTTCTTACCAGGCCTGGAAAACTGATGGCTTTCCCAAGCATCCCTGGGGGAAGTAAAACTCAGTGTTTAGGAAACACTTTGCATTGCTGCTTAGTCTTGTCACTGAATCTATAAACGAATCTTGATAATGACCTTTTGGGACTGTGTGTTTTAGGAAAGGTTCTGAGGTTGGTTTGTCATTTATTAATATCCTACCCTTCAGCAGAAATTATGACAGATGGAAAAGCAGTTGCAACAGATTTTGCCCTTGTATTTAAATATCATTAATGTATGATATAATCTCTATAATATAGGCTGTATTTGGAGACCTATTAGGCTTTGATTTATGAATTAGAAGTTAGAAAATAATTCATTTCAGCAACACTCATAGACCTGGATGGTTCATTATAGTGAACGCTGTTGCGTTCATTATGCATCACAGAGGAATATAATTTCTTTAGGATAGGTGTTTCTTTAACAAACTAAAATACTAATGTATTTTACTAGCCTCTAAAATGCCTTGAAATTGGACATGAAGTCAGATTTATTTCTGAAGAAGAAAGTAACCAAGTTAAGTTCAAATTAGTTCAGTGTGCTGAGTAAACACATAAATCTGTGTAAAATCTGAGTATAGATAGTGCCTAGAAGCTGATCCTAGATGCTTTATTAGGGGAAGCTCTAGGTAAGTATGGGGGAGTCAAAGTCTCTAAAAAAGTTTCATTAAGTACCTTGATGAATTTGAGCCAACCGTAGGACTTCATTGTTGTCTCCTTATTTCCTAACATTGTTTTCTGTATTGGAAATGGACTTTACTGCTTATGCCCATGGGAAGTAAACTCGGATCAGAGAGTGACTGATGGATAGCGCTTGGTATGCTTTTTTCAAATAATTTTTAAATCAGAAAAAAATTGCTAATGTTTCACAGAGGGACAAAAAAATGGTGATCTCCAAACTGTTTGCAGACCAAACATTTAGGAAAAAAGTTTCATTTTGGGGCAACTGAGACTTTTTTTTTAAGGTTTCAAAATGTTTCATGTTCATTTCAACCACTTAACTTGTATATAACAATAATAATAAACAAAACTGTCCCAAAATATCAAGAGAGAGATAATTTCAAAACAGAAAGTTTTGTTTCAGAAATTGTTTCATTTCCAAATCTAAATGGAAAATACAGAGTGGATGAATGGAAACTATTCTTTTCTTGCAAATCCTTTTCTTTTTGGCAGACTTGGCTTCTTTTTTGATAAAAATTATTTTAGCTGAGAATTTCTTAGGCTGACTGTACTGACAAGCATCGAGCTTCCTCAGTGAGCTGCATGGTGCCTGTGTCGGTGAGGTCTTGAGAGCCAGCTGAATGCCTGGTGGGAGGGCCAGGGGCAGGAGGATGCTCAGATGTGCTCTTCCCCCGTGCTGTAACAGCCTGTCTGATGTGTGCCCATGAGGACACAAGTTTGAAGAGGATTTGAGAATCTAGATTAGGGACTGGGTAATTCTTCTGCTGAACACTGAATCTGAGCTTTAGGGAAAATTTGGAACTTTGGAGGAAATTCGAAGATATGGTTATGCTGCAGGCTCAAAATATGCACAGGGATTATTGGGGAGTTGGTTGCAACAGTCCCCTGCACTCCCCTGAGAAGTGGAGAGCAAGGATCATTTTTGATGTACGTGTAACGTCATTTGTCATTTTTTCCATTTCTTCTCTGTTTATCAGTTACATGTTAAATGTTCCACCTATGAGCCAATGCAGAGTGAACATGTTAAAGCTAACAAATCATTCCAAAACCTGCTTTTTTTTTTTTTTTAAATAAAGCTTGATCTATTGCAGCAATAAAGCTTCACTGCTTTCTGAGCTATGAATTCTCCTGCATTATGGACTGAATAATATTCATGCTGGTCGGCTTGACTCAGCTCCCTTATATCGATATAAAGTAAGAATTATTCTATAAACTTGAAAGGGATTGCAGAACAACAGGAGGGAAATAGGATTTACTTCTGTGGTTTGTTTTTTTTTTCCCTAAGAAGTAATGCAGATTAATTTAACAGTTTTTATATCTTCAGAGTCTTGCTAATGTTGCTCCACAATGATGGGGGGCAAGCGTGTTATTATTTTATTATTTTTTATTATTATTATTATCTGTTACTAGTACTATCTTTGATATTAGTACTATCTTCTTTTTTCATGAAGTATTGCCTAATCAAACAAGATGTGAGGTTTGCAAAAGGAACCATGATTTTCTTCTTTGTTTTTATTACAGAGTAGTTAAGGATCAAGTTTTCACTTTCTTGTTAGAAGAAATCAGGTTGTAATAAAGGTAGAAGCTGCTAAAACGTGTCTGAGAAAGCCAGCAACCGTTATACATGTGGGCCAGTAAACATGAGAAAACACCCTGGCTTCTTGTTATGTCATTGAAAAATACAATGCAGGTCACTATACATCTTTTAAACAGGCATAGTTTTACTGGATTTAGTGTTTTTTCTGATTTGGTTTTAACCTATAAATTGGGAAATAGATTTAAGCCCTGTCATTATATTCTGTACCTGCTGTGCCTTGGCTACGATGTACCTACTGAAAATCTGGAATCCATGAATATGCTAGTGGGAGATGAAAACAGTAGGACTCTGAGGCAGGTTAGTTTCTTTAGCAAATTCCTGGAAAAATATGCTTTGACTTACTGGATGTGTACATTCAACATCAAGAGCTGCCACTTAAAATAGCCTTACCCTTTTCACACAAGTTCACGATACCTAACTTCAGGCTTGCAGCTTCAGAGATATCAGAGTCTAACAACACCTCACAAATGACTTTTGTGGGCATAGTTGTGTCCAAATAATGAACAGCGGCAATCACTCCGAGATCAGAGTGGTCCAAGGAGCTTCCTAAACCAAAGCAGCAAGAGCAGACAGGATTTTGATCCCAAGGATGCTTCCTGACAACCTTTTCTGGTGGGTGGGCTGTAGCGGTAGAATTGCTTTTTATGGTAGGTTCTATTTTTAATTATTGAACAGTGCTTTTACATCCTGTAGCTATAGGAGAAGAGGTGGGCAACCTCCCCTACTTTTATGCCATGTGTATACAGTGTTCCTTTTTCTTTTTTGTCTGTTTGAAGCTCTAGAGAGGGCAGACCTGTAACTTTATTCTTGTGTGAGCTGGAGATAGAAATGATAGGTGAAAATAGAAACATCTCTCTCCTGGTGTGCTGGGGAGTGTCAGAAGCAGCCTGGTGCTCCCTCTGGAGCAGGGCATCTCTGAGAGCTCCTTTGGGCATCATCCAGACTGCTTCTTTTGGGGGAGATTTCAGTTTTCCCAAGGTAACCCCAAGCAGTCAAACAATAAAATCTGCCTGAGCTCATTCTTTTTGTTTACATTGTTAATGCTGCTGTGTAATTTCTTGCCTTTCTCTTGGTGGAAAGAGATTCAATTTCTCCTTGTTCCTACTACCTGAAGTGAGACGAACCACCTAGCCCATCCTCACCTGGCTTTCACAGGCTGCATTTGTAATTACTGCTTCCGTGCCTTTTTTCTGGCTGCTTTGGAAGGAAACTGTAAATCATTCTGTTTGGGAGGCAGAAATGTCAAAGCTGCATTTTTTCTTACTCTATGTACGTTATGGGCTTTCCTGTGTCAGAGTCTGATGGATATAACTTCACCTGTCGCCTGCCTGGTGAGCTGCACAGAGGGAGGGATGCTCTGTCTTACCATTTTGTTTTTGTCTCAGACTCTCATGGATCAAGTGAAAAAGAAACATCTTATTTCTGTGATCCTTGAAGTTTTTGAATATCAATGAGCTGGAAAGATCAAAGCAAAATATAAGCACTCACTCTGGCACGACTGTGTTGTGGATAAGGAGCATGTCCTTGGAGCTGCATTGCCCCAAGAGCTGACGGAGATCAGACTGTGACCACAAAAATGCCAGCGTGGACTCTGATTCCCTTCCTGTACCATGGCATGAGCCATCAGCTGGTGTTTTTCTGAGCACAGATCGCTTCCCCTCACTGTTGCCTCGCTTGCCCCATTTATAAGCCTGGAGCTAACTTCACGCTTGCCTGTGTGAGTGTGGGCTGAATGCAGGATGAAGGCTTGATAACCTCTCTGAACCCTTTGGTTCTTCTGGGTCACCAGCGTAAGAAAAAAAAAGGTGATCTTAAACATTGTTTTTCTTGTATAAACACATAGCTGAGTTGCAGCCTCTTCAGCTCTCATGTAAAACAGGCTATATAAGTGTCATGGAAGGGAAACAGTCACTTTAAGCATGAATATCTGAATGATGGATGGCATTAAAAATATCGGTGGTAGGAGATGCCGTGCAACAGTGTAGGCTTTCAAAAGTTGGAACAACTTGTACAGCTGGGCCTAAGTACAAAGAGGCTAAGTTTCAAGGTTTTAAAATTTTGCTGCAAGGACTGAACACAGATCTAGCAATGCCAGTGAAAAATAAAGTGATTTTTTTCACTGAGGAAAGCACAAAGTGCTTCCTAGCAGTTCGGTCTATGGGTGTGTGTACAAGGTTCTCTCTAGATACAGCAGATTTGCCATTACTTGAGCGGTTAAATGTGCAGCAGCAGCCTGTGTCTCAGACTGCAGCATGGGGAAGAACCCATGCGTGGGGAGATGAGAGAGACAGGGTTAGATTCCATTAATGACCTCGTTATTAAGAAAATTGAAGCTAATCCACCATATTGGATTTGCTCAGTCTTTGTTGTCTGTTATTTAATCCTCACAGAATAGTGCACTTATCCACTTCTTCCTTGTAAAAAAAAAATTATTTGCACTTTGTTTTTGCATAAATTGTTCTAGAAATCTAAATTAAGTCTAAAATATGAGGTGGTGAAAAGGCATGCAAGGAGGATACAGAGAAGAGGACTTTTTTCCCCTTACATTTGTGATGAAAGCAATGTAGTCCGTGTATCTGCTACAAAATTCTCCTAAAAGCAATTGAGACCAGTTTCTTTCCTGTTGCAGATGTCAAGGATATTTGTTTCAAGTGAGACTGATCTATATTTTTTATAAGAGAGTCAAGTAATTGATTTTAATTAAATTCTGCTCTAATTGGAGCATTAATTAGCTCATTAGCTATTTTCCAATGAATCCATACTTTTCCAAATATCTTATGTCATCAATAACAAGGAAATTGCTTGTTTTCAAATTCTTAATCTAATTTAATAAATACCTTTCTTATAATTAAGAAACTTTATTCTCCTGTCTACATAGACTGAAGCATACTCAAGTGAATGTCTGCTTTAGCTCTTTTAAAATGATTTTTAAATGCCTAGTGGCCACATTTAAAATTCATAAGATAAAAATATGTTACAAAAGATGACTTATATGATATCCCTGGTGGCACCACTAACATATAGCTTACAGAAAAGCTTTGAGCTAACAAGGTCATTTCTCAGTGCAATGTTTTGTAAGGTTTTAAAGGCTGCAAGACTCTTGCCAACTCTCTTTTTAAGAAAAAAAAAAAAATCCACTACACTTGATCATTTTCAGAACTATTTGCAGACAGATTTTTTTCAGATGGTTTCTGTTGGCATTCACAAGATTAGATATTTATTACTCCTGACCAGGTGGTTCTGTAGGAGCTCTTTCCTCAGCAGAATCTGTATCCTCACAGAGAAAAGTGGGGAGCGTTATGTTTTCAGTGAATTTTCTTGAAGTCCCTCTCTATTAAAAATGTTAACATTTGCTACTGGTTAAGCAATGAACAGTTTGCATGAAAGGGATTAGGTCAAAATTCCTGAAAGAGAAAGTTTCAAATGTTTAAACTGAATAATACTTGAATTTAGTCCCCAGAGGTGTGTAAATGTAACCTGCAAGCATAACTGAGCATCTATGATTGTTGCAAGATTTGACAGGAGTGTGATTTTTCATTGCTTAGCACAAGTGTGATGCACTTTTTAGTTGATGGCATTCTTCAAGTTGCATTTTCCACAACTGTGTCATTCCTCTCTTATTGTAGTTTATTTTCTCTTGGGAGAAGGGAGACTCAAGTCTTTAATTATCAGCTGATGGGGCAGCTCAACTATGAAAGTCTCTGCATTGCCATAGTCCTGACTGAGGGAATAATCCTGCTTCTATAAAGGCATCAGTGTATTTTTCATACCATTCACTGCAAATGAGAACAGACCTGTTTTTACTGATAGAGGATAATTCTACCAAATGAGATTTCATTTACCCATGGATTTCATCACCATGATTTTGGGCTCAAAGGAATTACCAGTTACAAATCCACTTTAAAACAGAAAGGTCAAATATGCAGAAAACTCTTTACTTTCATGTCCACTAGGGTGTGATCTGATGCTTTTTCATATCAAAGATCATTGTTCTGTGGAAAAGTACATCTTGGATATTGGATTATGTCTCTGTTGGCTCCTGTCCAAAGAGGACGTCCATGTGTTCAGGGAGTGCTGGTGTGGAGAGGCAGAAGTTCTCTGGATGACATCTAAAGAGGAACACAGGTGTTTAAAACCAGATGTAGGTCTCTGGCTGAAAGTCATCTTACATGAACAAACTTAGCCCTCTGACAGGGAGATATTTGGCCTACCTTGATCTATCAGTATCCAGTAGATAATGACAAGGACTTTGAGAAGACAGTTCTCCCTATCCTAGAAAGGACTGTGGACACTGTAATGGGCTAATTATTAATTACCCCTACACTAAAGGGCTCTAATGCCCTCTGAGGGTGTCCATCTCTCTTAACTGGTAAGAGATAGACTCTAGACAGTGAGACTGGACTTGAGAGCCTCCCTTACAGATGACTAAAATTAATGGAAATCCTATTTTAGGAGACCCAAACTGCAGTTCGGGAGCTCTCTGCTAAGTGATGTGCCCGTTTTCCCTATGTATTGACAACTTAACAAAGCTATGGGTCCACGAGTGTCCCAACATAAGCAGGCAGGCACCGGTCGTGCTGCTCTGGGTCATGCTGGTGTCCACGTGGTGCTGATGTCTGAAAAGCTCTAGCCTGGCTCTAAGCAATCCTGACACTAATGAAATTGGACCTTTTATAATAGATATCTTTATTTTGAAAAGCCAGCCGATGGGGTAAGGAGAAGGACGGGAGGGATCGTTGATACTTGCCCTATGTAAAATAGCATCATGGTTAAAGAACTTGTCAAAGCAAGGCCTGACCTTCCTCAGCAGGTGACAGAGTCAAGCCCACACTAACTTTCCAGGAGTGTGCACTAACCACGAGGCTACTGCTTGTATTGGCTTTCTTGGGCATTCCCTTTTCCATTGACCACCAAAAAACCCAAAAGCAATTTATATTTGAGGTTATTAAAGAACAGTAGCAAACATTCAATACATAGAGTCTGAGGCAACATAAGGGATTGGCATGAACTTTTTTGAAAGGTGAAGCTGTAATCGTTATATTTTCTGCATTCAATTTATACTATTGCCAGTAGCAATCTGAATTCTGTTAATTGGTAGTAATTTTATGTTCCTCTGTGAATTTTGCTGGTGGTAAATTTCTTGCTGGATTGTGATCATCTCAAGACTGTACTTGTCTGGGGGAAAAAAATTTTTTTTGAAAGTTACACCACCACATAATCTTACTTAGTTTGGAGGCATCATTAATTGGTTTATTTTAAAGTAGGGCTTTTCAACATATTTCAGTTAACATACTAACATTTTCAACTACTTTTCCTCCTCTTTGTTTTATCACATCTCTTTATGATCACTCCATTTCAGTGACTCATTTCTCATGTTTCCACGGGTCCATAATCGTATCATGCAGCCCACCTTTTTTCTCACCTTGCTCTCTATTCTCTCAGAACTAATTTTATTCTTCTTCTCTTAGTGATTCAAAGTATGAGGCTTCAAAAGATTTAAAAAAAAAGGGGTGTGGGGAGGCAAGCTAAAAGAAAATGATACATCCACAGGCAATTGCAGAGGAAGGTTTGGGGAATCTTTCAAATTTGCTTTTGCAATTTTTTAAAGGTTAAAATTAAAGCAGCACAGGGCTAAGCATCATGCAAAAGCTCATAAGGCTTTGCTATTCATGTGAATATAATTTTGAGTCTACTCACTGTAACGCTGCAGTTTGTTCACTTCCTAATTCACCTGCGAATCCCAGCCCATTAGGCTGAAGGAATCATCACCACGGCATATGTTACCCAGGCATTCGAATCGCAGATAGAACTGCCATTTTTCAGCAGTTGTTATAATAAGCAGCAACTTGGAAGCTAATTTTTCCAGCTCCCTGAAGTTTGAACATCGGCATTGTTTCCCCTCTTCCCTGTAGTAGCATCTGAAATGGGAAGTTTAATATTTGAGGCTTTTCATTTCTGGTGGCTGTGCCGTGGTTCCTAAGGGAAAGCTGTGTGTTCAGTTGCACTTTTTCCCCAAATTCTGAAGAATAAATTATGGCTGTCAGCATTTGGGGACTGAGGCATTTTTGATTTATGCCAGGGTGACAGAGAAGCTGTTACCTGTGTCTGATTCATTTCACAGCTCAGTGAGGCTGCAGGTAGCTATCCTGAAGGCTGCTATTCAAATCACACCACAGAGCACTAGATTAGATGCCAAGGATGTTTATTAAGGACACAGCGAGATACCTTCACAAACTGAAGCTCAGGCTAAGCTGTAACACGAGGTGTGAGAGAGCACAAGGAAAATTGCACGGATAGCCAGTTACAGCCTGTATGGGTCTCTTCCTCGTTAATCTGAAAGTACTAAATTCATTGCAAATTAAAGATTAAATGTATTTCCTTTGTGGTGATGTGAGTTCAACGAGCAGAAATAATGAAAGTTTCAGCAAACACTGTTTCTCTCTGTAGAAAAGACCTTAATCTGTAATGAAACGTTGCCAGAAGATCCAGTAGGACAGGCCAACAGTTCAGGAACTAACTGAAGTCCAGAAGCAAAAGTACTTTATTTTCTCTGTGTCTCTGGGGAGATGAGGTACATGATTTGTTCCTTTCATTTCTACAGATCATCAGCTGTATATGCAATTAGATGTCCTTGTCTGTTTGTGTCCGATCTTGAGTAAAAATTGTGGAAGTTTCACTGTTGTTTACAATGAATTTAAAATAGACACTAAATCCCAGTAAAATCTTTGGGTTTTAAAGTACTTTAGCTGTTTTCTCTGGAAACTGAAGGATAGAATTCTGTCATTTCGTATAGTCTTTTTCAACTATTTTGGAGTTTTTGATACAATATTATTGTCTGTTTTTCTCACAGTGTAGTAAATCATGGGTGGCCCGGAAGTCATGCTTTTGTTACAAAGAATTAAACGCCTTTCTGTAGGAATAATTCAAAACAAAATATATAGTTTTGCTGACTGAGTGAATTTTGAGTAGACACAGTGGGCTGGGTACATATGTATAAAAAAATGTTGATAACAGATGATCACTGCATGCAGAACTGAAGCTGATTTAGAGATAAAAGAGAGACAATTCTAATGAAGAATATTGAAATTAGAAACAGATTAATGTTGTAGTTTAAAGTCTTTTGACATTTATACTCTTCATCATCATGGCGACTGTGTTTTCAAAGAAGTTGTATCTGAATTAGGGGTTCAGGTTGTATTAAAACAATTCAAAGCGAAAGGAACAATGCACTTTCAGTAGCATCACACCCACATCATGAATGCATCTGGTCTTGGAGGAGCAACAACTTTTAGAAGTCTGATGCAAAGACAGTTCATACCTCTGAGGTTCATCTCAGGTTCTCTGCATACTCAGCTCTAATTTCAGTTTGGTTTTTTAAAATTTATATAGGCTTGTCCTGGTTTCAGCTGGGATAGAGTTAATTTTCTTCTTAGTAGTTAGTAGAGTGCTGTGTTTTGGATTCAGGATGAGAATAATGTTGATAACACAGTGATGTTTTGTTTCTTGCTGAGTAGAGTTTACACTGGTCAAGGACTTTTCAGCTCCCCATGCTCTGCCTGGTGCACAAGACGCTGGGAGGGGGCACAGCGAGGACAGCTGACCCAGGCTGGCCCAAGGGCTATTCCATACCGTATGACGTCATGCTCGGTATATAAACTGGGGGAGCTGGCCGGGGGGGGGCAGCGATCGCTGCTCGGGGACGTGCTGGGCATCGGTCGGCGGGTGGTGAGCCAATTGTATAGTGTATCACTTGCTCTGTATATTATTATTATTGTATTATTATTATTATTACTATTACTACTATTCTATTTCATTTTACTTCAATTATTAAACTGTTCTTATCTCAATCCACGAGTTTTCTGACTGTAACCCTCCCAATTCTCTTCCCCATCCCACTGGGGTGGGGGGAGTGAGCGAGCGGCTGCGTGGTGCTTAGCTGCTGGCTGGGGTTAAACCACGACAAAGCTAGAAACAGTTTTTATATAAAATCTAAATTCTTCATCTCATTGACTGGTTCCACCAGACAAAGCTCTAATAATGTGTATGCCCTAACCCACCTCTAAGAATATCTGAACTAAGAAAATGTGACAAACAGCTGTGCAAGTTTCATTGGTTGCAACTACATGTTTGCCTTCGGATTTGTTTGTGGATTCAGATGGTTGTACTATATCTGCATGTGAAATAAAGTTTAAGGAATTAACTTCAAGAGCAAGCCGTTAGGGTCAGGAGAGAGAAAATTAATTGATATGGGCCAATTGAGTTGGAAGAACTTGAAGACCTGGAGAAGAAACACTGATTCATGTTTCAGCCTGAGGAAAGCACATTTTCTTGGGTTAAAAATGTTTTCTTCTGAACTTCATAAAAATGGACAAACCAGAATGCCCACAGCTGAATACTGAAATACTACAGTTCATGCGATGAAGTGCGGGTGGGATGAGATGATGATGCTTATAGGCAGGTAATGGCCAATATAGAAAATATAAGCACAGCACAAATAGAAGGTTAAAGAGCTTTTCGAATGGAAGTGTAACACTTTGGCTGGAAAAATAGCATTAATACGTTGCCTTCGTTTAGGCTTTAAGGAAAGTTTAAAATTGTATGAAATCTAAGTTTAATAACAAGTCTAACTATTAATTAGAGCAACTGTGAAAATCTCAGTTGGGAGAGCAGAAGGAAACAAAAACATGGTTAGCTCGTGAAACATAACAGTAAAGCTGAAAAGCAAGAAGGTGTCCCAGATGGAGCATTGTTTCGTTCCCTGAGCATTGCATCTGCTGCTGCAGACACACGTCAAGATAAAATGTAGTGAATTAAAGTCAAGCATTTGTCTGGCAGTCTGCACAATCTGATTGCAAAGACTGATCAGGGATTAAATCCTTCTGACAACTGAACCACTTAATAACAGAGGTTTCATAAGGTAGAAGGCTCAAGGCAACTGGACTGCGGAACAATTAGTTTTTCTTTTGGTGGAAAAACATAAAAAAGGCACTGAAAAGCCCCAGCGTATTCATTGCAGGTAATTTATTTTTCTTTTGCTTATTTGAATACTTTCCTTGCAGAATTAAGCATTGACCTTAAAAATAAAGCATTGGGAAGGGAGGAAGGAAGCAGGTGGACAGACAAGAAGGGGCACGTTGAGTTTTAACTGGCTTCAAAATGCTTTGAAATTATTTCTCTGAGAAAAGTTCTGCCACTTCTTAGCAATTATTAGAAGCAGCTCAGAGGTGGATTTTATAACAGATGACACTTAGAAGAAGTTGACATCTACCAAACTCTGATGTACAGAGAGAAACTGGAACCAGTCTCTGGAGGTAAAAAACTTCTTGACAGGACAGTTTGGGGTTCAGATTCATACCTAGACCCTCTTTTTAGGTTTGAACCAAGTGTGATAACTGATGATAATTTTTCCTTTTTAAAGATTCCTTGAACTTCTTACTCTTCCTCTTAAAGTTATGCACCGAAAGTCAGAAGAAATGGAAGGAAATTGCTTTTCAAATGTGAAAGCATCAGTGATAGTAGAATTTAATCTATATTATTAGCAAATTTCTGAAAATAAACTCTATGGTTTAAATCATGCTTGTTTGTCAGTGGGTTCTCAGTTTATTTTTCCCTTAGGTCCGATTAAGTCTGAGCTAATTAATCTAGAATTACACCAGCATTACCAAAATAAAGTGATTGTTTAGCATAACAAAGCTGGTAATTAGTATAATTCTAGAGATAATGTTAGCATCAGCAGCAGTGAATACCTCTGTGGGATGTACAGCCAAATTGGGACTACCTGCAGACACCCCCCTTCAATACTATTATCTTGACTAGCTCTATTATCTTGAAGCTCTTCTAGTGGTAGTTTCTCCCTCTGTCTTGAACAGCCACAATTTCTTCAGATCTATAACTGCAGCAACTTTTCTTGAACAAGCTTGGCCAGCTACAGATAATCAGCTGTTTGTGCTTCTCAGCAGTCAGACTGGTATTGATTAGGTAGCCAAAATTTTCCATCAAAACAGCGTGATTATCTCTGTTCCCAGTGAGTTTGCTGTTCCTTCCCCATTATTGCTCGGAGTGCCCCGGCGGCACTTGGCTCCATTTTCAGCCTCCCTTCTGCACGCCCTGAATTGCAGCAGCAGCACAATGGGTCTATGCTGAAAGGAACACTTGAAGTCATGTGCTGAGGTCACAGTCTCACTAGTCATTTAAGAGATTAAAAACATATTTTCTAACTCATAGTGTCAAATAAAATGCAAGTCTAGAACAAGGTATGCTGCGTAAGCATCTGTCTTGTTTCCAATGGCCTGGCCAGATCTGCTCGTTGCTGTTGGAGCATAGATCTCCGTGCATTCAGCAGCCATTTCTTTGGGGCTGCTTCTTTTTTTTTAAATGTAACAATGCTGTGCACAGAAATTTGGAAAATTTGACTTCCAGAGGTGAACTGCACCAAAAGCACCTTAAGAGCTACAGTGAAGGAGTGAGGTGATGGGCACCTTCTAGATCCTCTGCAGCCAAGTCCTTGCTCTTCGGCAGCTCCAAAGCATCTTGACGGCACTGGTACAATTAAGGCAGGGTCAGTAGACATGGAGAGGGCAGATGTTTTCCAGGCAGTGGAGCTGGGATAGGCAGGTGGTATCTGCATGTGTAAATTCCTTCAGATTCTGCTCACGTCTCAAAGAACAGTTAAGAACCCAAGCATTAATTATTGAACACAGACTAACATTTCCTTTGAATAAGCAACTTAAACCAAATCATCCGGGAAGTATCAGCTGACAGTATCTCAGGGAGGTTTCTACAAGAGTCCTTGAGGGTCATATACCTACTGTCTACATGTAAGGAAAGTTTGTGCTTGCCAGCACTTATAATTTTTTCTGGGTTCTCTGAACTGGCTGAAGTCTGACTTGGAGGTAATTTTACCTTCTCTCACTAGCTGATGTTTGAGTGTCCGGCTTTTTCAGTTTAGCATAATTTCTAGTTAGCAAATATACAACAAATTTCCTCCCAGACTGGCTGAAACTTGGCTTGACCTTGGTTAACTGTTTGCTGTTTCCCAAGATGTGAAATATAATTTAATCATGAATTTTATAATGAAAATTGCCAGGAGGATCTCATGTAATTAATTATTTACTAGTATAAATGTTTTCTGTGCAAATGAGAGAGGTGATTTAAAAAATTTAGTTCCTCTGACCCATGCATCAGATTAGAGTATTTGAGGGACCGACATAAACAAACTTATTTTCGCCATCTTCTTTTTTAGCAGACTAAGGATGTCATCGTCTTCATCTCTTGCTGTAAGATTGCTGAGGTCTCGCATCTCACAGGGGAAATGAAAACTCTATTACAGTTTCCATGTCATAGCTGGAGAGTGATAGTTAGATATTAGGAAAATTTTTCAAGAGTAAGGCAAGTGCAATCGATTGCCCAGGGAAGCTCTGGAGTGTCTGTTAGCTAAGGGGTCTAACAACAATTTAGACAAGCATAGGCAAATTCTTTGTTCAGTTCAAGTGATCTGGCATTACATGTAATTCCCAAATCTGAAACGCTGTGTGGCAACACCATCAGTTGGCATAAATCTGAGGACTCCATTATGTCCTCAAAATTTCAGACATGCCTGTTCTTAAAAGTAATTTAACTGTCTCCTCATTGCAGTTATTTTCACATCCCTTAGTCCATCTACAAGTCTCATGTTTGGCAGTGTGTAGGTATGGAGAAAGGCAATATAAAGTTTCTGTAATTCATGGATGTGTCGTTAAGCTGGAAAACAAGCAACGTGACATTGTGGAAATTGTGGTTTTGGGAAAAGCAGCATATCGTTGTCCGAGAACAAGAGTGAAAATCAGAAAACTTGCATCTTATTCACAAAAGTTCCTTTGACTTGTTGCATGATGTTGGATAAATAATTTTAGTGCTTTATTCTGTTCCTAATCCCACTTTTTGTCTGTCTGTTTACAGTGCTATCTGGGATTTTTCTCTTCTTTGTCTCTACAGTGCTTTGTATAGCACAGTCTGAGCCTGTAGCTGGAATTCCTGAGTTTCACTGGAAGTGATAAATATTAATTGTAGTGAGGACAATCTCTTGCTGTGCAAGTACACAGTACCAAGCAAAAGGCATCCCATTAGGTTGAAGCACTGCTTAAATTTAATGACAGTATTAACTGTTCGATATCCCATCCCAAAAACCAATATTCTCCAAGCAATGTATTCAATCCGGGAAACATTCACACAGAACAGTGTCCCTGCCATGGTTTTTGCATGTGCTTTAGCAAATGACTTACTAAAGCTGATCTTCCTAGGGGAAAACTATTTTCTTGCAAGTTGAAAGTATGACTGTCAGTGCACTGAATAAGGGAGTGCCAGCCAATTTGAGGCACCGCGGTTTTCACTCTGAACTACAGTATAGATCAAGGTCTCATCAGATAAATTGGAGAAAGAGAGAATTTGGCTGATTGTCATTAGAAGTTTCTTGCTAGTAAAGCCTATTAATCTCTAAAGGAGAGCCATAGCACTAGAGATACCTTGCTGGGGGCTGGGCAAATCAGGAGAAGATGCACTGTAAAGAGTAATTTTTTACTGGAAGAGAGATGGCTGGGACAGTTCCAATTCTCAGCATGTGGCCTGTTCTATATATTTCTGTAAATAAAAGGGATGTTTTTATCTATAATTTATATTTAACTATAGCACATAAAAATTATTCGTGTCTACTTTATAAGTACTGCAAGAATAATGTGCTGTTTTTCACTGCAGCTATTACATTATTGATATTTCTAGGGCAGATTGTGCCACCCAGCAAAATTTACTTATAACACACTCAAACTAACCCAATAACATCAAACAAAACCTCACAAATAAGCCAACAACATCAAACAGAACCTCACAAATAACCAAAAAACCACCAGCTTTAATCAATAGCAGAACTGGGTCGTTATCCAGTTCTTCCTATATGTAGGCTTGTGGACATGGCTTTAATATGAGTAAGTGTTGTAGATGTGGGAAGAACTGTACTTTATAAACAACAGGATGAGTGCACAGACTTGAGTACACTTTCAAAATATATTTACATTGTAAAGTATTTATATTCTGCCTTTCAATTTGATTGCAGAAATTTTGTAATAGAAAGTTCAGCTGGTTATTCTGGACCAGTAGCTGAATTTTGTTCTCTCAGGTTGGTATCAGTTTGATTTTTCCTGAATTTGTGGTATTATTGATGGTTTACCAGGTTTACCAGGTTTACCAACATAATTAGCTGTAATAATAGCCCAATATAATAATAAAATAATAATAGCCTCAGATCCTAGCTGACAGACCCACTGAGCTGAGCTGCCCCCAAAATGAAGAACTGAAATTTCTACCATGAATTGTTCTACAAACTCTAGGTTGGCACTTAGCAACATGTGATTATTCCAACTTCTGCTGCGGGACAAGTTCAATAGGTGTAGTTGTTTAAAGATTTACTTCATCTAGCACTGTATTTGTTAGTGTAAGGGTTAAGGACCCTTATTACAAGGGTCTTTAAGAAATCACAAATCTGAATGAATTTTTTGTTCTTGAAATTTCAAATGTCAACATCTTAAAAATAAGATATTGGCCCATTTTTGTCATCTCTCTTGTCATTAGCACTGAAATAGTGGGCTAGATTGTTCTGATAGTTTCTTTCAGTTTCTCAATTTTAAAAGTGTAATGTTAAATTGATAAGAACTATTAAGTTCCAAGATGTGAGGCATTTTGGCTTTACTGGCCAGCAAACCAAAAAAACAATAGCACAATACACAACGGCATTTAAAATAGCGCTATTGCTGAACAGGTGCTAAATGATGTGAACTAAACTGCACAAGCAGATGGCGAGACATTAGTGTGAAGAAGCCCCATCTTAGACCTGCTTGAAGGTTCTTTTTCTCATGTAAAAAAGCTACTTGCAAAAGAGAAAAGGTCTGATTTCCCAAGAAAGATCACTTTAAAATCACTGTTCATGAAAAATGACTTTTTTTTCTTTTCACATGAAAAAGTCAAAATTTTAAGGAAACTTTTGTGAATTCTGAGACAATTATGAATGCCTCAGGGAACAGAGCCCCAAAAGCGAAGCAGCAGTGAGCCAAATTCATGTTGTTGATATACCGAGAAATAGAGAAGCACCACTTAGTTCTGCGCCAGGGTTCAAGCTGCAGTATAGGAATCTGGAAGGTTTGACACATATTTTAGCAGGCAAAATGAAATGGTTAGCATGGTTTATCTTCACAGACCCTCTGATTCGCAGCTCTACACTGTGTTTATGGGTAGTGCAGTGAGTCACTGCTTCCCAGTTGTCATATTAAGATGTTGATCCAGCCTGGTGTCATGGAGGGCAATACTAAATAGATTATATTTCCAGGAAAGTACATTCAAATATCGAGCATGTTAGCTGCATGCAAAAGCAAGGTGAAGAAAACAACATGCACTCCAGGTAATTAGAAATTGTGCGCTGGAGAGGGGATGAAGTGATCAGCAGATGGCATTTTTCTTATTACTTCTTCCAGACTGCGGTGCGGAGGTCAAAGTTTTGACCTTATGTTAGGTCCCCTTTGACTGTAAAGCCAAGTCTGAATGACAGCCATTGCCAAGAAACTTCCATGACAGGCAGTATGGAAAAGACCAGGGAATAAAGAAATACACTTTCCCAGTAACATTGCTCTTGTTCTTATTGCTAATCACCTTGCTAAGAGCTAGTAAATGTGACAAAAATATTCTGCAGTAGATTCCTCCAGTGCCCCGTCAATGTAGGTAGCTCCTATATTTTTAATCATGCCTCTTGGCACGCATAAAATGGAAAGCTCTATCCTTGAAAAGGACAATAATTTAAACTGAATACTGGATGTTGAAAATCAAATTATTCATATGCATGTTTTATATTCCTAAAATAAATTAACACAATTAAGGTATTTGTTTTGAAAAAAAGCAACAAAAACCAACCCACAGTGCTTTCTTGAAGCAGTGACTTTATGTTGTGTGAAAGTTACCAGGATGTTCTTGATCCAGTGAAACTCTTAACCCTTGTTAGTGTCAGTGAGATTTTGTGATGATTGCTTAGTGACTTTTTCTGGCTTAGCTGTCTTATAGCCTTTCTGCTAATATAGCGGTTTGAAACAAATATGTTTAACCTTGCATTAAATGTGTTTTCTTCAGAATAATGCTTTCTCTGGTTAATCCCCTCCGCAAGCATTCACCAAATTGGTAATGTATATGACACATTCATATTCATTCTTAATAAATCCATAGTCAAGACTGGAAGCTATGAAGGAAGAAAAGAATGTTGTTAGCTAGTAGAATAGGTTTTGATATCGTGTGGGCTCATTTTTAGTCTACGCATTTGGGCCGTACACAGATGTGTTATGGGCCAAACAGCTTAGGGTTAAAATGAGAATTACCCAATATCAAACTGGGGTATGCCTTGTGAAAGGTATAGAAATACATTAGAATACTTTCTGAAATAAATAGGAAGCAAGGAGGAAAGAGTGGAGCTGCTGTGTGGCAGGGAAGGGATGCACACGGATGCACATGCACATAACAACTTGCCTCAGTGCTCAGCAGGGTAGGTGACTCTCTAAAGATAATGGCATTGAGCATATGGGCAAAGAGAAGACAGGTGATGGGGATGAGGAAATAATCAGAAACTATTGTGGAAAAAAATGCCAAGAATTCACTGCAATCAGATTTGAGATACTGCCCCCAAAATTACAACCTGTAATAGTAAGGAAGATCCTAGCCCATCCTAGTTTTATAAATTTATAAATAGATATATATGCATACAATACCAGATTAAATAAACCAGAATAACAAAAAAATATAAACTACAGATAGATGAATAGCTTTTTGTTCAACATCTCACTGACCAGCCCTTGCTCACAAGACAGGGAGATCCCTGTAACTTGCACCATGTTTTTTCAATATTCATCTTGCTGGAACGTATCTTTTCTTTTCATTGGATTTCTGTTTCTGAATTCTAATACTACTAACATACACTTAACTATGTTTAAATGTCTTGCTTGTAGGGGAAATAAGGTAAAAGTAGTTTCTTTTTATTATAAAGTCATGAAATTCTGTCTATGATGTTTTGTCTCATTTGTTGGCAGTATCAATCACATTTTCATTTTATGTTTTTATGCAACTATTTACTGTATCCCATCAAAAATAATCAAGTGCCTGATCAAATGGGAGATCCAAAGGAAAGAAAGAATGCAATATGGGATGTTGATTTAAGGGAAATTGGGACTATATGAACAAAATTGTATTACTTTGACTACCCTCAGGCCCAAGAGATTTCTGTTTACTTGCAGAGAAGTGGGAGTTCTGTATAATTTCTATCCTAATATTTTGAAAACAGAAGCCTGGAGCAGGACTCTGCATTAAGAACAAGAAATATTTTATTACACTTCTGTTTAGGAGTGCATGTTGGAACAAGAAGCTAAAAAAATGCAATACATACACTATTAAAGAAGTTGAGGGAGAAGTGATAAGGCCCAAACCAGTCATTTGGTTTGAATTATATGGAATACAAAGATTTGGAAACAGATTTTAGAAGAAAACAGCTGAAATATAGAGGTAAAATGGGAAAAAGAGAAAAAAATGTAAGTCTACAAAAAGTATATTGTGAGAATCATCTCGTATTTTTCTTTGATATTAACTTTGATGATCCAAAAAAAAGAAATTGAAGAAATTGTAGTAAATTGAACTGTTCTTTGCTGTAGTAGTTGATAGAGTATCACTTGTGAAATTGTGTGTTAATTTGAGTAGGACAGGATCTAGAACAAATTTTAGAAAGTGATAAATAAATAAGTGGCTGTGAGGAACCAGCAACAGGCAATGTTGACAGGGAAAGTACTGGACTAAAGATGATTAGTTTATTTCCTCAATAAATATTTTTACGCTCCTGGCAAAAGAAATAGGAATATGCTAATAAATTCCTTGTTGGCCTTGAATAGAAGGTGAAAAGAAACAGGCAAAGAAAGATAAGTCCAGGTTACTAAGAGCAAATACCATGAAGAATAACACAAACTTATAAAGATGATACAGGTTGAGTTGCAAAGTAAGGTACAACTACCAGGAAAGATGAAGAAACCACTTCAGATGTGCTTTAAGAGTAAAAAGATGACCAAGGAAAACGTTGATCTAGTCAATGAAGAACAAAAGCTGTCAGTCCATGGCACCAAAAAGGGCAATATTTCAACACTTTTTCTGCATCAGTTAACTGCAAGCAATTAAGATAATTACATTTGAAAGGGTCTTGGAGGATAGGAGTGTTTCAGGAGAGGAGAAATGCAAATACAGTTTCTGTCTAAAAATATAGCAAAAGGAGAAAAAAATGATAGAGTCTAAGAAAATAAATTCCAAGAATATATGATGAACTTTAATTTCTGTAACAGTCTGAAATAAATGATCACATACTCTTTGTGAAATACCAGGCAGGTAATCATGTGTGTCATAGGCTGTGTGAATTTTCCGAGAACAAACTATGTCAGCCAAACCAATGTATCTCTCTGCAAGGTAACAGACATTACGAGCAGAGCAGAACCAGATGTCATGAATTTTGACTTAAGAGTTTGACAGTAATTTACATGACATTTTCATAAATAAAGAAAATGTCTGCATGTTTACTATAGGATTGACACAAAACAGGCTAATGAACTTTCCCTGGGTAGGTTTTATTTATTGCGTCAGGTTAAAAATGTACCAAGTAGTGTTCTGCAGAAGTCAGATTGCAGTGCATTCATTAATGATTTAAATGATGGAATAGATAGTGTGCTTACTGAACTTACAGGCATTGCAGAGGATCGTGGACTAAGACTGTATTAGAGAACAGGGCTAGAACTTAAAATCTTGATAGTTTGAAGAAATGGCCTGAATCAGCTAGACAGAGTTCAGCAAGGACCATCCGATGTACTACATACAGACAGGAATATCAACTCTGTAATTACAGCATGGGAACTACTGAGAGGGCATGGAGTAAGAACAAGTCACAGGCCGAACGTGAGTTAATAATAGCATATTTCTGTGAAAGGAGTCACTCGTAATGGGGTGTAAAAGCAAGACAATAGCCTGCCAGATTGCTGGCTCTCCTCCTTTCAGTCTCTTAATCACAAACAAGACCCCACCTGATCTGGTTTTGGCCACTGCAGTTTGAGAAAGGTAGAGAAAGTCTACAGAAAAGTGAGGGGGTTGATCAGCAGTGTAGAAACGATAATCTGGGGCAGGGGGAAGAACTGGGTTTGGCTAGCCCGAGGAAGAGAAGGCTTAAGCACACTGAGACATCTCCTAATTCATAAAAAACCCCAGACCTATTAAAGAAACAACTCACACAGTCTTCATGTTGCAAGGGGGACAGGAATAGTCTGTTCTCACTGTTTGTGCTGAATAGGATCGAAATTCTGGCAAGAAAGACTGAAGGTTGGTGTTCAGAAAAAGCCCTTTTCTAATGGTGAGGATATGGCAGCTTTGGAATAGACTATACGATCAAGGTATGGTGTTGTCATTGCTGCTGAGTTGAAGAAATATTTATCGCTAACGATAGTCATAACCGATCCTGTCTTGGTGCAGGGGCATGGACTCGATGACCTCTTGAGGCCAACGACACATTTCTGTGATTGTGTGACTGCATTTAAAGATTTGTGCTAGGTGAACGTTTTCCATTTACTATATTTTTTTTCCTTTCTGCTTGTCAGAATGAAAAATAGCCCATTCTGGCACAGAACTGTTCCAGATGAAACTGTCAGCCAGAAAGCTCAGTGCCACCGGAAAGCAGCTTTGCACATACATCCTTTAGGAGATTAGTTGAGCAGCCAGCATACCAATCCCAAAGCCTCAGAAAGTATGAAAAGGCCTTGTAGAAGACAGTCACAACTTCACTGAAATAAGATGTTCATCTTATCCTCAGCATTTCCCTAGTATTCTGTGGTCAGTAAAACCTGAATAAATGGGCTGTTATTCTACACGTGTATGGCATAGCTTCAACATACACAAAGGTTTCACTATGCACAAAAATGGGGGCTCAGGTATCATGGAGAAACAACTGTGAGCTGGTGCATTCATTACAAATGTGGGCTTTGTTTTTCTGACATTGTCACTATATAGGCATAAAAGATTTCAAGGACCAAACAGAAATACTTTACACTACAGAAAGAGGAATAAACCAATTGCCAGAAAACATTTTGTTCTCCAAACGAACCAACCTAATGTAATAGATTGAAATCTTTTTGAAAATGGGACCAGCAATGTAGTTTGGTCTGTACCACTTAGAAAAGAGTTTAAAACAGAAAAAAGCAAGAAGAAAATGTGCAAGATCCTCGATATCCCAGGTTTCACTAAGCCTCAGAATTTTAGACAATGTCCTAATTCCGTGCCTATATGTTTTTTACATTCCATGTCGCAGTATCCAACGATCAATCTACTGAAACCCAAGAAACTTGGGATTCCACAGTGAACATAACCTTTCTTTTGCTTTCTTATCATTCTTCAATCTAATTTGTGAGAGTAAAAAGATTTTCCCATTTCTCTGCCACTTCCTGGACTCTCATATTAGAACGAGAGGAAATGGCCTCAAGCTGCGCCAGGGAGAGTTTAGGTTGGATATTAGGAAAAACTTCTTTACTGAAAGAGTGGTCAGGCATTGGAACAGGCTGCCCAGGGCAGTGGTTGAGTCCCCATCCCTGGAGGTATTTAAAAGACGGGTAGATGTGGTGCTTGAGGACATGGTTTAGTGGCAGACTTGGCGGTGGTAGGTTAACGGTTGGACCTGATGATCTTAAGGAACTTTTCCAACCTTAACAATTCTATGATTCTATGATTAGTATATTTGTCAGGTAGAAAATTTTGGTGTTGTCACTGGACTTGCAAAATTTATTTGGAGGCCACACATGCATGTGAATTGACTCTGGGATGAATATAATGACTTCTTTCCCTATTTCACCATTGACTCGCACCATTGTCTTTAAACAAATAATTAATTACTCTGCTTCTGTTCCCTATTGTCAAAGCTGAAATGGTGCTTCACCAATAGAGGTGGCTTAGTGACATCATGGCATGTTATTCAATGAGTAAAAATTCTGCTACAGTTTTGTACAAGCTGCACTATTTGGACTCTGACTTAAATTATGGTTCACTGGCATCCATTGCCAAACTTCTTAATAAAATTTCAGGCAAGATAAATGAGTTGGGAAATAATCACTGTAATCCTAATTTGAGTGCTGGAAGCAGGTTCTCAATTTGAGTTACAAAAATATGCAGGGAATATTTTCCTCTGGAGAAAATTGACAAGTTTTTATTTCAATAAAAATATATTTCAGTAATTTATTTCTGTAGAAGTTATTATTTCAATAACTCACCTCAGAGTTTGAGTTTAGTATTTTGTTCTTGCCTTGTGAATATTTGGGATTAGCTTTTATCATTAGAGGGACGAAATATTTGAACATACATTTATGGAACTGTCAAATGTAAAGTAGAAAATACCCTCAACAGTTTTATCAGTTGAATTTGTCTTACTGTCTAGCATAAGTCATGGATCATTCTTTACTGACTGGTTATCCAGAAGGACTGAATCCCAAATATAGATTTGAGTTTTCAGGATAATATATTTATTAAGCAATATATGCTTAAAGTAAAACATTATTCATCATATTTCTTTAGTTACATTCTATTATGTCTGATGACTTAATGTAAAAATCTTTCCAGATAGGCACAGATTATTATTATGCAATAGTTTATGATTTATTAAAATTCTCTAATGTTATATAATAGGCATAATGTGAGAATGAAATTATACCCTTAATGTATACTTCTACATCAGCTCTGAAATGAAGACATGCCAGGAAGGGAAAAATTAGTAGTAAAGAGAAAAAGGATCTAAGACAATCGTTTCTGTTCATTTAGTATTATTTTTAAGTTCATTGAGCATCTGTTTGTAGGACCTTGTTACACCACAGTATCTTCAGTTTATCTTCACTATTATGCTAGAATCCTCAGATACTTATATGGGTACGAAAGCAGCAGCCCATTTAGAAGGAAGAAATTTTCAAATAATCCAGTTACTCCGGTATCATGGGAGAAAGATGAAAGATGTTGGCACTTCATAAGGCAATGTCTTCACTTCATCAGCCAGAGAACAAATGTCCTTTTCCAGCATTTGAGAACATATTTGCCTGGTAGTGATTATTAGCAGTAGGCAGTCTCACAAAATACAATTTCTTGTGATGGCACTGAAATTTGAGGGCTGCGGTTTCCTCAGCACCTGCCTCACAGAATTCTGTCAACTATGTAGTCTGCAAAATGATTTCTTTCAATTAGTTTTCAAAAAGATCCCATAATCTTCATTACAGCTTGTGGAGATCTGGCATTTTATAAACAGGAATAGTTCCTTGAATGATAAGAATTTTCTGATACTATTCCCAAGATGACCTAGATTTTTAAAAAAGGGAAAATTGAAAAATTTGAACTTAATTGTGCATCTGGGAGTGAATGCTATAGTGGTCAAAACTGGTGATGATAAGTCAAACCTCTATGGTCACGCCTCTAAAAATATACAAAGAATGGTTGATTGGAACCTCAGTGGGCCATAGGATTTCCAAGGTAGTTTTCTGTGTTGATATAATATTAAAGTGGGGTTTGTTTGATTTCACTTCTTTTACTATAAAGCAAAATAATAAAACTATATATACTATGAAAAGATGAGGCAGAATTTTGTACTAGGAGTGCAATCTTTTCCCAACTGCTCTATTAGCAGGTCAGGATAACAAACATATTGTGATTAATAACCAGAAAAGAAGTTTCTGGGGATTAGGTACTTCACATATAATTCTAAATAGCTCCATGCAGCAGGTTTCACACTAATACTATTTTGATCCATCTCTCCAGGAGCCATAAACTAGCTTCAGTCCATTGCCTTTTGTGAAATAACCCTGATTTATGCTAGCTGAGAATACTTCCTTTGCATTGTCGGAATTGTTACTGCATAGTTTCATTGCACTAGCTATGAAAAAACAAGAAGCAGCAGCCAAGGCTTATTTATAGTTGCGTTAAAGATGTAGCAGTGCAGTAATACAATGCGTTTTGGAATGAACTGAGCTGCAGGAGCTTACATTCAGTTTGCAGATGGGGCAGCATCTTGGGGCTAGGGGTGTTTAGCAAATGGAGACCTTGCTACCAGAAATTAGCACCATAGTTCCCAGAGAACTTCCACTTCTCATTCTGGCTCTTTATCAGGGCTTGATTTTCCTGAGGGAAAGAGGAAAACATATGTAGAATGATAAGGAAATGGGTTACTTCTTATTTCAGAGCTTTAGTGGACTGTTAGAAGAAAGTGGCAGCACTTGCCTGGCCTTTGTTAGTATCGCTGCTCTTTTCAAAATGGATTTCATACATTCAGACTCCTGCAGCCCAATATGATCCAGTCATTATCCATAAAAAGGGACACGTGCATCCTGTCTCCATATTGTGAACCATGCTAGATTAATCAATTTACCTTCTTGTAAAACTAGATCAATTAGACACCTTCAAGGCATCAAACTCAACTGTGTGTATAATGGCATGTAATGCGTACTGACAGGACACGATTTACTGCAGTGAAGTTAAATGCAATTACCTGACTAAAACCAGCATATTTCATTGCCCTGAACTGATGTAGTGAGCCACACAAATTTCATTACTCGCCCCTTTCACAATTTTATAAAACTCCACAAAACCATAAAAAGTGTTAATAAAAATAACAACAGTGACGGAGCACTCAAAATATTTACAGAATGATACTGTTCCTTATTCTTTCCTAAAGTAACATCTGGATGCCTATTAAATTCATTGATCTGTAGGACTGTTCTCAGTGTTTTGGCTGTCCCATTTTGCTGTTGCCTTCTCCACGCTGCTTCTCACATAGCCACAGTCTCCAGCCAGAGCAACCATCGAAGCAGCCCTGGAGGTCTCAAGGACAAGAGAGAGGGTGAACTCCCCTTGGTGTTCTCAAGCATGAACAGAAGATCCATATGAGTGATACAGACTTATGGCCAAAGAGCTACTGAATTATTTTGCAGTTTCCCTGGGTCCTGTAGATTCTCCCCCTTTTCTTTAGACTTTTACTGCTACACCAGTTATAATGGGATCTCTTCTTGATATGCAAGACTGTCTTGGAGTTTGCGCATGGTCTCTCTTAGAGCTTCAGCCATCAGGCATCATATTTATGCTTTGTTTCAACTGAGAAATTATTGTCACTTCTCAGTGTTAATTTGCTAAGGTTTGTGAACATCGTTACAAGAAATCAAGACAAAATCAAGACTAAAATGCTCTAAAACTGTTCCCCTCAGTTGCTTTGCCAGTGTTAAGCATTCTTTGGCTCTTAAGCATCATTCTCCAAGTCCTGCACTTGCTTCTCCTGAAAGCGTCTTGTGCAGCCAGTATTTTTATTTCTTTGCTGATCCAATGGTAGAAATAAACACACAAGACCTATACTTCTCTTCCAAGTTCTTCATGGACTTGAGTCCTTCTGACTTTTTTCTTAATCTGCCTTGACTGTGTTTTTCTGTGCCCAGTTTGACTTGTGACACCTGTGAATCCCAAACAAGAGATTCTGTAGGTAAATATAGGTCCGTCTATTGTAAGGCTTCCACCTGAGTATAAGTCAGCAATGACCTCTGTTATTCTGCCTCCAGGAAACATTGAGGGATGGGTTCTACGTTAACTGTTTCTTTTTGACTGATACAGCACTTCATTAGTTGTATAAGAATGGCCTATAAATGCCACACAGATATTTTCTCATTACAAAACAGTAATCTTTTAAGGTGTTTGAATTAACACATGCCAAGAAATGAACTTTAGTAGCCAAACTGAATGAAAGGAATTGCAGATAAAATTAAATCCCTGTCTTCTTAAAGTAATTATCAAGTATTAATGAAGTCTTATAAATGTAGTTATATTAAAGCTCAGAGGTTTGAAGAACTTCTTGAGAGACCTGAAGTATGTGAGATACCACTTCTCAGTTTTTCTTTTAACTCACAATTTATCGTGCATAATTTAGTCATAATTGACGCTTTATTTTGGTATAGATAAATACAAATTTGAGATCTTTTCTAGCTGGATGTTCATTGCCTTGTCCTTCTATATTACATTATGTGGCTCTTTCATAATTATAAGGATTTGTCTACTCTCAGAATTCTTCCAAAACAGCTCTTCAGGCACAGTTCCAGCATAGGTTATACTAAATAGGAAAAAAGACAGTTTAAAGCTGAATTAGAGAGCACAGCATGGTAATTATTCTTGACTAGCTATTTTGGTAAACTTCCAAATGCAGACAAATCCTAAGAGTTCAATTAAATACAACCACTGAATACTTTTTTTTTCGAATTGCTCCATTAAAGTAATCATGGTTGTTACTCTTCAGGACTGTATCTGTCTTGTTTTATTTCTTATCTGTCGGCCAAACTTCACTCTGAATTAGGCTGGCCCTTCAGTATAGAAAGTAAGGCTGCTATAAGGCCATCTAGAAGTAGGATGAGATTTATTTAGTTTCAAAACAGGCAGTTTTGTGGCCCACTGATAACAGGCTGTATGGAGAAACAAAACTGGGGGTATCCGTGAAGTCTGGGGCGCTGGCACAGGGCTCCACTCCAATGCCTACAGCTCAGTCACTGCTTTTGTATTTTGTAGCTGGATTTCTCCTTTTTGAGGATTCTTGTTCACATGCCCTCCCAAGGATTAGTTGCCCCCAAATCCTTGTGCGAGCAGTGTTTGAAATAGACATAAATATGCAAATCTGTACAGGATCAGTAAAATCATACTAGAAATCTACTGTGAATTTGAGAAGGGTTGTTACAATTCAGAGAAGCAACTTGCCATTACATTGTTGATTTGCATTCAGTCACATTCAGGCGTACAAAAATCACACTCACAAAGAGTGATGAAATGACAGATGGTAGAGGATACTACCATGGTTATAAAAGACTTTTCTGAGTCCTAGACACCTCTTGGAACCTTGAAGTGTACCTTGACAGGCTTTCACTTTTGGGTCATGACTGCCTTTGTATCAATGGTGGATTCACCAGTTTGGGGATACTAGTTTTCCTTTAAAAAAGCAAGAAATAGATTTACAACTAAGCAGACACTTCTACATTTTGACTCTCTTAATTTCATCAGTTTCTAAATTAAAACACAGCTTTAAACTGAAAATTATTAATCTAGAAGACACTGAAACAGAGATCTTAGATTTTTTAGATGTTATTCCATTTTAAATTAATTATATGAAGAAACTGAAAGAATTTCTTGAAAGTTTTAGCTCCACTTTTAATTTTGCAATATCTACCTTTCATATTAAAAAATCTTAACAAAATGTTCTAAAACTGTCGCTCAGTGCTGTCACTTCTTGGGCTTAGCATTTATTATGCCTACAGGCTGAGTACTGAGAGGGAATCTTGACTCAGCTGTGATCATCCTGGCAGATGTGACTTGGATTCTGACTGCAAGACAATTCCCTCTATAACAGTGGCAAATAATATGCAAGGCAGAATCATGTATTGCAGCATATTTAGAAAGTCATAGTTAGAAAAACGTAGTGTACCCTCTATAAATTTGTGTATGATACGAAAGGAGGAGGAATAATTGACATGCCAAATGGTTGAGCTTCAATTTAGAGGGGTCTTGAGGACTAGGACAATGAGAACCTTGTGAAATTCAACCAAAATGTCTTGCATGTGGGGTGGAGTAAGCCTGTGCATCAGTATAGCATGGGAACTGCCCTGCTGAAAAAGACATGGGTTTATGGTGGCCATCAAGGTGAGCGTGATCCACCACTGTGCTCTCACTGTAAATATCACAAACTGCAGGTGTGGCTGTGCTAGGAGGAGCATGACAAGAAGACTGACAGAAGTTGTTATCCCTCACCACCTGACACTGGTGAAGCTACATGTGAAATACTGTGGTGAGTTAAAGGATTTCAAGAAGCCAGGAAAGGCGCAATTGAGGGCTAAAGGATGGTCAGGGGCCTAGGGCAAGTTCTTAACCTGAAGAGGAGACTTTGTAACCTAAGAGCAGCCTCCAGCTGTTTGACAGGGAGTGCCAAAGGCAATGGACCCAAACGCTTGTGTAATGAATGGTACAGCACAGGGCAATGGCAACAAGTTGCAGATTGGGAGGTTCAGAATGGATATGTTGGGAAAAACCTTTTCACTCGTAAAGTAGCGCGGTACCACAACAAAATTTCCTAGAAAGGACAAAGCCATGGTTGACATCATCTGTTCTTTGCAACAGTCCCATCTCTAGTGGAAATTTGGAGTAGATGATCTCCAGGGATCCTTTCTAATCAATATTTCTATGATCTTAAAAGTAATAATAACTACTGCATAACGTTCTCTCAGTGGTGTGTTTCATTCCATTGAAACCTTCTCCACAGAGCTGGTCTCTGCCAGACTTTTCATTATATTGGCTGCTCATGAGTTTTCTCTACCTCCTCCACCGAGTCAGACACCGTTTAGTTTACTAAAATTACTTTAATGGCTGTATGTTAGTTAGTAATGTACTAATTAACATTAGTATGTTAATATATAGACA
The DNA here is from genome assembly GCA_020745775.1 of Theristicus caerulescens. NCBI lineage: Eukaryota > Metazoa > Chordata > Aves > Pelecaniformes > Threskiornithidae > Theristicus > Theristicus caerulescens. The sequence goes on from CM036560.1 coordinate 121,857,415, forward strand.
TCCTTCAGAATTCATAATCTCACCACCAGCTCTGTTTCTGTCATAGATGCTATTCAATTACAGCCATCTCTCTGATCACAGATTTAAATTTTTAGATTTTCATGTTTGTTTGTTGTTTTTTTTTTAAGACCCACAGGTCTTAAAAGGTTCTCAAAGGATATAGTTTATTTCAATATGAATTTGTCCAGAAAAAATGTCACTAAAGACATTGAAGGATCTACCTTAGAAAGAAGCACAGGTTCTGCTCTCCAATACCAGTGCAAACTGATTTTTAAAATGTGGCTATCCTAGCAGGGGTATGCTACCACCTGCTGCAGAATGCTGCCAAACTGTGCGACACAGCTGGAATATCGTGTGATAAACATGTCTGTTGATCTCTTTTAAGGGTAAGGGAATCCCTTCGGGAGGGTTTCTTCACTGAGACTATTGACTGAAACAAGAGTTTGCTAAATTTTGTTCCTCTTTGCACTGCAAAACAACAGCAAAAAAAGGGACAAAGGACTAAATTTTATTTTACTGTTGTGGAAACAACACTTTGACATAACAGCCCCTCTAAAACTCTTTAAACCAGGTGCAATAAAAGCTTGCCGAAGTAGTCAGAGAATGTATCTCTTTAACTGCTGGCAGAAATGAAACAGAGCAAACCTGTCAAAAGTTCCTCCACCTACTCCAGCCAAGGAAATAAACCACATTAAACCTGTTCTCCCATGAAGGACTGAAGAGAATCCCCTGACTTTCAAGAGCAGTACCTGCAGGTAAATTGGGCAGTAGAGTTCTGTAAATATAAAATGAAAACAGAGGGCAAAACAGCTCTTGGTTTGGAATCTGGCAGAATAAGTTTTCTAATACGTACAATAAAACACATTAGTGTTTAGTAGTGTTTAATGAAACCATTAGTATGATGTAATATTAACCTCATTTGTGATTTTCAATGTAGTCTCCCAATATGACTTCATGTTGTTCTAGTTTAATTGGTTTTGTCAACTTGAGAAGCTTATTTGAAGAATAGAAGATGAGAGTCTAAAGGATTTGCCACATGTTAAACAAACTGTGACTCTGATAACTCAGCTCGTTTTATATGCAAGGGACAGAATTAATGATATTGTAGATGGGTCTGGAAAATTACATTTGCAGACCCTGCTGACCCCATGATGGAAAACCCATCATTGCCATTAAGTTTTGAAAATGCAACGTCTGGAGCTGGTACGCTAGGAATTCAGGAATTATATTACCTCTATTAAAATGAAGTTTTAATGTCCTTAAACAATTAAAGCTCAAATATTATATGTCTGTTAATGAAATTCATAAATATTTATAAGGTGCCATTAAAGTGTACGGTCTAAAATGAGTAAGGAAAGACTTCAGCTGCCTTTTGCTTAATTTGAAAGGATTGTTTCATAACTTGGAGTCTACGTACCTATCTGTTGTATGCAATTCTGTATCCTTTTACCATAGTAAATCAGAGGTAATTACACTAATGTCAATGAAATTATACCAATGTCAAATATGAAATATCTTACTGTTACGTAATGTTTTTGTTGTCTCCACTCAGTCTGCACTTTGGTACCAGAATGGCTGGTATAGATACACGGGTACAACAGGAGCAGCGAAATAGCAGATTGTGCTGGCAAGTTTAAATCGCTGCTTGTTCATGGGCAAGAGGGTACTAGCGTTTTCAAATTTTTATAGTTGTGGTGCAGTATTTAAGAGCTGCATAGAGAAATCTTTTCTGTGTAGTCTATCTTATGTTTAAATGCTAAGAAACGCTTGTTCTACTTAAATCAGGGCCAGTGAAGTTAATGAAACTTTACTCATGTAAAACTGATGGACCTGAGGGGAAGGGATATGGCACTGTGGTTTTAGCTCTGGTTATAGCTTTAGGCCCTGTTAAATGCTTCTCTTTGTTAAAAAGCCTTATGGTAATAACCCCCTTTCTGGCTGCAGTTGTGTAGCCATAAATACTTATATTGGCTAGCTGGGATACATGTCTGGATAGCTGGGATACAATTCCTCCCTCCTCTGTCCAACCAATGAACCCAATTATGTTAGGCATTTATGAGTATTTATGAGTATTGAGGCATTCCTGCTTTTAGGGAGCTGTGGAAGTTGCTGATTAAGGTGATTTGAAAAAGTGTACTTGTAACCAAGTCAGTTTAGCCACAGGCTGATTGCACACAAAGAGAAGTTGAAAAAGCTGCCCTTGTTCTGCTTGTTTCTCCTTGTTTACATCTTTGTATTTTCCTACAGGATTTAATAAATCCCTTTCAAATCAGTTCATGCCAACTCTTGCATTAAGACTGGAAGACAGAAAACAATTGCAGCGTACATGCTTCTGTAAGAGACTCATCTCCAGCCATTGCCACCTTGCCACTGCCTTAAAGTATTTGTTCTCCTTTTGATATTTGTCTTGGGAAGCTCTTGGTTGGCATCACACAGCTGCATTCCCACATTAATGAGCTTTCTTTGTATCTTTAAGTACTATTGATATTGACTTTAAACCTATCTTATTATTTCTGGTTTGTTGGGTTTTTTGTTTGTTTGTTTGGTTGGTTTTTTTAATTATTATTTCCCACTAGAAATAATAGATCTTAGTTGCTTTGTCTTGTATATTTGAGTTTCCTTACCATAGCTGCTGGACAGTAAATGACTTAATAGATTAGTCTCCATTTTTCTCTGTCGATAGCTCGCTGCATCACTGCTGTTAAACAGCAGACCACAATGCATTAGTAATTGCTTCCCAGATGAAAGCGAAATGCTTATAGTAAGTGTTTGGAAACATGTAGCAGATGAGCATAAGCACCCTTCCAGACAGCACTGGTGTTTTTCACAAATTACAAGTCCTCTTCTAGACTGATAACAGATGGAGTTTTCTGAGAAATATTTTTCCTCTTTGATTCTTTAGGCCTTGCTATAGCTGCCTCAGTTTCATCTTTGGAACTGATACAATTTTAGAGATGTACAAAATATTCCCTTACTGGAGAAAGCAGAACCGATTTGCTGATATGAGAGAGGTTCCACTTTGTTTTAATTACATGAGAGATCAATAATGAGACAATTTTATTTGTTTAATCAAAGTTACTGTTTTAACTTCCTGGAGTATTTACACAAGGAGAAAAACACATTACATGGATTTTGACACTTACAGCCAATGAACGCTGCATCTTTAACAAAATTGCATATGAGTTTCGCACACTGTACTATAATTAAAACTCTACAAATGCTGAGGTTTAAATTAGAGCTGACTGATCATGTTTAATTTAAATGTCTTAATGGCTGTATTTTGAATAGAACATGGGTACATTAACTAATCCAGGTTTTCTTCATACAGAGAAAGAAGGATGTAAAAATCTCTAAGACTTTGCTCCAAAAAAGCGTATAAACTCATAGATTAATTCAGGCAACTAACAATTCCACTGAAGTCAGCGATAATACCACTTGCTTCAAGTTTTTTTTTGTATTGAAAGGGTTGATATATCAAGAGCTTAATCTTGCAGTAACATTTTTTTTTGCACCAGAAGAAAAACATTTTGGTGGAACACGAATATTTCCCTAGCCTCTGATTCTTAGGGGACACAACAACGATCTGCCTTTTGCTTTTGCATCTGGCATAGTGTATTCAGAGATCCCAAATCACTTCCCGGGCTGTGTGGGAATTAATTCCATCCAGAGCAAAGTAGGACATAACTTACACCACTGGGGATAATGAAATGACTGGATGTATTTAAATCATAGTAAACGAGGGCAATTTTTGGCATTAATTTTGGATTTCATCTAACAGAATTTGCTTCTTTCTTTACTCCCCTGAATAAAAAAGTATCTAAACTTTAACAAGGGTTTTTGAAGGCATACAATGAACATCAAGCAGTTTTAGGGACAATTATAAGACAGGAATAATTACAAAGTATTTTGAATTGTGAAATTTTTCATCTCCCCTCTGTTTTGCCAAATCAGCATTTCTGAGGATAAAAATGTTGAAAAACTGTGAAAATGCTTTAGTTTGAAGTCTCTTGCCTAAGGCGGTCCTTTTCCTATAATGACTCAGTGAATGGAAAACTGGAATGAGGTTTGCGAAATTGTTGGTGTGTAAAAATACATTTAAAGTTTGATACTGTATGTAGTTTTCAAATCATCCTTAGATTCAACAGTTCCTCTTCAAAGACATTAGTACTCAAGATGGTCAGAGCTGCTATTGAAAAAGGTAATCATTGGGTAGCCATCTTCACATGGCACATACATATTTATGGAACCTCATTAAGCTGAGTTGATATACTGTTTCAATACCCACTGCATTTTATGGCTAATTTTTAAATTCCTGACCAAATGAGATTTTTAATGGAGTTCTGACATATTTTTTGATAATCACTACCAAACAGCAGCAGGAATGAGTCTAGTCTACATAATGATTAGGGCTGTTAAATTCTAATTCATGCTCTCTTCTGACTGGACTATACTGAAAGATCACGGGCTTCAATCATTTGGAAATGTACCACAACTGACGTATAGACAGAAAAATAGGTAAAGAATCACCGTTAAATATATAGAAGAAAGAAACTATAAAATCCAATTTGCTTTTATAAGCTCTAAGCCATATCGTTGGCTCCAGACCTCTCAAATAACAAGGTAATAAATCCATATGAAAACTGAACTTGCTACATCTGTGCTGCCGTTAAGCTAGGCTCATTTCCTGTACTTTCCAGACAACTGCTGCTTTTAGCTTCTTCTTTGTGAAGACATCTTAGAAATATCCATTTACAAACACAGGGAAAAGTCGATCTTTAAAAATTTCTGTTTCTTATGACTTCACAGCTGTTCCTAAACATAGAAGGGGAAATAACTGCAGTTAATTTCTGTTATCTGTCAACAAATGTTGACTATATTAATGAGATTAATTAGTCATTTAGAGGTTAAACAGATTAATTAGATGCAATCTTATTTTAATTTTCTGTATGCTAATGAATATGTTATATTATACATTAATATACATAGATTATAATTTTCTGTATGCTCTCTTCTTGATGCTTCTGTTTAAAATAATATTAACAGCTCACTGATGCACACCCCAGGCAATATTTGATGAATTCAGTTCCCTGTCATTTTATGAATGTCTTTTAATCAACTATTTGTGCATGGAGTGTTTCTGCATCAACTGTTTTTGCATCTTCTCCTCCCTCTGCTAAATCATATTCAGGCAAACTTTTTTCCAGACACCAAGAAGTATTCAGGGGCTCCATCCATAGCTTTTCTCCAGTAAATTCAGTTTTATTTACAGAGGCATCTGTATTCATTCAGTTCTGATTCCCTGACCAGGGAAGGCACAGACTCCTGCTTTGTTTTCTCAAACGAGCTTTGCTAGATCTTTGTTTCGAAGATGTCTCTCCTCTTCAAAACATTTAGTACTTCTGACTTTTAAGTTGCATTCGAGCACAGCAAATACTCAAGAACGTATTACTAGGTGAAAACATAATCAAAGTTTATAGAATGTGACTAACCCCTGAAATATTTAGAAGTGATCTTCTGAAAAACAGGGGAAAAGGGTGGCTGTGAGTGAAAGTTTAAAGGCTACTGTTCCATTTTCTCACTGTTAGGACACAAATTACAGAGCTGTCAGTGCTTTTACATTGAGGGAATTCTAGAGCCTTAATCTACAATTTGTTAAATCTTACCAAGTCAACCCATTCCAAGCAATGGATGACACTCATTACCTGTGTCCTTCTGCGGTATTTTTATTGTTATTACAGCACGTTTACAAAATAGCTTAATTACTTGTTTTATAAATATATAAAATATTAAAGAGAATGCTAGCTATTCTAGCATACTCTTCCCTGGTGTTCCCCAAAGCAAGGAGTGCTGATGAATGTGTTTCATTATTCAGTACAGTAGTACAACAGAAGCACTTCCAGCACCTTGTCCTGGCATTAGCCACATCCAGATCTTATGCTCCTCTACTCCACATGTAACGAATCTATAGTGACCTTCCTTTTGTCCACTCAAACTTGGGGAGAAGCCCTCCATTCTTAGGGGTTATGAAGGGAGTGACAACTTCTTAATACAGTTCAGTGCCGTCTGATACCAAATGAAAACTATTTAAGTTAAATAGAAGAATGTAATTTCCCATCAGCCTTTCATATGTGGATGGCAGAGTTTTTAATTTTCTCAATTTCAAAATTCTTTTAAACTCCAAATTACTGCAGTAGGTGAAAAACTAGTGAGTACGGTGCACTGTCATCTTAAAGCTGTTCTGTCATACAAGTTTTTCATTTTCTGGGAGTACCCAGAGTGAGACATGTGAAGTCAGATGGGAGTTCTGGTGAGGGTCCTGCTCAGGCCTTCAAGCCTGGGATTTATTTGCAGAATCCACTGAGGCTTTGTGCAGATTCAAGAGACCCCAGTGCAGAGACTTGCATTGGCAAGGTTTATTGGCAAATAAACCCTCATTTCAGGACCCTACCCCATTGTAGTAATACATTTTTGGACGGGTTTGTACAGGAAGAAGTAATCAGAGTTTATATTCTTGCTAGACCCATGCCTGCTTGTTGGAGGAAGAAGAAAGAAACAGTTCCATTTAGTTCTAGATCTGGAATAACTTGAGTTCTTTTGTGATGCCCAGCTGATGTAAAATCTTGGCCCTTCTTTTGTTTAGAACTAACCGTGGGAAGTTATATCATGATTTCATGTAGTATTTGTGGACCTTTTCTTTCCAGCTGACAGTCCTGTCTGAGGGGATCTCAGTATCTTACATTCCTGTGTGACACTGAATAGGCTCAGGTTGTGTAGCAGCAGCCCCTGATGCCTGCAGCACTACCTCTAATCACACTGAAAGAACTTGCCTGAAAACTTATTTCATTTAAACTCTTGCTGCACTATGTAGATAGTGATGTTCTGAGGGGAGACCTTATCGCCCTCTACAACTGCCTGAAAGGAGGCTGTAGTGAGGTGGGGGTTGGTCTCTTCTCCCAAGTAACAAGTGATAGGACAAGAGGAAATGGCCTCAAGCTGTGCCAGGGAAAGTTTAGGATGGATATTAGGAAAAACTTCTTCACTGAAAGAGTGGTCAGGCCCTGGCACAGGCTGCCCAGGGAAGTGGTTGAGTCCCCATCCCTGGAGGTATTTAAAAGACGGGTAGATGTGGTGCTTAGGGACATGGTTTAGTGGTGGACTTGGCAGTGCTTGGTTAACGGTTGGACGTGATGATCTTAAGGGTCTTTTCCAACCTTAACGATTCTATGATTCTATGGTTACTGTACATAGCAAATTGGGGACTGGTCCTAGCACTATGGCTTTGGCAGATGGGAGATGATACCATCTCTCTCTTTCCACTGATACTGGCTAGACCACAAAAGATGCCAGATGAGGACAATATCTCTGGAATTTGTTTGTTTTTATTATTAGGTGTTTTCTACCCCTATAAATGTAATACTTTATGAATGAGCTACCTCAGCAAGTACTACAGCAAGGCCTGATCCAGTTGCAATGCAGATGCAAGTCAGGTCTGCAGGCAAGAATTTGGTATAACTCACTTCCATCTTGTGACCCAGTGTGTCTGCAGCCCCAGGAGTGGTAACAGGGAATGGCCTTTGGTCCTCTGATTTTACATAAATGTCTCCCTGAACAAGGGTGTTTACACCACATTCACACTTGGATTTCACTTAGATCTTGACCTGTTTTCGTGGGAAAAAGTGTGTAAAATCAATTGTATTGAATTATTTAACTCTGGTTATAGGCTGCTGGGGCTAGCTTTTCAGATAAAAGTGAAAAGAATTCTGAAGTTGTTTCTATTTGGGAGAGTTCTATTTTGTTTTCCATTAAACCTTTTACAATATTTAATCAATATTTAATTGACTTTATTAAAAAGTTTTCAAAATTATCACTGGACTGGTTTTTACTTTTTTTTTTTTTACTAAAAAATCTCCATGATTTTCAGTGCATGAAATATTTCTACTGAAAACTGGTTTAATTAAGATTTCAGTATTAAGGAAAATTTTAGTTTTGACAAAAAAAGGCTCTGGTTTTGCTAGTAAGAAATTGCAAATCTTTCTTCCTGCTTCATCAGCAAGTGCATTTCAACCTTTTCAATTGCATTTTTTAATGATTATGATAAAACACCTCTGATTTATTAGAAAACACTGGTGAAGTTGACAATATAATTCTTAAAGAAGCTATCTATGTATGCCAGCTACTTCCAGTAATGGCACTTCTTTTTTGAGCTGTTAATAGGTATTTCTACCTGAATAAAATCTTTTTGGAAATTTATTCAAAACATTTTAGGTTCAATGAACTCTTCCTGAATTCAAAACAGGGTCCAAAAGACTCATCATAAAATGCCTCAGGGCACATTTTTAAGCCAGTGTGCAGTGGAAGTGTTTTGTAGAAATCCCTGGAAATCCATTGCACATACCCAATTAAAATAATGCTCTCAAATGTCAGGTTCACTGAGAAGCTGAATTTCTAATTCAAATTGTTGGTTTGGATTCTGGAAAAATGTAAGTTTTATTCTGGCAACAGAATTTTCCCTAAAGATGGAAAACTCTACTTTTTGATCAGCTTAGCTCCTAAGGTTGAACCAATGCTCCAGTAGAATTTCTTTTGCTTAATTTAGACTAAATTAGAAAGCAAGCAAAAAACCAAGAGAGTAATGAGTCTTGCGATTTTCCTGGCTGTGAAAATAGCAATACACTAACACTAGAAACAGACAGGCATAGAAAAACTGTACTGTGCAAGATGAAAAATGAAGTCAGATGACTAACTCACAGAAAAGGCAAAACTAAATCATGTTATTTTATGTTTTCTAACAGTTGTAATCGATGGGTATTTTGTTCTATGTAATTGCAATTCATTCATTTGGGATTAAAAGCAACATCGTATCATATTATCACATTGTAGTGCTCTTGGCATTCAATTCTAATATATTAACATCAGGATAAAATTGTGAGTATAGATTTTGCTAAGAACAGGAGAGTAACCACAGTCCCTGGGAAAAAAAGAGATGAGGTATAGCTGCAAGCAAGAGGACTCGAGGGACTGAGCAGGGTATTTGCATTATTTCTGTTTCTGTTGCTTCCATCCTAGTATTTTGCTCTTTGTCCTTAATCATGCTTTGCTTTTACTTAATTGCTTCCCATGATGAATATAAATTCAATCACATCTTAACAAAGTCTTGCTGATCCAAAGCCAGAAATGTCTGTTAATGGGTGTAAACTGTGCATTGCTAAATAAAAGCTGAAAAGGCTGAAGTGACTCGAGAGAGATGCAAATCACACTCAGATTAAACTGTACTTCTCAGAATTTTCAGAGCAGGGAAGACATCCAAATTTGTCTGTAGTTATGGAACCGGGATTTTTTGCAGGTTTTGGGTACCTGTATTCCCCACTGAATTTTGAAATGTCAGAGCATACTCAGGAGAACTCGGTGTGAAAATTCCCTTTCCACAATCATTTTCAAATTTCGGAAGATATTTATGACCCAGTGTGGCATGAAGTTTCACTTTGTGCTGGATGAATAAATTAGCAGGAACTTAAGGAGGCTTCTATTGGTAACCAGACAGACAGGAAAATTCTTTCTGAAGATTTCCAACCAGTCTGAAGGCAGCAGCTAGAACAGCATTTCAACAGGATGCCTGGGTCCTTTGTGGAAAAGCAGATGGTGAAACACAGAAGTCCAGGTGGTAGGAATCAACACAGGAGCTTGAGATTTGGCTAAAAGACTTAATAGGCCTCCAGTGGAAGAAGAGGAAAAGACCAGGGGGGGATTAATCATAGATATCTCTTTCTTTTGAGATTAAAGAGCACTACTTTTTTGTTACGAGCAACATGGTAGCATTTTTTTTTGGGCTATAGTTGGGTTGCGTTGGGTTGTCTCATTCATTTGCCTGGTGCAGTAAAAAAAGCATTTTGAAATACATGCTTGATTTGCTGAGTCTCGCATTCACTCACAGAGACAAACGAGTAGAGAGTATATGCAGCTAAAGTACCAGTTACAGCACATGGGTGATCATGGCTCCCACTATGTGTCACTGAAATGGGTAGGAGGTTGTTACCGATACTTGGCTGAAAAGGTGGGAAGGGGTATAATTGGAGAGGAGGTACGTGGCAAGGAGGATGGAGAATGATAGGGTAGGAGACACGAAAATGTAGCACTGGATCCTGTTGCACTTCTTAGGAAAGGCAGTAAGATCCTGCTTGAGGATGGGGAAATCTGCAGTAAAGGGAGAGATGGCACGCTCAGATGTGGCAAAGAAGAGCTGAGGATTGATGCCTGAGTTAGGGTGGTTTGCAGGGTTGATGTAAGCCTATCTGTAGGATGCAAATTCCAGTAGTTTTCTAGCATTCCCGTTCCAGATGTGAGCAGCATCTGGGAAAGAAGGGTAATTGAATGATAAGGCTTGCAGACATAACTGGTGGCATGAGAGTAAAGGATGAGAACATGGGGAGAAAGTGCAGAAGTCCTGCAAAGCTAGAGACAAGGGCTGACAAAAGCCCTGAGTCCTTGGGTTCCTGGGATCCCTGGGCAATGGCTGGAAGTGCTTAACAGAAAGGTAAAGGTCAGCAATTTGAATGGGGAGCTGCCAATAGCTAGCTGGTATAGACCATAACTAAGGGAACATCATTGCTTTTAGTCTCTCTTAGCATTCATGATTGTGAACGATTAAGTAATTTTTTCTATGTGGTTTACTCATTAAGTAGTGTAAAGGAGCTTTGGAACCTTTGCTTTTGCTCATGTGGCATATTTGTTAAAACACCTCTTTGAGGTATGAGAGAAGGTCTTCCTCTAACGCATGTGAAAAAATGGTCTAAATCACATTCCTTACCTCCCAGGAAAGTTCTCTCAGAGGGCTATAGGTAATCTTTGCAGCGGGCTTAATCTGCCATAGCTGTAGGGTTTTGTAACATTAATTAAGTACTTGCTGGTTTGGAATGAAATAAAGATATCCACAATTGAGTTTACAGCCTACAGGTTGGAGTGCTCTCAGGGCATGGCAGAGATTTGAGTCTGAGATGCATCTCAGAGATGCAGGGAATATTGAATCAGATATGCTATGGAATAGCTCCAGCAGAAAAGACTAGGATATACCTAAGTCACTCTACTCTTTAACCCGCAATTTCCCAATGTCAGAGAGTTTGGATCAGATGAGGTAGAGGAGAAAACATGAGCCAATCTATACTACTCACTTATTGCTGAAGCAGTTGCAAAGACACAGTCTTTGAAAATCCTAGCAGATACTACCTCACTGCTGTACTGTGCATTCTTACATACTACTAGTCATTAAGACTCAGGTTTGCTTCTGGAGCTGGATTTTGCAGAAAGACTGGAGTTAGTAGGTTAAGGAGCTACTATCTTTTTTGTAGGTGTTCTTAATCTGATGAATTAACCTCAAGACAGAATGTAATAATGTTCTCAGTCCAGTTTCCGATGGTAGGAGATTTACCATTACGGAAAGTATCACAAAGGGAGAAAAATAAATGGCAATTTTGATGGTTGCTTCAAGAGAAATGTGAGGGGCTGACCATCCCCTGCCTCCTCCCTCATTTTTAGAGTCACACCAGATTGTGTAGGTCTAGAGAGCAAAGACCATTCATTCGAGAATGAAAAATTTACAGTGATCCAATCTGTATCACGGTCAAATGGAGACTTGAGGGATGCCAGTCTTATGTATTCCTCAGGATCCCCATGGCCTTGACCAAGAGGACTCTCCATCAGTCCAGCAGAAAGAAGTTCAAGAGGTCAGATTTGCTTTCTGTTGAGGGTTATTTTCTTATCCCTTTTCTATAGTTTGAATTCCTCTGGGCAGCAATGAACTCTTTCTTAAAGCAAAGGGGTTTTACTGCTAATGCTTGTTATCTCCCTATGCAGCCATATAGTTTTCAGGAATTTCTGCCCTGATGCACTCTCCTAAGTTGGATTTGCTAATCAAGGGGGAATAGACCTCTTCTCCAAGAGGTTATGTTCAAAGGGAAGACACAGAAAAGAAAGAACTGATAGTTCCATAGACTGGAAATTTGTGCCAACTTAAGAAAAATATCGGTCTCCCTCATATACCACAAAAATAGTCAATCAGTCAGCTAAAGGGGCATATTAGCTGTTCTAGATATTAGAAAATTTATACATTGACTCTGCCTATGTCATCAAGTATATACTGTCCTTATGATGGATGCAACGGAGTTAAACATTGTTACTATAAGTGGTTGAATCTGTATGGATTATTCTCCACTAGCAGTAATAGCAGAAAGTTCAAAGAAAATAAATCCATCCCGGAATAGATATACAACTGAATGCATTTCCTCGCACCTTCTCCTACTTAAAGTTACTGGACACACACTGAGAAGTCCCCAAGTTAGGCTAGTTTATCTGTTTCAGCAGTTTTAAAAAATGTCAGATAATGAGACACTGATCGGATTCAAAACAGCCCCAGAACTGAAGGCATCTAAGAGCTATTTTAGAAAGCAGAGTTAGAAACATAATTATAAGAGAGTATAATGAAGGCCACCTCCTCAATTTCCCTGTGGCCCTTGCTAAGAAATTAAATCAAGTTTGTACTGGATAAGCATGACTGAACTATTAGAAATGAGGGAAACGAAAGATTAAAGTGTTATCTTTCAAGCAATAAATACATAATGAACATAAAATAAAAAAGAAAGCCATTATAATGACAAGAAAACAGAAATTTAATGGATTGTATAAGACCCAGCAGTTAGAACTGGTACTAGAAAGAGTCAGTCAAGAGTTTATTGTGGAGGAATAGCTCCCAAATTTTGGAACTTGTGTGGGAATAGGTTTGCCTGATATTTTGAGAGTAGTAATGTTGAAGCTGTTTCTTGAGCCACCATCTGCTGGAAGAGGAAGATGAGACGTATCTGTGGATAGGTAGGAGATATAATACAGCACCTGTCAAAATCAAAATAAATCTTTCCATTGGGGTCATTAGGCTCTGCATGAGGCTTTAGCAAAACAGGTCCCCTCTGATCTTGGGATGAATTTCATGTGAAATCTCACCTCAGATTTCTGGAAGCCACAGGAGAAGAGAAATATAAAGCCAAATGTAGCTGGTGGAATAGCAATAAGATGTTTTGTGCAGCTGGGAGAGCAGCAGTGATTCAAAATGCTAACCACCAGCAGCCTTCATTTTCCAGAATTGTCCTGCTTGCACAGGGACTGAAGAGGAGGCTAGGAGCTAAATAGATAACACAGAAGTTCTGCCCATAAAGAAAAAAATGACATGTTCTAATGAAGAAAAGAACAGAATCTGATTTTTGGAGAGTGAACAACTGAGATGACCTCAATTAATTATTTCAGCTTACCACAGCTGCTTGGAATGATATCAAAGCATTTATCATGAGGCTGCAAACAGCTTCTGCCTTAATCAGGTTCTCTCTACTACCTTGTTGACTAAACAGAGGAGGATGTAAGCCAGGCTGAGGGGGTACAGTTGAAGGTTTTACAGCTACTAACTAGTAAATCTTTCCTGTATATGGTTTGGTGGGGCTTTACATATTATCTGCAAGTTCTGCTAAAGAATAAAAATTATTGCACAACAAAATGTTCATATTGGCTTGATCTTGCAAGTTTTTTGCTGAATTAAATTTTTTTTTATTGACTCATTGGAAAAAACAGTTCAAAATTTTGAAAATGCATTCATTTTCCCAAAGGCCAAAGCTGAACAGCATAGACAGGAAGGTTGTATCCTGAGGGATATTTGTTCCTTGGTTTTGATGTGTAATTTATCACCTATATCCCATGTTATTCTTTCTGATGTCTAACTGGGTAACAGAAGCTTTTTAAGTTATAAACATGGGAATGGAAAACAATAAGTAGTTAATTCTTCTGTCTGCTTCTAAAATTTAAATTTGCATGAAAATATGGGTGTTTGTATCAATGTTTATTCCCTAACGGTTTTCTATAAAAATATGAAGCACCATACAGGTGTTTGAGCAAAGTAATGGAATGTAAGTCTTGCAGACTGCTTTTTTACAATCATTTCAGGTCCCAAGACCTTGTTTTCCTGCAATCTCTCTCACTCTCTGTTCTGTTTTGTTTTGCTAAATCAATTTACTTTCCAAATACAATGATTGTCAGCACTCAGGTTACCTCTGTTTCTGGAATAAAAAGAGAAATCAGCAATCAGTTTGTGGAACTTTTCCAAATAAGCCTAGAGGGCCCTCTTTAAAAGAGTATGAATCTTTGGCAAACAACATGTTGTTGCATTAATTAATGCTACAGATGCTGCACAAAATCAGAGGGAAGAAATGTCATAGTTGTAGCAGATACCTTTTTTTATCAGACTGGGTCCCTATTTATATTATGGGCTGCTGGAACTCCCCAGACTTCAACTACTAAAGCCATTTTCCTGTTACATCCTTTGCTTAATTTAGTAGTCCTAGAATAAATTATCTTTTTCCTACACAGCTTTTACAACCCTCTTATAATGGCATTGCTACAACTAACTCTCTTTTCTTCTCCCTCTTGGGCAATTTTTATGTTTGTTTTTTCCCCAAAAGCTTAAAGTTTTCTCTCTCTAGCTACTGCCCAATTCATGTTTTGGAACATGTTCTCTGTCTTCAGTAACAAGCTTATGAATATTAAGACTCCAGCATTTATCACAAGTTATGGAAGGAAAGCTCTTAATCAAAGACACTTGGGCATGTATATGAAGGTTACCTAGTACATTATGATAAAAGACCCTCCGTAGATTCCATAGCTCACCTATTTTACTGATTTCGCACCGTGATAAGCCTGCCCATCTTATAGATATTAATAATTGAACCTGCTCCATTACAGTTAATATCTCTCTGAGAGATGTGTCTGATGGGGAAAAATGATACACTTATGAACTTTCTGAAACAATAAAATTGATCAAATCTTGAGCCAGCTTTTCCTGTGAAGCTAATTCCTAAGTAATTTATTTTCACTGATTAAATCTGCTGTCTGAAAGTAGGAGCTAGCAGATCTACATGAGGTAAGCACAATCAGCTGCATTTGCAGATGGAGCCCAAAATCTCTGTAGAATCTAATGGAATTTGCATTGCATGAGATAAATGGTATATGTTTTTGTGTTTACTTACAGAAAAATGGGGAATCAGTCTAATACTTAGGGAGTTCTTTGTATTGATTATCACGTTCTTCTGATCTTCCACAGAGTGCGGCCTTTCATAGTAGATCATGATAATCAGTGAAATTACCATTGTATTGATTTTACTGGTTCAGCGGGAGAAGGAAGGATGCTACTCGTTCTGGGATAAAAAGAGAAAATGTAGCATTTTACTGTGAAAAGCAATTACACTAGGCATCAGTTTAGAGTCACTTTGTAGCTAATGTTTGTCCAGTGCTCTGTAACTTACTCATTAAGAATTTATAAGTTAAGACTAAACATCTTAGAGTCTACTGAGGAGCAAAGGCAGACGAAAGAAATAGCTGCAGCAATATGACATATGAAAATAGCATGATAGAATGATTTCCAAATCTGATCACGAAGGATGGACAGATCCTTTTGGACAAGAAGGAAAGGCACAAACATGGAAATGGAAATCACTGAATAACTACTGGGCAGTAGAGAAAGATTATCCAGACATATTGTGAAAGGAAGGGAATCTTCTCAGGACAGCAGCCCCTGGGACATTGCTCTGCGTGGATGTATTCTAGTTGCATTCTGCCAGCCCCTGGCTGTCAGCGCAACCTTTCAGAAAGGACAGTTGTCTGCTAGTTTTAGGGCAAATTCTTAAACTTATTTTAACTTGTAATTACAGAAAAAAATCCACATTGGTTCCTGACTAGACCAAAGGATGGAAAATAGATATGATTTAAAGTTACTTTTGCATCTTGCTAGCTTGTCTGAATATAAGTTGTAAATCATGACAGCATAGGACAGAACTTTGATTTCTACTAATGAAGTCCTGTTTTACTGACATGACCCTGAACAAGCCATTGAGGAAGTAACAGTCCTTAAGCTGACAGCATTTATGCATGCAGGGATTCCTTGGGTGCACAGCCTGTGCTTTAGCTCATTCACCATGCCCTTGGTGGACTGCATGTTGAGAAGCAGTAACGTGTATTTCAGGAGGCACTTCACAAGCAACAATCTCATTATTACAGGGTAGATCAAACATTACAGACCTTCAACGTTTATACACTGTTTTAAGGAGGCCCATTTGCTCCTAGATCCCTCTTCTCAGGAAAGTATATTTTGGTAGGGAAGCATAATCAGCCTTCTTTCATCAAAGATGGACACAGGAACCCCAGAATACGTACTGGGAGATGGGAGCTGAGGTTACTCGTACGCTACCATGACACTTCAATCCCAGGCTCTCTACAGCACAAAACCAGACACTGAGCCTTCGCTAAACTGGTATTCAGATTTTTGCAAAATAAAGCAAGTGATGTGAGGTATTTCTGTCACAGATTTTTTGGCCTTGATTTGAATTCAAGCAAAGACTTAGGATGACGCCCACTGAATTTACAAGCTATTCCTCTATTTCTTCCCATTAGCCTAACAAAACGCTATAGAATGGAAACTGAAAGCTAAAATATCATTCAGCCCATATGCCTAATTTTTACACTGAAGATTTATGTGTGAGGTTAACTACATAATTATCCTGTTTAAGGGTATTTCTGGGTTTCTGATTTAAGACTGATGGCATAGATGAACAAGTAAAGGTCATTCTTTGATGCATTAGTTCTTTGTTGACGGACAATTTAACACAAAAATCCTTTGTATTTAGCATGAAACCTCTTTCACGAAAATCACATCCCACTGCCTGTCTTTATAAATATTAATTCACAAAATGTATGTACTTTATGTAGCTCCTGACAGCCTCTGTGGTGGAACTGACAAGGTAGTCGAAAAGAGAGAAGTACAAAAAAAACCCAAAAAAAACAAAAAAAAAGGCTGTAAAGTTTACTCCAAGGTGTCAAAGGGCTTTAAGATACATATTTAAGTATCGATTTCTACTGAGTTGCAGAGCATAAGGATCAAGTCGAAGACACTGGGATAGATGAAGATGGAACCACCAGCAGTATATCAAGAGCTTAAAATTCATGCTGTAGGTGGGAATGCTCCCAAAAGGGCTACGGCAAAACATAGTAGCTATGGCTACTGAAAAGTCCCAGATTCCTGACACTTCTCAAAAGAATCTGCAGCTTAGAAACAGATGTTATAACACATTTATCTTGATTCAGGGAGATCTATATCCACTGTACTATTGCATGTTACAAGAAAATCTTTACAGAGCTGGTTTATTAATTTCAACAAAAGAGAAAATATATGAGAAGTTATAGAGGAATTTTTCAAAATGGGAACACGCAAATGTCAGTACAATTATCAGAGGTCACGTACTTCAAGGACCTGGCTACACTCTAAACATAATGCTGGGATTCTTTGTCTGCTTCTGTTAAAACAGTGCAATGAGTTCCCATGTGAAGACATCAAAAGGGTTTTATTTAATTCACTTTCTTAAAAATCTTTTCTGTTGGTGCTATACATGTTGTGGTGTGACAATACAGAAAAGCTATAGACAGATCTGTTGCAGTCTGCTTTTGATTTGGTTTCAATAATAAAAACTTATCCTTCCTTATTTTGGGTCTCATTTCTTATTTTTTACAATCTGATCACTTGACAAGGGTTACAAGAGACTAAATCTACATTCTAAATGTGTATTAATTTGTGTCTACAATAATAATGCTTTGAATCTATATTAATTTATTAAACTATACAATTTTTTAATAAATAAAATTCCAGTTACTTTAATTATATTAAATTATATGTGGTTCTAGTCTTATGTGTTATGGTAGCTCCATATAGAGAATGCAGAATATTCTTCTGGAATTTGACCAGTGAACTTTGGCTATGCTATTCACTTTCCATTTCAGTATTACTAAAAAGCATCCTTACATCTCAATGTCCAAAAGGTGTATACACACTTTTACCTTTTCTTCATAATACTTAATCCACATTAGTTGTGTGTGTCATAGAGGTAACTGCCTAGATTTGAAGAGCATTGACTTCCAGTAACTCAAAAAGTAATCTCATTTTTGTGGGACCAAATCAGGGTAGTGGCGTTACTGAACGCTAAGTTGACTACATAAATTTATCTCCTTTCATTTGAGCAAGACAAAAGTGGACCAGCCTAGAACACCATGGTGTTGAATTTATTAATTTTTTCAGATTCACCATTACACCACAGAAAGGTAATTAATAACTTTATCATTTTATAATTCAGATACTTAAGAAAAGACAGCAGACAAAACCAAAGTTAGCTTGTTATTAAAAACAGGGGGGAAGTATTTTGTGCTTATACTAAATTGCAAAGAAAAGTTACTTCAAAAATTTTCTTTGGTAGTAGAAAAGTGATATTTCAGAGCTGTTTTCAGAGTACAGAAATCTTGAGCATGCTGCAGCAACTATTGTATTTTTCTTTATCCACAGCATAGTTAAGGCTGGGAGGCAAAGATTTTACTTGAAATATTATTTGTACTTTTTCACTGCACTTCAGGAAATTATATTGGTCCTTGCATTTATTTATTTTGATCATCCTCCAGGGAATCTACACAGTCTTCGTGCAAACAAAATCACCCAGTATCATCCATCAAAGATTATCCATTTTCATAATTTTTTTAACAGTAATCAAGCTATATGAAAACTGAAATGCTTCCTGAATTGGAATATGCAGCTGTATGTTTTATGGTTGGCTCTGATGTGAGGTGATACAGGGCAGACTATCCTACCACTTCTTTAATGAAAGATGTAATGATTGAATCTCTGTGTTAAAATCTCTTGTTCTTTAGAAATTATTTAGTTGAAATTTTCTGTGGATATGAAATTGCTATGTATTATGCAGAATACTTCAAAGATTTACTATTCAGAAAAAAGGAATTTTTGAGAATATCAGGGTGCAGTTTCATAACCGGATTCATCGTCTCAAGGGGTTATCTAACTTGACCTCTTCCAGCTGCAAGTTCCCTCCAGCTTCTTTGAGCAAGCATTAGTATTCATGCAGTTCTGTGTGAATCATCGGACCAAAAATGTAACCTCCAAAAATTAAATGGTTCGTTTTCATTTGAATAGTGAAATGACTGAATTTACCCTGTGGGCCACATAACACCAGCAATAACTTAAGGGTAATTATGTGGAAGCAGGATCAAGAGGAAGGATGGGATGGTCCCTTTTGGTAACAGAGCAGGCTTAGATTGGCTTGTCGTCTTCTGAGACAATTTTGGGACAGCCTTTGCCTGCTGATTACTTTAGAAATGAGGACTTGTGTTTCACAGATCTGTGGTGGTCACATCATGTGGCCTTCTTCAGACCTGAGTATGAGACAGCAATTTAGAAGAACTTCTAGACTTCAAAAGGCAGACTAACCTTAGGGCACCTAGCCCAATCATAGAATCATAGAACCATAGAATGGTTTGGACTGGAAGGGACCTTTAAAGATCATCTAGTTCAACACCCAGCCATGGGCATGGACATCTTTCACTAGATCAGATTGCTCGAAGCCTCATCCAACCTGACTTTGACAACCTACGTATCAAGTACTCTTCAAATCTGCATTCTTGAGAAGTCTCGACTACCAACCATGGAACAGGAAAACCTCATCTGGAGTTTTCATGAGAATCCTCACTTTTAAAATAGAGTAAATTAAATCCCTCTGTTAACTCTGAGTTTTAAAAATTCCTTCCAATAAAAATGTTTACATTTCTGTTGTTGATGGAAACATAACTACTCTTTCCTGTTTTCAGATTACTACACTCCAGAAACACCTGTCATAACTGGATCCAGCCTCTGTTACATGCCAACCTGAAGTATCTGAGAAGTTCCACACCCAGGAGAAAAAACACCTTGCGCCACCTCAGCCCTTTCTGTAACCAGACTTCTGTTCTAAGGAGGGACAGTCACAGATCTAGGAGATGTTGTGCATGGAATAATTTGCTCATGCTAATTTCCACCTGCTAGACAACTGCAGTTACGCTACAAAATGTACCACGCATTCTTGAAAATAGAGGTTATAATGTCATTTGAAGGTCAAAGTTTGATACAAACGTATATTCATATGTGACAACTTCCCCACTCTGCTGTACTAGCACATACGGTTCTAAAAATGTGGTTCTATATCTGCTGATGCAATACCTTCATAATTTAGTCCTTTACCAAAATTTCTTTTCTGGGATCCGTGCCAAAAGTTTAAATCCAGAGTCATGGTAGTTTTTCTGAGAGGATTATATCTCTATGAAGAGTGAAAAAGATTGCATTGGGAAGCTGTCGCATAGTCATGCTTCTAGAGCTGTATATGACAAAGCAAAAAGCCTTAATGTCACTATTAACAAATGTACTATCACTCAGCCTCGTCACCTCCTGACATCCTGCGACTCCCTCTTTCTGACTTCCTTTTATCTTCTCACTATCTCAGGTACCTATCACTACAATAGCACTTGCTGCACACCAAAAAAGAATTTAGATCAACTGTCATGGTTCCCTGGCTAATCTTCCATTTCTTTTTACCTTTCAAATGTAAATTATTCAAATGTAATGTTTTTCAAATCTTCTCTGTCTAGAACTTTAGGGATGTTCAAAACCCATCTCTGTTCCACCAGGAAAAAGAATGACTCCTGCTACAGTGGATTCCATGGAGCTAATCTGAAGTATCAAAAAAAGTGAGTTAACATTTGGATTTGTGGAAATAATATTTAGTTGATTGTAACGTAGATTATACGAGTATAATTTCACATGCAAGGATTAATGAGTCAAGTTACAAAAGAGGTTTGAAAAATAATGAGACTTTGCCTCAACATATATTATTCATTCTGTAGATATTAATACTTTTCTTCAATAATTCATGACCTGTGTTCATTTTTGTGGGAACCCAATATTTTCTGACACAGTCTCACTCCCTGGCAAGAAAGGGATGAACAGAACAGAAGCTCACATGTGGAAGATTACTGATTTTTGTAAGATTGCAGACCTGAGCTGCTACTAGGGAAGCCAATATGTGAGGAGCAAGTGCTTCAGGAAGAAACCATTTGGAGCCTTTAGACAGTTCAATATGTAATTCTGGTGATACTGCAGAGTTTTTTAAGGCCAGTTTCTGTAATGATTTATCAGAGCTAAGAGATTATAGTTAGTTATGGGCGTACTACAACTATTTTTCTTCAGAGCTATATCCTTAATTGCATTTTTACACAATACGTTCTTGTCATTTGCAAGTGAAGCTGTTCTTTACTATGTGAACACAGTGCTTTGGGGTGCAGCGAGGGTGGCTGCGGTGAGGCGGGGCTGTAGATCAAGCCAGGCCTCAACACCAAGGAGCTCCCAGGGGCAAGGGCTGGCTGCAGCGGGGTCTGGGAGCTCTCCCAGCGGGAATGGGCAGCCCTCCGCTGTGCTCTCCTGGAGCTGGCCCTGGCCCCCCCGGAAGGGAGAGGATGTGCTCAGGGCCCTCTCACATTTCACCAGAAAATTTTCTCTTTTAATTAAAAGCCAAACACTGAGCATTAGGGTTCAGGAATTAATATTCCAGTATCAAGATAACTTTTCTCTTGCCCTCATTTGTGTCCCTCCCTACCCCCTCACTGCACCATGCTGGACCACTCCACTCTAGGGCAGAGTCTATAAACCCCTGCTTGTAAGTAAGGATGCCTGTGGTGTGAATACCAAAGAATCCAAGCTTCTATGTTAAAAATTTCATTATTTTTAAACCAGTGGCATCATTTTTGAGTAGCTGTGTGACAGGTGGTGAATTTTAGCATTACTCTTTGAAAGATGGATACGGTTCATTCTGCCCATTCATCTTTTTGAACATTGCTACATTGGCTCATTTTACCCATTTACTTTGATGCTGTCAGGACTAAGGGAAAATTTCTATTCTAGAAAAGCAGAATTGAGGGGAATTAGGTAACTTGTAGGCATTGCCAGGTTGGAATGAAGGGCTTTTCAAGGACCATCAACATATGAATAGGATTACCTTGGATGCACTGGTGACCAGACATATTTTTAGCCTTTGGCAGACAAGAACGGAACCTCTGAAAACAGCATGACTGTCACTCGGAATGTAAGAATTAATATGTCAGGAAACTAGGGAAACATTTTGAACACTACAGAGGGGGAGCTGAAATTTTTGGAGAATGGGACAAGGAGATAGGCAGCGTCGAAAGCAGAGACATATTTTTAATTTTGTTTTTTCCCTTATGATTTAAGGGTCCTAAAATAACATGTTCCAAAGGAGTAATAAATGTCAGGTTGTTTGCAGAAGTCTGCCACTGCACATTTATGTTGTATTGATTTTGAAAGAAAATGTTCCTAAATAGAGGCTTATGTTCATTTGAAGCAAGCTGGGGGTCCTGGTGAGAAACAGGGGCTGTGAACTTAGCAACAAGTTATGAGAAGCAGGGAATGCTTAAGATTTAAAACTGAAATGGTGCCCCTGACAGAGGAGGGATTGGCTGATGTCAAAAAGCGCAGTCTTTAAAAAGAATTTTACCTCTCTCTTAAAAGTCTACCTCCTTTTACAGCAACATTTAATCATTACCTTTAACTTGTGAACTACCCTTTGTACACTTATGGATAATAATACCTGGGATCTGCTAAAACCTGTGCTACACCAGAAGTCTCTTGGCTTGACTGCATTCTCACTCTAAGTCAGCTTGAAATATCTCTTCCAAATGCAACGTCACTCTTAGTGCCAAGCTCGTGAGACTAGGTAGCATATAATATCTTGTACATGTAAATAGGTGATTAGAGTTTAATGATCTTGTGGTTTAGATGACTTTATTGAATAAAATCCACGCATATTTTTAAATGTATTTCACAGTGGGATTATTTTTAAGCCCTACTAAGAAATGTCAGTCTAGCTTAAAACAAAGCAAAAGTGAAATCACAAAAAAATGACAAAATTAGAAAGCATTTTAACCCTCATGAGAACTAAAGTCTTAAAATATTTTAATTAGCTTCTGTTCATCTGCCTTTATTTTTATATTCCTGAATAGCATTATACTCAACCATATCACCATATATAGGTATGTCATAAAGAAATTTATCCCATTATAAAATCTCTACCAAAAATAGACAGGATGGCTTCCTCTCTGACAGTGCTGCTCTCTCCACATTGACTCTAAAGGGAATGTAAATGACCATCTTAAATTAC
Source organism: Theristicus caerulescens (assembly GCA_020745775.1). Lineage (NCBI taxonomy): Eukaryota > Metazoa > Chordata > Aves > Pelecaniformes > Threskiornithidae > Theristicus > Theristicus caerulescens. The sequence goes on from CM036560.1 coordinate 121,880,529, forward strand.
ACAACATATGAGATGACAAATTGAGGTGATGTGAGTACCATGATGAATTCAGATTCTTGGATAAACATTCAGAGCTAGGGCTTTTTTAGGATCCCGTTTTCTAGGAAAGTCAACAGGACTTAAATGAAAAACGCTTTTCAGATTGGCCCTCTTTATACCTGACATCAGTATAATCAATCCTTCCCCATTTCTTCTCTGACCTGCCAATACAGATGTAACCTTCCTAGACCAGGGCTGTTCCTTATTATATGAACAACGTATAAGACAGCAACGCTGACTTAATTTTATTCTCTAAGAGCTGTTTGTAATAGGATTGATAAATAGTGCTAACAATAGAACGTATTATGTGTTTTAATGTTATAGTTATTAGCTGCTGTACAATCTCCAATCTGCCACAATATGGAAGTGCAAAAAACTGAATGAAGACAAGATTGGTTTTACTCTGAACTAGTATAGCACAGAAATGGAATAGGTATGTACGAAGATTATTTGTGAAGTAGCAAATTATGCTAGGTGAAGAGTTCTACCCCATAGAATTTCCTGTGAAATTCATCTTGTAAAATAGTATAAAAGGAACATTCTTTTCTGTTATATGTCAGCTGACGTTTCCAGGAAGATCATTAAAATCTGTGTGGGCTAGTGCAGGAGGGGGCAAGAAGACAGAAACATTTTAGCAACTGTTAAAACATTTTAGGTAGGTTGTTTTATTTACTGGTGCATTTTCAAACATGTTAAAGGTTAGAAACACTAGGGAGAAAACGCCTACATAACTTTTCTCCTCCCATCTCACTGAGTCCCATGGACACGGAATGAAAGCATTCTTCAATGTATTTTTAAAATTTATTCTTATTTGAAAAGTCAAAGGCCTTTTTTAAATAGTAGCAACATCTTAAGAAACCATTCATTGACACAGATCTGAGGGGTCTCAGTAAGGAATTATGTTATGAATACATGCAAGAGGCTTTCCTCTAAAAACACAAACAGCCCTGAGGCAAGATGCACAGAGTAAATATTGCAAATGTGCTTACTATAATCTGTAGCTTCTAATAGGGCAAGGAAAAGGCATTTCCGAAGCTTACTCTTGCAGCCACACTAGGTATAAATCAGCAGAGTAATATGGCTTGTTTGTGGTCCTTTTTGTAGCAGTGACTGATGTTTTATATTGCACTGATCATTAAGCATAAGGTACCAGAGGTAGATCTCATAAAAAGAAGTAATAAGGATGTATATTTCCCATGTGGAAGAAATCCAGATAATTTAAAAACCCCACGTGTTGCTTGCATCTGCCATATGTAGTTTCACGACTGAGCAGAAGATGCCATTTATAATTGGCATTAGCAGTCATTAGAGCAGCATTTGTTCCCATCTTCTTTCAGGGATTTGGACCCTGAATCACAGGGCTTTAGTTAAACCTCTTTGGGAAATTCCCTCTTGTCTCCTGAGCCACTTCTGACCTGTTACTTCAGCCTCTCTTTAGCCGAGAGTGATTTTCCCTTTTGCAAAAGAGGTAATCTTGGTAGTTGCTGCATATTTCATTCTCATACAGGTCTCTGAGCATCATAAAACAAAGATTCCTGGGATTTTTTTTTATTACTAGATGAAAAAAAATTTTAGCCGTGTTCTGTTGCGGCCCACTTCTAAGTTATGTTTGTTGTCTCTCTGAGATCGTATGTCCTTCAGAAGGCTCCTGACCAGTTTGGGCCAGGCTGCTGTCAATAAGAGATCACAAAAGTTGACAGGAGTTGAGATGCTGAAATCCAGTCCTTATTTAGTTAGATTTTCGTGCTAGAGATTTGTGTTGTGTTCTGTTCCTAACTCAGCTTTAGTGTTGGCCCATGTAATCAGTTGCACACAGCATATTTGCTTCCCTTCTGGATTCCAGAACTGATGATTTGCAGCTGGCTCGACAGTAATGTGCTGTAGGATCTTCCAGGTCGGTTCCCTTTCATTCAATGGATTCTTGCCAGCGTGTGCTACAAATTCCCGTACCATATGGAAGTTCACCTCAGCTAGAGGTATTTTGTTCAATATGCCTGGGTGTCTTTTGCTTTTCTTAGATTGTATAGGTCCTGCTCATCTGTAGTTAGTAAATTCTAAGTAGAATAGATATGCATTGATCAACAGGAGAACTAAATAAATCCTTACAAACTTTTTCCTCTTTTGTTGCTCAGTTTTTGGTGCAGTTACAATGCTACACAGTAAGCAAAGTGTTTGCATAAGGTTAGATGGAAAATAGGAATTAACCTGTATATAGCACTGGGACTTATTTCCCATTTTCTACTTCTTGACTCTTCTTCACTAGTAAAGGCATCCTCCTTTCAGAATTGAACCACTATAAAAACAGAGCATAGGAAGCACAAATGTAAACAAGGAGAAACATTTCTTTTTTAGTCTTCAAATAGTCACACCAGCTGTTTCAGACATCTGTTTTAGTGTTCACACTCTGATTTGGTCAATAGAGAAATGCAGGAAAAGGGATTCAAGGAAGCAGAATGTGAATGAATGATAGCTGTTAGCCTGGTGACTGGACAAAGAGCTCTGGTGGACTGTCTGTGGTATCCCTCTCTGGTACCTTGCATGGGTTTTGTGGAAGAGCAGATGGAGTCAGCAAAGGATCGTGTCATAGCAAGAGGGTCTGAAATGCATCCAAGCCACCTCCAGTGAATAACCTGCCAGGCACTCCAATGGAGTGATGAATCTTTGCTGAGGTTTGGGAGCCTGAAAGCCTGAATCAATACATAAGCATTTACTGGTCTCAGTATTGCAGTTGGTGTCTGAAGGTGCGTCTTCATTAGGGTATTAGCACCAGGAGCCTGCTCTTTGAGAGAATCTCCTGATCATTTTCATTTACCACATTTTGGTTGATGTCATTGTGTCTCAGAGCGCAGAAACTGAGTTTTATTTGGATGAAACTAAACTAATCCACCTAATCTGGAAACTAGAAACTCATCTAATGGATTAAAAACTCATCTAATGAATGCCCTCAGGGGCATTCAGCTCAGGGCACCAGCCTAGATACAGCGTGGAGCAACCCTCCCAAATATATGGAACAGACATCAAATGCTCAGCACTGTTTCATGCTACAACCCCACTCCTAATAGGTTGTGCTACCTGTTAACATACATGCATATGCAACACATACTAGTAAGGATTAGAATATTGCCCTGTTTTCAAAACTTTCCCCCAGGCATTCCTCATGAAAAGAACTGCAGAACAGCTAAAAGATAAGCACAGATGTTACAGGAAGATTTTGCTCTGCTGGGATCCCCTTTGTTTACCACATAACTTGGTTTTCTTTTTCAGAGGCTCCGCTGATATAATCACAGATGAAAGCACAGTGCCTTAGCCCTGAGATTTTCCAATCCTGTCCAATCCTGAAATGAATAGTTTGAGAGCTTCTGAGCTTCTCTTTTTTGCTCAAGAAATGTAGAAAATACAAAATCATTTCAGCATCCCATAAAGTTCCCACCCCTCTTTCATTTTTGAAGTGATCCCTACATGGAGCTGCACAGTCTTGCTGAGGCAAAATGTGGCTTGTGCAACTCCATCTCTCTGTGGGACATTATTCTACTCATTTGATGACAGCCTTCAGAGTTTTTATCACTACTCCGTGACTTAAAATCTGCTTGTTGCAGGGGCAGCCTCCCATCTGCTTTGCTATTGGCACGCAAAGTCAACTTACTAGAGAAGCAAGGGTGGAGGGATGCTGGAAAAGGAAGGGAAAGCTGAATGTTTCACTGTAATGTCCCTTTCATTAGATGCGAGGTCATTTGCTGTGCAGGCAGCGAAACTGTCCCTATTCTCCACGTGTATGCCAAGATCTGCCAACTTGGGAAGAAGCTGGTAGTTCATAGAGAAATCACTGTTTCAGTAAAGCTGATCAGACACTCTCTGTTTCTGTGTAAAATTATTGCTTTTTTTTCTTTCTTCCCCACCCCCACCCCCCCAAGAAGCAAAATGTTTCTACTGTTTGGCTTTGCAGGGAAACTAAAAATAGATTTCCCAGAAATTAGATCCTTTCAGTGAAGAAATTCATTGAATATAAAACCTGCATTTTCCAGTTTTGATAGAGACTTTTCAACCTGCTCATTTCGACTATTTTTTGAAACATAGAGGAACTTAAAAACAAAACATTAATGCTTACTGCAATGATATTTTGAACACCTATAAATAACAACTTACTTCTGCTTTACATTTTCACATATCTATTAAATGTAACCTATCGTCCTATCTTTTATTAAAAATGACATCCACTTGCAACACAAGCTCTAGGATTGCTTAGCACTTGTAAATATGGGGATATTTTTGTTCATGTTTCACAGTTCAAACTTCTGGCTGGAGAAGGTCACCCAGAACTCAGCACCACCTTGGAGTTTCTCGGCTCCCACTAAAGGTAATCAACTTGCCTGAAGACACGCAGGTTATTGGGGAGAGAACCCAGATCTTTGGGACTTACGGGAGAGAATGAAGAACCCAGGTTTTTAATCATAAGTTGGAATAATACTGAATGTCACTGCTGCCTGTATCCTAATGATGGCAATACAAAATGCAAGCTTTTGAGAGTAGGTATTACAGTGTTTACTATGGCTGCCTGTATGACAAAAGAGATTTTACTACAGATACATTGCAGGAAATATATTTAAAATTATGCAGTAAATACCACTAAATGAAATAATAGATATCTTTCCCATATGGCATGGCAAGGTTTGTTTCATTCAACAATTTGAGCTATTACTTTCATAATAAGTATATATGCAAAGTAGTGTATATGATTGTCATGGGTCGATGCTGGCTGGACGCCAAGTGCCCACCAAAGCTGCTCTATCGCTCCCCTCCTCAGCTGGACAGGGGAGAAAAAAATATAATGAAAGGCTTGTGGGCTGAGATAAGGGCAAGGAGAGATCACTCACAACACCTTCCCCCCACCCCTCCCTTCTTCCTGGGCTCAACTTCACTCCCGATTTCTGTACCTCCTCCCCACCAGCGGTGCAGGGGGATGGGGCATGGGGGTTGTGGTCAGTTCATCACATGCTGTCTCTGCTGCTCCTTCCTCCTCAGGGGACGACTCCTCACACTCCTCCCCTGCTCCAGCGTGGGGTCCCTCCCATGGGATACAGTCCTCCGTGAACTTCTCCATCGTGAGTCCTTCCCACAGGCTACAGTTTTTCATGAACTGATCCAGTGTGGGTCTCTTCCACAGGTCCTGCCAGGAGCCTGCTCCAGCACGGGCTTCCCACAGGGCCACAGCCTCCTTTGGGCATCCCCCTGCTCTGGTGTGGGGTCCTCCAGGGGCTGCAGGTGGATCTCTGCCCCACCATTAACCTCCATGGGCTGCAGGGGCACAGCCTGCCTCACCATGGTCTTCACCATGGGCTGTGGGGGAATCTCTGCTCCGGTGCCTGGAGCACCTCCTACCCCTCCTTATGCACTGACCTGGGTGGCTGCAGAGTTGTTCCTCTCGCATATTCACACTCCTCTCTCCTAGCCGCTGTTGCGCAGCAGTTTTTTCCCCCCTTCTTAAATGTGTTATCCCAGAGGCCCTATCACCGTCACTGATGGGTTTGGCCTTGGCCAGTGATGGGTCTGTCTTGGAGCCGGCTGGCATTGGCTCTACAGGACATGGGGGAAGCTTCCAGCAGCTTCTCACAGAAGCCACCCCTGTAGCCCCCCCACTACCAAAACCTTGCCATGCAAACCCAATTCTGTAATATCGAGTATGTTATTTAGTATTTATGCAATTCATTTAAGGATTACAAGTAATTCTTACAAGGCTAAGAACTCTGGAGGCTATGGTGCTTTGGTTTGGAACTGGTGGCTTCATCTCAATTTAGACTGTGATGGCTTTGTGTGCCTTTGAAACTGATATTCTCTTCAAAGAAAAAAGAGCTTTAAATGGTTTTTTTGTTGTCTCTTTCAGCTTGGAGCTCTTTTGAAACAAACTCAATTTTGAGTAAAGAGAGTGTTCTAAATTTTAAAATGTTAATATAAATACTGCATGGTGTCAGTGTAAAACAGGTGCCCACTGTACACAGGACCGTGGTTTTGTTCATGTCTGATCTCTTGAGCAACAGAAGTTTCAGACTGTTGTAGAAGGGGCTTTATAAAAGAGTGCTGGATGACTCAGTTAAAACTGCAAAGCATAATGGCAATACACAATTACATCTCAAGAGCTGAACTTAAGTCTTTTTTCTCTCTCATTTTTATCTACATGTATCATTATCGTCTATACAGAGCTACAGTTTTTTGAAGAAATACCTGATTTTTGATGCCTCTATTTTTTTGATTTCTTTATTCAAGGCACTTTGCATTTCAGAGAGTGAAACACCCAGACTGGCTGCTCATATGTTTTCTGAGCTTTATTTTCTGTCTCTAGATACAAAATAAGTTGCTATAATAGGTTTATTGGGAAGAAGGAAAACTCACAAAGCTTTAGCCTCCCTTTTCTATTATCTTGACAACAGTTTAGCATTGCTCTGATTCTGTGGAGAGCTTGAAAGACATGGAAAATTTAAAAGAAGCTGTGGCTCTGTGCCACAATTAAGAAACACAAATTTCTCCCTCGCAGAAACTTGTGCTGTGGACTCCATCATATGTCTGATGCAAAAATGTATGCCTGTCTTGTGACCTGCTGTTGGAGGACAAAAGGAGGACTCAGATCCCCCACTGATACCTTTAGAGCTGGAAACCAGTGAACTCTTACTTTCTTTGAAAAACCCTGCTCTGCGTGACTTTTTGAAAGTGCTTTGGATATAAATTGAAACTCGGCTAATTTGGATTACCGTTACTACAGTGTCTACCAAGACAGCAGGTAGCACAGTCTCAGTTTTTCAAAGACTAAGTGCTCGAGCATAGCACTTTCCCCTCAAATTATCCCTGGTAAACCAAAGTTACAAATTTCTCTTTCTGCCAGGTCTATGAAGCTCGTACAGTTGTAGTAAACTATTGTGCCCTCATTCCCTGAAAGGAAAATTGTGAGCTAATATCCAATGTTCATGACCTACGAGTGCTTGCAGATGAAAAATTGCACCTTTTATATCTACAAAATGTTTGTTCTTCGATATTTGCTACACCTTTCCATTACTATCTTTTCCCAGTTTACAGTCAACTGAGATTATGCTTTTTTTATCACTCGTTATATAGATTTAAATTTAAATAAGGTAAACACAAACTTTAATGCCCTTCTCAAAAAGTCACTAATCAGATTATCACAATAATTAAATAACACAATTGTTGTGTCATAAAAACACAATAAGTAAGTGGGAATATTGCCAGTACTTCAGAGACCCCTGAAGATTCACTGGTGTGCCACTGAATAGCTTGTCAAACTGCAGCTAATGTCATCTCATTAAAAATAAATATCTATACCCTTACACCACAACAAATATACCATGAAATATTAACTCCATGGTATATCCAGATGCTTCCTTGAAAAGCAAGGAAATAATAAACCCAATGTTTTCTAGGCTAGGATCTAAAGGACCTAGTCCTGAAAGAAGAGATGGGAATTTTCAGTCCAAATCCATGGACTGAAAACAGAGCTGAAACAAATCACAACCTGATTCCCTTGTTCAAAAGTGGCCTCCTCCACTACACTGCTGAACCCTTAGTTTGCTACTGTAAATGTAAAGAACTTATTTTTCCACTGCCTCTAGCAGCAATTAGAGATATAGCCTTTCAACTGCTCTTTACTCTTGCAGAAAATTACAAAGGAGGACAAGTCATAGTCACTTCAGAAATAATGAGAAATCGAGGTTATTTTTGGATTATATTGATGTGAGAATGCTTTGATATTTTTGTACCACTATAAATCTAAACTTCTCCCAATTCCAGTTCTTGAGTGTGAAAAGGATCACTCCTATTAACTATGTTAATACCAGCATTAAAGCATCAGCTGGGAATTTATCCTCTTTATCCATCAAGACCTATACTGCAGTCCAGTAAACATGTTTTGATTATCTGGAGCAAGAAGATGGGGCTGGGAAAAGGCATAATTCTTTGAAGGAGGAAAAGAAACCAAAAAGATTGGGGAAGAAGAAGAAGAAAAGGGAAGAATCAGAAAAGATATGGAAAAAGAGAATCAGAAAATCACAGAGGACCAACAAGTAAGGGTAATTGAACTCATTATTTGGCTCCAAGAATTCATTCATTCAATTTATTCCACCTGAGTGTAGGAAACTTGGATGGAATGCCGGTGTCCAAAAACCTATGTCCAAATGTCAGGAATGTTGGGCAAAATGGCGATCCACAGTTTTGGAACCACCTAAAAAAAATAATGTGCATTTTTCATTACTATTACTAAAGTTAGCCTTCTATTTTGGTATATACAAATAATGAATATTTCATGTCCACTGTTTAGAAAATACTCAGTATTTTTTACTAGCAGAAAACAAGACAAGATGATATGAATTCCAATAGTCAACTAGTAAGAAAATTACAAGATTGGAAGACAAAATGAGAAGATTGAGGATCCTGAGAAAGGGGAATTCTTTTAAGAATTTTAATAATTAGAAAGCAGTCTTGTGTGTTCATGTATTCTTTTTTGCCATATTCAACACAAATCTAGCATAACTGATTACTTACCACATTCATACATTATCATTAACAACACTGGGGACCAAAGAGGGATGAATTATTCAAGTAAAAATTGTATAAATAGACACTTGAAAACATTGTTTTTTCATATCTTCCTCTAAAAGTAGCAATTCTCTTTTATTCGTACTACTTTTTTAAATAAAAAATTCAGTAGGAAAAGGAAAAAAAAATCTCTCAGAATAATTAGTGAAGTCAACCTAATGGAAGGAAAAAAAAAAAGAGCTTTATTGCTTACACAGGAATTTTCCAGTGTGCTTAATTAAATGCATTCCTAAGATTTTAAAACATTTGAGCTAATGTATATCTTTGCAACTTTACAGTGCTGGCCCAGTGAGAGAGCCTCTGACTTAACTCTGGTAAGTACCTACTGCTGTCTTGTACCCCACTTCCAGTGAATTTGAGTTAAATATTCCCTCTAGAACAAATTAGAGCACAGAACATGTCAAGCCTTCCACTAAAAGCCTTGGAAACTTCAACAGAAAGCCCGTTATATTTGTGGGCTGAATTGCTAACAAAGATGCTCTGTTTTTTGTTCACGGAGGCTAAACATTCAGAGTAATATTAAGTTCTTTCCTAAAGCCCAACAATAAGTAGTTAATCATTATTACTCCCGTGGTACCACACTGATTATGATAAATACACAGAACTAATTTCAATGAATATGGAATTCTGTAGGAATCCCACAATTTCCTTTCATTTGAATCGATATCCTTTTCAAAACCGTGTAATTTTGGCTGAATCCACAACAGGATCCTTTTGTGCATATTTGCACAGCAGAAAGAGATCTTTTTGCCAAAAATAATTCTACAGTTCATTATTTACACACACCAGTATTGGTATAGTGTAGCGTTAAACAGCTTGCTTTCTACCATCAAACAGTATAAAAGCTTATTCTTTAGAACTAGTTGATTAAAATCTGTCTGCAGTTGTAGAAAGTAAAAGATGCATGAACTGATTTTGCTCTAGTTTGCTCAATTATCATTATTTACAAATCAATACATAAAATTTCATAATATGTTTTAAAAGCCAAATAAATATTTAATAGTTGCCTTAGGCTTTCCCAGGGAAAAATGCCCAGCAACAGAATATGCTTATTTCTACTTCTAAGAGGAGACACAGTTGCCTCATAAAAAGAAACCTAAATATTGATTACATACCTAGAGTAGCTATAGCCTGGGATAGCACCAAGCCTAGTGGAGCTAATTTAAATCAGCTGCCCATCATTTTACTTCATTGTTGTCAACAACTGTTACCATTTTCCACTTACATATGGCAGTCAATCTCTAGCTTACCTGGAGAAGTGCATTTAGATTTGCCAACTCATGGAGCTGCTGATGTCCAGAACTATAGGTTTATTACAAAAATGGTGTATACTTTCCCTGCTAGGCAACACTAATGGCTGCTGATCAAACTGGCTTGGAACACAGACTGGTTTATGTTGTAAGCTGGGATTCAGCCACTGTGTTTAATTAATTAGCAGCCTCCACTTTGAGGAACTACAGCCAGATGTGCAAAATTAGCAGCAACACACGTATACACACCCAATCTGCTCTTTAGCCTACTCAAGTTGCAGAGCTGCTGATTTTTTAAATATAGATAATATAGAAGGCAAAGAAAGTACTGAGGCTGTCACAGTGCGGCTCAGGTAAAAATAAGCACCAAGCTCTCTCAGGCTTTCCCAGCCTACCTTGCATAAAATAATGACATTATGAATACATTTTCTAGGCATCTGAAAGGTAATACTCCTCAACACTTGCCCTGTCCTTCCTCTTCTTGACCACTGGTAAACTATATCCTTTACTATATATCGGAAATGATACAAATTAAACCACGTATCTTCATTTGACAGAAATCTACATCACTCTAGATGGGCCAGACAGCAATGACTTCTGTATTTAAACAAGCACATAAATTATGACTAAGTAAGTATTATGAAGCATGAATTGCAGGGTTCAAGCTGCGGAACAAAGTTTTGTCGCCTCAGTCACAAGTAGCATAAAGTGGTCCAATCTAATTTCAGTTTGCTTTCAGTGGCGTTCACGGAAACTGGTACTAAATCAGGATGTTTCTGCCCTTCTCTGACCTGTGTTATGTGTCTGACAAAACATAGCTGATATATCCCGACTAGCCATGGAATTAAGAGCGCTTCTTTTACTTTTGCAGCTGTTGACCAGACAGTTCGGCATTCAATAAGGTAAGACATTGATGCGAGGATAAGGCAAATTGCTCCTTTTGCCGCAACGTGGGTGAACGCACCCAATCTCAAACATCACAGAATTTGAAAAGGATAAAGTCCCTGGTGTCGTTTCCTAGTCCCGGGCTTAGCAATCACTTTTGTAGTAGCTCACAGTTACAACTTAGAAACTGGTCTCGTTCTCATCTAGCAGAAAATCCTATTTCTCCTCCTGCATATCACTGACATGATCAGTGGCTGAGGAAGCCCACAGAATAGCAATAAAACATGATTCCTGCTGGGAAACCCCTGATGCGTTGTTTTTGAAGCTCTCAGATACCGCTGCAGTGAGCACAGTCACCAGAACGCAGTGTTCTTCCAGTGCTGGGAATGCAGATCCCTGTGCACTCGAGTGTGCCGTTACGGAGTCTGATTCCTAAGGCTATGCAACAAATGGCATGCTTAAAGGGGAATGCAGTCTGAAGCTGTATTAATACACTGTCTCATCCCATTTTCCTGTTCCCAGGGCTATTTCCAATAGAATTGGGTTAGAACAAAACCCTGCTCTGAGTAGCTTCAATATTCTGCCTTCCTTATTACACAAAATCCAGATGAAATGGCTAGTAGTTTCAAAAAATCCAAGTGAAACCTGAACAAATGGTCCTTTATTGTTACTGAGTACTAAACCATCAGGCGATATTCAAACTTTGGAGTGTTTGTTTTGCAACTTCTGCCCAATCCAAGCGGCCACTTTATTTTGTTTTGTACTACTTGTTGTTTGTGCTGCTTCTTCCATTTACCTTTTATATTTAATTGTCCTGCTTCATTATGTTCCCTTTTGGGTCAAAAGTAATTTGAAATGATGGTGGCAACTCTTGGCAAATTTCCACTAGATTTACAAGCAAAAAAAAAAAAAAAAAGAAAAAGAGAAAAGGTAATTACACAACCATTTCATTGAAGTCAATAAGGCCATTCTTGGCATGAAGCGTTACTTAGGATTAAGGATAGCAGATGTCTGCTTTAAGTCACAGTCTCCTATTAAATACTGCACAAGAAGACTAAATATTGTAAATCTTAAAGACTTGAATTTATCAAAAGTTTATTACATGAGCATTAATACTTTAATTACATTAATAATGTGAGCCCAGAACAATATACACAGTCTATTGAGTACTAAAGCTACAGTGCTGCAAATGTCAATTGGCTCATAAATAATGTATATCAATTTCATATATACATGAATTTAATTATTTAAACATCAAATTTCACCGCGATGCTGATTATTAGGTGCAGTAGTGCGCTGGCGGAAAATATGTCCCTGTCCATCGTGGTCAAGCACAGTTATAAACGACATATTTTGAAAGACCTAAGGCAGGGTTCAGTAGACAAATCCCACTGGAAGCAGCTAAAGCGGAGTCGGCAGGGCTCACTCGCTGCCTTGGTAGGGTGGGATGCCCGGGGTGCAGTGGGTATTGGCCAGGTTTGCCCGTGCCCCGGTGCGGGCAGTGGCACATTTATTGCAGTGTAGTTCTGGGCCACAAGATGGCTCCAACCACATACATGCAAGCCTCATCAATTTTCAGGCTATATACTTGACACAATGTCATTAAGCGGCAACCACTGAAATACGCTGATACATTAATGTTTAGAGGAACTGTTTAATTAGGCACAATCATGAGCCAATTGTAGGCACCTGTATAGTAACTAAACAGAAACGATAACAATTTGCTTTTATAAATGTTTAAATATGATATCTAGAGCAATTAAGATGTGCATGGTTACATCGTGCTGATTGAGGTTTGTAATTCCTTTGAGCTTTGTTCTCTGAAGTTTCTTTTGTCCATCAGAGTACGCACAGGTACTTAGGAAAGAAATCATCAGCAGTATATATGGCATAGCAAACAAGTCCACTGATGACGGGAACTTCCCAGCTGCCATATGCATCTCTATAGACATGTACGGAATAAGTAAAATGTTCTCAGTCTTGACTCTGGTTTCCTTAACAAAACCTTCCATGACTTTGGAGCTACTCTAGTGCTAAACCTACAGCCAAGGGCTGGGCACTGCATCTGGGTGTGCACTATAGATCAAACTCTCCAGTAAGACCTGCAGTGCTACTTAGGTTTCTCCTATGACCGGGACACTTCTTCCCCTAGTCAACCCTTAAGAGGTTGTTGAAGATTAGAATTAGAATAAAGTCTGTCTTTTCATTGACATATACTGATTTCTGAACCCTTGGCACCTGAAGACATTTGTCCTATACTAGGCAAAGATTGCTGCTAAGCCCTAGAAACAGGGTGGTGCAAATTAAATTTTTGCATCTCCTACAAAATTAACTTACCAAAATTAGCAAGCTAACCTGTAATAGACGTATAATACGCAATAGACAAAATCTCCTGAATTAAACTATTTTGTGCTGGCAGTGTTCCACTACTCCAAGAAGTCTAACCAATTCAGAAAGCTAAAATTCTTGACTGACATAAACTGGCAAAAGACAGTGTAAAGTTCAAGCTCTCAGCTGCCACTCCCCTCGAAGAGTTCTGCCTGTACTTCAGTCTTGATTGCTCCAGATGTCAATCAGCACAAAGCAGTTACATCAGGGGAACTTTGCAAGTATGTGTAGGGAATTCGGATATGTGTTGTGCAGAAGAGGAAGAGAAAATGAGGGCTTTTCCCCATGGTGACCTAGATTTAATTAGTCAAGCAGACATGAAGAAGAATAAGAGAAGCAGTAAAATGTAAAAGAAAAAAATACTGACAAAAATAAAGACAGTATAAGAAAAGAGCTAAAACAGCCTTTCTTTTATATCTTTGAAAGAATAAGTAGATTTTTTTAATAGATTGTAATTGCTAAAGAACAAAAAGCTACTCAACTGTCATGCCAGGCTTGATTTTAGTGATTGTTTGGCCAGCTGGTCTTGCTCAATCATCTGGTTGTCTACAGACTTAGGCAATGGGAAACTGGAAGTTTTGTTCATCCAGACAAGTCTTAGTGTATGATCTGAATGGATTTGAACCCACGTCAGTTTTATGTCATGTGACAAATCTGAGTGCGAATAACTCCAAAATGACAGTTGGCTGCCAGGCTGTACCTGATTTTGCATCAGAACTATGAACAGTTTAAAAAATTGTCAAGCTTTAGTCAACATCACTTGAATCATTCTGAAAACATACAAAATTATTTCATGGATATGTGTTGGGGTGAGAACCTTGCTTGGTTTCAGGGCTTGTTCCAAACTCCTAATATGGGTTTGCAAAGAATCAACGCTCTGCCTGCTTTGTCCTGTGAAAAACCTATATCACTTAGAGGTAGCACTAGACTTGAGCTATGTAGTAAGTCCTATCTAATATCTGTGTAAGATATTATTATATGCTGGAAGCATAATTCTCACTTTCTGAAATGAAATGCTCTTCCTGAAAGTACACTTCAGCAGTTGCGGTGTCATCGTGAGGAAATATAAACCAAAGTTTTCAGCTTTCAGATACACCGCTTTACATATAAGGTAATAATAACCAGTGATTTCATGGCTTCAACAGTGAGGCATTTACTCAGTAAAAAGCCTCAGTAAAGTTATAAAGGGTAAGAGAGAGGGTGTTCAGTTCATACACAGCATGATTTTTTCAGATACTCTAAACAAATTTCTCTGTGTGGTATCTTAAAATTCTAGGTTTGGCTTTCTTTTCTGGGGAATCCTTTAGATCTCAAGGAATCATAATTTCATTAGTAATAACAGTAATTACTGGTAATAACTGTAATTTGGTAATAACACAAAATAATGGCCATTTTTCACTGTTAACTAACATGGTTCTGAAGTATTTGTGTAGATGTGACCCAGCCAATGTAGTACAAACCTGCCACATAATCTTTCTCTGGGCAATCAGCTAAAGCATTCTGTAGATGTGCTTTGTACCGTAGAAATTAACAACAAAAAATACAGCCTAGTTGTTTCTGGAATGAGATCTAGTAATTAAGAAATGACTTATGCGGATTTAAGAGTTTCCCATGAGGTACTCATACATATACAGAGAGATTTTCTCAGAAATAAATTATGCGCTTATATGTGTTCCTAATTTCTTATTCTCTTCATTCCTCATCATTTTGGTTTAGGTTAAGTAACCTAAAATAGTGAATGACAGACAGAAAAGGGCTATGGAACTACAACATTTTGGAAAAAGTTCAGGGAAGAAAAAGAAAAAGCTGTGGCTCTTGTTCACCGACTTATGTGAACTGGTCACACCAGTTTGACTTAAAGGAAGACTTTCACATGGTTAATAATGTCACCACAGAATCAATGAGACTGACTTGGGCAGACACCTGAATCTATACAAAGCCCTCTGGTTTTTATGAGGTATTCAGGCACAGAAAAGGGCCTGCCTGCACTGGATGAAGCCCTCAAGTTGTGCTTGTGTCCTCAGGTTGCCCGCAGCCATCAGTCTCCCTGCCTCAGCAGGACTGTGACACCCCTCTTACTCGCAGGGACAACACTTCCAGTACATTAGTTGAGTAGCACAGGGACATTGATACTGTCATTGACCATTTGCTACCTCATTTGGGTAAAAGAGCTGACTGTACACATATGCCACCTAAACCCATGACTAAGGTATAGTCAGAGTGGAGCTCAATAAACTTCCAAAGCATTCTGCTAACCCAGACAGAGTTAGGAAGTCTGAGAAAACCTTTACTTAAGAAATAGGCTAGTTTCACTGTGCAGATGGGCCCCAAGCTTGCCAGTGCTGACCGTTACATATGTGACCCTTACAACGAAAACTTGGACTTCTGAAAAGTGCCTACATCCACAAAATCCTTCTTTCAAGAAAAAAAAAAAGGAGAAAGTGACACAATTTAAAATAGAGGAGATATTCCCTTTTGATACGTTTTCAATCAACAGGTACACTTTGTGGATCTAAATGGCTCTTCCATTTGAAATTTATTTTAATTTCTGACATTATAATTTAATTTATGTGATTTTGTAAAGAATACACCAAAGTTTTTGCATTCATATTCATAGACTAGACACTAATACTAAGCATTGAAAGAACAAAAAAAGAAAAATGTACTTTGCCAAAAAAAGTTTAAAAAGAGTGAACATAATCCCTACTTCAAATGATTCAAGAATGAACAAATGCAAAGTCCTAATAGTAAACGTCCTTTGTTTTCTACCAATGATAACAACGAGCTGTTTCATGAAATTTAGTTTTAAGTGGAACTTCTTGAGTGAGCACAATGATAGGAATTTTTCAGGATAATTTTGCTATGCTTCATTTTGGAGATATATGACAGATTTTAACATCCTGAACCAGTAGAAAGATTCCTGTCAACATCAGTGCGGCTTAAATATGACTTTCAATCTTCTACATTTTTGCAGTGATATGAAAAACAGAGGTTGTTTAAAAGTATTAATCTGAATTCTGAAATAATTGAACAATACTCTATTTTTTAAATGAATCCTGCTATCGCTTTCCTTTCTGAAACCTATGAATTCTCCAACTGATGATGCATTCCTTAGGATTGAAATGTTTTTCTTCAACTTTTGAAACACTACCGGTGAATCGTCACAGATTATTTTTTCTTCACCTGTGCAGCCTGGGAATGCTTGATTTATCAATTTTTACAGGTAATACTTGTCTCTGATACAAAAACATAAAAAATACATAGACGGAGATGGTGGAGTTTTCTAACAAACATTTTGGGCTGGACCTGTGATTTTTCTTTGACTAACCCATGCATGTAGCCATGTAAGACTAAAAAAGTTAGACTTTCATGTAACCTTTTTAAAAATCCTTTCTACAGAAGAAAAGCCATCATCAGCCCATGAAACTCCATGGACTTAAGAGCTTCCACAACTACAAGACCTAAGAATGGACCAGACAACATTATTTCTAGTGAGTATTTTTTGTCCTTAAGATCCCAGAAGAGTTACAAGCTCTTAGGAAAGTCAGAAAAAGCAGCTTCTGCAGTGTCAGTTGTTACTACCACTTTGGGTTTTGTCACATCCCTTTTGCTGCAAGTTTGCTGTTTTCCACAGCTTTTTGGTAGGATAAAGTTTATCTGCTTTGATGGAAAAATCAGTCTTTTTTAAACTCAGATTACCATGAGCTGCAGGATTTTGCCCCAAGGCAGGTAAGAAGCACTCACACATCCTGCTGCATTGGCAAAGAGCTGGAACCTCCAGGTTACAGCTGTAAGCTTTGTATCAGCTATGCAGCCGTTTCTGCCTGTGAACATCTCTTTATGGACTAAAAGTAGGCTGCAGGTGGCTCAGCCTTTCCTCTAAGTATACAGTTGAGGAAAGGATTCAAGTAGCTTTCTGCTTTCTGCTCCCCAACCAGAGTCAGTACAAATAGAGACTAATCCTTGTGAGAGAAAAATCCTTGAGAAGCCTCGCTAGCCACCTAAAAGGCTTGATAGCTCCCTCCGTCGGAGTGGGATCAGCATTCTCTTCTTTGCAGTCACACCTAAGAAAATGAATAGCATTGAGAGCACCTGCTATGCCTGTTGTAGGGATGGGATGAATACAACACTGGGTTGTTCCCAGGGTCATTGTGGTTTGCTCTGGGAACCTGCTGCAGCGCAGTGACTCTGCACTGCTCCTACTGCAGGGTTGTAGCTTAATGCCACGATGTAGCCTGAAATCTGTTCCTTACCAATTATCTCTCTAACTCATATTTGGTTTAAAAGTCAAAACAAGTTTTGTTCAGCAGCTAGCTGCAAGCTGGGTCTAGTTTTGAAAATCAATCTGAAGTATTTATGCTTCATAAATCACCATCAGCTGATACATGTTGGAGAATCTGAACATTGTAAGCCAATAGCTGCAGCAGGACAAATTTTGTTTAATTTCTAACTAGTATTGTTTATTAGCACTGCTGATAACAGTTGAATGATTCCAAACACTAATACGAATCTGTGAGGAAAGTCCCCTCTTCCGTAGCAGGATGGTAGCAAAGGTACTGTAGCAAAGTCCAAGGGGCTGAAGGACCCACAGGCTAAGGCAACGCGACTGAACAGATATATACAACTCCAGGACAAAAACAGAAAGGGGAAAAGATGTGTGACTGTTTCCCCTTTAAACAGCATATACATGGTGTCTAGATGCTCAAGCAGGGCAAACACAGCTTACCCGCTTCTGTGACCTGCCTCCTCCACAGTTTGTGTGGAACTGGTGACTGCAGTACAGACTGCCAGCGTTATCTGATAGTCCCTGCAGCTCCTCCTTTCGTGACTGGCTTGATTCATGCAAATTATGAAGCTATTTCTGTAAGGAAAGACTATTCATGAAGACAAAGATTTTTCTTGTGCACACCTAGCAACAATGTACATACACGTTCAGTCACTGGGGACAAAAACTGGAGGAAGTACAAGTATTTGACAATAAAAGACAACGCAATTGAGTGTCCTCAAAGGAAGGGAACATGTTCTTTACCAACAACAGCAGCTTAATATGGAGATTTCACAATTTAGCTTTGTTTCCTGAAACAGAATCACATTTTTTTTAAATCCAGAATGTAAATAGTTGACTAAGTTCCGTCTTGAAAATCAGTGAAATAAGGCATAGAAGGGAGGCAGATCTCATTGAAGTAACACTAACATTTAAAGTGCTCTCTCCAATGCCAGTCACACACCTGTGTTTTCTGGGCTTCAGTCACTCTCCTTGCAACAAATCTAGCACTGGTGTAGTTATCTGTAGGTGCTGTTAGTATGGAAGCTTGTGCCTCTGTTCTTCCACAAACGTGGTCAATAGAAGTTTTACTACATGGTAGTTAATTTAGAGTTCAAAGCTTCCACCTGACACATAGTGGATATATTAAGCAGATAGGTTTAATAAGCCTCTCTGGCATTAATTCTCTAGCAATAATCATGTAGTAAAGTGGAATTGGATCCCTACTGCAATACTGATGGTTGCTTTGTAACTATGTGCAGTATTAATAGGTATGAACACTTTCCTGAAGGACATGCCTTCAAAGGCCACAAGAAAGCAGATAAGTAAATACATTTAAATATTAATTAGCTTGCTGCATGTTGTGGTTTAAGGCTGAACTTCTCTTACAATAAAGATGTTCAGGATTCAATCCCTCCATGCAGAGAGAAAGTTAAATGAACTCTACAAAACTAGGCTGAGGCAATAGAAGGATTAGGGTGGCTCAGAGCTTGCCATTAGGAGGAATGGAGGATGGATTGGAGGAATCACTGGAGTAAACCAAGGCCACGGTTGTTTTGCTGCCTTTCTCCCATCCCAGCAATCCGCAGTCCCACATAACTACCTCCTCTGCCTGTTTCCTGAGCTGGACCCAGCTCTGTGAACGAACTGACACTGAACCAAACACACATTTAGGCGATAAGATCACATACTGATGGAGTGAAGCAGGAGTGACGCACTGGGTTATTTGCATTAACGATAAGAAGTAGGGTTTAAAATGGCATGAATGTCTCAATGGGTGGAAAGCCTGTTACATACACACTGCAGAAAGTAGTCAAACGCTGTTAATCCCTTCTGCAAAGGTTACATACATGTGCCGAGCTCGGTGTCAGCATGGGTGGTCTGGGATGCTGCACAAACGACCAGCAGTTGAAGTCTTTAGCAACAGCCGCTATTATCCGTGCCTAGCGGTGCTACCCCCCGGGCTTTTTTTTGCTGTATCTTTTCGGGAGCGTAGTCTTTCATTACGAATCAGAGAGGAACACAGAAACGCCAGCCCAGCTCCTCATCCGAGCTGTGCCGTACCCAGGAGGTCTGAAATCCAGCATCTTGCAGGCTGTGCCATGAGGGAGCTCCCGGCGACGCAACGCCAGCCCTTTGCACCGACAGGCAACGGGTTAATTCCTTTCCAGCTAAGGATGGGTGGAGTGTGGCATTAAACGAGAGAGCAGAAGCGCTCTCCACATCCCTTCGCGCCCGTACGGCACCAAAGGGCGCCGGGCCCCCCTCCCCAGCCTTAGGCGGGGGCAGGAGCCCAGGGCCGCCCCGGGACGGCGCGGCAGCGGCTCGCCAGCGCCGCGGGGGCGGGGAGGGGAGGGGAAATCCCCAGGATCCCCCGGCCCCCGCTCGGGGAGACACCGCGTTAGTCACCGCCGTTCGGCTCCGCCGCTCCTCGCTTCCCCTCACAGCCCCGGCCGCGCCGCCGACGGGACGCGGCGCCTCCTCGGTGAGGCGGGGATGGAGGGGCCCGGGCTGCGCCTCGCCGGGCTCTGCGCCGCGGCCGCCCTCCCCCGGGGCGGCGGGGAGGGCTGCCGGCGGGCGGCGTGAGGCGGAGGAGTCGCCCCGGGTGCCCCCCCCCCGCCCCGAGCGGGGAATGAGAGGCGGTGCCGCGGGGCTGCCGGAGCCCGCCGGGACCCACCATGCGGGAGCTGGCGATCGAGATCGGCATACGGGTCCTGCTCTTCGGGGTCTTCGTGTGAGTACCCGCCGGACAGCGGGAGAGGGGAGGGGGACGGCACCGGCGGGTACCTCCGGGACCGCCTCAACTTCCCTCCGGCTCCCGAGTCCTTCCCCACGCCCCAGCGCGGTGTGGGATCGCCGGGCCGGGGGAGCGGGGCTGGCCGCCCCTCGGCGCGGGCTGGCGGCGGTTAACCGCCCCGCAGCCCCGGACTGACGGAGAGCTCCCCGCCGGTGGGCTCCGCCGGCGGGGGAGCCCCCCGGGCTGCCGCCGGCCCCCGGGGGAGCCCCGAGCGAGGGGCAGCTGCCGCCGTTCCCCCGTCCGGGGTGCGGGGGGGACCCGCTGTGCGGGAGGGATTTCTTCCCCGGGGTGTGTGAGTCCTTGCAGGAGCCGCGGGGACCCCCCTACCCTGGGATTTTACTGAAGGACCTGAAGGAAATTTTTGTCGGAGAAACTACAGTTTGTGAGAGAAGCGTGCAAAACCCAGCCAAACAAACAAACAAAAAACCCACAAAACCCCTGCTTCTGTTTTCGTTTGGACGATTATAGTTTTTGCCGTAAGGTCTCATCCGCCAAGGCTGTCAGTGCCCCTCGGCAGCCGGCTTGCGGCAGCCCGCGGCGGGTGAGCGCCGGGGCAGGCACCCGGAGCGGGAGGGCTCCAGCGCCGGTGCCTGGAGCCGAGGAGGGACCTCAGGCTGAAGCTGGGGTGTGAGGTATTGCAGCCGGCTTTGAGATGCACATCCGCACGCTGCTGTGTAGGAAGGAAAGTCATGGAAATCTGGTTGCTGAAAGATGTGCAGCTATAGCTGCGGGAACGCTCTTGCCTTCTTTAGGAGAAAGCAGTTATATATCATTTTGCCCTGTATACTTCAGGTAGGCTTCCCCCTTCTCAGGGCCGTACCTGTTTCTTCTCTCTGTCAGTGTGTGTTCTCCATGTATTTGAACAACGAAAAGTTGCAGTTTTCATTAAGTTTGCATTTCAATTGCTTAATATTTGAAGATGAGCATTCTCAATCTTTGTGATCCCTCTGAAGTATCACAGAAACCAGATCAGATTCTGCTACTGTTTACTTGTTTGTCTACTTCACGATGGATCCTGTTGGTCAGAGGTGCAGGCAGTAATAGTGTAGAGCATCTCTTAAACCGTGACACTGACTTACAGCTGGCGGTACTGGAATGCTTTGCTACGATTCCTTTCTGAACCTCTCATGAGTAATGAATAACTTGCCCAATTTACTGGTATTTGAATTTTTCCTCAGTGATTATTTCTCTTGAATATTGATGCAAATCTTTTGGTTTGCAACGTTTAGTAAGTGTCATCCTCTTCATTTTAGGATAAACTTTGATACCTTCAAAAACCTGTAAGGTACATTTTGATACCTTTCAGTTCACTTGCCTCTCACTTTGAAAATAGACCTGTTCCTTTCAACAGAACTCTTTTCTGGAATATATGAAATTACAGGGTGAGCAAATACCTCAGAAACTAATGCTACATCAGAACCTTTCCTTTCATTATGACTGCATGTGTAATTCATCCCTTACACCATCCAGTAAGAGATCTCTTCATATAGCTTATTACCATGATATGTAAATCATGCCCCATTATAAGCAGTAATCTCTAGGTTATGCTTGTCTTCTGTCCTCATTACCTCTCTAAAACATTCTGTATTTTTCACTATTCTTTGTGCTGTGGTTCTCAAATCAACTGAGGGGTGGCTAAAGGAAATGCTTTTAGTAGAGCCACCGTAATGCCAAATGGCAAATGACTACACGAGCACTTTCCACATTTTCACATAGCTCAGCTTCTTCTTTCTTGGAATTCTGGGGAATAATGCTGACACTGTAAGAGGTCATTTGGAGCATTCATTGACATCTAAAAGTACCGCTCATGTAGTATTCTAAATTCACATCCAAGCTGGTGTTTAGTTTTATGAAGAACTGTACTTTGTTTGTAATGGCTGCAAAAATATAACCTCTAACTAGACCAGAAGAATGGCTTTTGTATTCAGGTAATCTGAACACCAGAGTAATCTTTTGCTATTGAAGTAGTATTCAGTATTTCTCTCAGTTTTTCCAAAGAGGCAGTTACTCATATTTTGGAACTTTTGTGTTATGAAGGTTTAAATACTGTGTTTTCTGTGGTTTTGTAGACAGCCAGGGCAAGGATTTTTATGGAGTGTTGAGTTCATTGAAATATCTCTTCAAGTATGAACAATTACTGGTGAATTTGGAAGCCCCGGGACTGGCATCCAGGCAGTAGCAATGTAAGCTCTCCTGCAGAAGCTATTTCTAGGAATAGAAATGTTCTGCCGTACCGTTCCCACCTCCCTTAGAAAGGAATGCCATTAACATCAATGAGTTGAGGCTAGGTCTGAGATCATCTCCGTTGTGAATGCCAGCTGCAACATAGGTATTTGTCCACTAGGGACTGAAGAGGATTAGTTCATTCTGAACTGGTGTTGATGACTTTGGGTCACTACCAACCTTTGTAGTGTAAGAAATCTGACCTTGAAGATAATGGTTCCATAGTTATTTGCCAATTGTGAACCATCTGTGCCTCCCAGATGTCTTTTTAGCTTCAACTTACAGATTAATATAACTCAGAGTAATATACTGGCATATTTTGTGCCATAAAATGCAAGAGAAAAAGGTGCATATTCCATGTTGTACTTTTGCTTGGTGATAAATGTCATTTCGTGAAAATGGAGGTGTGAAAACTTATGTTGATGATTGCTGAAATTGAATGTATTGCCAATTTGAATGTATTTTACAGCAACAACAGCCATATTTTCTATACTTAAGACTGGCAACCTTTTTTCCCCCCCACTTGCCATAATTATCAACTTTAGTCACTCCACTAAAGGCAAAAATCTATACTTGTTATTTAAGTTCTCTTCTGTCATGCAAATGTACGCCATTCCAAGTAATACACATTTTCGATGGTTGTGTATTGGTTTGGATGAATTCAACAGGCAATCCGTGAGGATAATGATAACAACTGACTCAGTTCTAGATGTTGTGTTCTTAGCACTTGCTAAGTGTTCACTTAACAATTAAAGATGGGTTTAGGTATCGAAATTAAGCAAGTCGAGCTTCTGTGCATTAACAAAGATCTGTGCTGAAGGGCCTTTTAGCCCTCAGGATTTACTACTATTGAAGGAAGGATTAGTTAGGAGAGATATATTAGAAGAACTACAGCTGCCTGCAAATCAGAAGCAAGAGATAAAAAAAAAAAAAAAAACCAAACCCAAAACCACAACCCAAAACCCAAACGCAACTGTTTGCAGTCAAAAACATGCTTGATGCACACTTTACTGGGAAGGTAAATAGATGTTCTTTGACTACCTTCAGCAAAATAGCTCTCAAGCCACAAGCTACAAACTGTAAGGAGAATAGTGATATTTCTGTTCTGCCCTACACTTTTTCCCAGTTCTTTAACATTAACAAATTCATTTACGGTTTTCAAAGTATTTAGTCTTACACCTTTTGACTGGGCTGAACTGAACCTAATGAGCATAGATGGTTTGCTACTTACTAGACAAGGAAAATTCTCACGCTATAATTTGACCATTACATTGTTACTGCATTATGCAGTTTCAAATATTTTTCAGTTAAACCTTGACTTTAATCAATTCTCACGTCATATTTTTGTTTGTTTAGTTTTTTATTTATTAAGAAATATCTGTGAGTACAGAACTGGATTTTTTTTTTTAAAGTGAAATTTTTCATGTAAGGTCTCAGAAGTAGGAATGGTCTATTTAATATAATATAACAACTGTGAACGTGTACTTTGTTTATAGAAAAAATCAAGTACTAATGTGAAGAATGATTGAATTAGGGTCTTACATCTCCGTTTTCTGCATTTTGTACTTATTCCTATGACCTGGAGCATCTTAAGATGCCTGCTTAATGCTAAGACATGTTAAGTGTGGCTAGTCTTTCATCTGCTCTATGTGGACAGTGACATTTGTCACTTAACTGAAAGCCTGATGAAAGCAAATTGTTTTGACTGACTGGGTTTTATTCAGTTAAGGCAATTATAAAAAGATTTGTGAGCAAGTCTGATATTTTTACACAGGAGTGATGCCCTTAAAACAATGTTCTTATCTGTCTTAAAAAGAATTCATTGAGTGGTAGCTCAGAGTGAGCCTGTAATTGCCAGTAGGGATGTCTTAGTTCCTTAGCAAAATCCGTGTTGTTCTGTTTTAGGTATCTCCTACAAGGAAAACTTTTTCATCTGTTTCAGAAGTTTTAGAAGACCACATCATTGTCTTGGTAGGAAGATAGAAGAATTTGCGTGCGGTGTAGTATATTTAGCCCAATGACTTGTCAACAGCATATCGCTGATGTTTCTAGAGCTGTCTAATTGATTAAAAAGACAGTCTTTCAAGGATTGCTTCATCAAACCTCGAGCTCTTCAGTGAGTGTGATGTGATTAAAATATAAATGTCATTCAGAGTAATTGGATATCTTCCCTACAGCATAGTCTCATTAGCAGCCTCCCTTGGGAATAAATGTTTATCTGCAGGCTAACATATGTATATATTGCACATGTGTGAGTGTACAGTATTGACTGATGCTGACATCTTTTGCGTGTGTGCGTGCCATGTTCAGACTCTGATTTAAGTAAATAAAAGCTGATTCTGTGCATGTTGGGTTTCTTATGAGTTTAGAATATTAAGATTTTAATCGAGTTATGAATATGCATGAAATGATTTAGGCTGAAAAGCTCTTTCATGTAGCGTTCTTTGTCATAGGTGGTGGTCTTCTGAATATTCTGTATATTTTGCCTTCAGAAATGATACTATGTATTGTCTTGTTAACACACACAGAAAATCAATTAGCTGAGGCAATTCCACAATGCTGCAGTTCTGCTTTAGTGTTTTCTCACATTTTGTCCTTGCCTTTTCTCTGTCGTACCTACTGGATTTTTGGAGGATAGACTGAGCTGAGAATCATGAGCAGTCAGAGATCTGTAGGTAACATAAGCAAAGCAGTACTGAGAAGAAATCACTAGTCCGAGGTGTTAAGATTTATTTCCTCATGCTGACACAAATGCTGCCAAATTACACAAATCAGTTGGACTGAGATTTCAGAGCACCTTTCGAGCCTAGGCTCTATAGCTGAGTGTTTCAAAGTGAAGTAGGTGTTTGGCCACATGAGCTTCTTAGTCTTTGTGTCCTACATTCTCAATTTGAGTATCCCATAATTCTGACTTTGTTTCGAACCTGATTTTTGGCTTGTCATCTTAAGTCTTGGGTTTCACTTCTCTGAACCCTAATTTCTCATCAAGAAAGGGAGAGTAACGCTTCTTTTTCTCACCCTTTGTTCATTTAGTTGATAAATAATTTGTTGTCACATATGTGGACAGTAGCCAAACTTACTGAACACTGAATATGCTTAGAACTCTTTCAGTGTTAGTTTCACAAATAGTAATGATAATAGGAAGTGAGAATATCAACATGTTTGATTACTAACTGTTTAAAAATAGATACTGTATTGTAAACCATAATTTAGATGATACTAAAATGAGGGAAAGATTTAGTTTTGTGGCTCAGGCTGAAGTCTGCTTCACTGAGTAGGGTTAACGAACAGTTAAGGGAAAGACCTGCTATAAAAAAGACCTTAGCCTCTCAGTCGTGCTTAGGATCTGAGAACATATATCAAAGGTTGCATATTGAGCTCCAGTGGCAAGCAACAGACTTGTTCCAGTGCTCAGCAGAGTCAGTTATACCTTTGAAGTGATGGAAGAATTAGAATGCCATGGAGCTTCTGTAACTCGCTGAATGCAGCTGATATATCACAAAGTAACCCGAATTTTAACTTTGCTCAGGTCTGCGTCCTTGAGAGGTTACTGTAAAAGCAGAAGGCCATAAATACCTATTATACCTAGTGTAATATGAAGCATGCAACAAAATGACCGTGTGCCTGTCCTAATATCTGTGAAATATCACCAAGCTAACAGAGACACTTGGTACATGGCATTCCACTGAGCTGAAGCTTCTGTTTCCATTGTTTTCTTATTTTATTTATTGAAACTAGGGTAGGATTTTACTGACTTTGATAACAGCTGTTCAGGAGAAAGTGTACCTGTCTTTTTTGTGCAGACTTTGGTCTGTGCAAAAGATAGACTGTTTTACAGACTGCCGCGTCAATACATTTAGATCGTAGAACTAAGTTTATTTCATTTGTCTTCCCTGAGTCCCAAGGGGGGAAAAAGGGGGATTTAATGGCAGGAATTCTAATTGTCCTGTTAATAGGATGGGATTTACAGTCGATGTCCATGGCTAAACTTGCGGCTGAATACA
Organism: Theristicus caerulescens; assembly: GCA_020745775.1. NCBI lineage: Eukaryota > Metazoa > Chordata > Aves > Pelecaniformes > Threskiornithidae > Theristicus > Theristicus caerulescens. Next base: position 121,906,974 of record CM036560.1, read on the forward strand.
TGCTAAAAAAGAATGTTATTGTAAATGCCAAAGTATCTGTTGCAGATTTTTGAGGAGTAAATGGTGACTTTGTGTCTCTTCATGTTGAATCCTATTTACTCGCTGACTTGGGCACTTTGTGTTTATTTGCTCCCAGCCCTGATTGAGGACGTTTTATAGCGTTATATGTTTCTTTAAAAAAAATTGATTTTTATACTTCAATCTGAGCACAGTCAAGCTGTTGCACAACTGTGTTTCTTATGGCAAAGACTTTAATAAAAAGTACAGCCTTATTGCTGAGAGTGCACTCGTACCTGGTACAGTAAACCAAGATCTTTATAGTCTCGCAATCTGTTGGTGACTTTGAAAAGTGAGTACTTGGAAATAGTTGGCAGAATTATTGATACTGTAAGTGTATTAAGGATTACATTTAGTGTGTCTCGTAACTTTTTTTCCTGTAGTGAGCACTGTACTGATCCTGAACAAGGGATGTTTGAGCGCTGCATCCATATTGGCAAGGGTTGGTGGACAGAGAGAGAAAGCTAAAGCCAATACATGTGTCCCTTGCTGAAATATTGGTCGTGATCCACTAATGAACATCGGGGACTTACACTTGAATGATTAGGGAAGGCTTCACTGGTTTCTGAATCAGAATAACTGCTTTACAGATTATGCAATTAGATTGTCTTCATAGAAGAGACAAAGTTGTCATCAGATGTGGTGCTTGAAATAAGCTTTTCATAACTGCATAACTGGATTTTAAGGTCTTTTCCCTTCATGCTTTTCCCTTGCCTTGTAAATGGTAAACTTGTGATCATTGGACCACAAGTCACTGCTATGCAAGTAACTGTGACTGATCTATATGATTCTGCAGAAACTAGATTAGGAATGTTTGTTTGTTGTAAATCAGATTGCTACAGTCACTGGGTATTGTATTTGTTTGTTCTTCTGCATTACAAAATATTTTTAGCTTTTACAATCCAAGTGGCTAAATATTTTCCTTCTTAAAATACCACTGAATTTTAATTAACATTCCATATAGATAAAATGCAATAAGTGTGAATTATTTTACTGTAGGCTGGAGTAACAGGGTTTACAACTGGTGTTTTCATAAAGTGGCTGACTAAGATTAGTTATGCAGGTGAATTTCAGAGAATTGAGGAGGATTGAGAAACATGGTAAGAGGGGTATAGAAAACACCTTTTCCGAGAAAAGATAATTGAGCTGTTTAATCTAGAAATCTGAGGAGACTTGGCAGTAATCTTCACATGTAAGCAGCTGCCGTAAAGATGTATGAAGAAGACAATCTGCTTTTCATGTCTTTTGGGAATTCTATAGAAAGGAAAGATTTTTAAACTTGTAGTAAGGGAAACTTAGGCTGAGTGTGGGAAAATACAACCTAATTGTCAGGACTTTTGAGCGCTGTGATAGATTGCCTGAGGCATATGTAGAATCTCCACCAATGGAAATTTTAAAAAGCAAGTTACACTAAAGTATGTTGGGAGTATTTTACATAAAGTTTTGCTTTGCTGCATGGCTGCGAGGAGACAGATAGGTGGTCTTGTAAGCTGGCATGAATCGATTTAGTAGACTGAGGTTTATACTGCCTCAGTGTCCTAGTGTGTGGGGAAAAGTTGAACGACATTAAGGCAAAATTTCTTGTAAGAGATTTTTGGCTCATGTTGGTGAGCAGAAAAGGAAATGGTATTACCAATTCGAAGGTACTTGGAGAATAATTTAGCAAAGGCTGAACAGAAGCTGATGATCCCCTCTGGCTGGAGGGCATTGCCATGCCAGATATCATGTCCTAAATATTCTGCATTTATGAGATTATGGGGAAAATGAAATCCTAGATTAGGTGAAATGTTTCACTCTGCAATCTTGCAGTTCAACATTTTACTCGATTTTGAGTGAAAAGTTTTACTACTTCTTTAGAATTTATAATGGAGGTGTAAATGTCAGCTCAGAAATATTTCAGCTTTGAAGGATATGTGGCACCCTGCCAAGTGTTGTGAAGCCTTGCAAATCGAAAACAACAGAGGAGAGTATCATTTGATATAAAGTGTTGTATGTTCATTAGCTGCCAATTTTCACTAATGGGAGAACAGATCTAATAGCCTGACTGTACTCTCATAGCCCACAGAGAGGCCATTAATAATTTCATTCACCTAGTGTCCAAGGTGCTTTACAGGAGTGTAACTATTGCTGTTGGACTTTAGCGAGTGCTACAAAATGCTAAAAGTGATGTTCCTATTCCCCATTACTGTTTTTTTTTTTTTTTTTTAAATCATCATTAATGCTCTGGAACATGTAGTTATTCACACAAGTGTTTTTGGATTGAGTGATTTTAATCTAGTTGGATTTGATTGTGAATATCATTAGGCAGGTCTCTCTCTTTTTCCCAGAGAATAATGAAGTCATTGCATACAGCAACTGTGAAGGAAAAACTGGAACAAAATAACTTGTAAATTTGTATTGCATTTAGTGAATAACTTGACCAAAAAAGTGTTTTATTTTAAAATTTGCATTTTTAAAAGCATTTTTTTATTAACATTAAAATGAGTTTGATAGATGCCCGAACAAAATATCTCATTTCAGTTTGGGTTAAAATAATATGTTCCTGCTTGACCAAAAATTAATGTTTTAATTTCACATAAAGAAACTCCTTGATCAAGCCTTCTAGATTGGTCCATAGTATTTCTCCCCTCTCTTGCTTCATTATCAACTCCTGATTTTTTGGCCCAAAAAACACGGTCTGAGAATGTGTTTTGGCACTTAGCTCTAGTTGTGGACAATGTGTTTGATACTACTTAATTCTCACTCTTATTCAGCCTATATTGCTCAGGGACAGCATTATGTGGGGATAGGCTTCACTGCCATACAGATTCTCTTTCCAGGTCATGTCTCTGTCTCTCCATCATATGTTTTAAGGGAACAGTGGTGCATAGCGAATGGGATACAAATCATAAACATTCATACAATAAACATATTCTAGACTAAAAATAACTTGGCAGCAAATTATTGAGTCATGTTCATATTAGTAAAATTCAGATTCTGGTGAAAAGCTGGGTGAATGAGAAAGAAAATTTCTTGTGTAGAAGTGATAGGTTTTTGATATGGGACTTTTGAAGAGATTGAGTGTGGGGGCAGTGGTTGAATGGAGACGAGATCCTGTGGCATGGAAGAACGTATTAGTGTGTTTCAGAGATTGCTCCTGAATAAGCTGCTAGGGCCAAGCTGTCACTTCCAACTGATTAAACCTTGTTCCAAGCAAGATCTTAAAGGGCTATTGCAGGAGGGACAGGAGTGAGAAGCATTGAAGTTACAGTGAGTTACAAAGGGAATTTTGGAGGAGGAGTGATGGATAGAAATGAGAGGGAAAGCTTTGGTCACTAGGAGAAACTCAGCATCTTTGTGAGTTTAACCCCTGACTTTCATTTCAGGTCCAAACCTATAGTCAATAGGAGTGTGGCACACAGGTAGGAAAACAGAAGAAACTTTATCAGGCTGCTCAGCTCTATCAAATTGCTATGAAGCTAGGATAGTTGACCAAGGAATTGATGGGAGTTGTTTGGCTGAAAACAGTTTGAGATGTAATAAAAACAAGCATTAAAAAACATCAAAAGCAAAATTTTGACTGTCTGTAGTGTGTTTTGGTTCATTATTCAGATATGTGCTTAGGTGATTTAAGCCTGTAATATGAATTCTGTTTTTCACTTTAGAATAAGGTACAACTGCCAGCTTTGAAACTTCTAATGGCTACCTCAACGTTCATATACTGATGGTTTCCTTTCTCTACTCCCTCCTCCCAAACACACACACATTGAAATGGCTTTTGTAAAATAGCTTACATGATAGGGTATATTTAATAAAAGTAGAGCACAGAGGCAAAAATTGATACCATAAATCATGCTTTTTATTAACTAAAATGAGAGACAATGCAATGAAAACAGTAGCCAATAGTTTTCACTTTGTTGGTATCTGTTATTTCTGTAAGACTACCACTGTTGATTATCTCTGTTACGGTAGTGCAGCTGTACTGGATCGCCTTGAGTATTGTACATTGCCATAATAAGTAGCAGCTCTGACCTGCTTGCCTTCTGCTTGAAGTGCACCACTGCTCCTTGTGAGCAGGGAGCACAAGAACTGAACTGCTGCTTCACCTCAGCAGCAGCTAAATGCCAAAATAAACACGCTTTTGTTTCAGAACAGTTTCGTTTATATTCTGCTGACCAGAAAGCAAAAGGTGCAAAGATCACTCTCAATATTAGGTCAAAGAAAGTTTTAAAAATATAAAACCAGCCAAAAGATGTCAATTATTTGACTCATTTTGCAGGTGTTTTTTTCCTGTTTCAGTATAGCCACTCTTGTCTCCTGCTCTTCTGTTCGAAGCTGCAATGCAGCATGACTGACTGTTCCCTCTTTCTTCCTTTTACTTTGCTCAATTCCAAATATTCCACTTCTGTAAGGAAGAAAAGGTGGTGAAAAGGTTGTATCTAAGCTAGTTAAGTAGTTTAATTCCTAGATACCCATTTTTATTACCATTGAATCGGAGTTTTGTAGATTCAGTCACTTCATAGTGGTAATAATGATACTCAGCAATATTTAGTGCTACTTGCATTCAAAGTGCTCAGCCCATGAGCAAGGCGAATGTATGGATTGGAAGTTCTTGGATTCTTTCAGGCGCACCAGAACAACTGTCTGGCCATGTTAATTGCTTGTTCTTGTGCTGTTCATGCATGCTCAGATAATCCTTTCCCTTTCCTCTTGGGTTTAGTATGACTGAAATAATATCAAAGGAAGGAAAACGTTTACCCAGAGAAGAGTTGAAATGCCAGGGATTGAGAAAGCAGTAGAGGTATAATTTAGGTACTAAGGAAATTAACATTAGGTTCTAAAACTCCAGGCTATTCTTTTTTTTTCTTTTTTTTCAGTATTATGAAAAGATTGTTGGTTCACTATTTCGTATTAGGTATTCTAAGAACATTTACATATCATTTATATATTATTTCATAAGCTGCAGGACTCCTGTTGTGAATATATATCGTTGTTAGTTCAAGATCTGAGCTTTCAACTGAGCCCAGACTCCCCAGCTGTTGCCTCCTTGCTGATTCATTTAATTCATATTGTTTCTTGCATTTGGACCAAGCAAGGAAGAGAAAATTTGAGCAGAGGAGTTAGGTCTGTTTTTAACCTGTTTCTGTCTGTATATTCAGTATGGGTAACCGTGGCTCAAGTCACGTGCTGTAGCAGACTTGAGCCTAATCTCAGGCACAGCTGATGAAGCCTTTACAAATACAGCCCCAGATGCTATATCAGAGAAGGGTCCAGTGCCTCAATAATCAGAGACACTGACTGGCACAGTCTCCATCATCTAATTAGACACATTCTGGTTGAAGAACCTGTCTTGCATCATGGTTGGCTTTGTTGGCCCAGTAACAGTACAGCTCACCCTGACTGGGGTGCAATGCTAGCTGCGAGGAGGAAAGTAAAGAGGGTGGCCATTCATCTTTGGAAGAAGTCACACCTAGCTATATATCTGTTAAATCAGTGGATATATGAAGCACATCTAGGAAACCTGCTAGTAAGACTGAAAAAAAACCTGGAAACTCTCCTCTTTCAGGACATCTGGGAAATATGACAGTCATGGTAATTGTCACCTCCCACCTGGGGAGGAGGGGGGACAAGTGACTAAGGTTCGCAAATCCTCTTGGTGTGGATTAAGGTGGGCCAACACTCAAGGTCTTTACACAAACACCAGCTTTAATAGAAAGCTTCTAGAAAGACAAATATTGAGTACAAATATTCGATACCCTCCAACCCTCTCACAGTTATATCTATCCCAGCTATGCAGCTTTATGGAAAGTCAAGGTAGGCCGTGCAGTACTTGACTACAATTTAACAATTTTAACAACTTAATCACCTTAGGAAAAGTGAAAGAGAGAGAGAGAAGCAAAAGAGAATCACCAGTCCTGGATCCAGCATTGGTCCTGCCAACAGGGGTATTTGGTGGGGAAAAAGGAGAAGAGTGAGGAGAAGTGAAGGTTCTTCTGGAGATGTTGATTCTGCACAGGGTGCTCGGTGATAATTCCGCAAATCAAGCACCCCGTCATACAAACTACAGCACATTTATCAGGCTACGTGATTAGTATAAACCCACCTAAATTTACACTTATTGGTTAGTGATTAACATTGCATACACTATTGGTTTACTGTATTTAAATTAGCCTCACTTGCTATATAAATGAGCACGCATGCTCCTTTCAGGTGGGGGTGGAGGGGTGACAACAAGTCTTTTCGGTCCTGAATCGAGTCGGTAGTTGCGATCGCCCCTCGCCACATTTACCTCTCACCCAGTTTCTGCAGTTTTATCAAACTTCACGCTTCTCTGGCCACCATCCAGTCTTTGGTGCCAAGATGTTCCCTTTTATCGGCTTGTTAGCTCTTCTTCAAGGTTACAGCTGTTAGTTTTCCACAGTTTGTTACTTATACGAACACTTTCATATCTTTTAGGGTTATCTCCCTCCCAAATTCCTTTCCCAGGGCACAAGTGGTTTTGCTAACTGGAAAATTACATCAGCGACCAGTCGGACCAAGAGAAGTGATACCAGGACTGTCCCCCAGGCAGTAGGGGGTGTGTGTGTGGAATGAGATGCTTCACAAACCTCGGGGATGGGGCCGAGGTAAGGCCGTCCTGTCTCCACAGAGCTCCCTCCCTCATCCTCACTCCAGGGTACCGTCCGGTCCTGGGTCCTGGTGACCATTGCTCTGCATTGTGGTTTTAGCACCCACAGGGCTAAAGGTTTTAGGCTGTTTGAGACATCTCGTTGTTTTGCACTAGCAGTTCTCTACAGTAATATGTACATTTTTAAAACTGCATCAGAACTTAATTTCAAATCATTCTTAATCAAAATGATTTCTCATGTATCTAAAGGGCTAATGTGGGCATATGTGTTAATAAAATGTAACACTGCAATTGCTAGCTGATTTAAAATACTCAGAAATCTTTGACATCAAGTGATACTGACTCGTCTGAAGCCAAACCTACCCTTGAGAACCAGTTCTTGACTTGCCAGTGATATTAAATAAATAATAAGAAAAAAACAACAAAAAACCCAGAAAGATTGCTCCCACCCTTTGTCCTTATCAGTCTCAGGATTTAATTCCATTGACTTTTGGCTCCTCCCTACATAAAAGTGCAGCCACAGAATTAAAAGTGGGGAAAGCTGTATACATTCAGATTAGAATATCAAATGTTATCAGGAAGTGGTATGAAGGCTTTGTTTCTAGCTTCTCAAAAATACAGAAATTTAAAAAATGCTATCAACTTGCACTATTCCCAGAGCTGTATTGGGCACTGAATAGGGACTGAAAGAAAAAAGCCTCCTGCAACATTTTTCTTACCATTTACTTTCTGCCAGTATTCCTCTCGGTCTTCATAAATACTTGTCTACAAACAGAAGGTTACTGCAAACGAAGAGAGGCATCAGATCTTCTAATTTCTGTAGCAGCAAAAACAGCTTCTGAATTATCTTTGTAGGGTGTTCCTGGTGAATATTAACTACCCTGTATCCTGCAGGACACTCAAACCCAATAATGCTCCATATTAGGATTACAGATTGTTAATCAGAAGTGGTAGGTGTATACACTGCATGGTATTGTACTGGGAAATAAAAGTTTTTAGCTGTTAAAAAGGTAGAGATAATTTATTGGTACCTCTGCTTCTGTATCTCTTAGTGCGAATGTAAATTACTTAATGAATTGGTTTTACTGCAGTTACAAGATGATGGTTATAATAACACACTTCTATCAAAGCCTATGAAGAACCAATAAAACATTAATTTCTGTTCTCATGTGCATGCTTCTTATGAAATCAATATCCACTGCAATATAAATTCTAGTATATTTTAGAATTTAACTCTTTTGATTTCCATGGCAAAGTTGAAGCTGTTGCTTTCCTACTTGAATGCTTGTCAGCAGTGCATACTTGGCCTATGTGAATACCAGTCTAGTTAATAAGCAAACTACAGCATTAGGAGTCTTGCTTTGATACCGGTATTGACACTTCTTGCTGGAATGAATTGCCCCACCTTGCATTGTGGTGGAAAACATCAAATCTCTTGATAACCAGTGTTGTACCTTAACTATAGGGAAAGTTTCTCCTTCTATCAAAACTAGAGTTTATATTATTGAAGTTATATTTTTAATTCATGTCAGCTTCTTCCTTGGTGAAATTGCAGTTCATACTTAATAACTGGGCCTTGGTCATATTTTTTGTACCCCAATACATAATTCCCTTCTTGATGGCTGAGGAACTGTGGATTTCCCAAATTACTGCAGAAATTAAATGGCTCAGATCTCTTTCCTTATGCTAGCCTCTGAGCTAACACAAAGCTATCTCATCACGATAATACGCACAGACAGCAGCATTTCAGAAACTGAACTCCTCCAGCATTCATGCGGTGAGCAGAATGATGGTGATAAACCACAGGCGTTGTTTCTTATCTCACCTCATCGCTATCCTGTCTGCCTCAGTTCTGTTAATTTTGGATTCCAGCCACAGTCCATTTCAAGCTTTTCATATTTTGTCTGTCTTTGCAGGAGTTCCTAAAATAACCACTAAAGAGTTATATATTTTTCTTTAATATTACCTATAGGGAGTAAACAAGACTAGGTTTTCTCATGGCATGACAATAAGTTATTCTCTCCAGGTATATCAAATAACATGACATGAATGCTTTTCCCACTATTAGGATGTTTCAGAACGGATAAGTTGAAGTCTTGGATTCAAATGTGAGCAAAGGCGATGTGGATAAGCAGTGTTGAATGCAATGTACTCAGCCAATGTAAACACTGGGCTCTTTCTGTTCAGCGTAGGTCACTTGTTGGAAGCATCTAAAGCAAATTTTGTCTTTCAGAATAGAATTTTCTTATCGCCACAGCTGTTGTGCCCCATGATGTGTTGTTCTACTTTATGGCTCTTCATTCAAAATGTTGGGGCTGCAAATCAGTTGTGTGAGAATCTCTCACCAAGTTATGTATTGTGTACTTACCCTGTAATTAGGCCAACCTATACAGAGCCCTGCCAACTTCAGCTTCACTGGTGCTGCTCATGACTACGCAGTTTCAGTGTCAGGACAACTGATTGCACAATTTAACATGGCAGGTACACTAGATTTGAGACCTGGTTTGGGGAATACTCAAGCAAATATCCACGTAAGAAAGTGCACAATGGAGTTCCAATAGCACAGTCACAGCGAATCTGTTTCTGTGGGAGAGGCAGCGGTGAGTTCACTCACGCAGAGTTCTGCAGTCAGAGCCAAACTTTTTTTTTCACAAGCCCTCAGAAGTGATTTATAAGAGAGGTTCATGAACACCTGTGGCTTTGCTGCTCTCTTCATTACTTGCTTAAATGAGGAATTGCATACAAAGCCATTTTAGGAGCAGATCTGCTTATCAGTGGATGATATGTCATGCCATATGTACTTCTCTGTCCTCTCTTCTTAGGTATTGTCACTTGTAACTGGGGACAACCCTTACCTGCATCTATGAAGAAGAGAAATACTTCAGAGACAAAGCGGAAGGCAAAAAACCCAACCCTCCCAAAAAACCAAACAAAACCCGCCTTTTACATCCTTTAGTTGATGCTCAAAACCAGGGAGCAATCTCTAACCCTCCAGTGTGCTACAAACACTTCTCGTGGAGCAGCTGTCTAGGTCTCCAAGATTGCCAGGATGAAAGCCCGTGATGTCTTCTCCTGTGTGATTTCATATTGTTGCTCTCTGAAAACAGAGCTTTTGTCCAGCAGCAATCCTTGTAACTCTAGTAGGTGCTTCTAAGGTGAATGCTAGTCACGATTTCATTGCTGGTAGTTTGTATCTTATGTTAACAGGACGCAACAATACAATCCTAGTGTTGAGCCCATCTATCCTATCCCTGTCCTGTTCTTGTAGCTAGGCTGGGAACATACTTTTCTACTCTAACAAGGTTTCTACCTTACCAACTTTGCCAAATGCAGTACTGCTTATTGTTCTTTCGTTGATCTTAGCAACTTCCAAACATCGTTGCTTCTTAATTTCGTGCTGCTGAATGCAAGGGAATGGTAGCTACTTTAAGCAGCGTTTGAAACAATAAGGTGAGATGCTAAATAATACCCTGCTGCTAATTATGGGAGATGAAGACCATGGTGGAAGCACAGGTCAAAGACTCTGTGAGGATATTTATGTAATGTTTGACTCATTCACTACCAGTGAATGGTTTCATAAAAAAAAGTTATTAGTCCATATTATCACAAAAGTACTGTGTACTTTTACCTCGATCAGTCTGTGATGTGGTGCTTGCATAGAAATGATCTTAAAGGGCTATATGCTGTTAAATGGTAATGAAGTTAGTGTAACCTGGAAGTGCTTGTGTCCTCAGAAAAGAACAAGATTTTTATTGAGTGTAGTGTTGTAGGCAGTAATGTTGGGATGTCCAAAGCAACCTCAGGCACTGGGGCACCTGTTCCTCCCTGATGTTTTTAATGGAATTAGGGCTCACGCTTCCCTTAGGTTGCTTTGAAAGTCACAGTTAAAGGCTCTTGAAGTTAATGGAAGTCCTTTTATGCCTTAAATATACGTTATCAGGCTGAAGTGTTCAAAATCTTGCTTGTTAAACTGTTAAAAATGTCGGATGAATAAGTAAACATGCAGAAAGTGTAAGGCCAAAAAGCTAATACTAAAATTTCATGTACTAATAAGAAGTAAGCTTCCTAAGTTGCCCACCTGCTACCAGGCATGTTATATGATTGAGCTTATATTTTCAGCCATAATAGGAAATGTCTAGAAACCAGTTTTCTTTATCCAAGGACTACATTCATTTCTAATAACATCTAGTCATTTAAACAAGCTTGTGCTGGCTTATGAATAGCAATAGACTGTTGGGACGAAGGAACATAAATCACTAAATGTCAGGCAGCTTAGAAACCAGTATGTCCTCATGATTGTTTAATAGAGTACAAAGGGAATTGCCTTCATGCTGGTGAAATCTCATATCCAGTCGCCCATTGGTGATGCTTCAAAAAAAGAAGAGAATAGTCCTCTTATGATTCTTGGCATAAAAATTTAATTAGCAGCTGAGCTTTTTCTGAAGACAAAAAAAAAAAAGTGATTTCTTTTTATATAGTCACTTTCCCTTAACTGTTTACTTTGTATTTCTGTATTGTTCACACAGACAAGATCTGCCGCCTCCTTCTACATCTATTTTTTTTTTTTTCCTCCTTCAGTAGTGATTTTGAAATTATTTTACCTGGTTTCAGCAGGTTTTGTTTTGTGGGTTTTTTTTTGTTGTTTTTTTTTTTTGCATTATGTTTCAGCATATCTGAACACTGTTCTTGGAAGACATTCAGAACACAAGTCAGAAGAAGAAATGGATACGTAATCAGATTTAATATGTAGTGGATACAAAACTGCTGTTATTAAATAAAATAATTATAATAATTGTTGCAGCCATTGATAGATTTGTTGAAATGAATCTTTCTTTAGAAGACTTCAAAGATAGCGAGTATATACTAATCAGAAAATCAGTCCTCAATTGGAATCAGATACTATTTATGTTATTTATTGTAGTTTCTCTTTAGCACAAGCGTTATTTTGCTCTTAAAGGAATTAAATCTTATGACTTAGCATGTATTTGCAGTAGCATAGTATGATTCCTGTGAGAACTATGAATTTGATTTTTGTTTAATTTCTCAGATTTAAACAACTATACTTCAATCTTAGTTTTCTTACATAACAAGGAGACAGGAAACAAAAGAACAAGAAGAGCCCTAAACCTTTAACTCTGTTGACATTTGCTCATGGTGTCAAATATCTTAATGTCACATTAATTAAATCTCTGGTCTAATGTGACACATTTTCCAAAAATGCACTGGTGCACGGATATACTGTGATGACCTTGCAGCATAAATGTCTGTGTATTGTTTGTTTTTTGCAGTTAGTAGAAATGCTTCAAGGCCTAGATATGTTGAAGAACCTGTCTCTGCTTCAGGGCGTTCCTTGGCATATCCATCGGTCCCAGTGCTTTGAGAACTGCCTCAAAACAGTCGTCAGACCAGCAGATACCTGAGGGAATATGTCAGCAAAGATGTGACTGATTGAAAGATGTAGTCATTGAAACTTAACTGGCTTCTTTAATTTCTTGTATGCCCAGATATGCATGTGCTTACCTATTTATTTATGTTTAGATGAAAGCGGTGAAGTACCTCCTGGCCACAGATCCTGTATTACATCTTCATAACAAATGTTAAGTCCTGGACAGTATAACTGTGAACTTTGCTGTTCAGGTCTCCCAGGTGACACATGTTGGATGTCATACCCAGGCCTGTGACTTGGCAACAGAACCCTTTCAACCAGCAGTTACTTGCTTCTAGCTGCCGTCAATATCTCTAAAGACTGAAAGTAAAAATAATGTACTTTAGGACTCTCAGTTGAAATTTGGAAACAAAGTTGCTTGTATTGTCTAGAAATCAACCTTTATTTTCCTAGTTGAAGAGAAAAATTGTGAAATGAATTTTTCATATATGAGGTGTTTTATTTCCTGGAAATGGTCTTTAGAAATGTTTCCCTCTTTCATGTCTTGCACAAGCCATTGTTTTTCAAACTTAAAAAAGATTTAAGTTTTCATTTTGAAAACCCTCAAACAAAGTGTTTTGACACTTCTGAAATTCACCTTGCACCTTCTTTGGAGAGCAGGGTTGGACTCCAGATTTGAAGAAGCTGACTACAATAGTAAATATTCTCCTTGCAATACTGGACTCCTTAAGTTTCCAGAAGAACCTAGTTATCCGTGTAGGTCAGTAAGGGAAACATAACTATTGGTATGAGTGGCAAGACTGCGTTTGACTTGTTTGGTCCTCAGATTTTGTTGTTTTCAGTCAGGAAGAAGAGGTCAGTTGGGCTCTTTGGAGCAGACAAAGAGTTTGGTACCTTCTGTCTAGCGGGAGTCTGAGTGTGCCAGGTAAAGGAGGTCAGTAGTAGTGCGTGCTGGGGACGTGGGAGACTGTAGCTAATGCAGAGATTGCAGACTATAGTGAAAAAGCAAAGAACAGCTGGTCAGTCCTCAGAAGGGGTAAAAAGAAGGATTTCCTGAGACCCAGAAGATTGGATAAGGCTTGCTGTTGTTTAGGAAATTGCTGACCTGGCTAAATTTGAGGACTTGTCTTTACAGGGGGGAGTTGCATATATGTGGTTTAATTTTACTCTGCTTTACAAATTGCTTTGAGCTTTTTCTATTTACGAAGTCAATTGTTGTAGCTGTTACTTGTATAAAACCTGGTTTTGGAGGGGTTTAAAACCCTTGGCTTTTGGAATTGACAGTAAAAAAAGCTTTGGGCCACTACATCTCTGTGTTCTGGCTCCATGGACTTATTGGGTAAGATCAATCTGCATAAAACCGGTCCATGTGCCTTCTCTCAGCAGCCATTCTTTCAGTCCTGGTAAACTAGCCCTGAAATCAGTAATGTAAAGTAATGGCAAAACTTCCCAGGAAGTCTGGTATGACTTCAAAGCTAAGAAGAGTTAAAAGACAGTAAAGGACTATGTGGAAAAAGAGACATGGTTTAAATGAAGACAGACAATTTATATAGTCCTGGAAAGCTTTTGAAATTTCTGACTACAGTCAAAGATCACAATTCCTGCTTCCTCTTTCAGTGCTGGACAAAAGATAGCCACACAAATAATTTACTTTCTATATAACAATGTAACCTCAACAGGTTACTTTGATGCTCTTCATTTCGAAATAACATAATTACAAAACTGTGGGGTTTCTTGTTTGCTTGTTTGGTTAGTTTTCTTTGGTTGGTTGGGTTCTTTTAAGAGAGCTAAATGACAGGAGAATGAAATTAAAACAGTCAGTTTGGGTAGAATGAGACATTTCTGGTAGAGCTAAATTCTTCTTAAACCTGACAGCCAAATCAAAATACTGGGAACCTGAAAAAAAGAAAAAATGTGTTTCTATGAGCTCATCCTGTTTTAGGGGTAAGTCTCTTTTGGCGATGTTCTCTAAAGTTACCTGTTCTTTCAATCAGTAGAAGGAATTATCTAGGCTGCTTCTTTCTCCCTGCTTTGTGATCCTGCAAATACAACTGTTCTACTTCAAAGTCTGGATCTTGACATTTGAAAGACACATTTTGTATTCGATATCTGGTATATAATTTCTTCAGTGTAAAACATCTGCTGTGTGTGACTTTTCTAAACCCACAATATTCTTTGCACACTTTTCCCACAAAAAATAAAATTACAATTTATTCTCCACAGTAAAGTGTATGGAACTTTTATAAACTTGTAGAACATAGACTTTAAAAAAAAATTTTCCTGAGTGTATATTTATGAAGGTTATATTATTAAAAAGCAGTGAGATAGGAGAGCAATGTATTATAAGGATAATTCATGCATGCTATACCATAATTAACTTTGGGGGAGGTTTTAAATTAGCAGGACTCTTCTGGAGTTTTTGATCATCGTTTCAAATTGTGAAAAAAACACATCTTTAATTGTTACTTTCAGTTTTACAGAATTTTTGGATCCATTCCAGCGGGTTATCCAGCCAGAAGAGATCTGGCTGTATAAAAATCCTTTGGTGCAATCAGACAACATACCTACGCGTCTTATGTTTGTAAGTACTAAAGTTTTATTGGTCATTTGATGGCTGTAAACTATGTACACTTTCATTTGATAAGCAGTAGGAAACGTTTCAGAAGTATAGGATGTTCCTTTTATTCTAACAACAATTGTTTTCCAATCCAGGAATGTCCAAAATGGCAACATGTAGGAAATCATGGGGAGTTTCTAAAAAGCAGCATGACCAGGTGACTGAATTTAGGAATGTTGATTTTACAGTTTAAGATTTAAGCTAGTGTTAAGCTAGAGAGATGCTAGAGAAATGATTAGAGCAGCTTTTTCAATTAGCTGGTTGTGTGACCTGAGAAAACCTTACCATGCTCTTATTAGGTTAAGGGCTTACATTTTGAAATCCGATTTGTTTTAGGCATGTTAGGCACAGAGGTATTTGCCTCCAAATACTTTTTGGTGTTTGGTTTTTTTTTTTTTTTTCATGCAGACATTAATTAAAAAAAAAGAAAAATCCAACTCTAGCATTGATCACAAGCTTTCATTATGTAAAAAATTTCTTGCCACTAGTGTTGTACTCTGATACTGAAATGTATGGCTATGGTTTACCAGAAAGCAATCTCTAAGTGTTTATGAACTGCTGGATAATAACAGTTGGACTCGATGATCTTAAGGGTCTTTTCCAACCTCAACAATTCTATGATTCTATGATTCTATATGCTGAGAGCTTTGAATTCAAGAGAAACGTTGTGAGTACTCCAAATCCAGATCCAAACTAGACAAAGCTGACCTCTGCATGAATAGCAAGCAAGCAAGCCACAAAGGACTGAAAAGACCTGAGCCTTGTTCTGTGTCTCTATCAGTGGATATTCCTTGTCTTGGAAAGTGTAAGGTACTGTCAGCTTCTCTTGAATGCATGGAAGTATGTGGGAGTCCCTGTAACTTTAGCATACCTCTGGCTTGCCAGGATGAATAATAAACAAGAGAGATTTTGTCCATGTTTCACAAAAGCAAAGCAATGTTGGAATATTTCACTGCTGAAAAAGAAAACATTACTGAGATGCATCTGAGGACAGTATTGCTCATTAGACTGTTGCCAAATCTGTTATGGATATGAGCCATACAGAATCTTTTTGCAAAATAAAGGAAAAGGAGTCTTTAGCAAGCCAAACTTTCTTTATATGTGCATTTTGCTGCAGAATAAAAACCACCTCCCAGCTAATGCTTTTGTGTAAGGAACAGCAATGTGCTGCAAACATGAATAGTTCTTCATCTCTCTCAAAAATCCATATGCTTGTGAAATATGAGTGAATCTGCAGTTTTACCAGATTTCTGAAGATTGATTGTGAAGTGGTTTGGAACAAGCTGCCACTTGAATTCTATTCTTTGTTGATATTTTCTGCTGCTCCTGCTTGTTCAAAAGATTTCTAACTCCATTAAACCACCAGTATAAGCCTGTCAGCCTGGCTATATTTCTACATGTTCTTCAAGAATAGAATGCAGGTATCTTTCTTCTTTTCTTTCCTGGTGGCAATCCTTACTTTTTAGAATGAAACTAATAATTCTAGGCTTTGCTTTAACCATTTTTATTTCACTCTTTGTCTCTGAACACAGAAATTAAACTATCGCTGAGGATAGAGAGAAGCAAACATTTGTGGAGCAGTAACATGGCACTGGCATCCTAACAACACTCCCTACTGTCTACAGTGTGTGAGAGATTCAAGTGGAAATGGTGCATCTTTTTTGCACAAAACCTGGTGCCTGCCTTTCTAAATGTAAAAAAGGGGAGCAGAGTCCAGACTCTGTTTTAATCTGCATGGCTCTCTGAGTTAGATAATATTTTGCAGATGCAGGTGAGGGGAATCTGGTCCAAGATGCACTACCAAAATAATAAATGCAGTGCATTTTCGTGTTTTTCCCTACTCAGATATTCTAAAAGCATAAAACGACGACTGAGATTAATCTGTATTATAAAAAGAAGAGAGACACATGTCTCTTGTTATAACATTTCAGTCCTGAATCAGTGTGTCTCTTTCTTATTTCAGTGGGGCAGAAGTAAGGCACTGTTCAGCCTCAGCAAAGTCAGCATAAACTTACTTAAGCCCTGGTGCCCATTATGCCGTATACAGCTTAATTTTTGCCTTGTTTAAAAAAAAAACCAGTAATTTTCACTTTTCTTCAAGAGAATAAATGCTTTTGAAGGACCTTGATTTGTTTTTGAACAAATGTGATTCTGAAGAAGTTTGTAGATTCCAGAAAGGAATTGATTAACTTAGACCAGAACCAGCAAGAAGCATAAATGGACTGCCTTCCTACAAGTTGCCTTTTACCTCTGCAATTGAAGGTCTGAGACAGAAGGGGTGCTGGAAGGACCAGTTGGAAACAAAATTATAGTTTCAATGGCAAGCTACTAATGAAAAACTCCCTGGTATTGTGCTTGGGAGAAACTGATCTGTCTCTCTGGAAAAAGACAATCAATACCTGCTCTGGGAGGACAGCCTGCAGTATACAGACACTGCATGAAGTAGGATGCTTTTTGGATGACTAGCACATTTACAGTGAATCATCAGCCATAGTCCAACTTGCTCTGTGATAATGGAGATGCTGTTTGTGGAAATCAAGTATGTGCATTGATGTGCAGATGCCATTTCAGGTTCCTTGGAGGATTCCTGTCCTACAGCCCTGACAATAAAAGAATATGGTTCTGCTTAACCAATGAGTATACTTGCAGATGTTCAGGTGTTGTTTTTCTGTTTTTTGAGCAAAATAAAGCAGTTGGCTCCACATCCAAACACTTGTAAATGGAAGAATCATAAAGACATGATCTTCTCAATGCATTCAAGACTGACAGTTAAAAAGAAAACAAAAAGTAAAATAAAGAGCATTTTAAAATGTCGGGAAGTTGGTGCTGGAGTCTGTTATGTTGAGTAGGGTCTTACTGAGAGCACAACCTGGATTGGCTGCCCTCTGGAGCAATGCTTAGCGTGGGAAAAATGTACGAGATCTGTATGGATCAGTGGATGAGTTTTGTGGACTTTATAGACTGTTGCTTTTCATTTATGAAGCTGCCGTTTTAAATGCAGTTCCAGGCAATTACAAATCAATTATAACTCACAGTTATATTACAGTTTTAATGTATTTGTTGCCCTGTAGTTGCAAAGACAAATCATCCCACTTTGCCTCAGGTCAGGAGTTTGATAAAGATCATCCAGCCTTCCAGTTTAAATGGAGCTAACTGGAACTAATTATTAATCAGCTGGACTGAAAAGGAATTGATGCTCTCACCCATGATACTTGTTATCTCTTACAGGCAATTTCATTTCTTACGCCACTAGCAGTCATTTTTGTGGTGAAAATAATCCGGCGAACAGACAAGACTGAAATTAAAGAGGCTTTCTTAGGTAATGTATGTCATACTTCAAGATGGAAAACGTGTGATAGCTCTCAGAGATTGATTCCCATTGTAGTCTAAGCCTTGAAGAAAACCTGTCTCTGTTACAGTCCATTACGGTAGTTTTCAGTGTAGTTATAGTTGCAAGCCGTCTCACAAAAGCCTTTGTTTTTATGTATGTTTCTAAATGTACAAATTCTGTGCCTTAATTCCACAATCTAGCTAGCAAGGGCCAGAATTCGATCAGCAAAGTCAAGACCATCTGAGAGACTGTTCAGATGTGTATTTTTCTGTCACAGCCAATCTATTACTTACCTCTTATTTACACTTGCAGCTATTCTAAATTAAGGGTTTGACAGGAAAGTCCCATGAGACTCAGCTGCTTAGTGTAGGAAATTACTCCTCTCATTGTTTTCTCTGACCTTCTCCTGGAGTTTACCATTCCCCATTGCAAAATCCGTGCTCATGGCTCAGCCTTTCCGTTCACAAGCTGATGTTTCATCTTAAACTGCCAGTGGAGTTGGATGTACACTTAATCCTGGACTGTGAACTGCTATGGCTGTGTTATGGGTGAGGTCTAACTACAGCTGTAGGCAGCAACGTCAAGCAGAGAGGCAGGCAGACTACGAGGATGGTAAGTCTCACACTGTTCCAGCTAGTTCTGTCTGCGCCTATCTTTTCAAATCTTTTAGTGATATATGCCCAGATCCTTCTTACACAGCTATTGCCAGAGACCAAAATTGACTAAAGCACTTTCACTGCCAGAGGATACTTTGAAGCACTAAGAACTGCAAATGTTTTTGTTGGCAGTATGTTTGAAATATGCCTAATTTTGGAATTCTGTTTTACTGGCTCATTTACACTTTAGTTTATTGGCCCTTAGAATGTAAGGTCAAAATGATACTCAGCCTTGCCTTAGCTAGATAGGATGTAAATGGCACTATGTATCTGCCTTTGAAAATTTTTTGTAGACGAGGCTGGGTTCCCATAGCTTGTTCTTTCTCCAGTTGCTCTAACACAAGTGTGAAGAGATTCTAGTTTTGTTTTTGCTGCTGCCAGTAAGTTGTAGTAAGTTCTGAAATGTCTTACAGTGATATTTTACTGACAAGTCCATTCAGTAGAAATAACTTTGATTCATAAAATGTATACAGTCACAGTGCTGAGTTTCACTTTCTGTTGTTAAAGAAGGAAAGGAGCTTTGGATTAGTTTCTCCATCACTTATTCTCACCTTTTTGTTCTGAAGAGACATTCATTTTTTCTGCTGTCTTGCCTTCTGTTATGATTCCCTCTGTAAGATCCAGGAGAAAACTTGCCAGCTTCCCCAGTGTTCTCCTTGCTACCCAGACTTTAAGGAAACCACAGCCTTGATGTTCTGTTCTGCAGGGTATCCCTGTTCAGTATGTGCCATAAGCATGGAACTTCTTGTGGCTTAATTATGTTCATGTGTACTGTACATTAATATGATTTAGTATGTTAATGTGTCTGGTGATGTAAAGCTGATGTGAAGATTCATTAACTGTGTGGAGCTTTGCTGATTTGCTGAGATCTGGCACATAATGTTCATAATGAATGATCAGGAAGTCCACCAAAAGGTGAATTTCTTTAGACATCATTCATAGAAGAGATCAAAGGTTAAAAGGATGTGACACTGCTTTGCCCCTCATATAGCCATTAATATAACGAAGGTGGTTCAGTGAATCTAGGGTTAGGAGTAGCAAGCTTCCTAACGTAGGTGCCCTTAATCTTTCCCCTGAAAGTGCCTACCTCTCTCTACTGGCTAGATTATACGATTTTTGGTGGGCAGTATGAATCTTTCCTACAGGGAACAAAATGAGAGCAAATGCAATTTGGTTATCAAATACTTGGATTGCCATTGCCAGGAATATGCGACAGTGAAAGCATGGTTCAGTCACGTATGCAGTGAACAATCAAGGCAAAGCTCAATGAAGAGTAAACTTTACTGCGTGTCTTAGAAAGCAGATATCTCTACATCTCCCATTTTTCAAAAAGGAGAATGTAGTGCTGTGACACTGCTGGTCATATGCATTTGACTTTGTGGAAAATTTCAGTTCACTATGCAATCACCATAAATAACTAAGAGAAAACAATTGAGAGGAAAAAGCATGGGATTGAGCGGTCACTGTGAACATAGGTGCTGACAGTGGAAGACCTTTTCAAACAATATCAGTGTCTCTAGGATTGACTTATTTTTGCTGGCAGCTGTTGCTATAGTCTGAGAAAACCCTTGTTTTTGCTTTGATGGAGGACGTAATTTTTTTTTTTTTTAACTTAAAGAAAAATAGATCCTATAACACACACATTTTTATGATCTATAATAACCTCAGGCAAAGATTTTATGGAGACAGGATGAGTGCTGCTGAAGTACAGCATCTGGGACAGCAGTCCAATGAGAAAATAGCTCATGTAGCTGTCATAATCAAAAGTTATATTACTGTAACTGTTCCTCTGGAAATCGGAGATTTGCCTTATAGGTTTTTTTTCTGATGGGAGATAAAATTCAGTGGCTCTTGTGTTGTAACAGGGAGCTATGGTGTGGACTGCAATATTAAATCAATTTTAATCTAAAAGGAGTGTATGCACTGGATCCAAGTGGCACTGAAGTCAAGGCAGAGATCTCCACAGGCTTTAGATGAGGTTCTTCGAAAAGTCTAGGGACTTGGCACGCAATTACAAATAAAGATGATGATTCTGTCATACCTAATATAACAGTTCCTGTTTATTACTCCAATATTATTAGGAATATTGGTTAATCCTGGGAGCAAATGCAAGGAAAAAATGTCAAGATTTTTAGTCAAAACATCCACATCCTTTTGAAAGAAAAATAAAAAAATCATCCAATTCTAATTTTAGCCAAAAGGCAATTCTTTGGCCTGAAAGTGGACTGTTTAATTGGGTCATGCATATACATACATACACATACGTAAACACACACACATATGTGTGTATATATATCTTACGTACAGGCCTATACAGGAATTCTCCTTGACCCAAAGAGCGTAAGATTTTCCTCTAGTAAATTACAAAACTGATAAACACAGTACTTGATTCTCTAATAATTGTTTCCATCTGATGATTTATGCCTGTGCAAATGGCATGATATGAAAACTGGCTTTGCATAAGGAAATGAGATTTCTCAAGAGTAGAAGCAGAACAAAGTCAGTCATATGATTATTATCATGCTCTGGGGTCTGTCCTTAGTCTGGGTAATAAGAAAAACGGTGGGCTGCCAAAGATCATTCAGTTTTCAGTCCAGTAAAGGTTTCAGTCTGTAAATCAAATGCTGTAATGCTGCAATTTATAGCTTGGCATTTAGGTTATTATTGTTCTGTTTGTTCATTCTGTTTTGTAGCTGTTTCCTTGGCTCTAGCTCTGAATGGTGTCTGCACAAATACTATTAAATTAATAGTGGGAAGGTAAGTCTTATCATATTATAAATGATGGCTTTAACTGTTAAGAGAAATGAAGACAGAGTCAACAAATACAATACATCTTAATAAAAAAATAGCTGCTGCTCCAAAGCACATTGAATTAGAACGGGCCCCTCTGAAGCTGTCCTCTCCTTGGTGCAGGTGTTGTACAACTTCATTATGTGACATCCAACTGTGGCAGGAATCTATGCCCTTGTGTTTTGTTATTTGTTTGACCAATTGGCGGATCCAGACAAACGAGGAGCTTGAAAGGAAAGGTGTGAGCTTGAAATCAGTTCATTAAATTGGAAACACAGAGGGGAAGAGTCACAGCATGTGGAGTGTAGATGCCAGTACCACTAGCCTGATTAAATAGGAATCAACTGAGTCTCTATATAACCCAGTGCCTGCATTTTGTGTGAAGTGTATGACTGAATGGTATTTCCAGCTAACATCAAGATCCATGGCAGAACAAACCTTGGAGCTAAGCAATGAGTGGACTCCTAGGTAGGCCATTTTTTAAGGAAGCATAAATTTGAATGAAGGGCTCAGAAAAATACTAGCAAACAAAACTCTCTGGAAAATGATTTATTTTGGGTATTTTGGGGCTCTTTATCAAAATTCTGAATAATTTCAGCTGAAAAATATATATTTGACTTGAATTCATATACTATTTAATAGAGTCCAATGCTGCATTTGTTGTTCAACTTCACTTGTTTTGCAGCATTGAGGAAGCATTATTTGTGCTTGGTTTCTGATGAACCTTCTCTGCTGCAGTACTGATGCCTTGGCAGTAATGGTACTTGGCACTTTTATTTTAAGAGTGCTTTTGAAATATAATTAAGAATGTCTGCACCATCTTCTTCAGGCAGATGTGAGCTCATTTTGCCTGCACTCCAAGCCAACTAGTTGCTTTGTCGGCTCGTCTCTGAATCTGTGGTCATTCGCCTTGCTTCTCTACATGGTTTATTAGCTCAGGATCAGTATGACACCAGTCAAACCTACGTGATATCATTGAGCTCAGAGCAGGGTCAAAAGAAACTCAGGGGTTTGTTCAATACAGTTAGAGAGTCAGCATCAAGGCTGGCATTAGAATTTGGTGGTTGTTTTGTGCCAATCTTGTAGCCTAAGTTGTAGTGCTGTTCTCAGCTAGCTGCCTTGGGAAGGCTTGTGCAAGTTTGTGGGGTTGCTATGCAACTTTGCTCTGTCACTGGAAGTGCTGTGCAAGATTGATTGCTGTAGGCAAGAGTAGCCCTGCATGTTTGTTGTCAGAGACAACTCCCACTTCCATGCTGCACTGGAAGCTTCCCTGAGAGAGCCTGCTTGTAAAAAAAGTGACTTCGAATTGATTATTCAAGGAAAATGAAGCATTTCTGTTGCTGTGTTAAGGCAGGAGGGAATGAACTCTGTATGTAATAAGCAGTAAATGTAATAATCACTTTGAGGTTTATTTGTTACTACAGCTTTTATATTTTTAATATCCATGGTGTTTTTTGTAGACCGCGTCCCGATTTCTTTTACCGCTGCTTTCCAGATGGAGTAATGAACTCTGAAATGCACTGCACAGGTGATCCAGATCTGGTGTCTGAAGGCAGAAAAAGCTTTCCGAGTATCCACTCTTCCTGTAAGTTCATTTAAATGCAGTGCCTTTTTTGTAAAAAGCTGTCTTATCCATGTTTTGGAATTGCTCTTTTTTTTGTTAGATCATGAACCTGATTTTTGCTGGAGGGTCCTGCACTTCTGTCTTAGGTCACCGCTGCCAGAAATTTCTTTCTGGAAATAAAGTTGTGAGCCTGTGACTGTTCCTTATCTCGGGAACCACCTGACTTCACTGAGAGCCATAGCAGGACTATCAGTAGAGTGAAGCACAATTCAAGATTAAAGAAAACAGCATGGTTCTGAAGGGGGTATCTGTTCCCTAATGCAAACCTCTGTATGCAACCTTTGTCTATACAGTATATATTTATTTTGTTATATTTTATTGAAGTACGAAATGTTGCAAGGCATGACTGACCTGCATAGTTTTGACAAGATCTAATTAGTATCTTTCAAGTACTAGATCTGTTAAACCAAAGTTCAAGTCATAAAGACAGTTCAACTGCTTTTATCATTAAGGTTTCTTCATGGGAGGTTGTATGCTTGAAGGTAGAAGGGGTAGAAAGGAATAGACAGAGATCATGTTGCGTCATGTTGGTGCTGTTCATCCTAATGAACTGCGTACAAAGTGAGGTTCAAGAAGTCCCTATAGCACTAGAAGCTATTGTAATATGCCAGTTGAAGGATGATTCTTTCATTCCCTGTTTTCTTACCCTTTTGACAGTGTCAACTGTTGGCTGTGGCTAAAGAGGGGATCCTTGTCTGTGTGGGCCTTGATTCTGAGGGGTTCTTATACTGCCATGTTCAGATGTCTCCTGCCACTGGACTGCTTTGCCTGGGCACAGGCAGGAGCAAATGGCAGCTCTGTTCCCAGCTCAAGCAAGCAGAGGAGAATAGGTAGAATGTCCTGACTTCTCTGTCAGCATGACAGCACAGAGGTACCGTGTAACAGAGGTGGGCAGACAGGTGTATCAACAGTATCTTATTTAGAGGAGCAGGTGGGCAGGAAAAAGAGGTAAATTGGGCACAGTTTGAAGTTTCTGTGGTTTCTTGTCTGCTCCTAGGACAGCAGTCACTTATCACTCCATTTGGCTTTGAGGTGGTCCTCAATCTAGGTCTGATGGTTTGATCAGTTACTCCTAACTAATGCTGTATCCTGGCAGACGTTTAGGTGGCTTTATGAAAACTCGTATGTCTGATTTAATTAGTTGTATTAGCTCAGATGTTTACAGAGGTTCCTTTCTCTGTCCTGAGGAGCTGCCTTCTAGAGTGTTTTATGTCAGGTGTCTAATAAAACTTCTTTTCATCTGTAAAATAACTTGATTACTGTGAGCTTTTTTGCTTTTTCGGCCAGTATTGTTTGTTGTCTTGTGCTGCTCTGTTTTCGAGAACTGCCAATTGAGTACCAGTAAGTCATATCTCTGGAATTTGTTTTTCTGATCTTCTTTTAAAGTAATAACTTCAAAATGTCTAATTGTGCAGAATTATATATTGCAAACAAGTCGGGTAATGAGATGAATTGAATTCTGAGCTGATCTTGCTCCCTTTTTCTTGTTTGAGTCCCAGAAACAGGTAAGGGAGCAGTAGATGTTTGTGGATATGTTATAAGCTTTATAGTTCTAAGCAATAAACCAACTTAGCTGTCTCAAATTTTGTTTATAAGCTTTGATTACATTAAAGAGACAATAGCAGAATATATCGTATGCAGTTTAGAACAAATAATATTTATTGCTATTTGTAGTCTGTCTTCAGGTCTGGTTGTCACACTTAATTGCAATCCTCTTGGTTAAGTATTTTGTCAATGTATAACAAAGGCTTAAAATAAGTACATGTATACACTGATGTACTAGAATTTACAGATTAACTCTCAGCAAGTCGATCACTTTACTAAAATGCAGCAGTTTACTCTGGGGCTGCAAAGTGTGAGTTGCAGAAGACACCCAATGTGCTTTTGTTTTTGCGCAGACTAGAAACACTGTATTTGTAGCATGCTCTGCTTAGCTCTGGAGCACATCCTAGTTCTCTTACCGAGGCTGCTTGTCACACAGCGAAGTGCTTTGTCCCTGTGCCAGTGGGGCAGCCATAGAATGCATACTGGGGTTTTACTTTTAACTGGTATTAGTTTTATAAGCACTGGGTTACATTACTGCAGCTCACACAAAATTCAGTTGGAACAGAATGATGGCCCAGTGATTTAGATCAAAATGATGAGAACAGCTTTCTCCTTCACTGACTAATAAAATATTAGCAAGTGGCTGAGTTGACTATATTTCCCACTACAAAGTCTGTTATTACAATGTGATAAGAATGAAAAGATACATATGCAGTAATTTTTATCTGTTGGTAAGTGTATGCTAGAGTGAGGCAATTCTGCAGCTGCTGAAGTACTTAGCTGTTTGAAGCCTCATGTTATAATATCT
Organism: Theristicus caerulescens; assembly: GCA_020745775.1. Lineage (NCBI taxonomy): Eukaryota > Metazoa > Chordata > Aves > Pelecaniformes > Threskiornithidae > Theristicus > Theristicus caerulescens. The sequence continues at coordinate 121,932,395 of CM036560.1, forward strand.
AAGTCTCTGACAAGACTGTGTGTTTTGAAGCCTTAAAATCCATACACATTTTAGTCTCATAATGGAGAAAGAAACCATTTTAATTGGATAATTACAATGCTAACCTCTGCTCCTTCTGTGTAGCAAAATTATTTAGATAACCAGGATTGTCAGTATTATTTTATCAAGAATAGTTTATAGTTGTGATAACAAATTTAGTTTCTTGCTGTTACTTCATCCCCCACTGGACTGAAGAGTGAAAGGCAAAAAATATGGGAAACACATTATACTACCTTCCTTTTTTAGGAAAAACTTACTCATTTTAGGAAAAACTTCTTCACTGAAAGGGCAGTCAGGCACTGGCACAGGCTGCCCAGGGAAGTGGTTGAGTCCCCATCCCTGGAGGTATTTAAAAGCCGGGTAGATGTGGTGCTTAGGGACATGGTTTAGTGGTGGCCTTGGCAGTGCTAGGTTAATGGTTGGACTTGATGATCTTAAAGGTCTTTTCCAACCTAAACGATTCTATGATTCTATTCCTGGACCTCTGAAGCAATGAGGATGTTGAGGATATAATAATTCATGTTTGGAAATTTTGCTATAATTCTACATTTTCAGTATTTTGTTTTGTGTAATGTATGAACTATACCTCCTCTACCTCCCACTCCTTGTGAAAAATTGTTCTCTTATCTCAGTTTTAAAAAGCTGTCCTTCCTGCTTCCTTAACATGTAGGTAATTGCAAATTTTCCTTCCGTAAACTCAGTCCAAGATTTTTTTCTTGGCTCCTTTCTCCCTTCCTTCAGCACAAGATTGCTACTAGGTAAAATGAAGGAGTTCCATTCTTCAGATTTCTGTCATTCTTTCTCTGTTTGTTGTGGAATTCATGAATCAGCACCAAAAAAGGGGTTTTGTTTCTGTTAGTTTGTGGTGGGTTTTTTTGTTGTGGTTTTTTTTTTTTTTCTTTCTTTCTTTTCATGGCTGCAGAAATATAAGTGGGGAGGATGAGAGTTGACATAAACTATGGTACCTCTCTTGGAATGATAGTTACAAGTAGCCCACTACAGTTTGGTATTTTCTACTTCACTTGAACACATGAAGAAAATAAATCACAAGTAAAAGCTGCCAGGCAGCTTGTAAAGGGAGGTTAGAAGCTTCAGTCAAGAGCCATTTTCAGCTTCAAAACAGTTTTTCTTAGAGCATTCCTTGGACAGACTGTCAATCAAAATCTTTCTTATACCAGGTTCTAAAACCTCATCCATCCAAAATGAGGCCTTTAACAAGAAAGTCTGTGGTGCTGTGAATGTTGTAGTATAAGAATGTAGTGTGTGGATGTATAACAAGAGTGACAGTACTGACACTCCCAGATGGCCTGACCTGACCTTGTGTACTCAATAAAAATGTCGTGAACTACCTGTCTTCCACTTTGAGAGTCAACTTGTGCCCAGAAGGAGAGTGTGTTCTCCTTATTAGAGCACAGATTATTTTCTTGGCTTAAATTGCCATGTCTTTCATCTCTGTGTGCCAAGGAGCGCATGTAATACAAATAAGAAAAATGTATGGAGCACAAACTGTTTTGTAAAGCCAACGAGTGACTTGCAGATAGATGCAAACTATAGTTGCCTGAAACAATTGAGGCATTTTGTACCAAACCAGAAAAGGAGGTTAACCCACGTGAAGACAGTGTTGTTGTTACTCCCTTCTGTGAACGAGGAGCAGAACTCTACCTGCAGAGGCTGCTGAAAATGTACATTGAGTTGGCATACCTCATTCAAGGCTGCTGTCTCCTAGCTCTGTCTTTTGCTGTCCTTTTCTGGAGACTATTGAAGTTAGGCAACTCCTTCTCTTGATAACTTTTTATAACAGCAGCTTGAGTTTAGAATCTACACAAGCACAACCCAACATTCAATGTCTCCGTTGAAATTCACCCAGTAGTGCATGTTCCACTGGATCAAAGAAGTCCCTGGACCTTCTGGATTGTTTGAAGTGTATTTTGTCTCTTTTCCAGTTGAACTGCCAGTATATCTTGTTTGAGGGAACCAACATTTGGGAGTAGGGAGCCAAGATTCCTGCCTGGGTTCAGTAGCTCAGAGGTGTTCCTGAGTCCCAGGTTTATATGTAGCTTTTCTGACCAAAATGCTTCCAAAATGTAGGCCTCTTTTTCCATATTTAGTATTTCCATGGCTCTATAATCCATTGGCTATTTTATGCTATTTAAAGCTACTGCCTGTGAAGATACCATGCAGCTTCTCTATGTCCATACTTCATTGAAAGAATTGTGTTTATGAAGATCACAAATGCAGCATTTCTTCCTCCTGCCTGTGTCCGTCCTGTGTGTCTTCTATAGAGTTACCTTGCAGAGAGCCTTTAGGCAGCCTGCCTTGGAGATACCTCATGGCATCCTAACCTCTCGAGATATGTGGAGTAAGCACGCATACTCTTCAGGGTTTGTTCTGGCTGTGCTTTGCAAGCTTGTTATCCAAATAACGAGCAAGTCTATCTCAAACATGGCCCTGAGAGCGGGGGAGTTACTGAAAGTCTGAAGGTCAATTACACCATCTGAAAGTGCTGACCATAGTAAGGAGTGGAGGAAGTCAGCCATCCCTGTGGTGAGCTGCTGAAGATACTTTTCTCGTGTTTGGTGAAGTGTGATGGGAACTGCCCTTTGCTGTATTTTTTTTTTTTTTTTTTTTGCATACTGTTTACCCACTTCAACCTCCTCATGTGCAGCAGAAGTGAGAATATATTGTTTCCTCAGGTCGCTCCTTGCAGTGCTGGAAAGTACATAATCCTACTGCTGACGGACTGGTACAAGACCCTCCACCATTTTTCTATCCTTGCAGCAAGATTCAAACAGCAGCAGCAGCAACAGAAGGAAAATGAAACACAAACAACAAACTGGATGGGCATACAGACAGAATGATTTGGTGTATTTAATGAAACAAACAGAACAACTTATGCCGAAATCAGTATAAACCTTTTATTGTCTGGAATTAATAAGTGTAATGATTACCCAGCATACCAATTGCTGAAAAATGCAATGTATGAATAAAGAGTATTTAACTGAATGCAACACATGAAAACTGATTAATAAGAGGAAAAATATGGTGAATGAACACAGAACAGTTAATTAGATAAGCCACATGCATAGCTGGTAGCTGAAAAGATCACTGGATTTGCAGGTGTACATTATACTAACGGGATGGGCAGAAAGCTTTTTGTAATTGATTTCTTCCTTTTTATCTCATGACTGATGTCATTTTGATATTTGCATCAGGCTGACAAGATCTTTCCACAAACAAAATATGAACCTAGAGTCCTGTAGTGTTATTTATCTGAAAACCAGTATCATCTAACTCTTAATACTTGTTGTTGAAAAGTTACCATCATGCAGAAGCTTCTTGTTAAAATTATTGTCCAATATGTTGTTATGTGCATAGGAAATAAATGGTTATAATACCAGGTTTAGATCCAGTGGAACAATTTCAGGTAGACCAAATATTCAGTGATTAAAAACTGAAAAAGAAATCGGAAGGGTTCTTTTCAACATCAATTGTTTGTTACTTTAAGTAGTTTTATGCATTTACTAGTTCAAGGAAGATTTCACAATATGCCATTCTTTATATAGGCTACAAGCAGCGAGTATTTGATTGTCCAGAATTTATGTGGACAGAGAGTCTGAGTTTATTTTGGTGACAAAATTTGGAATTTTTATGATTACCATGGGACCCTGAGGAAGAAAGTCAGTCTTCTTGTCCTTGTTTTAGTCTTAAATTACCATTGCTATAACTGGGCAGATACCTTTGTTTTGAGAATATGTCTAAATTTCTTCAGGGAAAGCGTTCAGCCTACAAACCACTGGGGTTTTTCATACACTAGGAAGACTGATTCTACTTGTGAATAGAAGACTATATGTCAAGTCTGTATTTGTTTAAGGTGACAGAAATACTGAGCGTGTTTTCGATATGAGAGCTCACGTTTCTGTAAAGCACAGAAGTAAAGTTCATAAGTTGCAGCTTACATTTGTTGCAAAGGAAGAAGGGAGAAGAATGCCTTGGGAGCTCTAAAGAGTTCTGGGAGAGGTGCACACAGTGACAACAGATGTAGCTGTTCTTCCTAAATCAGTGTCATACGTTATAACTTTAAGAGATGCTGACAAGTTCAGATTTCAGTTGCACACCAGTCAAAATTCAGTTCTTTTCCTAAGCACAGGGAAATGTTTTAAAATCCATGAAGTCATTAACATGCCCATTCATTCATTATATAGGAGATTAAACCTTTATTTTGCAGGAGTGGGAGATAAAAAAGTTAAGTTTACTTGTCTGTCTCTGGTTAGATAGTAAACTGCCTTCCAGATCCCTGGCAGGTGCCTATCACAAGAATGCTGGGGTGGACAGAAGATGTCACCCATCACAGTTGGTTAGAACTTCCATTCACAAAGAATGATGACTTGTTTGAACCACACTAGTGCTTTATCAGCTGATGCTGATGTTTTAAACCCCTCTGTGTTCTTACTCCATTAATTGAAGCAGCCAAAGATGCATGTTCAAATCCAGCAGTTTTACAAGCGGAACAGATGAACTGCAGGAGATCTGTAGCTAATACGCTATGATTATGCCACTAGAGGAAATGGTGGTCATGACAGAAAGGCAGAGGAGAAGAAAAGAATATGACCAGTAAGGTAGCTGTGATGTTGCCATATCACCTGTCAGGTGGCTGTAGGTAGGGGGAGAACTAAAGGGGCAAATTCTCTTTTCACTTTATGGTTCTGGTAATGTCACAAGTATAAACTAGTTCTACCAAATATTGCTGGTTTGGTTCCCCCCTCCAGTTTTGAACAGGAGAGCTCAGTTAAATTCTTGAACCCTTAATACGCAAAAAATGTTCAGAGTTTGCATATGGAGTTTAGGAGTATCTGCTATCCTCTGTCTGGTTTTGGAAGGTTTGGCCTGGAAGTCGTGTACACTGAAATCATACAGAATTCAGTCTGGAAACAGACTTTGTCTTTCAGATCCTCATGTTGACAGAGAAGATGGAAAAGCTTTCTTGTATCATTTACAGTACATCAGTTCATTGCTATATACAGATGATTCCCGACAAATTAAAAAAGTTCTTATATTAATTTTAAGCATCTTACATAGTAGGATTTTCCTTCAGCTTAAAATTAGGCTGGTTATTATACAGTTTGTGAATTCACTCTAGGATAAATATCTCTGATCTAATCTTGAGCCACATAATTGGACGTTTTTCTGAGGTTGGTGCCTCATTTCAAATTGCTCTGAATTCATCACATCAGTATGATTCTCCTCTATTAAGCTACAGTTTACAGTTTACTATGTGTTCCAATAATTTGCTGAATAATTTGGTTTTTTTTTTTTTTTGCTGTCATGTTAACTTCATTTTCTGTACTTATGTATATCATTGGTAGCACATTTGCTTGTTTTTCTCACCAAGTATGCTAATAAGGAGTTCAGGAGATAATTTTTTGGGCTACTGCACTGTGGGACTCTCCAGGTACTGAAAACGTTGGAAAACATCTGATCATGTCGGAAGAATTACGTGGTAGAAATAGATAGGAGGAGGAGGAGGAAGGAGGGATGCATGGTGTGCCGGAATGAGCAGCAGTAGGTGAGAAGTTACGGTCTCCCTTGGTTCTTACACTATTCGTGGGGACTGGCGCAAAGAGACCTGACTGCCAGCTAATACAAGGACCAAGATGATGCTTTAGGAACTGTCAGACTATCACTGATACTCTCTTTTAAAGCCTGTTTATATGTTTCTTGGCAAGTGATATAGAGTGATCATCAGTGCATGTTGTAATTGTACATGCTGTAAGTTGCCTATGCAAGGGTAAGCTTAGATGTGGAGTTCCTGTCAGATGGTATCACTTGTGGAACACGCTATGAAGAACAAGTCTTTGAAGACAAATAGATGCCCTGTAAAATAGATGCTATCACAATATATGCTCTAGTCTTCTGAAAATCCCGTAAGGCACTCTATAATGCAAAGCAAGGAAATTAATTTTAGGATGCATTTCAAATCTAGCAATTCTAGAAGCAGAGCAAATGAACTGAAGCAGATTTCCATTCCTTAGGTCTGAAATCTTTGAAAGGCTGGCCTTAGGATCTAGTAGTTTTACTTTTTCTGATTTATTTAACAAAAGAGACTGTCAGTTACAAATAGTTTAATTACTACTGCCAAAAAAATAATTTTATGTAAGATCCTTTGAAGGATCTTTATGGAAAAAGCTACAGTTTTGCACTGAATACATGGAGTCTTTGACCAAGAATGAATACCAGTCTACTGGATATTGTTAGACTATTTGTATGCTGGCTAGTAATTGATTTAAAGCCCCATTTACCAGGACTGCAGGTAGATATCTGCAGGTGGAGAAGGAGTTGAGCATACTTTGTGTGTATGATGAAGGAAGACCAGTAGGCAGTTCAGAAAATGAAGAGGTGGAAACTGAGGGATACTACAAAAGACAGGAAAAACAGCAATCCAGGAAAGCATGTTTTAGAAGCACAAATTTATAGAAATCCAAGTCTTGTTCCAATTGCTGTCTGAAATGAACTTCCCTAAGCTTTTAGCTGTGAAGATTTTGGCTTAAAATATGAATCCAGATCATCTTCCCAAGTTGGTGATACCAAGTTTTGGGTACAGAGCTCTAAATCAGAGGGAGAAAGACCTGACCAATGACATTTTAACTGAGTCTTTGACCCAGAATTCATCTGTATAAATGAGGATAGGCCACCAGCAGCAAGCAAAAAAAAATGCTGCAAAAGTATTATGTGTTTATGTTAATATAGTTTAATGAGTGAGTCTTGACTAGGTCAACTTCCTGATTAGATCTGACCTTAAATGTTTGCTTATGTTCCTATGTTACTTTCCAGAGCAGTAAGTAGATAAGCAAGGTAGAGGAACTAGACAGCACTGAGCTGGCAGTCAGAAATTATGCTGTACTGCATCCAGCCCCAGAACGGTCTTGTGTTCCTGTGTCTGGGTACGAATGCTGCGAACTGTGATGGTAGGGAGGGTTGAGGGGAGCGTAGCGTAGTGATCTCAGAGTGTTGGGCTCTTACTGTCATAACCTGCCTTCTCTTTCACATTTGTTGACTGTTTATTGGGTAGTCATAAGAAAATATTTTTTATTATTATTATTATTAAACTGCTAAAGGAATGTCCAAATCCATATTGTGTACAGAGAAAGCATGTGCCCAGAGAGCTATCTCGTATCTCAGCTCAGCAAGCCATAGACCATTCTGGTGTAAATATAGCTCTGCAACAGCAGCAAACGCCATAGTATTGTATTCTGATCTGCTTTCCAGGTGGATGATTTCTAAATGGATTATCTCCTGAAGCTTTCTTAGAAAAAAGTAGCAACTCTGCAATACAGACTTGCTTCAAACGTTCAGTAAAATAGGTTGTTTAGGTTAAAAAAAAATTCCTAGACAGTCAGAGATATGCTGACATGACTGAAGTCCTTGTACAAGCAAGTATGGGTAAATAATAGTAACACAACACATTTTATTTAGAAGCACCAAAAATTCTGTGTGAATGAAATGCCAAATTCCTGACCCTGTTTGCTTTCTTAGAGGAAGTGATTAATTCATCATGATATAAATCCCTTTAGGCTCTTATTCTACTCAAAACATTTGCAAGCAGATTGCAATTCCCAGAGTTTTGGTCTCAGCTTTACTTAGTGACTATTTTTAAATGTGTTAATTCTGAATTGGTCAGAACTATTTAAGCTGTGTTTTTCAGCTAAGGGATTGCTGTCATAGATTTGAGGATGTTGCATGAAACTGGTTTTGATACCTTTGTGCTGAAGAAAGAAAGAATGGCTTGGTAAGAGTTTAATTTAACCTCCTTGTTAACCTCCTCGGAGCCTGTCCTGCTTGGTACTGGTACTCAGTGGCAGATTGAGCCCGTGATTGTCATGAATACCCACATATGCAGCTTGAAATTGATGTGTCTGCTATGAATAACTGACTAATCACTTGCCAGTCTGGTTTGTATCAGCTTATAGTTTGATTCACAGAATTGTTAGGTTAAAGGTACCTCTGGAAATCATCAAAGCAGGGTCAGTGAGAGCAGGCTCCTCAGCACTGCGTCCCGTTGAGTTTTGCATGTTGCTGAATATGGAGATTCCACAACTTTTCTCATAGGGAAACCTACGTTTTTTCTGTCATAGCGAGAATATTTTTTCTTATGTTTACATGCAATTTCCTGTACTTCAGTTTGTGCCCATTGTCTCTTCTCCTTTTACTGGGTACCGCTGAGAAGAGTCTGGCTGTACTTCCCCTAGAACAGGACTTTGCACTTCCCTGTGTTGAACTTCAGGAGATCCATGTCGGCCGTTGATCTCGGATAGAAATGTCCAAATTGATGCTAGTGGATTTCACGTCAACTGACTGAAAAACAAACTTGATAAAAATTAAAATCAGTTGAATAACACAGTGGCCACAGAGATAATTAAACTTACAATTTCCTGTTGGGTTGGATAGATTCATGGGAATAAAATCAATTAGAAAATAACATTTTCTGTATAAAAGTGCTGTACCAGCAGTAGAAGAAATAAAATATTTATATGATTTTATTTTTGTAGCTGCAATTTAGTTACTTAAATTAGTTTGAAAAGTTGACTTTTGGCTAAATTGTGCCATTGTGTGTTTGGAGTTTTTTTAATAGAAATCTTTATTGATTCCAGAGGTTCCTTTTTGCAAGGAAAAAATCAAGGTTTGAAGAAATTACTTAGTGGTAACCTCTCAATTTGATTTATACAGTGTCCAGAGTGAATGTTAACATAGTGCTGTACAAGAGCTCTTATTTCTTGTGTGGGTTTGGGTTTTTTTTTTTCCTTTGTATTATATTGGCTGGAAGAGAGTTGTAGTGATTACTGTTGAATACAGCTGAAGAAATCAGAGAATTTAATCAGAAATCTGAAATGAAGCATGTAATCAGAGTATTTGGTTGTAGGGACAATAACAGCTACTGTTATGTCATATGTTTTTTAGTTACCTCCTTGATGAATGAAGGGGTCTTGGCATGTTTGAGAGAATAACGGCCTTTTAGAAGTGAAGAAGAAAATTATTTTCTCTGCCTTTCAAGCTATCACATACACTTGTCTCATAGTCTTCACAGACAAGATGGCAAATTATATGTAAACACTCAACTTTTATGGATTGGTTGACCCTAGTTTTATAAGGAACTCATATTTTTAAAATAAACAGTTCCTTTCACTGTATGTTTTTAATAATTTGCACTTTGTATACAAATAAGACCTAGGTAGTAATATGTCACTATTATTGTAACTACCATTAACAGTGACCAAATTTGCAAGGTTGTAACCTGTTGTAATATCACGAAGAATGATTTTTCACAGTTCCGTTATTCAGGATGAGCCTTTGCAGGTATGAACTCATTGCAAATAAAGGTAAACATCCATTTCCAACACAGGGCATAATCTTGCTCTGATCAAAATCAATGCCAGAACTGAATTGCCTGGAGAATTCTAATCTATTAATAGTCATCATTACTGCATCAAAGAGGTAATCAGCAAACAGGGTTAATGGGATCAGTGACCAAGGAATTAGGATCTTAATACCTACTGTGCACTTTAATATAGCTTTAAGAAAACATTGCCAGTGGAGCATGTTACACATTGTAGATTCTGTTCATATTAAACATAGGATATGCACATTATAAGAGTACTGGATATGAGGTCATCTGTGCTTATTTGTTGGGAGAAAGAACAGTGTCTCCAAGAAAGGAGGTACAAACAGCAATAGGAAAAAAGTAATCGGTTATCCTTTTCCGCTGGCATAATAAATGAGATTACATCTTCAGACCAGTCCTGAATAGGAATTTCCTTCTTTAAGTAGCCAGATTCGTTTATGAATGACAGCAGTAATTGCTCAATCTGTTGTAACAAGCTTAAGAATATATAAGAAAAATTCTTCTGCAGAGGTCCCCCAACCCTATCTTCCAATCAGGAGAGAGGAATCTCAGCTGACTTTTTTCACTGCATTACCATTTCATCCTTTGTGAGCAAGGTCAGCCCCCACATCCTACAGATATTAGGAATATGCATCCCTTTCCCTCCAGCATTGGCATATTTCCCAGAAGTGGAGTTCTTGTGTTTGCTTCTTGAGACAGCTCTTTAGTAAGGCTCCTAAAGAGCAGAATGAAAGGGACTATACCAGAAAGCTAATATAATTTGCATTTGATGATTGTCATTGAATGCAGGTGGCAGTAAGGGGAATGACCATGTGCATCACCAACTCATGCCTTACAGAGCACCCCATCTTGTCCAGGAATGGCAATATACACAACTTTAGAGGCAGTACTCAGGAGATAGTTCCCTTATCCAGAATAGAGCAGGGGCAGACTGAAGGTCTGTGCTCCTGCCTTTTTCTAGGAAGAATCAACAGTTAATTTCCACAAGCTATCGATAGTTTGAGTATAAACTGGCTCAGGTGCCAGTTTATCAAGCAGCTCTAGTGTGTATTATTGGAATAAACAAGGTGGCTATTTACCCACCTATTATCTTTATGAAAAGATATAGCAATGCAGGTATGCTATTCATCTTTGTCAAAGCTTACCACTTATCTGTCTGAGAATATACCAAATCTTAAGGTGAAAGGACATGTCCTTATCTTTCCATCAGTTTCTCTGCAAACAGTAGGCTTGTTTCCAAGTTGTGTGAGAGCTCTTTGCTTCTCCCCAGCACCAAGCCTTTTTCATTAAAATGACTAAAAGAACTGAAGCATGAGGTGTTATATCTCTCTGCTATCTAGCAAAATTCAGCAGACCTTCTTGAAGAAAAGCGGAAAGTAATGTGATTCTTCATGGTAACATGTTATTTAGCAATACCAAGGACTGCATGAAAAATCAGAAATTGTACCAGATAAGCCTATTCCTTTCATGTTCTCAGGACTTTGATTTGCTGACCTGCAGTCCACTGTAATTTGTGATTCATAGAGGATACCAAAGAGGTGTGTGTGGGGGAGCTTTTTTATTTGTTTTTGCTTCTCCTAATCTAGAGACCAGATCATTCAGGGAACTGAAGAGTAGAGTGAGACTTCAGAAGAGAGTAAGTAAAAACATGGAATCATCTTGAATCCTAGGTCATTAATGAGGGATAGAATGAATGATTCTGTGAGTCAACATGGTTCGTCCTCAAGTGCTGCAGAGCTGAACTTAAAAAGTGAGCTGGAAGTATGAGTAAATCTCTGAGCTTAGCTTTGATAAACCAGTTTTCCCAGCAGCTATTGCTGTTTCTTGGTTATTATAGCTGTTCAGTTTGCTTTCATCTGTGTAGGGAAGAAGCTTAATTACCTTTCAGTCTAATTTTCCCTTTTCTCTTGCCTAACTTTATCTTTTCAGGTAAAATTAGTAAGCTAAGTTTAAGGTATATGCTTGATTTGACAGCCTGAAGAAGACTTTGTTGTGATACCGTAGACTTTAGCTGCATGTAAAGCTAAGACCATTGTTCTTCTGACTGACCTTTTCAGTTAAAAGGACTTTGAGTTACACTAGAGATCTAAAGATCAATTTTCATCTGTGAAATGCAGCGACAGCTCTTCTCTGGAGCAAAACGGGTCAGAAAGCTCAAGACTAATTTGAAAATGGATGGCTATCAACTCAGACAGAGGAGGCTGGCACATCAATTTCTGACCATCTTTAAGAAAGAAGTCTTGTAACGCCACTGGCAAATATTGAGATTCCTTGAAATTGCCATTGCAGCATAGCACTGTGTCGTGGTTTAACCCCAGTCGGCAACTAAGCACCACGCAGCCGCTCGCTCACTCCCCCCCGGTGGGATGGGGGAGAGAATCGGAGGAGTAAAACTGAGAAAACTCATGGGTTGAGATAAAGACAGTTTAATAGGGAAAGCAAAAGCCGCGCGCACAAGCAAAGCAAAGCAAGGAATTCATTCACTACTTCCCATGGGCAGGCAGGTGTTCAGCCATCCCCAGGAAAGCAGGGCTCCATCACGCGTAACGGTTACTTGGGAAGCCAAAAGCCATCATGCCGAATGTCCCCCCCTTCCTTCTTTTTCCCCCAGTTTCTATACTGGGCATGACGCCATACGGTATGGAATAGCCCTTGGGCCAGCCTGGGTCAGCTGTCCTGGCTCTGCTCCCTCCCAGCTTCTTGTGCACCTGGCAGAGCATGGGAAGCTGAAAAGCCCTTGCCTAGTGAAAGCACTACTCAGCAAGAACCAAAACATCACTGTGTTATCGACATTATTCTCATCCTAAATCCAAAACACAGCACTCTACTAGCTACTAAGAAGAAAATTAACTCTATCCCAGCTGAAACCAGGACACACTGACATCACACTCCAGTATCCATTCGGTATGGTTTTGTGTAGCATTTCTGTGTAAGAACAAACCAAATGTAGAGATGTTTCTAAAACAGGTGTGTTGTTAGCTCTTCTTTAGTAATAATCCTTCAGTGTGGAGTTTTCTTTAAGGTAGGTAAGCTCAACAGTGGGCTGTTTTAGGCAGCACTTGGGAGGTAAGAGAACTTGGCTACGGCACTGTGTATGAGAAGCAGGCAAATAGTCCAAGAAAACCATGGCTTGGTTGCATTTTCATTGTATTCACTGCATAAACATGTTTCTTTGCTCTCTTTTAACTTTAATTTCAGGTCAAACCCTGGCCTCATGAAGGATATCCCTTCATCCTCCTCTGCAAAGGGGAAAATAGAGAATCATAGGTCTAGTCAGAATTCCAGTTTTGAGAACTAGAGGCTGATACTTGTGTGTGAATTTGCCCCCAGCCCCATCAGCTGTGAAACATTTTGATCAGGTTTGATCAGGAATGACTGCTAGAAGCAGCCCTTGCTCTTAGTCTTGATAGGGTAGTTTTCTATGTCTGTAGAGACTAAGGGTAAGGCTTTCTGTGGCAGCATTTTCATTCTGATCAGGTGTACGCCGTTGAAGACAGTGTTGCGACAGTCCCCTCTTGTAGCACTGTGTTTCACATCATGGTGTGGTCTTGGAGCCCACGATAAGAATAAACCAGAATATGTATGAGAGCGTTCTGCCTAGACTAGAGCTACTTGGAAGTCAACCCAACCATTCTGTTTCCATGGGGACTTTAAATCTGTCTACAGCATGGTCACCTTCATGAGTTGGGGGGGGTGTGTTCCACTCTACAAGAGCTGGTTGTGATCAATCTCCAAATGCTACTGCTTGACTCTCAAACTCTTTCGAGCAGCAAGAGTGATAGAGCTGACTCACATAAGTATATGTTCTTGTAATACAAATAACCCTGAGTCAATCCAGAATTATTTCAATAAAAACAAGAGTATCAACTACAATTCTGCTGTAAGCAAAAGCAAAATAAATCAATAAAAACCTTGAAATTGAATTATAAAGCTAAAATGCTAGGCACCTTTATTTAGAAGTGGCTGACTGATTTATCAAATTGCAGAAATCTCAGTCATGAAGATTTCTGAAAGCATTAATTTAGGTCTCCTGAAAACAAGGGGATATTAAAAGTCTCTTGAGATAAAAGCTATGAGATAAATGCAGGAAATCAAGTATACTATTTATGCCAGAAAGAGAAAACTACAGAACATCTGCAGAAAGCCTCGTTTGGATTTTGCTATTACTGTCAGTTCTACATAGAAAGCACCAGCTATTACAGATAAGTAGGTAATTTTTTTCCCCTCCCTTCTGCAGAGGACTGAGGAAATAATGAAGTCAGTGTTTAAACTAACAAAACCTACACAAAAAAGTTTATGCAAAATGTTTTTAAAACTAATACTGCCTTGTTGCAATCAACTGAATTCTCTGGTGATTTTCTCTTGAGACTTTTTAGCTTTTGCTTGTTTCAGTCTGCACTAAGACAACGGTTTTAGAAGTCCCTCTGTCTGGGGTTCCTACATTCTGTTTAAACAACCAGAAATTTTTGGAAAATTATTATGTTGGAAGTTTCTGATCATGTTGGAAGGCAGTGTAAGTTGGACTCATGGGTGAAACTGCCAGTGGATAATAGTATAAGAGGTCTTTTATAAAAAATTTTCATGTAGGGGAGGAGGGAGGAAGGAAAAATCTTTGGATGATTTTACTGAGGGAATTAGAGCACAAAAATCAGAATGGTTGACCAGATGTTTTTGATACCATAGCATTTCCACAGACAGTCAGGACTAAATATGATTTGAACTGGTGAGGGGTGCTCAGTGACGCACAAAGTTCCCTATCAATCATATGATTAGCCATTTTATTCTTCACTGTATTAGCCTGTCGTCTTTGCTGATCTCTTCTCCCTGGTGTCCAGTGATAGGATGGATGGGAAAAAGCTGCGCCAGGGGAGGTTTAGACTGGACATGAGGAAGCATTTCTTTACCAAGAGGGTGGTGAAACACTGGAACAGGCTTCCTAGAGAGGTGGTCAGTGCCCTGTGCCTTTCAGTGTTTAAGAGGCGTTTGGACAATGCTCTTGATAACATGCTTTAACTTGGTCAGCCCTGAATTGGTCAGGCAGTTAGACTAGATGATTGTTGTAGGTCCCTTCCAACTGAAAATATTGTATTCTGTTCTGTTCTCCGTCTTCTCTGCTCTGGCTGTCTTCCTTCATTACTTCCTTGAAATCAGTAAGTTTGTGGGGGTGAACACAGCAAGACCCTGTCTAGAAAAATGGAACTACTAGTTGCTGTAAAGAGCAAAAAAGTCTAAAGGCAAGGGTTAAAAGATACTTATCAAGCAATAGAATAGTATATCACTTTCTGGTATTGTTTAGTATGGCAAGGAGGCTAGAGTCTGAATGAAAAAGAGAGTATCACTGTATTGAGAGAATGCCTCTTGCAGTAGGGTAGGAGTTAAATATGAGGAGCAGGAGTATAATTTGGATGTGCCTATTCATGGATCCGGCCTTGATTCTGTTACCAAATAATGTTATATGGCATACCTTGGAAATGCCTATTTATCTCTAGCAATTACAGTCTTGATAACTAGTTCACACACCAGTGTCTGCATTTGTTTGGATGTGTCCCATTCCTCCTAGCTAAACTCTGCTTATTTGGGCAGAAAGCAATCTCAAGATTACTCCTAAATTAGTTTTCTGTCCAGTCCACTCCTTGGTTTTAGGGGAAGGAGAGAGAAATCTCTTGTTTATTTTTCCTTCTCTAAAATAGTTATAAAGTCTCTGACAGTCAGACTAGGAGTCTCCTTGGTGTGAGTTGTCGTCTTAGACAGGTAAGGACTACTACAACAGTTCTTAAAAGAAATAGCACCTTTGCTGTTGACTGGCTGATGGGATAATATTTTATTTTCTCTTTATCTCCACAGTTAACTGTTCCACTCAGTGTTGTTTGTCACTGTATAGTGCATTACCATTGTATTACCCCCAAGGAGTTGCCTTCTCTGATGATATCAAAGCTTTATGTTATATGATATATGATATTATATATATGATATTATGCAGTTCATGCTTGCACCAGATTTGTTTGATGGAGCACTAATTAAATGAATGTAGTATTTGTGGTGTGTCTTGCTGTGTCACTAAAAAGAAAAAAGGAGACTGGAAAATATTATGTCTTTCAAGTGAAAGGACAGCTAGCTCCTCCTCTCCTTTGTCACTAAATAATTGAAATTAGTTGTAAAAAGGAAAAGATTTTTACATTTTAAAAGCCATTCATTTGTTTGAAAAACTAAAATGATTTATGTGCTTCAGAGTGAAGAAATTATTGAATTTCAATGGAATTGTTTGCTATCCTGTGATAATTTATATAAAATATTACTGTAGTACATGTAATTATAGTTGGGTATCTAAATTTGAACTGTTAATTATCTTTAGCTAGTAATTTCATGGAGGATAATCATATTTCCTTGAGTTGAAAGTGAACATTTTAAGTAACAGATGAGCTACAAGCGACCAGTTTTTGGCAGTAATTGCTACTACTCCCCTATTTTCAAGACAAATCTCTTAATTAACAGCTGTATGGCAGTGCTTCTCTGAAATATTTCATCCTCTTAAAGAAGAATCCAGGGAAATAAGGAATGGATTTCTTAGATATGTAAGGGGGAAAAAAAAAAATCTCCTGTCGGGTTTATTGACTTCTTAATTCAAACTGTAAGTATACTCAGGAATGGTTGTTTAATGCTTTTACCTCTTCTCTGACATAATTACCTCTCAGTACTCAATAAAAAAATGCTGTTTGAATTCATGAGGGGCTTGTGAGATGAAATCTTTAAAGTTTAGTTTTCCAACTCTAGTAATAAATCAAATCCTTCTAGTCTGTTTGAGATTCAGATTACGTATATGTCTCAAGCATACCTCCAAAAGACTTTCTATTTTTCCTGAATTTAAAAAAAAATGCAGTTTTTTTACACTGATATGATATCATATTCTACAGTGGTTCCTCATTGGTATTTACCCTACCTAGCAAACATGTTCTATGCATTGTCTTTTACACTGTAGCATTTAACACAATAACTTTTTTTTTTACAGTAGTATATGGTAATATATTTTCTCCTTTTCTATGCATGATTAAAGAGATTAATCCCAGTTCTACTGCGTACTCCAGAATGGAAAGCAACTTTATTTTTGCTATCCTCAGAGGATCTAGACTGAATTGGAAATGAAGATACCCACTTTCCAGTCCCTGTTTTTCTCAAGAGAGTTATTGAAAAGTTTCTCTAAGAGAGTTTTTTTACAAGTTTGGAGCCCAGCGCTGAGTTCAGTGACAGTATAATGTAGCTGTGCAGCCACTCTCCTCTTGGTGTCCTGGTTCACTTTGCTACTTAAAGTGTGGTTGAAGAAGGCTTCACTTCACTTGCCTTTTTTTTCCCCCAAACTCCTCTTCTTTACGTAAAACCCCCAATGATAAGTTTCTCTTGCAAATGGTAGCTAGATCAGGCTTCATTGCTTTGCACTTTGCAGTGTACCAGGAATAAATAACATTTTCATATTCCTGCTGGGTCTCGCAGCACGAAAAGAGAAGTAGAGATCTTCTATATAACCCTCACTGCTGTAGCTGTGCATAGTTTTGGGGCTTCCCTAGTTTCTTTTTGAAGTATTTAGGGGGATTATTTGCAGGCAGTACTAACACTCATATAATCCAGCAAACTCCTTGACACTGCCTACATGCTGCATCTTGTGTCTGACAGAATCATTCCGATCCTCCACTGTAAAAAGTTTCTGTCTATCAAGGTGCTCTTCAAAATGTCTTTTAACTGTATTTTACATGCTAATCGGTATGCTTGTACCAATTAGCTTCAAACATTATAAAGTAAATGCACATCCCCAAAAGATTGATACAAATACTTGGCGTAGTGAATGGGAGGACAAGTAGCTGAGCAGGATGTGATCCGTTATCAAGGATACTACCGCTGAGATATGTATGGCAAAGCAGGAAGCAAGAAGTTACCCTGGATCCAATGTGTGGGACTTGGTATATTCCAATCTTGAACTGGAAAGAAAAAATTGCTCTTGACAGGGCTTATTTGACCTCATAAATCCCCCAGTGACAGTAATTTGTATTAGAGTTGGAGAGCTGATGATCTAAAGCTTGTGGCTAGATGCTGTATTTATTAAAGAGAAATTTATTCTCTGTTTATTGATAGTTGACAGGGTAGTAGCTGTTTAATTAGTACTGACCTGTTTGAATTAACCTGGCAACTCTTGTCTCAGTTTTAACAATTTTCAATTTTTTTCTCTTATCTCACTTTCAACAATTTTTTCTCAAGAAACTAGAGGTATAGTATCAGGACTTTATTTCATAAAGGGATGCACATCTGATCTAACAAAAAAAAATCAGTCAACACTTGGTTATCCTGATGCCTGTAAGGAGAAGAGTGCATTAGCCAGGGACCACACTAGAGCAGCACCATCGCGGGTGTGCTCAAGGACCAGTTGCATCCTGATGTCATTCTGTCCTAGGTTTAAATCTGATACAAGTTCATTAGTTGGACCTAATTTCACCAAGTGTAATTGAGAAGCATGGAGATCTTGGCAGCAAGTAAGGACTAAAAACCATACCTTGCAGAGAAAAATGTCTTTCTAGGCTGATACAGTTGTATGATTAGGGCTGAGTTTACAAGACAGTCTCTTGTAGCTTATATTAATGCTAAGGCTGCTTTTATTAGTGCATGAGTTCTGACCCCTACTCTTCAAAGTAATTCCAGAATCTGAGCCCTTTTAGGCTTGTCTTCATTGTATTCTCAGAGAAAAGGGATTTGTTCAAGATTTTTGTCAACAGAAATGGTGAAGCAGGCTATAGAACAGGTTCACTTCTAGGACTTTCTGTAAGTGGCATCATTAACTGAACAAATCAGAACTTAGTTCTCATTTTTTGGTAGCAGTGAGATGCACCCTGAGACCACTTTAGATATTTCAGATGTAGTGAGGTATCTTGAAAGGTGCATGAAAATAAAATATGTCAGAAAGAACAAAAAAGGTTCACGAGAATTCACTGTGACAGTCCCGCAAAAACAACCTAATGACTAATACTCTAGTTACTTGCTTTTCAGATAATGTAGGTCTATTTTTGTTCTAACATGGCTCTGTTTCTAATATCTCCTTTTTGTTTCCCAAGTCCCTGCATACATTTGTGGTTTGTGATGCGCTTTTCATGTTGCTTCTGCTGAACTGTCTGTCTTTGTGAAAAGAAATTAATAAAGCTAAGCCAAAGGGAAGGTGATTGACTGTCCTACTTGGAGAAAAAAAAATATTTTGCCTGTGATAATAAGCTGAAAACATTCTCTGGGAATTGTACTTCTATAAAATCCTCTCTGGATTGAATTTCAGCATTAAAATTTATGCAGCCATTTGGTATCATACTTTTTCCTTCAGGAAAGATAAATATTTCAGTCTTTGAACACTGTGAAACTGAAAACATTCACCAGTAGCCCCAGCTAAAATTGCAGTAGGCTGCTGTGCAATTTCAGTGATGAATAGAATGTGTTTGCATTTGGAAAATATACAGTAATCACTGCAAGTATAAAGCATTACAGACAAAGAGATGGATCATTTTCGCTGATTGTTACATAGGCCATTTGAATGGTTGTTTTGCAGTTTCATAATTTGTTGCCACTTAAATAAGTTGAGGATTTTTTCTTCAGCTCAAAAACTGCTTAGTGTAAAGAAGACATGTATTGCGTGCTTAGCAAAGCGTTCATTAAAACTTGAGAAGCTGAAGATCCTCATGGGGTAGTTTAATTTCCAGAAAACACCCACAAAAGCAATTACATTTTTAATAAATAATTTATTTGGGGTGCTTTAGATCAGATTCTTGTTCATGGTTTCTCACTTTATGCATTTCCACTTGGTAATCAGTTTGGTCCAGACAGATAGGTTTTTAAACTCACCTAGATCCGCTGTCTGGAGAGAATCGGATGTCAGGATGGGGCATGCTGAGTGTCTAGATGCTATTACCGTCTTTATTTCTTCTGTGAACTTTTTTTTTTAAAGAAGGTGATAGAAACAAACTGAAAGATTGAGTATAATGTAGTTTTATTTATTCCAATAATGATAATGCTCAAGAGGAAGCTGGTTTTTGACATGCTTCAAGTACCATTAAGGTATAGTTTTAAAATGTGGCTTCCATTAGCAGTTCCAGATACCCCACCTACACAGAACAAGGTGAAAGGCACTCTCTTAAGTTGGTAATTCCTAAACCATTAGGATGTAAAGGTCAAAACACCACTTTCTTGTTTTCACACAGAAGTCTACAACTAGCCAGGGGGGTTTGACTCTTCCATTTTCTACCCTCTACTGGTTGCTCATTCATCAGATCTGCAAGGTTTGGACCTGGTACCTTTACAGAGTGCCTTTATCCTCTTTGAGGCTTTCCATGATGACACGGTTCTGTGCCCTTTGATCCAATTGCAGGATGAGAGCTTAGTACTTGAACTCCTTGGGCAGAAGGCATGCCAGGTTTTCATTTTTTTTTCTTTGAAGTATTTTGTTTGTGTCATTGCTGTAACAGTAAATAAACTTACTCAGATACTTCCTTTTGCTTATACCTCAATAGGTGCTTGTAACAGAGTGTTTGCATCAATTCTGAATCTACTTGATTGTTGTGAACTGGGAGCAGCACTTGTAAGAAAAGAGCCTTACAGATTTTTTGCCTACGTAGCAGTGTTTATATTTCTTTTCCTGTTGTAAGTGTTTTACTGAATCAGGTCCTCAGATGAAGATGGCCCATGATGACAGTGTTTTACAATTTGATTGTGGTTTTGTCAGTAAGAACTTCACCAAGTGGTTGGTGTTACAAGTCCTCTTGCATCTGAGATAATTCTCCTCCTCTATCTTCAGATTATTTCTCTGAAAGTTATACTTTATCCAAACTCACATTCTGATGCTAACTGGATCATACTTAATGGTGTGATATATAGGAGGTCAGACGAAAAGATCAGCTGGTCCTTTCTGGCTGCCAACTTTGTGAACTTTTGAACAGTCCTTATTCAGCAAGCAAAATAAGCAGCGTTATCTGCAGAGAAAAACCCCAGTATGCTTTGTGAGCTGGACTGACTTAAAGTGGTGACTTCAACTTGATCGATCCCATGTATATCTGGTATTCAAAGGTCTCATTCTGAGAATAGGAATAGGGAATTCAGGTACAAAGATTTGCAAATCCAGGATTTTTACTGGTGTTTAAATAACCCCGTTAGTCCTAAACCAATTATCTGATGCTATCAGCAGATCCAGGAAATGGAAGTAAACAATAAGGGGACAAATTGAATATTGCTTAATGTGTTTTCTTCTCATTTCAAGTCTTTTATCCCCTTTAAGTTAGCTCATAGCACCTATTCCTGTAAGACTTAAATTTTCCCTTTTCATTCCAAAATTCCCTTCATCTCCATTAACTTCTTAAGAAACCATAGCTGCCTTATTTAGAGAGAACAGTTCCATAAGAACTGCAGAAGGCAGAACTCCATAAGGCAGAGGGAGAACAGTGAGGCAGCACAAACCTCTGGTTAGGGCACAGACCCTGGCTCTCCAGGAGCCAGGTTTCATCCTTGACTGAGCACATCCCTTCTGCTCTTCACCTTGCTTCCTTTGCCTTTGTATCTTTAGTTGCTAAGCTTTGTGGGACAGTGTCCTCTCTGTGTTTGCATAGCACTTGGAATAATGGTAACCTTGTCTCAGCTGAGACCTCTCAGAGCTGCTACAGTGCAAATATTCCATTTTCTGTCTTTCAATACGTTCACAAAATCTCCAGCGTTTCATCAAGCCCTGACAGAACACATGGTTTGTCTTGGGAGAGGTTTTCCTGTGTTGAGCAACTTGTAGTGTCAGGACTTTGATTTGAGTTAGCTACACCAGTTGTTTAAAATATCTCATTTCTTTACACTGTGTTTGATTCATTCCTTTCTCCTCTGCCAACACTTAAAATCAATTAAATATTTTTGTCTGAAATTTGCATCAAAATCTGTCTTAAGTTAACATTGTTTTAAACGAACAGACTGATTTTCTTATTTTCATTTTTGCCAGTGTCTCCAAAGAGGGCTGGTTGGTATTTTATGTTGCTCTTGCCTTCTTTATACAAACAGAGTATTAATTTCTCATGATCTGGGAAGAAACCAACTTAGCAGGAGTATTTGTGTAGATGAGGAACATTGCTTTGCTGATTCTTTGGAATCTGTTGTCTTATGCAGAATGATAACTTTTACTGCAACATTAGGCAGCATGTAATATATTAGGGCACGTGATGTGTGTGGGTATGTGTGTGTGTGTGCATTTTCTCTGTGATACAGTGAGGTGTTGACTCTAGCTGGTGCAGAAAAAAATTTGCTCAAATAGGTTTGTCCTGGTTTCAGCTGGGATAGAGTTAATTTTCTCCCTAGTAGCTGGTATAGCGCTGTGTTTTGGATTTAGGATGAGAATAATGTTGATAACACACTGATGTTTTAGTTGTTGCTAAGTAGTGCTTACACTAAGTCAAGGACTTTTCAGCTTCTCAAGCTCCACCAACTGAGAAGGCTGGAGATGCACAAGAAGCTGGGAGGGGGCACAGCCAGGACAGCTGACCCACACTGGCCAAAGGGCTATTCCATACCATAAGACATCATGCTCAGTATATAAACTGGGGGAAAGTTGGCCGGCGGGGGGCCACTGCTCAGGAACTGGATGGGCATCAGTTGGCGGGTGGTAAGTAATTGCATCGTGCATCACTTCATTGCTTGCTTTGTATATTATTTTATTTTTTTAAATTTTATTTTATTTCAATTATTAAAGAGTTCTTATGTCAACTCATGAGTTTTCTTACTTTTACTCTTCCAATTCTCTCCCCCATCCCACCGGTGGGGAGTGAGCAGCTCTGTGGTGCTCAGTCGCTGGCTGGGGTCAAACCACGACAGTCCTTTTTGGCGCCCAGCATGGGGCTCGATGGGTTGAGATAACGACAAATCTGACCAGAGCATGTTAGAACAAATGTATTACAAACATTCGTTATATTAGTTTGGTAGTCGCTGGTCACAATGTTGATTAATGTGCTCTCAAAGTTGTTGTGCTTGTTCTCAGGGTTATGTTATGCAACCCTTACTTGCAGTATTCATTCCTTGTTGTGCTGTTTATCACTGCTGGGAGCTGGGTCAAGGTTATTGTTTTGCTGTACTTTGTAACGCTGGCTTATGACAGGATAAAATGGCTGGTCGTGAGACTGATCTGGTATTTGTACTCAGCATTGCTGTCATCTCTGTACTTCGGGAGCCGTCTCTCGGAAACTATTAGTAATTACACTTTGTACCTTTTCTCCTTGGAGAGCCAATTTACGGGGGAGACACCTTCCCCCACACATCAGTGTGTTATCAACATTATTGTCATGCTAAATCCAAAACACAGCACTATACCAGCTACTAGGAAGAAAATTAACTCTATCCCAGCTGAAACCAGGACAATGTTCTACTGATTGACCAATTCTTCTGTGTGAATATCACCTATAGTCCCAGATTTCTTGAAGAGTGAATTGTTTTCCTTAATCTTATTGACTGACAACATCTTCAAGGTATAGCCATCAAGCAAAGAAGTTGCCTACCTGGAGTGCACAGTAATCAAGTTGTCTTGGAATATATAGTTACCTTTATACTGAATACTCCCACATCCCAGGGCGTTTAGCTGTTAATTCCATGTTCTTTGCTGCTGACTCTGCACACACTGGGACTACTGGGTCAAGCAGTTCTTTCTGGACGTGCACGCTTCAGGGTAGGGGAAGTTAATCTTACAATACTGCAATGTAAGCTGCTCCGCAGAATATTAGTTTCATAGCCACAAGCCAGTGCATCATTATATTACTTTTCCATCTTACATTAGGCATAAGTTCCCCTGGAGGAGTGTTTGGGAGTCTCTTTTCTTCCTGACCTTCAATTTAGAGGAACGCATCCACCTTCTAAGGCAAAATCTGCCTTTGTATCTAGCGCAGGTATAGATCCTGCTGAACTTCCGTATTCATTCATGAACACCTCCTTCTGGAAATGTGGCACATCCTGAAAAAAACAAATTCTGCGGAAACAATTTTTTAAAAATCTCACACGGTTTGCTCTAAAGCTCATTTAGCTAAATCTGCTGCTGCTGTCCACCATGCTGATAACTGCTAGTGAAATTGCCTGGCAAATGCTAGTAATCCTGAATACGAGTCTGTGAACTGAACACCTACACCGTAGTTTAGACAATATTTCTTTAAGCCCTCTAATTGCTAGGCATTGTAGATTGCCTGAAAATGAAGCCACAAAGCACTTGATGGTTCTGCCTGGGAATACTGTCTTCAGATTTCAGTTCATCTTCTTCTAAAGATCTGAAAAATAATAACCTGGGATGGAAAATGGAAATATGAAAATAAAACTAATTTTTGAGAGGAAGTATTTGAAAGTATTAATTCCAGGATTGCACTTGATATTGAATATCCAAGACAGACTTAGTTTTGCTCACTCCAGTTACTCAACTGGAAGATGGAATGATGCAGACGAATCCTGTTCTTGCAGTCTTAGGTAAGTTTATACATGTTTCTAGTTCCAAAGGTCTGCAGAATGGACAACCCTATGTCTGCTCACACAGATGCGAATGTGTGTTGTTAGCCATCAAAAAAAAAAACCTATTAAGAACTGCAGATCTTTGCTATAAAAGACAATGCCACAAAAATTATCTAGTACAACAGGAAGAGCACAAAAGAGAGCGGTGTTGTCTTTTGTCATATTCCAGGCGCTAATCTAGCAAATGTGAGAGGCACAAGAGAAAGTCTACACTGGAAAGAAGAAGAAATGTTTCTTTTTGGTTTAAGTGTGTCAGTCTACACTGGGTACTAAGAGTTGGAGAGGATGTTTGAAAAGGGCGGGGGGTACTCCAATTTTCTGAGATATGTTGTCAGGATCATAGATTGATTTTTTTCCATGGTGGCTATAGCCTGGTGCTCTGACTCTGCATCTCACAGCCTGTTTCTGTGTAAGACATGCTACCCTCAGGAAAAGACATTCATTTCAAGAATATCATGACAGAAATGTCAGAAGAAATGATTTCTTCTTGTCCAATAGATAGTCTGAAAGGCAAAGCAAGTCTATATAACTGTCAAAGGTCTGTACGCAAGAAGGTAACCCAGTCTGCAAGAAATATTTTATTTATTCAGGATTGTTTGTTATATTTTAAAGTCTGCCTCCCACTGTCTTCTGACAAGTACAGAATCAGCACTGGTTGAAAAAGCTTCTAGGAAACAATATATTTGATATACTGGTTTGATGACTAATCAGCATTCTGTCTTGCTCCGCCACATCCAGTCCAAAGAAGTGATTTATTTGTGTGTTTGCAGATGAAATGCAAATCTTCAGTAATTGCACTCAACCAGCTGTGTAGTATAAACTTATGAAACCACTCCATTGTACTGTCAGCTAAAAGTGACCAACCCATAGATTTATCAGCAGAACACAAAGTAATTACTTTGTCACATCTAGCATTTGGGAAGATGAGGAGGAGGGCATTTGAAAAGCCCTAGCAGGAGATTAGAAAAAAGATGCATGTCTGACCCAGCACTGATGGTGATTTTACTGTTAAATTCACTGATAGCAGAATTAGAACAGAATTTTGTATTATGAATGTGACCTATTACCTCTTATCCATGTGCTTAGATATCACAAAGATAAAAAGTATAAAGGTAGACATGAAAAGGATTTCAAATGTTTGGATAAATATTTATAGTTTTGCTATCTGTGCTTTACATGCTTATATTCTATTTTGATCTCTGCAGTCAGGAACAAAATTGAGTATGACATTTGTGGAGAAAATAAAAGATGTGTTTCACAGAGCTACCTGTTCAGCTGCAGCACTAATTTTGCCACAGCAAAAAAAGAAATGTTTAAATGATTTTTAAAAAAAAAATTAAAAATACATACTTAAAAATAAAGTCCATCCAGCATCTGTCTGGAGGGTGAACAGCTGCAAGAGGAAAAGTTCAGTACAGAAACTTGGTGCCTGAGTTCTGTCGTCACTGCCAGTTGAGCATGCTCTATGGAAACAGGTTAATGGAACCTGAAAATCTCATTTAAATGTAATTCAGTTGCAGGACAAACTGACTGAATCCTTTTCTGCTTTGAACCTTAACTTTTTAGAATAGGTCTAAAATCAGGAAAGACGTGCTGAAGGTTAAGCACGAAAGCTTTTGTGACTCAAGTTAAAAATTTGCCTAAATGTTTAATTTAATGTGCAAATAAAATCAGGGATTCTTTCCACAGCCAATGTCTTCCCCAGAGGAAAAAGGTAAATTGCTAAAGGAAAAAAAATGGAATTGCTATTGGATAAATGAATGTCTAGAGATACCACAGTATTTGCAGACATGTCGGATTATGTGAAAGCTGAGTATCTATGAGAAGGAAGTCGATTTGCGTTGCAGTGTTTACTTGCCTGATTGCTTGCATTGCTACACAGATAACACCACTGCTGTGGAGAACACACCTACGCCATGGATCTTGTGGGAGACTACCTTTTCCCATTCAGCCCTCAAAATACTGTGTTTTTTTGAAAGTTTGTAAGATCATGCTTGCTTTATTAAAAGAAGAAGAAAACAAAAAAAAACTCTCTACCTAGGCAATTTGCTACATCCCTTTAAAATACTAAGTTATAACAGTATCATTTATATGGTTACGTAGGAATCACCATTCAAATTATGAAACTCCCTCAATTTTTTGCAGATGGGTCTTCTCAACTTACCTTAGCTCCTAATATCACCCTAGAAAGTCCAAGAATTCTCTCCAGTAGAAGGATCTTGCTGTCAGATCTTAAAGGATCTTAAGGGATAGTATCATACAGTGTTAGTGACAAAATACTGTAATTTTGTGTTTTTCTTTATCAGTTGCATTTTCAGGCCTTGGCTTTACCACCTTCTACTTAGCTGGAAAGTTACACTGCTTCACGGAAAATGGCCGGGGGAAGAGCTGGCGGCTTTGTGCAGCAATTCTCCCACTCTACTGCGCCATGATGATTGCCCTGTCACGTATGTGTGATTACAAACATCACTGGCAAGGTGAGCTAGAGAGATACCTTTTCTCTACTTTTTCTAATTAGCTTTGTATTTCTTTTGTAGTTCTTTGTATTTCTTATTGTTTCTAGTGGAAACTTTTGATCTTCATATTATGTGAGCATTCTCATGTAAATGAGGCATTGTTATAATACAACGTAACTAGAGCAGATACCTTTCAGGAGGTTTCTTAGTGAGGCTGAATTAACTAGCGCTGACCTTCATAGCTTCAGGGCTATGCCGCAGCATCCTCTCTTCCCTCATGGTAGGCACTTCTGGAGTGCAACACCATTCAGACCAGTGTATCTGTCCCAGGAAGACTGTTGTCTCAGTCCCTTAAAATTCAGGTGTGAGATGTATCTGATATAGAAGGCTATGCTATTTATTAATTACACAGTTATATTACTAAGTTACAATTCTGACTTCATTCTGTTAAGTCAGAATTATACCATGCCTTACCCACCCACACTGAGTCTTTCAGACAGGGACCCGGTAGAGAGTCTGGCAGGTTGTCCACACGGCTGCCCTCCAGCATCCACAGGTCAGCATCTACACTTTCACTGTCAGAAAATCCTACCATCTATTATTTCTTTTACCATTTCTTGACCCTCTTTTTCGCTGCCTTTGTACCTGCCTTTCTCCACTCATGCCTCCTCCTAAGTAAAGCATCCTGTAATGACTTTTTCCCTATTTATCCCCATATTCCTATCAGAAATACCAGACTTGTTACGTAGGTCATCTTGGCTTTATGTGGTATTGCTTGTATGGTACTGCCGGCCTTGCAAATTATACTCCCCTCCAGGTCCTGAGCACTCCTTTCAATTAGCTGCTTCATACTGGTCACATATTGTTTACCTGATTTCTAAGATATATCAGTTTGTTGGTTCCTCTACATAGTTTCATTTAAGTACAGCATATCTCTGGCCCACTGAGCATTTCGTACCTCATACAGCAGTCAGCATCCCAGAGCAAGACTCATCCATGCTTTTTCTTGCTCTTTTTTTTTTTTGTGTTCATGCAGCATCTTGTTCTCCCATAGCTGTTTAATCACCAACCATTAGCCTTGACATGTTCTTTAAGGTGTCTCCCGGTTTCCTGCAGAGGCCTTGTCTTGTTACAGGGCTCATTACTCTTCTTTGCTCACCGACACTCGGAGTTGGAGAGAGCCTCCAGCACAAAGCTGCTGAACATGCGGTGTGTGCCTCGCCAGGCTGGCAGGCAGGACAGACAGCAGAGTTACGAAGCTCATGCTCAATGAGATGGTTTAAAACAGTAACACTTGGGTGGTTTGAACTCCCTGTTAAACAGAGAGAGAGGAGCATGAATAAATGTGAATGGCAGTGTACAGGTTTACTCTCAAGTTTTGAACACGTTTACAGTTTGTACTATCTCTTGCCAAGAGTAAGAATTATTTATGTACTGAAACATGTGCTAGGAGGCAGATTATTATGGTGTATTTTATATATGATAGAAGAAAACTACACCCAAGGGGTTGTGACTGTGTCCATTACAGCCACTCATATTTTTGTCTTTGAAGTTTAAGGAGATGGAGCTGAAAACTCAGCTCTGCCCAAGCTGAGAAGAGGGCTGGCAGACATTATCCTGCAGGTGACCTATGCTTTTACCTGAAAGAACTGCATTCTCAAGGGAGGAACTCTCTGTAATACACAGCACAGAAGCTCAGGCCTCATCTTTTATGCTCAGCAGAGTCAACCGATTGTGTTCAATTACTTATGGTGGCTTTGTGGTAGTCTTAACTATGCTGTGGGGAATGAACAAGGACCATCAATATAACGACCAAGACAGCATTCTGTAGGTGAAAGATGGGGTGGAGTATCCTTACATTAAAAAGCCATTGAGTGGGCTCAGAACGTTAATATTATGAGTATTTTATGAACTCCCTTCAGTTTGGCTGGAAAATGTAGTATTCAAGATCTTAGTGTTGGTATTGGTGAATATTAGGATATTTCATTATGAATGGGGAATGTATTGACTGCTTTTAAGTCCCTAGATCTCTGCATAGTCTTATAACTCTGAAAATGCTAATTTACTCATGAAATAAGTGGAAATTTTGTATGGAAAAAAGTAAAGAAATACCGAGACTGAAAGAATATTCTTTTTCCTTTATGGGTAAAGGAAATAAAGAAAAAAAAAAAGGAAGCTGTGGCTACTATGAGCTCAAACAAAACACAGAGTTGTTGTCTTCAAAAACAGGAGTCAAAATAGCTGCCTGTGTGTTTGCTCAGTACCCCCAGTCAAGGTCAGTAAGCTAGAAATCTTTGGCATAAGTCATGTAGTGAATTTGTATTACTGTGGTGCCCAAACTGAGGCCCAGAGTTGCATAATTTGCATGTAAGTGTTTTGAAAGAAATTATCTAGGCAAGTTTTCAGCAAGTCTTGAAATACTAAGGAACTTATAGAGGACTAGCAGAAATCTGGTGTTTCTCCATAATTAAAAATAGTAATCATAGGCTTGACCTCATTGTTAAGCCAAATAAAAAAGCAGCTGGAACAGGATTCAATCAACTACAGTTAAAGGAGGGTAATCTGAGAATTGCAACCAACACAGGTTTATAGAAAATGAATCTTGTCACAATAACTAAATATTTTACAAGTTGATTGATACTGTAATAGTATCCTATAGTGAAAAATCTTGCCCTTGGTACCTTTTGTACCATGACAGTTTGACAGGGACAGTCCGAATGGTACAAAATCAGTCAGCTACCAGTATAGGTAGGATAAGCTTCTATCCACTTGCAAATACTGTGTACACACAATCACCTTTTAAAATCTTACTTGAGTCTCTATTACATTTGTTTGTGATAGATTTGTTGTGTCCTTTTGAGTGTAGGAAGAGAACATAGGATTAGAAGGGATCTCCTAGGTCATTCAGTCTAGTCCTCTTCCTCAACAGACAACTGCGACTTATAATCACATTTCTTAAATTTATCCACCTCAGTCTTCAATTTTTCAGGTTTTCTTGCCCTATCTACTCCTTTTAAAAGGCTCTTCAGAATCTCACTCCTCCGATGATTACAAGCCATTTATTACCCACTGAAAATTGAACAACATGACCTTTGTCCCAATATATACTAGACTGACAAACTAGGGCATTTAATCCGTATTTAACTATTTTAGCCAAAAATAATTTGTATTGATTAACCCTTCTTTGTCATTAAACTCAGCAATTCACTATTCTTATTACACTGTGGTTTCTTTGTAACTGAAAGTAAAATACAGAAACACAGGTATACACAGATGATATGGTCCTTAGTAAGCCTTGTTAACATAAAACATGGTGTCAAGTCATATTCTAGCCAGTGGCTTTTGCCTCACTTTCTTTATTGTTTGTGTTCAGATCTGAGGCTTTCAAAGTCAGTGTGTATTTTCAGTGAAGTTTTGGTCTGGTTGCTTGAAAATGAAACACAAGATCAGGTGAGTATATTAGCAAGAAGCAAGGAGAACGTGACAACAGAATAAATCCTCTTACCCTTCAGGTGCTATGCCGTTCCCATGGAAAACTTGAAATTGCTAGTGGGTGAGAGCTGCAAATATCTCATTCAATGGCCTTATTTTATTTTATCTTATTTTATTTTCTGGTAGGAGTATGGGATAGTAAATAGCATCAAAGAAAGATACTCAAAAGGTGTTAAATCAGTTAACAGGCATGCTTAGTCTTTGACCTTTCAGGTGCTTTTAGGAAGAATTCACCCAGCTTGAAATTGTTCTTGACAGCTGTCTTTCTCAGGGGCCTTTCAGGAGCTGCAAGTGAAATGAATTGTTGTAGCTACAGTGGCCCGCTTCCTGAAGGAAGACAATTTTCCATCCTACATCCTACCTGCTCCCTGTCTGCATTGGAGAATGCCTTCCAGAATACAAAACCGTCAAAAGTACACCTGGCATTTTAGCTGCCATCTTTCCTGGGGGTACTTAGGCCACTGTACTGTAGTCGGTGCAATAGTTTGAGGTGTACCTGTCAGTGGGAGAGCTCTGGATGCTGTAAACAGCATAGTTCAACTGCATTGTTCATAAATAAAAAAACTGGTGGTGGTCATTGTAAATCATGGCAAACTGAAAGAAGAGATGGGTTCCCTACCCTTAAAGGCTGGTCAATGGTGAGCTGGAACATCATGAATGTTTAACGCCCCCATGGAAACCATTCTATTTCCCTTGTTCATCTCCTGAAACATAGCCAACCCTCTACATTTTTGGAGATGTCCCTCAAAGAATACTGCTTTTATGTATTCTGGGCGATTCTGGTGTTCAGCTCCAAATTCTTTATGAAAATTTGAAGTTCATATTTTCTGGATTAATTACTTGCAGGTCAACCAAAGGTCTTTTACTTACAGTTGTCACTACTGGCTGTCCTTTCCATGGTAACATACTTCTGGTTTTGTTGCTTTTCTTATCTAGATGCTTTCGTTGGAGGGATCATTGGCCTCATTTTTGCTTATATTTGCTACAGACAACACTACCCTCCTTTGGGTAATACAGCTTGTCATAAATCTTACGTCAGCCTGCTAGATCAGAACTCTGTGAAGAAAGAAGAGAGACCTACAGCAGATAATGCTACTGGCCTGCCTCTAGAGGGAATAACTGAAGGTCCTGTATGACTTTAAGAAATGTGCAGAATGAACTTTTAGCCTTCTCACATTTCCTCCAAACTGGTCTCTTAACACAGTGTTTCTTACTGTATGTGTTTTCTCTTTTGTTTCTTTACTTTTTATAAAGAAAAATGAAATATTTTATTTTTAATGCCATAATATCATCACACTTTTAAAGTTAAATTTTCAGTTCATATTGACTTAACTGAATTATCTGTTTTCAGTCTACTGCAAACAGATAGACTACTTGAGGGAGGGGGAAAGAAAATTAATAAAAACAATCCCATGTGGAGAATGGTTAAGAGAGTAATTTAAAGAAGATGTGGTTGAGGATATAGTAGATCTGGAAACAGATTTTCTGAAGTACTGAGTGTCTCCTAGGAAGTTCTGGTCATCTTCAGCACTCATTGATTTTGATGGGTGATGAGTACACACAGCACTTTTCATCAGATGTTCAGCATCTGTTGTGGGCAGCCATTTCTTTATATAATTTGATAAGTTGGGCATCATCCTTATGTTTATCTTGTTGACTTCTAACATAAAAATCTCCACATGCTGGTAGAATTTCATATTAATTGTCAAGTTCTGACAAGGTCATTCTGAGCTACTAATGATCGAGCAACCAAAAGGTCTGAATGATTAAGTGTTTGTAAGAGCCAAGCCTCGTGCATTAGTAGTTCCACAGGATGATGCTGACATTCAAGAAATTCCACACTGTTAAAATTATCAGCTTGCAGTAACATATATGTTCATAGGATGGATTAGAAACTTGGTATTACATCATTAGCAATTTTTGAGAGCTCTTGCAGTAATTACCGTCAAAACAAAATGAAAGAAAAGAACACCAATGACGTTCAACAAGCTGAAGTCTTTAAAACAAATTTTAAAAAATCCTAAAACTGTGAGGATAAAGAAACACGATGTTTTCTGTGAATCTCGGTGTGCCATGTTCATTCTTGTGTAGTGACTCACTGCAGCATTGGTGATCTAAAGAAATGCAAAGATTTTCATTTGTGACTTTGGGCGCACAACCATGAATGCTCGTGGTGGCCTCCAGCACTGTAACATATCCAGAGAAATGCTGGAGACAGTTTTCCACTAGACCCATTCCACATTTTCAGCTCATCATGTTCTTGAGCACGGTGTTTGCGACGGTTGGCTTGGTAGCTGAATTGAAACTCACCTGAATCAAAACACTGTTGGTATGGAGAAGATTCCTAAGTGTATGACTTTAGTTAATTTATTATTGGTAGGATCCTGTTTTGTTATGTATGCACTATGCAGTATACATCACATTCCTGTGAAATTATGTACCTTGGGATGGCAGAATGTCAGATTCCAGAATTGTTTTTCTTAGATGTCCTGTGAAAATGCAGGCTAATGTTCCAGACCACATCTCGGCAGTTGAACATTTCTTAGCTGGAGCTGCTGGTTAAAGCGATCAAGGTAGCGTTGATCAATGACCATTATTACGGTGCTTTAGACTGGAGGAGACTGCTGCCATAATTATAATTTATGTGTTCCTGTTGGAATATGTATTGGCCTTGTAGGCATTTTGTGATTCAAACAGTTCAATGTCTTTATGTAAGGCTCATCATTTACTTTTTTTTTTGAGAAGAGCTACTTCCTGATTGGCAACACTTGAATTTTTATAGAAAGCAAGTAAATTCGAATCCCTTTAAAAATAAATGTAATAATTGTGTACAAGAGGATGCAACCATACGATATATAAACTTATATGATATTTGGAATTATAAATAGGAAATGACATTAAGAAACAGAATGTAGTAGGCATGAACCCAGGAGAGTTCTGTAGAAATTAGGCCTGATCTACTCAGAAAACTGGTACCAGTTTGACTGCGTCAGTTAGAGGTAGGATTTTTTACTGACAGTTCCATTATTCTGAGCTCTAGAATAGAGACAGTTACCCAAACATAACTGTGGTTTTGCTGGTGTAGATACACTAGTTCACAAAATCAGCATCAGCAAAGCAAAATTATTCTGGTATTGCGTTTGCACTAGATTTGACGGAACACTTCTCTAGTGTAACTGAGGTCTTATTCTAGACATCCACACAGTTTAGTGGAGGCTTAATCTTTCTATAAAGTTTTTAAACCATCCTACAGAATTCTGTAACAGGGATATCATTTTCTATTACTTCATATGGGAGGATTATCGAAAGCCCTAGAGTAAGAGTGTCATGTCTTTACACTGTACAGGGCTTAGCCATCAGCTTTTTCTTTCAGCAGGAACCCTAGTCTTCCAGGTTATATGCAAATGTTAAAAAAAAATCTTAAATCAAAATTAGAAGTTTAATACTGATGCATAGAGCATTTTGCATGTTTTTATATAGATCTGGCTTATTCTCAAAAACGAGTGGGGCCTCCTAACTGTGCTGTACACATTCCCGGTATTTTAATGGCTTTTGATACAAACAAGCTATCTTCTTTGGGATGGGGAAAGCTTATGCAGCCCTCAAATGAGTAGTGGCTGTTAAAAGGTTGGAACATGAAGTGTAATGCAGCATAAATACTTACATTGCAAGAGTAATTGGTGAACTTTGCAAAGCAGTAAAGAATAACATGCTTTAATGGGAATAATTAAATTGAAAGTCATAAAATAGACAATGTAAAAGCTTTGATTAAAATGTAATTAAAATTATGAAAGACTTAATGAAGTGAAACTTGTGGAGGGATCTGTAGGCGCTGTAATTAGCAGTGCAAAGTCAGTGTAGGGAAGGCATTTTTGTGGATCAATGTATTTTAATCTCATGCTTTCTCAATGTGAAGGAAATGTAATGTTGTAACGCACCAATAAAACAACACATGAATGTGGGTTTGTACATCTGTGTGTTATCATTTTTTTGAGAAGAATAAAAGTTACCAAGTAAGTTTCATTAATAAACCACATGGAGTATTACAAAAAACCCAAGCCCTAATCTGACTGCATTATTGATAAACAGCAATTCCAAAAGTCGTTACTGATACCACTAAAATGGAACAGCCTTCCTCCTTTAACCAAAATATGCTGTCCAACTTTCATCCAAGAAAATGTACAGTGTAAATCTGCCAGGTTGAAATTTTGAAATATTCAACCAGCTAAACTGCAACACATCCCTTTCATCTGTCAAGTTCCATATCTCAAATAATACTAGGAGTGCCACAATAGCAAAGGTGATGAGACTAGGAAAGAATAAAAAAATCTAATAGAACATAGCAGAAATATCCTGAAACCAAGAGAAGCATGAGATTGCGAGCCAGGCAGCAAAACGTCCCCGTAGTGAATGCGTATCTCAGGCAATGTGTTCGGAATAGAGCTGGAGCGTTTATGCTGATTCATTCTCAGATTTTGTTGTGTGCAATTCAGTCTGATTTGGCCCTTTATCCTTTCCCCATGCGTACAGCAAGTGCTTTCTATTTAACGCAAAAAAAAAGAACCCCATTTTCCTTCTTTCTTTCCATAACTAAAATATACTGTAATATAGATTTAGAAAAAATAAACTAAAAAAAGCCTTGTTTTTGTGTTATGGTACTAAAATTCCATTGACTTCAGTGGAACTGCTGTGGATCACTAAGCACATCACATCCAGCAGGTGGAATAAAGCCTTCACAGAGTTTTTGCTCACACTCTTACACTTCTAGGAGTATAATTAGCAAAATACTGCAACTAATTTGTCTGCAATTGTGTTTTCTTGTGATAACATATATCTCTTCTGAGTTAGAAAACTGTTGGGTTGCTCTAACCTAACGGAAGGGGAAAAGTCTTGAACACAGCAGCACCAGGATGATGGGAGTGAAAAGGTTAGACACATTTCTGTTGCTTTTGATGGTCGGCATGTGTTCAGAATTGCCACAAGCAATAGCTAGCAATCATTATAAAATTTCTGTATTACCTCCTCACCAGTGTTACTGCTTACGGCAGCGCTGTGCCGGCCGGGACAAATACAGCACGGGTCCTGTATTGAAGAGTTACGCTATGTTTATATTAATTCACAGAAAGAAAATAGAAATTCTGCTCTTCATTACACCAGTGTAAACACTGCTGTATTGCCGGGAGTTACTTCACAATAAGTTACTTCTTATCAAAGCAAAATTTGAGATTTTGGTCTTCTGTCACTGTAGGCTGGCTCTTGCTTCCAGTAAACTCCCATCAGCTTAAACACGAAAAGGAGGGCCTATAGTTCCTTTCCAGAGAACTACTACATTGCTCTCCTAAGAGGCTAAAACGAAATGAAAACTTTCCAGTGGGATACACTCTGTTTCATACAGCTTGTTATATAGAGAACTCACCGTTCTACAGGTGTGCACATCATTCCCTGCTCAGGAGCATGCTCTGAACAGAGAGAAAACATTATCATTTTGCCATTAAGTTAAAATTTGCCCAACACGTATAAAATGTGTACAATTAAAATGACAAGACTGGGTGGATAATTCCTGATGCACTGAATTGAACTGAGAGTCCTTTTACAGATGCCTGGCACGTTGGCTGAGTGCTACAGGATTTTTGCTTAAACTTGCAAAGATAGCCAAGAAATCATCATTCAGGCCAGACTGGGATCTTGTTTGAACCCAGATAACTGTACTAAAGGCCTCTGAGCTGCAATAGATGCATGCTGAAGTTACAGAAGTAAAGATCTGCCCATTATTATTTTGCTGCCAGCTTCTGAGAAGACTTTCCAAAGGGAAAACCAAGATGTGTTTGGGGGTAGCCCGCATTATGCAGTCTGTGTAGCAAGGTAGGGATGGGGCATGAAATGGAAAATCCTCGCTCAGTGCTTTGACTTGATAAAAACAACACAGCAATGCATTTGACCAGTTCATGAGTATTGCAGAATGTCAAGCATGAAACGCAATTCAACCAGCTCCGTAAACCTTAAACCTTTGGACTGAGTTTCTCTGTTAGTTCGCCAAAAAAGCTCTTAATTTCACTGGCAGCTTTACAGCTGTCATCTGTTATTCTGTCGACCTACTAGAATTTAACACTTGATATGAAGACTTAATTCACATGGGCTGAAACAAGTTTATTTCCAGGAGTAGATGCTGGGCACAAGGAGGTTCTGGTTTTTATTCCAATGTTCATATACAGTTTGCTTTTATTTGGCCTCTTGTTCCCAGGTATAACTGTGCTTTTTAATGACCCCCCGCGTCCTCTGAGCTCCTTCAGGTCCCTTCTTCTTCTTTTCATCTCCAGAGCAGCTACTCGACTGATGAAGGGGATGGGAGGAGAAGTGTTTGCTGACATCTACAGATACCTTCTGGATGGTGTCTGTCTCCCTCCTCTCCCTCTTCCATCCTCTCTATGTTAGGGGACTTCAAAGTCATCTCCTCTGTTGTTTTGCTGTGTATTCTCTTGTTCCTGGTTGAAAACTGCCTTTTTCTGAAGTCACAGCTTTAGTCAGCTTGATATACACAACAGACACCCCTCCTTTAGGGTACTGATTTAATTCATAGGCTGGAATGGTTTGACCTAACATTTGCAACTGTTATTTCCACACTCAGGGAAAGCCGCCAGCAGTTACTTCAGGAAGAACTGTTTGGGTTAACTTTCACTCTTGGATATAAATGCAATAAATAGGCTGACACTAAGGGATCTGCACATGTAGATTGATGCCACTGAAATAGCTCACAGGATCACAAACTGCAACTGGGTTGAGCACTGCAGTGCTGCTCTCCAGGCACCCACCATGCAGAATAGAAATACCTGCCCAAGCTGCATGCAACCCGTTCCAGCCCTGCTCTCTGAGTAGGAAAACAAAGTCTCTCTCCCTCACCAGCCCCTGCTGCCGCTGCCCGAAGCAAGCCCGAATGAGGAAACGCTATGTTTAATCTGCACATTCGAAAAACTCAGGAATGGAAAAATCTGGAATGCTTGCACTTCATATGAATAACAAATGAGAAATTGAGACCTCTGCGTAGCAGTAGTCATACTGAGGCTAAACATAAATTAATAACAGGAAACCACTGAAATAAAATAGCTTAGAATATTAAGAATTAAATACATATGTATAATAACCTGTCCCAGCTTAATCCCTTACACAGACACTTAGCCCAGAGTGGGAGCTTTTGTATTTGGGGTTAACAGAAGCATCAATATCTATCAGCTTCCAAGTCTAATTAATGCACTTATATATTATAAACAACATTTACCCACAACACAGAATACAACTCTTCAGGGACTAGATAACATTACAGAATTGCCCAGCTGAATCAAAACCAGCTCCAACAGGAGGACTCAGGTTCCTGTTGTCTGATACACAAAACCTCTCACTCCTAAGCCACAGGGCACTTTTAAGAAGTGGCCTTTACAATTCTTAGTATTGCAGTGAGAAAGGGTAATAACCAAAGAGAAGTGCCCAAATGCACTTTTGCTCTCAAGTTCAAGGGAATTCTTATCCTGATCCACAGCTGGAGCAGCAGCAAATGCCTGCTCTTCACATTTTTGACGTTATAGTTTGAGTCAACACACATCTGATCTGCAAGATGTTATGAGTGACTGCTGAGTGCTCTTTTAAGAGTGTGGTTTGGAGACAATGATTCAGGAAAATTCTCTCTTCCTCCATGATGCCTTCAGAAGGCAGCCTACCAACACAGTTACACTCACAGTAGGCTAATGTTTCACTTTGAAGAACCTTCTGAGATACAAAAAGCTTAGTCTATCCTGTCATCAAACCTCCTCGGCCTGGCACAGGTATCAGTTTAGCATCCATTTAAGACAGCATGAATCCTGATGTCGCTGCTTCAAGAGCAGACAGACCATACTTAATAAAGCTGCTCTTTTGAGACCACTGTCTAATGAAAATACGTTGTTAGCATTATTCTGTGAAATACAAACGCTTTGTAAAATAATTTGTTCCAATTCTCCTTATTTCGCGTTTCCAGCACTGTGATGCTACTGCCGTTAGAAGCCTATTTCTATCCTCCAGCTTTCTGACGTGTGGTCACTGCAGCAGAATGGAAAGAGTCTGTGAAATGAAGACAACACTAATCTGCCATCATGGGAACCATTGGTATGAGAACCATAGCTAAGGCCAATTTGGCCGCTATTCTAGCTAGCATTACTCTCTCCAAGTGACTTTCTGACACCAGGCAGAAGATGAACAGTGAAGAGATGCTAATTAAGATACATGCCCATTACATCATTCCTGGAAGAGATCTAAACAAGGGACTGTTTGATTTGTTAGTCCCAACAGCCTCGCCCATTGCCCCTTGCTGGACACGCAGAGTAGGTGACTCTCACTGAAGGCTCCCGGGAGTCATATTATTGTCAAAATTCTCCTTGAGCTTTCTATTCAATTCCTTCCATCAGGGTCATTAGGACAAAGGAGTCCCCGCTTTATTTAGGGCGATTATTACAAATGATTTATTGTTACTCAGCTGACTGTTGAATAACTATCCATCTCCTTTACCAGAGAGACTGAATATACAATGCTGTTGTATTAGTCTGTATTCTGTGCACATCATTTCTTATCAGCGTAACAGAGCATTTGTGTATACAAAACTGCATTTCATCTTCATTTCCAGTCCAACAGATTGAAGTCACAATAAAAGATTCAGATGCAAGTTCCTATTGAAACCAATATAACACTGTAAAAAAGGAAGGGGAAAAGAACATTACAGCAATGTCACTCTAATCTAAGAGGTGTAAGCCTGTCTATGGAGTGAATGTGCTGGAATTCATATCTGCAGCATTGTCCGACAAGGATAAAGCAACTTAAAACATCCTCTGTGTCAGTGACTGTGAAAAAGATTGGAGCTGGCCTCTTCAAACAAATCATTTCATGAAACAGAGGGCTAGAAATCACGTTCCCAAGGCTTGTTTGGAAAAGAGGATTCCACTTCACAAGCATGTGATGGGTTAGAAAAAAGTTTTAATTCCACATCTTAATAAAACTCAGAATTTTAGGAATGTTTTAACGGAAAAAGCTTATGATCTCCCCAAACAGCTCAGCGTATAAAGCCCTCTGCCAGCATATGGAGAGAATGATTTCCACCCTTGCACCTTCCAGGCTTCCAACCCACTTGTGTCAATCAAATGCCCATAGTAACAGGGCTATTCTCAAGTGGGAGACTTGTTCCTTCCTAATTTGACCATAAATTTTTTCCTGGGCTGAGAAACCTCCCCCGAAATGTCAGTGCAGCTGTTCTGTTTCTGTGAATTGTTCTGATGGGAAATAGATCCATTTTAATTTTTGACCAATTTTTTTTTTTAGCATCAGCTATAGAGTCCCCTCTTTTTTAATGCTAAAAGAAAACTCCTGTGCTACTAACCCCTGAGAGATGAGCACAGCTGATCTGAGTATTCAGTTCAGGCTAATGGAGGACAAGTACAATCACAGATAAACCCAGCCTCCTGCAGCAACATTTTAAGAGCTGGCAAGCTGAGGAGAAGGAGAGGGCACTGGCCTATGGTGCATGAAGAGGTGTTCCAGGAACTCAGGACTAGTAAGTGGATTTATGTTTTTCCATGAAGAGACAAAACCAGCCTCTATTCTATTTGGGAATTGCCAAGGTAAATGGAAATAAATTAGTTGTAAGTGTATTTCAGCTGGGAATTTGTGAAAGTTTAAGCACTGCATGGTTTAATGCAGTGAAACTGTAGGACAGCTTCTTGTTATGGATAAAGGGAGGGCAGGAGAATTGATCTTGTTTCTTGATGGCCCTTAGTTTGTGGAAGGTTTCTGCAGCAGGGAGAATTGGTGCTGATCACCCAGTGGACTTTTTTCAGCTTCATATTTTTTTTCCTAACTCTTAATAAATGGAGAAGCACCAGGTTTTGTTTCTTAAGCATGTTCCTATCTGCTGTTAAAGCCTGGCTTCTAACTTGAAGTGTACTGGTTTATAATGACTCAAGACTATTAATCTCTTCCAGCTTTACTTTTATGGAATGATTATTCTGAAGAAGCCAACTAGTTTTCTGAACCTTATCTATTTGATGCTTATAGTCGTTTCTAAGGAGTTATACAGAACTGTTAGGCAAGTAAGTACATATTTTGCCGTTATGTTGTCCTTGCTAAAATTAAGAGGGAAACTCACATTGCTTCTACTATTATCTTCCTATAAAATTACAGTCATGACAGGATGGTTTATTTAGTTTAATAGCACTGGTAATGGCTATACAATAAGAAGCATTTATAATGTAGTTAACACAGTAATGAAGTAAGGTGCTTATAAGGTAAATCATAGAAA
This sequence comes from Theristicus caerulescens, assembly GCA_020745775.1. Classification (NCBI taxonomy): domain Eukaryota; kingdom Metazoa; phylum Chordata; class Aves; order Pelecaniformes; family Threskiornithidae; genus Theristicus; species Theristicus caerulescens. The sequence goes on from CM036560.1 coordinate 121,972,614, forward strand.
GACTGCCTCGTTATGTTGTGATAATCCACTAAATAACTAGAGTCACTGCTGTAATTAGTATTAATGCTCAGAATCGTACATGAGGTGTAACATCCTCAGAACCTAGTGAAATAAATCATACATTAAGGACTGTAAGCTTGCTTTTCCTCTGCTAAATCTTTGCTGGTAGCAATGCTGACATTCACTGAGGTACATCAAGATTGTGAAGAATTTGTTTAAACACCAGAACTAACAGGTGCAACACGATTTAAAACAATCCTGTGACCTGAATTTCAATGGCTTTGCTAGGAGAGACTGGGACAAAAATACATCTTGTTAGCTGAACTCGACTAAAAGCTTTTCTGTCAGTTCCCCATCACACTGAATTTTCATGTAGTTTCAAAGGAGGGCAAGAGGTATAATTTACTCCTCTCAGTGTGTTAAAGGAATAAAGGTTAGGTTCAAAGGGGGAAGCTAATCATACAATGTTCCGGTAAGTAGAGTAAGATTCACATGTACTTTTCTTGCCCTGCCCTCAGTGTAGCATCACAACTGATATTTTTATGGTCCAGTGATGTGCTTTCATAAAACACACTGTGTCTTTCTTCAGGCTAAATTGCATGTTTATGTTTTGGGTCATTTCTAAATGTTTACATTAGTGCTCCCGCTAACTTTTGTAAGCTAATCCTACTACACAGGAAAAAATGTCTAGAAGCTGAGGTTTTAGGTGTGACATTTTTTTAAATGGGCTCTCAGTATCTTTTGTGTGCAACGATTGCTCACTATTATTAAACAGTGATTCCCAAAGGTGATTATTTAAGAAAGTGAGATTCTCCTGCAAAGCACTGGCTCTTAGGATTTCAGTTCAATGGTGGTTTCTTTTGTGCTTTCACCAGTGCTGGATACACAGCTGAGCAGTTCAGATTTTATTCAGAGAAGCTGGAACTGGCTCATATAAGTGGGCTCTGAGCCAGGCTCCACCTGACATTGGGTCCTTAAATGAGGCTTAGTGGCTCTGGGCTTCCTCTATAGTCAAGAGACCATTCAGTACTTACACTGCTCTAGAGGCGGTTTTAAACCTCCAACTGCAAGTGAATCCCTGACTCTGTTTAGCACAAATACAGATATCTGTCTGTGCACTTGATAAGGAAGAGTTTACACCAAAATTAATGTCATTACTGATCATTAAGAAATAGAACTTCCTTTGATCACTGCTGAAATCAATGGAGGCCAAATATAGTTGGGGAATAGTAGCGTTATACCGTGCGTTACCTTCTACAAATTTGTCCATGGTAAGGTGAGCTGGCAGGCATGCTTACGCTCTTAAACAATCGTAAACTGAAATTAGTTCTGTACATGAGAGAAACTTTCCTGAAATCTAAAAGTGGGTCAGTCAAACTGTTTCGTTTCAACAACTCTTAATATCAATTATTCACACTGATACTCAAGCTCTGATACAATCTTTCGCTCTTTCCTGCTACACAGCAAACGCAGGTAGTGGGATGGATAGTTGTCTGGGGTACGCACGTGTTGAATCACTTCTAATCACCTATAAAGGCTATTTTCTTTTTTTATTCTTGATAGCATCCAATGAAGGACATGAAAGGGCTTAAGGGATAAAAGTAGCTCTCATCTTTCCTTTTGCTCTCCTGCCTGTAAACTCCACTAGGCAGGAGCTGTTTTCCCCTTCTTTCTTTGTTCAGCGCTTGTTACAGCAAAGGTCTTTGATGCTACAGAAGCAAGTTGCCATCTTGGTACTCTGAGGTCGCCATGGCTCTGTAATGTCTGAGCCTGAACTCTTCATATGCAGCAGTGTAATTGCCAAAGGAAAAGAATCTCACCAGTTAACCCTTTCCAGGATCACAGTAACCAGATGTCAGAATGTTCATTAGAAACTTAATATTACGTTACTGACTTGCAGGTTTTGTCCAATGAAATGTAAACCTGATTTGATATGAGGGTTTGTCTTTTTGGACAACAATTCTTTTTAGGGCGACGCTTACCATCACCAAAGTTTGTTCCGTGCTTAAGTCTGGCAGAAATAATTTCACATGTTTAGGGCTGTTCATCCCCACAGAAGTGGTGTCCTAGAAGGAAGGGAATAGATGGCACTTCTTATTCTATTTCTTTGTGGTTAAATGAGTCCAGTGAAAATGCCTTCCTCCTTCACATGGTGTGCTCTGAAGGAAAATATGCATGTCATACTGCATGCATGGCAATATTTCAGACAATATTCAGAGTTACATCAATACCATCAACTTGAACAGCCATTGAATTTATTGTCACTGAGCATAATAGCACCCTGTTATTTTACAGCAAAAGCCTGAAAGAGCACCCCTCTGACTTGTCTCCCTTCCAGAGGTACCACTTTGATGTCCAGTGTTTTTTGCTGGAGGCCCTTTCACTGTGGTCTCATGCATGTCCCTTCCCACACGTTGAATATACTACTTGCTATATGATCATCTGTTCTAAGAATACCTAATTCTGCTACCCTTTTCCTGAAGCTTCAGCATGGATTTGATCCTGCTGGTACTGACAGCTATTAACCTCAAAAAAAGTACTCACTTTTCAAGTCTGTAGCTGCTGTCCATGGTCAAACTTGCCTCCAGTACAGGAGAATGTGGTGGAAGTGCCCCTTCCAGAACTTCCCCAGGATGGATTTCAGTGTGTCTGGCTTGGTAGCCAAGCTAGTAACTGCTTGAACAGGGCAAATGAATGTGATGAGTAAACTTAAAGACATTCTAACACCACCACAGTAATCAAAATTAGACTGTAGCCTTCAAAAGCTGTGAAGCTTGAATGAGCCCTGTATTTATATAGGCTATAAGTCTGGAATATTTTAAGTCATTAAATATTAATTCCTTGTTCTAGTTAGGATCATCCAAATTCTTATTAAGTGCTAGGTATTAAATAGATCTTTATATCAGGTACTTAAAATCAAGTAGGTTAATTACTGATCATACATATTATTATGCTTTTTCTTCCTTAGGTTTTGTGCTAAGTTAAAATCCTGATTAGAATTTGGACATGAAACATAGGGTTACTCCCTGCTTTGTTTGGTGGATTATTTTATTCATGGGCTCTGTTTTTTTCCCCTTTTCTCATTATTTTATTGGACAACTGAGGGCTTTTCATTGTTAAATGACTGTGCCATGACCCTATGGTTACCTAAGTGTGGCTGGCTTCAGGGTCACTTAGTATTTTATTGAAATGGGATCACAGCAGAGGTTTGAGCTAGAGGAACAAAGTCAGCAGCTGACTCAAGATGCTTTGAGCTGAGCATTTTGCTTTTGTGCAGGCAGAAAGCAGTGGGTGCCTTCATTTTGACTGCCTTATCTTCATTGCTAAGTAGAAAAGGGAGATTCAGGCAATCTTTCAAGGCAAATGTTTTCTCTTTTTGAAAGTTTGAGCTGGGGAACGGCTGAGGTGAGCCCCCGAGGCTTCCTCAATGAAGGGCTATTTTATCCCTTGTGCAAGGGCACAATCCAACAGCCTCATCCTGAAGCAGATGGAGATTAATACCATTCACCTGACAGGGCATAGACAATTTATTCTGGATACAGCTAGGAATGTAGTAGAAATGGTTTGCCTCCACTCTTTTGTTCATTCCAGTTCTTGTGACTCATGAGACTGTAATGTGGGAGGAGGACTGTTTTTCCTTCTAAAGCTCAGTGGCCATACTTCACTTGTCAGGTAGTTGTTTGTCATAGACAGTTTATGGTTACATGCAGTCCCTCATTTCTGCAATAGTCCCTCATTTCTATTTTAATGAGGGAAGCTATGGAGTATGGAAAAGAGCTATGTGCTGTGCACTATAAACCTTGAGCCTGGGACTACAAACCAGCTGTTCCTTCCTAGGAGAAAAAGGAACAAAGGCAACTTGCACTTGAGCATGCATGCTATACAAGAAATAACTGGAAACATTTCCATTTCCTCCACAGCAATCACTAGTGACCTAGTGCATTTTTGTACAGTCCAAATTAATGTCAGCTAATCGTTTTACAACTTAGCAAGTCAGAAAACTTGTTACCTGTGAATGAAGGAGAAGATTGATTTGCCACGAGACTATGGTGAACTCCAGAGGCTACTTGCTTGGATTTGTCTGTTCCATAAGCTGTGTTTTAAATGTAAGACTAAATTAAATTGTTCCATCTAGCATTGCAAATTACCTGTGAAATACACAGAAATGTGGCTTTGTGCACAAAGATGAAATACTGTGAGCATTAGCTACCCATATAAGTGATTACCAGTGTCTCGGCTGGGGTGGCATCCCCTGGGTGGGTACCCATGGAGTGCCCATTCATTAAATGGGTGAAGGACAGCAGTGACAGCATGATTAGTCACCAGCATTATTAAACAAAGGCCTGCTGTGAATGGAAGCCTGTGAGCCAATGTGTTATCAACGTAGCGTGTGAGACTGGGCTACAGGTGTCTTCCCTGGGATGCTGGCTGGGCATCCAGGAAGGTATCCCTCTTCCCATGGGAAAGCTTCTATAATTTTCTTTACATGTTATAGTGATTAGAGACCCACCTTGATATAAGCAGGAAGGACTGCAGTGATATTTTTCTCTGCCCTTGGCCTTGATCCAAAGTCATTCATTAATTTAAGTTACTTTTAGAGAACAGCTTTAATTTTTCAGGATTCGTTCCTTCCAGTAGAAAAATGTCTCAAAACCATTTCATTGATATATCTGGGATATTCTCTTTTGTGTATGTTCCAGGACAAGAACATCTGGAAAGCTGCAGACAATGATGCTAATAAATTATCCTGCAAACTTTTTCAAACCATGCAGTCTGAATTTGGGTCACTCATTTGCAAATAAATCTGTCTGTCCTTGGTTAGATAGATGTACTGTAATGACTCCCTGGCACCTAGCTGCAGGCCATTTAGGATATGGTTAAGCTGGCTTAATTTGTGTCTCTAGCTGTTGGCCAAAATTAAAATCAGAGCACTGTGTAAAGTGTAGCAGCGTTATACAATGCAACTGCAGCAAGAGATCAGACCCTGGACTTTTAAAATATTTGGCGAGTTCTGAAATGGAAAGACAATACAAAACCAGGAACCAAGGCAGGGCAGTGTGGACCGCTTGTCAGAGTACAGGTGCACTAGGAAAGTGGTGGGCTCCTTTGAAACCCCAGTCTAATTTTCTAGAAATAGCCTAAAATGTACATGTTCTCCTCATGTTAAAATAAAAATACATACAAGGAAAAAAAGCAGTGAGGATTACTTCCATCACGCATGACATGAAAGAAAGTATTTCAGGGACTTTCACTAAATATAGTTTGGAATTTTCAGCAAAATAAAGATGAACGTGTGGGATAAGTTATATTTATTCTGAGAAGAACTTTAAGATCCTAAAGATCATGAAGAATCATTGTAGAATATTTTATTTCTGAAACAGTAGGCCAAATTCATCATCATATGACCTTTTGATTCCTAAACAGGACAGGTTTCTTACCCCCAAACAGAAAACCAAAGCAATATTGTAGACAACTATTTGGGGCCTTTGTCCCATTCCCGAGTGTCAGGAAACTGCACACCTTTTCTAATGCTCGCTCTTAAGTGCAGCGTGGAGTGTAATGGTGATGTTCAGCTTAACCTTTCACTACAAAATCAAAACTCAGCTCCAGTTTACCTGCACCCCAAAAGGGTTTTGGAGTAGGACTTCAAGCAACCTACCACTTCTGGTAGTAGAGATGGGTGCTTTTGAATAATCCATATTCTGAAGATATGAAGCAATTTAAGGCCAGGGTTTTGGGCAACAACAGTCCTCAAATCCAGAGCTTTGCTTCAGGTTAGTACAAGCTCTTAAACAACCAGGGACCAGGAGTTTTGCAAGGAGCCGAGCTCATTTGTTGTGCCATGTTAGAGCCAAGTAAATAAGTTGTTTTTAGTCCTGTATCCAAAGACTCAAAGCAATGTTCAGGGCATTCAGAAGATGCCCTTGCGCATCTTGAAGCCAAAAAGAGAGTCCACTGCAATTCAGCAGTGAATTTGCCATCCTTAGGTGACCATCCAATTTGCTACTAATTTATTCCAGGAATTCATCTATCACTCTGACCTTTCTATGATGGTTATATATAGTAACCTTACATAAGTATTATTATCCTATATCTGTATCTTATTAATTCCTATTAAAAATTACATTAATCTATATTTCTGCATGATGGAAAACACTGCATTGACTCATAAACTATATAATTTCTCCAAGTTAAACCACTGTTTACCTTGTGTTTAAGGGGGGGAAGCTACTGCCAACACATAATCAAATAACTATTTGCATAAGCAAATAACTATTAAAGGTGATAACATTATCAGCTCACATGAATTGCAAAATAGGGATTGGATTTCCTGGGAAGAAGCATTTGCTTCCCCAGCTCAGTCAGTTTTGTGCCTTTGATATTCTACTCAGGACACTTATCTATTTTTTTATTAGCACAGCTACTTTTATAAAGATCCACTGTTTGTAACCTATGCATCTCTAACTTATTTTTAGCTTATATATTGTATTTCATGGAATATGGCATGTTCCGTTTCTCTGGTTAACCCTCCCACTTAACATCAGTAGTGCTTTGCACATGTTGATCAGAACAGCATATTTTAAAGAGAAAGTTGCTTCATAAAAACAAAATTAATTGTTCAAAGACAGACATTCATGTGGCAGCAAACTTTGTAGCTTGCTTATGTAAGGTCTACTATTCAGTGAAAGCCTTAATGATGCTATTAGAATAGATCATTCCTATGTCTCCGGACAAGGAAGGTTTTGCAGAACTGAAGACCCCTGAAGAGCAGCATTGCCTGCACCCCCAGCACTCCCTGGTGCAGGCTGGCTGCAGACGTCCTCTGCTTGCAAGGAGTCTGCCTCTTGATCAGCGAATAGCATCAGATGAGTTTTGGCAGGAGCTCTAAATTTTGGCTTCCTGAATGGTACTTCCATACCTCTTGAGTTTTTACCAACAGTTTATGTATGAATGGCTTTTATTTCCTCTACGTTAATTTATCATGAATTATCCATTATAAATGATATACTTAATTTTAAATCCACCAAGGGATAACTCTGGAAATACCCAAGAAAGACTATGGATCAATTACATGGAAAGTTGGCTAAATAACCTACATTTATCTTTACTAATGAATTTTAATGACTGATGGCGTACTAATTGCTATAATAGTGCAGCTCTTGCATTCCAGAGCAGGTTAAGCAACAGCTTAGCTGCAGTTATGTACCTCTGCAGAAAGCTGGCAGGAAAATCTTTCCTGCCAGGGATAGCACACATTTGGCACACCACACATTGACACTTACCTCAGTGTTGTGAGGGATAGATTTACATGGCCACAGGCTTAAAAAATAAAAAAGAGGTCAGGGTCAATATTCAACCCCTGGCTGAAGGTCCTACAATCTGTTATTGCACTGAAGGCAGGATATCTAAAGTAAAAATCAAAGCTTGGAACAAAACGTGGTGGTAGAAAGTCTGAGGCAGAAATAATCAAACTGGAAATAAGATACCACTTTCCGAAATGGAGATGTATTCCTAATCCTTTCTGATTGTTAATTATAAGTAGTAGTAACATCATCAGTATTTGAAGACCATACATCAGGTCTCTGTGTCTTTCTAAAAGATATGCTCTAATTAAATCCCAGGTTAATGCGAAGTCAGGCTGAAGAAAAATAATCGTATTTTTTCTTGTTTAAAATGCATTAATCTATGTAAGTAGATGATTAAACTTGCAACCAGGAAACAATCTCTGGCTTTAGAATTTGGACTCTGGCTGTAACAGGTAAAACAGTCCAAAGGAAAAATTTCAGAAGTTCCTTGGGTTGGAATGATTTCCTTTTCATCAGGTTGCAGGGGAAGTTAGGTTAGGTCTTCAGGTTTACTGGAAGAACAAGGCTGCTAAATACATATCATAGATGTATTTTAGCAGTTTTAAACTCTTCTCACCCTTCCCTCCACCCATGCCACAGTCTTTTTTGACTGACAAATACAGGTTTAATTTTCCAAACATCGATGGCTAAAGCTATTGAGAAGAATTTTTATTGCATTTTTTCTACATATTTTTATCTACTAGGACATAATGGTTTTTTTGGGTCTCTTTCACTTTGTAATTCAGCAATATTAACCTGGTAATGCACACAAGCAAATAGGCACACATTTTATGTAGTAATTTTGCCAGCAAAAAGAAATTAAATGGGTTTTGGCTCTGGATGCAGGAGCTCCTGATGCAGATCTACCCACTGCACTGAAGACTTAACATGCTAAGCATAACTTTTCTCCATAACTTACCTCTGAGACTATCTCCAAATTGTGGAGCAAGAATGAACCAAATTGTTAGATTTATATTCGTTTAGACTTGATACTAATAAAATACCTCACCACCTGGTATCATTAAAGTTCTCATTATAATTTTCTGATTAAACAAAGTCTGTAAATATTTAACTCCCCAAAAGCAGAGATTTGCAGTAGTGATGTGTCTGCTTTGGTAAGGATATGCATGTATCTTAAGCTCCTGCTGGATTGCAGCTAGATAAGGTATTTTGGGTCATGCGCTACCCTGGTAGCTCACTGTGTTCTTGGAAAGGATGATACATCTCCCACAGGGGACAGTGGGAGCAATTCCTGTGCTGATATGAATGCTTTTGCAGGAGGCAACACATACCAAATAAGTAAAGACTTGCATATTCTGCCATATATTTACACTCCTGCTTATACTTTCAATCATATTTACTCCTCAGGTTGGTGGAGAATTAGGCAAATCTTCCACATAAATAGGAGAACATGAGGGCTAGCAATGATGTACGTGGGTAGATTCATTATTCTGTGCTGTTCTCTTTGTGAGAGTATACTGTTAGGAACATAACAGGTCTTAATGTTCTGGGTAAATAATGAGTAATATATTTAAAACATCAGTTTAAACTGTACATGGGAAATCTGGAGGAAGCCTTGTTTCACAGAGGTACGGTTCAGCTATGTTTTCTAGGAAAAGGAAGGAAAAACATTTCCAGTGTGGGATGTGTCCTCATCCTGTCAGTTCTCTGGCACTGAAGACATTCTAAAGCTTTGGGTAGCTCTTAAGCTGATTAGCAGTCACTTGTTAAATACAGTGTGCAAGTTGTCACCAATCAGTTTCCCAGCAAGAATCCCTCTAGGAGATGTCAGCCATCCTTCATCTGGCTTGGGGCACAATCCTTTAAGAAGGTACAGTCCCCTTTATAGAGTCATAGAATCATTTAGGTTGGAAAAGATGTTTAAGGTCATTGAGTCCAACCGTTAACCCAGCACTGCCAAGTCCACCACTAAACCATGTCCTCAAGCACCACATCTACCTGGCTTTTAAATACCTCCAGGGATGGGGACTCAACTACTTCCCTGGGCAGCCTGGTCCAGTGCCTGACTGCCCTTTCAGTGAAGAAATTTTTCCCAATATCCAATCTAAACCTCCCCCGGCACAACTTGAGGCCATTTCCTCTCATGATAAGGTGCTGCAGTGCTGTTTTAAGAGCATTTTGACAACTGTCAAGAAAGCTTTCCACTGCTGATTTAGCTTAATGCTCAGGCCTCTTCCAAAGCTGCTCTACCCTACCTTACGTTACTGGCATATGTCTCCTCCCTACCATTACACTACTTGCCATGCTTCTTTCTGGTGTGTCTGTGGTGCCAAGCGTAGCTCAAATAGCTACTACAAATTTGATATTTTTAAAAATTATTTTTAGGGATACCATCTATAACCTCAGGCATGTGTAGCATTTAAATATCTTAATTCTGACTCAGAAATTTTGCCTTTGCAGGCAGCAGGATGGGTTCCTCTGTATCTCTCTATCAGGAACTGCTGGGCCTACACCTAAAGGATTAGGTCCTCTTTCCTTATGACCAGATAACAGACCACAGCAGGAGAGCTAAGGGGTATATGATTCATGGACCGCACAGATCCTTTCAGCTCTGATCTCTGCCTGCTCTAGGAATCCATCCTTACCCTTTGTATGGGATGTTTTATTCCTGTGCTTTTCTAATGAACCCAACCTTTTCATCCACATAACAGCCAACGTATTTTACTAAACATCCGCCCCATATGCATTTAGGTCCCACGTTTTAGTGGGAGCTCGCTCTCCATGTTCTGGCTGTTTGCTTTTTATTGCCTGAGGCATCTCACACCATCCTGGCGCAGGCACCAGCATCCACCACTGTCACATGCTTCTATTCTCCAACTGATAATCACTGCTATGAACAGTTTGCTGCTTTTCACCAAAAATATCACATTCATTACAGAGCAGTATCTCTGTTTTATTGGTTTCCTCTAAAATAAGCGCCCCAACCCCAATCTCACTTTCTACAATTTAGCTAACTATTGCTCTATCTGCTGCTTTACAGCATAATATAGCAGATGATTTTTGCCTTGCAGCTTTGCAAAAGCTGATGGAAGAAGTTAGTATTTTCATTAACCCTTTTGATAGCCAGCTGTGCAGCATTTTTTCTGTTTTGGGGATTCATGCTTTGTCCGACTCTCTTGTCAAGTTCTTGGATTTCTACACTTCTAGTGCTGTCAGCTGCTGCTTTTTTTGGTGGTTGTTCCTTCTGCTATTATTAATGAGCTCTTTCCCCTGTGTGCCTGTTGAGCTTAGACCTCTTCACTGAGTAATTTTGATTTTTCTATTGCATTTATAGTCCCCAATCTGCTGAGACTGACTGGGTCCCTTTGCCTTGCAGGTGCTAATTGCCTTGGCAGGGGCTAATTCTGAGCCAATTACATTGCTGTGTGGCTTTTCTCATACCAGTCATGGTAAGGTCCCAGAAAGGACTTGCTTAGCCAAAGTTGTAAGATTTTTCCATTCAGTCTAATTGGTGAAACTGAAGAAAATATCAGTGCTTTTTTGGCTACCTTTAAAGCACATATTTTGTATGCTTCATGTGAGTGCATGGCTCCTCAAACTCCTGGAACAGAATTGCATTATTTAAACTCATCTTCCTGAGTTAACTGAATACCATTAAAACAGCAAGTGCCTCAAAACCAGATATTGTCAGAAACAAGTTGTCTTCTGACTAGATTTGTTAGTATCTGTAGCTTGTGGGTGCAGGGTACTTACATCTTCTGCTATTTACATCCTTTTTCCTTCAATTCTTCTGAGGCTTTAACTACCATCCTGCTACTTCTACTATTTTCTACTAAAGGTGGTTTTGTTAACTTGCTTTGCTTCTGTTAGCTGTTATTCGGGACTCATCAAAGCATACTGACAGAGGTTTCCATGCTAAAAACCTGAATTCCAGCTGCTGGGCTGGGATGAGGTGAATAAGATGCTTTGCATAAGGCACTTGCTGTTTCTAACTCTCTTGCTTGTCAAGGTGGTTCTTCAGAGCAACCAGGATTTTTACCCTGAGGATTGACTGCCTTACCTCATTACCAACAGAAAGATAAAGGGTTAGATGAATCCCTACAAAACAATCCTTACGTGGACATCATGCCTCAGAGAACTCTACTCCAAAAAGAGATAATTTGGTCCTTTGTTAGAGTCCTATTTCTTCCTGATTAATACCACCTTGAGGTTGCTAATTGCCTCAGAAAATATATGTACTGCTGCGATAGTGTGCCTGGCCTTTCTGACTGCATCCAACTGCAAGAATATGTTTGTATTACCTGATGGTTGAGTGAAGTTTAATAGATATCATTACTGTGCCAGTCAATAAAGAAATGAGCAGAAAGGCTTACTGCAAATCATGTGTTTGAGGAGAGTCAACTCATTAATCTAATTATCTACAAGCTCTCTAAAAATGTCGTATTGACTGTGGCTGTCAAAGCACCAACTCAAATACAAGGAATTGCACAGTACTGAGCTGACAACCCCCCCTCCATTCAGGCAGTGCAGCCCTGTTGCAAATTCCCATTCTCATTGCTAACCAGCCCGGAGCAAAGGGGGTGTGCTGCCCCTTGCTGCTCTGGCTGTGAACAGAACAGCAGTTCACAGTAGTGTGTTTCTGATGCAGGTGATGAATGGTAACTGGGTAAAGGAACCATCCACCCCAAAGAAAAGTTATCTTGGTTTAACAGTCTGTATGCAAAATGTTTGTGGATGTTGTTAGCCTAATACAGTCACTTGTGAGGCCCACACTGACTATCGAGCATTGCGTGTATGGCTTTCTCTCACTAAAATATAAAATACTAGGTAAGAAAGCAAATATGTGGCATTTAATCTGCTTCATAGTGATAAAACTTGAATGGGGCAATCTTAAGGCCCATAAGCCAAGCCTACTGGCTTTTAAACTACAGAGTTGTTTGTGTACCAGACTCTCTCCACAGCTTGTGTTGTCCTTTTTGGAGGAGTAACAGTGTCTCTCAGGGCAGTGACCTTGACTCTAAGGATGACATCTGGAGAAGCTCCTCAGCCAAAGCAGACACCAGCCAACATTTGATTTCAATCAGCCTAAGCCCTGAGGCTGCTTTGAGCTTGATAAAAATGCATGACAACTTTGGCTGTAGGTCCATGCATAGCTGAGGAAGAGCGAGAGCACGAACCCCGGTGAGAGGTGTGTCAGGTTTACTGGCAGACAGTCTGATTGCTCAGCACTCAGGAGGTTCCTTTAAAGCAAGTTTTGCTGATGCTTTCAGTGCCAGTAGGGCTCAATAAAGAGTTGCCACCGACCAGACCAATAAAGCAGTAGCCCATGTGAAAATATGGGCTTTCAGGTTTAGGGTTTAAAAGTAACCCCAAGAAGGATGGATGTTTCTTCTAGAGAATAAAGAATACACAAAAAGGTTATTAGCTTACTGGGAACTTTATAAAAGGAACTAAACACAGATGAACATAAAATTAAAATTTTATATAAATGCACTGAATAATTACTTTTATACTGGCTTAATTAGAACAAATAATTTCCCCTTGCCAATAATGGTAATTATAAAGATCTTGACGCTTTAATAAATACACTTGATAAGGAGAAGTTGGACTAAAGGAATATTGAACTATTATCATAAAATGAGGAAACAGTGGTATGGGGAAAATGGTCTTGGGGAGAGCCCTAAACCATCATGATGTGGTTCATAGAAGTGGTATCAAGTGAGCTGTGATGATTTGTCCAGCAAGTCCATGAGTATCTCGAGCTAATATGCTTAGCCCCAAATAAATACATCTTTAATATTCTAGAGGAGCATATTTAAAATCTGAAAAGTGAAATGACAAAGTGCTGAAAGCCAGTTTCATAATGGAGCTTTAAAAATGCACCTGAAGTTCTTGTGAGTGCATGATTTAGGCCCTTATCACCCTCTGCTTACATGTTCTAAATGGATAATTTTGCTTCTAATGACATGCTTATATTCAAACAGACAGTTAAATACTTCTCAGCTCTTTTGGACTTGCAGATAGGGACTCCAGTACAAAACAAATAGATGAACCTTCAATTTTCAGGCTATTGAAAATTTGAACTTAAAGTAATAGTTTTTCACCTCTAATTTCTTACAGTCTGTAAAAGGTCTGCATTAAATAGTTAACTTTGTCCATACTGCTAAAAGAACAATGGCTATACTGTTTTTCTTGCGAAAGTTTTCCAATCTGAGAGATATCAGAATTATGAATATTTTCTAATATTTTATTTGAAATTTACTATTTTTTTTAAACTTCTCCAGGACTTAGTCTCATGTAGTAACTTGCTTATTTCAGATCTCAGTTCTTTTGCTGTCTTGGATATACAGAAATTTTAAAATGTTCTGTTCTCTCTTTCATCATTATCTAAGAGATGTGTAGTTCTTGAATAGTTACATCTGACAACTTTTTTTTTAAAATCCATCATTTAGGAAGGCAAAACCATTTCATGTCATCAGCGTGTGATGTGAATTACTGTAGTTGGATGTAAACGGTTTTAACAGCTTCTACAGTTGGTCTCCTATTGCCTTATCCTAATAACCTGTATAATACAGAGCTATGCACATTAAGCTTTTTACTACCTTTTTAATAAGGATCTGACTAATGTGGCTCAAAGCCTTGCACCCAGAAGTTTACTTTGAAAGAAGTGATGAGGAACAGCTAAATCCTGAAACTCCTATTGAAGTTGGTAGGAAATTTGGAGTGGCTCAGAATACCTGGGTGGGCTTTGGGTTTGTGTTGCAAATGCAGATTTGATCTTCATCAAGACTGAGCCAACCTTACCTTCTGTCACCTTTAAGCTGTAGCTTTGTATCAGGTGATTTGATTAAAAATTTAAAACCCATGAGATGGACAAAAGGTTACTTGCAAAACCAAGTTTGGTGGTATGAATAGTATGTTCACCAGCACCTTTGAAATGAAAGGAGATCTCAGGAATTTACTCAAATACTTCAAGAAGTCCACAAATGGGAGTATCATTCTGATTTTTCCAACCTCCAGAGGCTGTGCTACTTTTGTGTAAGGGAGATAAGAGGAACTTGCAGAGCTTTAATCCAGACACCAGTGTTGTCCCCAGAATCAAATCAGACCTTGTCTTTTTTCCACATTCTTGTATGTTCTTGAAGTATAAAAGGTCGTGGGTATAAGTAGCTGCAGTGGAGTCGGAGCATAGCTCAAGTGACTTTCAAGGACACGCATGCCATGGTCTGAACACTGCAATTAGATCTCAGTGTGCTGCTGGATCCATTGCTAAAGGCAGTGAGGCTTGATGGCCACCAGAGTTTTTAATTTGCAACATCTGGGCTTCCTAAAAGACAGACCATAACAAGAGGTCTGAGATCAGAACCTAATGGCCAGGGCTTATATCCAAACTGTCCTGAGCTTTTCAAAGATGCCTGGGCTCGTGTTTCCATCCAGCCCATGGCAGTTGCTACAGGTCTACCAACAGCAATCTTCACCAGCTCCAACATGGGCTCACTTGGTAACCATGTTACTTGAAACTAGAAAAAATGGAGTTGTAGGTAGCTAACACACCAAATTAACGCAGGAGACTGAGGACTGTCATAGCTGGCTACCACAGCATTGACCACAGGTTCAGTTTTGGCATCCCAGCAAGGCTGATGGGAACATCCCTGGCCTGGTCCTTCTGCCAGGGTTAAATTTCTGCAGCAAATGTCCCCTCACGAACATGTCCTAACACTGAAAGATACTCGGGCACATAGCATACTTGTCTGGATACGAGTACTTCTTTCCAGAAATATGGATATAATCTCTTTCCAAGTGATTGGAAAAGGGTGCATTTCTGTCTCACCAGTAAATGACACAAAATGACTTAGCAGCAGTTTTGTACCACAGAAGGTTAATGAAAGGGAAAATGGAAAGCGTTCAGATAATAGCACCACATCTTTCTGCTCTGAAAGTGCTTCTGTTTATACCATCATTATCTTGGTCTTTAAACAGACTAAGAAAAAAAATCAACATTAAAACAAGTTTATTGAGTAGGAAGCTAACCAGTGAATGGAAACAGTTATGAATATTTATGTAATGTGTAATAAAGGCCACATGCAAGAAAGGACTTCAGTGATTTAGATTGGGAAGGGGAGGAGAAGAGCCTTTTGTTAATAATTTACTAATTTGACAAGATGAAGGTTGGAATTTAGGCACAGAAAAGTGGATGGACTCACCTGAGGCCATGCAGCAAGTCAGTGGCTAAATGTGGACTACAGCCCACAGCTCCTCAGCCTGGTGGTGCCTTGTACTCCCTAAAGGGTCTCCATAGGCAGAAACACTCAGCAAGTTCACAGGCAGTTACATGCTCCAGGCTAGGATTCCTTGGATCATTTACATCTATTGCTTGTAATTTGTCGTACTAATTCCACCAGCTCAGCACAAAACCTTGAGATTTATCACAGCACTAACGCTACTGTTCATCTCATGATCTCTCCAGTCAGAGCTGCCACCAACTTAATTGCGCTGTAAGGAGCTGCTGATGGAAAAACAATAATCTGGAGAAGGGAATACTAAAACTTTGAGTCATTTCATTTTGTATAAATATCATAAGGTCTAATTGTTAATATGGAACCTTTTGAGTAAAAACAGCTGCAGGACAATAGAAACAAATGTTCTTCAATCTCTGTAGTTTTTTTGGCATAAACCTTTAGATGCCAAGGTGTGGAGAGGAGAGATGCAGATCTCTAAATCACCCTGTCGTATTGATGTATTTGATTCCTCAGTTAGATGTGGTCAACAGCCCCCCATGAGTCCAGTTCTGTGATATTTTTCAGTATTTTCTGAATCTAGCCATGCTCAAAGCTCTACAAAACAGCTTCCAAACAATGACTTTTTTCTTCATTTTTGATAATTGTTTGGCTGTATTCAAAGTTTTACAATACTAGATAGTTCATTCTTTAACTTAGGTCTACATCTGCTCTTGTGTATATGACAAGTATATCACTGTACCCTTAAAATCGGCATATCAGTGAATTTCAGGCATTATTTAAACACCCTGCTAGTAGCAGCAGCTCTGTAATTGCAATCTAGCTTCAAGTGACCTGACAGAAGTAGGTAGACATCTCAGGTAAGTAAGAATTAAATTTTGTTCCCTTTACAGGTAGGGAGAAGTGGTCATGGTCTCAGCATGCTTTGAGCTCTCCTTCATATGCTCTCTCCAGGTAGTGAGCAATGTAGTCTTTGAGAGCACAA
This sequence comes from Theristicus caerulescens, assembly GCA_020745775.1. Classification (NCBI taxonomy): domain Eukaryota; kingdom Metazoa; phylum Chordata; class Aves; order Pelecaniformes; family Threskiornithidae; genus Theristicus; species Theristicus caerulescens. The sequence continues at coordinate 121,989,143 of CM036560.1, forward strand.
AGTTGGCATTTTGTTAAAGAATTCCAAGTCCTGTTTGGTTGCCAGCTGTACTGATTTTATTTGCCCACAGCACAGGGGCTCCCTCAGCTGGCTGGCTGCCAATGCACCCTTCTGATTCAATCTTGCATGGCAATCCATCTATGCGAATGACTTTTCACAAGTTACGTTGGTTTTATACCATGTTTTACTTCACTTGGCTTCAGCAATTAATTAAATTGGTTGATGTAATTTTGATATTAGCAAAGTACTCCTGGGTTTCGGGAGTTTCCGTCTCTACAGCAGTTATCTCAAATCTCTCTGCGATGCATGCCAGTCAAAAAAAGCCTGCAAATAAATTTTCATCAGAATGACTTTTGAACAAAAAGATTTTTTCAACCAAAATATTTCAATTTTCATTAAAATATTCACAAGGGTTTATAGATCAAAAGCTATAAATTTAAAAAATGAAAATATTTTTGATCTTGGTTATATTGTTCATAGGAGAAATACAATTCTCAGCAATGATGCACAGATCAAAAATACTTTTCCATTTGAATTTAAAAGCCTCAAAGCACCAAAATATTAGTGACCTAAACTCCCAGTATAATTTGCCTTACCAACTCTCCCTTCAGTGAAATCTTGGGACTATTTATAACTTACCTAATTAATAGAACAGTTCTAATACCTTTGGACTTAACACCTGCTCAGCACGTCCCACGACGATGGAGACTTATGCTGTGTCTATTCCTCCTTCCCACTGAATGTCGTTACTCTCTCTGATGGCTAATAAATGAACTTTTTGGTAAATGGCCATATAGGAGAACGTCCTTTTCTATACTTTTTTTTAACATTTAGTGACATATACTGTGGTGTTCTGTGCTTTTGACGTTGAATGCTGCATGCATTTTTAAAAAAGTTTCTTAGCATATTCTGTCCTCATATCGCAAACATTCCCAAACTTATGTTAAATATAGGTGGCTCTTCTGATATGCACGGTTAAATGCTGAAAGTGAAGGCTTACCTGAGCTGATGAGAGAGGGAATTGCTGCTTTGATTTATCGGATACTGATTAGACTAAAAATATTCACTTAGGATAAAACTAAAAGTAAATGGGAGGAAAATTGGGTGATCATGATCTCATAATACTGCAGGATGTGAATGGATTGAATAACAGGTTTAGCAGTCTCTGCAAGTACGGAGAAAAACTGACACTGGGGTTACTCAGTGAATGGTTATTAATTATTAATTAGGTGTGATAATATGTTTAGCCTGTACAGTACAGAAAATGGAGGCATAATCTATTTCCAGAGGTTATGGCCAAAATACGTAATTTTTATTAAATCATTATTTGTGAAGGGTCTGATTTCTCTTGTGTGTTTCTGTGTCTTTCAAAAAAATATTTTCTTTAGCTATTTCCTATCTCAAACAGTAACTCCCAGAATAGCTGTGCACAAAGAAAATCTTTGAAAAGATAAAAAGTATTTTAAAAGTGAAAAGAGGGATGTAAATGAATGGGAAGGAGAAAGTTGTGTTACAGTTCAATAATTTAATCATGACACCAAAGATGTGTAGATCAGAGAGAGGCATCAAAAGGAAAAGCATTTCTGTAGTGATCTGTGCTCTATAATAAAAACAGTACACTTCTACCTATTTTGTTAAACTTTAATTTTCTTTCCTTCCTTGGAAGATGCCCAAGTTTGCTAATAATGAAAATTCATTTTATTCTCAACAGCTTTTATATTAATTAAGCTGTGTATGGGTAAAATTCCCAATTTTTTTATGTGGATTTGAACCTGATATTCTGCTAACAAGCAGGATTCTATGGTGATTAGCTAGGCAGTGCTTCGTGATAAAGCTGTCTCATGTTTTACAATGAAGACTAGCCTACTTTTAAATACTGAAAATGAAAGAGGATTCCTTGTTGGAAAAGCTGGTCAAGATCCATAATCTTGGAATTTAACCTTATTTAACTCCTGTTGTTTCCAGTTTCTGATGGATCTATTCTGAACATTCCTCTCCTTTACTCATTTCTAGACAAAAGCACAAGTAAAGTAAAAGGACTGTTCTTCCTCAGTTCATCCTTAGTCTCTCACCCTTCACTTTAAAAGCATATATAACAAACTGCTCGACCTACGCTGTTTCTTTCAGGCTGAGTGGAATCACTTTAATTTGTGGGTAGGGCTGTGAGAGTCTACAAGGGTGTCATGAAGCCCAGGTAGAAACTGGAGAGTATAATATGTGTATTAATTCATATATGTAAAATCCTGAGAGTGGCAAATTAATGGAGCAGAGACCTTTATGGCACAGAGGCATCTGGTAACTAGTCTTCCTACTTGTTTGGTTTTTTTTTCTGAAGTATTTGTGTGTTCATTAAATGATATAGACTGTGCAGCCACAGGCTAGAGAAGAGAAATGGGTGGAGAAACCACCTACAGATGTTAAAAGCAGAACAAGATGATCAGGACATGCTAGCAAGATTTGGGTGCACTTATTACTATTGCTTTCATAGCTGTTTCTCCTACATCTCGGTGCCTCCTGGTATGCCACTAGATAGGAGAGGGTTGTGACTTACTGAAACAGAGGAGACCTGGGGTATGCTCTGTCCCTTGACCTTACCCTAAGTCTGAATGTCATTTTCACAATGACATGCTTTCATTTCATCTTTACCTGTTTTGTTTTTCTCCCTGAAGGCTGCTCTGCAATCTCCACCCCTTCACCTGAATCTGATGACAATTGCATCAAGTGCCCAGAGTTCAAGTGCTTACTTGTAGAGGTTGCTTCTCTAGGCTGTCATAGCTGTCCATTAATTCTTCTTTTTCTTCCATTCTGGTCCTACCATCATGTTCATCAGCTCATCAGTGTTTTTTCTTTCTTCTGCTTTTATCTTCTCTTTAAAAGTTAAAGCTAAAAGCTTTGATAAATCCCCAGTTACTCTTGCAAAGACTCCACGTAGCACAGCTAGCTCTTTGAGACATTCTTTTTACTTAAAAAACCCAGAAGTTAGTCTCTTTATATTGCTGCTGTTTATTTTTTTTATTTTTTTTAACAAGTTAATTCTGGGCCTATCAGTCTTGGTGCTAATTACAGTCCCTTTCTGGCAAAGTATTCATGGCAGTTTCCTTCTCCCAGTCAGGATCTGGTTGCCGCAGAGGAAAAGCATGTACGCTTTTGTGCCTTGAATTTCCTCCAGGCAGATGTGGATTTCCTCTGCTATTGCTCATATAAGACAGTATGTGTAAAGTACGTATAAGCTAGTGATATGTGAATACAAGATAAACCCATGGCTGACTTCAGCATCCACATACATGAAATGACTTGTGGAATCCATGGGCACTTTCAAAGGTGGAACCATTTCTTGTCTGAATTTAGATAAAAAGCTTTCACCCTAACTGAACTGAAGGGCGTGTAGACATCTGCATGGACTGTCATGCCAAAAAAGTACAGTGGAGGGGGTTATCCAAAGAGGACACTGTTGAGTGACAGTCCTCAAGGTGTACAAAAACCCATTTGTATGAGTCAAGTGTGCAGGGTTTAAGATTAAAAATGACAAATTTCAAATTAGTCTGACATATCCTCTCCCTTTGCAGAAGACACTTGGTTGACACACATAGTTGACACACTTATGGCGAAAGAAAATTTTCTGCATGATAATTAATATGAAGGAAAACTCCATTAATCTCCCCAGACACACAGATAACTGTATTAACTCTGTCTTTTCTTTTAAATACAATAAAACTTGCTTTCTCTTATCCCTGAATTATAGCCTGGTCTCTGGGTTAAACTTACTTTGATTAAGTGGTTTTGTGGTTGTTGAAGTCAAAAAAGTAAATTCCGTGCATGAGAAAATAGATCACTGCCATTACATGAGCCATATGTTCAAGAAAAGATACTGCAAAAGAAGCAATTTCCTCCCCGAAGCTCACTTATTAATCTTTGCTGATTGAATAAAAAGTGTAACCACCAGGTGCATCTAGCCATCTCAAATATGCTCATGAAGCCTGTTTCAGGAGGTATAAGATAAGTTCATGAAATTAAGTACTGTTTTGACTGAAGCTATTAAGGAAGTGCAGCGCTTTGACGGTACACCCATTTTTTATATTGCAGTGTCACACATAGGTGTACTTGCACCCTGAAGTTTAAAAGCATTCCACTGAGGGTGAAAGTGTTTGTTGCTGTTGGAGGAGAGGGTGAAATATCTTTTGATTATGAAAAGTCACTGCAATGGATTATCACAAAAAATATAGAATGAATTGACCTTGGTGTATAAACATGGAATTGTACTTTGGAATTATAGGTTAGGTCATGCCCAGAACACAAGAAGGAAGACTGGGTGCCTGCTATTGACAGTGGGATCCCAAAATAGAGTAGGAAGCACTCTATAAGCACTGCCACAAAATTGAATCTTTGTAAAACCCTACGTGAACACCCTAGATTACCCTCACAGTTGTTCACTACCTCTTCAGTATGTGCCTTCTGCAGCGATCAACACTGACTATGAAGGTCATAACCTGCAGGTGATGGCTATAATGGTAGCAGTGTTGTGGTATCACTTCTCCCTCTGTTAATACAGTGAAAAGCCAGACTTGCTGCTGGGTTAGAGCAGATCTGTCACATCCTCAGCATGGAGGATGCTGAAAGTATTGTTCCAATTTGGCCACCCGGTTGCTCTGGCAGCCTTTGAAGCACTGGATAGGAAATACTGCGTTGCTCAATTTGATCTGTTTGATTTGTATCTGAAAAACACTAGGCCCTTGTACTTGTCAGTTTTAATCATTTCTGCTTTATAGCATCTGATTCCATGACAGCATGGATTTTAATTCGTGCAAAGACAGCTGAGAAGCAGGGCAGCCTTGAGTGCTTTCAGACTATAGTTGGCAAGTGAGCTGGTATTATGCTTCTGTTTGGATAACCGGATAATGAGCCAAAGACCACAGGAAAACCTATCGGATCCTACTTCAATTTAAAAAGAAGATACTTAGTAGTCTAATTCAGTTTCTCCACACCTTGGATATGTGTCTGTTGATTTATGCATGACAATTACTCCTTCAGGGAAGGTTTGTGTCACTGTGTGCAAATTTGTTTTATATAAAACCTTTCATGCATACTTCAACTCAGAACAGTTGATAGAACTAAACAATATAGTTGAAGAGCAATAATAATTGGATTTTTCTTTCTGTTATTTTTGTGCATATACAACAAAGAGATGGCAATTTACATCTGTGGGTTAAAAAAAAAAGGGAAAACAGGTGAGTTGAAGAGATTCTAAAGGGAGTCCAACCTTACTAATGTAAGAAAACTTTTCTTCCAACTGTAGGGCTGCTTGCTACGGAGAGCAATAGTAAATGAGCAGGCTGGGTGCTGCCCCGGGGATAGAGGGAGAAGAAATTTCAAGGATGGAGGGGCAAATTCCAGAAATGGTTTGTAAGAAGTGCACTTGTAAATGTTTTCCTCTGCTAGCGGTGCCCTTTCTAGCCACAGAAAGCTGGCTGCTGGAGCTTTCATAAAATCCTAGTCACACTGATATATAACTTCTAGGAGCCTGGAAAAGTGAAAATTCAGTGGCATAATTCTAATTTATATCTTACTGTTATTCTTTAAGGTAAACTTCTTTCCTTTAAGCAAGCTATCTGAGTTAGACTCAGTTCCTATTTGCTTTTTTATAAATCACTTTGAACTCTACTGGTGCAAAACATTGCGCAAAAGCTAGGTATTATCATTATTCATTTAAGAAAAATTCTCTATTCGGGACTCAGGCACAATATATTACGCAGTAGTGATATGGTTTAGAGGTAGCCCCGTTACTTTATTTCTGGACCACTAGTTATTGCCCTTCCTGCGTCCTGCTTAAAGATGAAGAAAACGAGGCATTGCAGCATTAAAGCCAAAGAACGTTCTTAGTGCAATCTCCATGGAGCTGGATTTATGGTAACAATAGCAGAATATTTGCTTTCTATACTAGTTATCCTTTACTAATAACAGCTGTATTCTTTAGAAAGATGGTGCTGAAACTTCAGAAGATGGATGTAGAGTTAAAGGTAGACCTTCTGCTTAGAAAACAGGGGCAGTTCTTCACAAAAAATTAGACACAGAGGATGGAGGGAATGTAGAGAAACATCTGAAACCAGGCAGTTCTTCATTTTGACACAGGTAAGGCGTAGGAATAAAGAAAACTCAACTCTGTATCGCTAGATGCATTGAAGACGGCATTCCATTTATACAGTAGGGAAAGCCAGGACTACAAACTACACTGTTAAAGATGATCCATGTCAATATAATGCTAAAGATCTGGATAGATTCTAGAGGGATCTGGGACACAAAGGAGAGAGAAGTTGCAAAGTATTAAGTTGCTTATTAGAGGTCTGTAAGGAAGACAACTGTAGGCAGGCTGGGAGGGAGTTATGCTTAATACGCAGTTCATTTAGGTAGCTGGTCAAAGAACTTCCTCTGGAATTATTTTTAGTGAAATCTTTCTTTTATTACAGTAGTATTTGGATGAATTATTTCTGAGGGGGGAAAAAATCTGCTCGTCATGGAAATTTAGACTTTTCATTCCACAAATGGTGAGATCCTGTCCAAAACTGGAGAGACAGGTGCTTTTAATGGTTGCTCCAGGGTCTCTAAGAATTGTTTGTTTGATTTATGTCTCCCTTTTTTCCTGTTCTGTGCTATATTATGGATATATTCTTGTAGTTCTCTCATCACCGTAGTATCTACACGTCAGGTGTATCCAGCGAGGATTTCCAGTAACAGCCCCCTGGTCTCTAACACATTGCAGCTCATTCTGGGAAAGGGACTCTGCTGTGGAAGGTCCTGGGCAATCAGTGGAGGTAGAAAGCATGGGAGTCTTGGCGTGTGCTGCACTGAAGGTTATTTTAGACCTCTCTTTAACCTTGAAGTGCCTCTGTATTCCACTTCTCTGTCTGTAAATATGTTCAGCCATTTGTCTGTTTGGATTGTAAGATCTTCAAAGCATAACTTGCTTTTGCCTAAGACAACAGGGCTGAACTTTCCTGTGTTTTAATCCAATAATAAATATTCTTTCATTGGCTGTCCTCGAGTGACACAAAAAAGACCTGATTTTGCTGTCTTCTCTTAATTGATTTTGAGAAAAAAAGATATGTGAAACCTTGTTGGGCTTATAGAGGACACTATTATTTTTATTTATTATCTTAACACCTGAGGAATGGAGGAGGCAAAAGATAAAATTATGCAGACCAAGTGGGAAAACATATGAATTATTACAAAAGAATCTCACAAAATTTTATTTGTTTTTCCATTGTATTACCTCTAGGTAACATGATATTTCTTGCAGCCCCCCTGCCCAGTGTTGTCTAATGAAGTACATAATGATCTGCTATTTGTAAACAAAGTACAAATATTTCCAAAGGTCTTAATCCTTCTTGGTAAACATTACATGAAAAAGGATTAATCTAAGCAGAAGTATTTTCTGATACAGAATTAATTTGCTATCTCATACTGTGACCCAGTATATCAACCAAGGATGCATTAACACCTCCTTCAAATACCTTCAGAAATGTCTGGGAAAGAGATTTTATTTTTCCTGTTCCTCTGGAAATGTCTGCAAGCTTCTTCTCTATGAAACCACTACATGATTTTAATGTCTGGATGCTTTGACTCCTTGTGGAAAATTATGGAACTGGTATAAACTACAGAATAGAGGAGTTTGTTAGGACTAAACCATTTTCTAATGCTGGTCTGGGAGACAGAATTTGTGATTTCCAGTCCATAATGAGTCAAGAGAAGTCATGGAACAGTTTTCCTCTTCCTTTCCCTGTCATCTGAGGAGAGCTGTAATTTGCTTCTCCTTATTCCCAGCTGTTTGGCAAGGGGAAGGAATGAGTCAGTGAAGAGCATCTGCTCCTTTGCCTCAGGACCCAAAGTGAGCTGGAGGTGGAAAAACAAGGACAGAGGTGTCATTTTTCCACCCTTTCCTTCCCTTTGTGATTAGTAATCCACTAGCCTGAGTCATTCTATAGGTCCCTGACTCTCCCTGTGTGCAAATTGGGAGGCAGAAATACAGTAACATAGGTTGGAAAAAAGTGACTATAAAGCGTGACGTGCGTAGGAGAGAAAGTGCAATCTGTGCATCTGTAACGCTGTGGATAAAGCGTCGTTCTTAGCACAACTGGGAGAAGGGAAATCTAATATTGATGCAGCTGAGAAGGGTTGTTTGGGGTTTTTAACCTCAAGCTTTGGAAAGCCATGCTTGTAACAGTGTATATGTATTACGGATTTATAATCCAACTGATCCAAGGTGTACGGTTATAAGTGACTGCTCTCCAGATCAGACAAAAGTAAATTCCTGCAGCTTCCTATCTGAAAGTTTTAACCTTTTGTTCATGGGGTGCTTGGGGGAAAAAGAGAGGTCTCGTAATGCTCTCCTCTGGGATATTATTATCCCCTCACATCCAGAGTTTACTATTTCAGGGGCAGCTTTGATAGCTTATTGATAGCACCTCAGCTTGGTTGACTTAGATGAATCCCTGCTCAAAGTGTTGGCTCTGCAATCCCTAGCAGCTAAATTTTGTCGGGGCACTGTAAACCAAGGTCAAAATATCTAATTTAGAAGTACAGATTCCTCTCTGTAGCAGGTACTAAAAATGAGGGTTTGCAGTACTTGATGTAAAGCCTGTATACCCCTTGAGAGTTTAGGATTTGAAGTGTTTCTATACATTACAGTGCAAGTAAACTTGAGCTTTGATCTACCTGTGCTACCAGCAGACATGAGTAAGCTGTGATACAAAGCCGTGTTTCTGCTTTAGCAATACTAAGCCTGGCCTCAGTGCCTTGTTAACTCATACTGGATTTAGTGGGCTTTGAGTGCAGGTGGAGCAAGTTCATGTCTTTCCAAGAATAAACCACATAGATGTATCCTGTATCTCAGTTCTCCATTAACAAATTGTTTAATATCATGAGCCTGATCGTAGGGGTAATGTGAAGAAACATGCAAAGAAATATTGAGAAAGGCTAGTATACCACATTAATGAGGTCAGATATATAGTCTACTTCACAGGAGATAAATAACTAGATATATTTGGGCAAGCTTTTTTTTAGCTTACTCTGTGCTTCAGAACAACAGACTATTAGAAAAGTAGCTAAGTTTCATCCCTAGAATGTACAGGTAACTTGTTTTTTATTCTTCATTAAAAATAAGAATATTTATTTCCTGATTATTGATAGCAACTGATAAAAGAGATATTATTTGTCTAACTGGTAAATAAACAGCACAAAGGAGCATTATATAGCCTTAATTACTGATAGCACCCCACAGGGGCTCAGCCACTGAGCTTAGCCAGAGACAGGTGTGAAAAGCCTAGATCTCTCCATCCATCTTTGGGAAAATAGCTCTTATCCCTGTTACTGTATTGTATTAGTGCTAACCCCCCCAGTGATGACTATCCTGTAGAAAGAACTGCAGGACAGGCCCTAATGCAAAAAACCTACACTTACAGACTGGACTCAGCTAAATGGTCAAGTTACTAAAGCTTAAATTCTCTCTCCTCATTCGAGACACATTAACTGTGTAGGTGTGAAGTTTTGTATCCTGTGATAAGTGACTCAGCTTAGCTTTCATCTGCTCCTGGACAACTATCACAGTTCACCTGATATATGTAACTCATTAAACTTCAGCTGGTTGCATGTGCCCAAGACATCCAAATAATTTTGGTACATGTGAATTAAATTCTCTTGTGGGTGTCTGAGTGTCAGGAATCTAAAAAACCATATCTTACACAATAATACAACTAGCTTGAAATCAGAATAAAAAGTTTCTGACTTTACTGGCAGTGCTGATGCAGATACTTCTAAGCAAGTTTCTCTCTTACACTGCCTTTGAAATAATGGATTCTGCTTCCTTTTACATGCGGTCATGAACTATTACAGGATGGGGATACTAGTTTATGAGCACTTTCCAAATCATTAAAAATACATATATTGGGCTACCCAGTGCTATAAAACATAGATCAATGAGTCACCGTGCAGCTCATGAAAATACTTCTGAAGGCTCTAAAAAGTACCATTTTTTACATTTTAAATTTGTTTCCTTTGTGCTTAAGTGGCTATTACAATGAGTAGGCAGCAAGTACATTTTTTTTTTATGCAGGCAGAATGCAAGATAAAGCATTAATAAGATAGAGGCCATTCCCTAACTGAAGAGTCTTTACTGTGTCTTACAGAAGTCTCTTTAAGCTATCTGTATGCTTATGCAAAACAAACTCACTTGTAAGCCTCCATTGTTAAAGGTGAAATGTAAATTAGAACATAAAAGACAACTTTAACTGATTGTTAGAGGCCCAAGTAAAATTGTTTTCTGAAGAAAAATTGTAAGACTCTCTTCTCTTCCTCACCATGTCACAGAAGAAGGAAAGATAAATCACTGCAATTCTCGCAGCAGAATATTTCAGTTGTAGATCCACAAACACAGACGTAATCATGAGAAGAATACAGAATTAGCATCCAAGGTACCAGAAACCAATAAAAATAGTGATGGCAAAATGCTGTAGTCTATCACCTTGTTTTGATGTATTTGAGTACAATCTATTATTTTAAAGCTCACATGGATATTATATCCAGATGGATAAGTAGTTTATTGAAAAAGTATTTCTAAGACAAGTAAAAAGATTAAAAACTGCTTAAGAGTTTAATGGATCTTTTAATTACAAATGAACTGGCTATATCTGGCCAGCCAGGCCAATGACATTATTTGGTGTGCATCTGATAAATATTCTTTCTGGAGAAATGCAACGTAAACAGAAATAAAAATGGTCCATTTCAGTATTTTGTAAATGATAGCATTCCTCTAGGATGTTGGAGGACTTGGGACCTAGTATATCAATTTTGCAATCATTTTTGGTTGTGCAGAACATGCAGTATTGTAAGAAAATAAAAACTTGTCCCACAATACTTGGGCCAAGTCTGATCATAAGCAGTGAGGGTGTGACTCTACAGGGTGCCTGCTGCCTCTACCTCGCTGCCTGCATTTTGGAAGCAGGGACTTAGTGATTCTGGTGTTATTTTCTACTTCTAACTTCCTCCACATTGTTTATGCCACCTTTTGTCTCTCCTTTAGAATATAATGTTTGGTTTAGTTTTTGCAGGAAAAGTTCTTGTTAGAATGTCAAAGATTAAGAGCTGATGGGCTTTCCTGAGGATTTCTGCATGCACCAGTAAATATTAAGCATCTATTGGTAAATATAATTTCTCTAGTAAATGTTTGCCTGTACATTTCTGAGCACTACAAAATCGTATTGTCAAATTATTTAGACAGGCCAATTAACTTTGCTTCAAGCATTTACTGAGGAAAATAACCAGATTATAAACCTCCAGGTTATTTTAAATTTCATGTGCTCACAATGATTTCCTTATCACAACATATCCCATATAGTGATTTTTATATCCCCACTCAAGCCTTCCATTCAACAGATTCAGCATGGGTCAGATGCTCTGGGTTACAGCCCCACTGGGGACAGAATGGAGGGAAGCAGATTTGGTCCATTATCAAAAGTTCACTACATTGAAGTGTATGACGAAGAGAGGGTAAATTAGGTTCTTTATGATATTAGTCAGTAAAGGCAAAAAATAGGCAATGAAAGGAAGTGGGTGCAGTATTGCAAGCCTTGGGATACTGGGAGTTAGAGGTGTATTGTTCAGGCACATCTCCCTTTCTCAAGAGTTGTGTGGTTACCCCAGATGAGATGGCCCAGATCGTGGAGAGAATTGTGTGATCTGTATCCTTGCCCAGTGACAATAAATGAGCTTCCAGCAAAGCTGGGCTCTGTACATTAGCAAAAGATGCAGTTGAGCTCAGACTTGGCACTTGGCATCCCTTGTAATTATTGGCCAACAGATGCAATGTGTTAATGCCTTGGTCCTGAGCAGCGTATTAAAAAGCACTGGAAAATAAATGACAATCAGAGTAGCTGGCAGGGGAACTTGTTCAAAGACTGGCTAAACAGGCATCCAGTTACTCCTGCATAGCACCAAGCATGTGGCAAATAGAAGGTATAGCTAGGAGCTTTGTTAACATGTGGATGGCATATACGGCTGCATACATTCCTAAAGCATCTACATTTCTTCCTAATACTACACACCTAGTCATTTTGTTCTTGAAAGTAGGGGAGCTGGAATACAGGATGTTTGACCCTGAATTTTAGTAAATTTAAGGAAAGTCTCTCACTTAATTGCTTTTGCAATTTTTCCTTTCCAACACTCAGTGGCAAGCAGAAAGTTATGCACATGCATGGACTGAAATTCAAGCTCCCTATATGCACAAACACATTCATGATGGGGTCTGAAGACCCCATGCTTCATGCTTTGATCGTTGTATGTGGGCTCCTGTGCCTTTGTAATGGCCCTGCATCAAATTTCCATATTCAAACGCTATAACCTCTGCCAGGCTGATGTGCCTCAGAACCTCACTGAATACTCACAAAAAACCATTTATTTTAGGTAATCAGCTACAGATGAATCAATATACTGGACCTATGAGCCCTCTGTATGTAGCTATGATACTGTGCTATCTTTCATATTATATGCTTTTTAATGATATCTTTGGATTATGATAAGTAACGTCTGAAGACATATCCCGCTCCCTCTTTGTCGAAGACTGCATTTCCTCAGCCTTATCACCATGCACATCATGGCTGGTTCTTATGTGCTTGCATAATATTAATACTATAATTAGGTGATGCATTTGTTCCATCTGTTAATTTCCTGGTACATTCACTGAAAGCTGGAAAAAGGATGTAGGAAGCAAATATTTTCTGTGGAGACAACCCCTTGAGAAGAGTCTGTGACAGCTGACAAGTGTCAACTTGATTCTAGATTGTGGTGAGGTCCCCTGCCTTGGTAAAAAGTCAGAAGAGCAGTTGGCCCTGTCTCCAGCCTCAGCTGGAACATCAGGAGAAATGGAGACAAATGTGAAGAGCAATCACATAATAAGAGACCCTGTAAGAGAGAAAAGTTTCATGCCAGTTGAGAAGATCAGACTATTAGTCTGGAAATTCCATAGTGTTGCTTTTCTTTCCTAAATGCTTATTATAGAAGTATGCCTAAGTGGAGCTCTTCAAGAAAGAAAAACATCTACACAAACATATTTGGAAAAAAATTAAAAATTGTTGGATTGTTTTTTCTAAAAAAAATGAAAAAAAATGGGCTGACATCCTTACTTATCCCTCTGCAAACTTAATTTAACTTAGCCATTTGCCTTTGTCAATATTAAAATGTTTAAGATCAGAGAAAGAAATTGGTTTGGAGAGAAATTGCTTCCATTTTGCTTATTTTACTCTTGCTGATGCTAGTGAGAAGATCTGGGCAAGATATTGGCATCAGTGGAGCTACTCTTTGTTATACTTTTTTTACAGAAAGTCACTTTTATGCAATGGTGAGGGAGGACGTTCCAGTAAATAAAACCTGGTCCTGGAAATCAGTGCCTAGGAAGGTGTGTACACCCATCTTAACTTTTTTTTTTTTAACTCTGCCTGGCCTGTTAGTATCACTATGCCATTTTATTCGGCTCTAATTTTAACTTCTTTCCTTTTTAATGTTTCTGAGAGAAGCTCTTTAAAATACATCTCTGGAGGTTCTTTCCCTTGTGACATCATTCCATTTTGTTCTTCACAGAAATCAGGTTATATTCTTCCTAATTAGATTTTGGTAACTTTTTCCTTTTTTTTTCTTTTTTTTTTTTTAAATGAATATAAAATTTTGAAAGGTTAGACTTTTGCTCAAAGCCTATTTTGAGAAACAGTCCCTCTGAAGCCTTAGGCAGCTTAATCTCTCAGTTCATTTATCTTTCTGGCTTTGTTGTCCTCCTCACCATGGTTATCAATCCATCTGGGTAACACACAAAAATGTAAAAAATTTCTACACATCCTACTGTTTAAAGAAATCAACTGAAAAATACAGCATTCTAGGATTTTTTTTCTTGACTCTTTTGTAATTCTTGAGCATTTTAGAAAGGAATGCATGGAAAATTTAGGTCTAAGTACTTTACTTGATACAAGTGAAGTAAATTTTGGGTATACTGATATACAGAACTATTCTATGTCTAGAAAACCTACTGGGATCTTACTGTTCACTAGAAAGAAAAATAGTTTTTTCTTGTTTCTCTTTGTATTTTTTTTAGGATGGTTTTTAGTAACTAAGTACATCATTGAGTTGCAATAGTTATATAACCATAGAAAAATGACAATGAGTGGAAATGTAATTGTAAAAGAATCATCTGTATCATGAAGAAGTATGAAATTGCTAGCCACATCCATGTTAGGAAGTGCTAAAAATTGTATTGCAAATAAATAAAATTAACATGTCATTCTTCTGAGCTTTCCTAGAGGTAATGTTTCTCGTCCTTGTTTTGTCAGATGTTGTTGAAAGTACACGAAGTCATAGGCAGAAACTTGGATGGGTGATAAATGTTTCTGCTTTAGCAGTAGAAGTTTTTATAACCCCATGGTTGTGGCTCTGGTGAAGTAAGGCCATCACTTTTATATTAATGAATGACTTGAGAGAAATGAACTTTTGGGAAAAGTTCAGTTAGGTCCTATCTATTCTTAATCTAATCTGAAGGTCAAAGAGAAGTAGCTGTTCAGGCACAAGCGATGTTGCTTCAGTACAGGCAGACTTGCCACACAAGCAGACGTGTCCCCAGTCTGTTTCCATTTGGAAATGGAAATCAGCCTGTGACTGATGAGTGTTCTGAATCTCCTTTTCTTTAATGAATCCTCAACTGACTTGTACTAATCTTATACTAACCTGGAACGGACTCATTGGTAGGGAAAAAAAAAAAGATAGTTTGCAGATCTGGAACTCTCAAAGAAGCTCAAAGCCTGGTGATAAATAACTTCAAATCACTCTTTCAAAAAACATCAGATATGTAAAAATCTGAAAGGATTGAAATGTAGCAATATGAAGACTTAAGCTAGCTGCTGGACTGCTGAAATGCAATTCAAAGCATTGAGACCTTCTATAGGTCAATATGTTTAAGAATTGTATTGACTCTGCCAGCACCTCAAGCCATCAGTGAAACATCAGAGCCACTGAGGTACATCTGAGTATTGGCTTCTGGGCGCAGCCCTTTTTTATAGTCTTTGATCAGAAAGGTAGTGGTTCTGGTTATTTCCAGCCTTTTCATTATATAAATCAGGAAATTAATATGGGAGCAGATTCTCAATTACACTTATTCCTTGGTGGCATCTTTGTGAACTCAATGTTCTTTCTAACTGCTGGGTTGGTGCCTGGCAGATGAACACAAAAATGCAACTTAGCTCCATGTTGTGTTGTATCTGAAAACATCATCTGTACTTGAAAGCATTTCCTTTATATTACTTTTAATTCTGGAGTTGTCAAAATTCAAATATATCAGTCTTCTGAGATTTAATAAGGTTTAGGCTCCTGTTTGAAAATCTCAGGTTAAGCATTACTCGCTTCTGCACAGAAGTTTTATCTTTTGGTGGGATGAAAAAGCATTAGATAAGTGAAACAGTAAAGTTGTACATGGATTTAACATTTGCTCTGAGGTGACAAATTGAACGGGTTTGTATTCTCTCCTCTCTCAGCAACAAATGCAAAGCTAAGAGCTGATCAAAAGTCACTCTGATTCAACATTTCAATACAAGCAAATACACACAGACATCTTAAGAAACAAAAAACTAATACATACCTCCAGCTTTCCAAAATTCTCTCCAAGCTGAAGGCAGTGACCGCAGCCTGGGGAAGCCACCAGGCTGAGAGCCTAGTTAATGAAAAAGTCTTTGGATGTTATAAACACTTGGTCCCAATAGCAAGAGTGGGAAATAGAATTTATCAAAAGAGCAGCAGTGGGGAAGTATATGGTTCTAACAGAACTATAATCACTTTCCATTTTACGTAGTTTTTTGTTTAGTTGGTGCACAAATAGCAAATAAAATGGAATATATGAGCACTATCAGGATTTGTAGATGCTTTGAGTTTAAATGGTATGGGTGGTAATTTTCCACAATATCATTAATCTAAATACTGTAAAGAAAGTAACAAAACAAAGAAAGTAAAACCAGTTTGTATTAATGGCACTTACAATTACACAAATTTGATTATTTTTTTATGGGAGCTGGGCTTTCCCAATGCTCAGACTAGAAAAACTATTGCTTATGTTAATTGCATTTGCTGAAATTACATGACTGACCAAACAAATTATTCCATCTTTAATAGGAAAGTTGTTTTGGCCATGGACAAGAATAGTATTGGGGATGTATTTACCAAAGCTAAGCTCTGATGAATAACCCAGAGCTAGCAATATAGAGAAAGAAAGAATATGAACCCTTCAAAATCCTTTTAATTTTTGTCAGATTTATCTATCACCTGCCACAGAGGAACTCTACTTGCTGCCTTCACCATTGTGTGATTCATGGGGTCATTTTACTACTTGACTAACTCTGAACTGGCCAGTTTGTGTACAGCAGATTTCAAGGGAAAAGTCTAGATTTTCTGGTGGGGAACTTTTCTGGGAGAAGGCAATACTACTTATTTCAAAGGCACTCTGCAAACTTGGCCTGCCTAGTGCAGGATTTATTCATAAAATTGAAGAAGGTAAGAGACAGTCCACATAAGAAATATACTGCCACAATGTAAAATAATGTAAAAAATATCTGAATATTTTTAATCAGTAATATTAGTCACTTTTTGAACCTTTTTGGTATTGTATTTCTGCAAACACTCTACTGCATGACTTTTACCTATAAAAATACACTGGACAAATGTTAAAAATATTAAAGTTGTCCAAAAGAACAAGACGAAATGACCACTTTCTTTGTAAGATTCAGAAGCCTTAATACAGGATGATGCAAAGTAAGAAAAGCTTTAGGTGTGCTTGACAATATTTATTAGATGTACTACCTTTATTGTATGTCTTATGACCTCTCCTACTCCATCTTTCTACCCCTCATCTTAAGATGGGATTTTAAAAAGTGATATGCATTTGAGCTCAGCTACCCTGTTTATGTCCTTGGCACTGGCATGAGCAGAAGTAAAGGTAAGTCAGTAAAAATGCTTTCAAAAACTTTCTTTTTCTATTTATAGAAAGACCTTGTTTCTCATCTGGTGGACACGAGTTCCAACTATACAGCCCAAACTAAGTGCAAGGTCCAGATTAAATTTTTTTTAAGGAGTGTTGGGGTGAATGTTTATGAGGATTTTATTCCACTGTTCTGATTGTCTTCATTTATCCCACCATTGTGAAACACTGTGTGAGCTTTCCATCATCAGTGAAGTCAATTGGATTTTAGGGATCTTAATGCAGCATCTCTGGTGCTTAAGGTATAGTTTCTCACTAAAAAATTGCCATGTTACAGCCAATATTGTATCTCAGCCTAGCTCTGAGCTGCTTCCTTCCTCTTCAGCTTTCATTTCTGTATAGTTCAAGCAGTGACTGGCTTTGTCGATAGACAGCCCTTGTACTCGGTTCTTCAAAATGTGTAGACACATCCCCCAGTTTCAGTGCAGCAATTTCAGATGTGTATCACAGAACCATCGACAAATTTAAGTTGGAATGAACATCCAGAGGACATCTGCTCCAGTCTCCCCAACCCAGGACAGAGCCAATTTTGAAGTTAGATCCATATTCAAGCTTGATCCAGTTAACTCAGGTCCTTGTCCAGCCAAGTTTTCAGTATTTCAAAGGCTGGAGATTTCACAGCCTCTCTGGGCTCTGTTCCAATCCTAAACCACTCACACTGTGAAGAATTTTATCCCAATGCCTGAAGCAATTTCCTTTGCTTTAACACATGTCCATTGACTCCAGCCATTTTACTGTTAGCTCTGAGAACAGTCTGGCTCTGTTTCCCTACACAAATTTCCTCTTGGCCCCCACTGCTCCAAGTGTTTAAGGCACTCCTTATTACCTTAGCAGCCATGTTGGCAAAGATGATCTTGCCCCACTTTGTCAGATCTTCTGTTTTCTATCTAGTTATTTACAATGAAATAGCTCTTTCCTGACTCCCTTCTCTTCCTAGGAAATACCTGAACATCATTTTCCAATTTTGCTTCCATTAGAGAGGAGAGGAACAGATTGATTACTCACATTATATTGCAATAGGGTCTGCATGAGAATAAAAACGTGTTCTCCAACTGCACTGGTGAAACCTGGAATGAGCCTAGGACCTAATTTCTCAGTTCAGTGTAGGCTGACTCCTCTTTCTACATCCTACCACATTGTGCCTACAACCGCCTGTGTACAGGCACAGATCAGTCAGGGATTCTTATTATTCAGACTTTGCACAGGCAGAAGACAGTTTTAAGAAGTAGCAGAATTTTTTTCTAGAGCACAGTTATTCCTTGTGTATCAGTAGAGTAATAAAACATAATGAATCATGGGTCCTTATCAACAAAATATTTGTTGTTAAAGTTCAGAGATACTGCACACGTGCTTTAGTCAGTTGTTTTCCCTCATGTCTCTTCTCCTGTGTTTTAATAATCTGTACTATTTTTATTTATCCTGAACAACTAGTCTCAGGCTAAATTAAACAAACCACTAGGACCTAATTTGCCAAGCATTACCTAGGGTTTTTTGTTTAATTAAAAATACTTGAAAGATTCTAAGTAAAAAGGCCAGAGAATATTAATCAAAGGAAATTCCATCTAAAAAAGTAATTGCTTATTTGATGTGGGCAGCTCAGGTTAAATATGTCAAAGGAACAGCTACATTTTGAAATTTTGAATTTTCAGCTAAACTACTGTTTCTAAAAGGAAGAAGGATTTTCAGTAATTGGATTCAGTAAGATCTAAATGTATTATGCATGTTGCTTTACCTGCAGTGCAATTACCACACTACCTTTTTTCTTTATACAAGCTGTTACCTAAGTATGCTTTAAGCAAAAGACTGCAGACAAACGTTTCCAGATTTATTTTTTTAGTTATGAATTTAGTCTGATTATAATTAAAAATTATGTTTAGGGGCTAGTCTGAAAATATTCTGAATGCATAGTTTATAGAGTGGCAAGCAAGCAAAATGGTTTATATCCACATCTATATATCAAATCTTCTCCCAGTAGTTTCCAAAAATACTTAAGAAAATATTTAAGTGTGTGTATAAGGATCTTGTGTCTGTGCATATTGTATAACATTTACTGCAGCTCTTAATAAAATATAACCGTCTCTGGTGCTGAATAAGTTGTCTGTTTAACAAGACATATAACACCTTGCTGCAGTTTAGGATGGAAAGGAGACTGTCAGTTCATCTGAAACTTCAGGGAAATGTAGGGAAGAAGAGATGTCATTATCTGAACAGAAATCAAAAGCAAGATGAGTATTGACATGGATATTTTTGCAGAGGAAGTTCTGTGATTCCTAAGGGCCTGCCTTTTTCCGTTGTTTTTAACCTCTTTCAAAACAAGATCATCTCTACTAACTTAAAGCCTCAAAACATCATATGGTGACATCAGAGCTATGTAGCAGGGAATCAAAGCGATGAACTGTCAAGAGCTGAAGTTAAAAATCTGTGTGTCTTGTGGACGGTATGTCGTATATATCCTCAAAAAAAGCAAACTTACTAAGTGTTCCAGATCTGTTAGCTAACACTCGGTCTTTTATCTTTTCTATTGTGTCTCATGTTCACACACTTAATTATAACCTATTACTTTTTAAAATGCCACGCATGAAACTTAACAGGGAATAGTATTCACTGCATAAACTGGCATTCCCATGACCTTATGGTTTTACCTGTATGGACCTTTTATAGCAAGAAATGTGAGCATACAGTTGGACTCAATGATCTTAAAAGTCTTTTCCAACCTAAATGATTCTATGATTCTATAACAAATAGCATAAAAACATTCAGATCATCACCCCATGCCCTGACCCTACTGACCCAGATCAAATACACAGGGTACTTGCAAAGGTAGGGCTTTCTCCTAATCCAGCAGATGACAGGATAGCCATTCCATGAGTGCACAGACTCAAATGCAGACTTTATCTGTATTTTAAAGTAGGCAATGATTATTCCCATTTTAGAACCAGCAGATAAATTGTGTGACATCCATTCTGTGAAGGTTTGCCTGTAGGATGAGCAAACACATAGATCCTGTTACAAGGAAGAAATGAAGTCCAGGTAGGTGATAAGATCAGTTTTCAATATAGGGAATGTTTCTGCTTTATGTACTTCCAAAATGCTTACCTCTTAATTGAGCTATTAATAATTGCGTGAGAAACAACACCACGCTGTTGAAAAGTCAAGCATACACAGCAGATGATGTGAACGATTTCCAAAGCAAAGAGTTTAGCTGTAACATGGCCTGCTCAACAATGCTGCTCTTAGAAACAAAAGATACTTTCAGAGTAGCTAGATACCTTAATTATATAACTGGATATCCATTCACCATGGTATATATTATTGTGCCTGACTCTAGGGCATTATTGTGGTGACCAAAATAGAAGCTACAGTAGAACTGGGCAAAAGTTGTCCTTTATATAAATACCTTTTGCAATTGTAACTTTATTCAAAAGTACAGTTTTAATGAAGTTATTACAGTTACAAATGTGGGACGATTAGTTGCTTTGGATGAGTTAATTGTGGACAAGAATGGAAAATTCAGAATGTTTTATCATTCAAATGTATTTTAGTGTCTGTTTAGTTCAGCCATTTCTCTTTTTCCTGTATATGAAAAAATTAACAATCCCCTTGGTGCTGTTCCCTTTTCACCTTCTCTATCTTCAGACATATTTTGAAACAGTTAGAAGACATTTTACTGATCATGAGTAATTGATCTGGAGAAATTGTATTCTGTAATTCGATCGGTGGTACCAATACGTGCTATTTCTAAAGGAACAGTAGGTTTTGCCAGATAGTAGGTTTAACTGGATTTCTATAGGATCATTCCTTGAAAATGAGCTATGGATTTGCAGATCAATTGTGCTTGCTCCCCCAAGGTTTGTGGGTCATGACACAACTCCTAAGTAACTGGTATTTGTATATGTCTCACTTTTAAATACCCAACTTTAGACATGAAGAAGCAGCATGATATTCATAAAATGCTAGGCATGATTTCCCTAATGATGTGCTCAGTCTGTAATCACTTCTGAAAATGCTGGTCCATGTTTAATCAATTTTCCCAGATATTGTGTGATGTCAGGACTTACTACTACCAGTTTTATTTCCTTAAAATGGGACATTAAATCATTATCTCTTGATTTAAAACCCATCAGATATAACTTCATTTATAATGACCAAAAAATTCAATAAAAACCAATTTTAGCTGCAGATATGAAAACTGATCCAAATAAGCACATAGAAATACGATGTGATGTATAATTAGTTACCATTTACTTTCTCAATCTTTAGGGAAAACCCACAGAAGGATTATAACTTCTTAAGAGATTCTGGCCTTACTATTTGCACTCATATTTAGGATTAGAAAATTTTTCCAGGTGAGGGTGATTCCTGTATGAGATAAATTGTGAAATTCCACAGGCTACTGCTGCTCTGTGGTGTAGACCATAGCTGCCTTCAGCAATTATTAATTGTGCTCACAGACTCGGTAGCATTTTTGCAAACATCATCTCCTAGCATGTGTGCCAGCCACCCTAGATAAGACCACGCCAGGTTAGGACATGGTACAGAGCTGTGGTTTCACTGACGTCGGGGAATCCAGGAGGTTGTCTGGGTGAGCAGCTCAGTGATGCTGCTGTAATGATGGGAGCTACCAGGGGTTTCAGTGCCAGTCCATGTGGCAACACTGAATCTCCTCTGAAGTATTTTGTCTTCAGCCCTTAAAATGGGAGCCACGTTGACATTACTGCAGTCACAGCAGATGTTAATCTGAAAGCTGCTGGCCTACATCTTCCCTCCCAAGGCAGAACAGACTATTATGTAAATCTTTTCTGACAGACCATTATCTTCTTGGAAACCCTCAGTAACAAAGGCACCACAGCCACCTCTGGTAATCTTTTCCCGTGCTCCAATATGCTCCAATATTATTAGTCTTTCCCTTTTACCCTACCTTGAACTTCCTCATCACAATTTAAAACTGTTACTTCTTGTCTTATAGGGTGCTTAGGGAGAATCACTTCTTTTTCTTTCAATAATGTTTTATATATTTGAAAATCTATTATGTTTACCCTCACTCTTTTCTTCTCTGAAGTAGAAAAAAAGAAAAGCAGTTCCACTTTGACAGCCAGTGTGTAAAAACATATGATGCAATCAGTTAACAGAGACTTCAGAGGAGAATTACCCATTACCAAGAATGTGCGCATCTCTGACTTCTATCGACAATTACGCCAGGTTCAAATTCCCATATGGAACACTTGAATTAATTTCTGCAGAAACCTTAAGCATATCCTAAATCTGATATTCAACAGTCTAAAATATGTTTTAGAAATAATGAAAGCTTTATGTGATACTTCTAGAGCTTTTTCTTTAGTTTCACAAGCACAGTGCCATGATGTCTCAATCCATAGTCCTGATACCAAGGGAAACTAGAGAATACTCGATCAACCCTCACGAAGTGTAGGGTTTGCATCTGGGAACAAGTAGAGCCCTTTCATCCATTGCTTGGCCACACTGGTTTGGTCTTACTTATTACCGGATCTGATGTGTTGCTATGAGAAAGGACTTTTTTTTTTTGCACTTTCCTACTTCCATGTGTCCATTAAAGCCAAAGGTCTTGATAGTTTCCTGACAGGTCAATATAACACACTGCAATGTAAGACACTCCAGCTAATGTTAAAGTAGGGATCTCAAAAGAGGACTATCAGCCTTGTGTGTTAGTCTTCACAATAGATTTCACAATAGTCATACATACATCTGACAGACTTTAAAAGTCAAAGATAAACAATTATGGAGTGGAAACAGAAAACAGCTTGAACCTGATATTACCTCAGCCATGCACAATGCTAAGCTCTATTTAAAACTGCCATGCAACTGCATCTGTTGAACAAACTGGTACCGAGGAACATTTTGTTTGGCAAAGTAAATTAAAAAGATAAGCTACAGAGAAGGTTATTCCCCCTGTAGCTTCAATTTGATAACTGATAGTATATTTAAGTAGGATAAAAGAAATAAAATTTCAGTTGTGGGAAGTGAATGGAGGAATCCAGCTTTGCCATCTGTATCTCCTCTGATCCATCTCTACCACAGCCCCACTTAGCGAGTGTGTAATCTCTCAGCAGACATCACAGGCATGTTTCTCAGCGATGTTAGGGGTCTGACTTGCTGGCCTCTTTGCCTCTGTTCGTGCCTTCTCACAACACCAGACTTATAATACCATGTATATTTAATGAAAAAGAATAATGGCAGAGTAATGAGACTGCACAACAATCAGCATGTCCTAACTGTTAACCTGGAATAACAGATTAACACTACTATTCTGGCAGAGATAAAAGGTGCAGACTTATTTACTAGGCACTAAGTGCAGTGATTCATTTTACACAGGTCTTCAAAGAGATGTCAAAGAGTTTAGGTCACTGAAAATGTATCTAGCAGTGATGTATGATGCTGTGTAGAAATACCAATTACTTGAGCTGTCAGGTCCAGAGAGAGAGAAAGATCAGCAAAAGGGCCTGCAGGGGAAGCTGAGGAGTAGAGGGAAAACAGGAAAAAAGAGGAAATGCTACTAAAACACAATCAGCTCTAGGCTGGTGACACCCTGGAAGAGCAGTTCTTCCCCTCAGTGGGGAGCGAGATCAAGGTCCCCGTACTCCCCTTCCCCACGGGCGCTTCTGCACTTACTTCCACGCTTCCTACTGCAGCCTCTGCTCGCTCAGCCCCCTCAAAGTCTGGCAACTCCCCATATCTATAGACCAAGATAAGAAAAACCAGTCTGTGACTTGGTGAGTATTTACCGTGTTAAAAAATAATTAGACTGTGTGATTAATGCTCCTTGATTTTTCTTGTTCCTTGTCAGTGCCTTTTAAACAATTATCATATTAATAAAGAATCAACGATATGTCAGTCACTAAAATAGTGTTTGAAGAAACAAGGGCAATGTACTAATGAGAATTCCATTACATTGACACTGAAAAATTATGACCAGATATAGGCCTTGAACACTTGACTTTTTCTTCTTCTGGTTTGCTTTAATTGGAAATTTAAGAAAATGGTTTTGCCTTCAGATAACACTGCTTGGATTATTTTCAGCTCGCTTGGAGTGCCAGATTATTTTTTTTAATTTGTAAGAGTCAAAATCTACCCTAAGATTACAGCAAATGAGGGTCTGACCAGTTTCTTCAAAGTCCTCTTCATCAGACTAATGATACTGTATGGAAAACTCTTGGATGGGGAACAGTATAAAAATTTGGGACAACAGAAAGAATACATATAAACCAGAAAAAAAGTTTGCACTTTCCAGAGCTACTAACTCTTCTTGAAGAAGAATCTCCTAAAGACTTATTCTCTTCTGTTAATGCTGTGTTATCTTGAAATCATCGACAAAGGTCATGCACTATTATTCAAAGAATTAGATATTTTTTTAATTTATAGTTAATTTAAAGTTGTCTGCAAATAGTCACTTTTTTAAAATACCCTTGAAGAGCATCAGTGGCAGAGGCTTCAGGACGTGGCTCCACTCAGGAAGAGCAGGACCTTCAGGGGGCAGCTAAAGGGACTTTCTGAGGTTGCTTCTGCAGAACAAGCTGGGCTTTGGCCGAGGTGTCACCCTCTACCTGCCCTGGCACCCCTTTGCTTGCTGGAGCCCAGGCCTGGCTGGAGGGGACAGTGTGCTATTGCGCCAAGATGGGGAGCTAAGCACACCTCAGAGCTGAAATAGCCATTTGCCAAAAAAGCCCCATAATGTCACACAGTACAGAGTGAGAGGTGCTATATGAAACACTTCTGGCTAGCAAACTAGATGTGGTATTGTGGTGAGTCTGATTTTCAATTATTTGGGTCCCTTTCTCAATTTTTTTTATTGTGTAATGGATCACCAGGCAATTATGCTTGTTACCTCCACTACCTATTTCTCAGGAATGTTGTTTAGGAAAGTTGATCTTAACTTCTTGACATGTAGCAACTACCAGTCCTTATGAAAATACTCACATGCCATGGCATGGAGCGAAAAGGCCACCAGCATCTGTAAGAAGTACTCCTCTAACCAACATACACATGAATTTGGTACCTCTGTGTGTGACAGTTGTGCAAAGAGGAGCACACAGAGGGAAGCAGAGACTCCCGTTACCATCTTGAAATGTCATTGGTGTGCTGTCTGAGATATCATTTAAAATTAGACGGGATCCTAAGGGGTCATCAAATTTATCTTCCTGTTTTCTTCTAAGTTACCTGACCATTTTTTGATTCATCTTCTCTGAGTAATTTCAACAATACAGATCCTGCCTTAATTTATTTTGCCCTTTTTATTTCCACCCACCACCACCCCCCACCATCCCAGGCAATGCGTTTTATACCTCACCTTTGGCATACCAGGGAACTGAAGGGTGAAAGACGTCACCTTGGCTGATCTTGCACATCATACATGGCAAATTACAGCACCGGTTTACTCTGCATCTGTGCAACAAATCTGGGCCTGAAAAGACGCAACCATACCTGATCCCATTACAAACTTGAGGGGAAAGATTATGTTCTTTTTGGCAGCTGAACACTAACTTTCACAAAATGCATTAAAATGTAGCCCAGCCATTGCTTTTATTTCACTTTAGAGCATTTAACCTTTCAAATATGCTAAAGTGTTATTCTAAAGAAAACATTCAGAACCTATATTCTTTAAGCACAGCAATATAGCTTTCAAGTATGGTCTGTGAGTTGGCACATTGCCCAGGAGAACAGCTTATAACTGCTCTCACGATGAGTTTTGTTCACAAAGTAAGTAAGTCTTTATACGTGTTTTCAGGAAATGTCCAGGGTGAGTATAGGCAGCCCAAGTAAATAATTTCTGATTAATCGCAGTTCCCTCGCTCCATCCCTTGCCTCTCTCCCTGAACTCCTTCCTTGACATTTCAGTGTTTACTTCATCAGTGGACCTGATAGGATGCAGTCTGTATTTCTAACTTGAACCTATTAAGCAGAAGTGTTTAGCAGCAGCAATAATTTACAAGACAGGCAGGAAGGCAGGGAGTGGTGACAAGACTTTCCGAGCAAGTGCAATATTAAACCAAGCAAAGGTTTCTCCTAGAGAAAAATGTACCACAGCTCCAAGCTGATGCAGACTTGTGCGTCGTTTCAGGTCAACATCAGTTTTTTTTCAGCAGAATCATATGCAGTACACAATTTACCTTGGAGAACTTGGGCTTGTTCTTGGTGATGATTTTCTTTTTAGACCATATAGCATTATTCCCATTGTAAGCATACAATTGCTTTTTGTATACGGGGAAAATACCGCATACCTCATGTAAGATCAAATAAAGCTAATTTATATTGTGAATTAATACTATGCAAAGGTGAAATTTATTTGCATGTTTAAATTAATAGTCCAATATCCGAATTTGCAACTCAGAGTGTTATCAAACACATGTTAATGTCTCTGTCACTCGACTGCCTATTTTATATCACATGGTAAAAGTCCCTGTTGCACTTTATCCTTGCAAAACCTGAATGGTTATGCAAAGATAAGCTTGCTTTTTTTCCTGACCTGTAGCTTCAGTAAAAGCGTGAACTAAGTTCTTATTATAGAATCTTTGATGAATAATAGGTAAAATGTTAGCACCATCCACGATACTGTCTGCAAAGACGACAATTAGGAAAAAAAGCCACGAAAAACAAACCTAAGAGTTTTTGCATAGAAAGCTGAAGAAATCCGATTTACAAACAAGTGCATAAAAAAAAGCATCTCTCTGCTTTTTTACACTTACTCATTAGAAAATAACTTCTAATATCTTTAT
Source organism: Theristicus caerulescens (assembly GCA_020745775.1). Classification (NCBI taxonomy): domain Eukaryota; kingdom Metazoa; phylum Chordata; class Aves; order Pelecaniformes; family Threskiornithidae; genus Theristicus; species Theristicus caerulescens. The sequence goes on from CM036560.1 coordinate 122,015,936, forward strand.
GTGGTGGCTATTATGTATGCGTTTAAAATTTCAGCAACTTTTGTAAGATATTTTTACAGCCGAGGTGCTCCTCTTGATATTTGATTTAACATAAATGTGTCAGGCAGACTGGAATGATTGACAGGTACCACTTCAGAGCTCTCGTTTGCCAAAAACTTGATGGGGAGTACTTTTTGTTTGGAAGGAAATGAGTTCTTCATTTTTAGCCACTTGGTACTCAAACCCACTTGTTAGTTGCTGATTTTGTAATGTTCCCTGGTATTCCATATAACTGAGGATCCAGGAATTTGCTGAAAATCATGCATTTATAAGAGCTGAGCATTGCTTTTCTTCATATTTGGTAAATTGCTTGTGCAATTCTCAGGTATACTTATTAGTGATGTCTGGAGGCTGTTTTTTAGCAAGATGTGAAACTACTAGGTTTGAGGTTTATTAACAAATAAATCAAATACACTGGTTGAATTCATTCAACAGAACTAACTTAAATCTACTGTAATGCACCCACCAAAATAAGGATTGTGACCAGAGTTGCTGCGTTCTTCCATGCTATGTGGTTTCTTTCTTGCTCAGTCCTTGCATATGTCTGATGGTAACAGTGGGTTGGAGGTTGCTTCTCTAGGACAAGATGTGTGCGCAAGGGATTTTGAGAAGTTCTTATCTGACCACTGGTATGGCAGCATGGCCTGGGAGCAAAAGACTCCCTGGTTTTTTGGAAGCAAGGGAGAATCTTTCTCACTCTCAAATGGAATTCTTTAAGAATGACTCTTGTTCTTTCTCCGTATAAGGAATGAATTCTTTCTCTAGGTCTTTGCATGGGTGGTATGGCACCAATGCAAGAGTAAACCAGCCACTGATCTGTAGCCACCTTCCCCGCCCTTATCTTTGTGGCCCAATGTTTTGACATCTCTCCTGCATTGGCACGGTACAGTTGCATCGCTGCATACTTAGCAATGCCAATGCCTCAGCCAGGTTGGTAAGGCTGTGAGAGATGCTTCATCCTGCTCCTAAAATTTTGACAAGGAAGAAATGGTTACGAGGAACCTGGAACTTGTCTTCTTCATCCCAGACATAAGCAGGTCCTGGATTTGCTACTCCCACAGGTAAGATGCAAAAATGATGGGTTTAGTGAGGGGGTTTTGCTTAGTCCATAATTAACAAGTAGAAAACAATTTTGCAGCTGGGTTGGCTGAGTTAGAATAGATTTGTTAAAGATCTCTGAACACTCAGAGAATTTGATAGACTTTTCTGCAGCTATTGCTTATGTGGAATAAAGGCATGTCCTTTCCCCAACATCTAAAACTGGAACAAGTAAAGTAAAACTCAAACACATTTGCATGCAGAGATTTGTTTCTTTGTGAATCCTCTAAACTCCTTCTCTAATAAAACCCAGTCATGTGGCTGTTTGCAGATACCAGCAAACAAAACAAGTTGCAAGAGGGGGTCAGACCAGGATTTGGAATTTTGCAAAACAATCATGCATAATTTTTCCTCAATTGATTGAGGCAGCTGATTAGCATTGAATAAAACCATTTCCCGATTTGAAATTATACTCTGCTTACATTATTATCTATTTATGCTGTTGGCCATGCCATATTGTAATTGTTCACCCCACAATTAGATGTGGCTTTGTTTTCTCCTTTATGCTATCGCCTCACTGCAGATGCAGCCTTACAATGAGCTAGTCCAGGGTGCTCTCAGAGTTCTTGTTTCTGCTTAACATCTTGGAAAACTAAACAAACAAAATCTGTCCCTGTAAACCCCTCAAGGCTGACAAGCAAGCTGAGTATGAAATTTGCTACATCCTAGCAGTCGTGCTGTCTGGTGATGAGGAATGCTGTTTGTCAGCCTTTCCTTTGCAGCTAATTTCTTAAAAATCATCCCCATGCTGTGAGGAGGAGGTATGGAAGTTTTAATGAATAAAATGCAAAAAGCCTATGTTGTCTGGAAAATATGCTGCTATTCCTGCTTTTGTTCTCTTTCACTTGTGAAAAAATAAAAGCACCCCAAGTCCAAAAGAAGTGGGGGAAAAAACACAAGTGGGCATCAAACCTGCCCCATGCTAGTAAGATCATTGCTTTTCTTCCCTTTGTGTGCTTTATGGAAGCACTTAAAAAAGATAACATCTCCTGAAACTACAAAGAATTTTCACTGACAAGTGTAATAAAGCAATTTTCAGTAGACACTGGCTTCTCTTTATCTGTTTCTGCTTAGGACAAGAACAGAACAGCATAATCTGACCCTTCTTCAGTCTTTTCCATACCCTTAGTTATCTTTGGGTAAGTTTGCGATACCAGCATTGATTTAAAAATTAATTTTAATCACAGTATTTGCAACCCATTGGAACAGTTATTGAGAAGCTAAAAATGGGGATGAGCTTCCAAGTGTCCGTCTCTTCTTGGTAGACATCAGTGAAACATTCCAGTGACCTACGGGCAGCCCACTACTGGAATGGCCCATAGTTGGGGGCAGAAAGCAAGTCCTGATCACACAGAGGCACATGGATCCTGGCCTTACAGCAAACTGTTGCTCCCAGATTTATGGTAACTGTCTCTGGCTTCTTCACAAAATGCAGCATTTTTTCTACCAGAAAATGTAGCACACAATGTTTTTGCTTGCCAAGGTAGATTTCCCAGTGAATATAAAGCAAGGTAGAAAAAAATTTATGTATAAGATAATGGGAATAGGTTAGTAAAGTTCAGGAATTGTAACAGAAAAAAATTCTTTTGCATGAGAAATAAAAAGTAAACAGAAAATGGTAATGTGCATTTTGACCTTAGGAAACCCCTGCATAAATTGCTAAAATACAAGAGTTTCTCACTATATTCATAGTTTTCTTAATCAAAGTGATTCTTTGGGCAAGGAGTACTTTTCAATGATTAGATGAGGGTAAGGAAGACACAGAGGCTCCAGAGAATTTTGTGTTTTCACCCTTATGCAAGATGTTTTTCTGTTGTGGATGTTTGCTGTTATCATGGGATGCCTGGTTTATATACAGATTAGCGAGGCTGAAGCACCTCATGGAACACTGTTTTCCAGATCAAAGCGTCCCGTCAGGTCATTCTCATCACTTCCCCATCTCTTGACCTCGTACCATCATTTATGCTACCCCCTGCATGTTACCTTTTCTTCCAGTGTTGAAAATGAGGAGGATGTGATAGGCACTTCTCCTCTAGTCCCTATCCACCTTTGTACGTGCATTATTTTTGGACCTCACTGGAGAGTCTTCAATTTATTCAGTTAGGCTGCCACTTATCCCCCTCTTTGACTGATGAACTTTCATTATATGTGCAATCTCTGTTTTCATTACCAAACTGTGGTATTTTACATTGTCACATTTGGAGTGATTATACATCTTGACTATGTGCTTTCCTGATTACAAGTTTCCCTTGTGAAGAGCTCCATCAGTACCTTGATTTTCTTTCTGATTTTTTTTAACCATCTCAAAATCTTAGCACTTTACTGGGTTTTGTTAGCAGTGAACTTGATCTTGAGATGGTATTCAGATAGAAGCTTAGAGTTTCTTTTAGGTTGCTAGTCTACATTTTCCACTAGTAGAAAATAAAATACCTCAGTTGAAGTCTAAGGAAGAAATTACAATGCAGACAGAATTTTTAAAAACTGAATTCAAAAGCGTTTTTTACAGTTAATCCAGTACTCCCGGTCTTTCCCGATTTCAGCCACTGGAGGAAGGCTGCTTCTAATTAGTCTGACTCCAGAACTGAACACCTTATTTTTAACCTGTTCCCAGCACGGGCAGTGTAGATACAGCCTGCCTTACGGGGTGCCAGTTTGGAACAGTCTGGACTCAAGCAAGTCCATACCAGCTGGCTCAGGAGGGTGATAAATCCAAATACATTAATGTTGCAGAAAAGATCCATGTTGGGGAGGAGAGACTCTGCATCTTAAGAAGACACTGACATGCCAGGGATTGTGATCTATTTCTCATTGGGCTGTGAGAGCCTGTTTAGGTCTTGGTGTCCTCATGGAGTCATTTCCCAGCACTCCTTTGACAAGGGACAGAAAGACCTGAGGCAGCCTACAACCAGGGAATAAAACACACACAGCAAACTCATTTTACTAAATAGATTATTGCTGGAAAAGATGATTTCAGAGTGACAGGTATTTGTTGCAAATTCAGGTCTAGTGTAGACAATAGCTTCAGCAAAAGATGAAAATGGAAATATCCTTTACAAGTTAAGATACCTCTAGTTTTAATCTTAAAGCAAGAAATGTAACAAAAAAAAAAAATGAAGAGGGTTAAAAGAGTTGCTCAAAACCAAAGCAACATGGTTCTGCTCAGCTTTTGTACCATGTAACAGTCCCCATCTTCCAGATGCAGGACAAGGAACAGCTGGCGTATTTAATTTCTTGGGCACCTGAAGTAGTTGTGCCTACAGATTTTTTGCATTTACCTCTGGCAGTCCCAGTATAGACATTCTCTAATCCATTTCAAGCACATAATTATTCTGAGGAACCTACTGAGGCTAGAAATGGAAAAGCCTAAGGTATGGAGGACCTGCTGGGCTGACGTTACATGCCCAGCATGCGACCAGCGTCAGGGAGACTGCAGCATTGTGGCCAGCACAGAGGGCCCTGTGGCTGCTGGCTGGAGCCCACACATGTACATAAGGAAAGGAACAGCTACTGCTCAGAGAAGAAAATGATTTTGAGGCCGCCTTTTACGGTGTCAGCTTATAAAGGCCATGTTTATTCAGCCCTGCTTGTAAAGTCCGCGATGGTTGTACTGGCTGTGATGGGAAATGAATGAGCACTGGCAAGGAAAGCCTTGATCGCGTGATGGGACAGTGTTAAATTAAGCTATCAGTATTAATTTTATTCTTGGTAAATGTCCCGCTCTTCTCCGAGCATTGGGAATGACTCTGGGAGGTGGGCTTTTAAAACTTTCTTCTCAAAAGCTTGTAATACAGTCAGTTAAAAAAACCAACACTGGTGAAAATAATTTAAAAAATCCTTCCTCTTTTTTTAATGATACTTGCACTTATTTGTATTACTACTCACAAACAGCTTCTGTTCTGTTTCCCATGGATTTATAAATGCATATGTTATCCATAGGGAAAGATCCAGTGTTTACTTATGGAAGAAACTGGATTATCACTTTATATCACTTTATATCACTTTAAATCCTCCCAGTTCCTCCTGGCATTAGAGGGGCTTCCTTGGAGGTCAGATGATGCTTCCCTGTGGCATTATGCACTGCCCCAATGGATATACTCCACCACCCAGAGCCACTTTCCTTCCCAGCTCAGCTGAGTCACTTTAAACTAGATTTCATAATGCATGGTAGCAGCTGGGGATAACTGGAAGAGGACTATAAGCTCACCTTTCAAATGGCCAGGTTCCTATGAGGCAAAAGCCATGCTACGTGATTGCTGAAGGAAAAACACAAGGCTGTGGGATTGCTTCTTCCCACGTCTGCAGTTGTTCATGATCTCAACATCTTGAATTTTAATTACTAGATTACCAAAGGCACTTCAGGATGTTTTTTGCCTTGTTGCTCAGTTGATGAAGAAACCTGCGTGCATCCAGCCACATAAACTGTAAAGGTGAGGAGATCCTCATGTCTTACGGCAAGCAGCGGTGAGGCCTCATTTGGAGTTCCCTGTGCAAATCTGGGCACACAAATAGGCAAAGAAAGATGAATGTGAGTTGGAACGGGAGCAGGAATAAGGAGCTTGATTCATGGGGGAAGCCTAAAAGAGCTTTCCCTTTTGAGCATGACAAAATTATTTTTGTGAGGGAAACCAGCTCCTCACTCTAAGCACATCTAGGTAGGATGAAACCAGTGCAGAAAGCACGGGACCAACACATTAACACCAGGGCAAAAGAACAGGTAGAAAACACCATGCCTGAAGCTGATGGACTGCAAGACTACTGATGTTTTCGTCCAGCCTTTCCAGCAGGGACCATGACTTGTGCAGCTAAAGGGGGAGCCTGGGACAGAGACAGCTGGTGTTGGAACCTCCTTCTCCAGGAATGGGGCTTGGCAGCTCCATCTTATCATACCCTGCACTGCTGGGAGGCACTGGTGGTAGCCTTGAGCAGAGATCTGGAGGGTTAGTCAGGATCTTTTAATTTATAAGCCATGGCTCCAGAGAGCTGAAATTTAGAAGCACTGGTGTTAAACATGTTGAACCTCCCAGTTGCAGATTTTTGTTAGACAAGAGCCAAGAAAAAGGGGATGAGAGAGATCATAAGCAAGGAAATCCTGTTGTGAGAAGAAAGATGCTGTCATATCCCATTTACTGTTACATGCCTATTCCTGTTAATGTGTTTCCATTGCCTTCAGAGATCAAAGTAATCGTTTCAGGGACTGGAGCAGAAAAACACTTAGCAAGACCTCATCTATATGCCTCATCATATACCATCAAGACCTCATCAATGACGTAGACAGTGGGTCAAATGCACCCTCAGCAAGTTTGCAGATGACACCAAGCTGAGCGGTGCAGTTGACACGCCTGAGGGACGGGATGCCATCCAGAGGGATCTGGACAGGCTGGAGAGGTGGGCCTGAGTGAACCTCATGAGGTTCAACAAGGCCAAGTGCAAGGTCCTGGACCTGGATCGGGGCAACCCCTGGTATCAATACAGGCTGGGGGATGAAAGGATTGAGAGCAGCCCTGCAGAGAAGGGCTTGGGGTACTGGTGGATGAAAAGCTGGACATGAACCAACAATGTGCACTTGCAGCCCAGAAAGCCAACGTATCCTGGGCTGCATCAAAGGCAGCGTGGCCAGTGGGGCAAGGGAGGGGATTCTGCCCCTCTGCTCCGCTCTGGTGAGACCCCCCCCTGGAGCCCTGCATCCAGCTCTGGGGTCCTCAGCACAGGAAGGACATGGACCTGTTGGAGCGGGGCCAGAGGAGGGCCACAAAAGTGATCAGAGGGATGGAGCACCTCTGCTGTGAGGACAGGCTGAGAGAGTTGGAGTTATTCAGCCTGGAGAAGAGAAGGCTCTGGGAGACCTTATTGTGTCCTTTCAGTACTTAAAGAGGGCTTATAAGAAAGATGGGGACAAACTTTTTAGCAGGGACTGTTGTGATAGGACAAGGGGTGATGGTTTTAAACTAAAGGAGGGTAGATTTAGACTAGAAATAAAGAAGAAATATTTTACGATGAGCGTGGTGAAACACTGGAACGGGTTGCCCAGAGAGGTGGTAGATGCCCCATCCCTGGAAACATTCAAGGTCAGGTTGGACAGGGCTCTGAGCAACCTGATCTAGCTGAAGATATCCCTGCTTGTTGCAGTGGGGTTGGACTAGATGGCCTTTAAAGGTCCCTTCCGACCCAAACTATTCTATGATTCTATGCTACTGTTACAGCTATGCTTGTGTGGCAAAGTCATGTCTGCACATAAGTGCCTTTTTAGCAATGTACTTTGGAAAAATCTAGGTAGCTTTCCCATATTACTTCAGTGAGAAAGAAAATTGTGCATATCCAGAGAATGAACAAATAGAGCAGCAGCGCCCAGGGGGTCCCTGCAACAGGCTCCCAGCCAGCTTTGTGGGAGCATTATAGGCTATTCGAGTTTTCTGAAAGTGAAAAATCTCAGCCAACCATATTATATTTCAGTGATCCCTGCTAGGCTACAGAGAAGCATGTTACGATCTAGCTCAGTAGAGAGCATCCAAGCTAGGCAGGATGATTTTTGATTAGCTGCCATATTTACTCATATAAACCTTGTTTTGCATGAGCTTAAACTGGCTAGGTCCTGCTCTCTCAATCAGGCAAATCAGGTGCCTTATTGTTTATGGATATGGACAGGGACATCTTTCAGTTAACTTCAGCCTTCAAAATTCACAGACCTCTCCTAATATTTGAGTCTTCTTCAGTGAACAAAAGCTCTTCTTCTGGAGGGAAAGGGCTAGCAGACGTTTTGTCAGGTTAATTAAATCCAACAGTGCTGCCAATGTTGCAGCTGTCAGAAATTACAAAAGAACCAGACTTGTGTAAGCCTAGGGAATCAGTGAAGTATTTTATGGCTTATACAAACCTTTGTCAGAAGGGGGGGAAAAAAAAAGTCAAAGCAGGGGGCCAAAATGTCTAAATCAAAGAACTGCTGGTTGAATCTTTCTAACATCTTGGATGTGAACCTGATGGATATTGTTTTCTCCAGCAAAGTTGTACTGAATGTAACGAAATAACTTGCAGTACTTAGGAGCAGACTGAGGAAACTTCATAGAAAACCATTTGAAAATTCATAGTCTCTTTGATGAGATGATGCTTAACATACTTAATGATGCTAGTGTTAAGCAGAAAAATCCTTTACTGTCCTGAGGCCAAAGTTGCTTTAATAAAGGAGAGAGAAGAGGCAAAAGATGTTGAACCATGTCTCTCCTGTCAGCCTATTTAATTAACATTGAATACTAACTAAAATGTTAAGTAATCATCTCCAGTAAGTGATATGGAAATGAGTATGCTTCAGCTAGACAAAATTCATTGACATACATTAATATATTCATATTACAGGGTAATGCTCTAGTGGCTCCATGTTTTCAAGCTTCTTTCCTTTCTTTTTCTATTCATACTGACAAAACCCTGTTCCTGAACATCAAGTATGGGTTCATCACTATAATAGCTCTAATCCTAATAAATGTCACTCTATGTTAGATAGGTGGTTTTTTTAATAAATTCTCTTTCTTTCATTGAGCTTTCCCTTCGTCAGAGATATTACTTATTTTGTATTTAAAAAATCATCTTGAGCAATATTTTGGAAATATATCTTTGTTGGTTTCAACCCAAAATCTCAGATTAAAGGTGTTCCAAATTTTGAGTTGTATCTAAATATTCTGATCATAAATAATATTTATACACTTTCGTGAGGCATGGAGACCAACCACTGCAAAATGCTTCTTAGACTTTTGGCATACATGAAAAAGTGTCAATATTTTATTTATGGTTAAATATATTTGTACTTAATTTTACTGCTCTCTTAGAAAAAAATGAGTTTAATTCAAAACATTTTATTTCTTGGGTAAATACTCAGAAGTAATCTGTAATGAGTTATTGTTTAGAGTTGTGGAGCTGAACCTGGACCTTCCTCAATTTATCCAGTGCCTGTTTCTATATCTTAATTGCTAAATCCTATTAAACTTTGTCAATTCAATGATATTGGGCCATTTTGGAGGGAAAGTGGGGTGTTTTTCTTTTAGTTTTCATTGAAAAACAGTGGGCATGTTAACCTAAGATGAATTGCTAATGTCCATATTCATCCATGCTTTCATGTCCATGACCAGAGACAAGGAATTTGCAAGTCTGCTTGGTTTTGATGTGAACTGCATATTCTCAGAAGTGCTTGGGAGGAGGGGACTGTTCCAGAGAACATTCGTGTTATCTCTTTTCTCCAGGTGTCTGATTTCTAATGTTTGTAGAGGAAACAAGAATACCACTTTGTAGGATAGACATGGGGATTCAAAAAGTCTTAATGTCTATATTTGTTATCAATGGTATTTCTGTCCAATTATTCCTGGAGACTTTAGAGAGGATGTCAGGAGGGGAAGCACTGGAAATCCCCCAGAATGACAAAATGATGAAAGCTAGATGTAGTACGGGCCTACCTTTATGTTTTCTGTCATGGAATTTCATAGCAAAAGGCAAAGAAAGAAGTGACTGCAGTTACAAGAGGGCAGAGAGAGATGTCAGGCATGGAAAATCCAAGCTCTCTTTTTGCTGAATGTAGGAAAATAATAGAAAAGATAAGGGAAACCTTTAAAAATCATAGGCACGACAACATGTTTTTCAAATATGAATGATTTAATCAGAATCTTCTGGAAATCCCTACAAGACTCCTAGGCAGATGGGGAGAAACTTGTTACAGCTATTCCATACAAGGTGCAGGTGTGGTAATGTTTTATTGTCCTGCCTTATACCTACCCTTACTCCATTCAGAACCCTGTGGTAATGGACTCCATAAGTCTTGACTCCATATAGGTGAAAAGGAGATATAAAAATAGATATTTGAAATCCGGATCGCTAGAAGTCACTTGCATCCATGGCCATAGCATCTACAGTCCTATATTACATTTTCAGCATAAATATAGTAGTTCCAGGGCAGAAGTTAACTCAGTGTAGGTATGTGTCTTTCAGAATGATCAGCAATAAATGCCCAGCCGATAAGTTAAAAAAAGCATTTGGTACTGCAGTGTTACAGCCATGCTTTTGACCAAATTGAGCTCCGTTCAGCTGGGTGCGTATGTTGCCAGCAGGCTCCTGAAAAAGTTTCAAGTGCCTTTATCTCTCTGTCAGTTCAGCAAGAAATAAAAAAGTGCTCAGACCTCTGCAAGATCAACCCTTGTCAGACCAATTAAATTAACTCTCCGCCTGGATGCAAGTATTACAGGCTATTGAAAATGTTTGCTGCAATTTCTTTTTATTGCATAAAAATTGATGAATTTTCAAAAGTCATTATCTTCATCAAAAACAACCTGTTCTAATTAGACATATTTCACTTCAAGAATAGTTGATGTTCATTTGTTTCTGGTGCCATCTGCTTTTAGTGCTACAATAGACATTTCTGGGAAATTGAATATGGTAATGCTCTTTTTTACCTCTTGTGTAACAAGAACTTATTTTAACATGTCTCTATCTGAAAAGCAGACCAAAATAAAGGAGAAAACAAACATGCAGGAAAAATTTATCTAGCTTTCTCTGATGACCGGCTACTCTAAGCAGTTTGAACTTGTTTTGCAATTTATTTCCCAAATATCTTGTAGCAGTCAAAGGTCTATGAAAAATGTCATGTTATCCATTTTTATTACTTCTAGAAGGTAAAGGCTCTACTGTCTGTGTGCACTGTCAGCTTTCCTCTTTAGACTGATGACAATCGAATGGCCTTTATGAGAATGCAATTTAAGAGTGAAACTCTTCTCGTCTGCTTCCACTTGAATACATATTCATGCTGTTTCAGCTGAACACCAAAAATTTTATTGTAAACTTTCATTTGGATTATTAAATGGGGAATCTGTATTTGTCCTTTTTGTTTAAAGGTATCAAAATGAAGTGGCAGAGCCTATTCAGTACAGCAGAACTGTACTGACTTCTTCTAGCCAAGGCCATCAGAACAATCTAACACTTAAATATTATCATTTTCCTTTTGCTCTCTGAGTAGATTTTGTGCCGGCTTCTTGAATGAGAGTGAGCTCTTTTGAATCTTCATGGCTAGACTATTTTCCATGTTTTTATCATCATTCTCATTCTTGTGTCAAAAAGAAAACTGAACAAGGGCAAAATGTCATTGGCTCAATATAATGTAGTGTCAAAAGTTATGATCAATAATAGAAAAGAGGGCAGACTGATTATTTTGGAAACAGTTTCCTATATTCTAATGGGCAAGGTGAATAGTGCAAACTAATTAACTGCCTATGAAAGCCCGAATAGGACAGTCTCACTTTCTGCCTGTGGTATAGCAAAATGATTATATCTGAAAACTAACTTAGTTTTAAGATAGGACTCAGCTGGCAGACACTATGTTGAGGTAAACTACAGCTGAGTTCAGCCAGGCTCAAGGACTTGGAAAAAAGCTTCTCAATCCTTAGGGTCAATGGGTGCAGAAGATATCACCAGATGGTGATTTTTGACTAACAGCCCCATCTGACATCCTCTCAAGTCAAAGATAGCCCATGTAGCCAGTCAGGGTACATACGTACCTGTTTGGAAATTACCTTACTGCAGTTCATAGGAGCTGCGTGCTTCTGTTACAATAGTCGCATTCACTTTTAGAACTATGATTAGGTGCCAAAAGACTGAAAGTCACAGATGAATAAACTAGTCCTTCATTCTCTCACGAAGGAGTTCCTCACAGGTCTACATCAAGATGGTCTAATCAATGGGGTTGATGACTTGGTGTTGATTTTACCCTGCTGAAGACAGAGGGAGGATACCACTACACAGAGTCACTGAACTCCCAGCTAGCACCAGGTATTCGTCAACAATTCCATAAACTTCTAAAAATATTACACTTCTGTTAACTTTATCTGTCTGATAATGAACATTTAAATATACATAGCTCAAAACCTGATGACTACAGAATGAAAATAACATGAAAGGACAATCTTTTTTCCCCTTTGTAACAGCAAAAGAAAACATTATTTGAAAAGATGAAAATCTACATAGCAGTGCCAAACACCAGGTTCTTTCTTTGCTCAAAGACCCATTAAAGTTCAGTGTATGATAGTAACTTTACCACATTAATAAATTCCTTTGAGGAATGTACTTTTATCTCTCATAATAAATGCAGTCATTTAAATCTTTGAGTTTAGGGGTTTTTTTTATTCATCACAGTATATTTATAAAAAAGATCTTGGGATGTTCTGTAGAATTAGAGGTTTAGCGTTATTAGCTTCTTAAAAATGGAAGCCAAATTTGCTGATTTGAATTTGGCATTGGATGACGTTAACCAGCTCTCTCTGCTGAAGTCTGCAAGTAGGGTTTCTTTTGTTTGTTTTTTTTTTCTTTTTTTTTTTCTCTGCCCTCTTTCATACCTAAAACTTTACTTTTGTCTCCATGTTAATTTAACTGCTAGCAGGATTGTTTTTAATCTTCTCAAAAATGATGCATAATTTGTGAGACTTTGCAAAAGACCAGGTTATTTTTAATAGCTTCTGTTGAACACCGAGGGCAACACTACCATAATTTTGCTCACCGTATAGTAAAATTTTACAATAAAAATTCATTGGCATAAATTTGTTATAACCTAGTGAGGAATCCACGGGTCAGGTTGACTGTCTACAACATGTGTTGTTGGTAGTTTTACTTTCAGGTTAGGTATTTTATTCAAAGGTGAGTGGATGCTTCTAATCTCTGTGGGCACCTGAGGAAATCATGATTCAAATTAAGAATAAAACCAGTCTGATTTCCTAGAAAAAAATATCAAAGAGGTTTTGGGATCAGACCATAAAGGAGACAGGAGTTCGTTTACCAACTGCTTACTCTTCAGCTCCACTGCCATCTCCGCATTGATTTTCTTTCACAATAACATACTCCTCATCATTGACAAGTCAGTTCTAAATAGCAAATCCTCCTTTCCAAGCGGAGCCCATGTTACTCTTGGGCTTCAGAAATGCCTGGTCTGGTTTAATATGAGGAACTCAGAGCTTCTCCCTGACAGACCTGTCTGATTTGCTGATTATCTGGAATGCTTTTTCAATCACCAAGAGAAAAATTAACTCCCCATTTTGATGTAATACCTGATGAAATAAATGTGGGCTAAAATTAAATGAGTTAGCTTTAGGCTTTCCCATTTCAAGGTCAATTATGAAAATACTGTTTTTCCTGCACTGCCAATGACAGTGTAAAGCATTCCAAATTTTTAGGCTGGTTTTTCAATTCCATATCCAAACAAAATGACAAAAATGCAAAAAATAATAAATACGCAGCTTATGTCAGGTGGGAAATTTTTAAATACTTTTTTCTGAAGACCTCTCCTGAATCTGGAATATTAAACTCATTATATCCAAATTTTAGATGTGGAGGAGGTTTTGCTTTTAAACTGATTTCTATTGAAGTAGGATTGCTGGCAAACAAACTATGTGTTTCTGGTGATCATTTTTACTCCTGAGTTTTTCATATAAATGTGGCTCCAGTTCAGGAAATCTCTAAAGCATGGCATCTGAGTTCAACGCAAGAGCTGCAATGGATTATGAGACAACTATTTAACTTCAGCCTGTGCTTGGATATGGAATTGTTTCATTTCGCTGACCTACAGCTCCTGTTTGCAGTGTAGCTCAGTGTACAGCCACAGCTGAGCCACCAGTGTCTGAAACAGATGTGGATTGCTGAATAATTCACTCCCACCCTAGCAGACCTGTTTTTAGGCTGTAAAGCTTCCAAATCTGAAGTGTAAAGATGGTATGATATATTTTGTTTAAATAAGGACTCCAGATTGGGACCTTAAGGTGTATTTTGTGACTAGTGAGTCACAAGAATGCAGAATTTTGTATTTCCCCAGGTGTATTCAGGACTATCCTCAGATTAAATCCCCATGTGGCTTCGGATGGTCATACAGCAGAAGGATGGGTAGGGAAGAAGAGCATAAGACTGCCCAGATACCCCTTTTTTAATCCAAAGCTGTAGTTTCTCATAGTATGAAAAAGCAGTGTGGTGCTTCTCTCAGCAAATCTGTAGAGGAGAGCCTTCTTATGAACACGCTCCTTCCTTTTTAAATATAGCAACAGCTTCTCTTTCCATTCCTTTCCGTTTTAGCCTTTAAACTCAGGCCGTTAGCATCATGGGAGAAGACCAGTAAGAAACAGCAGGGCTTGGTGCTGGTGGCTGGGGGAAGAGCCGTCCACTTCCCACACCATTCAACTGGGGTGCTGCCAGGGGCTTTCAGAGGTGCAACGCTAACCCTTGTAGGGTGGTCACTGACCATAACAGGCATTTTCTTTCCACTGGACAAACTGTGGTCTTCAGTGGCTAGGACAATTTGGGTAATTGTTTCTACATCCCGCATAGTTAAGCTGGATTTCCAGTGTTAGAAGTTGATTGTCACACTGAAAGCCCTTGATGACTGTCATTAGGGGACTTTTGAATGAAAGGACCATCTCAGACCTCAGCCTTGTTATAGGCTGAAATGCCAAGCACTCTTTCCAGCTCAAGACAAAGAGCAATCAAGGCCCATTCTGTAGGAAAAACAGCTGTGGATTGCAAGAGTGGGTCAGAGTTAAACTCTGGATCTTCACAAAGCAAACTTGTGTTGTTCAAAATGGGGAAGAAGCAATCATGCAGGGCCTAACCGACCAAACTGCATAGCGACTAATATCAGAGGACAGGTCATAGCTGCTATTTTCTTTACCTAACATAGTTGCAATCATAATATGTCTGAGAACACCCTCTGTTGTTCATCCAAGAGATCAAGCGGTGGGCACAGTGGGCTGGAAGCTGGTAGAGGTCTTGGTGATGCAGCCAGGAGCGTGCATGGCAAGCGGGAGGATGGATATCCTGGTACCAAACATACTGGAGTGCCTCGGGGTTTTTAAGATAGGATTTTAGTTCCTACTCTGTTCGAGGTCAGAGGACTTTGTGAAGGGGAGAGAATTGCTTAAGCTTACATGGCACTGACTCTCAATTTAGATAGAAAAATGCCATGATACTATATGTGTTTTGAGAACTCAAAAATTATTAATATAACTGTACAATGGGAAAAAAACATCTTAATTTTCCTGAAGATGACAGTGCCTTAAAAGCAGGAATTCATTTTTAAATACATTTAGGTTTAGGAAACTTCATCCCAAGCAAACAAGCAGGACTAAGATATTCTGCAAATGATTTATGGCCACAGAACACTTGGTCTTTGGTTAAAATCAGGAAAAAAGTAGTTTCTCAATTCTCTATAGCAATTACAGGAAGGAAGATGTGACTTGCTTATTTGTCATGACTTGGCCCTGACTAACAGAGAAAACCAAGGCATTGCAGAGATTAACATGAGAAATATTAAAATTGGTCTGTATAAAAGTATGAATGGAAATGTTCATGCATTAGAGCTCCAGAAGAAACAATAGAGTGGGTTTAAAAGATTGGTATGTACTGATAAACCTTGCTGTCTCTGTCACATACCAGTGACCCTGGCCAGATGCACGCATTTGGGTGCTTGTGAACACATGCATACAAGAGGAGTGTGATAACTGAGTTTGAATTAAACTAAATATTACCTTCACTTTCATAAGGTTTTGCAGCAAATTTTGTTCTATCAGTTTCCTACAGCACATAATGCATTAGTAAGTTGTCATTTAAAACAAAGTAGGCGTTTTGCACCTGTTTATTAGGGGGGGTTTGTGTGTTAACAGTTAAATCCTCTTTGACCAGGAATCAATAATATTGACTTTTCTGAGGTCACATTGTTTTACCTTTCTCTTTCATTTTTCTGGCCAGCTCTAGTGCAAAATGTGACAAAATCAAAAACTACTTCTCACTGCTTTGCTTTTTCTAAATAGAAATCGGTCATCATCCGTGCCAGTGAATAAGATTACTGATGGCAATCTGGAGCTGTCTGAAGCAGCAAAACAGAAAACACGATGTTCAAAACCGTCGTGGCTGGAGACGTCTGAGAAGCCAACTTTCACCTCAGGTAGCCCCGTGGAGCCAGTGGCAATGTGACTCCCATGGGAGCATCTGCCAAAGGTTTATCTTTGCTAAAAGCCCAAGGTAATAGCCCTGAGTATATTCCCCATGCATCTCTATTTATTTCAGAAGAAATGGGAATTCGCTGCCTGCAAATTCTGAAAGATTGAAAGGGAGTTGCACTGGAGCAAGCAGCGTTAGTTTATCACTGCTGTAAGAATAAAGAAATTTGGTGAGAACATGTTGTTTAATTCCCTGCCTCCTGCAAGTCAGAGGAAAATGTGGCCCACTGTTTTCTTGAATACACCACAGGAGCTTCGGAGAATCAGTTAACATCAATGAAACAAAACAGTACAACTTTGGAGGCGTCTGCTGTGGGCATAAGCAGGAACAAATAGATATTAAAGAACTGCTGGCATGACTTAAGATCTGCTAGTGAGCTGGCTGATGGGGATCAGTCTGCACCGGTGCCCTCCATCAGGGCAAAAAACCTGAATATTCTAAAAGTGTTGACAGAGCCAGTAAAGAAACAAGCATTAACAACAAAATAGTACCGCCAGCAGCTGACTTTCATCTCAGGCAGGCTACAAAAGAGACTGGAAGCAAACAAATATGATGGGGAATACAATCCTTTCAGAAGCCATTTTTTCCCTCCAATTAATCTTTTTCAAACTACCACTGATATAAAAATATCTCTGTGTACGGTGGAAGTGAGAGGAAGCACTTTTAGCCTAGAACCACAGCTCGCAGCAATGTTTCACTCTAATAGAGCAGGGGAATTGCATGAAAAGCTGAGAAATCTGTTGCAAACTGTTCTTACCTGGCAGAGAACTGAGGAAAGTGGATCTTTCAAAGCACATATTCCTTCTGCTGGGTTATGAGGGAATCACAGACCCTTAATGAGCTGCCAGGACTCTATGAATATGAGCTAAGTACTCTGGATATTTAAAGATCTGGCAGAGCTGATGAAATGAAATGTCACAGAGAAAGCTATATGCCTTTTCCCTTCAGGCCTAAAGGTTTATTGCACACAAAGGTATGGACTGTAGCTCTCCGTGATGAGTGGTAGTGTGCTGAAAGAGAAAAACCACATCCTGGAAAATTAAAAAGTCCCAGAGGCAGACAGTCAAAAGAAAATTGAATCAGATAGCAGTGGCTGAGAGGGGATATTTGTTAAATACAAAAGCCTTCCAGAGATACTGACCGTGCCCTGGAGGAGCAGCCATACGCGTTAAGTGCATGACCTATACACGTGACAACTGGCCAGTGACTTTTTTTATGGAGACAAAAATTTTACTGTGTTCAGTGGAAGGTCCTCTGGACAATTAGCTTTAAAACCAATTTTAGTAAATCACAGACTTGGTTCTTTCTAGAGAAACTGCTGCACTGACCCACATATTTCCATCAGTAAACACCTGCCAATCTTGGCATGTCATTAAATAAATAGCCACCAAAATTGTAGTAAGAGCACTACACCTTTACACTACCCTTGATAGCAAATATTCACTAAACCAAATCTAGTCCAAGTAAAAAGTGAACTCCCTGTGACCTAGACACATGCTGGAGAACTCCAGATAAGCTACTAACCTACATCTAAAGCTATATGGCTTTGCCAGATTTCTTTTTTACAAAAATTGTAACACTGTCTCTTGTTCTCCTAACAAATCCCAAGTGAGTGCTTCTGATTCCTTTGGAAAAGCAGGAAGCACAGGGATAACTTATACCCATAGTTATGCAAGCCGGAAAGTTTACTGTATTAGGGCGAGGGCTTTTGGGTTCTGGCTACGCGGTGCAGTGAGTGCATAGAAAGCTACATTTAGGATTTCATCTTTTTTTCCCCTCTTAATTTCTCAGACAGCTCGTAAACCATGCCCAGGAAGGAGGGATAAAAACCCCCAAAGCAGAGGCACGCTTGCAATGCAGAGTGCAGGAAGCAGCTGCTGTAAAAATGGGCAGCTGAAGTCAATAGGAACCCACCTGTGGCAAAGAGCATGCAGAATGGGGATATAAAGAGCTCTTTTGCAGGTATTACTCTTCAAAGGTATGGTTTACATGGAAAAAGTTCTTAGCTATATTTATTTGTCTATTTGTTTTTTGGTTTTGTTTTTTTTTAATGTCTTTTTTTTTCCCTTTAATTAGTTCCCTTTAGTGTTGGGTTGGTTTGTTTTGGTTTTGTTTTAAAATATGTTCTTTTCAATAGCCTTAGTAGTATTCTTGCTTATTTTGAAACCAGCGCAATAGTACATCCTCCTGCTTCCTTTAAGACTGTGTCTAACAACGCAACTTTGATGCACTAGTAGAAAAAATATAAGTTCATTTTAATTCCATATATACATAATCTGAAAGCAGCAGGGATGGTATTTGTTTTTTTACTGAGCTCTGCATGTGTTAAAAAAAACCCCTCCTTTTCTCTTAAATTAAAAAAGAAAAAAACTCAGTGGTTTTAATATCGTGTATGTTGATGCTAGCTTAAAAATACTGCCTTTCTGCAACTCCTTTTACAGAATTTTTTGAATTTTCTGGGGGAAAGAAAAGTTCTGTCAGAGGCAAAGGGAATTACATTTTATAAGGTAGTTGTTAATTTTTAAATGTTATATTTGTGACTTGTGTAAGAACTGAACAGAAAAAAAGGAAATATTTTCTTTTTTTCTTTATGAACTTGTGAAGAAATATGTTGCTTTTCCCCATACACTTCAACACTCCTATCCCCCACACCCACCGAGTTTCTATTTTCTTCAAATCAAGAAATTCTGACTTCTCCTGTAACTTTTGGTTTGCTCATTGTGTGTACTGGTATCAGCAGATACTGAATGTGATTTAAGTCTGCAGCACTTGCAACTGCTAAGATCAGAAGCTGTGGAGCAAAATGGGGAAAAGCTAAAGTGAAAACCTTAGTGTGCTCAGTGATGAATATGAAGCTCTTCTAGGAATCCTAAGGAATGAAAAGCAGTGGAAAACTTAATTTTCTACTTGGAAAACTAGCCCTAGTTAAGCATTTCTTTTAAATTATTTGTGTTTCTCTGCATATTTTTTCCTTGGAGTAAAGTTAATATGTGGTTGCAGATGCTTCACATTTCCAGGGTTTCAAGGATATCAGTAAATTTAACCTTAACTGTTCTGTGTGTATGAGGATGTTTAAAGTTCTTGAGATGTAAGATCTGTGTAACTGTTACTATTTAATGTGTGCTTAAAATCTTAGTTTCCACTGAGTACGATGAGAATACTGGAAACTTGTGAGCTCGGGTTGGTGACAGATTTGTCTGAGATTTAATATAACCAGGAAATATTGTGCTGGGTTGCACATCTTTTTACAAGTGGGCTTGGCAAGCCCCTTTAGAAACAGGCAAAGAGGTGTATGATTTGGTTGGAGAATACTTGTTCTGGTTATAAAATGTAAAAAAAAAAAAAAAACCCTTCTTGGAAAAGAAACCATTGGCACTCCCAAATCTTTGGTCATATTGGTATGTATACCTATGGAGAGAGTCTTTCTGAAATACACACTATGTCAAGCAATTTGTCATTGGTTATGCATGGATTGCCTGTGTGCACCCACTCTTGAAGGCATGCCTTAGTCACAGGAACATTTTTAGTGTCAGAGATGATTGGACGGCCTATCATCTTCCCGTAAGATACTGCGAAATTCCTTCCATCAACACACAGACAGCAGCTTTATGCCTTATTCTGTGGCCTCTGTGTTGGGTATGTGAGTAAGATCCCACCACAGCGTTCTATCCTGAGCTACCTCCTGTATCTCACTAGCCTGCTCTCATCTACAAACTATGGGAGGTTGAGAGACTATACCTGTTCGCTTCTGTATTTGCTGAACACTTAGGAGGAGTCAGAAACTTCCCAATGCTTGTTCTGGGTTGCTGCATCCTCATTCTAAAAAATACTCTGCTCCTGCCCCTCTATGGTAGAGCACTTTTGAGCAGAGTACATAGTGATATCTGTACACAGCTGAGATCGGAGCCTGGAGCTTGTTTTGTTTAATCAATGTTTGCTGGCAATGGCTAGTGAGACTGTTGAATATGGCTAAGGTCTGCTGTGGCATGTTAGATAAGAGATTGGAAAGTGAAGTAAATATTTTTAATTAGTAGTTGATGACTGAGAGCTGCAGCAGCCTGACAAGTTTGCATACAATGAAAGAGCTAGTGAGTGCCTGGTGAAAACACAGTGGCACCAATGCTATGAGCTGCCTCAAATCTCTTATTTCTAGTGTCAGGGGATTGTTCTGAACAGTAAAATACCTCAATTGTTGGTCCTAGATGTCTTCCTAATGCCTCAGAGCTCAGTGGGACTACTGGGGACTTTGACTCTAAGTTCTACCCCATGGTTGTTGTTGTTTTGGTTTTTTGTTGTTGTGTTTGTGTGGGTTTGGGGGTGGGGTTTTTCGGGTTTTGTTTTCGTGGCTTTTTTTTTTTTACTCTTGAACATATGCTTTCTGCAATTTCTTTGCTATTGCACTTTTTACTGTATTGGGGCAGGGAGAAACAGTCATAGCTAATTCATTCAACAGCCTTCACTCACCCTGCGCTTTCTGTAGCTTAAAAACTGTTCAGGAAAAAACCCTACTATGAGACTCATGATGGGCATACCCAGAGCTGGACACAGCGTGGGCAGAGCTTCATCACTCCTCTTACATGGGGGTAGAGGGAGACTCCTGTCCTTGTGCGAGGACTCTGCTTCTGTCCCTTGTGCAATCCCTGCCCGTTAGGAGGGGGACCAGTGTCTGGGAGGATATCTGAGGAGATCCACGCTGCCCTTGACAGAGGCCACTCAGCCCCAGCTAGGCAAATAAATACCTTGTCTTCAGCTGCCACGCTCACTGTTATGTGCCCAGGAGTGTGTGTGTTTCTTTTGGATGTACCAGTTGGTGCAATAAAAGTTATGGCATTTTCCTACAACCTGTGCTTTGCTTTAGTATTCTAAGGACATCTGAAGAAGAAAACAATAAAAAGAAAAAATTGGCTCCTTATGTCTTTAATTAACGCACATCTTCAGGCAGTACACCAAGAAATCCAGCCTCCTTTTGCTTTATTCTTGATATGCCTGTTTGAATAGAAATTACTGTAATTAACTCCGGATTTCAAAATATCAACATGTGGAAGTGTTTGTGTACCCTCTAAATGAGCACTGCTGGAAGAACATAGATATTACAGGACTCTGAGATAATTCCTATTCACTAGGTAAAGGAAAATATTAGGGAACTGAAAATAAATGGAAAGCTGGATCTGTAAAATTATCTTAAATGGGGGAAATGTTAAAGTAAAATGAAACCATTATACTGAAATACAAACAATTCAGCTTAATGGGGACAGCCTTATTTGATTAAAAACTAAGCCAAGCCCTGTTATTCATTATTGCATACGCTATTATGGTAGCAGTGAGTGTATTTACCTTGAGTGCAGGCAAAGTAATGGAGCTGAGAAACTGGACGGGTCCAAAGGATTGCTGTGTTCACCTCGGTGGAAATACGTGATTTTATAGCTGCTGTAGATTTGGATATGAAGAATCAATATGTGGCTGGCTAGTGCTATGGCAGGGGGAATAGGCAGAGATCCCAACCTCTTGCAAAGCTATCAGCCAGATCAGGCTGGTCAGAAAGAGGCTCATGGTTAATGGCTTCAATTTGCTTTGTCTGTTCTTTCTCTTTTCTTCACACCTTTTGGAGTTTTCTTCTAGGACCCTCAACAGTGACCGTGTGATCACACCCTATTTATTGGCTGGCCCCAGCTCTTCAGTGTCTCTTACCTTATATAAAATTGTAGGCTAGGGGCTTGTGCAGAAATTATACCGTCTGAATATAGCTCACAGTGTCTTGGACACCAAAATCCTGGCTGTGGCAGTCAGAAATAATTATAGCAGAAAATGTAATAATAGCTACTACATAGTTGTTTTGATTCTAATCAAAATATTAGCACAGATAACAGATGAAATGAAAAAACAAAGGAGAAATAGTGGGCTGAGAAAACACAGAGTTGGCTTCCATCATTGGACTTAATGGCTAACGTTTTATTAGAAACAAAATAAGTTAAAGCTGTCTGATATCATGTGTGCTACTCATGATTGGGCATAAGGATTCCTCTGGTGTAAGGCCAAGTACCAGTTAGAGGAGCATACTATCAATTTTACTGTTAATGGTCTGGCTAGAGTCACTGGCACAGGAGAGCTGGGGAGCTCCACACCTGAAGGCAGCAGATGATGGCTGGATTAGCCATTACTTGGAAGAAAAATAAAATAACTGAGCTACAAAAGGATCGATCCTGTTTTCATGTTGCATTCCCTGTTAGAAGGGTAAAACCACATTGATGTCCTGGGTTTGACTTAAAAAAAAAAAGGTAACTTTTTAGAAGGTAGTTTACAAGCATAAAAATAGCACTGACTGTTGCACTAAGCTTTTTATTGTGATTTACAGAGCTGTTTTATTAACAGAAGTATCTGAAACCTTTGCAGTGACAAGTAGACTGGTTTAGGTAAAATACTGGAATGAAGGATGGAAAATGCTCCATGCTCTCATTTATCTGCTTCCCTTGGTCTACTTTTGAGCCTGCCTACTGCTTCAGCAGACATTCTCACCAGTTTTCTTCTTGTGCTGATTTTCAGTATTGTCCTTCCAGACATTTCCCTTTCCTTTCCCCTTGGAAAGTGTCTCTCTCTCCTGTTCATGCTGACTATCTAATCCAGCAAGCTGCCAGGCTAATTAAGAGGAGTGCAATGCCAGTCTGAAGCCACCTGATCTCATGGTATAGTGCCTCAGATGTGAACCAATTTATCAGCTGAGCCACCACTGGCAGCTACCTAATTCTCATCAGTCACCTCAGAGATGAGTATACAGGACATCAATACTTAAAGAGGAGATTTTGGATACACTACAAGGGAATGACACCATTTAACTTGCTTCAGTTGTCACGGGCAGCACGTGGCTGCAATGCCCGCACTGCATTGCACTGAAAGTTCAACCTGTGTGCCTTTTCTGTTGAGAATTGTCTAATGTAATGATGGTGGAACTGTGGGTCTGCGTGACGTGGCATGGAGTCATCCCATTTGTCCTGCCAGTTGCACTTTGATATCTTCATCAATAACGGCCTGAGTCACTCTTTCTTAATACAAAACAAAAAATAAGGGCAAAACAAAGTAGGTTATGTTTTACATTAAGGAAAAAGATCTGACTTAGGCCACAGTGGTTTAGCCCTCCCGTGAAAATGGTGAGAAAGAATTTGCTAAAGAAATCTTCAGCCAAACTGAAGGATCACAGAAATGTGAAGCTACAGCTCAGTGGCACTGTCCGAAGTACATGTGAGAAAGAATGACCAGGATATTTGTTTAATTGACAGTATTAAGCACACATGAGTATAAGTAGATTCACTGCATGATAAATGTTATACCTTTACAAGAAATAAACAGAAAAGCTTTACTGTTACACATTCCTTTAGCAGCAGAGATTGCTTGTCAATAGAGCAGGTTTAAGCAGCACTGGCTGTGACTCAGATTAGATTCCCACAACTCCTCCAGGAACCTTTGTACAGAGCAAATGATGGCATCTCTGCAAATCTCACTCCCAAGCTGAGAACCAACAAAATGAGGAGTGGGCAGTGAAAATGCATGTATGACTTGCCTAGCTTAACCTGGGAACCCTGTAGCAGAGGTGCTTGGTGGAATATGAAAATGGAACGAGCTAGGGGAAAAAAACCCACCAGTTCTTCATGACTTATTTAAAACTTTTGGGCAGTGTTTGTCATGGAAAGTTACTCTGAATGCAGAGAGGAAAACGTTTTTCTTCTAGCCACGTTAAAGAGATTAAGTTTTAGGGTATGAAAATGCAGACCAAACACTTCTAGCCTCTTAAATGAAGCTGTGCTAACACGATTTTTTGGAGACTAAGGGTTTGTGTACCATCCGCCCAGCCATTATCAATAGGCAGTGTTCTACATGTATCAAGAAAGAACTGAGTATTAAAGAATGAGATTCAGCCTGGGTAATCCTATTTGAACTTCTTTTGAAGTTTTATTTTTCAATTCACATGCATAAGTTTGGGAAAACTTCAGGGTTTTAACATCCTCACAAACTAAAACAATCCTAAAAAAGAAAGACACACAGTTTGTTTGTTTACAGCTCTACATCTAATCTTCTTAATTAACAGATAGCTCAGGAAAGTAGATTTCTTCAGTGGTTTTCTGCGTTTAATGAGTTTTCCTTGCTACAAGTGTCTCTATTGCTGTAGATGTTGCGGATGCTCAATAGACCATCTAAAAGTCATGGTCTAATTAGGACAATTGCATTTGAAAATGTTGGCACAAGTGGCTGGCTCAAGGGCACATAAAAAGCTCATGGCAGAAGAGGGAAACGAGCACAGATTTCCAAGCACTTTGCCTCCCGCTTTCGAGATAGAGAATCTTTCCTCTCTTGAAATAAAAATGAATGGTTTGTATCCAAACTATTCATATCCTTTCTGTTGCCAGCCAAGTTTTGGTCAATGTTTTTCACCGGCTATTTTTTGCCTAAACCATTTTACCCTACCTTATTCTTCTCCATTTGAATGTCAAATCTTTCTTCCATCCTTTTTCACCATGCCAAAAAGTCGTCTTTAGCTTTCAGCCAAGCACTTTGTCTGACGTTGTCTCATACCCATCTCTATAGTTAAAACACTGGACTCTTCTGTTATCTGGGTTCTCCAATTGCTGTTCCAATCTTTTCTTCTTCCATGCTAGCTCTTCTCTAAACTCGGTATTAATTTTCTAAATCTCCAGTATTTATCACTAGAGCTCTAAATGGACAAGCTTTAATTCCAGCTGCTGCTGCTTTCCTCAATTAAATTTCATTTTCAGTGATGAAGAGGAAAGATGCCAAGTTTTATGGCAATTCATGTCAACTACTAATTTGAACCTGTCAGTATAGCACCACATGTCGACATAGATGTACCCCTGGGAAAATCGTTGTTTGCTTATGTACTGAAGACAAGAGATGACAAACAATAACAAAATGTATACTGTTGTCAAAAGCAGTCATGGAAGATCATCTGTTAATTGTTTCCTTCCAGTACCTTCTGGGAAGCATTTTATTATTTTTTTGTCAGATGAAACAACTAATTTTAATTGGCTGCTGGATGGAAACAACAGCCTGACAGCAGTACAGAAAGACCCTGATTATAAAATGTAATATTTGGATATCAATATATTAAGGACAACCAGGTGAATGGGAAGTGCAATGAAGTATTTAAAAAAAAAAAAAAATTTCTGTTCCGTCTTTTGACCTCTCCAACTGGCCAAAAGGTTCCTTATATTAACTTTTCCAATAAGATTGCCTAAGATAGCCACGAGCTGTGGTAGGAGATATAGGCAGGCAAGACAAAAAAAAAAAAAGGAATGTCAGGGCAGCTTTCCTTCGCTGCTACAGTGCTTCTCCTGCAGTGTAACGGCAATCGTCAACTGTGGGACTTAGTCCAGCAAATATGTATGTTCAGAACAGCTACAGAGGAAAAGCTATAAAACACCTGACTGTACCAAGAGCTGCAACAAAGGTTTCCTTTTCAATCAAAATAATTAGTAGCAAAAGAAAAGCCCCAAACTGTTGCAGCACAAAGTTTTTCATCTGCCTTAATTACTTTCCATAGGGAAGACATTAAAAATCCAAATGGTCCTTGTCAGAGGGTTACAAAATGATGGCACAGGAGCCTCAGGCAGCAGTATGTGAATGGTTATTCAAACAAACACAGACTGAGACAATGACATGGGGCTTTTTGTCTCAGGCATTTTTCTTTTTGTTGTAGATAGGTGTGTGCTGTTGGATTTCATCCATGCACAGCCTCAGCATTTGCTTTCTGTGACAGGCAGGTTGTAATGAATTGCATTGGTACCCAAGAACTGAAACTCTCACTTTGTTTAAAGTGAAAGCCCATCATCATTAACAAAAGCTATATCTCGGAGAAAATGAACCATAGAAATACATACTCTGATGAGAAGCAATCAAACAATATTCAGAAAATCTCCAAGATGGTTATGAGTGCTGTGTACAAAATGTTGAATTTGGCTTGTTCAATGCTCTTCAAAAAGGGAAAAGCTCTTTATCAGTGATTCCCAGTAATCCACCATGAACGTGCCTTTTTCTGAAAAGCATATTTTACTGCATAATGACAGGGGGCATGTAAATGCGTTAATTAGCCATGGGAATGGCTTCACTGCCACAGTCAGAGCGCATTGGAAGGGAAATATTCCAAATGCAATTAAAATATCAAAGTCACTTAGAGTGAGTTTATAGTTTTCCAGAGCCAAATAACTAAGGGACAGCAGGGATGGGATATGATTACATTTTGCTGCGTTGCATCAAAATTAGGGAACTGTGGCTGTTTGAAGCAGTGGAGGGCAATGAAGAGCACAGGCTAGAAAGACACTGGGAGCTAAATCATAGAAAGCAGTTTTACATGAACTTTGAAAAATGTCTGTGATGGCATCCTTCTCATGGGGCTACCTTGGAGTGAAGCAAAGGCAACCCTTGTGCTCCCACCTCCAATGTTTCCATGGGGCACTGATGCCCAAAAGTCAGGGAGGGGATATTTACTAATCCGTTCTGTCTTCCTGGAAGAGTGGGGTTACAGTACAGAGGAAATGTTGCTTCTTATCCATTTTAAATTGTAGAAGTACTTAAGATTACAGAACCATGCACTGCTAAAACCACTTTACCATTGTACTCCTTCCCGTGTCCTCCACCATGGGCTGTGAACGCTGGGTTGGAATCTCTGAAGCCCAGAAGATAATTCTCCTAGAGTAAATGAGCCATCACAGGAAAATCTGTGATACCTAGAGAATAAATAAACCAAAGCCCTAATCACACATCTTAAAAGATGATTTTTTTTAAAAAATGGATGCCTGCAGGAGATTCAGGAGAGACTAAAAGCTTTAACTCTGCCACTAAACCCTATTATGACTGCCCATCTTTTATTTACTTTTTTTTCCTGATAAAGAATCAAGTAAATCATATCTCCTATGAACAATACTTTAGACACATCCATCAGTTTATTGGCTTTGATGGGTTTAAACTAAGAAAAAAAGAAACAAAAAACCAGAAACCCTATTCAGAACGAGCCTACAACCATCTGTGGGTTATTTTTGTGTGTGTTGCTAACGATTCCATTTATCTAGTAGTCCAAAATATCTCCTTGCAGAGGTGTGTGCATGTGTCTGAGGACTGTGAAGATGGCAAACAACTTCTTTGACACAGGATGTTATGCAAGCCTGAACATAAAATATGGCTCTGGTTTATATCACTTATTGGATCCACTGTGTGTTGCAGCTATAAAGCAATTCATGCATTCTTTTGCTATCAATTTTAGCAAGTAAAGGAGTTATAAAATAATCATATTTACAATTCTGAATCTATGTACACCAGGCTATAAAACCCCTCAGCAGAGCACTCCTATACCTGCTTCTGTCAATTTTGGCCTCCATCAGATTTCAGCATGTTTAAATTCAAGCTATGCTGAAAATCTGTTCTTCTCTATTTCAGGAAATACAATTGTTAAACTGATAATCACCAATGACTGGTAATTAAAATGCAGCTTTTTCCTTGTCTTGGTACTTCTATGACTCTCCTGCTATGTGATCACCCCAGGTTTAATATCCCTGCACATTGTGCACCTCTGTGAAAGAACAGACTGTAAGAAGTAAATAGTGAAAAAGAATATTTGAAATAAGCAAAGATATTCCTTTAAAAGTAAATAAAGTACCTTTTTAAACCTTAAAGCAAATTATTTTCATATGTCCTTGGCACTGTGTCTGGTAGTCAAGAACAAATTGCATGTGACTTTTGCTTTCAATTGCTATCTGATATTGGAATAACACCACTGGAGCTATACCTGATTCTTGTTAGCACCAGCGAAGGCTGAAACTTTAATTTTATTTATTGCTTAATTACAGTAACTCCACACATTAATTTGAAAATAAAATCATGCATACGCTTTAATGCTTAAAGGGCAAAAACCTAATTGAAGGTAGTAAAGTGAGATTTGCAGCAAGTGGTGCTGGGAGTCAGGCAAGAAATGGATGCTTTGCTAACAACACTATTTGGGCCATATTTTATCTTTGCTGCTTTCCACAAAGAGAGATGCTGTGAATAGGAGCTGGTGTTAGGAAGTCAGCTGCTTTGGGATTCAGTGAGCTGGTTTTAAGGTAATGGAAAGGGGCAACATCTGAAAATAGAAAAATAAATAGGAGGAACTACATCCTTGGAAAACAGGAGTCCATGATCAGGCTCCAGGAAACTGCTTATATCGAGCTTAGTTTAATCTTTTCAGACTAAGAAAGTGGTAAACCTTGGAAGTGGTAAGTATGCTCCATCTCTTCATAAAATATAGTAAAACAATCTCTGTTCTCCCTGTCCATGTTTTTGATCTTTTTTTCTCTGCTTGAATACTTTCTGTTGTTTTACTTTCCAATTCTCTTTTTCACTCTAATTTCCCCCTCAGGCTATTTTTGTACATTCTGTATTTCATCATCTCTTTTCACAATCTTTCAAATACAGATTTCTCTTGTGATTTTCATCTCCTTTTAGCAGCTATTTTTCCTTTCAAGTATTTCCTCTTCCTTCTTTAATGAGATTTTTTTTTATGGTCATTTTTAGGCTTCCAGTCTAGAATCCCCCCCTTTCCCTCTCTGCACTCTACTGAGCATGCTTTTGTCCATATAGCTTATGTTTTTCTCACCCCCTAACTCTACCATCTCCCTTCTGCCCTTTTCTTCTCCCCTTTCCCCCCCTGCCCCATGGGATTAATTTTGTTTTGTCTACACCTAATTTATCTCCTTTCACTGCACTCAGCTAACTCCCATGTTCTTTCATTATGCATTGTGGTCATCTTAGATGGAAACTGCATTCAATAACCTAAAAATTATTTTGAATTCCACCTCCTTTTTCTATTCTCTGTCCTTATGTTTATCCTATGCTATGATTAACAAGGAAGATAACTATTTTCTAGCTAAAGGATACTTCGGTATCCTTATAATCTAAAGCACGCTTCATCTCTGTCTCTCTCTGCCTCAAAGCCAACCATGGAGAGGAACTCATGTGGCACCTAGTTCAGGCCATTTATGAGATTAAGGCTTTTGAGACTCTAAATTACCCTGGAGGGAGGGGAAAAAAGGGCAAAAACAAACTGTGGAAATTGTAGACAAATGACAGTTGTCTTGCCTTTTGTAAACCAGTAAGGATTGGTTAGCCAACGGCCTGAAGCGTAATGTTGCAGGTACAGAGTGTGGGAGAAGAAATCTTTTGCATTCAATACGGTAGCCTTAATTGTAAAATGAACAGTGTATCTTTCTTGGAGCTAGATCCAGGTTTCTCCTGGCTGCTGTAAAATAGGGCTGATGAATAAGGGTGGTCTGATATGTAGCAAAGGGAGCTTAAGAATCCAGATGCAGACTCGATACCCTAAAATCAAAGCAACAGTTTTGGTCTGATCTTGAAGAAGTGACGATGTGATTATTTTGATTTTCAAAATCTGACCAAAGTTCTGATCTTGGCTTTACTGAAAACAATGACAAAGTGTCTCTGAGCAAGTTTCCAAGATGGAGCATCTCAGGATTGGTTCCTTGTGATATGGCATGACTCAGTAATGTGAATACATGATTTCTAGTAGATGCCGGGGCTCATATCAAACTAAGCAATTTTGTGGTGTGTGGTAGGGTTTTTTTGTTGCTTGTTTGGGGTTTTGTTGTTTTTTTTTTTTCTCTGAAAATGTTGTGATCAGATTCTTCCTTTAAAGTGCTCTACCTGCTTTATAAATGTCACCTTAGGCTGTGAGACATCTATGGTGATCAATTTTCCTCGGTTACCTTCTGTGGATATTCCTATGTGATGAGAAAAGCCATTCCACCTTGTTTTTTCTCTTTAATATATGTAGTTTGGGCATCAGTCAGCCTGTCCTTCACTGTGTTATTTGAAATGTGACATGGTTGTGTCTTTACTGATGTGGCCAGATTGTGGTGTTTGACAAGCTGCCACAGATATTCCCTGCTTAGCCCACAGGCAAACCCAGATCTTAAACCTACAGAGGCTGATGAGATCCTAAGCTTATGGCTATCTGCATGACAATCTTTTATCCTCGAGCATCTTGATGCCTTCTGCACTGGAAGTTCAAATTAAGCCACGCTATCACAAGCATCATCAGGTTGTGTTTTCTGTGGGGACTTCTTATGACAAAAATAATACCTATTTCAAGTGTATTCCTCAGGAATGTTTTCATGATCAAAGGAAAAATTATGGTAAATTGGCTATGCTGCTCCCTACTGAATAACCACCCATATGGAAAGTACCCCCCTTTCTGAAAAGTTTGAGACTGGGGGAGTGCTGTAACAGAAACAGCTCCAACTTTTTTCACATGGGAAGGGCAACACCCACACTTTTGACTTCATCAGAAAAGAAAGAAGGATTCTTGTCTGCTGGTAGACAGGCAGTCTGTGTTGGTTTGTTGGCACTGTACAGGACCAGGATATTTGTCAAGGAGAGCAAATATGGCAGTTCTCATCACTACATAGTTGGAGTACAAGATTCTTGATTTTAGTCAGAGCTGAACAATGCGGAGTTGTAATTCCCACTAGGAGGTTCAATGTCATACTGAATGTAATGGGGCTGAAATAAGGACCAAGAATATTTTTTGTATAAAAGTCCATTTCCAATCAGGTAAACATGAAGATGCTCTATTGTGCTTTTTTTTTTTTAACACTACTCCAGTGAAAATTACTGAAAACATCTTCAAAGAGAACATTTGAGGATTTAACTTGCAGGAACTTTAAAACTGTCTGGTTCTGTCAATGAAATTTACTGGGATCTGAAAGTCCTCCATCCTAATCAGCTCTATGAAGCTCTTCTTAACAGCAATTTCTTCGTTGATTATTCTTTGCTGTATTGCAAGCATTTCAGCATGTTTGGTACTTACTCTTCTGTGTCAATGGTGGAAGTGTAGCTTTTATATTACCTTGTGATTCTTCTTTAATATTCATATCCCTACAATATCTGCTTGTCAAGGCTTTCAGCAGAAAGCTAAGGCTGTAGTTAGATAAGTATTATTACCACTTTCTTAAAAGGAGAGAAAATAAAGATACAGTCAGTGCTGATTTCTCCAAGGTCAGGGAGAAAGTGAGCATACAGGGGGTGGGGAAGTACGTAAGGGATTTAAAAAGGGGAAAAAAAATCACTACAGCTGGAGTTAGATTGTCCTGTTAAAATTACAAATCTGCAGCACCGCTCATGCCATTCAGCTGCTATGAAAAAGGCCACTAATAGTATCACTCACCGAAAGCTGACAGTTACCCTTTGAGGCTGACCTTTTGTTAAACCAATTCTCCCTGACTCAGATTGTAATGTATCAAGATTTCCCATTTCAGAGAGTTTGATGTAGAGTAAATAGTCCAGAAAATTAGTAACAGTGGAAGAATCTCTACCAGCAAAAGGCAAACTTTCTATAGTTGCTGCTCATTTTTTCTATAGGCAGGTCAACATTATCATTTTAGTTCAGGTCAGGAGTGAGCTTTCGGAGTGACTCAGACTTATCCCCCCTCACCACTTTTAAGTTTGTGTTGTGGAGTGGTCTTGGAGTTCACAGTTGAATCCTTTTTGAAGAAACTAAATCAGAAGATGCATTCCTACCACTAATGGGTGCCCAGTCCATTGGACCAGACCAGTTCAAAACACATAGCAAAGTGCGTAGAGTGAGTACATCAGATCTTCAGACCAAACGTTCTGCTCTGCTGACTGTCTCCTACTTCATGACACTATCGCTAATGAAAATACAGACTCTGTGCCAAAAGAAAGCACCTGACCTGAATCAGATATTGAGCTTACAAGTGAATGGTGTTCTTCAGGCTTCCTAGTTTGGTCTGATCTGAATTTGAACATGACCAATGTCTTACAGAGCTTCTTGGGCTGCGTGGACAGTCATGTAAAGAGCAGTTTCCAGGGGAAGCTATTTCCTGAGCAACACATTTTTCTGTACAAAATAGTGGCTGAAAAGACTTATAGGTTGGCTTTGAAGTCTCCATACTGTATTAAGAAGTCAGCTCAGGATATCAATTAGGCACAAGGCTTCATGCGTGTTCTTCATCTGGCCTGTCCAGGTTGCATGAAAGTGTGGTGCTGCCCCAAGACACCTCAAACTTTTCCCTTCTAGTAAGCTCAAAGGCTCAAGCAATCTGTCCTGTGTACTTACTATATCTGATGTGGGCAATAAGTAGTATTTGGCTCAGGAAAGGGCTCAAACGTCCATTTAAATGATTGCAGACATTCTCTTATGAAACACTGTCCAGTGAAGTCATTAACTAAAGTTGGAATGCAAAAAATATTTTGATCCAAAGAAGACAAAAATTCAGGAGCCTGCAAGTATGATTTTGACACTTCTATAAATCAGTATTTGTACTTTGGGCTGTACCTTTGAAAAACTAATCTGACATATTGGGTCTGGTGGGGCCATCTGCTTGCCCTTCCACAGCAAACTACAAAAAATCTCCCCACTGGGCCTCTTCTGTCTCTGAACCCTGCTGCCAGGAAGGTTGCTTGGCCATTGGGAATTGGCCACAGCTTTGCAGTCCTGACCGAAATGGCAACACAGACAGGGCATTGATGCTGTGCGTGGGTGGGTATCTTTAAGTTCTATCACAGTAGTTCTGGAGTTTTAAGAGTTATTACCTGAAAAAGCCATCCTATCTGGAAACTACTTTACAGCCACATAATCCCCCATGAATCTGTAATTCAGGGAATCGTATTATAAAAATACTAGATATCATAATGATATGATGAAATAGGAAGCTTAAGTAATAAATTCCTATGGGTAACCTGTTTTACATTCAGCACTTCAAAGCACAGAATATTAACAAATGTCTTGTGTGCTATTGGGAACTGCATAAATAATAACAGTAATAGGGATTAAAGGAAACTATAGTAGTAAAGGCCACGTGTGTCTGAAATTACAAAGTAATACATCAGCCTGCAGAACAAGACAATGTTTTAAGGTTGAAAGAATACATTGTTTTAAGCAAATTGCCCTGGAGAAAATGACAAAAATATATCATTTATGAATAACTGGTGGTATTTATAATAAATGTTGTATGTAAGAGAGCTGTAGCATGTTAAAATATTATAACAATCACTGTTCGGACGTGGCTTGAGACTGATGGAGTAAGGATGCTTGTAGCCAGTGTTCTGTTGCGTGGGTACTGATTTCTGGATGCAGAAGCATATTTTTAATTTTTTTCCTGCTTACTAAATAAGGATTTCTCAGCTCTTTTATGTATATTTACAAGGTGATCTAAAGCACTCTGCAGTCAATGGAAGTGTTCAGTAGGCATCAGATACGACTCACTTGAGCTGGGTCCTCAGCTGGTATCTTTTGGGGATAAAAGTCTAATACTTTTGGGTGTTTGATTCTTAGTGGGGCTTACTCTGCAAGCCAGATTCTTGAAAATCCAACACTGGATGCTTACATTGCTTGAGGAGGGCAGCCACAAGGCTAGCTTTGCTGTCTATACAGCCAGCAAGGCTGACTCCAGGCACGGCCGATGGCTGTTCTCACATATAGTATGGGCTCTCAAGTGCTCATACATCAGCAGCTTAGTAGGCTTTTAGATATTGGGCACAACTATACCTACTGCTAGTTTGCCAGTGCTGTCAAAGCTGTGTGAAAAAAATCAGCTCTGCAGTCGGGAAGCAGATGAATCACAGAGCACCCCGTGCTTTATGAGCACTTTTAAGCCCATTCATAAGTATAGTGTTATGACATCCACAACCCAGCAGACATGAGAGCGCTTTTGTGAAAAGGTATAGCTGCAAGGACAAGGTTAATTGCCTCAGTTAAGCATCATGCTAATAGATATTGCATTAGACTGAGGAGTGGTGGATATGTATGTGTTTTCTCCCTTTCTGCTACATCATTCAATATTCAATTTCTGCCACTTCTCAGATGTCATTTGTGCAGTCCTTGCTGTCTGTAGCAACCCTGAATGCAAATTTTTTTTTATGTGGATGCCTTCAAAGTTTGATTATGTTAGAAGTGTTAGAGTTTCTTCCCTCTCTGGGGGAAAAGAAATGTGTTGATCAGTGTTTACCTCTGCAGTGAATATGTAGTCAATATTTCCGTTAAACAGAATTCCACCTAAGATATTATTGGCATGAGCTTTGTTAACTAGAAAATGCATTGAATGTTGACCTGGCTGACAAATTATATTGACTTCTAATGTGGTTGGAAGCAAGAAATTTCATTAAGTATGAACTGTTAATGATTTGAATAATTGGACTGAGAGAGGAAAAGAGATCAGTGTTGATACATAGAGAATTGGGCTGGTGCTAGCCCTGTAAAAATGACAGCAAATAAAGCAAGTATTTGAGAAAAAAGTCTGACCTAGGAAGGCTGTGGGGAAGGTTCTTAGGTAACAGAAAATGTCCCTGTCTGCTTGTAACATGAAAATATTTTGGAATATTCTGAACATTTTACTTTTAAATTTCAAATTTTGTCCAAACAGACAGGTCTGGGAGTAATGTCAAGAAATCCCAACACTGTCATGGATGTTCTCTTTTTCTCCTTTTCTTTAACTAGCTGTGGCTGTAACTCACATCTGGGGAATTTTTAAATTTGAACTGAAACTATATGCAAAAATAAATGAGAAGAAGTGAAGGTGGTAGATAATCCTCCCAGGTTACCATAGGCTGCCAGTAGTTAGTATGACTCCTACCATGAAAATAGTTCTGGCTCAATATCATGGCTTTATCCCTGCAGGTTTTGTCCTGCTGTAAAATTGAAGTTGTGCAGATCCATTCAGCTCACACGTAGGTTTGTCCATTGCGTGACCTGCGCTCGCTTGATCTTCATTCTCTTGCAAGATTTCCCAAAGACGTCTCATGAGGACAATGTCTCTGGTTCTCATGCCAGAAAGGCCACCGCACTGCAGGCCATCCTTGGCCTCCAAGCTCTGAAGAGAAACTGGGGGTGGGCATGGAAGTATCTAGTCCAGATAGGACAGATAGTCCAGGGGACAGCGAGCTTCCAGAGAGATTCCTGCTTGTTTGTGGAGCATCACATTTGGTTATGAACTAGGAAATGCCACCGGTGAGAAAGCACAGATCACTAGGTGAGATTGTACCTACCATTTCATCAAAACCTGCCACAGACCACTTCTTACCTTCACCAAGTGCAATGTAGTAAAATTAATGATACCACTGTTACGTGAATAAAGTAAACCAGACCTCTTGTGGGCTTGAGATGTGCTAGCTAACCTGTGCTTAGCTTCCAACCCTTCATTATTACACACATGCACAGAACCAGATAAAATAAATCAGCAGCACTCTGGAGCAATCACCACAGAGAACCCAGGACTGGAAGCAGAATTACTTGCTCGTTTTATGTAGTCCCTCTACATGACAGCTGAGGTGTATCAGAGGAAAAATGGGATGGGTTTCATTATTAGTAGCTGTTTTGTACTTGTCTTATGGCTAGCAAACTCTTATTTCCAAAACTTACAGTCCAGTGCCTTTTATTAGTGATAGCTCTGTATAGTTACTTGTTAATACAAGAGACATTCTGGAGGACTGAGATCCATAACAATCTCTGAGTAATTTCCTGCATGAATGACTTTGTGTAATTTATTATAGTCACAGGGATACAGCTGAGAACTGGTTAGGATGTTCACAAGTTTTACTTCTCCATATTAAACACTTGCATACTGAGCAGTGAGCATTGATTTTGCTGTAACATCTCATTTTAGGATGCTCATCATATTACAAAATCTAATAATATGCTTATCAGAATCCCTTAACCTATAAGTATATTTTTCACTGTCTAGTTTATCATTCTTTTTAATGTTTTTATATTACTGTTTTGCAGTCCATGCCTACTCAGAAATAGACATATATATGTATAAAAGAATATATATATTCTGTTAATCTGCCAAGCATAAAAAGTTGATTAAAAAAAATCTTGTTTATTACAGTCCAAAAAGTCTTATCAATTATTAAATCTTTCCAAATCTCTCTGCTTTATAGTGAAACCAACAGAGTTCAAGTTATGTTTTTATGACTCTATTATAAATTGGAGGCTATAATTCTTGTGAAAAAAGTTATTAACTAAGGCAATTTATTATGTAGTCTAAGAAGTAACCAACTTCTCTGAGAGTAGCTATAAATATAGGTTTTCAGACTGTATAAAAAGGCAGTCAGTTTGGAAACATTCAAAAAACTTTGAAGCAAAGGGCACACACCAAGAGGCGCCCAGGCGGTCACGTAGGCACCAGGTTCAGCTTCACCGTGCTGTTCTGCAGTGGGTTTCTCTCTGTGCATGACTTTCTGCACAGCGGAATATCCAGCCTGGTGTTTCTGAAAAAAGTGAGAGGACAGACTAACAAAGCATACAGATATGCATATGGATTTTCCACTAAAATAGTGAACAAAGCTCACTAGCTTCCTCTTTTCCAAAAGCTGTCTCAATTTTTCTTCATGCTATTCACTGTCCTTTTCAGATCATACTGCAGAAAAGCTTCCACGTTCTTCCTACTTGTCCAAATACCTCACCCGGCTCCCTAATATCCTCAGTTCCCTCTCTTCTCTGGGACCAGCTTGCTTGGCTCGTTTAGACCTGTCTTTGTCCAACTGCCTCCCTGCCTCTTGGGGACAGAGATAAGGGCTGAGCTCCACCTTCCTTATCTCTGTGGGGCTCTAATAAGGTCTCTGTTCTCCCCAGCTGCTGGAATTCCTACCATTTCTCCTGTCACCTATTTAGAGTTCCCTGCCCTTCTGTTGCAAGCAACAGGTAAGACAACTGACCAAGTATATATCAGCTGGTTTGGATGCCTCAGCTTTTTGCACACAGAGAGATATTAGAGGGGCCTGAAGATGCAGAAAATTCATCCTCTGAAAATCAGGCTTTTTAAGTGGCTTCAGGCTGGATAATCAGAAATGTTGCTAGCAATTTGGAGAGCTTGGGTATAGCCCATGCCCTGAGTCCTTACAACAGTAAACGAACAGATCTGTGTTCTGGCTTTTTCTGGGCTGGCAAAGGAAAAGCAATATTGCCTCTACGCCTCACGGATGTGTAAGTCTTCTGCACTTTACCAGCCCTCCAACTCTTCTCCTGTAGCGGCTGTTGCTCCAGGGGGTTATCCTCCTTCTCCAAGTCTTTCTGCAACTCTTCTGTCTGTCTGTATTGTGGTACTCCATTTCCTCCACACCTCTTCTCTTGACTTTGTTATTTGTCATCTGTGGAAATGAAGAGCAAAAGACCATTGATGAAGAGCAAAAGACCATTGATGAGCAGCAATTGATTGTCTCCTGATCCATAACAAGCAGTATAGAACTTTCCATTAACTGGATCACACTTCCAACAGCATTTACATTTCCAACGTCAATGTTGCCAGCTCCCAGGGCAGACTTTGAATCATATGACAAACTGCAACTAACTTAAAAAACTGCTCATCAAACAAAGTTCTTAGAAACTTTTATTTACTAGATGGATATTAATCTTTAAGATGCATTTTTGTTGAGAGGCATTTAAGGACTCAGCTTCCCATCATAGCTGGATACCATTAAAGAGGGGCTATCTAAAAAAAATAGCCAGGCAGTGAGGGCTCATGTGTAGTGTGGCTCACAGCAGAAAAAAAAACAGTGTTTGGAGTAATGTGTTATTTCAGCTACTTAGGTTATTTTCTGTTGTCCTGTTCTGTAGTGTATTTTTGTTTGGTTGAGATATTTTATTTTATATTCCAGCATGGTCAGAGCTAACAATACACATCTTTTATTTCATGCTGTCCTTTGCAGTTTCAGCTTTAATTCTGAAAATTTGGCTTATAAGCTTCAAGACAGATAAAGAAAAGAGTTCCGAAGATCAAAGAGGTGGTAGCAGATGAAAGAACACTGGAGAATGCCTTTAGGGATTAACAAGGAATCTTGAGGAAAAGGCACCAAAGATCCAGTCAGTCACCACCAAACTGTGGAGAACAATCTTCTCTGTGAAAAAAGCAGAATTATATAAGGAAGGATGATTGCTGTTATTTAGGCAAAAGCTGAATTTCTGATGGTGGTGTGAGAGAGAATACATAGGAAGAAAAATGTTTTTTGCCATCATCCTACAGTGAAAAACAGAAATAGCAGTGACCCTATGTTAGAGGATTCATTATTTATAACTCTCTTGAGACATAATGTAAAATAGTTCATGTTCTTCATTCACCCCTGTGATTTGAAGCATAGGGAATGAGTTTCCTTCTCTGATATGTTCAGGCTCTGCTAAGAAAAGTTAATGTTTCTGTAAGAAATCTGTAGAGTTGCATGATCATATGTTCCACTTAAGTATGGAAGTAACAACTCATGCTGCAAGTACGTAAGAATAAGCAAAGGCGGCCCTGCAATAAATCATCTTTCCAAACAGTACATTTAGATAATGAGCATATGAAAATCCTAATACGGAGCCTATTACTTAATGGAAATTCTTCCTGCTAAATTTAGTTAGCTCTTGTACAGGCTATGGAAGCAGAATAAGTATCTGCTACCAAATTCTAGGTCATTACTGCATCTTTCTCTGACATATAATTAGAGAAACTACCCACAGGAGTCAACGGCAATAACCTGTTCTGCTTTGTTGGAAATGTGGAGTCTAACAACTTTGCCATGTGGCAGCTGAGAGCATCCTTTGGCTCACTGAACACACTGAGTCAATAAAAGCTGAGTAAGAGCTAAAATTGGCTTATATTGCATGAATGACTTTGACTGTCTTAAACCGTTTATATTTATGTTCATTCCCTCCTTGAACCACCCCAGAATTTTCACATCTGGATTACTCAGTTACTTTTTAAAACATAAGTTAGTTCGTGCAATTAAGGACTCTCTTCAAACAGTGAATTCATTCAAAGTACTCAGCCTACCCAGAAAAACGCAGCTACTATTTTTAAGTGTTCTTAATTATTTGCTCTGTTCAGTGTCCTGTGACCCTTGTGAAGGGTATATGAATAATTCATTGGTGCATATGCCTTGAATCACGGAAAACGTTTTACTTCTTTTGTTCTATCTAGCTCTAATAACTAACTGTTATCTACAGCTCACTGTCAGGACATCCAAGGCAGGGAGCTTTACCTAGGTCCATAAATGAAGTATTTTATAGAAAACTGCCCTGAAACAAGCCAAGCCTGCAGTAAATCAGACTTGGGTATGTGAAAAGATTCAGCCTGGGCCAAACTGTTCTGCTAAGTGGGTAGCTAATGGGATGAGAAAATGATGGGAGGGAGTTATAGTGACACTGTCTGTCTAACGTTTTGCCTGTTTTGATAAGGAAGAGATAGGTGGAGGACTGTTGGATTAGGAAGATCAGAAAAGGTTAAAGGAAGCATTAGCAGAGAGTATGAAGAGGTTAGTAGCTGAGAGACTTGCAGACACTGAAGATGAGGTTGGTTACTCCTTGCCCAGCTATAGACTTGGTGGAGATTTGGGGAAGTTGCCCTGTCTCAGTCCCTGCAGCTTGGGTTGCTTCACTCCTTGGTTCTCCTGGACTTCAGAGGGAGTCAGGAAAGACTTAGGCTCAGCATCAGTGGGGCACATACAGCCTCTGGAAGGGCTGAGGAAAGCTAAAGACCATGGTAGGGTGAATTTCTCATGTTTCTGGAGTGCACTAGGATTTTTCCATACCTACCCATGGTCTCAGGATGCTGTAAAAGCTTTGTGTCACCCTGGTGTGTGTCTCTAAACACTCAGGAAATTTCTGGCACTCAGCATCTCACAGGGTCTAGTTCTACCACAGCTTGTAAAGTCCACACGTAACTGGTGCAGGAAGGTCCCTTCAAGCCTCAGGCTTTTGAAAAATGGATGAGGTTTACTACCATAAATGTCATCACAACCAGCTATTTATCAAACCACAGTACATTGCACACTGGAAAGACAACATGCTATGGTATTTGCTTTCACTGGACATTCTGGGATAAGAAAACAGCCTAGCAAAAATCAAAGAGTTTTAGCAATTATTTAAAGGAAATAACAAAGTGATCCAAAATATACTCTTCTTAGGTTATTAAATTACAGTAAAAACATTACTCCTGCACAGGCCATTATTTTACCATTAGCTTAATGTCATCAGTTAATGAAGACTTTCAAGAAACATTCATGCAGCTATCATATATGGTTTGTTAGGCTACACACACCCACGGATAACGGACGCAATTAAAATCCTGCCAAAATAATCATCTTTGAAACAAAGCTTTGCCAGGGTCTGTCAGTGCTCCAACAGCATATGTTTTTTTTGGTGGTGGGAAATAGTTTTAATTTTACCCATATGGATGTTTGCTTCCCACTAACTCTAATTTTGCCCATAGCATGAAGCTAGGAAATTTTCTGTCATAAATGATTTACTGTTGCAGTTCCACCCCCCACCCTGCCCCAACCTCCTTCCGCATTTCAGGAAGGTATGTTTAACATATGTCACTGATAAGGAGGAAACAAAATGGTTAGAAAAGGAATAAGCATCTAAATGATGATAGCCCTCTAGCAAAATCATCATGCTAGTATTTCTGCTTTGTTTTTTTCACTTTGTAACCTCTTGGGACTACAATTTATTTCAGTAGCAGCTGTATCACTTCTGCAAAATAAAGATTTAGCATCTTTCTACCGATACTATATGTTTTAGCAAAGAATTAAGGCATAGTTTAATCTTATTACATTTTATTATAGGGAGGTTAAGACTCATAGTGGAAAAGATACGAATTAATTAAGCAGAGCTGTCTGTATTCGCTCCTTACGACTGCTTCAGTAGATATTAAAGAGCTCCTTTCATTATTTAAAGAAAGGTAATCCCAATGAACTGGTTAACATTTACTCTACATGGTAATAGCACAGTATGGCACTGCTACAGCGTACCTGGAAAATATTGTTCATTAGCTGCAGCTTCTACATGTCTGCTACCATTTCAGGCACCACAAAGTCCCCTGAGGCAGGCTGTATAAAGAAATACTAGCTGTAGTAAATTCCCCTTGCCATCCCTGCCTTCCCGCCCACCCCATGAATTCCTGCCTAGCTAGCAGAATAAAAAAAATGCTTAAGCATGAAAAAGTTGCAACTCAGTTTGAGTTGTTTCAGAAATCTAAATCTGCTGTTTGGTTTTCAAAATGGACTGCTCTTGAATATTCAGATTGAGACCAAATTACAATGGATACAAATTCAAGATAGCTGTACACCACCCATGGGTTTTAGTCAATATTTTGAATGATATTTTCACCTGTTAATCTTTTTCCTTATGTTGTCCCTTCTGCAAAGAAGTTTATTTTGCATTCATGTTTATGGATGATGTCCTACAAATAGGTCATTCTACCTTTCAAAAGCATTTGCAAATGTTTTCAGAAAATAAGTTTCCTGGAGACCATTTACGACCTGCTGGACATCATGGAATGAAATTAGAGATCTTAAATTCATCCTCTTTATATGTAAATGATCCTGAGTCACCATTTTAAAACTGAATTTAGAACTGGTGATTGTTTAGCAAAAAACTAGCACTATACACGCTGAGTACGTGTTGTCTTCAGCCTGCTGAGATTAAACAGAAGACTTCTCCCATCTCTACCAGTGCTTCCAGCACAAAGCTGAGACAGGACAGAGCAGAGAAGCTCACAAGGTCATTGGCCAAATTGTCAATGCAGTATCTTTCAGAAGGAATAGACTGATTTTTTTCCAAAACTTCAACCAAGCAATGTGATAAAGAAGCCCATGCCGCTTGGGGATGTACAACTTTTCTTTTGCTGAAAGGTTATGAAGCATTTCTAGAGAACTTAAAAAACTTATTTGCACATTGATGCTCATGCCTTATAAAACAAAATGCTGGGGGGTTGGAGTTGTCAGTTTAGAGAGCTGTCCCTTGAACTGTGCTATCAATTTGCAGGAGACGAAACAGAGAGAGATGGGGGCTTCAAATGCCCACCCCTATGTAGAGTGTGCATTACTGTTCACAGTTAATTTATCAGCATCATCTCTTCCTCATATGTTCCCTGTTGGCACAGACCTCGAGTAAGGGAAACTGTAGGCTGTCGCTGTCACCTGTGCCATTGCCCTCTCGGTATTTTGTGCCCTCAGTGCAGGAGTGGGGTCCTGGAGAGTGAGGCCACTGATTGCTTTGATCACCAGAAGTGGCAGAAGTCAAACTGCAGGGGCAGCCAGCCTAGGGTGGTTGTTGTTCATCCTACCTACTGGCTGGGAATCTGTGGTCTGGTAGTGACACAGAGAGGAAATCTTAGCCAGTTCACCTGAATTACCCTCTGTGTCTTGCAAATAATGTCCTGAGACCTTCAGCAGCTTGTCTCAGAAAGAAAAGAGAAGAATTTTCTTGAAATCCTTGTTTTAATTAAATAATTTTTTCCCTAATAGTCTTCCTAATTTAAATTGTTGGATTTTATGTCTTTAATGACATGCGTGCCACATGGCCAGGACTACAGAATTCTGCTCTCAAGATTGGCAGATGTTTCTCATAATTAACCCAGTTTTCAGCCAAGGAAGGAAGGCAACGTTTTTCAGACTTGTGTACTGAAGACCTAAAAATACACACCGTGTCAGGATGATCTGCTTTCCAAAGGCACTAAGCAAACACAGTATCTTTTAATGTGTGGCAAAATCAGGTCATCTGAATTCAGGAATCAGGTGTGGATTTGAGCACCTAACTAGGCAAACCAGCCTGAACAGCTGCTGTTGCAGTTGATAGCAAAAAGCAGAGGAAAAGATAAAAAGAGGAACAAAATCACCTGGGTGCACGCTGCAGCAGCACAGCAGTCCGTGGGAACATGACCATCCTCACTTGCAAGGTTTGTTCATGCTGTAATCAGTGTCAGGGCTGACAGTCCTGAGCTGTACAAAATTATGAAGGTCTTACAGGAGGCCTTTGTGGAAATGAAAAGCAGCAGTTCCGAACACAGTTTTTTCACCCAAATTTTAAGTTCAGCAGATTACATGAACTAGGAACTAAATATGCTGTTATGAAGTTTATGCTTGATTTTCTTTGAAAATCAGAACAACAAAAAAGCATTGTGCACCCGCTGAATTTCTATTAGCATATTAAAACAAACTCGATGAGCTATAGCAATGTATTTTGATTTAAGTCAACTTATTTTCTTAACCAAAATTCTGTATTCTACCAACAATGTCTCCGAGTGGATTTTTATTGGTGGATTGCAACTGTGGAGCAACTACTCCTCAGGAATAGTAATAAATGCAAATGCAGTGCAAAACATCTCCAAAAATCTTGAACTTAGGTAGTTTTCTGAGATGATTAAAATCTGCAGTGGGAATGCTGTTTTTATTTATTGTTTTGGAGGAGTTTCAGATCTTCATCTGTAAGAGAACGGGCTTGCAAGGTTTTGGTGCTGGCTGTTGGCTGTTCTTAGCACTTTCTATAATTTATTCCCTACTGCAATACAGCTTCAGCAGTCTGAGGAGAGAACTGGGTTCTTGGAAGGAAACCGGGATGTTTCAACTGAATTTGCCAGACAGATATGTTGTTTTTTCAGCTCTGTGGTGAAAGTTAAAAT
Organism: Theristicus caerulescens; assembly: GCA_020745775.1. Classification (NCBI taxonomy): domain Eukaryota; kingdom Metazoa; phylum Chordata; class Aves; order Pelecaniformes; family Threskiornithidae; genus Theristicus; species Theristicus caerulescens. Next base: position 122,059,516 of record CM036560.1, read on the forward strand.
ATTTTGCACAATATAAATGAAGATAATGGCAGAGTTTGCACTAGTGAACATACTTGTACACCTTAAGAGAGCCATTAAGGAATGACATTTTAATGAACTAATCTGTAACCATATACAGGTATAAATATATATCTGTATATATAAATATAATCCAGTTGATGTCTATCCTCATTGCAGGTGTTCAAGAAATGACAAAGACTAACATGAGTGTACAGACTGCCATTTCACAGGGGATTCTTTAAGGCAAATAAAAAAGTTTGGGAATACTTGGAAAGCAAAAGGAACATTTACTTCTCTTCCGTCAAGGGGTGAATGGTACAAGTTTCTGCTATATATCGCAACAGTGGGAAATTCAGTCTTTTACCTAAAGAGGGTTAGAGGGCTGGCTGTAGTCCTCATTAGCACCGTGCGCTCTGCCTGCAGAGCAGAAGAGGATGCAGGCAGAGAAGATGTCTGACTGAGCAAATGTCCTTGAAAGGGATTTACTTTCTAGGCCAAAAAATGTGTTTTTAAAGATATCCTGAGCTTCCTAAGCTTCTATTTCTTATAGCTTTCCAGTAGTGCCTAGTGGTCCCTAACGGAGAAGGCTATAAACACTCCTACTTAAAGACCATCTCAACCCCAAAAGTGCAATTTGCCTGGCAGAGTGAGGCATTTGCAGCCACTTTCTGAAGTTAAAATGCGATGGGTGACTTCTGGGGAAATACACTGTAATTAATGCTGGGGTCAGGTCTGGGACAGCACCCTTCACTCTCCTTCCCACTCTGAGGCAATGATTTAACGTGATTTAGCAAGTGTCTTCATTTGTGTGAGGCATCAGTCAAGTTCATGGGGGGCTGTGGTTAAGAAAGATTGGTTTTCACTTTTTGCACATGCTGGAATCTTAAACTTAGCATCCCTCAAATCTGAGCAATTTCTGTCTGTCCAAAACGCCACCGTCATTTCTCTTTTCCCACTTTCTCAATAATCAGCTAATTTATACTTCATCTATGACTCAGCATAGCTGCATTCATTTCATAGAGGAGCATCATTTTACACTATGTAAGCATCAGTTCATCAAATTCTCTCTGGCTGAAAAGACTTATTATATGCATTATTATTACAACAGTGATATTAATAAAGAAATTGCAGGGTACCGTTACAGTGAGCTGCAGGTTTTTTCCTCTGCCTGATCATTTTGGCGAGAAGACAGTAATTTCTTCCTACAATTTCATTTAGGGTCTGTAGAATTAAAGGCAATTTCTTTTACTGACAGTAAGAATAAGTATGTTCTATATTTTTTTCATAATAGACAGTATTATAATAAGTAATATATTTTCCTCACTCTCCTTAAAAAATGGTAGGTTTTATTAGTCCAAACTGACAGAGAACCAAACTATTCAGAAAACCTCTGGAATTTGCAATACATTACTATATAACCTGTCTATGATCTAAAAGATTGATTGCCCTTTGATTGCTTAATCCTATCAATTATAGCTTTATACTGTTGATCAGTTTAGATGCATGTGTCATCCCCACACTATCATTGATTAATTCCTTCTTACAAGCTCCTTATGGAAATACTATCCCAGTATTAGGCAATAGCAGGATATATATGAATGGGTCAACGAATGAATGCACATTTGCTGCTCTATGGATCAGGAGCCTGAGCTCCTCTGTCCCTGAAGTCCATAGCGACACTTGAGAACTGCCAGAGACCTACCATTAGGTCATTGATGACATTCCACTAGAAATGAGTAGGTCACATTTTGGTTATTATCTTTCATGCATCCCAGTAAAAAGGTGAAACCATGATAAGCCAAAAAAGAACATAAAGTCATGCTTCATGCTGATTGCATCCTTCTTTTACAGCCAGACTAGAATTTTTTTTATTAAACCTAGTGCTTTTACATATATCTCAAATATAAAGTTAATTGTCAGAAGTTTGAAATTACTGGCATAATTTCTGACTTTTGGGAAACTTATGATAATCATAGAATAGAATCATAGAATCGTTTAGGTTGGAAAAGACCTTTAAGATCATCAAGCCCAACCATTAACCTAGCACTGTCAAGTCCACCACTAAACTATGTCCCTAAGCACCACATCTACATGGCTTTTAAATACCTCCAGGGATGGGGACCCCACCACTTCCCTGGGCAGCCTGGTCCAATGCTTGACAATGCTTCTTTTGGTGAAGAAATTTTTCCTAATATCCATTCTAAACCTCCCCTGGTGCAACTTGAGGCTGTTTCCCCTTGTCCTATCGCATGTTACTTGGGAGAAGAGGCCAACCCCCACCTTGCTACAACCTCCTTTCAGGTAGTTGTAGAGAGTGATAAGGTCTCCCCTCGGCCTCCTTTTCTCCAGGCTAAACAACCCCAGCTCCCTCAGCCGCTCCTCACCAGCCTTGTGCTCCAGACCCTTCACCAGCTTCGTTGCCCTTCTCTGGCCACACTCCAGCACCTCAATGTCCTTCTGGTAGTGAGGGGCCCAAAACTGAACACAATATTCGAGGTGAGGCCTCACCAGGGGCGAGCACAGGGCGCCTACAATACCTATAATGATAGGTGTCAATCTAAATGTTATATTTTTCAGTGTAATGAAATGGAGAAATGGGTTAAAATTAATCAAAGATGCCCTTTAATCCAGAGGGGAGCCTCTACCATTAGTGCTTTGGGCAATATTAGAATGAGACTTTCTAAAATAGTTCATGCCCTGCAGGCTATCCTGGCTACTTTTCCATCATTTTAATGAAAACTCTCTTCTGAGGTGCTAAGAAGAGAGATGTTTAGTTTGCATTCAAAACGAAGTCTGGAGTCTCCATCGTTCTGACTTGTGACTTTATCCAATCTTTAGCCTTAGGGCTAAGAAGTCTCGTGGCTTGAGAGTGGAAGGAAGCAGATCCCCTCATCCTTCATGGACCTTAAACATGGCTAGAAACAGAAGAAATGTGGGGAATCTGCTACTTGCACTTTAAAAAAGCAACTATTTCAAAGACTGAGTTAAAAGGGACTTTACTAAAAAAGTTATCTATGGAACACAGAAAATGAATTAAAAATCATGAACACAAAATTAACATTTTTCAAAATGTGTTGCAAAATATATAAGCAGAATATATATTTAAACTCAACAAAAAGAAGAGACTTCTAATATCCGAACTTTTTAATTCTAAGGTATTAAGAAACAGTAACACATGGCTAGTCCACAGAACAGGACTGTTACCCAAATGATTTACCCTGATTACACAGGAAAATAGTCAGCCACTTGCTGACTGTATGGATAAAATATAGCAGGAGAAAACAACAGACATATTCAACCTAGCTTTCTGGAAACCTTTGATTTATCATTACTAGATGTAACTGAAATCCCATTCTCTCATCCTTTCTCTGTTCTTTTTCTTTCCATTTCCACTTTGCATCCCATTTCTGGTCTTTTTTTTCCCTATTCTTTGACTTTTGGAAAAAACTTACTATAGTAGAACACAAGAGCAATAAAGCATAACAAGAACCAAGTCAGGTTAATTTCTAAGTCTTTTTTTTCTCAACCATGAACTTGTGGGGATACGTTTTTAATATGCTCAGAGCTGTTTGTTAATTAGAAGATGTCATTGCCTTTGAGGACTCCAGGTGGTACAATCAAAATTCCAAAAGTCTTTGCCTACTTGTAGACAGCTTTGAAAACACATCCCTACAGTGACCAATTGGATCAAAATATGTAAAAATAGAAAAGCTACAAGGGGGTTCAATTGTTTAATCAAAGAGATGAATAGGAATTGCAAATGTATGTGCAATTGCCTTTGGGAAAGGCTACAGTAAATATGGCAGAGTATTGCATGAAAAAACGCTGACAAAATCCACTTTCCTGGAAGTGAGTTGAAGAGACAGGTCATCTCACTGGTGCAATCCGTTATCTTTATAAAGGCTGCAGGGTTGATTTTTTTTTTTATATTGTTCTTTTCCAAAATTAAATCTGCATTTTAAATCTTAACTCATGCCATCTTAGTAATTAGTTCCAGCTTCTATCTGTGCCAGTCACTGCCACTGTAATTTTTGTTAATTAAAACCAGTCATGGCAAGGGAAAATTAAAAATGTAAATGCCTCAAGTTTCATACCAGTCACTGTTGTGGAAATTTGGAAGCTTTGTTGAAAAAGCAAAATTTTTCACTGAAACAATTAATTTGCTGCTGTTGTATTTTTTTCAGCAGAATACCAAGGCTGAGGTTACTTAATATGATAAATATGAACATGTAGGCTGCATTTCGGTAAGCCATGAGCAAATGAATCAAATGCTGGTTCCAGGCAGCATCCCTTTCACCGAGAGAGCAATTGGCCAAATGTCTGTGGCAAGAGAGACCACATCCCAGTCTGCACAGCATCAGCTCCACTTCCGCGGTCTGCGCAAAAAACCAGAAGAGCTAGAACAGCGTGTTTGCTTTCACATGTCTTTCGCAACTATTTCTTCTTATTGCACCTACTTTCTTCATTGCTGTTAAGAGAGAAAAGAATGGATCAAATTCATCCTTGCAGTAAATCCACTGATGTGAGCTCACATTAGAAAACTTCATTCTTTTCAAAGGCAAAATTATCACAAGCAGTGAGAAGGGGTTTTGTGTCACATTAAGGCTTTGTAAAAGACCCAGAATTCTCATACTTTATTAATGAGGATTTTCTTTTGACAGATGCACTTTGTTATCCCAGTAGCTGCAAGTGGTTTCAGTGTTACAAGTACTTTTATGGGAAATGCCTGGGTTACTTACAGCTAAACAGTGATTTTTCAAAGAAGAGTTGATATGAAACCACAATGCATCAGTTAATGAGGAGTTTTTGCTATGCAGGCTCCTGCTGTTTGTGAATCTTTTTCTTTGAGGGAACACGGATAGGGCATCAGACGGGGACATAAGAGACTCACATTTTTCCTAGCTGTGCCATCAGTTTGTGGGATGACCTGGATGAGCCTCTTCATCTTCCCGTGAGACAGTTTTTCCTACAGCAAAATAAGCATCATGATACTTCTTTCCTTTAGAAGGTGTGTGGTGAGGAATGTCAAGTGCACTATAACACATAAGTATTCTTATTTCAATTATAAGAAGATAAACCTTTTCTTTTTAAAGCAGATGCCTGTTGTTGATCCCTTCCTGTGAATGCCTTGCCAGGCCACTAACACCGATGGACATCAGCAGCAAACACTTAACAGGACTAATTGCCACTGCGGTTACCACTTTGTATCATGTAAGGAATCACAATTAACCAAAGGCAAACTTTTTGGTATCTAGGGTACTGCTGAGTTTTGACCAGTAAAGGCTTCCTTTACTGGAAAACAGTGCATGGGTAGCACAGTTTTTCTATTCCTGCTTCAGAGCTACTTACAAGCAAAGCCATTACTTTTCCACGTCCCACATATTTACTAGTATTTTGTGACCTATCTGCAATCTGACGGTGTTGCCTATTACTAAATCTTGTTGTACACTAAGGTTTCTCAGACAGTGACTCACTCAACTGAAGAGAACAGATATTGAAAAATTGTAAATCAGATTGCTTTCAACCTAATCAAAGATGCAAGACCTCATTTTGCCCAGTAGCCCTTTTGAGGACTGAGGAGATCAACATGAAAATTGGAAAAAAAAGGTTGCTGACTGTTAAGAATAATGCAGTTGTTCTTTTCATTGAACTTTGTAATGAAACGAAGAATACACTTAATTATATGATCCCAATGGTAATATCTGAAATAATCAGGTTTCTATTTGGTTGTCTTCTTATTCCTCCCTGCCACCATCCTTGTGTAATTTCTAATCTTGCTAAAATAATTGTTAAATTACTGTCCAACGTTTAATGCATAAATAAGGATATGAAGAGGGCTAGAACAATGTAAATGTTCGCAGTACCAGCATAATTAGTCTCATCTGTTGCAAAAATAATTTCTTGAGTCGTATAACTTGTCCTTCCAAGTTTTAAAAACATGGAAAATAAAGCAAAAATTGAAGAAACATGATACCATTTAGAGGGGAAAAAATGGCTAAGGTTTTTTGTGGTTTTTTTCTCTGTAAATGAGCAATTATCCCTTAGTAAATTGTAGCACAATGGATTAGACATGCTTGTTGATACCATGTAAAAACCAAGCCTTTGGGATTATTTGTGTTTAAATTACTTTACAAAGGACTATAAAATACAAGATTATGTTTCAAAACTGGGTTTCATCCTTAAAACTGTGCAAGAAATCACGACTGTTGGCCATGCAAATCATCTGCATCTATCCAATTTGTTGACTTTTACTTGCCAACCAGCATTTCTACACCCTGGAAAGTCAGGGGACTTAAAATATTCTGGAATTTAAGACTTCCTACTTAAAACAATTTTGACAAATACAAAATCTTATGGATCTATGTCTGCCTAATTTCTATAGCACACTTTGTGTGCTCAACAATATTGCATGTATAGTGTGCACGAAAGGTTCTTATATTCAGGCCAAATAAGAGGAGGATTAACTTGTGGTAGTATGTTCTCTCTTTCTGGAAGGTTTCTCCTCATAGAATCATAGAATCGTTAAGGCTGGAAAAGACCCTTAAGATTATCAGGTCCAAAGGTTAACCTACCGTCGCCAAGTCCACCACTAAACCATGTCCTTAAGCACCACATCTACCCGGCTTTTAAATACCTCCAGGGATGGGGACTCAATCATTTCCCTGGGCAGCCTGTGCCAGTGCCTGACTACTCTTTCAGTGAAGAAATGTCTCCTAAAATCCAACCTAAACCTCCCCTGGCGCAGCTTGAGGCCATTTCCTCTCGTTCTGTCACTTGTAACTTTGGAGAAGAGCCCGACCCCCACCTCGCTACAGCCTCCTTTCAGTCAGTTGTAGAGGGCAATAAGGTCTCCCCTCAGCCTCCTCTTCTCCAAACTAAACAACCCCAATCCTCCTTTCCTGGAGATGGAAGGCAACCTACCTTGGCTGCCTTTCCTCTTGCAGAGAGAAAGCAGTTCTTGTTGTACTGAAGAGATAATGGCACGAATGGTCTTTGCACCTGAGCTTTCTGAGGCAGGAACCTCAGCACCCACTGGTGGGTAAGCAATCATTGAGAGGTTGACTGCTAGGGACAGGAGGACTGTGGCTCCCACTAGGCTGAAAATGACCCTGCAAGGACTATCAGTATTATATTTGATATTAAAAAAAGTTTTATTATTAGAAAGCCTTAAAAAGTCAGAATATTCATATTTATCAAGAAAAGAAACTTAAATGTAAAATGTGTTTTAACCTGTCCAAATGCAAGTCAGAAGTTTTGAGCAGTACATATTAAAATTTCAGAGGTATATTCTACAAAAAGTTAGAAAGTTAGATATAGGAACTTGTGGTTTTATTTGAGAAATTATTTGTTAAAAGGTTAAACATTTTTTGGAATCAAAATCAAGAATGCTTTGTAAATAGCACCACTCTGACTTCAAATCTCCTTTGGTTTCAATATTGTATAACTCATGCTAAATATTTAATTATTTTTTTATATTTTCTGCTCTGAAGCTTGCATGTCTGGGATGTGATTCAGACTGATCATTCTGTCTTCAAATCAGGGATATTTTATTTAGACTTCTGTGGAGAATAGGGACTTAGAGAACTGTTTTATCATGGAAAACTTATCTACAATAATCTACTATAGGAAAAACATCTGTATTCCCCAGTATGTGCAAAATGTAGCAAAGAGAGATAAAAAGAAGGAACATGAAAATACAAGGATGAAGATGGAACAGAATTGATAAGCAGGGAAAGGGTGCTTTGGGCTCACAGTTTTAGATCTTGTCAGTGAAAAAGTGGCTGTTTAATTTGTATTAAAACTGAATATCAGATCTTCTCTTCTCATAGCAGAAATTCAAAAATTGCTGGAAGAAACAGTTTTCAGGGGAATAGGAAAGAAAATGAAGGAAGCCTTTCAAGAGTAGCTGAAGACTTAGCCTGCAAAAATCATGTTTACCACAGACTCATGTTTCCTCTGGTTTGGTAGCGGCTGAGCTCTTAGTCATGTTGATCAGCATTGCTTCATTGCCTTCTTGTAGTCCTTCATCTTTTGAATTTTCCTGCTGTCTTTTGTCTGATACTTCAGTAACTTCTTAGGACCTCGGGTTGTGGAGCTTGGCTTGCTGAGCTCTGAGTGCAAAGTTCTAACTATGGACCACGACATCAGTCTCTTTTGGTAATGAAATGATGATCGAAGGGAAATGTTAGGCTATAGGGAACTAGCTCCCTATTGAAAGGAGAATGATAGTTTCCTTGGCAGAGAGAGAGCATTTCCAGACTAGGGAATCATATCCTTATTCTGATACTGCAATAATCTGCTTTTTACTTTGTCAAAAAATTCATATAACTGATCTTTGCTTAAACCAGGGTTGTGCCTTTGTTTGGCCAGCAGTACATTCAGAGAGAAATGCAGGCCATTGACTTTGGTAAGAGTTAGGGCACTCCATGAATCCCAAATGACATCATGTGGAGAAACATCATCCCAGGACCGGAGAGAAATCATTTTCCCACAGTATGTAGGAGGCACTAGCATTCTGATATGCACATCATTTATTTTAATTTATCAAATACTTTTTAGATTGTTGATAATAAATAACAGAATGTGTGATAAAATATGAACAGATTTTTTTTCATTTGTATGCTCTGCAGATTGGTGCTTCTCAAATCCATGGAGCTTCCTTTCTTTCATGCTTCGTACACATTGTCAAAGAGAAGGGACTGAAGTAGTCTGCTTCTTCAAAGTATGTGAGAAATGCTTCATGTGTTAAACCTTGCATCACAGGCAGCGTGCAGAAGTGTAATTCTCTCCATTGCTACCACAAGCAGCCACCTGTTGTTTATATCTGCTGCACATTAAAGTTTTGAAGATGGGAGCTTTGATGACATCAGATACTGTGCGTTTAGTACAGACAAGTAAGCCTTGAAACTCGCTGGCTTTTCCCAAAGTGGGTTTGAGAAATATTCTTCTTCCAACAACCACTAAGAGCACTAACAGTCTTAGAATAGTCATTTCTCCCATATGGAAACCCTCAAGTACCCTGATGCCACATGGTCATCAATACATATACTTATCAAATGATATCCATTAAGAATTAAGGGACAGATAGTCCTTAAACTACGCTAATTTTGGCAGTAGTTATTTTCAATTACTTCTTTCTCAAGGGAAGATGCATACATGTCATGTCCCTAGTAAAAGAATATTTTTGCTTCCTATATTGCAGATACTGTGAAAAACCCATTATAAAGGATCTGGTGAGTTTTAGCATAATGAACTGTTGAAATATTTTATCTAAACTTGCCAGGTCTGGTAAAGGTTGCAGACAAATGCATCACAAAGTGAGATGAAAAGTGACCTAAGTGAACTGTGTTGACATAGGGAAAATATCCCCTTAGTCCATAGAGGAAGATAAACAGTCTTGCTTTGTCTTTAAGCTACTGTCAGCACTTTCATAATTTAGGAAAACCAACCGGAAGCTGGATGGGCAGGCTCCAGTGGCAGGGATCTCAGGAGTGGGATCCTTCTTTGTGCCAGCCCAAACATGCAGCACCAAGAGTACTTTCTCTAAGATTATATACACAGAAGTTACCAATAGAGAAGCAAAAGTTCAGCTGTAATTTTAATGGAAAGAAGTATTTTCTTTATCACACAGCACTGTCAGAATTGAAGATTGGGCTTAGAGTGAAATTTGTTTTATTGTTTTATAGGAAAAAAAAAGAAATAGTTACATATAACAATATTTGGAAATAAAGTTTCTTACTCTCACAATTTATGTCCCATTAAGAATGCCAGTCATCAAGTATATTATTGTAAATATGGTCTGAGAGAACTGGCTTCAAACTGAATATATTCTTTCCTTCCTGATCTCATGGGAGTCCTACTTTGGAGAGGAGAAACATCCCCAGTATTTGCAGTACAGGAATATAGCAACTCCTTTATGGCAGAGTTTCAAGGCAACAATCTGAAAATGTTTTGCAAGGAGGAGATAGAGGTACATTTTCAGAAGTAACAAAATCCCACTTAATGCCATAGATTTTAAATCCCCCAGCCACATTCCACTCTGGAAAAATCTGACTTCTTAAATTGCCTTATGCAATGTTGCTTTTAAAGATTATTTCCACATAAGTTTGTCTTGAAAAAACAGTTGTCAGATGCTTCCAAATCTTTCTTGTGTGAAAAAAAATCACTACACTTTTGTGCATTCCTGTATAAATTGCCCTGTAAATTTAAGTTCCCACATGCATTTCTTACAGCTCTGCTCTATAACTCTACAATCAGTGAAGTTAAAAAAAAAAAATTCTCAAGTAGTTTATCTTTTCTGAACTTTTTCAACACTGATTGGGTCATTTCAGGTAAGCTCAATGAGGCGTGGAACACTCTGTATCCTTGTAGAAGTCATAGATTTCAGAGATTTCTTAGTCCTGCACTTTGTTGTATTTCCCACTTGAACAGAGATCATACTTCTGAGGCATGAGATGTCTTTAACTGATAAAACTCCTAAAAACAATTTCATGCCAACCCCTGAAGGCCTGGGGTTTTTTGTTTGGGTTTTTTTTTTTTTTTTGTACATGTATTTTGTGGTTTCTTTTTTTTTTTAAATTTAATCTGCCTTTGTTTTTCTTCTGTGCTGAAGGGAGAAAAGTCAGAAATGGAAAGGTAAATAAAATTATTTATGGGAATATTGCCACAGTACAGAGGGCCTTGAAGTCAATTTATCACATGGTTGAACCCAGTCAGACTGTCTCTTACATATATGAGAATGAACTAAAACAACAGCTATTATTATTTCTCTGACATCCACTGCATGTTGGGAGAACAATTTTACATTTTAAAGAATCTTCTTTAAAGAAGAGGATGTGGACATTTTAGAAAATCACCAATAAAGCAAAGACACAACTTTCTCTCCTACTTTCACTGAAAGGGAAAAATAGATGAAATCTGCTGATGCCACAGAATATAAACCAGCATATACAGCTCAAACAGGACTGTGAAGGAATACATTTTATTCATAGCTGGTGAGGCAGGGGTCTGATCTCTACTACAATGTCAGTATTTTTTTTAAATGGACTCTTCAGAGGATGATTTTCATATATATGAATACCTGGTATTTGTCTATTAATAGATATGATATTTCAGTCAAGCCATTTCCTACCCTGCAGACATTTATAAGAACGGGACACTTTATATGTCAAATGTGATGGGTCTTGTGAGGATTTTTACCTCTACATTACCTTTATCAGTGATCATAAAACTTGCTTTTTCAGCACTATTTCAAAGTCAGATCAAATAATTACTGTACTTAGGGGAAACATTTACATAAGCTCTTTAAAATCTGAAATCTGAACAGTAACACACCACCATAGAAAAAGTACTAAGAATCACTTGATTTCTTTCAGTAACTTAATGCCACATGAGAAAGCAATTTAAAGTGTGAAAAATAGCCAGTGCAGGAGTCAGCCTTATTGAAGAAAAAAGCTCTTGTGACCTGCCTTCACTCCACTGCCGACATATTTCCCCCTTTCCCATGGTTCCCAGGCTCTAATTTAAACTAATTGCTATCGACTTCCACTTCTTTCCACTTCTCACATGTGTGATGTTTCTGCAGAGCTGCCTTCTACCTGCTCTGGTCAATCTGCCCCACGGACAGCCGTGTTCCCCTCTGATGAGGTGGAGGCCATCCAAACTGCACAGCTTCCCATAACCATGCTTCTGTGCTGTTCACCACACTGGTTTGCTTTCAGAGCCTTTTCCAGAATCTTCTTTCATCCTTTAAGCAAACCTCAAAGGACATTTGCTATTCCTTCCTCCAGGACGCAGCAGTGTCCTTCCCCTGCATGCCCAAGAGCCACAACCTGCGAAGCAGCCTGTAAAGCATCATCAGTGAACCAACTTCAGAAGCTGATTTTTTAAACATGTTTATTTAATATTTGAATTCCAGCACCTCTGTAGAATTACTGTCTCTCTGACTCTCACAAATCTGGATATTTTGTTCTGCTACCAGTATACAGATTACGTAGTTTATAATTTTGTTCTGCCAGACTGCTGCATGGTTTTCTGATTCTTACAGACTGGTTCCAAGTTTCCTTCTTTGCTTTATTTGAACTGGAAAAGTGACAAATCCCAAATCAAGTTGACCAGGAACTCTGATGCACTTACACCTTGTGTTCCAAAAACTGCATCTTTTCTTTCTGCTTGTGATCAATTTGTAATTACTCCAGAGGAAAAAAGAAATCACGGCACAGTTAGAGAGGAGCCACAGGTCATTGCTATGCCAAGTAAGAAGGAAAGCAAGCTTTGTGCATCATATTTCCAGAATTTTCCTGGAACTTCTATTTTTCACTTCTGTTTACCTGCAAGACTTTGGTCCTCCACCTAATATATATCAGTATATTAAAGAGATCAGAGCATTTTCCAGGATACTTTTCAAAAAAGAGCAGTGAGGTTCACCAAAGAACCCCAATCCCATAGCAAAACATTGTGTAACACTCTTAAAAGTTATTTCATTAGAAAAAAATGAGCCATTACAAAGCTGCTACTGAGATTGAACATGTAATGCCTTATCAGAAACTACAACCTAAAGCTGCTGGTACCTCACAGAGGAAAGGTGGGAATACATCCATAACCTGTGATAGCAGTGGTCATTCATAGTATCAACTGACCGCTGAGTAACTGCCATGAGGACTGGAGGCCCATCAAATGTGGTGAACAAAACCTTACTTTAAATAATATCACTGCCTGCTTGCTAATGCTGTTTGTGTTTAAACAGGGATTTTACCTTTCACAGGCCATCTTAGCCTTTTATTTGATTCTTTATATTGTATTATCTTACCAAGCTATAAGCATCCTTAGTTTCCCTTGAGCTCATAAGAGGTTCAGAGGCTCAAAGCTCCACGGTATCGCTTAGTCATAAACCAGTCCAGACGACAGAATTCACATCCCATTTTGTGGAGGAGAGACCGGTGAAGGAATCATCATGGTTCTAGTAGCTGATATGCTAGGCTCATTGTTTCCTTGCCACATGCAGATTGCACTGCCACGTATTGAATTATACACAGTTCTTTTGCACCATATCAAGATTTTTCATGGATGTCTTCCATCTAAACCCTTGAGGCAGGGCCATAGTTTGACATCAGCTGCCAAACTTCACTGGACATTGGAATCAGACAAGTCCTAATATATGGTTTTCTGAAGAATGTGAAAACCATTTAATGAAAATGTTATACATTATGAAATAACTGAAGGTTTATGCTCTTGTAAGAATCATTTGTGGTCTGTATCCAACCTAAATATTGGTGCACAGGATATATTACATGCAGCAATTAATAACATTTTATGGGATATGCATGGTTACCATGGTTTCTGGACATTTGAATTTCTGAATTTAGTTTTAAAAAAAACGCACAACCCAAAACATTAATAACACGGATTAAAACTTTTTCCACCCATTTAATATGCAATATACACGAGGACACTTTTATTGCTCAATATACACTTTATCAAATTCAATAAATTACTGTGTTCACATTTTCGTTAGCTGTAGTCATGGAGTTGCAGATGGCTCTTAAAATCAGTCTTTACATCATTTTCCATGATTTTTTCATGAAGCATGTCTTCTTCGAGATTTCTTCTTCCTTAAATATTTATGTCATGGAACATCGGGTTGTCAGGAACACTGATCGATTTATCAGTCTTGAGTATACTGCATTGTTTCACATAGATTTCAAATCCCCACTTCACATCACTGTTACTCTTATCCTATATTTTAGAGTAAAATGCACCGATGCTGATAATTGCTTATTAGCTACAAAAATATTACTTTATGTATATACCTAATAAAATAGTAACCGAATGCTTTCTCAGATTGCTAGGACATTTCCAAAGCTCTGAAATACTCCAAGCTTCTCTCCTTTTACCCATTCACTGGATCATTTAGTGGCATGGATATCTACTGCACAGTGCCTGGCATCCCAGGCAGAAAACTCCCATGCTTACCTACAGCAGATATGCGTGCACAAGAGCCAGTGTCTGAACTTTAACACTAGTCACCACTAAAAAAGCTCAGGGTTATGTTAGTGGAAATTTTCCTTTCCCTTCTTAGGAGAAAACCTAATTTTTGAAGTCCAAATCAATCAAATGGGCATTGGATGTGGATATCTGTGATTAGCATTCTTGTTCCCTCTTTGTGTCTGTGAGTGATTACACCCATATTTCAGATTTATGTCTGTTTATCTGATGCATTTCAGGAGATTTTTTACATGGTCAGTGTACAGGATATTACAGGATTGATGGGTACACTGTTATTCTTTTACGTTACTATTTTCATGTAGAGCCTTTAGGCTGCAATTTAACTCAGAACTTCCACGAGTTCTGAGCACACCAGATGCTGTACAAATGCAGAGTAACAGACAAATCCTGTCTCAAGACCTCATAAACACAACAGACGAGAGAAAAGTGGAAGGAAAAAAGCGCTTCCTTATCTTGTACTGGGTGGGAAATGAGACAGAGATGTAGGTTCTGATAAACTCACTCTCCCTGGTACTGTCTAATGCATAGGACTGCATCAGTCAGCGTTAGATAAGGTGGCATGATTTAGAGATTGGCAAGTGTGTGACAGAATTAGACTGAGGTCTCTGTCCTATTCGTTAGCCCTCTATTTGTTTTATTTATGACTTCTCTGGTGCTGTGTTTCAAAATATTTAACAAACTATTATGACAGTCAAGGTTGATGCAGCAGTAATTTACCTGTTCGGGATTATTCCAGTTAATTATTTCATGGGACCAATACTTGGAAGAGATGTTGCCTGGGTAACGGAATAATCCTTTTATAAAAGCTTTAAAAATGTTATGATCCATCTCATCCCTCATTCAGAGGATTAAGCCACCCTGATATTGTGGTCCACCATCATTACACTGTATGGTTCCAACTCCTAAATACTTTTTGAGTTTCCCTTCACAAAAGTCTACTACCAAAGCCAGACAGAAGAGGAAAATACACGTCCACATTTAAAAGAGATAGAGGACACAATTTGTTGCTTTTACGCACAGGATCTCCAGCAACCGCTGGCGGTGTGAGTCACAGAACCACCAGCAATACGGCAGAAGGAAGCTCATCCTGTCCTCTGCTCAACATGCTCTTCTTACGTTGACCAGGTGCCCACTCTCATTCCAGGAGAACAGACACCAGTGGGGTGAGATTTCTGCCCCCAAAAGGGCTAAAAGAAGCCTTGACAGAGGCTGCCAGCATCACTCTTACCAGACACAGCAGAAGCATCGCTGGTCAGAGGATTGTTCTCTTAATAGCTGTCCCTAAATGAGATTGCCTGAAATCACATCTGAAACCCAAACAGTTAAATTTAATTAAAATTCTCTTTAACAATGGCAGATTGCAAATCTGCCCTAGCCGTGAACTCAGTTACAGCAATGTGTTTCAGGGAGGTGGGTGAATGTTCATCAGCAGAAGTATTCAAAGAAAGGACACAAAAGGAAACATAAGGGCCAGAGCCTCTCAGTGACTGTGTTAGAGCAGTCACGGATACTTGACGCTAGGATGAAATCAGAAAGAAATGGAACAAAACCGGCACCATAGAAATTAAGTTTAATTTGTGAATACAATAATCATTTGTTCTACATGTCATCATTTTTTGGACCCTGGGAAAAAGAGAAATGCTTAAGGCTAAGGAAATTATTTTGGTGGAAAAAACAGCAGACCGCTTGATAAGTTTTTCCTTTGATGACACTTAGTCAAAACAAAGTGATACTGCGGGCAGTCATTAGAGCTCTCTTCACAGTTTGCTCCACTGCCTTTGAAAGTTTACATTTACACATACAGCAAGCTCAGTGGAACTGGATTAGATCACACAGAGGAGAGTTTCTGGATTAGGCCACACATGCTCCCTTGGAGGAGAGTTTCTGGATAATTTTTGAGCTTTTGAGCTGAAAGCATTTGGGAAGGGAGCCAAATATTTGAGCCTTCGGTCAAAAACATCTGCTTTTGCATAAAGGTGATAGGGTTCCAGGTGCCAAATACTTCACACTCTGAAATTCATATATTGATTTTATTTTTATGTTAATTTTAGCAGAACTCTGGAGTCCCAGAAATAGAACCTCTTTCAGCAATACCTTTGATTTAATCTTTTTTCTGGCAATACAAAATGAAATACAAAGATCCCTATTAGGGTTATAGAGCTAGGTTGTGATTAAATGAATCTTGACTTCAGATGTATTCCCTTTGCAAAAAAAAATGCTTGACTTTAAGTAACAAAGTTATCCACAGTAACACTCAAAGCAAGGGAGGGCATATTGAATTCCACAGGTATTCAGGGATGCCTTGAGATGTTTCCATCCCCTTTCTTTAGTGCAGCTTTAGAAATACCTGAAGCGTTTCGTTGCACAGCATGCTCTGCTGAGTAAGGATGTGATTGCTCACGATTCTTTGTTGGAGAGGAGCGCGTTGCTGAAAGAGGACGTAATTCTCTGCTGATTCTGAACGCAGGCCTCTCAGCTGTCTCCTTGAGAAAAGACAGTGTCATGTCAGGTCAAGTGATGGGGAACATGTCTTCTCAAGGGAACTACCTTCCTGTAGTGCTTCCTTGAACACAGAGCCTCTGATGTGACACGGATGTACCGTATCTGCCTTTGTACTCAAGCTGCAGATGCAGGACAGCTTGTTTCAGATGAGCTGTCTGCCATTTGAGGAGGTTCCAGTCGTGGGGGCAGAGGACATGGCACGGAGCTAGGGATGTGTAAGGAATACACAGAGCTGTGAGGCGGTACAAGGCAAAGGACAACTGTGCAATCTCATGCTCTGTGCATGAGTCCTGATAGAGAGAATGGCATCAGTTCTGTGCGTAATTTTCACTGCCAGCCCCCATTCAACAAGGGACATTTAACTAGGAGAGAACTTAAAAAGTCTTAAATGCATGGAGTAGAACTGATAACATTAAGGCAATAACAATGTAATTTGTAAGGCAAATATAACTCTGCCCGATAGCATATATGAATTAGTTACATGCCCTGATTTCAAACTGGGGTTTGTATAATGGAATGCAACACAGCACATTCTCAAATCATGGTGGTTCACTGGTGGATCCCAGGAGCTCCTGGAGCTCTACCTTAAGGCCATGGAAATTAAAGAAGTCCCAGAAGCTTTCACAGGATTATTCCTGCAGTAATTATTATATAAAAGAGAAACCTAAAAGAGGGAGACTGTGCACGTTTCTCTACCTTGTTCAAAGTCACAGAAAACTTATTTAGAATCATCAGCCAAAAGCTATGTAAAACCATAGTTCTTATTATTTATATAATCTGAAATTATTATTTGCTTTATTTATTTATTGTTTTTTATGATCACCTACACGCTCATTCTCCATATGTACTTTGTGAGGACAATTGGAGCTCAAGCTGTCCAGAATGAAGTCTCTCCCACTAAGCATCATATTTTGGACATTTGCTAGTCCCAGAGGTTTTAGTGGGTCTAGCAGAATTATTGACTATGCAGCTAAACAGCTTAAAGTTTGATATTTATTCTTTGTATAGCAATCAAAAGTGTATCATTGTATTTACAGATGAATGACAAGACTAAGTGCCTTGACATGAGTATTTTGCATTCTTGATTAGCAATGATTTGAATGAAAAATAAGATATAAAAGAGTGCATACTGTTAACCACCTCAAAGACAAAGTTAGCATCTCTGGTGTTAGTTCACAACCATTTGCTGTGCACCAGCCTCTGTGTTGGTGAGTAGCTACGGATGGACCCCAGGAATCACACGTAGTTCAGCCAGTCCACAGCTCTTCTTCCCCTCTGACATCTCACAACATTCCTGCTCCTTTCAGCTCTTCCAGTGGTCCTTATCATTGTTCACAAACCTCTTCCTCCTCTCCTCTCTATCCCTCTGACAAATCTTCAGTACGTATTCGTCTGGCTGATGCACCCTGATTTTCACCCTGCTATCTGACCCTGAACACCATTCTGAGATTCTTAATTTTTCAACCTGTCATTTGGTGACACAGCCCTCACTTCCTCCTTTTTTCCCTTCTTCTGGTACCTTTGTCCTTATCTTCAACTACCTTGAAGTATCTATTTCTTTTAAGCATTTCAATTATCCCTTGGTTTTCTGATGTCAAGAAAAATGGATGGAAAATTGTCAAGAAGAGCCTCTGTCTCTGTTGTGCAAAAAAAGTTCCAAAGCACCCTCCTCACAAAACCCCAATCCAACAAACCAAGCAAACAACCAAAGCCCTCAGAAAACAGGAGAAGCAGCAGGATGTCCAAGGACACAGAGAAAAAAACCCAGAATTAGCAAAAAATAGCTAAAATTAATGAGGTTAGTGGCTGCCCATGCTCCTGCAAAATTGTTCTCTGGAGGTGTAGATCATATTGTCCTCAAAAGGTAGCAAAGAAAAAGGAACAAAAAATTCCTCTACTTCTCGAAAAAATTGTTTTTTCAGCTTTTAAGGGTAAATAGAGAGATTTGGGGAGAAGGCGGTTTTGAGAAGTAAGTTCCAATATTAAGGTGACCTAGAAGTGGTATTGAGCAATGTACCATGTTTCACGAGCAGATTTCTTCAGAATAGAGTTGGAAAAGACATCAGCTGCAGGTTGTTTCTTGAGTTTCCACTTGCGCAAATTCAATTGTGATTAAAAAGAAAAGAGAAAAAAAAAAAGAGGAACAGCACTTACTGCACCTTCTGTGACAAAGTGGCACTGCGGCACTACAAAAACGCGTGGCTGGCATTGTGATCTTGCCAACTTTGGCCATCTAGTGGCACCTTTTTCACTACGAAAAATACCAAATAAACAATTACTAGCCATCTCTATTTGGAAGAGAAACAAACCCCCAAACTGTGCATGTATGTCAAGTAACATGCCTGGAGCTACGTGATTCTGGCCATCTTATGAATGCTGCAGCACAGAAAAATGCTCTGGATGTTTCAAAGCTCTGCAGCCTGGCGTGCTCCGGTGCAAATGCAGACTGTTCTTGGATGCAGATGTGCCAGCCTGGGTGGCTTTGCCAAGCACGAGCGACGGCTTGGGGACAGGTTGGAGGACAGGCTGCATTAGGCAGGACTTGGTGCCTTACTGTGCTATTGAGGGATGGAGCAGCAACACAGCGGTTACCCCAAGAGGGCTGTCACTGGTGTGTTTTGCCATTTAAGAGGTAACTTTGGAGCAGAAATGACTATGGTGAAATAAATTAGCTGGATCTAGTAGCGCGTCCTGCAGCATCCATGCACCCGGAGATCTGACAGGGAGCCCTCTGCGTGCTGAGGAGACTTCAGGTGCCCCAGTCGCGGACTCCCAACAAGCACCAGCTTCCCTGGAGCTGCTCAGCCCCGGCAGCCGGGGCTCTCCCACCCCCGCGGCCTGCTTTCCGTCCGGGCTGTGTGATTCCCAGCCAGCGAGGCAGCACCCGCGTCCCCAGGCGGGGGTGGTGGCTGCTCTGGGGCTGCCCGGAGGCACCCCGGGGCGGGCCGGACACCAGACACCCCGGCCCGCTGCCTGGGATGGCGGGAAGCGGCAGCCGCCGCGCCGAGGGGCCCGGCCCGGGGCAGGGCGGCCGCCGCGGCCCAGCGCAGGCCCCGCCGAGCGGCGGCGGGCGTGGCCGGCCCCGGAACTGCCGTTCCCGAGCCGCGGGGCCCCGGCGGACCCCGGCGGCACGGACCGGGCGGCGCTTCCTGCGCGGCGGCGGCCGTGGCGGTGCTGGGCAGGGCGGCGGGACGCTCGGCCATCGGCTGCCGGGGCTCGGGTGGCCCCGCCGGGCCCGGCGCTCCCCGGCCTCGCCATGCAGCGCTTCACGGTGAACATCAAGCTGCCGGCGCGGACCCTGACGGGCGCCCTCAGCGCGCCGAACAGGGGAGCGGCGGACTGGTGAGGGGCCGGGCCGCGGGAGAGCGGGGACGGTCTGCCGGGCTCGGGGAGGGGCGGCTGAGGTGGCCCGGGCCTCCCCTTCGCCTCTCCCCGGCCCCGGGTTGAGCTTCGCGGCTGGGTGCCGGGTGAAGGCGGCGGGCCGTGCCCCCCGCTGCCCGCCCCGGGTCTGCCTCCTCCCGGCCGCCGCCGGCCCCGGGGGCCGCGCTTTTAACCGGGGCGTTCATGGAGTCCCGCGGCCAGGGGCCGAGGCTCGGCCAGCGCCGGCCGCTGCCGGGGGCGCGGGAAGGCGGTGGTAGGGGTCCCGTCAGAGAGCTGGCTGTGGCCTCCTGCGGGGGAATCGTTACCAGCAGCCTTGGCCAAGGTGGTCACCGCAAATACTCGGGCCCTGTGTTTGTTTCTGGAAATGAGCATGCTGTGCTGTTGTGTCCAAGGCAAGCCTCCTTCTGCTGGGCACCGTGCAAGCTGCTGGCACCCCCGTCCTCTCCCCTTTCCTGGCTGGAGAGGCTGGCAGAGCGCAGGCAGGGAGCCCTGCGGAGTTGCTGCTGTCCAGCTCTCAAGCAAGAACAAAGCCATGGTCGCAGAAGAACATGGGCCAGTCCCTTCTGGCAGTGACATTTGCTTCTTTGGGCAGAGGTCTCGGCGGTGCAACAAACTGTAGAGATGAGAGCAGCTTCTTCTGGTTTCTAGTTCTGTTATTTTTTGAGAGTTGATGTGCAAAGCCGGTACATATATTGGGTTTTGTACTCGTTTTTCTGAGCAGTGACTTCACCCAGCTGCGCTGAAAAGCATTAACCTAATACTGCTGAATCTTAGGGGGAGAAAATAAAACTAAGTAGCTGAACCAAGTAATTTTTGAAAACTGCGACCTTTATGTTTGTCAGCTTGCAAAGCAGTGAACATTGAAGTTCTCTGAAGTTCTTAGTTTGAAACTTTTTCTCCTTTAACTGTTCCCACTTGCTGGTGTTCACCATAGCTTTATAATTGTCATCGGTGGCCGCATTAACCTCTCCTGACGTCAGACAGGCCTCAGCAGATTTTCTGTACAGATTACTGTAATCATTGTTTACCTGCTCCTTTTTTGTCTCAAAAAAAAAAAAAAGATGCAATTAATTATATAATTGCAAATATATTGCTTACCTGCGTGCTTATATATAAAATTTGGAAATGCTTTTCATGAATTCCTATGTGATGTCTTAAATTTACAGAAGAGGATTTTTATAGACGGACACCAAGAAGTGCTTTGCGGTGGCTTAGGGTTCTGTCAACAAATGGCTCAGCAGACAGTGCAACAATGGCATTTTATAATGCTTTTGAGTTTTATGTTATTAAATAGTTTCTACTGTTTCATGTTTTTGTCTAGTAGGATGCACTCAACTTACAAAAAAAAGCCTCATTCTTGATGTGAAGTGCTTTTTGTTCTTTTTTGCTTGTTTGATGATGATATATGCTTTCCTAGGGGCTGGCAAGGTTTGATTGCGTATGGATGTCATTCTGTTGTGCTGATAGTTGATGCCAATACTGCTCAGACTTTACAGGTTTTGGAAAGACACAAAGCTAGTGTTGTCAAGGTGAGACATACATGTTTTAAGGTATATTACTTGATTCTGGTGTATTTATTATTTTTCTAAATCACTGTACATACTTGACATTATATTGCACTTAATTTTCACATGAAATCTATTGTAAAATATCCATATTTTACAGCTTTTACATGTCTTTTACAGCTAAATCAAACCATACATGCTGAAATTTGAGCTGAGGTTGATGGTATACATTTATAAAAGGTATAGAATATAGAGAATGTATAGAATATAGAGAAGATATATAGATAATGTATAGAATATACAGAAACATTTGGTAGTGTTATAGAACACAGAAATGTTTCTAAGAAAGCTCTTAACATGACAGAATTTCAAATGAACGTTACAAAATATCAAATGAATCTCTTTTTTTGATGCCCTTGCTGATCTTTCCTGTTGTGGGGGTAACCAGCGCACCATTTGACTAGAAAGTTACTTTTAAGTTTTTACTTCTGTTCTTACCTGTGTAAGAGGAACAATAACAGACAAAACCGAACATTTATTTTGGCGATAAAAAATGGCTAAAATTTAAATTTAGGCGTAGGGTACCTGTACTTTCCTTTGAAGGTCCTTGACTTGAAATTGCAGAGAGTTTGACTCTGGGTCAAGTGTGGAACAGGATGTATTTCTTTGATACATCATTTCTTTGACTGGAGAATGACAGATTCAGTTAGGGTTTAGAGGAATGTTTCGCTGGCAGATGGAATGTTTGATAGTCCTTAGCTCAAATGTTATATTAGAAGGCAGTCAGTAATTTATGAAGAAAACCAGATTTTTAGATAGGGGGATTTTGGTGTTTCCTGTAGTAAAAGAAAAAGTTTGAATGTGCCTTCTGGAAATTGCACACTATTTTTTCCCATGTGTGATTTTCTTTAAATATACCATCTTCGTGTAGATACACTAATACTATATCAGATATGGCCACTCTGGTATTTTAAAATTAAACACAATTATTTTGTCTTTGGGTTTGATAATTTGCTGACTCCCAAGCCATCATGTTCTGATGTCTTTCTGCACAGTAAAGAGCTTCAAATTTTTGGTGAGTGGTTTTGAAATTTCAGTATATTCAGTAGTTACACAGGTGGTGGTGTTTCTATATCTTTATATAGTACAATGTATTTCTGTGCTATAGCGTCCAATTAAACGCGCTTTTTTATGATAATAAACTGTTCAAATCCTGGGTGAAAATACTGGGTAGGGCAAGATCCATACAAGATCTTGGCCAAGAGCCATACAGGTAATAACATTGTAGCTTTCAAAAATGGTTGTAAGGTTCAGGAATTAGTTTTGCTTGATTAGAGAGAATTTTGAAACTGACTGGCAAAAAGGACTGTAGAAGGATTAGGTTTCAAAAGAGATAGTTTATGTCATTTTTTGAGACTTGTATGCTGTGACATGTTTAAAAATAATGCTAAAATGTCACAAATGACCAAAAACTGATTTCTTCCAGCATGTTTGTATACCTGCCCAAATCTTTCACTGAATTTTGAGGATTGTCAGGGTTGCCCAAACACTGCTGTCAGCTTAGAGCGTGTGCTGCTGATCTGAATAATCTCTCTGGTGACAAATGTGAGGCAACTTACCTGACTCTAAGTAAGGAGCGGTTATTTCTCAGTTATCTCAGAGCAAAGGTATGTACACGGCAGCAACCACGGAGTAAGTGGCACTCTGTGAATCACTACCTTTGCTTGCCTTTTGGCAACTTGTTTGGGTAAGCATACCCTTAGCCTCAGTTGTCTTCAGGCCACCCTTTAAAACAAACAAATCGGTTCCAATGTCTATAATTGTGTAAAAAATAGAAAATGTAAGTGATATGGAGGTAGCAGCTATAATGATGACTCTGGTTTAAAATTTCCACTTAGCTTAGGTAATAAGTTGTAGCAAAATTAGTTTTTGATCCATGTAATAATAGCATTTTCATGTGCTTCAGTTACATTCACTAGCTTTGAGAAGAAACGTTATTTCAATAGGAACCCAAATGCTGGAGTCCAAATAGTTTTTATATAATTTATAAGATAATTTTTCAAAACCACTCTCTGGTGCTTTATTAACAGAAATAGACCATAAGAAAATGACTAATTGATGAGGAGGAAGAATGAAGAGAAATTCTGTTCTGCTTTAACAAGTAGACATTAGATGGGAAATTATGATGAGGCCATGATCATTGCAGATACCTTTATGTGCATTTGTGAGAAATTTTCTTCAATTCCTAACTGACTTCTTTTTTTGTTTGTAAATGTGAAGAGCGTGAATAAGCTGGAGGGGATCTGTAAGAAGTCTGCTGTGTATGCAGTGCCTGACTTAAACTCTTTGTAGTAGAGGTTCACACCAGCAACTCAGTCTACAGGGGATCTTCTCTCCCAAACGCCATGCTTCAGATCTGAAAAATTTCAAACCACACCACTACCTGCAATGAAAAAGCAAAGAGAAAAGTGATTGTTTCATAATCCTTCTGCAGTCTGTTTAACTATTTTTCTTTAAATACTTCCTGGCCTTTGGCTGTCATAGCTGTGTCTGGAATAGGTAATGGTTTCACTGAAAATCGATCCATACTAGCTGTCCATATGTTCATATGGCGTTTGTGGGAGACTGGTAACTCTGTATGGAATGGATTATATCTGACTTTTTTTTCATACCTTTACAAAGAGTACTTGAAAGAGTACATTTACGAAAGGAAATGTAATTAAAGGAACAATTTTTTGATCCATCAAAAAATAGGAGGATTGAAATTACATTTGGGTCTGTTCTGATATGTTAATAAACAGTGATAATAAGGTTCTTTAAATCAGGTCAGATAAATTGTGAAAATTAAAAAAAAAAAAAAGAAACTTCACCTCTGATTCTTATTTCTGACCAATGCTGATGTATTTTCAAGTCAGGGTAGGGAGGCAGTGACCAATACAGTAAGAAAGTAATTTCTTTTAGCAGAGTATTGCGTCATGCGTGGGGACTTTGTTAGTGTGACTACAATGAGAAAAGAGGGCTTACAGTGTTAGAGAGCCTCATGAGCTCTGGTTGAGACTGATGTGTAAAGTTCTCCTTTTTGTTGTTCATAACTTGGTGACAGCTCCTCCCATGGGAAATGATGCTTTCCAGACTCGGAATTTGCTTCAGAGTAATATATTTTTAACTGAGGAAGAAACAGCTTTGCAGGTTTCTATAATTACTTTTTTTAATAGCTACATAGCTACATGCAGGTACCCTCATGGGTAATTTTTTTTGAACAGCAGGGAAGCAGGAATTGCAACACTGAAATTTGCAGGTAGAGGAGAGTGTCCCAAGAATTCTTTCTTATTCTGGTAGAAACACACTTTGGGTTTATAGCTAGAGCTCTTTGAAGATTGCTTGCTGTGCATGTGTAATGTTTGTTTAATTTATCCAGCTAGGCTTTTGAGATGCATCCTGGTCACACCTCTGAGAGGGGTAGCACAAAGGTGGCTACAGTCCTCTGAATGCTGTTATAAATCTAGTTCATGTTACAAAGTTAGTGGTGCCTAATGATAATTCTATTCCTGTTTTTTTTAATGTCATGCTTTCAATATCTGCAAAAAGTGTTGTGTTTGGCCTCACCCTTTCTGTCAGGTACTGTGACAGCACACAGCTCGTTAGCTACAGCATCATTTTTGTAGTACGTAAACTCCCATTAGCTTAGCATTCAGATTTCTTTATTCTGTTAGTGTCTTCAGTCTCTCTTAGGGACAGAATTTCGCCTTTAAAGCACAGAGCAAAACAAGTCCATATTGAATAGCTAAGGAAGGAGTCAGTGTTATCTCCTTATAATCTCGGGAGACTTGTAGACAGAATGTTTCAAATTTCAAGACACATAGTTTTCCTAAGTATTGCCAACTTGCAAGTCCATGCAGCTTGAAATCCCAAACCAGAAAGTGGTATGTGGAAATGAGTGGTAACATGCTGAAAAGGTATCCCCAATACTATAATATATTTGACAGCTCAGGAAAATGATGTGTTTTAGGGTGTGTGTAAAAGTTGGATGGTAAATTTTCAACTTTCATTTGTTTGGAAATCAGTGGGTGTAGGCTTGTAGATGCCCACAGAACATTGAATGTTGCCATTTAGTTTCTTCTAAATATTTGAGTAAACTTTTTATATACATAGCATATATTTAGGGATTGTTGTAGTTACCTTCAGGAACAAGGATTGTTGATTTATGTAATTTGAAAATACCAACCATGCAGTCATGCAGCACAGTTGCAACATACTTTAAATTTGCACAATTGATGGTAGCTTGTAGTTATGCTTACACAGATGCTGTTAACATTAACTATTACTATGCCTTTTTGCTGAGTTGTTTATTACTTGTTTATCCATCTGAAAAATATGAAGTATGGTGTCTTTGTTTTATATGTTTGCCTCCTTTGACTTTTTTCATCTGTATCTTCAGGTTAAGTGGGCTAAAGAAAATTACCATCACAATATTGGCTCTCCATATTCTTTACGTTTAGCTTCTGCTGATGTTACTGGAAAGATAATTGTATGGGATGTGGCAACAGGAACAGCTCGTTGTGAAATACAGGAACATGCAAAACCCATTCAAGGTAATGATAGTGCATGATGTTTGTGTGGAAGTTATTTTATGGAGCATTGTGTACAAATCCATCACCTGGGTTTTGCAAACTATGCTCAGTTCTGCCATTGAATGTTACTGTTGGGATTACTAGCCTTCCCTATGTTTGTCTGCTTATTTTCTGTGTAAATATAAGACTTGCTGTATCCCAGAGGGATGCTGTGAGATTTAATTCATTATGGTAATATTTTCCAAGATCTTCTGAAAAAATTTACCATCTATTTTAATTAATGTTATTGATTGAAATAATTATATTTACAGTGTCGAGTACATCTTCCTGCTTTGAATTGGGGATGTAGTGCAGTTTCCATTGCACCTGAATGTTAATGTTGTCTATAGTGGTGTAGCACTTTAAGAGTATTACATTGCTGTAAGTTGAGAGTTTTGTGCACATCTACTTTGACAATTATTTAGATAGTTCGTTATATAGCTACTTCTGGTCAAATATACTAGCACGACAACATACGTTTGCAATGTAACTAAAGAGAGAAGGTTTTTTTGAGCATCTATGCAGTTGTCTGATTCATAGGAGCAGAGAGGCTTTTCTATGCATTGATAGCAATATTAAGATGTGAAAAGTGAAATGAAGAAAGGACAAGATATTGTGTAAATTTTAGCACAGAAGACAGTTGTAAATAAGGTCGGTTTTGGACATAGTTGGAGTTAGCTGTAGGAGGTCTTGAAACTGAGTATGCCACGTTTGAATTAGGTTTCAAGTGCAATTAAGTGGACGTAAATGGTAAGGATCAACACAAACAGTCAAGAGAAAGAGGAAATTTTGAGATGGTTTAAATAACTGGTTCTGGCTTTCATTTGAGAAAACAGTTTAGCGGTGGTGTTTGCTACTTTTGGTTTTGTTCTGTGAGTGGTAGCCCAGTACAGCTGGGAAGGTCTGAAAAATACCCAGTAAACTCTACCTGAACAGTTGTGGGCAGCTGGATGTTTGAAGATTCTTCATCCCATTATCAGAAAAAAAAAATAATGATCTCATTCAGGGATGTCACAGGTCTCTGGGGGATGTAAAAAAAAAACAAAAGCAAAACCCAACCAACCAACCAACCAAAATCCCACAGAAAAACCCCAAACAAACAAACAAAAAGCCTGGAAAAAGGAGCTATGCATTTATGATGTTGTAAGCTATGGAAGATTTCCGCTTGCTTGTGCTAGAGGCAGAAATGTCTAGAAGCCTGGCATAGAGGTCAGTACTATCTTAATTGGTCTGATGAAGGATAGAAAACAGAAAATGTAGCCACTTGCCGGGTATAACACCATTAAGAGAATGTATTGGAAAGGAATAATAGTGTCTTTTTCCTTGCTTCTTTTTGTGCTCATCTATTAGTAAGGTGTCATCCATCAAATGCTCCCTTTCATTAGTTAGTGTCTTGTACTTCATCAGTGAAAAAGTTAAGGTAGTGGTTGGAATTCGGAAAAGGGAATCAGAAGATCTAGACTTCATTCCTTGTTGCATCACACACTCAATACCATTTTTCTATTGCTTTAATTGGTGCAGTTTGTAGTTGATAGTAGTACTCTCCTACTATTGTAAAACTTGTTTTTTTCATTCTAATTACTTGTGGTAGGCACTTTTCTGTCTATCGGAACCACTCCTAACAGAGCTGACCGGGAGCTGGCTGGAGCACTGGAGTCTGGTTAGCTTTGTGGCTGTGCTACTATGGCTGGTCTGCTTCCAGTACCTGAGCTGATGCTGGGAGTGGGCTGCTTCCAGCATCCAACTGGTGCTTTCAGAACTAGCTGGGAGAGAGAACTCTGCAAGTACGGCAGCATCTACATGCTCTGCTGCATGTTCTGTGTTTCTGTTTATTGCTACTGCTGTCCACACTAGCAATATGTCTACAAATTATTTCTGAAGTAAAATTTAGAACACTCCCCCCACCAAGAAACTACCATAATGAGTTTCTAAGAATAATTTAGAATGTATTTGGACTATTTTAAAAACTTTTAACGAGGCTTGTGTTATATCTGTTTTTTATTTTGAATTCTATTATATGAAAGCCCACTTATGAAATTAGCTTGTTTGGTTTTTGTTATTATTTTGTTCTTATAAATCCTGTGCAAGTAGATACAATATTGTAAGTCTGACAGTGGGACACTGAAAATTTATTCTATTGACTGCAGTTAATTTTATTAGTTTTATTTCTTTTGTGTGTGTGTTTTATAAATTGCATTTTATTTACTCCTGACACTGGTTCACTGAATGTTTGGTGGAGTTTTGACCATGCCATTTGAAGTTTTCTCCAGGTTTTCAGACCTAATGAAGGCTTTCCAATCTGCTGGGCAAGAAAAAAAGTTAATAAGCAACAGAATTAAAATTCTGTTCTGTCCTCAGTCCCTGATTTGATTCAGCAATAACCTCTAACAAAAGCAGCTTCTTTTCCTTTCCATCTGTTTCTGAGGCCTCTGGCTGTTTTTTACAAGCCTGTAGAAAGTGGTGCAAATACAGAGACTGAGCAGAGAGTGATCTGCTGGTTCTCTGTGTGTTATCTGTAAGAGCTTTGTAGGATAACAGCTGGAGCCTCACCGTTTCAATGAGGAGAAAAGTGGTGCTTCCATGTAAGGCACTCATCTTTATTTGATCCAAAGTCTGCATTCACCTGGGGAAGGAGTTAACCATTTGTTAACTTACAGTGTAACTGATTAGGACACACGTGGCTGCATTTTTTTTTTCTCTGAAACCCAGTGAGAAGCATTTATCAATTCAGCTTTTTCAGAGCTGATAAAACAGAAGAATGGCTGAGGAAGGAAGTTTTTTCGACATCTTATGAACATGCTGTTACGACATATTATGAATGTGACATTATATGAACATGCTGTAGAGAAGCTGTGACTTGGTGAGGTCGTGCAGTGAGCGGTAGGAGCTGGACTGGGGGA
The DNA here is from genome assembly GCA_020745775.1 of Theristicus caerulescens. Lineage (NCBI taxonomy): Eukaryota > Metazoa > Chordata > Aves > Pelecaniformes > Threskiornithidae > Theristicus > Theristicus caerulescens. Next base: position 122,088,418 of record CM036560.1, read on the forward strand.
AATTAATTTTGGTTGATTCCTTACCAATTTCCTTCATTGCCTGCCTGACCCATTCTGTTGTCTAAAACACTGCCCCATGGAGCACATAGGTAGCTCTAATACAGCTCCTTTCTAGTAGCCGAGGTGGCTCTCTGTTCTTATTGACAGAAAACATAGTCTTTTGTGTCTGTTTTTTCTTGAATGTTTAAATGGTGCCTGGCTGTGATGACTGGCAGCCATACCTCTTCAGATTGACCTTAGCATTTAAGTACTGTACTTGCATTCTTGATTGTGTCTTACAGTCAGTTTCATTTTACTCTTAAACTTAAGACTCTCTGTTAAAAAGCATTTGAAGTGGAGAAGACATTTGTTTCCAGGTCCAATGCTGATACAATCTCAAATATTAATTTGGGATGGTGTATGGTTCATGGTGTCATCCCAAATATTAGTTGGGATGTTGTATGGTTCTTTTCATTTTGACTCTGCACTGGTTCTATACAATACAATACATTGTTTCAGATAAGAATTCACTGGATGAAAAGATCTGACTTCTTCAGATCGGATGTGGGTTGTGTGCGTGTTCATGGATGTGTGTAACCTAGTGTGTTGCTGCTTGTTAAAAACATAAATTCAGGCCGTAAAAGGAACTTATTTTTTAGAATTACGAAATAGAAACATCTTGTCACTTACAAGTCACTATTCATTTCTTTAAAGATGAGGTATTACAGAAGAAAAATAGTTTTAAAATAGAACAAACTTTTTGACAATTAATTTCACTGTTTGTTGTTCCTTCTTTCTTTTGACAGACATGCAGTGGTTGTGGAATCAAGATGCTTCTAGGGATTTACTGCTTGCTGTTCATCCACCTAACTATATTGTACTGTGGAATGCAGACACAGGCACCAAACTTTGGAAGAAGAGTTATGCTGAAAATATTCTGTCTTTTTCATTTGACCCCTTTGATCCATCACGCTTAGCTTGTAAGTTTGCATATATAAAATAGCGTGATGTGAACATGGATGACCAGGAAAAAAGTTAAACTAAGATGTTAATATTGAGATTAAAGTAACGGATTGGAGAGAATAATGTCATTAATGCCAAGAAGAAGTCTAAAAACAAAGACAGGGGAGTCTTTGGTCAATGTGGAATCTTCTAAAATAAGATGCCATTGTGTGAGGGGAGGGGAAAAGTAGGCATGAGTAGAGAAGTTAGAGATCTGCAAATAAACATTTGGGACTTTATAAAGAAGGTGGAAAGCATGTAGACAGGGAGCTGGAGGAAGCCAAGTAGAGAGCCCTGTTGAACTGACATAAAAAGCTCTAAAAGGATGGATGCTGCGGGAGAAACCAGTGAGATGAGTAGACCAAGAATAAATGGTATTTTCAACAGAAAGGATTTTTTTTTTAAAAGGAATAGAGTGTGAGCATCAGTTTCAGAAGCAATTCCAATGTCAAAGGGGATGTAGTGCAGATTTATTGACATTTTACCAGAAAGAAACTAAGAGAAATAAGAGAGTCACCATTTTATTCTTTAATTTAGCTTGATTGCTTCTGATCTATAATGAGACAGTGCAGTTTCCAGGCTTTGTGCTTGTCGTTTTTTTTATCTGCCATACCATTCAACCTAAAAAAGAACTTTTTTTTGTATAAACATGTAGTAAAATCTTGGCTACCTCTTTACAGCTTAGCTGAATCTTTATGCTGCAACATAAATAATGTGAGTTAATGATTCTTTGAGCCATGCTCTGCATGAGAACAAAAAGTAGTGATATAGCCAATGTGGGCAACCCTGCCTTCTGTTTGCATGGTGAAGCTTAAAGAAAAATAGTTGATGAGAGAGAATAACTGTACTGAAGAAACAAGAGGTTTCTCCCAGTAATCCCCCCAGTATTTTTTTAGTATAGACTTAATTTTGAAAAATTGAGTTTTGTGGATATAATTAATTGTAAGGGACCATCTGCAGCTCTTTCAGTAGAAGGTGCCTGTTGTCTAGAATTGTGAGTTTTCTATGTAATACAGTATTATTAAAGTTAGTAGCATTTCTCCCCACCAAAATTTCACTAAAATGGAACAGCACAATCAAGTTGCAGATTGTATTTTGCTATAATAAAAATTGTTTTTCTTGGTACAGTGCTCACCAGTGAAGGAATAGTGTTCATCTCCGACTTCTCTCCTTCCAAAGCTCCTGCCAGCTCAGGGAAGAAAGTTTACATCTCTAGTCCCCATTCCAGTCCTTCTCACAACAAGCTGGCTGCTGCTACGGGGGCCAAAAAGGCCCTGGATAAAGTAAAAATCTTAATTAGTAATGAAAAACCAAGGTAGGTTACAAATATTTCTTCTTAGATAATGTTTTGTATACCTGTATATTTTATAGGTATAATTAGATTAAAGTCTGTAAGATAATTAGTTTTAAAAAAGAAAATTCATTGGGGTAGGCAGATGGTTGGATGTCCTGTATGAGGACATTATGTAAGGATATAATACTGACAGTCATTCATCCACTTTTGTTTGTAAAAACAGCCATACCATCCCAGCATATTTAACAGAAGTTAACGACATAATGTTCTCCCTTCGCTAACAGATTTTCATGCAGGTGTAAATTCAGAAACATCTTTCTTAGGGGAAAAAAAAAGATGAAAATGGGCTAACATAATTCATTTCAGTTGTGGAATGAGAAGGGATATAATAAGAGAATAAAAATTCTGTACCAATACCTGAGAAGAGTTGTCATTCTGATGTTGTATGTGATACTGCAGCAGGAGGCATTTTTTAAATTAATAGTGCATAAATAAAATTAGAATTTATACATCTGTCTATTTTCTGACCTTTTAAAACTAAAGGTGTTGCATATTGTTCTTTTTATTAGAAATTCTCTAGACCACTTTCTTTTGTGTGGTGTAATTCTTTTTTTCCTTTTGTACTTTCTATTTGAGTAATGAAAGTATTTCTCGAGCGTCTAGCCAATTTGAGAACAAACTGATCAGACTGTATTATCAGTTAGGACTTGACGCCAAAATTTAGTACAGATGTGAAATTTATACTCTGTTTTAATAAGGTGTTTAAATTGCAAACTGGGGAGAAGACTTGATGATACTTCCTCTGGTAATAATTTAAGAAATTGTGATTTTTTTGTATGAAGTTAAAGGGCATGGTCTTGTCATTTTGCGTTCTGTAATGCCTAATTTGTGCTGCATCGGACAGAACACCTGGTTTGCAAATACTGAGGCAGTACATATGCCGCTGCAGCCTTATGTGTGCTCTGTAATAACAACAAATCAGCAAAGATACTATTTTTTTTTACATTCTCCTGATTACATTTTAAGTTATATATGAATATTGCTAAGAATATGATGTCTTCTTTCTCCCTCCTTTTCCATCCAGAACCCCTGAAAAAGAGTAGAATGGGAAAAGGGGAATTAAAAATGGTAGCAGCAATGGTTTACCTGGTTTTATATTAGTTTAGGGAAAGTTTTGAGAGAAGAGGAGCAGGAGATTGTCAGGAAAGTGATTGCAGAGAAAAGGTGAATAATTCTCCTGAAGCAAGGAATGAGATGCAAGAGTGTAAGGGGAGTTTTGTGTGTGGTAGAATGAGGAGATTAAAACCAAACAAAACCCCTCAGAGGGATGATACATTAAATCAGTTAAGAGACCCTCAAACCTGAGCACAGTATGAGGATGTTTTTCTTCAATGTGACTTAAATAGAGTTCATTGCAGTGCATGTACCTAATGAACTTCTTTACCTTGCAGCCAATCTCCTATTAACAGTCAACAAAATGACAAACATTCCTGTTCTTTGCTACTTTCTTTGAGTTTGAAGACTGGTATTCTTGATAGGCTAGTTCTGTTCATTTCAAAATAAAGTAATATGCATAATAACATAAAATTGAAGTAAGCAGTATGTTTAAGGGTAATTTCCCGTGCATACCAGTAAATGTCATAGCAGCTACCGCTGTTCATAATTGAATTGCTTTGTATTTGAGATGTGCAAGGATTACACTTGTTCCATTTGAATTACATATTATTTTAAAAATTACTCTATAATCTTATTTAGACAAAAGACAACAGTGTGTGTGTCTTTTAAAGGTCAATGATGCTTTGCACTGCTGTACCAATTAAATGGAAATCTACAGTTCCCTAGTGATGAAAATAGGGAATACTTGAAAAAATGCAGCTGCAGGAAGATTTATACTGTTAATTTTGTTTTTAACTTGAAGTATTTGTTGATACTAAACTTGATTATATCTGATGTTTTGCAGTGCTGAATCTGTAACACTCAACGACTGTCTTCAGTTGTCATATTTGCCTTCCAAAAGAAACTACATGCTGTTATTGTATCCCAGAGAAATTTTGATTCTTGACTTGGAAGTGAATCAGACAGTGGGTGTGATTGCAATTGAAAGAACAGGTGTGCCTTTCCTACAGGTAATGAAAATTTGATTGGTTTCTATCATTGTACGAGTTCATTAAGATCATATGTAAGTTCATGACCCACTGACAGTTGTGTTTTGATTAGTTCTAGAGGATGAAAAGAACTTAGCTCACCAGGGGGAGAAATGTCCTCTGAACCAAGCGTTGTTTAATCTAGGTTGCTGAAGTCTGCAGCAAACCCATCTCATTTTGCAGTGTTACAAAAGTTACCAGTGTGGAAATAGTGCTGTGGAAAAAGTTGTCTAGTGGTGAAGCTGCTTACACACAAGTTAATACTAGTTCTCTGAGTGTCTGCCTTTGCTTAATTAGACAGCTAAGTCTAGTACGAGACTCTTATTGAAGCATCTTTATTCTTTTGGAATCGTGAATTCCAATACCAAAAAAGAAAGGTTTTTTTGTTTGTTTGTTTGTTTTTTAAAAAGTGAAAGCTAAAAAGAATATATATACTAATGTTAAAAAAAAAAACCAAACCCAAAAAACAAATGAGCAAACAATTCAAACAAAAACTTTCAATTAACTTCTCAAATTAATTAACTTCCTTAGTCATGAGTACTGTAGCTAAAGAATTTCATTGAAGTGTTACATTAATGATGGTATTTTTAGTGACTTGCTTATACATCAGGATACGTCAGTGTACTTTGCAATGGATAAAATTTTAATGACCCAATTTAATGCGGTATCTCTTTACCTAGGTAATTCCTTGTTTTCAGCGTGATGGGTTATTTTGCCTACATGAAAATGGTTGTATAACTTTAAGAGTTCGCAGATCTAACTGCAGTATAACTGGAACTCCAAATGAAGAGCCAGGTAAGGTTTGTGTCAATAATGTCCAGAAATGAACTTTAAGGCATTTTAATTAATACTTCAACACCAATATTAACCATCACACCTCATATGGGATAGTGAATTACAGCCCTTCTAGTGTTGTTTTTTTTTTTCTTATACATTAAGTTTAAATTTAAATTTATGCTGCATTCTCCCAGAAGTGTTTCTGACTTCCCTGAAATTTAGTGCAAATTGAGATATTAATATCCTGAAAATCCTTTTCTCACTAAATAATACTTTAATTAAGATGTGGCTTAACATACACACATATACAAGAATGTCACATATGCAAGAAAGTTTTAGGTAAAAGATGATTAGTTTGTTCTTTTTATCGTTAAGAAAAAACATATTTTTCAGGCAAACACAAGGTCTTGGAAGTCATTTGGTCAATTGGAAGAATTGATTTTAGAACTAAGGCATGGGCTTAAATTTAGATTAAAATCTAAATTATTACACCTTTGTCTTTTTTAGGAAATGTTGCTAAGAATGGCCTTTTAAATGTAATGGAAGAGAATGGAAAAAAGAAGGGAAAACATAGTTCTGTAAATGTAAATAAGTTATTTTTTTTCGGTTTGAGTTTGCTTGGTTTGTTTTGGTTTTGGCAGTTTGGTAATTTCTAGTGAGGTACATTACTTGCTTCCAGGTTTACCAATAAACCAAATGAGCTTTGGATTGTGGAGAGCAGATGCACTTTCTACCCAGATATGAAACAGTAATTTTTTAGATTTTACAAGATTCATGTGGAGTAAGATATTTTAAAGACACAGTTACATTTTGGAGAACTTTTCAAAGCTGTGTTATGTACAGCAAGATCAACAGTATGTAGTTTCTGATTATTTTTCCTAATTGTTGCACGGGAAGCATGTGGATTTCAACCCAGGAGCTCAGTCATTCTGCAAATTCACCTTTGTTGATTGATCACATCGTATGTTTTCCATTCTGATTGTTTGTCCTCTGTGGGACATTGATGTTACAGATCCAGACCCAGTTCAGGAGCTGATTTATGATTTAAGAAGTCAGTGTGATGCAATCAGGGTAACAAAAACAGTTCGACCCTTCAGTATGGTGTGTTGCCCAGTGAATGAGAATTCTGCAGCTCTCATAGTCAGTGATGGCAGGGTAATGATCTGGGAATTAAAATCAAGTATTTCTGGCAGAAATGTGCGTAACAGGTAATGGGATTTATTTTTCTTATCAAAGCTTTCATCTGTTACATTTACAAGTGATGTGTAGTATTTAATTATATTCTAAAAGCAACAGTGATGTCCTTGTGTGTATGGTAGTGTGACATGTGCTATACATGTGTATGAATGAAAGGAAGAGGAACAAAATAGATCATTGAAATAGATTAGTTCCCTTGCCTTGGGGAAGTGAAGGAACTGTATTTACTGTTCTTTCTTTAAAAAAATAACTCCATGCTAAGTGGTTGGAATAAGGAAACAAAAGATAGGAATGAATATTCACATTATTTTGGGGGAACATTTTCTTGTCATTTGGCTTTCTTCAGACTATAATTTTCTTCAGGAATGAATCCCTTGCTTTCAATCACATGAAAGGACTGCAAAATGAGTCTGGAAAGAGCTACGTTTTTAGCAGGGGAATGGTTTTCTGTTAGATTTCTGTGAATTTGACACAGAGCAATATAAGGCTGCACAGCAGGTGGCTGGAATATGGTGGTATAACAATATTTTTATACACAAAGCCTTTAGAGTTTTAGATTTTGACCAGTCTCTAAAAATACTACATGAAATAGTATAGTTCTTTAAACATTCAGTGTATTAAGGTCATTCTACTGCAATAAACCTTTAAAGTACTATTGAATAAAATAAATAACTTACTGCCATAAAAGAAAAACAGAATTCTTAGTACACTTTTAGATGTCAGAAGTATGAGATTTTCAACATAGATCCTTTTGTTGTTCATCAATGATTTAATATTTTCATTCTTGGTGTTCTCAGAAATACTGTTAGATGGATTCTTTGTGATGCATATCCGAGAGAGCTGTATAGGACCCATATGTTGCTGGGTTTTACTTCTTGGATTCTTAGGCTCATTTCTAAAACACTGATTTTTGTCATGATTATATAACCAGGAAAAATGTACTAATAATATGAGAACCACTGAGCCTAGAGGATTCTGGATGTGGTTCGATTGTACTGAAAAGTAAAGCATATTTCTAGTTGGCACAGAGTCTTTAATGGATTTTGAAGGAGTCTTCCTCCATTAGCTCTTGATCCTGCTGGACTTGATGGTCTTAATTAAAATTTGAACTCAAAGTCTGTTAAAGTGAGATATTTTAAAAAAAAAGGCTTTGTACATGCCTTAAGCTGCATTTTTACATACAGCTGGGTGCAGTCGGTAGCCTTTGGTTCTTGCTCATGACATAGACCTGTCCTCAGCCCAGCAAGATATGATTGCCAAGGCTGCAGGGGCTGTTTGAGTCCTTTTTAGATGGAGAATGTGCTGGAACCAGTCACAGTCACTGGGGAAAAAATAACACAAAAACCTGATGCATAGATATCTCGCAAGACTGTAAACATAGGTAATGCCATAAGTTTCTGCTGTAGCTTTGTATATGCAAAAACAATTGTGTTTCCTATGTTTAGGTGAAAGGCATTGCTTTAGTTATAGGCTTCATCATCTGGAACCTATATAAGAAGTTTATATAGGTTAACAAAAGCCATTCCCCAAGTTTGGGAATCTGTTCTTAAATGTCAAAATATTTATGTTTGTTCCTTAGCTGTATTCATTAACATAGTTCTATATATTAATACACAATATATTTAAAAGCTTCCATTCAATGCTTAGGTACACTTCAGAACAAGGGATACATCTGTCTGCTTTTCTGTTACTTGTAAATATCTCTGTAAGGAAGATGAAAGTTATTTTAAGTTTTGTACATTTTTGTGTGCGTTATCTCCTGGTAGAGTTGTTCATGGAAGCTGATGTTGGGAATAATCTTCTCAAAATACTCTGCAACTAGTAAGTGGTAGAAATACTGAAAGAACAACCTGGGCAGAAAACAAAATCGAGGACCTAAGTCAACAGGTGATCCAGTTTGTATTAGGAACTTGTTTTCATTTCTTTTACAGCAGTTCAAGTGCATCACCTTTGTATTCCCCAGTCTCATTCTGTGGAATTCCTGTAGGAACATTCCAAAATAAACTTCCAGACCTCTCATTAGACAACATGATTGGTAAGAATTTCTCCCACTAATATCACTGCTACTCATTTCTAGGATTTTTGAATCATTGTACATCTTAGCTTACTTAAGAACTACATACGTTAAAATTATTTTCTATGCAATTTAAGTAGTAATTCTGAAAGAAGAGAATTCCTGTTTGCTAGAGAAATTATCAAATTAATCTTTTGGAGGATTTTATGTTGAAGACCAATGTTCAAAGTTCATTTTCTCTCAGAAAAAAACAGTAATTTAAAATGAAATTTGGCCAAAACTCCTTCATTTTTTTAAAAGTAATCTTAAACAGATGAAGATTATTTATCTGAAACATCCATCTTTGTGAAATCTAGATAGCAACTGACACTTCAATATTGAGAAGTATTCCATAAAGATGGTTGCCTTTATGTTTTAAAACTAATTTTTATTGGAAAAGCAACTAGTGCTGCTCAGAGATACAAAGGTGCAGATTTGGATTTGGTTTGGTAAAAGTTGTCGATATTGTTAGGTGCAGGCAGCTTACCACTGTGGGGGGTTCTTTTGCACTTTATCTCATGTGTTTAAAGATGTCATTTAGGGCATGATTTTTCTCTTATCTATATTTCTTGCAGTCATTGACATCATAGCTATTGTTATTTTGTACCTTATATCACTCAGACTGGTACAGCTGACTGCAGAAGGTATACAGCAGTGGAATTATATCTTTTTTGTGCCCAACTTTATTGTTGAATCTGAGCAAATTCACTGTATTTCTAGCAGTGGATTGCACTCAGTTTTTACTGTTCGGCGTTATACCTCCATAAGTCTTTGAATTGGTCTAATAATTTTAAAATATTTGTAACTAACTTTAAAAAAAAGGAGAACAAAAAAAAAAAAACAAACTACCCTTGAATTCTGCAAGAAGACTGAAATGGTTGCACTTACTTTTTTCCCCCCTCTTCCTTCCCCTTTTTTAATTTCCCTTCTTAGTGTTAGGAAAGGAAGCTAGTATTGGAGAATTAGCTGAAGTGCAGTCTTCCAAAAAGTTTTATCATACAGAGTTCAACAGGAAGGAATGCCTCTTTAAATAAACATTGCTAACATATATGTTAAGTTATTTGTGATTTTTATTTTATGAACTCCTGGGTCTGATAACTTTCTGTAACATCTAAGATTATAATTTAATACTAATAAGAGCTTTTGTTTTTAAGCAGGGCAAGGCACAATTGCTGGAGAAGAACAGTTAAAAAGTTCTTTTCTGCAAGAAGTACACCTCAAATTTCTGCTGACTGGACTTCTTTCAGGACTTCCTTTGCCTCCATTTGCTATCCGCATGTGCCCACCTCTTACAACAAAAAACATTAAACAGTATGAGCCAATCCTTGCTGTTGGTAAGTATCTTGAATAGTTTATTGGTTGCTCTGAAAATACTAAACTCTAGAATAAATACAAATATAGTTACTAATACAGAAAAAGATTCTGGTTTTTGATCCTGTGTAACTGATCACAAATAGCGACCCTTGTTAGTTTGCATCCATGATAGTCTGTGGATTCTTTTTTTACTGCATTGGGTTTAAATATTGCTACCTGAAAAATTGCAATATATTAGCAAGTTGGTATTTATCCTTCATTTACTATGATATTGGTCCATTGATATGCTCAACGTTTTACATGCTGCTCTCTCTTCATTCTAAATATCACTAAATAGAGACTTCTGCAGCACTGCATTCCTAGAATAACTAAATTAACTTAACAGAGACTGTACTTTTGTTATGATGTAAGTACCTAAAAATACACTTAAATCATGTTATTTTTCCTGAATGAATCTATTCTGTCTTATTACAAATGTAGTTAACTCATCTAGATATTACAATAGTTGCCAGCGAACACTTTATTTGATTTATTAACTCTGAGTTCTTCCTATTTAAATCTGATTTTTCTGGCATGCTCTTTCAGACCACATCAGGGTTTTCACAATGTAGTGACACAGGCTGCTGTCTTTCTCTGCAGTCAGCTGTAATTTCAAGATTGTAGTAGGTTGTAAAATTAGACCTCCAGGTTTGGGGCGTTCAAATGTGCTCTTGGTATCTCTAAGATACCAGTTGATTCTCGGCTGCCCTGGCAAGGCTGTGCCTGTCAGAAGTCAGACTTGGGGTTTTTTTGTTACTCTTAAGGTTGCCTGTGCTATAGAGCCTTAGGTTTTTGGATTGGCCTGGAGGGGGGGATTGCGAAGGTGAATGTTACGCAGGAGCTTACAAAGAGGATCTCACTCCAGTAATGAAAATGCCATAATAATGCATGTACATATGTGTGCAGTTCTCATAATACTTCTATTATTACTAAGCTAAAAGTACCATCAATAGTTGTGCTCTGAAACGTAGGCAAGCTATCATTACATGATGCGATGCTACTAAAACTTAACTTTTAATTTTTATATCAGCTGTAGCTGTTAAAACAGGTGAAATATAAAGGTTAAGAAACTAACCGGTAGGTATAAACTGCATTTACAGCAAGGTCTGCAGCATTCTAGACTGAAGGTACCTGAATGGCTCTTTAGGTATGCATTGTTGTATTTAATAAAATTGATATGAGTATAAAGAAAAAAGAGAAGGAAAAGTAAGTCTTCCCAGTGTCTAATAGAAAATTGTAACTTTCAGTGTTTCAAAAGGTATTTGAGCTAATTGAAGCTAATAGCTACTAAGTTATTGATGTGTGATTTGAAAGAGGTCATTATTTCAGGCTTGAGAAAACAGAATTGCTTTAATGATTTGGTAAAATCTACCCATGATTCTCCCCTGGGATTACTGGTGGATAACAGTTAGTACTCTTCATTGAAGCATTTCCTCATCTTGAGTAATCAAAACAAAAAGAAACATTCCTTTCTTCTGCAGCTGGGTACGTTGTGAAAATGCAAGAAGAATGAACAGATTTTCTATAGACTCTACAAGTAGGTTCAGGAAAATGTCTTGATCCAAATGGATTTCACTTGCTGCAGAGAACCTTACAGGGTTTAATATTTGGGTTTTAAGCACTAGGAATCAAAATACCTTTTCTAAAATTGTAAAATATAAGTTGCAGGTGGTTTTTTGGGGTTTGTTTTGTTTTGTTTTGTTTTTTTTAAATAGTGAAAATGAAGGATTTACAGCTATTTCTCTCTCAAGTATGGAAGAGAAGAATAAAACAAGTCTCTCTATATTTTTTTTTTTTAATCACTCTTTATAGGTACAAGTAATGGCTCTGTCCTGGTGTTTCATCTTACAAGTGGACTCTTACACAAAGAGTTAAGCATCCATTCCTGTGAAGTCAAGTAAGATTTGAATTTTAATTCCTACTATAATCCTTCTGGGAGACAAACATTAAAACATCTAACTAACATTGTCCCAACGACGTGTGTGTCTGACGCTCAAGAAAACTGCCTGTTAAGTAGTCTGCCTTAACAGTATCTTTGCTATGTATAAGCAGTAACACACTGTCAAAATTAGAGTGAAAATTACGTTGAACTAAATATTTGAATTGTATCTGTGCCTGCTGGTCTAGGATGCATATCAGCTACTTCCAGTTTCTTTCGTGCATTGTAGTACAAAGAAGACTTTTTAGGACAAGAAGCTTTATTACAGTGTCTTATTTATATAACTGTCATGACTCACAGATTGTGTCCTTTGAAATAATTCTGGTTTGTACACCAGGATTTATTTACTTTGCCCCCTTGGGGCTGAAATTACTATTGAGGCAGTTCTAGTCCTAACTGAACTAAAAATAATTTTGTCGTTAAAAGATCTTAAAGACCAAATACAAGACTTGATATTTATCAATCCTAAGTAAGGAACAGAGTAAGTTTTGAAGCTGTTGTACTGTGTGTTTGTGTGTACACAATGACATAACTTTTTGGATAACTAAAGGCAGAGATATTCAAGATGGTGCTTGCTGGATACATATTTCTAGACAGATTTAAGCATGGAAAATAAAATATTTATTTTTGGTAGTAATATTAGTAAAAATTTGTACCAGAGTCGTGGCATGAAGCCTTCAGCAGTGTAAGGTCTTCATTTTACTGTTCATTCTACAAAAAGATAAGAAAAATACAGGTGTCTGAGAATAGATAGCTCTAAGAATTCATTATGTAAACCTGCTTTGAATCTACCACCAAAATCATGTGAGAATATTTACGTTTGTGGTGTCATTCGTAGGCACCGTAAGAATAGAATTTCCCTTTCTGTTCTAAACCATTTGAGTTTTTTGTTTCATACCATTAACTACTTACAAAATTATTTTCATTTTATGTTCTGTTACGCAGCAGAAGCGAATACTGCTTTTTTTCTCATTAAGGTGATTATAGAATTCAAAATTAAAACCACCACTAACATTTCACAGATTAAAGAAACAAACAAAAAAAAAAGATGGGGAGACAGGAAGAAATACGCTTTTGAAAAAATATTTCTTCATCTTTTATTTAGGCTTTGTGTATTATTGGAAGTATAGTTAGTTTGGGCTTTTCACTTTGCAAAGGTTTTGGAACTGCTGAATACATTGTCTTTCTAGGAACTGTCCTTGCAAAAATGGTATTTTTAGAACAAAATTAAAATGACTGTGAATTTTGTTTAGTCATAAGCTGTTACCTGGGTAAGTTTTTTAAATATTTGTTTTAATTTCCTCAGTCACACTCTTAATGGTCTTAGTGACTTTCTGCGTAAGTTTTACAAGTTCGAAGGAGTGCTTTAAGCAATGTAGAATAAGACACAGTAACTTTTTTTTTTTAATTAATATGCATGGAGTGCAACAGTTTCTCTTTCAGTGGGAATTCTTACTTTACCTGTAAAATGCAGATAGATTGGATAATGCCTCTATTTCAGTTTTAACTATAAATACACCTTTAGGGAGCACTATTATTTTAGTATGTAATTGAGAATACCCTGAAATTGTAACTCAAGGCCAGCAGAGTTTTCAGTGCCTTGTAAGTTTAAGAAGAGAATGTAATAAAACTAAGGTCTTTGGAATGGGAACTGTCCCTTACATATCAGATGTGCTCAAGTAATGGCCACTGAGTTGTCTAGGTGCTAGCAATTGACTTTTTTGTGAGATTAAAGTGTTCTTTGTTAGAAGCTACATATGTACTCGCATACTGCTTTTTTTTAAATTATTTTTAAACTTTGCAGTTCTGTATTGTGATTAGGAGTAGGGCGAATTGTTTTTCTGTCTTCCATTTAAGATAGTTCATCCTTGTGAGTAACCTTGAATATTCATTTTGCCCGTGATTATTACTTAGCTATTTCGCTATCTGTTTAGAATTATGTGACTTTTCCTTTGAGCTTAATTTGTTTTTTATTAGGCGATCGAGGCAAGAAGCAAGAGAAATGCTTCAGAGCACACAGAGAGGAAAAGGCAATCAGGCTACTGCTAGGAGCATGAGTGGGGGGTAAAAACAGAGGGTCACTATAGCATGTGTGCTGGCTGAAAGAAGCTGTGAGCAGGAGGTCAGTCTGTCTTCCTTCAGGATACAGAGAAATGCAATTAATTCTTATTACCAAGAGGAATTAGAAGAACAATGAAATGACTAAGCCTGATACCTGTTCTGTCTTTTAAGTGGAGCAATCTAAGCTGTTGTGGTAAGATAGGAGATGATAATACATCTTCAGCGCAGAGGAGAATATATTTGAGACATAAATAAAATGCCTGCAATGTAGCTTCTAGCTCAAAGTGGTGCATTTGCAATGCCTCTCACTGCTACTTTCGCTTATTCTGATGGATAGATAACTATGACTAGAGCAGTGCTTCTCATTCATTTTCACTGAAGCTCAGCAAGTTCAAGATTGCAACAGTTTTAATTTTTATAATTAAAATCTCACTGACTGTAACAAGAATGGGTACGGCCTGCAGGCAAAACTTGGAAATTATTGCATTACATCCAAGTTTTAGCAGTTGAATTGAAGCTGACTCCCCTTTGGGACACTGCTTTGCAAACATTCATCACCTCCTTAAAAAAACTTTCCTCACATAGAGAAAGATGAATGAAAAATACCTACCACTTCTGTCTGTCATACTGGTGGTGGTATGCTAGATTTATTTCTGTGCATTAGTAAATAAGCGTTGCCTGACAAGCATAAGCAGTGTTGCAATGAAATCCTGTGTATTCAGAATTGAATTCAGAAGTCTCCATTACAGGATATACAATTATCTCAGATGTACCATGTTCAGCACTTAATTGTAATTTTTTTCTTAACCTTCCTCTTAAAAAGGAAAAATTTGTTCCATTACTGGCATTCACTTTTGGACATGTAGACTGTACAGATCCTTTTTAAGTACAAGGAAAATTCTTTTTCAATAATAAAATTTGAGGCTGAGAGTATTTTCTGATAATTTGATTGAGATTTTAATACAGTTTTCTTTAAGATATGGTTTTATTTCCAATTTTACCTTTCTCCTTTTCTTATAATTCTTATAATTAATTTGAGTAGCAGCTGCCCTGTCATAAAGTCACAACAATCCCAACTGGAAGAGTCATTCGTGTTTTTATCCGCTTCAGTACACTCTGTAATTTGTTTGCATTGGAAACATTAATCAAAACAACTGAATCTTACCCCCGAAGTAACTGAGTCAAGTTGAATGTATAGAATCCCTGAATTTCATATTTTAAGAGTTCATCCAGTCTGAGAAATAGTTTACAGCTGAATGTAACCCTTAATTCTAGTAGACAAAGATGTCCTTTATTAGGAAATTTTGCAAATGGACATATTTCAATAGGGAAGGCATTACTTGTTTCCTTCATGAAAACTTGAGCCACTGTCTTCAGATTCTCAATTTACATGTATGACAATAACAAAAATTATATTGTTTCAGGTGCAAGCAGTTAGCTAAGCTAAGGTTTCCTTTTGATTATGTCTTGGGTTTCTGTAGAATTGTATTGGTATTGACAGATGGCCAGCTGGCAGCAAAGGAAAAGGACTTGTCCTGTTAAATCTGAGCTGATGAAAGAAGTATAGAAAATGCTTCAGGTCTTTGAATGAGAATGGTGAATAACTACTGGCAACAACAATGCATTACAAGTATTCTGTGCATTTGCCAAAAAAGATAGTAGAATAATAGATAACAATTAGAAAAGTGTCAGAATTCATATTTCTTCCATTTCAGAAAGCTCCCTGTATTTATGACCCTTTAAAGACTTGCAATGTCACACATGTGTGTTTCGATTAATAATTGGATACTAGTCATTTTGATTGAAATTACTCGTTGACATTTCATAGGTCCTGGTGGGAAAAGGACTGGGTCCTAAATTTTTAACTTTACTTGAGGACTTAGGAATAAAGCTTCCCTTTTTTTTAAAGCTTGAACTAAAAAAATAAATATGGCTGTAACTTGTATGTGCAAAATATTATGGGAGTGCTTTTTGCTTTCACCATCTACATTGCATTTAAGAAACTTCTACTTAATACAATGTGAGTTGGATTTACTGACAGTAAATCATAAATACTGTTATTGATAACAGTATTTGATAATATTGTAACTGATAAATGTTATTTATCTTTCTCACATTTCGCATATATCCTTGCAAAACAGACCATGATTTTACAATTGATGTAACAGAAGACTCAGTTGTCCTGGAAATAGTTCTTAAGTAACTTGTGTTTGAAGGAGTTGAGGAAAACCTAAATCCTTTTATCCATGTTAAAATGAACTTGGGCATATGTATGTATTAAAACAGTCTCAATTTTCTTTTAGGTTAGTTCCTTGATTTATTTCACAGATAAAGGACTCAACTATTTATGCTGGCATGAAGTGTGCGTGGGAAATGGGGACGGGAGGACTATCTTGATTTGGAACAGTACCACCTAGTGCTGCTTTCTATCTTTTTGTGGCCTGTGGTATATCTCAAGAATTTGCTTAGAATCCATATGTGCTGACAATATGTTATATACTGTGTAACTTTACATCCTTGCAAGACTTGAAGGTAATTTGGTTTGTGGCTGCCTTGGCATGATCTAAAAGAGAAAAAAAAAATCAGGTTGTTCAGTTCTTTTGCGATAGCCTTGAAATCTCTACAGGGCCTCCCTTATTCTATCATCTTTGTTTCTCCTCTCTCTGGACTGAAGGAATCACATCTCCACACCCTGCTATCCATATGAATATTTTTCTCTTTCGGTATGCTGGCAAATTGGAGTTACTTGATAGTTCTTCCCATCTGGTAAACCACTGATTTTAGTCCGCTCCAGTGCTGAGTATCTGTGAGGGATTTTCACAGAAGTTACCAGTGTTTCTAACTGAAATTTTTGTTTTAACCAAACAAGAACCAGTGTAGTCTGAAAAGAAAGCTCTTCTTTAATTTAGTTTGGTAACTTTATATTTACATCATAGTTGTACATGCGTAGGTTCTTTTTATGCTTAAATATAGTGTTTCCATAAGATGTAGAAAATTACTTCTGTGCTGTTTTCAAATTGAAGAACATACATGAAAAAAAATTACTGTACTTCAGTCCAGGCTATTCTAGCCATTCAAATATTTCAGCTAACATGCTCTGTGTACTCTCTTTTGATGACA
Organism: Theristicus caerulescens; assembly: GCA_020745775.1. NCBI lineage: Eukaryota > Metazoa > Chordata > Aves > Pelecaniformes > Threskiornithidae > Theristicus > Theristicus caerulescens. The sequence continues at coordinate 122,105,337 of CM036560.1, forward strand.
GGGGAATTGAGTGGATAAGCTTGACTGGGTTTATTTCCTTTGCCACATCAACACCTAACAATATGGGGCTAGTAAGGAATGAGCTGCAGCTGGTGGACCTACCAACAGGTTAGTATTTCCTGAGAAATCTCTACAAGAGGCTAACAGACTTGCTGGGGAGTGACAAATAGAAGTTCTTACTACCTTTTTTTTTTTTTCTTCTGTTGTCACGATAAAATAGAATAATAAAGAGGAGTTTTAACTGGTTCTGCTCTTCTGTCCTTGTGAAGCCACGTAATGTGTTCCATCTGTTGCTCTACAGACAGACTTGAAACAACACCTTTGCAAAGATGTCTGTGGTTTGACCTATTAAACGAATGATTATGCATCAGCAGGAGGTTGAGAAGCGTTCACGCAGCATGGGCATTAGTGGTGTATTTTGTTCACAAAATGCATATATTTCCAAATGTGTTTTGTCATAGTCTACACCCATTGTTCCATGTGCACCTGAAATAGTGTTGAACCATTTATTGTGGTTTGTATCAGCAACAGGTAATTTTTCAAAGTAGGCCAGGCGCGTGGCCAGAATTTGAGTGTATGAATGTAAAATGGGTACACTTCTATTAAGAATTAGAAGGGTTAAAAAAAAAAAACCTTTTAAAAAGATACAATTGATAGCAAAATTAACAGTCAGATTGTGTGTGGTTTTCAACCACTCTGGCCTTATAATGGCTGATGAATATATTTGTGATTGAGTTCAATATTTGCACAATACGAGGAGGTATAATTTGGAGGATTAGACAGCCCAAACTAGGAAGCACTTTAATATTTTTAAATTATTTTTGAACGGGAAAACCTGGAGCCATTTAATTTCTAATTGAAGAGCCTGAGTCTTGTAACACATGGCTAATTCTGAATTGCTTTATGTAGCATAAAGTGATTTTTTTTTTTTTTTTTAATTAAGCTTCTGGAAAAGACTCAGTTTTTGTATTTACAGGGTGCTGTGCAAAGAGGCTATTCTTTTAACATAACCATATTCTGTTTTTTTCCTGATAATGTCTTTCGTTCATTTGTTTAAAATCAAAACAGAAAAGATATGTACTTTTTAAAATTAATTTCATGTAAAATGGGATTTTGAATTTTCACTTGTAAATCAGTATTGAAACATTTATAAATATAACTGATAAAAGGCTTAGTATTTCTGCAGGCAATCAAATCCCAGTAAATGTGAATACCTGACAACTTAACATATGTTTTTTCTTAAAAAAACATTACTTTTCCTCTTTTAAAACTTACAAGAAAGGCATAGCTACTTAACTGTCTGATCGTTGGGTCTTCCATCGTTAATTAGCCCAACTTTCTATTTCAGTTCTAGGAAAGCTGTGCTGATTTGTATTTACTTCATGAACACTTTGACAAAATTCTCATTTACGTTTCTGAACAACAATAAGGAAGAAAATTCCTATGGTGTGTGATCACTAATGAAGGAAATAGATCTGGAAGGTTTCCTGCAGGCTGGCCTCTGACACGAGAGCTCTAACTAGCATTGTTGATAACTAGATTTATTCACATAATTGGCATAAGATAAGTATTTTAGCTATGAGTAGCCACAAGAGTGGCTAGTTTGGAAACTTGAATTTTCCTTGAAAGCTAAGGAGAATGAAACTTGCATAGGAGATGCTATGATATCCTGGTGTTTGTCAATCTTTATTTTAGTGATATGTGTAATGCCTTTAATTCTGCAACACTTCCTACAGGTGGGTCAAAATTTTGTTGGGGATAAGATTATAAGTTCTTACGGCTTTTCAGCAGTGTTCATTCTTTTAGCTGGAGAGAAAGTATGGTTCTGCTAAGTGTAGAATGAGTTAATACTTCAGCATGGAAATACTTTCAGACTTCTAAATAGAGTGTTAGTTTATGACAGAGTTAATTTATCTTACAAAACCTGAAATCTACTCATGAATTTCCTCCTTGGTGAATCAAGAGTATTGCTCATTGGCTTTGAGTGGAAAATAATAACTCTTTGAGCTCTCTCTCTATATTTACATAATGCTGATTATGCATCAATTTCAGTAGTTGTGCTCTGGAAGCCAGTCAGGTATTATATCAGACAGTAGAGTTAACATTGTATTTAGTCCTTTGAAATGCAGTAAAACTTCGACAATGACAAGAGTAATGTAAGATAGGGCAGGTTACTTGGAGATGTTCTAGTTTAGTTTGTAAACTATTTCTGTTTATAAACAGAATAGTTTATAAACTATTTCTGTATTTATATTTAGTTTAGTAACTATTTCTGTTTTCCCCCATGTTGTTGTTGTGTTCCAGGCAGGAGCATCGCGTTTCGTGGGGAGCGAGGCAATGATGAGCCAGCTATTGAAATGATAAAGGTGTCTCATTTGAAGTAAGTAGATTAGCTTTGTGAAGTTTATAAATTTTACTGTACTGCATAAAGATCCTCATGACTTAATAAAAATAATAGAAATTCCAGGAAAAAACACTCCAGAGAGTATAGACAAATGTACAAAAGCATAAAGAGAAAAATACTTCAGGATATTAGTTCAAAGTGCAAAAGCTGTGAAAGTTTCTGTGGTTGACTTTGTCACTTCAGGATCTGATCACATTGCAAGGTCAGTCATTAATATTTTAGTTGTTCTAAGAATCGTCTTCACTGAACGGACATTTTGATAATATTAGGGAGAATAAAAGTGCTGAACAGTTTCTGTCAACTTTGATTATGTTATGAGTTAGTTCCTTGTTCTATAACTTAAGACTTGCTTAAAACTGGAAGATTGGCATTAAAGGTGGGATGATTTTTCACCATGAAATCCTGTTTATTTTGAGGTCAGGCCTGTGACAGGAGGCCCTGGTCAAAAATAATAACTGTATTACTCTGTGAGATTACTTTAGTTTCCTGTATAAATGAAATTAAAGTAGCATTGAATTTAATAAGGTGTTATCTCTAAATTTTAAAAGTTTTTTTCTTTACAGTGGAAGAAAAAAATTAATATTCTCCAGCTTGCATAGGAATATTTTTGGAAGTATGTATGTATTCCAGAGAATTTGGAAGAGTTCAACCATATAATGTTCTTATTAATACATTAAAAATTAAGAACAGCCATGGGCTTAGATGAAGAGACTAGAATGTTAAGCGAGAACAAGAAAGGATAGTTCATTTGAATAGAAATTAATGCAGTTGAGAAGAGTACATATAGCTGCAGAGCCTCTCTGTATTTTCAAGTTACATGTGAAAAGTGGTAGATTGAAGGTGTTTTACTCATCTAGCTCCACAGATGAAAGGTCTGAAGACATGACTGACAAGTGGTTTAGTGTAAGAGGATTTTATGTTCATTTATCACTGGATTGGGGAACTGACATGCATCTGGAGTAGAGAAAAAAAGTCTATCCAACCTAAAGGCTTGGTAGGTCTTTCTGATATCTGGTGCAGTCATCAGTTCGGGCTGAATATGGCTAAATTAGAGGTGCTGCTGCTTTCTCTGCATTCCTTCCCTTGTCTCCTTTACAGTAATTGAGCAGTACCTGACAGAGATTTCTAATTCTTCTGGCTTTGAAGGAGGATGCTTTTTCAGACAGTCTTTTGCACCTGAGTAACTCAAGGAAATCACAAGCTTCAGAGTGGGATTTGAGACAAATTAATTTACTCTGCTTTCTCTTAGTTTTTGAGGGTTTCCAGAGTGCTGATAGGAACAACACATGTGAAGTAAAATGCTCAGATTAAAATGGAATGATTACTTTTGATGTAGTAAATTCTTATTTGTTTTAGGCAGTATCTAGCTGTAGTATTTAAAGACAAACCACTGGAGATCTGGGATGTCAGAACATGCACTCTGCTCAGAGAAATGTCTAAAAACTTCCCTACAGCAACTGCTTTGGTAAGGAATAAAATCCGATACTTACTATTTATTAAATATAATATGTTGAGACAGTATAAAAATCTATGCACAATTTTGCAGCAAAATGTTACTGGATCTGTAGCATACAGATCAGTGCTTTCACTCTTCCGTTTTCATCTGTCATCAAATAGAGGCCAGAAAAAAGGAGGTAGTAGTGGAGAAATCTGGTCTGCTCCTTGGGTGATGGAGGGAGGTATCATAGAAAGCAATTTTCATTGAAATCATTATAATTAACAGAAAAATCCCCAGTAAATTCAGGGAGTAAACATTTGTCTTTTCCATTTTTCCTGGGCAATTTTTCACAGGAGTGGTCACCTTCTCATAACTTAAAAAGCCTAAGGAAGAAGCAGTTAGCAGCCCGTGAGGCCATGGCCCGGCAGACGGTTGCATCAGATACTGAAGTCAGCAGCGTAGAATCTTCTGTGATCAGGTATTTCTCATTCTGATATCATGCTGTTCTGCATCAGTTGTTTATCCACCATGTGCCATTGTTCTATAGAACAGAATATTTTGGAACTGATTCTTGAGTACGTACCAGGCAAAGCAACTTTATGGGCCTCCCTTTAGCTTTTAGATGTGGAACTTGGATCTACTGCTGAATGAGAGAAAGGGTGTACCTCTTTCTCTCAGGTGTGTCTGTAGCAGTCCATTAGTTACCTGGTTCTTGAAGTAAAACCCTTATTTGCCCCTGAACTTTTCCACAAGTGTATACATGAGTTAACCATTGCTTCTGGATAAATTGTTTTGAAGGATATATGCATTTTTGAGCTGCCTGGTGCATTAGTTAAGGAGAATTTGCCTTGCAATTCTAATTTCAAGAAAGAAATACTTGTGTCTTGTTCTGTTTTCTTTAAAGCTTGTTACAGGAAGCCGAAAGTAAATCGGAGCTGAGCCAGAACATTTCTGCCAGAGAGCACTTTGTGTTTACAGGTGCTGATGGGCAAGTTTATCATCTCACAGTAGAAGGAAACTCAGTAAAAGACAGTGCAAGAATTCCTCCTGATGTGAGTTCCAATTTTCTATATCATTAATGCTTTAATTTTTTTCTTAAGGTATGATTACCAGAAAAAAAATCAGGGATATGCATTGTAGTGGCAAGTGGTCATTAATGCAGTAGTTCGAAATCTGAAATAAAAATGGCGATTTCAAAAACCGTAGCAATTCTGTTTTCACAATCTTAGTTTTGCTATTGAAAACACCATTGAAATAAATGATTCTTTTTTTTACAATTTAGAATCTTCATAGGCCCTGGCTTGCTTTCTGAATAAATTACATGACACATTTTTAAGAATTTTAGTAAAGCAGATATAAAAAGCTTGAATAACAAAGAGGATGTTACTGAAACATGACTATGCTCTGTCAATGGATTTTATCTTTCATCATGAGGAGGGCTGGAGTGGGCCAGAGAACTCTTGAGTTTTAAGTTTGATTTCCCCCCCCCCCCCAGTTACTCTGAAGAACAATCTTTTTTTTAGTTATTCTTGAAGACTTTGATAAATTGAACTTACAAATAGGAATTCTTTTATATTTTTGTTTTCTACTTTAGTATATGCTAGTATTGTGTTTAATGAGGTCTGTCATATTGGTGTTTCCTTGCCACAAGAGACAGAGAAGTGATGTCCATTGCTTTAAACCCAAAATTTCTTACAAGGAAACATCTTTTGAAGCATATTGAAGCAAATATGACTGACTTGATAAATGCTTGTATTCAATAGAATTGTTTCTGTTTTAACTGAGTAGAATTTGGTCTATCATGTCATATAATATTTAAAGAAAATGAAATACTAATGTTGAAATGTTTGTTCCTATGTTTGGCTCTATTAATCACTAGATTTTATTCTGCTGCTTAAATATTTCCAGGGAAGTATGGGCAGCATTACTTGTATTGCCTGGAAAGGGGATATCCTGGTTCTTGGAGATGTTGATGGAAACTTAAACTTCTGGGATTTGAAAGCTAGAGTATCCAGGTATGAATGCAAATTAAGTCTGATAAACATGAGATAATGAGTGTTAGAATGTTTTTTCCCCCTTCATTTTTGTTCTTCCCTATAGGTGGTCATCTGTGGTGTTTGAGGGGAAAAATGCTAGTATTTTGAAATAAAATTTCAGAAAATGCCTACTGTGTTACAATTTCATCTTTTGTGTTTTCAGATGGAGTAACTTTTTATCAAAGTTTTTAAAACAGCTAGGTATCTTTCTTATGTTAAATCTGCAATGGCTTCTGATAAAATGTTAAGTATTGTAGTATTTATTTCAAGCATTTAATCTTTTTAGTTTTCGTGATAATTTGGATAGCCATTTGTGTATGCGCGCGTGCGTGTGTGTATATATATATTGTTCTCCTTCTCAATCTGTACAATATGATCTGCAACATTCATGGAAAGGATTTAACTACCCACAATATTAGGTATAGAATGATTGATACTAATCTTGTGCTTTTCTGTTCTTAGGGGGATTCCTACACACCGAAGCTGGGTGAAAAAGATACGTTTTGCCCCAGGGAAAGGAAATCAAAAACTTCTTGCAATGTACAACGATGGAGCAGAAATTTGGGATTCAAAAGAAGTAAGCAACTGTTGTTTTGACCTGTCCTTCTTTGCAAAATACACATATTACTTCTGAAAATCAGGATGAGTCAGGCATTAAGTTTTACTTAGTCATGATTTCTTGCTGACAGTTCTATAATAAAGTTGTATGGCTTTTCTCAGAAGACTTTTAGTTCCTATAAAGCATTTTTAAGCTGTCATCAATGAAAAGTACCTTTCACTCATAAAGCTGACAATGTCTCTGAGACACTCTTTGTCATTCTCTTGTAGTGTTTTTGAGGCAGACATTGAAAATTTAAGGGGGAGTCCTCAATCTTAGAATTTAATCTGTGGATAACAGAGTACTTTCACCACAGGTTTCTTAACTTCTGTGTGTATTCAAGAGTATGTATTCTTCAGTGCATGGATTTAATTTGTTAGGGAATACCAGAAAGTTGGACACTTGTTAATTAATGTTGTCTATAGCTTCTCATCTTATTCAAAAATTTTGTAGTAATGTTCAGAAATCTTCTGGGGTTTGCTTCATACGTCTTTCAGGGGATTATAGTACCATGGGGAAGGAGAGGTAATTGTACTGTTTTAACTTAGCCCCCTGGAGTAAGTTCAAGTTATGAGGTTATGAAACAGGAATTTTAATTTTTTTTTCTGTTCACTTTGTAGTGAGCACCAGGTCCGAAATCAGACACTTAATTTGAGCAATATGAAATTCTCCCTTGATGACAGGAGTTGGACAGCAGATATGACCAACAACGGTTTATTCTGTAGGCAGAGCAGAATACTATCCTATGAGTCTCTCCTTGAAGAACATTTGAATAGTTTTGATGCCATGGGATACTTCTCCTGTGGCTGTTCCCTCTCTTTTTCTGGGGCAAGCGAAAGAGTTTCCTACATGAACGCATTTAAAATTAATTAACATTTTCAGCCAAAAATCTTTCAGAATATCTGTAGAAATATTTTATAGTCTCAGTCTTATTATCCATATAATCCTCTCCTTAGAACTTCACCTTTGCCTACAACCAGTCTGATATCTCCACATTATTCTCTAATTCTCTCAGTGCTAAGAGTAGTCAAGCTCTAGAGCTGTTGTACCTTACCTCTCTCTGACTCTATGCTTTGCTCTAGAACAAGTGAAAGGAAACAGCAGAATGTTGATTGCAGCGGAGGCTTTGTTAATATTTCCTTATATTAACAATTGTAATGTTCTGCGATGCTACAGAAGGGTTACAAAATTTCTAACTACTGACCTGTGGTTAAAAGTGTAGTTTGCTTATCTGTATATTGTTTGTGGACAATAAATCATCCTATTCCCATGACGTTATGTTAATAGTTTGTCTAAATGCGTTTCTAGACAAGTTCAGTATTTATCAAGAAAGTATACGTTTATGAAGAGCATGAGTTAATTAATGAGAACCTTACTTCTGCCTTGATGCACATATGCTAGATCAGGGACTGGAATTAAAGAGGGAATGTACATTTCCACCAGTTGACCGTGGAAATTTTATGTCAGAAAAGATAACAAAAAGACAGCTGTATAGCTGTGCTCAAAAGGATGTTTTCTCGGCTCTCAATTGGGAAAAAGTATTGTTTCAGGGCAACCAAGTGCCCTACTCCAAGGTTTCTAAATTCCCTACTCTCCAGAAGACACTATCATTAAAATGATTTATGACTAACTTCACCTTTTATTGCAAATTTTGTGCTATGCCTCTTGGGTGGGTGACAGAGTCTTACACTGTGTGATGGAGAGCCTACTAAAAATGAAAAATAACTCAACTTTTCAAGGTACAAATGGTGAGCAGTTTAAGAAGTGGAAGAAATGTCAATTTTCGAATCCTGGATGTGGACTGGTGCACGTCAGACAAAGTGGTCTTGGCATCAGATGATGGGTGCATTAGAGTTCTAGACTTGTCCATGAAACCATCGTGTTTTAGAATGGATGAACAGGACTTAATAGGTATGTTGATTTCTTTTTTGCTATTGGCTGCCAGACATTCCATTTTGAAAGCGGACCATAAAAATGTTCAGCACTTCTGTTAGAACAGAGAATTGTCTTATGTAGATTAGGTGTCCCTATAGTGGTTTTCATAGATGCAGATACATTTTTTAGGCTTAGGGCATATGGATCTTTTTTTGGTACAAGTTAAATCTCCTAAATAAACTATACTTTTTTTAATACCTTAATTGGAATATAAATTAACAAAATAAGACCTTTTTGTGCAGATGTCTAGCCAGTTGACCTAAAAAGGATTGGTACATCAGTTGGGTATCAGTACCTACATGACTGCTATTCATTACATAATTTTGAAACATTTGTTAATGTGTGAAAATGTTTTTTCTGGTATTTCCAGATGTCAAAGGCAGTTTGTAGACTGATTCATTGCTTTTCAAAGTAGATTTTCCCACTGAACCCTAAAATAGTGATATTAGTGCTCTTTGACTTCTTTTGCCATATGTTTAACAATTTAAATATTTAGCTATTTAAATAGTTAGCTAAGCTACATTTTTCTATTTTTTATTACTGGTGTTCCAAATAACTGCTTTTGTTTTGGTCTTTTTGGTCAATCCTGCCTTTACTCATACAGTTTCCTTAAAGCATGTGGATTCTTATGAAGACATATGTAATAAACAAAATTGTGATGTGGGGAGCTGTGGTGTGGGATGTTTGAGGAAACACATAATTTATCACAGCTATTTTTACTATCAAGTGAATGTTCTGTAATATTAAGCTATAAAAATTAATGTTCTAAAACCAAACACACTGAAATTAGGATACGCCAGGGTGAAGGTTGCCTGTGATTTAGCTGTCCTTCTGCCTCTACACTGTTCTAATCTTTTAATTACAAAATCCCATTTACAAGATTCCTGCATCATTCAGTGCATATGAAGTACAGGGAATTGCTGAATATTTAATAATGTAGCTGTTTGGTACTTGTTTTACTCCTAAGTCACTGGGTAGCATTTACTGCTTAGCATCCAAGCCTTGTACTGAATACAGACTTACTGACTTATAAATTCGTATGACAACAGATAGTACTATAATTTTCATCTTATTTCTTTGCTAATATAGGCATGTATTAAACTTCACAACATCCCTTTGGGATGATGGGTATTAATCCTTGTATTATACTGTAGAAACTACGATTGCAAAGTAAAACTAAAACATACATTATGGTACATTTTGGTATAGCTGTACTTATTTCCAAGTATGTCCTTGTAGTAGCAATAATCATCATATACAGCTCTACTTAATGCCAGTAGAAGGTATTCCAGGAGTCTATGGCTAAATTCAATATGGAATGTCCTGAAATCCTCATTTGAGCATGGTTGATAACCCTGTACGTTCTATGAAATGTTTTTGCTTGAGTGTAAAGATAAGCTTTTATGTCTAGTAACCCACGCTGTGTATACGAAAAGCCTGTGATTTATGGTTTTCTTCTGGTGCTTGCAAACAAGGTGGTACATTTTATGATTACTGAACACAGTGTTATTGCACATTAGCCACTCAACAATGAATTTTTTCCTTTTGTTTCAGAACCTGCATGGTGTCCCTATCTGCTTGTTCCAAGGGCTTCATTAGTTTTAAAAGCATTCTTGTTGCATCAGCCATGGAATGAGAAATATTCTCTAGATATTATAAACATGTAAGGAGAAATATATATCTATATATAAAATAATATTTTTTAAATTCTACATCTTTTATTAATCTTTCTATGCAAATAACTGTTAGACATATAAGTTTCCTCACTCTTTGGAACAGTCAAAAAGACAATAGCTTCACTATTTGTTACTAAAAGTAATAAATAGAAACGGCTTTAGGGTCAAGTATTTTGTTTCTTTTGACTTTCAGTAGCTCTTGGCTATTGAAAACTGCTGCCTACTTTAAGATACTGGCAATATTTTGCTGTCATTTACAGGTTATATTTACAGGCTATATTACTTCAGAGGACAACTGTGTGTTCTCTTTGTTCAAGAAGTTAATGTAAGAATAGTAAGAGTTGGTTCCTAAAGTGTAATTGAAAGTGATATTCTGATAGTCTAACAGGTGTATCTTCACTTTTAGCGAGCCATAGTTCACATCATAGTAGGAGCACCTTTCTGTATCCTTTGTTGTGTTTGTGTACTGTTGGTAGTCACATAATAGCGGGCAAGGCATTGTCATTTTCATTAATTTCAAGTTTAATGAAGAAAAGTGAGAAAAGAAAGATTGGTGGCATTGACTGAGGTTGAGAGAAAGTGAAAACAATCTTTCATTACTATTTTGCAATTAGTAACTAGACAAAGAATCTCGCATGAATTACTTGCCATAAGACTATGAAAGACTGTTTCCATAGATGTTCTTGATTTTTTCTACTATCAGTAATACTCTTCCATTTCAGTTAATTCCGTCATTTTGGTAATACAGGAAACCTTTTTCTTTTTTTTTTCTTTTTTTTTTTCCTCCAGTGATTATCCAGAGAATGAAAATATTAAAAACCTTCTTCAAGAGCAGTTGAATTCATTGTCCAAGTAAGAATTTTTCTATTAATATTTGAGTAAGCTAGTGAACTCAAGAGAAGGTGAAAAAAAGACATTTGTGGCAATTCACAACTTAATGAAGAAAGAATGATTTTTGCCTCTTTAAAGATAAACTTGAGTTTTTGAGCTTTTATTTTAAACAGTTATTTTTTTTTATGTAACTCTTAAAGGTAGTGCTTTATGCATTTTATTGACTTTTTAAAATTTTTATTTCTATGTTTTCTAATAAACCATAATACAATCTCAAAATTTTTTTTTTAAATAAGCAAACTATCTCAAAGTAGTTTGTTAAATATTGACTCAACAGTCAAAATGTACCGTTCTGAATATATAAAGTGTGATGGAAGTCCGTGTTGAATTTTTAACATTGACTTACCATAGTAATGGCTGACAACAAGAGTTTTAAAGATACTGATTAGGGTTAGTGTATAATTTGTAATTGACCAGTGAGCATTTGTAATTTTTTAGGCAATACTTCTCGGTGATGTTTGGTTCTTTGATGTTGGCCCAGACTGTATTGGACACTGCTACTTAAATACTCCAGTGTTAGTTAAGATATTTAAGCTCTGAGGAAGAAAAGACAATTCTAAAAATCTTTTATTTGAAGATATACTTCCAGAGTAATGTTCATGCACATTGCTCTGCTTACACCGAAAACAGATTTTGACGTTCCATTTAAACTATGAAAATAATATTTGAAGCTAGTAAACAGAAGTTTTTCCCTTTTCCTTTTGTCCTTTCAGTTAGTAGGATGTAAAAGATAACAGCGTATTTTTATGCAGTCTGAAACACACATAGAAAACCTAAATTCATGCATGTGGATCTCTTATGCTATGGCACTACATAGTTTCAAAATTATTTGTAATTAAATTAGTATTGTAATTTGTAGAATCACTGCAGACTAATTTATAGCTTCGTCTACACCCATGTGGTTGTTCCTTTTATTACAAGAATAAGAGATTCCTGACAGCCTCACTCTTTGTATTTAAACTGGTTGAGTGACTTGCTCCTTGAGATCAGTTATATTTCAAATTATGTATACTTCCTGTTGTAATTGTTTTGGTAGATGCATTTTCTCAGTTCAGAAAACAAATTGTGTATTTTTTTGTCTTGTTTTTTTTCAATTTGTAGGTGATACATCCTATTTGTGTTAAAAAACAAACAAACAAACTTGCACAGCATTTTACAGATTATTTATGGCTTTCTCTTTTTGCAGTGACATAAAGAAACTTTTGCTTGATCCAGATTTTACTCTGTTGCAAAGATGTCTCCTAGTTGCCAGGTAGTAGAGATTCAGATAACTGTATCAAATGTTTCCTAATAAAATCTTGATCCTATTAATGTGTATGAATGTACTGAAGTTTAAGTACTCAACTAATTCTCCTTTAACTCAGTGCAATTCCTAAAGTACTTTGTTACCCACATATTAGAGCGTTTTCAGGACTGAGAATGGAAATGTTACCTTACTGAAACACTTCGTTTTATTTGCTTGCTAGATGTAGAGAACTTCCTTCAGTCTTGGTGGTCTTTCATAAATGCAGTTCTACTGACTACATTGCATTTAGTTGTGTAATACCCAACAATGTAATTCAGAACACACAACACACAATAGATTATATGCAAACAGGGGAAGGCCTGGTTTTTATTTCAAATGTATTTGTTCTGTGTTGTTGTTCTACCTAAACTGTAGCTAATTTTAGTCTGTCTATATTAAAGAGATATTTTTCAAACTTAGTAACTTTCTTGTAGTAGAAAGAGGATATTAGTGATTAAGTGTAAAATAATAATAAAATATCAATTGCCACATGTTAATATGATGAACCTTCACTGAGTTTAATTGCTATTGTAACAGTCTTCTGGCCAACCTCTTACCTAGCTTGCTCAATGTCATTCCTTAATCTTTTCTTGTAGTTTGTCCCATTGATAATGCAAAGTACTTGTGGTGCCCACAATAACGCATGGTCTTTGTAAAAAGATATTTTAAATGTGTCATATTTTTATGTGACATATGAAAAAATAGAAATCTATTTCACATCCTGGTTTGTGTCTTCTCAGACTCTATGGGGATGAATCTGAACTGCATTTCTGGACTATTGCTGCCCACTATTTGCACAGCTTATCCCAGCAAAAGCCTGCAAAACCAACAGACACAGCTATCCTTCAAGAACAGTTGGTTAATCCATTGGATATATGCTATGACATACTCTGTGAAAATTATTACTTCCAGGTATTTCAAAGAGTTCAAAAATATACTTAATAAGAATGTGATCAGAACATTAAAAGCTCTACATTGTAGCCTTCTTTTTATCTTAGAGCTTTTCACCATACATATTTCACTTTTACTAGTAACACAACTCTGGAATAAAAGACTCCCTCTTAGTTCAAAAATAGGGAGATTTTTGGAACTCCCAAAATACTTCCGTAGTTTTTTAAATGTCTATTTTTATTTCTTATGGTGGTCTTATGTTTACAATATTTTTCCTTCTTCATGCAGAAATTCCAACTTGAAAGGGTAAATCTCCAGGAGGTGAAGAGATCAACGTATGATCATACCAGGAAATGTGCTGATCAGCTTCTTCTCTTGGGCCAGGTTTGTGGGTAATACTTTAATTCTTAGTTCTTCTTCCTTGTCCATTCCATGTACTTAACCTATTCAGTTAAAGGTTTGTCTAACTCATAGGTATTGTTTCATATTTTTATTCACCCAGTGGATAGTTTCTGCTGTCTTAATATGGTATTACACTGCAGACTCAATGTAAGGACATAGTATATGGTAATGTTTGGTATTATCTGCTTCAGAATGTATAATTTTTCTGGGAACCCTATAAAAATTTTTCTTTCCATATGGTGACTAGAGAAGAAAAATTCCATTTTGAGTTTCTCAGAAATAACTTAAAAACAACATCTTTGGGATAACTAAGTCTGCACTTAGTACTCTCGTTTTTGGTAACAAAGGACATGTCTAAGCTTTTGGCAGATCTGTACTGAGCAGTGAAACACTGTACAGAGCTGCTCACTGACACCTTGATAAGAATATTGTTGCATTTGTACAGTATATATCATGAGCTGTTCCCTACTAATGTGGTTGAGCTGCATCCATTTCCAAAAACAACTTTGGTGTTACTAGTTCGAACTTAAATGATTTCTGTGCCACTGTGCATTTGAGCACGTCAACAAATGTTACCAGTAAAAGATGCCAGAAATATTTTGTCTGTAGACAGTCTGTTTAAAATGCCAGTTTATAGAAGTTTAAAAGTACCACTTTATTGCATCACTGTATTTTAATATGTATTTAATGTGGCTTTTCATTATTTCTGTAATTATCTAAGCCATCAGCTTGACTGACCTCACCAAATTGACCTCTCTAAAAGTTAGGCATCTCATTTTAATAACAGGCAGGGATGACATGCCTGCAGTAATTCATTCAATTTGGAGACAGGTGTCTGCAGCCAGTGTAGTGAGTCCCATTGGTTAGGTGCTCAGCTGTAGCTAACATTTTAAATGGATGAATTCTACCTTTGTTTTAAAATATCAGGTATTTAATCAATCCTTGGGATCCTGGCCAGTTTCTGCATCTTTACAATTTTATTTCTTCTCTGCTTATTTTAAATGCTTCTCTTCTTTTATAACTCTTCAAAAGATTATGTAAACAAGGAAATAAATGTTCTGAATTAAACTTTCTTTGGCTGCTTCTAGAAATTTTAGGGTGTGATTAAAAGTTATGGTCATGTTGGATGTTTAAATGCTATCCTTACTAAGGATACTTTGCTGAAACAGAACCTTAATTATTACTATGCTGGTAGATATTTTTGTAGTCTGTTTTAGAATAACTTTCATTGTTATTTGTTCCATGTCTTAAAAAGGGTAAAAATATGAAGACTTTTGTTTAAAAGTGAATATGTTGTGGTCAAATTCGTATGTTTTTCTTTTTCTCTTGCCAGACTGACAGAGCAGTGCAACTATTGTTAGAAACAAGTTCAGAGAATGCACATTATTACTGCGATTCACTCAAAGCATGCTTGGTCACAACTGTCACCTCATCAGGTCCATCTCAAAGTACCATTAAACTGGTAGCAACCAACATGATAGCCAATGGAAAGCTTGCAGGTAAAACCTGACTTTAATTTTATGTTTGCTTATAAGCTGGTAATTCTGATCTTATTAAGGCTGCTGATGGAGTTGAGAGAGCAGAAAATTGTAATAGATCTTATGTGTTGCATATGCGATAGCATGCACTATCTACAGTAGTTAACACAAAAATGATCAGTAACTCAGTTATGAAGCCCAACTTTTTCTGATTCATTTTCATTGGAAAATGTATTTCTGGAGTAATTCTCTTAGCAGTTGTTTGCACTAAAAGAGGCTGTGCACATAAAGCTACATATTTTCCACTTTCCTAATTAAGAATTAATTAAAAAATGGCTTCTTATTACTGAAGTTGAAATACAGACTTAGTTTCCGTTTCAGTTCAGCACTTGTTTCAAAAAGTGTGTTTTCTTACATATACGGGTTAATTTTGCTTAATGCAAGAGAAGTTCACAATATGATGATTGACTGAAATATTCAAAGACGTGCAGAGAAAGTACAAATGTCTGTACTTGCCTGGAAAAAATAATTTCAATTAACAATTAACGGTTCACTGTTAATAATTACACTATGGACAGCATTAAATTGAAATAAAAGTTTATTTATGAAATCTGTTTATTTCACTTACAAAGATCATTATCTCTTTGTGATGAGAAGCCCAGTGAACTCCTTGTCATTTGTATTTAGGACAGAGATAAATGAGAGCTTTGTGAGGTCCTTCTAAGCATTGTAGCCCAGGAAAAAGATAGGATAACTGACACCCAGGTTATATGGAGAGCCAGGTGGTGGAAATTAGGGTTTTTCAACATCTTCATATGCCAAGAACGATGTAAGAGATCCTTTTCCTGGGGATGAATGATCATACACACTTATATACCAACTCTTTTTCCCTTTAACTTATTATATAGTGTGCTTTTTATTTTCCAGAGGGTGTGCAGTTACTGTGTCTGATCGATAAGGCTGCTGATGCCTGTCGCTACTTGCAAACTTACGGCGAATGGAATCGTGCAGCATGGCTTGCAAAGGTAGGGAATTTCTCAATTTTCAGTTTGCTAACACAAATGACCTGCTTAGTATATGTAGGTATGAAGGCTGATGAGGGTGCTAAAGTTCTCCAAAGTTAAAAAACTGAAACATCAATTTGAAATATCATCATCAGTTCTTTTCCACGTGTCTTTTCTATGACAAGCCAGTCCATTCAATCAGTGTTGACAGGTTCTTCTTCAGCCTTTTGACTACAAAAGTCTGCCCTGATCATCCAAGTGACAGGATTGGGGCCTAAAAATGGTTAGAATACTCAATTTTCTAATTTTTGAGCAGTGATTTGTGAAGTTGCATATAGCTGCAGCAGTACAGAGTTCATAATAAACTACAAAAAGCCACTCCTGTAAGTGGATAAGTAATCAGGCAATTAAGTGACTTTGTGCTGAGCTCCATGTAGCTTCTGTGTTGATTTTAAAGTTAGCACCAACCACATAAATTTGCACCAACTTCTGTTTTGGTATGCAGACATTATTACAGTAAAAGCACCTAGACATGGCATTAATAATTCTCCATATTATAATGGACAGGAGTTACTAAGGATGATCTTTCAGTGTCTCCAAGTAAAGCTTCTGTTATGTTTCCTGCAGAAAGTATGGAAAAAGTCATACTCAGATTTTCTAAATGGATGAATCCCACTCATAAGAAAAATAAAGATGCTATGTCGTTAAGTTTTCAGCAAAGGTTAAAGATTTCTAACATCTTGGTACTTGAGGTTTTAGTAAAGCCGTGTGGTAAAAATAATGTTAATCACATGTAAATGTGGATTGATCAGAGTGGAGGTTTTTTGTATCTGCGTATTTCTTCTTTATATTGTATTTGTTCAAAGGATTAGCATACTTTATATAATAAAATTGGTAACTGCAGATGCTTTTACTTCTGTGCAAAGTTTCTCACTGAAAAAAATGAAGCCGAAGCAGAATGCTCTCTTTAATTAGCAGCCAAGAATTTGTAACTGGCTTTCTCATCTCTTAAAGGTTCGTTTGAACTCAGAGGAGTGTGCTGATGTGTTGAAGCGTTGGGTAGATCACCTTTGCTCTCCACAAGTCAACCAGAAGTCCAAAGCCATTCTTGTCCTCTTGTCACTTGGATGCTTTACGAAAGTTGCAGAGATGTTGCACAGGTAAAGCTGAAACAGCACAATCTGTATTTTGTCTTGTCCAAAATTGTTATTTAAGCATTTGTGACACAGAAGTCAAGGGGGAGGGAGGAGGTCTGCAGTTTGATTTCTGACATTTGTTTCTATTTTAGCATGTTTTTCTTTAATTAACTTTAACCTCAGGAGTGCGTCATTTCTGTGTGCTGGAACTGATGTTTTTGTTGCAATTTCAGGAAATATACTGGCACTTAAATTTACTGCAGGCTTTAAGATTCCTAGCAGCCATTGACCAAGCAGTAACAATTTATAGTAGCTATGATTATTTCTGAGTAAGTTAAGCCTTGATCTTCCAAAAATTTTGCATCAAATGTCAGTTCCTTGAGTGCAAGGAGGAAGGGGGGATGTAAGAAGCTTGGGGAGAGGGCAGTGCCAGACTAAAGGGTGCAAGAGGAGCATGAGGCAGCACGTGGGAACAGCATGACCTGTTCCTACATACCGCCTGGGAGCAGAGTAGCAGCAGTCGCTGCCATGAGGAAAGCACTCAGCGCTGTTGTGATGTAGTGAACGCTCAAGGCCTACAAAGCATGAAGGCACAGAGAGCAAGGTAGAGCAACGCTGGAAACTGAGAGCAGCATGTGATGTGAGAGCGTGAATATGTGGCAGGTAAATGGTGATACTGTTTAACCTTGGCGATGTCCGAAAGCCTTGTTCAGCCCTCAGTGCAGAAGAGATTTGCCACTCCAGACCTAGGTACAAAATTTTAGAAAGCCTGTGTGCAAGTGTTTTGATGCAATGTCTTAGAATACCTTTCTATTTTCCTGTTCTAACGGATTATTCTCTCTTTTTTTTTCCATTTAACAGTATGAGGTACTTCGATAGAGCGGCTTTATTTGTTGAAGCTTGTCTGAAGTATGGGGTGTTTGAAGTTAATGATGATACAAATATCCTTTTTCCAAAATCCTGTTTTTGCATCTGTGTACTCATAGACAGCGAGTACATGTGAGCCAATGGTAAATGAACTAGTCTGCAGAGGAATAGGAGTTCCTATTTTTAATTTCCAGGTTGTGTAGTTTGAAGGAAGTATGAGGAAACAAGTGAAAAGGAGTCATTTGCATAAATCTATAACCTTACTTCCTCCTGATGCTCAGGGAGGCCAGTGGAACTGGAAAACAAACTAAAAGTGAAAAAAATAAGCATAGGAGAGAAAAGAACAGAAGATAAAATGTTCTTTGCAGAACTTGGAAATTATTACTGCAGACTGTGTAGTGAAATCAGTGGTCCAGTTATATTTTAAACGCTGTATCTCAGGGAAAAAGTCCTGTGTTGAACCCCTCTATGCACCAGCATACTGTGTTAGTGATTGAAGCCCTTTACGAAGGAGTCAGTTTTGAGACAGTGAAAACAAAGAAAATTAAAGGTTAATAAGTTATGTAGTTCTAATTAACGAACAAATTTTGTAGTATGACCTCACAATTTCTTAATTTCTTTTGCAAGTTATGACGTGGTATTATGGTAGGTAGTTATGTGTATCTGAAATGTATGTTTTAGTTTATAGCACTCTGCATGTTGCCTGATAAATGCTAATATGCATTCAACAGTAGAATTTAAAGCAACTTTTTTGTCTTTATTTGTGCTGAAAAATACTGGATTAGCACAATTGGCAGCAATGTTCAGCATTTTCAGCTTGGGAGAGCTAAGGAGTGAGGAGAAAGAAAAAAGATTCTGAGTTTTTTCATTTTGCTATTTATTTGTGTTTTCCTTAATGCTTCATTTACATAAATTGATCCATGCTGTGTATGCAGATTATGCCAGAAGCTTGAAGCTCCTGGGCTTTAAACAGGGAGCTGTTCTCTTTGCCTCAAAAGCAGGAGAAACTGGTAAAGAGTTACTGATGGAGCTCAAACAGCCTAAAGAGGAAGTGACACCAGAGTAAGAACTTTATGTTTCTGAGGAGATTTGGGTTCTCTATGAGACTGAGATTCCACTGTGTGAAAATACATTTTTCTCTTGAATCACTGTAATAGCTGATATGTGTGATTTGAGCAAATATTGTTAAATGTGTGTGGAGGCAAGATTAAGAACTGTTTTATGTTTATTTTTATCTTAAAATTGTCTTCACTTTCACAAGAGGGGAAAGAAGCCTATGATAAAATTATACAAGAATGTGTCCAACTTTTTCAACTGTAGCAGAAATCAAATTTTAAAACGTGCAGAAGTTCTATACCTGTGTAAAAGTCTACTCCATTTACTTCTAATAATCAAATCTTTGTAGTTCTTCACTACTGTTGTATTTATATGTATAAATGATTCAATCTGTACTATAAAATATAAATATATTTAAAGAATAAATATAGATCACAAAACACAGTTCTTTCCTGGAACATTGTGTTTTCTCAATCCAATATTTCTGTTTAAAATTACTGTTATTTTAAATCAGTTCACTGTATCATCATTTTCATAACTGTCTGGAATGGAATCTTTAACATGTTTACTTATGAAAGTTTCTTAACATTCCAAAAATCAATGAAACGTCCTTTTTTTCAACTAAGGTACTGTTATATTCCGTGTTATTCTTAAGCATGCGCTCCCTGCACACCTTAGGGACTAAATTCTGTCTTGTGTTGACTGGTTCATGGGATCAAAGGATGGGAGAAGATCCTACCTCAAAAGCAGCAAGGTAGGCTCCTGCAGAATATTCGGGAGGCTGCTAACGCTGTCTCCACAGTTATTGTTTTGGTTGTTATTTGAATGTGTGATTAACGATAGGTAGAAAAAGCATTGTGCAAAGCCAAAATGTTGGCTTTTTAATTACATAGTTTTTATGCTAACACATCTTATCGTCCAGATACTTAAGGATGCCACCAGTAACACCTTTTCTTATTTTTGTGCCAGTATTTCAGTATTTAAGTACTTGTTTTCTTTATTGTTTCTTATGACAGATATATCTTTTCTATTTATTACTGATTGACTGAGAAATTTTACAGCGGAGGAGTGGATGCTGATGTTAAATTGACCTTGCAAATTGAAGACTATGGCATGTGAAAATTAGTCGTGGCTAAAAAATAAAATTATTCTTTTTACCAAGTTGTTGGAGCTACCGAAGTTTAGTGTGCAGTAGTGAAAAGACTCGTATCATGTAAAAGGTCTCTCATTTGAATGTAATTCAGGGCTTGTCTACTTAAAGTGCATTGGATTCTCCTTATGTTGAAGTATTTGTGGATACGTATTCTACGCTCCTTCCTAGAGGAGCACCAGCTTTAGGATATCTCTTTAACTCCATAAACCTTTTAATTCAAATCTAAAATAGCATTTCTGATAAAATTTGAAAGGTTAGGCTTTTCAATAATGATGTTTTTTAATACAAATTGAAAATGTGAGTTTCGTTGCTCTAAATGGAAAAGTAAATGTTTTAACTGCAATGTATCTTTTTTCTTCTTGCCACATCTTACATACACCATTAAATACTTTCTGTTCAGTGTATTATGAACAATGCTTATATAGTTACTTTAGCGTGGGAAAATAAGTATACAATGAAATATACCTTAAGCTTTAACTGGTGAGCAACAGAGACGAGCAAAATTAACTGTCATTAACAATGGGCTCAATTCTGGCTCACATTGACTACTACAACACTCCTCAACTCCCACTCTTGGTTTTGGTAGCAGTACTCATGGACAAGGTTACCGCAGAGTTAACGTAAGCACGCGCAAACTTGTTCTTTGATGGATCACGTAGAATTGTTTGTCAATGGGTCTCTGGACAAAAATCTGCTTTGATATACACTTGGATTTATAAATCTAATGTTTTTAAAAGAAACACATTGCAAAGGCCTTTTAATACTGAATATTTCTATATACTTTTAAGTGTGAAGGTTGCAGACTACTGTGTGGCATTCCCTATTGAAACCTTTATGATGAAAATAGAGTGTAAAAGTGATTGAAAAGTTTATTTAGGTAATAAGGCAGTCACACTACAATAATAAAACCAAACTTTTAAAATCTCTGTGTGTCTTTATTTCAAATGTCATCGGTTGCACTGGGATTGAGCGCTGATTGTGTAATTGTTGTCATTTTTCCTTCCGGACTGGCACGGTGCTCAGGGCTGGTTTTAGTAGAGGAAGTGATTATCCTTTATACATATTAGTCACATTTTCCATATTAGTACTAATGAAATGTTGAGTTTGAGCAGTATTAATTCCCAACCTTTACTAGCAAACACAAAATTTGTACAGGTTAAATTAGAGCAGGACATTGCCTGTCCTTTCTGATTTTTAAAAGCATGGAAATAAGCGATGAAAGTAAAACACATCCTTTCTGTTTTCACGCTACCCCGCAGACAATAATACAAGACTTTTCCTTGCTTCTCAGCTGATGCCAGCGAGCATTGCACATCTTGGTTTTGTCTAGGAGGCAGGTACACTTATAGATAATCAGCTTCTCAAAAATATGACATGCATTCAGCAAAGCTGAGATCCATGTCAGTGAAGTCTTGTTTTTCTCCTTCCTAGTTCACATAACTTTCCTCTTGGCTCTTAGGATGCATTTGTCACTTTGGCTTAGAAGTTGTTTAAAAAAATACAGATCAACATCTGATGTATAATTGGCTTGTACAGAATGAAACATGAGAAGCTTCTCACTTGTGTGTTTGAAGGACAAACGTGAGAGTTTGAAACATACAAAGAAAGTGAAAATGAATTGTAAAGTTTCCAATAAATATGATTTTAACACCTTTAATTCCTTTGAGAATTCCTTCCTCAAACCACTGTGAATAGTTCAAGTAGCAGCTGAAGTTTAGAATCTGTATTTGCCAAGTTTTGCATTTTGAAGGTTCTGTCAACAGCGAAGTCTGTAACGCAGCCATAACTCTGGAACCTGTGTTTGACCATTCTTGGCAATGAAGAAGCGGTAGACTTGGGTTTGCAAGACAATGTATGGAGATTCTTTATTTGTCTGTCTTTGAACATGAGTCTTATATTAATTAAGCATGATGTTTGATTATCAGAGCAGATTATTCGGTAGATATTTTGAGATTCATTTGCAAAAGTCCAGGATCTTTGTCCATAAATGAGGTTTTTTGGACATTTGGGTTGTCTAGATGGAGAACTTCTAGATGGAGAACATCTATAGCATAACTAGTGATGGTTACCCCTTTCATTGTATTATATGAATCATTTTGGACTTGTATGACCAACAAAAACCCATGCATACGATTGAGTCTACAGGGATGCATAAGCTGTCTTCATTTCAGTGAAGCATTCTGAAATTTGTACACCTGCTGTGTGAAGCTCATTCAGTCCTGCAGACATTTTCTTTCTAGATCTGTGTGCTCACATTCAACTACTGGTTTTACAACCTGAGAGAAGCTTACGGTAAATATTATCATGGGACTTTTGTGGTAGTACTTAATTATCAAAATGGGGTTATTTTTTTTTCAATTCCTGATGTGATTCTTAAAGTAAGTCCAAATTATTTCAGTTTTATCGTAATGGATGTACTTGTTCTAGCTATAAATAAATAGTCTAGAAAATAGTGTAGCAACTTAGTTTCAGTATAACCAAGCCCTAATTAGAGTTTTGTTAGAGCATGGTGTGCCTCACAATAAAGGCAGTCTCTGTGACTCTCTGCGACTCTCTGCCTATGTAAATTAATCATATTGATTATCAGCATCTAAAATAGACTTGGATCAGTTTCTGATGTACTTCTTCAAAATTTTAGTTACATTGTGTGTGTGTGTGTATAGATACCCACACATATACCTAGATTTGATTCAGGGGGAATAATCTGTGGAAAATGACAAAATTGGTTTATTGCAGTGTAAAAATGATTAGTACTATATTGCAACTTATTTATAATTTACTTTCATTAAAATGCAAACAGTCTGCCAATTTAGAGACTTCGCAGCCAGATAGAGGCATATATTATACATCAAGGAAACCTGGTCCGGAATGTCGATGTGTTCAGTGTCTGAGTAAATAACCTAGGAGATGATGTTTTGCAGCAGTTGATCCTAGAGACAGAAAACAAGGACGATCACAGATCCTTTAGTGGGAAATGCGTTGGTTTGGGTGATCACTAGCTGCCCAAAATTGTATTCTAAAAGCTCGACTAAAAATGTAGTTGCTGGTGAGCAGTAAAATAATAACAGCTTGGCAAAGAGTAAGGGCTTTTATTTTTAATAATTATTTATTACTTTCTGAGAAGAATTCAGCACAACTTTGATATTAATGGGAACCTGGTAAGAGAATTCATTAATGAGTTCAGGGTAAGAATTTTGTATCCATCAATCTAAGTAGTGGCATAAAATTCTTTAACGATGCTAATACTGACCCATTAGTATTTTTGAATTGGGACTTCGTGCCAGTAAGTTGGTTGGTTCCTACTTAAACACTGAAGATATGAGCCACAGCTGTGATAGTTTCTCAATATCTCATCTGGTTTTGCTGGAAGGCAGCAATGTTAAGCAGAATTAAAAAGGAAAGAGCCAAGATTAGAAAGTGTTGGCATGTAACGTAGTTTCCTGAAGATGACACGTTTCATCATTCCACTATATGAGGACTAGTGAAAATGGGCACTGAAAATTCCTGTATTAAGCCAGAAAAATCAGAAAGGAGGAAAACATACAGACTTGAACTGGTTGTGCTTAGGCCTTATCAGAATTTTTCACACATGGAGCTATATTCATAAGTGAGAGAATATGGCAGCAATTTTCTGCGCAGAGACAAGGCTGTAGAAAGAGCCGTCTCTGCCTCCTTGCTCAATAAAGGCAGGTGGTGACAGCTATCAAAGCTCAGCATAAGTTCCCAAGAATGAGAAAAATTAATGGAAATTTGGAAAAGGAGGAGAACTTGACAATTCTTAAATTGAACTGGAGAGGAAAAGTCTTCGAAAGTCCTTTTTCTTAATGTCTGGGGAAAAGAGTGTTTCAAAAGGCTTTTGTTAAAACGTAGGAATGGGAGAATGGCAAAACAAAATCAAGGGATGGACGCTGATGTTGTATTTGCGGATACTCAAGGCATAAACATTTTGCTTAAAAGTGGCAGATTTAATACAGGATTACTCATAAAGAGATTCAGCGGAACTGAACTCCAAAGGTTGTGGTACTAAAAAATGAAATAGCAAAGTCAGTAGGTGTTCATTTCCCACAGAGAAGCTACCCAAATAATTTGGAGTCTTTCCCAACTTCCTACCTACTTGCATGAGTTGCTGGCATGCCCTGTGTTGCTCCGTGTAGGTGGGATCTCGTAGAAATAGGAAGTTACCCCCCCAGGCAGAATGTATTTTGCCTATATCTGTTGATTCAAAGGGAGAAGAGGGACCTTAATAAGATCCAAAATTAATTTTCTTTGAAGCAGACTGGTGGATTTGGACACACTGAAGTTATTTTCTGTGGAACCCACGTACAACCTTTCTTTGCAGATCTGAAACCTAGCTCTGCTAAAGGATGGGCAGGTGTTGGCAATACATACAGTTAAACTTTGCTGTCCATGTGCAAAGTATTTTATTTTTCTCCTTTGATCAAAAGACAAGGCCTACCTTTTAAAAAATGCCTTGCTTCTGGCAAGTATTTATTATGTGTAGTGAATTAAGAGATCCTACGAAAGTACATGCTGACAATTTAAATGGGAGACACTGATTTACTTCTGCAAATTTTATCAATAACAAACATCGAAGAGAGACTGGAAATGCATAGATACAGTCTGTTTTAAAGAATCAACTACCAGAAGGCTTCCAACCTTCTGTAATAGAGAACATTGACCTTTTCAGAGCGCTCTCTTATTTTGCTGTCTCCTCAGTCCATCTGAACAAATGAAGTTGTAATGAGTTGGGAATGGAATGACCAGACAACTAAAATGTGAAATACTGAAAGGGGTAAAATGTAGCATCGTGGCGTAGGCTGTAGGTACAACTTATGAGGGATTACAGCTGGTACCTCGTCCATCTGATTCCATCTGCTCTGGCAGAATAACAATAGAAAACATGTAAATACATCTGAATTAGAGCATCTAGATTTTTTTTTAATTCTTTGAATATTCTAGATTTATTTGTGTTTAACTTGCTATTGATTTGTTTTGTTTGTGTTAGATGGCTTTCCAGCTTGGACACAATAATTCTGGAAGAAAAGGAAAAGCATATTTACCCAGAGAAGGGAACCAGCTAACATATTAAAAATGCAATTACAGAAGGTAAGTGGTGCCCCCCGATGCCTGCTGGAGGAAGGGAAGTTGGAGTTTGATTTCAGGCTTGAAAACCTGAGAGAATCAATTATATGACACTAGGGTTATTTCCATGGTATTCATTGAAATTGTTGGTCCCCTTTCACAGGTTAAACTTCCCCCTTCACTTTCCTAGTTTCTCCTCCTTCCCTATTAATGCAGCGGCGGAAGGAGGAATCGTGGATGATGGGAGGGGACTGCAATCACCCGCGTTATGGAACGGCTCAGGAGCAGGGCAGCAGATGCTGGAGGTGAAGCGAGGGGTGTCTGCTAGACTCCAAATTCAGCAGGTGGTAAAGGCATGAGCGTATAAATACTTCTTCAGAGTGACTTTATTGGCCCAGCTTAATGGTTTTCTTTCTGGGATTCAGGTCCATAAGTTGAAAATACTTTATTTTCCATGTCATTGTCACAGCTACTTCATTTGGCAAATAATGACTGTAGGTCAGTGTGGTTCCCACTGACAAACTCCATTTCAGTGACTGCTTTCCAGAGGGTTATTGAGTGATAGCATTATATATTGTTCAAACCAGATGCCAACAGGTACTTAAAAAAAAAAAGCAGTGTTCTGTCATTCCTTTTCACCTTACAGTAGCAGGAGATAATAGAGTCTGGCTCCTATTTCACTTGCTGTAACTAATAAAAAGCTACAGGCAACATATTTCACTTGCAAAAAGGTTGTCTTTGTGCTTTTCTTTTTGTGAGTGGTCATTTTTTCCAAACGCTTGTTTCATAGTTATGGCCCTAGTGAGTCAATCTTTCATTGCTCTGAGGCCTGCTTTTTGAATCCAACTATGGAGTCATGAATAATATTATTTTGTTGTCCCTTTGAAAATATTTTTTCCACCGTTGTTTGTGAATGAAATTTTACAGTAGCCTGTAACAAGCAGTCACAGATCTTGACTCAAAAAATGTGCACAGTGTATGTCTTCACAGATCGCTGTTCCTTGGTAGTATAATGCATTATAATATAAAGCATAAAGTCAGGCCCTGGCACAGGCTGCCCAGGAAAGTGGTTGAGTCCCCATCCCTGGAGGTATTTAAAAGAGGGGTAGACGTGGTGCTTAGGGACATGGTTTCATGGTGGACTTGGCAGTGCTGGGTTAACGGTTGGGCTTGATGATCTTAAAGGTCTTTTCCAACCTAAATGATTCTATGATGATTCTAATATTCATAATCCCCTCTTGGTGAAACTGCTAGCCTTTCGGGTTGTCGTCCTCATTCTGGTCTTCATTCAAATTTCAGTCTGTACAGAAGGTGTGAGATGTCTCTGCAGCACATCGACTGGATCTCAGAGAATCTGTATAACATGGTCGCTGCATCATCTGGGAGTTAGAGCAAGTTTTCAAATATATTTTCACTGCAAAGTGCAGTATAACACATGCAGGTTTGGAGGCATAATACTTAAATAGAAATAAAATATTGACTCATTTCAGCACATTTCCAAATACTCAGGGTATTCTGCTACTGAGACAGATTTTTTTTTTTTTAGTATGCCAGGTAACAGTGATTGTCAAGTACCCGTGTTTTCTAAATTTCTACATCTGCCACTTATTTAGACACATCTCATTTTACCCTTTTTGATTTCTGTCTTTAGTAATGCTTTATAGAAGCAGGAAATTAATCTGGTGTTTTATATTACTTGCAGGCCTAGTATCTAGTCTTTACATCCAAGCTATGTCAGGAAGTTTTGTTGATGGTTTCCATATAATGCATCTTCTCCAGGCTCTATATCTCTTGTCTGGATTTACTGTGTAATTCTTTTCTCTTGCTTCAGCCCTAGCATTATCTTGTGTTATAGAAAACTGGCAAGATTGCTGCTGCAGGTGTCATTTTCCAAGACCACAGCTTTGATCACATCGCTCTGCTCTTGTGCTCCTTATTCACCATGTCAAAAAGTTGGTCTTATCTTCCAGTCTCACCTCCCAGGACTCCACCTCTGAACAGTTGTTTTGATTTTTGTGGTTTTTGATGTTTTCTTATGTTTGGGAGAAAGTATTTTTTTCTTTTTTTCCTTTTTTTACAAAGAAGCTGTTTTTCAGATGAAGAGCAAAGTACAAAGTTATGGACAGACGAATGGCAGCAAAATGACCCTGGGCACAGGCTGTTCTGTCTTAGCTCGGCCCTTGTGCTACCCTCCCATTTTTGCTTTCCTTCCTACTACGAAGCCGTGATACAGAAGCACAGAAATGGCAGCAGTAAATGAAACAAAGCAACCACCTCCTAAGCCAAGTTGGAGCTGTAGCATGGTGCTATGACAATAAAAGCTCCAGTCTTGTGCTGTGGAAATGAGGAGGAGGAGGAGGCGGCGATGCAAACCTGGCTCTGCCCAGGAGCACCACTGGCTGCTTTGTCTTTCTCCCCACCTGGGCACGCTCTGTTTCTGCTGAGGATGCTGCTCTGCCATCATCGTGGTGTTCAATTTTGTACATGCAAGAGAGGGTGGTTCAGGACTCGTAACCTCCAGCTATAAAATACAAGATTTCTTAAAGCACGTTGACTTATACCATCAGTCAAGTTCCACGCTGGCCATTGCACTGTAGATTTGCAAGTTTTCATAAACTCATAATTGGGGCTAAAAGAAACTCTTTTCATCCTTTCTTGTCAGAACAGATTTTATGCAATCTTCTTGATCAGTTTTCTTCTCTTGTGGCTCCTAGATGAACTTTCTCCTTGTGCACTACTTGGTGGTTTGGTAACCAGCCACCTTTCTGTTGCAGAAGAAAATGGCCCTGGGAACAAGAGGCCATGTATTAAAGCAATGGCCCTAATGTTTGGAGAACAACTGGGGATCTTTGGGGGTGGAAAATATGGTTTAATAAATAATAAGTTATTTCTCCACTTTAACAGAATTCCATTTGCCTGAGAAAATACTTATGAAGAAGCTGTTTCAAATTAATTTCTGGGTGACAAAGGCATCCTGGGCACCGGTACACAGCTACGAATACAGCAGCTTTATACTCCTTTTTGCCCAGGATTTCCACTCGTTGTCCTGCCATATGAAGTATCTTTGAAACCAGAGAATTACACATGTCGAGAGTCATATGAACATAAGTTCATATTTTAAGAACAATTTGATCTTTCCTCATAATCAGAAGCACCCTTACAACTTCTGAATTATTTTTGGCCTTTGCGGACTGAAAACAAAATCAGAAAGTCTTTTCTTGGCCTCTCAGGACGACAAGGCAAGGTTTTTCTAATTAAAGAGGTCAGTGGCTTTTGATGCTTCTCTTGCTACATATCTGTTGCTCTGCTCCCTAGTCTGGGGCCGAAGACAAACAGGGCTGCGCTGTGAGCTGTGCTGTTAGCACACGCTTTTTGGCTGGAGAGAGACTTGGCAGAACCGCCCCAGTTGGAAGCGTTTCAACCCAAAGCCAAAGCCACGTGCTGTAGAAAGGTTTCTCTGAGCATCCACATCTCCACTGAGCCAAGAACACTCTGTCATTACTCTGCAGTTTCTCCTGAATAAGTTGAGATAAGCCAGTTCTCTTGAATATAAATAGTATTAATTAGTCTTTTTCCCTTGACTGATAGAACTCCCCCAAATGCATCTTCTGTTCTGTTCTTAATGTATATATCCAATGTCTTTTTCAGGAATAAAGGAGCGTGCATAAATAGGAATAAAGGAATAGGTTAATGATTCATTAATCCTTAATGATTTGATGATAAAGGAATAGGAATAAATAGGAATCATTTAAACAGGAATAAAGGAGCGTCCATCTTCTCAGCCAGGAACTATGTAGTCGCACAAGCACAGGGCTAAGTCAGACCCCGGTGAGCTGGATCAGTACACGATGTGCTCGCATGCCTGTGTTCACCTCCCTTGCTCCCATGCTCCTCTCCGCGTGTTCTCGCTCACTTTGCGCTGGTGCTTATGCGGCAGAGTCACGAGAGAAGTCTGGAAGCTGAACTGGCTGGAAAATAATGGGGTTTGTTTGTTTTAAGGTCTTTTTGTGGGTTTTTCACATTAACATTTTGCTGGATCAGTTCCCTGGCCTGGTTCACCGTACGCTTCCTAAGGCACAGAGAGGCGAATGCAGATGTGAGGGTTTGGAGTTTGGGCAGTCTGGCTTCAGGTTGCCTGTGCAGACGTGAATCCGCGCTCTTGATTTGAAATGTCTGGGGAGAGAGAAATATGTGAGGGGATTGGTTTTTATTTTGAATTACAAAATTGACTTGCAACACCTGTATTTGAAGTTACCAACGCAATCATTTGCATTGGAGGTAGCATACATCAGATGTTCATGGTGTGTACCATCCGTAGCTGGAAATCATTAACAGGGAAAAAAACCCAAAACACAAACAAAAGGTATGAAGTTGCAAATATTGGAGTCTTTTCTACCTTACCATGTTTTTATTTCAGTAATTTCTTACATCTGAAATTCTAACTGGTATCTACAGTAATTGAAATATCGTACCTTGACTTCTGGTTGCTTGCATACAATCCCTCTCTAGCCCATAGAACCACTGATTAATTTGGAGCACTTGTTTGCTTGGTTTTTAATTCTTGACAACCCAAAAATCTTATTTCCACAATCTGAGATGATTGTTTTGCAAATTATCAACACAAGTTTTTTGCTTTTTGTATGTTGCACACCTACATAGGAGCAGCCGCAGGCAAAATACTGTACAAACCAGCTCATTCTTCCTACATTTGGGAAAAATGGCATAGCCATTTTTCCAAACTGGAACAAAATGGAGTGTTTTCTTTCTCCCTTCCCTCTAG
Source organism: Theristicus caerulescens (assembly GCA_020745775.1). Lineage (NCBI taxonomy): Eukaryota > Metazoa > Chordata > Aves > Pelecaniformes > Threskiornithidae > Theristicus > Theristicus caerulescens. The sequence continues at coordinate 122,135,449 of CM036560.1, forward strand.
AAAAATAGTTGTTAAATACTTATCAAGCCAAAGAGACTTTTCTTTCTGACTGTTTCTTCCAGTTCGATTCTGTGGTTTACCTCAGCATCTGATTTCTTTTTCCACTCTCCAAAGTTGAGGCTGTTTTTGATTAAAAGCAAGCTGAAAGGCAGATTAATGCATTGCAAGAAAAAGAAGCCTTGCTAATATGAAAAGAGAGCAGGAAGGTAATTTGTCAGTGATCGCCTGGTCCTGGATATAATGGTTTCTGGTAGCAGCTTTTTCTCCCAGTAGGACTAAGCCAACGTGTAGGGGGGTTTATTATTATTTTATGCCACAACCATCTCATCAAAAAGCCAAGACACATTCTTTGAACCGAACTGAAATAATCTGTTTGTCCTTTCTGACTGCTTTGCAGGCAAATTCCTCAGCCACAAAATTATTTGCAAAGTACATTTTTCTCTTTCCTGTTCCACCACATTTTCATTTTTGATGAACTTTTAAAATGTTTGTGGTCCTGTGAAATTCCAGTGCTTTGTGATGGTATCTTACGTGACTTCAGCTTTTAAACCCAAGAGACAGTGTGAAATCAGTCTTACAAATTATTACCCCAAGCAGATTCCATAGGCAATCTAGTTCTTAGTATTCCTCAGGTTTTACTCAAAGAAATGCTGAATGAGTTAAATAATGACAGAAAATGTAGACAGAATGAAAAAAAAAAAAACAAAACCAAAAACAACAACCCAAACCACAGTATGTAGAATCATCGAATCAAGGTTGGAAAGGACCTCTGAGATCATCGAGTCCAACCATTAACCTAAGTGCCTGGTCCCCCTCTAAACCATGTCCCTAAGCACCGCATGTAGAGTGCGTCAGTGAACGATGAAATGCTGAGACTGGAGGGGAGAAATAAAGGCAATCAGACTCTGCAGGAGAGGAGAGAGATGTACACAGATTCTGTATGCAGAATAAGATGGACGTTTTTTTCTATAAACTGAAGGAGCTATAGAACTCATCTTCCACCCCCTGAAGGCAGCGTGAAGACCGGGCTGCTTCATTTCTGAGCCGGAGCTGGAGAATCTCCGAGGCGGTGGCTGCCCGACGGGGAGCTCAGCACAGTGGAGCATCCCGCTCCTGAAGCAGCGGGCTCCCTTGGCAGGCCAGGGCACGGCACTGGGCTGCGCTCAGCCTGGCTCTGGCTACCGTAGAAAGTCGAAGTAGAAGAACAGCTACTCTGCTTCTCATGTGAGCAACAGAGCGTTTACCTCCTTATATACACATAAAAGATAAGTTTACCACTTTTAAGTTTTCTATTCTCTTGCTGGATATCTCCCTAGCAGAGCCTTCAAATACACATCAATATCTGGATATATTTCTTCTTAGTATTTCATTTATTGTTATTATTTCATTATTATTATTTTGTCCCTTACTCCATTCAGTAAGCTGTTATGAGCGCTTTCCTGTTTCACCTTCAGTTTTCCCTAATCCTAAAGCTCCTGCCCCATCCCCTCTGGGTTTAACCAAGTCACCATTAACAGCCTTAATAACGTGTTATTATTTCATTAAAATCATCGACAGAGAGTTTCCAGCTCCTGCAGGAGAGGGCAGCAGAGATCAGCAAATGCAGAGGCTGGGGGACAGTCACTCGCACAGTGAAATAACGGGAACCAAAGGGTTGGGGTTTTTAGTTCCTTATATTCGGTTTTAAAGAGTGGCAGCTCCAAGGCACCAGCCAAGCAGGAGCAATATCTCGGTTATGGATTTTAATGTCATTTATAAGTGGCTGCAGGCTGTTTGGAAAGGAAAGGAGGACATTGAGAGTATCCAGTTTTCTTACACAGCAATAAGAAGTGGGAGCTAGGGTTGTTATTAAACATGAGGCCACACCTCACTTGAAATCTGTGTTGATTTGGCAAGTAAGAAATGCTTGAAAATGCATGAAGAAGTATGATTTAAAACATTATTTTGCATCTAATGCAGGAAAGGTAGGGTTTGCTTTAAAACTTGGTGGCTGGTTGTGGTCAAGCCTAGCTCAGTTTATTTCTGTGTTGAAGGATCGCCTCTTAATTACTTGCAATAAAGGGGAGATTTGCTTTCTAGAAAATACTGAGAGCAGATCTGATGCACACAGACATTGCAGCAAGTGTCACCTATGTTCAAGTGGCAAAATAAAAGTGTTTCTGCATTTACCTGGAGGATCAGAGGATGTTTGTGCCAATAACCCACAGTAAATTGCTGGCAGCATTCCTGCGTACCAGCAGAGATCACAGTAGCTGCTTTTTTGGGTGTATGTGTAGGAAGAAGAAAGGAGCAGAGAAAATTTATGACAGGAAAAGTTCTCTCTGATGGTTTTTGAAGATATATACCCCAGCACTTGCTGGTGTGGGTCTTTCTGGTGAGCAGCGAATTGTTGCCTGTGAATTTTAGAATGATTTTAGCATATTTAAGTAAACTAAAAAGTACTGGGAGCACAACCAACCAGAGGCACCGGTGTGTTTTGGACAATAGATATGCTGAAATAATCTTTTATTATTGTTATTAAAGCTTACTAACTCTTGCATCATGCACTGAATACTTCTATCAGCTTCATGCCATCCCCTTTGAAGGGAAACCGAACTGAACCGTTTCTCTTTCAACATGCAGACTTGTCATGGTGCTTAAAGCCCTGCACGAGATAATTCTGAGCCCAGAGCAGTTTTAGTTCAGCAGGAAGTAATCCCTGCATTTTCAGCTGGAAAACCAACACAGAAACAGGTTTATTATTTGGTAGAAGCATTTAATAGTCATAACTAGTGATGAGAGTCCGTAGTGGTGCTGATTCTTGAGGCCCAGCTCTGCAAAGGACATGGTCGCGTTCGAACCGTGTGCGTATCCCCATGGAGCTTTAGGTGGATGACAGGTACGGGGAGGTTTGCTCTTGTGCTTAAAGCAAAGCATCTCACTTGCTAGATATAGTTCTTCAGCTAACATGGTCAAAAGTGGTAGCAGAACAAAGGCAGTGATGAATCTGAGATTGAAAGGACTCTCACCTTTACCCTGACAGCATCTCCAAGGAGCTTGTGCCACTCTCCAGCCTCTCCAGAACCACTTCATTTCCTTGCCCTTTTCGTATTGCAGACTCACGAATTATACAGGTTGGGGACCAAGGAAGGTATATTTGTACCTTGCATGTCATTCACACCATTTCTGAGAAAAGAGCGTAACTTACCAGGAAGAAAATGCACCAAAAAGCCTGACGATGCATACTGTGCCATGTCTTTATACAAGAAGGGTTTGTGATGAACGTGAAGGTACGTATTGACTAATGCCTTCTTTGAATACAGTTGCTTTATTTTATGAAGCAAGTAATTCTATTTTAAAGCATGGACCTGCTCATGCTCACACCCTGAATCTAAGGATTTAAGAAATTATTATATGTACACAGAGCTTGTAGTCCTTATTGAATTGGCCTCCTCCCAGCTTTTAATTCCCGCTGGGGTCCTGTTTGGTGTCTGCCTGAGGGACGAGGGGATGGCAGTGTGTAAGAGCATCACCTGTCCACGGGAGGCTGGTTTGTCAGCGTGGGGAGGAAGGAAAGGTGTCCCCTTCCCCATGGGTTTGGGGGCTGCTTTCTCTCGGCTCCTGGGAGCTGTGCTCGCTTTGGACTCGTTTGCCCAGGAGTCTGAGGAGGTAGTAAGATGCTCTGAGTAATGAGCATTACTGAGTCTTTCACTAGCAGGTCTAGTTGGAAGCCAGCTCAGACTGACAGCAGTTGCACCCCAGGAGAGTGATAAATTGCTTACATAAATAAAGATGATGTAAACACCGGTGATGTGAGGGAAACTGCCTCCCAAAAGCAATTCTGGGTTCACTGATGCAGGCTGTGCTTAGCTCTCCTGTTAGAAGGGATCTGAGAAATGAGTTTCCCTCTCTCAGTCCAGCAGCAAAGTTGGGGCACTGCTGGCAGGGTGACATCGGTTCCCCTGATCTGTGCTTATACGTCTGGTGGTTTCTGGGGTTCTGTCATTTACTCTCATATGAATCAGGAATATCTGCTCTGAAAGAGTCCGTTTCATTTTCTTTTTAAAATATATATTTCTGATGGCTTCTTGCTCTGTTGGTGAGAACTTTCAGAGAGGCCTTTCAGCGGATTTATTCACAGGTTAAGTATAAAAGTCACGATTCATCCTTGACTGCTGGAAAGGCTGGGATGCTCATGAGGATAAGCAGCCCGATTAAAAACCAGTTTACTGAGACTTCCACAAAACTAGTTAAACCAAGCTTGAACACTGTATCTAATGCTTGATGCATGGGCACTTGAGCACTGCTTGACCACTGTGTCTAATGCATGCACACATTGGGTGGGACTGCAACCTGTGTCCCTGCAGAACAGCCCGGATAGCGAAACGCCTGGGGAGCTGTGGTCAGCAGAAGCAGGACTGTCTGCAGATAAGGTACCAGGGCAGTTCCCCAGCATCAGCAGTAGTAAGAAATGAAAGCTAGGGAATGGTTTTGCCTCCTGATTTTGCCTGCTCAGTCTCCATGTCTCTAAGCCTGCGGTAGAGGAAGCTGAAGCAATTTTCTCTGGCGCTTAAAGTAACTTTTGTCTTTGTTCCCCAGCCCTCATCCTCATCAATGCTGGTAGTTGAACATCTCTTTAGGTGGGCCTCTGAAAGGGTCTATGCGTGTAAGATGTATGCAATTATTTGTTATAATGTGTAGTGCAACTCTGTGGTGATTTGCATTAAATTCATGGGAATGACTACCAAATTCTGGACCCACCCATATACATTGGCATAATCTTCAGAATACTGAGAGTCAGCAAAATGAAAAAAAAAGAAAAAAAAATCTGCTAACATTTTCTATATTGTATGTATTTTTGGCCTTACTAGAGCAAGAATATTTTTCACAGTAACTAAATGGAATTTTTAGAGGGCTGCCTCTCTGTATATTAAGTATATATCTGTCTTCCAAAGTATAAAATTAGACTTGATGAGAAAAAAGGGAAAAAAACCCAAATTGTTTTGTTTCGAAATGTCAACAATTATTACATTTGCTTGTAGAGATCTTTGACTAGCTATGCAACTGTTAAAAACATTTAAAAATATATCAACAAAATTATCCATGAGGAGTATATCCCTTTGCCATATAGAATTTTCAGTAATACCTTATGCCAAGGCCATATTTACCTGAACATATGTAGGAGTAGAGTAAGCAGTGGGAAAGAACCATAGTGCATGGACTGGAGTGTTTTCCTGGGACCGTGGTTGGCACATCATACCGTACCGATGGGCACCGCTCCTCGGGGGCTTGTAGCAATATTGCTGTTGAGGAAAAGAGCACTTTGGAGATCTTTGCAAGTGTATTTATTTGTCACTCTCAAGCTTCTTAGCCAGTACGTAGAGAGTGAGGAAGTGATTTAAGATATTGGCCAACCTTGTTTATATTAAAAAGCACGTGTCGTTTCCCCACTAATACAAACCAAACCCAACGTTTATGAAGCATGGCTATGACAAGGACTGAACATTGCTTTGCTCCAAGAGTTGCTATCATCCTTGGGTAAGTGCCAAAATAAGCATGACTGCAGCAAAGGACAGTGACAGTTTTAATGTTGTGCATCTCAGAAACTGCTGTAGCTGGAAAGAACGGAGGAATCCCAGCAGCAGACGACCTTTCTTTTTTTTTTTTTTTTTTTTACATTATAGCACTTCATGCACCATGAATAAGAAACTGTATGATTTCAGTTTTAATCACCTGTATTGCTGACAGTTGACTCAGCTGTTTTTCAAGATCCAGTTTGTTGTTATTCGTTTTTTTTACCCACTGGTTCCTTATTTATAAGAGGAACTGGCTTTCTGCTAGCAAATCTTCCCTATCCTTTTCCTGTTTCAGAGCCTTCTAAGCGATAACATGTTTTCACAGAGGAATGACTTATGCTGAAAGGCTCAATTCCCTCCAAAATCCTTTCTTCTTTTCACGTCTCTGTAGGGTTTCATCCTTGCCAACTCTTTCCTCAAGTTCCGTGCTGCTTACGTATGTAACTTTTGAAGATGGTTTTCTTGTCAGTGTCTCTGTGGCCGAGGAGTTTATGGCAGTAATTATCTCAGAATGAACACTTTGTTGGGATTAAAGGTTTCAATTAATGTCCTTTTGTTTTGTGTTTTTTTAAAAAATGTTCTATGTGCAAATCATGGGCTGTTGTTTAACTTTATCTTCTGAATTTCTAATTATTTAAACTTTTGCTCTGTTTTCTTTGACTAGCAGTGTTACAGGTTCGCTGTGGGAGTCCAGTTCAGGATTCAGTAATAAAACTGAATGAAGGGTTAATTGCTTGGGCTCAGTCCCATACTATTGTCTGCCCTCTGACTCAATAGCTAAAATCCTAAAAATGAGATAACTGATGGGAAAAGTTGCATTCACATGAGGTGAATAATCTCCAAGAGAGCTTTTCAAATTCACAGTGATGCATCTTCAGGATGTAACTGAGCATAGCTTTTCTGAAGCCAGTTGTACACTAGGTGAGGATCTGCCCAAAGATTTCTTATGTACCATGCCTTCACTGAATTTATTCATGCTGTTATTCAAAGAGAATCAAATGACAGCGCATGTAAAAAAAAAAAAAGAAAAAGCACAACAAAAAAAACCCAGCAAAGCAAATTGATATTTGCTTTGAAAGTTTGTAGAAAAGGGTTGGATTCTTTTCTGCAACTTTGGCAGGTTCTGATTCAGCTCTGGCAGTAATTATTCGGAGCAAAGATGGATTCTGTATGAGAGAGAGAAAGAGAAAATACACATAATTCCCAGGGAGTCTTGACAGTCTATGCAATTAAACTGATTTCTGACATCTCTGGACAGTGTGAAAGGATAAAAATGAAGTTCGTATTTGATATACATGAATTCTTAAGGTAGAAAAGCCAGCTTGTCTTCCAAGAGGCCATGTGATTCTGCATCTGCCCTATGGTTGCTGGTTAGGCAGGAGGTCATCTCTTAGATGCCCTCTCCAGATTTAGAGTCGCATTTAAAATTACAGCTTCTGCTAAAAACCCGTGTGCTGTATTTCCAGATTGAATTAGTCTAGCTTCAGCTTCTAGCCATTCATCATGAAGTCAAGCTGAGGGCATTTCTGTATGTCGAAGCCGGAGAGCTGCTGGACGCCAGCCAGCTCTGACCCCCGAGCAAGGCTGGTTGCTTCAGACGCAGTGTTGCACTATCATCAGGGTCACCCAGCTCCCGACGCAGAGCGGACTTGCTTTCTGCCGTCATATCGTGTGGGCACAGCGGGGTGTATACGTGCCCCAAGGTTTTCACTGCTATCTCCCCCTGGTTGCACAGTTTAATCATTGTCCACTGCAGTACTTTTCAAAGTACAAAGAGCTGTTTTCTAAGACAATGCACGCAGTGAAATTCAGCATTTCTGGTGCTTTTGTGTAACAGAGCTATTCTGTTTCTTTCGAAGACCCCTGCTGAAACCCTGCATGTGAGTTTTGCCAAATGGCTTCCTGATCTCCTTCCCGCTCAGAAGCGCTTTCACGAAGGCATCATTTTACCGCTGTCTGTCTGAAGGCTGAACGCAGATTTTATTGTGATCAGATTTCAGTTTCTGAAAATAATTTCTGAACTTCCCAGGGCTAGTGGTTCCTTCAGTAAAGACTTTCATCAAGCAGTCTTTTGTAATACCAGGCAAGTTATCTACCCAAAGCAGAAAAATCCAGACACGGATACACTAAAAATATTTCCCATGCTGCTAATTGATAGCGATCACTCTAATGTGTCCTTAGTCACACATTCTGGTGACATTTCTAGACATAAATAATAGCTTGATCTGTTATTTTTAATGGATATCGGTGGTTACAAAGAAAGATAAATTCACATCTATAATGTTGTTCTCCATTTCTGCATGGTCTCCTAGCAAGATGGTCAGAAGCCGGCAGTCTTCACTGCTCCATGCTATGAGGCAGCAAATTACTTGCGCATTCAACGCTGCTGGTCACAGAATAAAACAAACTTTGCAGTGGCAGGTATGACTGATATCTATAAGGAATATGGGTCACTTTAAATATTGTTTACAGACCACTTAATGGAGAGTTTAAAGCGCGTTTGGCATGATGCTGCAAGGGCTCACTTTGTCCCATGCTATCAAGTGAAGTCCAGAGCACTAATTCAAATTGACTGGAAACATTGTAGAATCATTAGTGTTTGTTGATGGATTTGTTTGTTTGTTTGTTTGTTTTTAAAGCAGAAGCTGTCATCTCTTCTTGCTCGTAAATCAACATCTTTCATTAGCTATCATATTTTCGCATGATGTACCCAGCAGAATGTTTTTACCGTGACTGTCTTCCAAATTAAACTTTAAGATTCCAGGAAAATTGTAACAAATGTTTTAAGTCAGTCAGACATGAAGCTAACGAAAGAGGCTGGAGGAGCACTCCTGGTGCGGTGCTTAGTTTCTGCCTACAGCACAGCGCAATTTCATCCGAAACGCTGGACTAACTTATCTAGGTTACGTATAGCAGCATAGGAGTTTAAGTAGGGTGAAGTTGAGCAAATATCAATAAACAATTTACCATAGGAAGGTTTCTCCTCAGGACTGTTGACTGCATAATCTCAAAAGTAACGCCCCAGCCTTTCCTGGCAGGAGCAGGAGAGTCAGGAGGCTTGGATTCTATACCTTGCTCAGCCCCTGAGCTGCCGTGTGGGCAAGTCACTTGCTTTTTTCTCCTGTGCTTACCTGCCCATAAAGCGAGGGCAATTTCTGTCTTCCTATAGCAAATTCTCTGAAATCTGTAGGTTAAAAAAATGCTACATAACAGACAAGGAGTTTACAGGATCCTAGTGGCAGATTCAGCACTGAAGAGACAAATGAGGTAGCTGGAAAAACCATATAATGTACTTTATTTTATAATGGGTTGTTACTATTGCAAAATTATGAGATGAGAAAATACTACCGTGGTTGTATTTACTGAACTTTTACCATATCCTGTGGCGGGCATCTCTTGCGATCATGATGTGTTTGCCACCGTTGATTCACACACAGGTTCCAACGCAGAAGACTAAATGCTACCTAAAAACATCCCAAGGTGAAGAAATTAAGGTTTCATAACAAACTAGTAACATAAGAAAGCAATGTCAACAGCCTCCAAATATACGAGCTGTTTCTGATCCGTTAGTGGCAGAGAAGCTTTCTTGTGACTGAAACACCCAAAGCTTCTTGGATGAGCTTTCCAAAGCAGGACAGATCTTCTGAGAAGACTGGTCAGACTCTTCCAAACAGTCATAAAGTAGGTTGGCTTCCTCAAAAACAGGACAATTTCACTAAAAATAAGCAACAGGGATCATCTTAGGGCAAGGCAAATTAAGCAGTTGGAAGAACTTGTACCCATAAAACTGTCCTTGTCCTGCCTCTTCCAGTGTTGTCTGGCTCAACTTTGATGAAAAAATACACAAAATTCACTGAAATTGACTGTGCAATAAAAGCAGCAAGACAATTTTCCAGTAAAAACTTTCAGGTAGATGGGTCAGTGGGGCCTGGTGCATTTTTTAGTGCACATGATTTTGAATCATGGTGAATACTGTCAGAATTTGCTGTTCAGAGGTTAACTACCCCACTCAAGCCTTTGAGGCTTTTGTTTAAATGCAGGCAGTTAAACTGTGTTCATCATCACTAATTCAGGTGTACACAAATACACAACATGTTAGTGATACTTAACCTAATATTGATGAAATGCAAAGATTGCGTTTAGTAAAACACCTTGTCCAGTAAAACACCTTGTCCTAAGCCAGGTCTGGTTTCCTCTGCTAACTTCCACTTTTTTCCGCTGTATGTGAAATTGTATTCATATAAAAAAAATTGTGAATGGAATATATTACAATTGCTGGGGATTACCTCTATAGATTTGAGCTTATTGGGGGTTGCTGCTTATACTTTTTCTCTGGTAGCATTTTGAGCCCAAGTTTAAAATCCTCTAAACAAAACAAAACCATGAACTACTTAAGGTGATGACTGCTTTAGAGTCTCTTTGATCACTCTGCAGACCCAGGCCTGGTTTAAAGAATTTGTTCATACATTTTGATTTTTTTTGTAAAAAGGTAACAAATCAGAATCTCAATTAAAAAAATTTTTAAAAGGAAAAAAAAGAGAAGCCATGCTTCTATTTTTTCCCCTTATAAATCCATTCAGATATACAGCACTATGACAAAATTAACAAGCACAAAAAGATGAATTAGTCCTCATTGACATATTTGGTAATCTCATTTCTGGTCATCTGAAGTCAACAAAACTTTGTTGTATGCCAGCAGGGAAAGAAATCGTAAAAGCTGCTCTTTACCAAGCATTCAGTCCAGAATTTTACCCTGTCACATGAGGAAACAGAAATAATCTCCCCTGTCAGGGATGTCCATAACGTACTGTGAGGTATCCCATTTATTACGGTAGCTGCAATATTGAGGAACGATGTTTGCTATCCACAGGTGTTTGAGTTACAGTATTGTTTTATACTTCATCTTCTACATTTAGGTAGGACAGAAGTTGCACGACCTTCAGACAGCTTGTGGCCCACACACTCTACGAGTTTTGTAGAGGTCTATTTGATCAAAAAATGACTCTTACATTTCAGTTTGCTAAAGTCCCACATATTTCTTTACCATCTTCTAAAAACAAGTTATTACCTCTTAAGCTATGCCCTGGAAAGTAGTCAGACCTTCTGATCAGGCCATAAGCCTGTGTTTCTGTTGACAGATGTTTGTTTGATCCTGTGGTCCAGATAAAGAAGTCATCTGTCCTGTAACAAACTTCACCTGAAGCTGGTCAGAAGGTGAAAGCTGAATAAAAGGTTTCATTTTCACTAGAAAATGCAATTTGTTTGGACTGAAATCTTCGTAGCAATGCATTTGATTCCAAAAACAGATCTTACAGCTAAGATTGTCATGGCTAGGATGGAACTTGGTCAAATGAGGACATCAGAGCCAAGTCAGCAGCCCAGAGGTCACGTATACCTGTAAGCACCTGACCACCAAGTGAGTAGCTGCCCACCAAGCTATTAGATCTCCAGAAGTATTTGCTTTTCCATTGCATTTTGTGGGGGCAAAAATCCACAGGTAACCTTTGTTTTTCCAAACTATTGCAAAATGAATTCCTGTTGTCTTGTCACTCCTGATTCGAAATCCCCTCCCTGACCTCTCTCCCCCCCTCCCATCTCCTCCAACAGCCTCTCTGTAGCTGGGATGGAGACTTGGGCTTAAACCCTGTTACATCTTTGCTGACTCAGTATCTCACAAAAGACCTTTGCAATGTCTGCTTATGATCATGCAATAAGGTAACCAGATCAACAGACTTTGTGCCAGCATTGGGACATGAAGTTAAGGCAGGGAGTGCAAGGCATTAGCCAAAACTATTCTCATCATCTCCAGAAAGGTTTTCTCTGAAGTGGTTTATCCGTACTCCAAATCGGGTGCAGCCAAAAAGCGAGCACTAGCTTTAAGGCATACACAGTGTATACTTAATAAAAGAAAGCTTTCAAGAGAGGAATGTATGAGCTAATGCAATCCTAGAGCAAGAGTAACTCATGCTTCAACAAGTTATATGCATTTTTGTGTCTGTGGCTGATAACTTGCCCCTACTTGTCAATGCTAATTATCTCCCGCTAAATGAATGTTCAGCTCTTAGTGGTCAAGAGATTGAATGCTTAAACGAACAACTCCTAAGCTGTCAGAGAATAGGTTTCCTCACATGTGTGGGTTAGTGAGGTAGCACGTAAACATGTCTATTTAGCACAAGGTCAGTTGGTGTACAAGCTCCAGTTGGACGGTATATCCATGACAAAGAAAAAAAATCAGACCGTAAAAAGACGCATTTCAAATGACAACAAAAGCCAAAACCATCAGAGCATGTGATACTACCCTTGTCATTTAGCATCTTGAAGTAAAAATTGCTAGGGGAGATTTTGAAATCTATACTAGAGAAGGTTTGTTTTTAAGGAAACCAAAGTACACATATGCTAGGAACAGCACAGGTTGATTGTCCAAGGGCAGAAGATTAAGTGACTGGCTTTTCATGGTCTCTTACGCTCTAGTTTTCTGTCTGCATAAAATATTTTTGCTGTCTGTATAAAATATATTCTCCAGTTTAACTTATAAAACATTGCCTTTTAAGTTTCAGTTGGCATCCAGGTATTCCAGTGTGTTCAGCCATAAACTCCTCCACACAGATTACACATCTGAACTATTAAAAGCTTTTGTTAAGAGGGAAAAAGTATGTTCCTGAGCTATTGGAAAGTTCAGGAGGTGAAAAACATTTCCTGCTTCTACAAATGACACATTTGAAAACAAAGCGTTTCATTACAACGGTCATTTGGAAACTGCAGCTGGCAGCTATCACTTTGGTGGGGAAAATGGTTGTGGCTTTGACAGTAGCAAAATAACAGTGTACGTATGAGATAGCTAACAGTATTCATAAAGGTGTAATTCTGTCATAAATTGAGCTTTCTTTTGGTGTCAGCAGGCTTTCTGAAGAAAATATTAACACACAAGTGTAAATATTCCCAGAGAAAGCTTAGTTTTGGGGGTCCAGGGAGGATGAGGAAGAGAGGGAATGAGAATGAATTCTTAGCACTCCAGGGTAATTCAGGCTGGAAGGGACCTCAGGAGAGCTCTAGTCCAACCTCCTGCTCTGAGAAGAGTCAGCTCTGGGATCACACCAGGTTGTGCGGGATGTCCTACAGTCTGGTCTTGGAAACCTCTAAGGATGGAGACCTCACAGCCTCTGGGGACAACCTGCTCCAACCTGCTCGTGAGGGAAAGCTTTTCTATCCGCATGTGAAGCCACTTGACTCTAGATATTTGCAATCATCAGACAAATGTGACCACTAGTGGCCTTTGAGACACTTCTCTTTCTGTGAGAAGACGGGAATGTACATCCTTGGTCTTTGGAGGCAGAGCTTTGTCACTAGACCACTCTGTTTTGGGAGAGTATTTGTCCAATCTGTCCTGATGGAGCTATTCCAACTAATATAAGATATTTCTGGAAGGTAAAGCGAGTAGGACTCTGTTGTTTGGACCCTTGTTGAAGAGAGCAGATAGGAATTCTTGCTGGTGTTTTGCTTTGCAATATTTCACGGGCAATCTTACCTGGCAGGGGTGCTCTGCTATTGCCTGTTAGATGGAGTCCATCAGGTAGGGTAGGAAAAAGAAAGTAGCTGATTCATAGTGCCAGATGGAGCTTTTCAGTCTAGTCCCTGTCTAGACTCAAGGAGACTAGGGGCTTCAGGTGCCTTCACCATCGCAGAACAGCTGATCGGGCTTTCAGCGGCTTTAAGCCTGTGCTTTCCATGGGCTACCAGCTGTGAGTTTTCAGGCTGGGTTGTGGACCTCAGTGTCTGGTCTGCATGGGGCACAGCAGAGTTTTGCTATGTTTCACCTCCCGTGCTGCAAAGATGCAGCAAAGGACAGAAACTGCACTCAACTTTCAACTTCAAACACTGAAAACAGCTGAAGAGCAGCAAAAGCATACTCCGGAGTAGCCTATAGAGCTTAAGTGTTTGGCATGCAGTTACGTGATGTTTTAGTACGACTCCTCACACACTCCAGTTTAAGCGTCTGTTTAACTATTTGGCTGACTAAAGCCAAGAACTCTGAATATTGTATATCACCTCTCATGTTGATACCTGTTAAAGTATGTATACATCATCGATACTGGATGTCTGGAAGTAATGCGAGCTCTGTTGATAAATCCCCATGGTTTTCTTTTTTCTTCTTTCTTTCTTTCTTTCTTTCTTTCTTTCTTTCTTTCTTTCTTTCTTTCTTCTTCTTTCAGATTTTAGCTTAATAGATTGTATACAAATATCAGTGTCTATTTGTTGGTGGGAATGTAGGAGGTAGGAATTTTGAGTTTATTTTCTTGTTGATACTGACCTCTTTTGTGGCTTTAGAAATGGCATGTATGTAATCCAAAATATGAACTGCTTTTTAACACCTACCAGTCATTAGGCTTTATGGCTATTGATTAATAAATTCTTTGAGGAGGAGGGTTTTTTTAATATAAAGCGTCACAATGTCATGGTATGTTTTGATGCTCTTTTCTGTGCATAGATTTTTATTATTGTTTATATGTAAAAATTAAATTAATTGCTTTGTTTTCTGACACTTGAAGAAAGACTGTTGAAAAATCTAAATGTTTACCAAAGTTAATAGCTATGTTTATGACTAATTTTAGCTGTAAAGTTTGACAAGCTTGGAATGGAGACTGATGTTTTAAAAAACTATTTTTCATATCAAATGCTATTGTAAATGGAAAATTTTAATTTTAAACCATTTAAGGGAATATCAGCAGGCTCTAAAAATGTGTACTCAAGCAAGTGGTCTTTACCTTTACAGTCCTGTTACTATGGATGAGACTACTCACATGACTGAAGCTTGCAAGACTGGATCCAGAGTAAACACTTGATTTAGTGGGTAATATTTTGAGTGCTTTGAAATGTTATTCAGGATACTCTAAATCATATTTATAATTTACTGGAAATGTTTGCTGTTCCCAACTTATTTTTCTTTCTCTATTGGTAGTATTTGATGTATACTTATTCTAGCTTGTAATAGCCCACTGTATAACAGATATTTTCCACTCATTTTGAACACTTTTGGGTTAAGTAACTGTAGGTTAGAACATACTCTTTTAAAAAAAAAAAAATCAAAACAAAATCCAAACCTTTTCAATTTCTTTCATTGTAAAGAAAAGGCTAAGATCTCGAGATAAAAAGCAAAATAAAAATGCTATAGTTTAGTCTGAGCCATGAAATGGATTCTGGTATGTTTACACCTGTGTTTCCAAAAAATAATTTTGAAGACCCTCATAGCAAAATCTAGGGGAAAGCTTGCATGCTTAAAATGATATTTTGCTGGAATTTAGACACCTATACCAAGAAAGTGATCTGCATAGTTTGGTTTTGTGTCTTGCCCAGGTTTTGAAACTTAAGTACCCAGCACCTGGCCGGGCTGTCTCCATGGAGCTCTTGCCTCCTCCTGGGATGGCACCGCATCTGCCATAGCTGTGGCCGGTGTCACTAATGCTCGCCTTTTCCATGGCCGACTCGTGGCTACTGCGTCAGCTGAGAGGTAGGTGAACCAGTCTCTCTTGCCTCCGTAGCTCCTAGTTCTCCCAAAATTGTGCAGATCACTTCAAGCTCTTGACTATTCTCTGCTGAGATATCATCCATCTCTCTTGTTGAAGCTGAATTATTGTGCAGCCAGGAACAAAAGCCTCATAGAGCTAAAGGGAAAGGGGGAGGCAGTTAAGCTTCTGCCAAGGAGACTTTGGGGATACTCGTTTGGTCCCCATCACTGCTGTTTCTGTCAGCTGGAGTCAATACTCTTAGGACTCTTGCAAAAGATGCAACCATTGTGAGCTAGGCAATTTTGGCAACAATGGTTTAGGTATGATATGGGGCGTTCTGCGCTATGCAATCCATCGTTAACTAAGGACCTAATTTCTGCAAATATATCTCCTAAATGTTGTGCTTGTTGTCAGGAGTAGTCCCACTGAAATATCTTACTAGTGAGTATAGCATATATATTTATATTTTCTAATAGTACATTAGCACAGCCTACTTGCTGCTTGGTTTCCTAAAAAAATGTTTAAGAAACTCATTCTCTACAAAGCCATTTTAGGACACTTCACTTAACTGTTTACTTCTTCAATAATATTTAAATTTCTATCTAAAAGACATCAGTTCTTGAAAGAGCTGCTTAACAACCAGCATTGCATTGCTGTGTCCATGCATGGATGCAAACATATGTGCCCAGCCAGCATTTTTGTATGTATGCATGTGATTAATGTACATGGCGTATTTCTGCTCTTAACTGGACTGATCCTAAGCTGACATATTTCAAGCATACTTCTCAAAGAAAAGAGGAGCCTGGCGTAAGGGAGAAAGCACAGAATCAAGCCCTTTACCTTCATCTAACTTACAGGAGCCTCCAGAGATTGATTTTGTTTTGACTATGATGGTGAAAACAAATTCACTGCTCATGCAGGTTGAGATGTTATCAGACAAACTTCAGTACAAAGCACATTTAACATCCAAGCTATGAACCCTTGAAAACAGAGGCTTATAAGGACATTACTGACAATGTTTACCATTGCAGCAGAGTGGATGCCAGCATGGTTGGTTAAAATGATCTTGTTTTTAAGGTGAAGAGTCGGATCTGTTTTTACACAGTAATGTACCCAAAAAAGAGGGAAAACATTGCTTAGGATGACTCATAAAAGCACTTTAAAAATGCTATGAAGATTTAAGGCATAATGTAGATCCTATAAATCTACTCTGCATTCTTTCACTGGGAATGATTGACTTTTATGAAAACTAGGGATTGTAAATCAAGAACCTAAATAAGGGGGGTTTTGACATGTAAATATAGATTATACGTTAGCTGAGCCCTGACTTGACTGCCTCCTGCTTCCACGGGGGCACACAAAGTAGGTGTTTATTCTCCTGAGCAACAGTTTTGCCTTGTAAAAGCTGGTAAGCAAAAATATAAATTATCATTCCTCTGGCGAGAAACTTTTTTTCTAGTGATTCGGGAAGAGGATTTGCTTGCTCTCTTGCTCAGTTCAGCTTTTCTGCCTCCCTGTTCATTCACCTCTTGTTTAGGATTGTAGGTGTGTGTGTGTTTGAGGAGATGGCATTACTTCTGAAAGCACTCCTGAAGCTCTCTAAACACAAACGTTAACTAGAAAGATAAACCCCCACACACGTGCAAGCAAGCACACTCGGGGACACACGTACACACACGCACACCCCCTTTTCAGTGTTCATGGGGAGAGTTTGCTCTCTTTCTGAAGTTGTTTTAAGAAGCAACTTCCACGCCAAACTATCTTTCAAAATCCATTAAACGTCCTGAGGAAATGCCAACAGCTTTTCATCATGTTATCACAAATATATTTGACCATTTGCATCTTTGGCATCAGCTTAATTTGTTTTCGCCTCGTACCCTTGTCTCCACGCTGTAACTCATACGCTGCAGTCTCGCAGAGCGAATACTCCCCTGCCCCTCCAGCTGCTTATCTGAACAGAGAGCAGACCTGGCGCTCTCACAGCAGCCAGCTTACTTAACCTTATCTGCTTTGCGCTTCTATATTTAAACAAGGAGGGCTCTTTGTCACTGAACTAATATAAAAAATAACTTGACTAGATGCCTGACTTCTAAAGAAAGGGCATCTATCACTTTTATATGGCATTTCAAAGAAGACGACATTTAATAAGGCTGAAAGACAAAGAAGGGAGTCTGTCTTAATGTACAACTAGCCGTCTAATGATTAACTTCTCTTAATACTTAATCGGTTTATGGTAGGGAAAAAAATGAACAGTGCCACAGGATGGTTCAGCATTGTGTTAAGGAGTTTGCTGCACTGTCTGAAGTGATACAAAAACTGTATACAGCTGGTGTACGAGTATATGATACACTTCAAAAAAAATACATGCAAGAAATACTCAAAAGCATTTAAAACAGGAGGATGAGGAGGGCAGTAGCGAGCCTCCACACTGCAGGAGACAGCCACGGATGCAGACCATGACATCTTTGTGCACCTGAGATGTTTGCATCAGGCTGTGCCACATCCCCGGCCCCCAGTCCCTCTGTCTCAAGGCCAGTGTCCCGCTTGTCCCAGCCCCACTGCAGACCTGCAGGAGAGCTTCCTTGGCAGAGCAGGGACAGTCAGGCAGCTGCCAGCAGTTTGTGAAAGGAAAAGGACTGCTTTTACCCCCACCTTGGTGGCATGAGGGTGTGGGGAACCTGTGGGGGGGACCTCTACCTTGGGAATTTAATACTTTTTCAACATGACTCTCTAAGCCAGCCTTGGTGCAGATACTGCCTTGCACATGTGTTGATTTGCAGAGGGTAATAGTCTCTCTCCTTTCCACGCCTACTTCCTGGAGAACTGAGAAGTTTATTTATCTTCTCTCTAACTGCTACCAAAGTTGCAGATAAACTCACCTTCAGCCATCTAAGGTTGGTTTGGGTAATTCCTATCTCATAAGAGGAAAAAAAGTCCTGTCCAGGGTTTTTACATAATAAAAAAGCATTTTGCAATTGTGCTCTTAAAGTACATCAGACAAAACTAGGGAAAAAACCCTAGGGAATTGTTACAGTGGGTGTGACTTTTTCATTTATGGTGATTTTATCCTTTTCTTCTCCTAAGAATAAAAGTTTACACAAGGCAGGTCTGCCATTGCCTCTATTTACATAAAATAGAAATTGCCATTTCCTTTCTTTTGTCAAAAATTCTTTCTTTCTTTTTTTTTTTGTGAGTTTCACAGCTTGATTGCCATGCCATAACAGTCCGTGCAGTGTCATAGCATGGCATACAGTGTCCATTTCCTTACTATCCCACTGGACTAGAGCACCACATTTGTCTGTATTTGTGAGAAGAACCTGCTGAGTCTGTTTTGCCCTCACCTTAAAAGAGAGAGAGGCAAAGTTCTCATCCTCACTCCTCCTCCTCCAGAGGAAAAATGTCTTCATATGTCCAGTTTCTTTTTAGGAGAGCATACTGCAAATGAGGAAGAACAAGGTGTTTTGACTTGCTAATGTATTTCCAGTTAATTGAAAGACCCTATGCTGATTTCTTGTGAGGATGGTCATTATATGTATTTTTAACTGAAATTATTTAAGTGAGGTAGTTGCAATAAAAAGGATTTTTTTGTCAACTGTTAGCAACTGCACACAGTAACTTTGTGCCTGCAGTTTATAATAGCAGCAACACTCAGCATACACCTTACGACGTAGTCATGATCCTGGAAATTCAGTATGTACACTCCTTTCAAAACAAAATGAAAACCTCGAGCTGAGTGCCCCTGGGTAGAGATCACCACTAAGTAGTGGTGATTTGAATGGGTGTTTCTCTGGGTAGAGGGCATTGGGCACCCTCTGAGATCTGTTCACATCTCGAGTGCATTGCATGGGTCACCCCAAAGGGCAGTTTGGACATATTTGCCATGATTTTCCTGGGAGGGAGTCCCAGCAGTGCACAGTCCCTGCTGCCATCTGAAATTGCAGCTTGCCTCCGGCCTGCTTACATTTTGGCCTAAACCTCGTAAGAGGTGTGTGAACTTTCGTGAACCCAGCCTGCACTCAGGACATGGGGCTCTGATTATTAAACACTTTTTCAATGTCTGTAACAGCTTTCACCCAAAGACCTTAGGACACTTGAATGCACTCATGATTAACTGCACACTCTGTACTCTGTCCCAGTAGAAAACACCTGGGAAAGTCGTGTCAGCTCCGAATATACTTTCCCAACATGAGGACATGGTGGAGAGGGACCTGGATCGAAATCTTGTTTAAAATACCTCAGACGGCTCAGCAGTTCTGCTTTCCAGCTCTACATTTTGAGCGGCCCTTTTCTACAGCATGATTTAAACCATGCTATAGAACAACTGCTTCCAAATTCCAGAAAAATACAGATGCCATATACATATATATAATATACAACCAAATCTGATGATTATACAGTGAGATGAAGGGCAGTCCCAGGTTTAGAGTACTGGTGTATGATTTGAAGACCTGGTTTCCAGCATTTTCTTTTCCCATTACAGGATTTTTGAGGGGGAGAAGAAAGTTCTGCCTTTCTGTTTCATACGTATTTTTATTGCTTTATTAAACTATTATCGTGCTTGAAACAAAGAAACTTTCCTACTGCAGCACATTATGCAGAAAAGTGGACTAAAGAGTGAGATCTGCCCCAGTGTTAGGGTAGGGGTGGCCAGGTAGGTGTCATGGATAACCCATGCTCAATCACTTCCATTGACTTAGGTGGGTCAGCAGAGAGCCAGCAGTGGGTACAATGTCTGTGTTACCTCCCTCGCCTTGCTCTAGGGACTTCCTGCAACACGGAGAAGTCCTTGCCAACCTTTTGAACACCAAAGCCCTATCAATCTCTCCTCCATACAGGTGGTGTTGAGAGGGAGTTTGCTTTATTTTTCTTTTTCCTTTACTGTTTTTTCAAAGTTGCATCTGTCCTATAGCCCAAACTGCAGGTGAGTTTGCTGTCTGTGTAACTGGATTTTGTGTCTTTGAATATATCTGAAGGCAACTGTCAACACTGATCCTTAAAAGCCTTCTATCTCCTTTCAGTCTTTCGGACCCAGCTAAGCATAAAACCACAGAGTTGCACAGCCAAAGACTTCTGCCAGCTTTCTTACGTGGTTGGGATTTTATAGCGATATCTCACTTAGGTGTGACTGACAATTCATAAAACCCCAGAAGTCAGAGGTGGAAAAGACTGTTAGGTCACCAACTCCATTTCCCTGCCAGGGTGGGATATGCCGCAGGTGTTTCTGCTGTAAGACTCGCAGAGGTGCTGTGCCAGTGGTGGTTGTCATTAATTACTGTATTTGTGAGCCTAAGACTAAATCCTGGTGGTTCTGAGCACCACCTTCCTACAGCGGTGGGAGTCCCAATAGCTCAGTTCTTCCCAAACTTGGGACATCATGGTTTGAAACATGATCTCCTGCGATCTTTTGTCCAGAAGAGTGGAGGAGAACATGGATGAACTGGCTTATTCACACAGGACATAGTTTCTTCAGCTGGTGAGATTTAGACAGCTAGCTGTACCCACTCAGTATGATAACTTAGTCTGGCCTTGCCTATTTTTAAGTCAGGGAGGAATTTCCTTTTGCTACAGGGTAGTTCATTCACAGTTAAGTGTGCTCTTTCCCTCCTGAATAGTTTAGTACTGTGTAAATCACTGGGGTCTTTTATTATGGTGTTTTCTGCAAAGGATGTTTCAAGCTATTCATTACTAGCTAGATATTACCACATTTTGCTTGAACTTGTAGAAGTAGGTACTTTTTTTTTCTTTTTTATTTTTTTGAAGTAAGAATGAAATTCTTTTACTATTTTATGAGACTCTTAATGCATCTGACACAAAGAAAATAGAATTAAAGCAAATAGTAAGTCAGTTTTTACCACAATATGAAATCCTGTTTATTCTCTGATTGCACAGCAAATGTTGACATTAACTAGCAGATATGCCACTTCCATGCCAGGGTTTCATTCTTGGAACATGAGATCAGGCTGATTCTGTGAAAATAAATATTAAAGAAAACATGCTCAGTAAAGTGCTCAGCTCATAAAGGCCCAGCGCTAAGAAATCTGGGCAGCCGCTGGCACCCCCACTGAGGCTTGCTCAGCTCTCAGCTCTCACTTTCCGAGATTTGCATTACAGTTGTATTTTTTGCAGGGAGCCAACATGATCACATTTCTATTTAGAGTTATATGACTTCAGTTTCCAGTTGTCCCCCCAACACCGTGTTTTGAATGAGCTCTTTTCTAGATACTGCAAGTATCAGTTCTTTCACTATTTTTCAGCTGCTTCCGTTTCACGATAACCTGGCACTTCCTTGGCTTGTTTTGTTACAAAGCAGGAGACTTGTTTTTTTAGTGTTGTTTCCTTCTCTTTTTGAGCTTCCGCAGGTTCCAGAAATGACCCTACAATTAGACCGAGCATGCTGCGTGCTTACTCTTCCTTCACAGATGTACAGAAGTTAAATGTGGCACACATTCTCCTTGCCCGATCTTCATAAGATACTAGGACCTGAGCAACTAATGTACTAATAGGACACTGTCAGTGTCTCCCTTGAGCTGACACTCTTGGCTATAGAGCGAAGACTGGTTCTAGGTGCGGAAAGTAGTAAGCAAATGCAGCTTTTGGCTCTAGGTGGGGACAGTAACAGCCAAGTTCATTCAGCCTTTGGTTATGAGCTTTGAATATGTCTAGTCTGATGGAGTCGACCCACTTTCTGTTGCCCCTTTCTCTTCCCTGCAACCTCTCCCCAAGGAGGCAGAAAAAGCCACAAAATTATAGAGAACTGAGCAGGTTAGGGGAGCTTGAGCAGTTACTGAGGACTTCTGCCCCACAGCCGTGTAGTAAACCCCATGTAAGGAGTTTTCAATTCTGTATTCCTGTAGCAGCAAGAGGTCCCGGACAGGCAGAAGCTCCATAATGCCAATGTGCTATATGTGTGTGTATCCACTCCATCCTTTCTTTGAAGATTTCCCAAATGTAGACCTACCCTTCATGGACCGTCCCCGCAGGTAGACCCTCCTCACTTTCAATGATGCTCCGTGACTGTCCTGTGAACCAACTCCTTTCACAATCAGGGTCCGAGGAAAGACTAGATGAAAACATCTACGTGAGTACATATCTAATATGAAAAAAAAAAAAAAAAGGAGAGGGAAATCCTCTTCCCTAGGGTTACATTTAAAGCTGAATAGGTAGTTCTGGGTTGAAAGGTTAGGGAGATAAATTATTTTTGTTTCAGGTAAAGTTCTTGTTGGAGGGAAGTGTTGAAATGAGAGAGCTTTGGGGTTAAGAAAGTTTCTAT
This sequence comes from Theristicus caerulescens, assembly GCA_020745775.1. Lineage (NCBI taxonomy): Eukaryota > Metazoa > Chordata > Aves > Pelecaniformes > Threskiornithidae > Theristicus > Theristicus caerulescens. Next base: position 122,157,777 of record CM036560.1, read on the forward strand.
GCTCAAGTAAGTGGTAGCTGAGAATTTGCTTTAAATAATTTCAGTAAAACTAGTTAGCAGGGAAATTAATTTCCTTTCAAAATGACATGGTGGAAAGGCAAAGCCTTGGGTTACAGCTCAGATAGATAAAAGAAAAAGGTAAATGCTCTGCATTAAATTCCTTGTGCATTTCGTACTTTTACAGACATCTTTGAAATTTATAGTGTAGATGCACTGGTTTGAAGTACAAGCTCACCTTGCCTGACCTCCCCCATTACACAGGCCTTTGAGTCTGACCCTGTAATTTCTGCATCAGGCACCTCTCTCTCTCTGTTTGAGCTATAACATGTCTCTTAGATATCCATCTAGTCTTGACTGGGAGACTGCAAATAAAGGAAATCCATCACATCCTTAGGTAGCTGTGTTTAAATCACTAAGATAAGCCTGTACATCTGAGGCTTTCCCTGAATACAAGACAGCAACAAGAATTTGCTGAAGAGGCCAGCACTCGTGGGAGGGTAAGAGTCTGCAGATCCAGCCATTATTTTCATAAAGCTCAGAAATGGGGAAAAAAGAAAGTGTTGCTCTAGTTCCAATAGAACATAAGTGTAACATCATTCTTCAGAGGACTTAATGTGAAATGTATGCTTCACAAAGTTAAAGGGCTTTGAAAGACCAATGGACTTTGGTTTATTAATTATTTGGTTTTCAAGGCTGATGGTTGGGTGAAGAGGCAATAATGCTATAGTGAGAGCAAATTAGAAACTCTGAGAAAAGAGAGGTGACACTACCTGTGAAAACAATTCTACTTGGTTTTGTACTATCTGATTACAGATCACCTTCTGGAGTCACAACAGTTTCAAAAATTGCTTTGAAAATATTTCACTTATGTTTTTGGCATTTGGGGAGCAAAACTTGGTGTCTATACCAGAGACTTAGGTGAAATTTAAGCTCGATTATAAATTAACTAAGTTGTCTGAGGTAACACTACATGGACTATTTTTATTTCATGCCGATGACCTCCAAGTGATGTTACTCTCTAGTAATGATAACCATCAGCCCAGATTTCAGTTTTGTTTTTCTTTCTAGATAATAGATAATTAGTATATATAGTAATATATATATAGTATATATACAAATATAGTATTTATCAAAACCTATATTCACAGTTTCTCAACCCTGAGCATGAATTTTCAGCTGGACTGATTTCAATAGCATTAGACAATATACTTTCTATATTATTTAAGTGATATACTTCTTACCAAAGTTTGAACAAAGGTGCAGACTTGAACCATCCAATGGCTCTATGTCTTTTTTATATAGATCTTTTGATATGTTTTAACATATTGAAGAGTTTTCTTGTCTTTCTGTGTTTTTTTCCCTCTTATCTACTAAATCTTTACTGTAAGCCCCTAATGTTCTTACATTTTTGCTTCATTCCTTTTCTGTCTCCCAGTTTCCTTAATACAGACCTCCTGTTCCTAGCACCCATCCATCAAAAATCCCAGACAAAAATAATCAGTGTGGGTGGCTCCTGGGTGCAGGTGGAGCTGGGTGGCAGCAGCCTGGAGCTGAAGCTGCCTTGTGCGGGGTGGACCTCAGCTGGTGTCCATCAGCGCTCCTGTGGTGGAGCACTTTGCTCTCTTTTCATTGCATTTCACTGGGAAGGGTTTCTGTAAGGCACATGCTCACTCTGTGAAACAAGTCCTGGGTGACTCACTCAGAAATAACAATAGGATGTCCTCTGAGGTGACACGTGTGTAAAAATGCCCTTTTCAATGACACCACCACCTTTAGATGCCTGATTTCACTTTGTATTCAAAGAGCATAACTTCCCATTCAGTTTTTTCATGTCTTTTGTTTGTTGTTCCACCAGTTAGATCTGTGGAGTTTAAAGCAGAAGATTTAAATCATCTGGCTTTACTGTGAAGTCAGTTCCATCTTTTCCTATTAGATTTGTTTTTACCTGGGTTAGCTTCCCCACTGATAGTTCTTTACTTTCTTTGTCTTCTGCTCTTTTTCCAATTACAGACATCCAAAAGAGATTTTGCAGTATTTAAGATGACTGAGGTAACCCCTGGGTTATATTGTTCCACGTGTTTCTCTGTTCATCTAGACCACTTCAGCATTACATTTGCTTTCATGCTATAGAAAGAGCCATTCCACGTTTTTAGTGCATCTTAGGACAGAATGACCAGTATTGTTCATAAATGACTGCACAGGCATCTGAAAGCTATTCTGGTTAATTTAACTAGAGCAGTATAATGAATACAAAAATATGAAGGAGCCTTTCTTAGATTCAGGAAAATCTCTTTCAAGGTTAACGAGATTCCCTCTGCCTCTCCTCAGAACACTACCCAAACAAGCACTCTAGTGTTTCTTTTTTCCCTCACAGAAGTCTCTTAAGAAAGGGAGCAAGTGGGTCATCATCAGGTCAAGAGCCTTTGGTTATGAACGCTACCTTTCATTTGCTTGAATAGGTAATCACATGGCCCTGCACAACATTTGGTACAGCCTTGTGTCACCGGTTGTTAGAAATGAGGTAACATATTTATGGATGGAGGCGTCAAGTGTGTGGTTCTGTAGTTCCAAATTTTATGCAGTGCATTATTTCTCCCTGTCCAACCAAAATTTCATTAACGATGATAGAGAACAACTTTGTTAAGCAAGTAGAACATGCTGGATTTGTTTAAGAGCAATTATTTCAAATGCAGTTGACCTGTACTTTGTGGGTAAAAGTACATTTAAATAACCTTCTAAATATGGGAATCGGACAGTGTATCTTATCATAAAAACACTTACTATGCCTGAGGTAAGAAAATAGAAGAAAGATGAAAACTGCTTGGGTACCTGTGGCATGAAGACCAAGGTATCTAGGGGAAAAGATGAGTAAGAGAGATTGGAAAGTAGAGTGTCATTCATTAATCTATCACCATGCATCAAGTGTTTAGAGCTTTCTTAAGAGAAATTACATAGGTTGTTACCTGAGGATACAAAAAAATACTAAAATACATAAGAAAGTTTATGTTTCGGGCACATAATATGATTAAGTAAATAAATTTAGTTAGTAGCCTAGTTTCAGGAACATGGACAAGACCCACTAGTCTGCGGTAGCTGCCTACACCAATTTAGCACAACCGGAGGAATTTTGTCTGCTTAGAATTGCTCATATGCAACTCTTCTGAAACTTCTGTTATTACCACTACAATACTGGAAATCATAAAAGACTTACTTAGGGAATTTAGGACTCCTATGAACAACATACCAGTACATTAAAAGTCACCATTCTTAGGTCTTACTGAAGCTTAGAACTAACCAAAATGGAAGCAAAGGAAATATAATTTTTGCACAGAATAGCAGGAATGTGCTCTACAGAGCATTTAGCTACAAAGATGTACGCTTCAAGGAATCTATTGTACCAAAAATATAAAGGGTTTCTTTTTTTTTAGCAGGCAACAAGGGAAAAAATGTGTAGATTACTGTGCTGTGGAAACTTTAGAGAATTGCTCTTCAAGGTCAGGAGCACGCTGGTAGACTTCTACAGTTACCAGTGCTGTTTTCTGTGCAAAACTTTTCTATGAAAAAACTTTTTAAACTTCACAGTAGAGATGGGATTTATTGCACTAGCCATTAACTGTTTAAAAGTTAGGATCCTATACCAAAATAACTGTCTATTTTAGGCAAAGGAAAGAGGTAGACACCAGGTAGCAACTCTTCCCACCTATTTGTAGATGGCTCTCTGATGAGGAGGTGGGTACTAAAGTCCTCATTAATCTCTCTTCATGCATGAGAAGCAGAGGACCTACCATGGTGTTAGGCAGAGCATTGGAAATATGAGGTAAAATGTTTATTTTCCAAAAGCAATTAGGTGCTAGTGAGGTCCTGCCTGTTTTGGGCACTGCTTCTAAAGGAACTGGCTAGAATTTGGCAAGTGCTGGCCTATCCAGTGAATGACGACATTAAAAAATAAAAGCATTACATTTGGAAGGCAGCATCCAAATAACTCCCAGTGGTTTCTAAACTGTATCTTGAAAAAAAAAAAACCCAACCTTATGCTGCTCCTATAGTAAAATTAACAGAGCATAGTAAGTTAGTACTGCTCAGTACAATCCTTTGACTTCCAGGTCCCTTCCAGACCACTTTGCAAGTCCAACTTAGTTATTAGCTCAGGTTAAGAATTCAGAAGCAAATTGTGTATGGCCTCCATCTACATTAGGCTAGATATATTTTGGATCTGTTTTCCTATGCCCTGCTTTGATCGCTTGTTTTATTTTGATTGCTTCACAGGATATCACTAATTATTATGGAAGCAAAATGACATTAAATCAAAGTTTTTCCTAAAGGTTATGGGAAGTATGGACTCATAGCCCAGGAAACCTTACCAGATTCAGGTCAGTTATACAGTCTGTGACCACAGAAGTGTTTTAGGAAATTTTCTTTCATTTGTCTTAATTTTATGTATCATGAGGTGCTTAATAAGATGCCATGTGTAATGCTGAAGTGACCTGCTTCGACTTTACAAGTGCAATTACCTAAAGACAAGCTGGGTTTTGTGCAGTTTTCTGCTGGGACGTTGAGGAGCCGGCAGGTGGTAAAGCAGTCGGTGCCAACTATTACAGCGCTGCCCTTCTGGAAAGTTAAGTCAAGGTGAAAAATGTTACCACATCTCTGGGTCACCTTTCCCCTCCGAGCCTCCCACTCTGGAGGGAAGCCTCCCTGTTCAAAGGCTCGCATTGTACCCATGGCCTTTCTAAATAACATAAAACGCACCCTGGTTCGGTGTGGGTGGGCAGTTAAAGCTAAGGTAAACAACCCACATTGCCAAGCAATATTTTTTTAAGCAGTAGGCAAGATGCATTTCAACAGATGTGTTTCAAAAGGAATAACCACAAAGATATGGGAAACACCTGCAAGCCTTTGTTGTATGGGACTCTCTCCAGTGGGACCCAATGGGAGTGCGAAGCCCATCTGTAACTTCTCTGCAAAGCTGTTGTAACAACATCTGCAAGGCAGGAAAAAAATGCACCTATTGATCGGGCATGTTTTGTTTGTGAAAATGAGCATGGGTGTACACAATAGTCACTGTAAATATGAATGTAATTGCCTCCCCGCTATCAGTGGGAGAGGGCGGGGTAGAGAAAGGGCCAGAGGGGTGGTGGCCCCTCCAGAAGAGCCCAGGATGGCACACCTGCACCCAGCTGTGTGACACAGCACCGGCTGTTTACCTAGTGTGTTCTGAGATCTCAGCCTCAAGTTTTACTGACTGACATCCCCACAGGTACAGCTGTGATTCACAGATGTCAAGCTAACGGCACATTTTTGTCAAACACACCTTGTCTTGGCTAGTTTCATTTGATGTCTTGGAAATGTCATCACCTTGAATAGGGAGGAGACAAGCATCTCTATACGAACAAGAAACTTGATATCTAACAAGTTTATAATCATTCGTAGATTAAGGCCAGAAGGGAATATTTGATGTCCTACACAGTACAGGGCAGACTGCATTACTGCACAAAAGGATGTATTTTAGAAAGACATCCACTTTTGTTTAAAAAATTTAAGTGACGGGGAACCCATGCATGAGAAGTTCTTGCAGTGATTGACTGCTAGCATGTAAAAGTCATCACCTTTTTTCCAGTTTGAATTTATGCCACTGCAGCTTCCAGTCTCTCAATCTTAGTATGGCTTTGTCTGACATGTTTTAGAAAAACCCTCTAATATAATACATTTTTTTTTATCCATTTCACTCTAGATTGGGGTCTAGATAGTGGCAGGTCACCTTTGGAAGTTTAAATAGATCTAGCTTCTAAAATTATTCCTAATTTTCCAGAGGTCATATTATTCTTTCCTCTGTCTTTTGGACTGTCACCAGTGTTTCAATAACAGAAACAGTATGCACGATTCTTCCAGATTAGGTCTTTTAATTTCTTATTCCCTCTACATTTATTTATAAATTTGCCCCTTGGTTATAACATGGTTGACACCTTCCCAGCTGAGGCGCTGCCATGCATTGCAAGTCAGGGCAGATTCTGCTCCAGCCCCAGGCTCAAGGAGAAAAAGGAAAACAGGGCAGCTGCTTCTCCCTGAGCCCCTGGGTGTCCTGATCCTCATGAACACTGCCAAAGTACGGTAAATTAGAATAAATGGGATCGTACTGAAGGAACCCCATCCCCACAAAGCGGGTCCGGTGCTATGAGAAGGTTTGACTTAACTCATCTACATCTGTAACAACTTAGGAAAATACCACAGTTACGTACAATCCTAGTTAATGTCATCGCATCCCTATAAAAGCCATCACAGCAGTGGTCTGAAGTCATGGCAGTAATACAGCTTGGAGCTGTAGAGGTCTTGGACCACATAGTGTGTTTATTTTGTCAAAAGCCTTTTCCTGGACTCTAGCTGCAGGCTCTAGCATGTATTTGCATCATATTTTACTAGCATACATGGCCTGTCTCTCCCACTGATCCAAGCAAATGGAAGGTCATGTAGCCATGATTGGTACGGGAGTAATTCTAAGGGAAAAAAAATGGCAGAGAGACTGGGATAGGGGTGGAATTGGGTTACATTTGTCTACCAAAACACTGTGTAGTCATGTCCCCCCAACAATAAAAAATTCCAGGATATACAAAAGTACACCGCCGCCTTGTGTTGGCTGAAGCTAATCTGTATCTTTATAGGCTTAAATGAACCCCCAGTAGAAAGACTCTTGTTGGATGAGACCCAGCTTGGGGCTCTTGTCAAAAACTTACTGTACAGATTTCTCCACCATGAGACACTGATCTGTTTCCTGCATCTACTTAGACTCAGATCTATTTACTTTGGTCTTTAAATAACTTATTGCTACTCTTTAGGGGGTTTTCTCAGTCCTGCAAAAGTGGAAGGTAACTGGGGTTCTGGCTCACATACTGTGAGTGAGATTTTTCACCAGTCTCATTATAAGATCTTTTCAGAGAGCATGACCCAGAAAATATCAGGCTTTACCTTTGTTGAGCTCTCAGTGGCAGGCAGTAGCAAACCTGTCCTTTCAGTGCTAAACTCTATAGGTGTGATCGAGAAACAATTGCAAGGTAATAAATAGGGAATCCCAGGATGCAATTTTTACAAGTTTGCTTTTCACAGAAGCACACTGTAACACACATTATTCAGCTTCTACTGTTTTACATTTGTTTTCTCAGCAAAAGAAAGATCTCCTCCCTTTATTGGAATAATATGAAAAATACAGAATTGAAAAACCTAACGAGACCATCTGAGGCTGAGGGGATGCTTACAAACCCTGGGATCTTGATAGGTTTAGAAAAATGAAGATCAAATATCTAACCATTTGAAGTTTTCTTCCATGGGTTGTTTTCGTAGGGAAAAAGTCACATATGCTTCAACTTTGATATTTCATTGTAAGAAAGAAGAGAGAAGACAGGGTATATGTTTGTCTCCCATTCCAGGACATGGGTCCAAGTCATATATTGTGATTTGTTCAAATATTTTCACTGTCCTACAGGAGCCAGAGAATTATTCTTCTCAAAGTTTGCTCTCTCAGGTAGCCTTCCCACTTCTGTTATATTGCAGAAAGGTGTGCAGTGCTATGCACTTGTGTCCCATAAAACAGTACTGAATTTGCAGTCCAGAGACTAATCTCTCGGATTGTAGAGGTGAATTAAATGTCCCAGCAGTAATGGGACATTACTGTCTTCTTGCTCTCGCTCCTGGGATGATGCGACTATAGGTAATGTTACAGTCGGTGCTATGCACCACAACAAAGGCAAATCAGAGAAGAATATTAATTCTAAAAGCATGAAAAGGAAATAAGAGGATTACACTATTTCTTTGTCTCCTTACGTTCACCAGACTGTTCTCGAATTGTAGTCAGTGGAATGATAAAGATCAACTCTGTCAGGGAGGGAGTTACAGGGAACAGTGCTCTGGGGAAATATTGCTTTGCTTAAGGAGCACTAATGTTGTATTAACACAATCCCAAAAGTTTAATGGCTGTTCTCATGCTTTAAGTGCAGTGGACTTACTTTGGTTTAGAAGACTGCAGAAAATGGCAGATTTGTGCTCATTACACTATTGATAAGCAGAGAAGCTACTTAAAATGTTTTCTAAATTCTTTTTGTCTGGCAGGTGACTGATTACTCTTTTTGGATTAATGGATCATTAATACAGGTTGTCCCTGCAGGCTCAGGTTCTGCTCCTTTCCTACTGGCAAGTTAAAGCATGATACAAGTATGCAAGTGCCAAACCCGTCTTTTCTTGGTGTCACACAGTAAAGCGCTGGAATGCCAAACAAACAAAACACATCCCGTTGCTGTCAAAAGCCTGTCATGCTGGTACTAAAAACTACAGCTATAAAAGGAAAGGTCATTTCTATCCCTTTGCAGAGAAATTGATGGTTTTGTTATGTTTATCAAATACATGAAAGGATCTTGAGCCGAAATACAAAAAAATACAGACATGACAGCGGCACTGATGTAAAATAGCCAACTAACTTCACACTGGATTTTGAATCCTGTTTGGTGGAGGTCTAGTTTTTTTAATAACCCGTGTCTGGGTCTCATTGGAAGTCACGCATGGAGACCACTTGCCTTTTTCCCTACCAGCAATACTTCTCTTCTTTCAAGTCTGACAGGCCAATAGCATCCCAGGGCGTGCTGAGCTGCTGCCAGCAGTATTTCTCCTTTGTGGATCAAATAGCAGGAATTGGAATGAACCTTCCTCAAATTCTCTTTCAGGATCTCCTCCAGGCAAAACTTTGAGGTTTGCATAACTCTGAAAAGTAATCTGACTTTACTTTGGCAATGAAAAGGAAGCCTCTTATTTGTGCCAAGCAAAAATATATTTCTTCTTAGTACCATTTTCATTGCTAATATGTCATTTCTATCTTCACTCTTTTTTTTTTTCCCCTCTTGCTGTGATTTTCCCCTCTTTTAAGGACATTTTTACATATACTGTTCCAGGCATGCTGAGACAAGAGTAAGATATTTGCAGTAGTTTATCAGAATGCATTAATTCGCTGTGGTCAAACAAAACATTTCAGATAGTGATCTGAATGTGTTGTTGAAAACTGAAGGATTATATGAATAAATGGAAAAACCAATTTTCCTTTGTTTCTTGAAATGCTCCCAGAAGCCTCAATAAGGACAATCCAAAAAAGAAAATAAGAATGTCACTTTGCAATTAATAGATAGAAATGTGTTTTTAATACAATGTAATACATTGCCAGAATAAAAGTAAAGCAGCTATCATCTTCATTTTTGGTCAAGGCAAAGAATTTTTGTGATGCTTTTCATTTTGACATATAAAATATTATTTTTAGTTTGGAGCCAACTACAGCCACAGAGATGTCAAGACGTGATACTTTCTGCCATTAGAAATTTGTGCTAGCAGTTACAAGAAAGCTTAGTTCAGGACCTACAAGATCCTTTGGACAGTTTCAGGAGATGGCTTGAATCTGAAAGGTGGATATTTATTTACTCAAAAAAAAAAAAGAAAAAGGGGGAAAAAAGATGCATGTATGTCTTCTCAGTGATACAGCTGTGGCTGCTTCTTGCAACAGCTCTTGTGGTGGGTTCTTTTGAAATTCCTGCATGTAGCAAGCTCTATGATGATAATCTCGAATTCCTGGTGATTTTCTAATGTTCTGGTGTGTCTCAAAATATCACAGATATGCCCCTACCTTTGAATCATCATGCTCCCCTCGTTCGCGTTTTAATCTTTTTGGAAGAGGAAAGAGAAAACAGTCTAGCAGTACATTATGTATTTAAATCAAGAAATGTCAGAGAGGCCATACAAAGAGGGGAGCTGCTAAGACAGGTTGGAAAGAGGTCAGGCTGGATCACATCGATCACTAGTTACAGCTTTAACCATATAGAGGAAAATCACCAAGGCACAATATTGGCAATGCACAGCTTTCATCGCACCTTTGTCAGCTCTGCGGGTGATGGAGGACAGGTTGTAAGTCCTTGATGTTAAATATGGTAATGCCCCGTGGAATGGAAGTTAATAATAAAGAGAGGAACAAGGGAATAGAATGTTGAACAAAAAGGGCAGGTTGAAGTGATTTATTGGGAGGGCTGAATTTCTCATTACTATGTAACGGAGAAAAAGTTTTTAAAACACCAGAAGTTTTTAGGCTTTCTATGGCTAGAGAGGAGTGCTTTGCAGTAAGATGAGTAGGCAGAGGATGTCCTTGTCTTACATTGCATAATTATTCTGTAGTGAAAAGCACTTATTCTCTTCTGTGTGCTCTCTTCAAGCATTTACTCTCTAATCCGTCTCATAAATTAAGAGACAACAATCACCTACTGCTTTTCAAAGTTGCCTGTTCCTGTTTGATGTCATTGTGCTTAATTCATCCTTTACACCAGGGTTAAGCCTGGCTTGCTTTTTTTAGTGCTGCCCCTATTTAATCTTCTTAATTTATGTGATGTGCTGATATTTGTTTAGAACTCTAAAATAGATATAAATAGTAAAATGGAGACATCACTGAAACAAAGAGAACCTCTGTTAATAAGAACTGGAAAGTAATCCTCTTTCTGTCTTCTCCAAAGAGATCACATTCATGAAAAGAAACTGTGCAAAGAGGAAAGGGTTCATTTTGTGATAGATTGGTTTTTAAAGAGAAAATAGAACCCAGGAACAGATTTTTGGTATCTTTTTTTGGTATTACATCACAAAAATGGAGCATAAGAGATGACATGACCTAGAACATCTCTGTACTATTAGATTTCATTAATTATTTTTTAATGGAAAAGACTGTGTTTTCAGAAGCAAAAGATGCATCATTTATTGACCACACAAGACAAAATCATCTATCAATTTTAACTCTCTAGCCCATAAAAACATTAACTGAATTAAAGATATCACTTAAAAATAACTTTTCTTTATTTTCCTGCAACCTGACAAACCTTAGAATGGGCAGCTGTATCCATTTTTGAGAAGATGGTGGCAGAAGATACATTGACAACCCGTTCAAAGGTCAATCCTGTCAACTCTCATTGCTGATCGGACTAAAACACTCATCTGCATAACAGGTACTGTAATCCAAGTTTATGACAGACCCAACAGGACTTCTTTAGAACCTAAGTATAACATTACAGAATAGTGACAATGGAAGAAAACAGTGTAACAGGGTTGACCTTGACCATGAAATGGATTTCTGCTGGTGTGTAAGAACTTACAGCTTAGTCTTCTGATTTAAATGACCCTCTCAGCCATGCAGAAGTTGTTGCTGTTTGCACCAGTTGCTGTCTTGCTATCCCTGTGCATTATATAGCAACATGCCTGCATTCCTGAGATTCATTCCTTTTTGCTTACTCAGTGCCTGTTTATATACCTTTGGTCATTTAATAAGACCAAAGGAGCCATTTTGTCACCCACCTAGCATCACCGCAGCTGAGTTTACAGTCAGTCTGGTGGAGAAGCTGTGAGTAAGATTTATCATTTGCCATTTCTCAGCTGGGCTTCCTCATTTGAATGGCTAAGAAACCTCAGGCTAAACAAGGTCATTTTATGGGAGATATAAAACTCTATCCCAGTAAAGCTGGCTAATCATTCCATCTCTTCTAGACCATGATTGCCAACTAAATTTATTGTAACTGTTCAGATTAAGGAGATGTTATTTAGATTAACAGTTTATGAGTTTTTTTGGTTGGAAGGATTGTTCACTGTGGTGCCTTCACATAACAATAAATGAGAAAGGCTACACCAATTGAGTTTATCAGCAGCATTACTGGGAGAGATGGAACCTCAAATGGCAAAATAATATCCCTTTATACAGGATGCTCAAAGGAAATAAATGAAACTGCCAAAAGTGTGGGTTTTGCTGCAATGATTACACTGGTTTTAGGTTGTTAGTCAGTTGAGCTTTGCTGGTTAAACAGGGATTTCTTTTCTGTCTTCCTAAGCAATAAAATTATGCCAGCAAAATTTTTAGGTTTTAGACAGAATGTAAATGACATATTCCAGTTGAATGATCTCAAAATGTTTTGTTTATCTCAATCTCACAAGTGTCCTCTTCAACACCAATTTACCAAAGCTGGTTTTGTAAGTGCATTAGATGTTCAGTTGCTTTTATATATAATTTTGTAAAACAATAGCAGCATAAAATACAAGAAGAACCTTATTCCTCAGAGTAAGTCTTTGTGCCTTTCAAATACTCAATGTTTCTCAAATAATCCTCTAACGCTCTGTATTTCTCAAATAACCATTCTTATTTGTAATAATTAGTTCTGGAAAACACCAAGAATTACAGACTTCTAGGTTCAAGTCCTGTGCGGCAGAAATGGGATTCTTAGAGATCAGCAAAAAGGTAGAAACATGGGGTCTACAGAAAATAAGTAGATGGTTGGTTGATGATGATTTACTGAGATTATTTAATTTTGTCAAATAGAGGAGAAATAAGTTTCAAGGAGTAATTAGAAAAAGAGATGCCCATCATTTATCTCAGTGGATCCAGTTTAGTTGGCTGGCATTTTCAGCTTTCTGTATTCCTCTGGTCCAAACTTTGCATATGTTCTCATGTGACTGATTACACATGAAAGCAAGTGCTGAAGTTTCTTTGGATGCTTAGTTACCTTCCATTTTCCTAGGAAAAAAAATTAAAATGTTCTATGCTCTAAGTGACATTTAAATAATCCAGGATTGTGATTCAGCTGTTTCAGGTCTATTGTACACTCCAAGTGGAAAAGCCTCTCAGCCTTCTGTCAAAAACATATGGAGATAATATGGTGGGAAGTGGAACGATTAGCAGTAATCAGCCCGTTTCAGCTCCTCTGAGAGTGGTACCAGATTCATCCCCCACTGGAGCTACTCAGATCACAACAGAAAAGTGCCTGACTCTCAAAGTGCTGAGCTTCTGTGGTCCCATTGACTCACTTGGAAATGTAGGTCCTCAGCTGTCCTGAAATCTGCTAAGTTTTGCAGTTATTTGGATGGTAAATTCCACATGCATAGGTTATGTGCCTGGCTTTGTTCTCTAAAAAGGCCACTCTCTTGGAAGTCAGAGGCTCAGTTCTGTACTCATGTAGCATAAACCATTGTGCCCATTAACTCAGCTTCATTTGTTTGGAAGAGTCTTCCCTTTCCTGTGATCCCAGTAGGTTTTCTCTTGCATTCTCCTTATCAGCTTTCTCACATTCAATAATCAGAGCACAGTAAGACCTTCTTTCCTCTCCTAACACTAAAAACGAGCTGTCATTCCCAGACCTTTCCTACCTCATCCGTGTTTTCTCACAGCCATGTCTCCATCTGCAAATTTCCCTTTGCACTTGAATTCACTCAAAGCTTGGGACCTCTTACCTGGGCACTGTACTGCTTCCCCTTACATGAGGAACCAGTACCTGTGCTTCCAAGCAGAAATTTATGCTAGGTATGGAAAAAACACATCAGAGCAATCTGCTTCTGCTGGTTGGTTCCAGAAACCCCCGCTGAGCTGGTGTCCTCAGGCCTGGTCACCTTGGTATAATGATATTTCTAGGCAGACCATGACCCTGTGTCCAGTCTTCCCCTGTTTTACATACAGGAACCATTGCTAGGGCCAAAGCATCTGGTTGGCTCCTGGCTCATCCCTGGTGTGATCCCCCCAGGGCTACTGAAACAGCCCAAAACTGTGCTGGCTTCACTGTGATCTTCACTGTGAGCATCTCAGCCACAGCTAACAGCGATTGCTTCCTCTGGGCATTTTGTGCCTAACACTTTGTTATAGCAAGTCCTCAATGAAGGCTTAAATTAGCATGTTTAGTGTTAGAACAAATGTATTTATCTTAGGCTAACATAACCACAGTTAATAATCATGGTGTAATTGAAATTTGCCTTTGACACCACCTCCCAACTGACTATTTGGGTTGTGTCTAGTTATTCCCTTTTTTTTTTTTTCTTCTGGCTATTCTGATCAGCCTGATAACTCCCCAGCAGTATTAAACTAAAACTAAATTGACCTGTCACAGAAACCAAGGCATGAGTTCATTTTTTACACTAGAGACCTTCCTGAACAAGTTAAGCAAATGAGGTGAAAGTTTGTGCTTTGGTGCATGGTGGAGCTCAGCGACTTCTTGTGTCACCCAGGATTTTGGAAGTCAGTTTTGCTGTTGCTTTGCTTTCATCATAATTATTTCCATCAGGACAATATGGGGTTTAGATGCTTCCAAATCTGAATGTTAACATTATATTCTCTCACCATGTGTAAATGAACATATGAATTGTGGAATATTAAAATTATGTTCTTGGGGTAGTTTAGAGCATATAACACACCCTTCATAATGCTATTTATAAACATGGGGAGAGAAGTGAATCTCTCAGTTAAAACAGCCAGCTGACTATGTGGCTTACAATGTATAAAGCACTTCCCTCATAATGTTTGCATTTGTGGGAATATTTCTTTTTCCTACACTTTGTCATGCATTGATTTTAAATGACTGATCTCTTGCACGATAGCCTGTGTGGCTGTGATACAGCTGGCAGGCAACCTAAGGCATTCTTTAATTTTTAAATAAATAAGTTAGTTAAAATAACAGGGATTGAAACTGTGGCTATATTAAACTTGAAATAAATAACCCGACCTACATAAAGACAGCTATAACTTTATAACTTGAATTCCCCTACAGATTCTGTATCACTTCATCTGTTATTCTAAAAACATTTATAGGGAAAACATACTAGCTGACTACCCATGATTTTTCTTGGAGGGACAGAAGGGACTTTTGGTCCTTGAAGTCACCTGTTAATTTCTTAAAACTGTAAAGAGCAACAGGACATCATGTTACTCTATATACACACACACTACCTGGATAATACAGAGATCAATTTAAATGCTTTATTTTTTCCACTACAAGAAGCATGTGATATTTCCACTAAACGCCTGCATGAATTCACAGCTGGTGTAAATCAGCAAATTTCCATTGACTCCTCTCTTGATGCAATGTAACTTTAGGAAGTGCCCGGCATCATTATCAAAAGGGTAAACAACGAGAGATCAGCCAGGATCCTCAGACACAACTAACTCCCTGTAACTTCAGTGGGGAAGCATCATACACATTTTGCAGAAATTTTGTGTGAATTTATCTTAAACAGCTCGAAGTGTGGGGGTTTTTATTACTCTAGAAATGATATAGCCGTGTCACATATGCTAGAGAAAAAAAATATTTATAATTTAAGTAATATATATTACTTAACACAAGTGTTATTCCAAACATGGTGCATAAATCCATGCTCCTCGTCCTAGCAGCTGAAGCAATCCCAGTCCTCTTGGGAGAAATGGAAGTCTTGGCTAACCCTACCGTGTCCTGCACCTCCCACTCCCACCCTTGGAGTGGGGTGAAAGGATTCAGGAGAGATTTACTGTGGCAACAAGCCTAAACCCATCTATTTAATTCCAGAGCTATTTTCCCTTTTTTCAAAAGAAAAGCACACAGCCTTTCTTTGTGCACCACTTTGTGGTGTAAAATTTCTATTGATTGAAGCACTGTATAAATGCAAGTCTTTCTTACCCACGTCATTGAGTGGTTATGCTGTTGGTCCATCTGCTTCATCTACTACTGTTCATGCTGTGATCTTAAAGGGTTTCCATCATGTGATATATTTGGATGCTGTTACATTTATATCTGAGTTCACTTCAGGTTGAGATTTTTCATATTGTTTAAGGGAGTAGGATGCCAAATTCCCACCACACTGATGAGAAAGTAATCTTTCCAATTCAAAAGCGTTCTTGTGTCTCAGTTGAAGGATTTCACTCACACTCGCTAAAAACTTTGCACTATAGAGACTGTTAACATATTTACAAGCAATGGTTACTGATCAGATGCCACTCTCACGGGTGAACAGGAGAAAAAGAGGTGATAAAATTCCTTTCATTAAAATCAATATGCAAGAAATGGCTTGACTTTGCAACTTTGAAGAAGGAATGATAGATTCCTTTGAGTCCTGTAGTGCCCTTCCCAGCACCAGCCACCCTTCTATATGTAAGAAGCTATACAATAAAGGTCCATGGGCTCTATCTTGTAAATCATGTTGATTTCTGTCTCCTAAAACAAGCCTAATACTTGGCTGAAAAATCACCTCTGTTAATAATATTCTTTGTGAAAAAACAACTGGGCTTACATGTATGCTCTCTTTTTTTGCGTGGAAAACTATAAAGATGGTCTGACTGATTTTCTTTCCATAAAAGTTATTTATTTCCTCTCTCCTCCATGTTTTCATGCAGTTTTTAGAATCCCTAAAGACTCTGTATCTAACTGTGGCAGGCGAATACAATTTCTTCCCTTAATCCCCGAAGCTCAGCCACAATGTTGTTTCAAGCACCTGGAAGGCAAGAACAGGTGTTGTCATTTTTCTTCAGCACAATTTAATTTTTTCAGAGTTATTAATAACTAGAATGGTAGATTTCCATCCTTGTGCTCTGGTTTGTTTCAGAGCTTCCAAAAGGTCCCAAATTATGTAAAGTTTCAGGAGGGACTCTTGTCTCTTCCATGAAGGCAGTGCTAGAGACATATAAAAGCAACTCCAGAAACCGTAAGATTGGACTTGTAGCCAGATGGGATGCCAGATGGCTATTTTTTTTTAACGTTGTCATGGGTAAAGGAGGGGAAAGGAAGAGAACTAAAGCTCAGCTTCAGATGAATCTTCAACCTGCTGCGTATGAAGCTTTGAAAAGTATGATTTACTGATCTCATTGTAAGAACCTGCACTAACTTTTGCTCCTGTATAGCAGAACTAATATGTGCATAAACAATGCAGCTACTTTCATTATCTAACAAGAATAATTTATAGATTAGGACCTGTAGATGACTTTATTATACAGTCACCAGCTTCATGAAGTAGAACCTGCTTTGAATAACCATGATCATTCCATGGAGACATCTCACAGAGTGATCATTAAAACTCCTGGTCGCTTGCCAGTTGCCATAAAAGTTCTTTGTCACACAGTAGGACTACGGTGCTGTGTAACTAAGCAGACGAGGGTTTGTTTTCTCTATTATTTTCCCTGTTTTGTTTCCTTTGGCAAGCACATTGCTGTTGACTGCACACCTACAATATTTAGTAGAACTTGATATGCTAAATGTGTTTCATGTTCATCTCATCTATACCATGATTAGTATTTGCAAGGACAGTACATGCCAGGAGTAAGTTAATGTTTGCATAAAAGATGTAAGTTAATCAGAGCTAGGCAAGCTCAAGGCTACCAAACTGACTTGGCTTATTGACAGCCTGTTAATGTAAAATGCAGACCATGTTAATTGTTAAATATCCTGATCATTCTTTCCAATTCTCATCAAACTAAGTCCAACTTTACAGTAAAGGAATTAATTCAACTTCATCTTGAATGGTAATACTCCTATTTTAATGTGTGGGTATTCCTAATCTTCCTTTCTCCCTTCTTATCATTTGTATATACTCTTCTTGCTGGGGTGGTTTAGTTTGGAGCTGGGGTTGTTTAGTTTGGCAAAGAGGAGGCTGAGGGGAGACCTTATTGCTCTCTACAACTACCTGAAAGGAGGTTGTAGCGAGGTGGGGGTCGGTCTCTTCACCCCAGTAACAAGTGATAGGACGAGAGGAAATGGCCTCAAGCTGCGCCAGGGAAAGTTTAGGTTGGATATTAGGAAAAACTTCTTCACTGAAAGAGTGGTCAGGCCCTGGCACAGGCTGCCCAGGGAAGTGGTTGAGTCCCCATCCCTGGAGGTATTTAAAAGAGGGGTAGACGTGGTGCTTGAGGACATGGTTTAGTGGTGGACTTGGTGGTGGTAGGTTAATGGTTGGACCTGATGATCTTAAGGGTCTTTTCCAACCTTAACAATTCTATGATTCTATGATTCTTCCTTTCTTCTTGAGACAGTAAATGCTGTATGAAGCATCATAACAGAACACACTGGCTACTGCTCCTGCTTTGCTCTAGACTGGTTGTGTGTTTTTAGCATGTTTCCCTACAACTGCACAGAAGTATCCCTTTTCTGCAATACTTCTGAGAAGTTGTTCTCTAATTCTTCTTGTTGTTTGGGAATACTTAAAGGATCACAAAGTTCATTGCACTGAACATGGCAGCCTAAATAGTTATAAATTCTGTGAACTTCACAATAACATCAGACCCAGTTGAATGTCTGGATGCCTTACAACTTGCTACATCTAAGTTTAGGATATGTTCTTTGGTGCAAATCCATTAATGTAATGGTAGGAACTTATTTAGTTAGAAGTACCTAGAGCTATTTCCTTTTTGGACTACAGATGTTAATAGTGATTGCAAAAAAACTAAGTCATGTCTTTAATTTGTTGTAAAAATAAAATGCTCCTCCCTACCTTTTAATAACATGATACTCTATACTCTTTCCAAAGTTCTATAAATGGTCTTGAAAAGAAAACCCTGAATCCGTGAAATGTGGCGAGTTCATTTAACATCTGGAAGTACTCTTATGGCTGTCTTCACTTGCTTTCAAGACAGTGAAAAACTAGGCTGTATGATTTCTTGATACTCATACAAGGAGTACCTAGTAGCATCATTGCTAGTAAATAACAGATTACATTTTCTACACTGGAGATTGATGTTTTAAAGTTTGTGTTTGGGCATTTCCTGAGGGCCTGTTACTAATGCATAAGGAGCTATTTGTTTTTACTTTGTAACTAGAGGAGGCAATCTAATGCTCATTAGGTAATCTTTATTGGACCATCTCTGCTGTATTTATACTGAATAGTACCCTTATTACATGCTTAGTTCCATTTATTTCATCTGTTAAAATTAGATATTTCCACTGTATTCAAAAAGCATCCATATTCTTGGCTAGCAGGCCCAGAATTTGAAGCTAACCATTAGAAACTGTTTCTAAAACAACTTTTTATACAGTTTACTATTCCCATCTCTTCTGTTCAGGAGCAAGTGGTCACAATGCCTGCGGTACCAGTACCCCCCATGGAAAATCAAGGGAAAGAACACAGTAAGAATCGTGATTTCAAATAAAGTAAAAAAAGAAAACAACCACAAACAAACAGGTAAGACAAGGAACATTCAAACATTTCATTTTATATAATAAAATATGAAGATTTTAAAAGCTCCATCTTTAAGGGGCCCTTTGCATGTTCCCTTTAATAGTGTTGGGTTTTTTTACTGGCTCTGGCCACTTTTTGGATAATCCGTAATTGACTTGGAAAAAAAAAAAAAAAGGAGAGAAAGAAAAAGAAAGGAAGCAGTTTGGGCTATTTTTAACAGATTAATCCCCTCTTTTGACATTTGTGTGTACTCCCTGGATTTGCAGTCTACCGTTTCAGAGTAGAAATCCCAGCTATACAGAAGAAACAGGACATTAGTGTGGTCACAGCTGTGTGACTTGAAATGGCTAGAAAAAGCAAAGCACTTTCAATTAAATATGTGAAGAAAACAAATTATTGCTTAGATAATATTTGTATAGAAAATGTCCAGAGGTTTGCACAAAAGGCACTGAAAGATGCTGATTGTGTCCTTTTTTAAGTCAGGTTTTAAATGCCTTTTTTGCATTTTTCAGCTAAACCAATAAATATAGAATAAAAGTGAAGACATTCTTTCTCTGCAGGTATTTCAGGGGAAAAACATCCTCTGCATTTTAATAGATGTGCTGCATTCAGACAGCATGCAGCCTATGATGTTGGCACCGGCACTGCAGCAGTGACTGGTATCTTCTAGGAGTTCCTTTTCGCATACATCATTCGTGTAGATGTCAACTCTCCTTGTCACAGATAAAAGCTTGTTAGAAAACTATCCAATTCAGATTTTTAAAAGTTTTTTGCTAGATCCTGCTAGGACAATTTCAAAAGTACAGTGTTTAATAATTATTAACTCTTGGAAAAAGCACTGAGATTATATCAGAAGAACTAGAGAATATTGAAGCATAGGAAAAAATACCAAGGGCATAAAGCAAGCTTCCAGATGGACTTGACCTTCACAGCTGTGTGCTGAATCTCCTGCTGAGGCAGGGTGCTGGATATGTTAGAAACAGGGTGATGACCCTCAGTCGATTTCACAACGGCCATCAGATCCAGCTGATGTTCTTGTGTTATAGTTTAACTAGTGACCTGAAGATGGCAGTCTCCATGTTGCATGACCAATAGCTAAAATAACAGAGACTTCCTATTTATCTTTGAAGAGTTACAGCTTTCTCTCTCGAGCTTGTTTGCTCCTGAAGGCACTAGAATAAGCCGATACAATGGTGGTTTGTTTAAATCCTATAGTCAGCTGGAGACCTTGCCATACTGTCAAATACAACAGACTGCACCAGGGTTATGAGGAATTTCATCCAATAATTGCTCCTGAAATGGAAGTAATGGTTCAGGATCTCATGACCTACATTGTGAACTTAACTCGTATCATCTCTGAAAGAAGTTTGTTTGTAGAGATTTTCTTTGTATTTACTATTCCAAACAAAGGAAATTCTTTGCCATTTTCTTTCGTTGCAACATTTTCCTGGAAGATTCATTTGTATATTTTTACTTTCTTTTTGTTTGTATCTTGTCTATGAGGCACGGAAGAAATTTCAAAACAATGTATGAACCAGGCTTTTCCTTCTCAATGTGACACGCTAATCTTCAGAGGACTCTCATGTGTGTGCACTTGGGACTGTACTGCTAAGCTGGAATTCTTTGGAAGCGGCCGCAGATTCAGGGTTCCCGAGTTTTGCGGTGTCTCATTTGATACAAATGGGTTGGGTTATCAGAAGATACAGCAACTATTCATGTCCTTAGTGTTTTCTTTGCTAAAACCTTCTGAAGATGACTATTTCAAATTGAAAAATCTTAATAAAAGCATCACTTAGAAATACGGACTTACCAGTATAGATTTGTCCTTCCCAGCTGCAATAAGCTATATTGTCTCAAAAGTGAGTAGCTGATTTATTAGTCATTTTGACATATTCTCATGGCAGTTCTGTATTTTTATATTCTGGTGAGGGCTTACAGTGTAAAACTAACAGAAGCTTTTCCTAAACATTCAGAAAAAGTCTGGCAAGGGAGTTCCTAGTGAGTACTCTATTCATTCTTGAATATGATGGTACAAATACAGCATTTCATTGCAGTACATGGGATATGCATGTGATAAGACAGTTTTTCCCAAGGCTCCCAGCTCATCTATGTGTCATAGAGTGGTATGGAAGAGATTTGGATCCTTTATCACAGGCAGCCACTGCAGGGTTTTGTAAAGCAGTTCAGCTTTGACTATGGATGTCAATGCTCTCCCCAAATTCTTTTTTAAATGAAGATTTTGGACAGAAATTAGATGAGCTAATCCTTATAAGTTATAACATATGCCATACCAAGTAGAATGTAACATATTAAAACTTTGGAAGCCCATTAAGATCCATGACATTTAACCCAGTTTAATTTTCTGAAACAGGATTCTTCTTTTATGAAATAACAGTCAATTCAACTTTTCCAGCATTATGCCTGTGTGTAATGGAATCATCCATCAGTGTGACTGATGATCATCCAGGACTTAACGAAGGAGGTTCTAGTAATAATAAATCCTGATTTGCAAGCAAACAGGCATACTTCAGGAGAGTCCTGCTCTAGCTTTGTATCACATCAGGTATCCCTACAGATAGAGATATAATTTTACAACCCAGAGCCAGAGACTTTGGTGCAGAAATACCGGAGCTGACACTAGTCAGATAGCTCCTTCGTCTGGCATCTAAGGCTTTATGTCTCGTCTGAGCATTACCTTAAGACTCGCTGCACACTTTTCAACTGCATAGCACGGATGGGCCTGGTTAATTCCTGGAAATAATACCAGCCAGAGAGCAGAGCTTAAAGAAAACCTTTTTCTAGGTTTCAGAGACCGAATTCAGTCTGGCTTTGTGGCAGAAGTAGCAGCAGAATAGCAAGATTTTTATTCAGTCTAGAAAAATGGTTGTTCTTAATCTGTGGCCTAGTGCTGTACTTAGGACCTATGACATTCTGACAGTGTAACCGGGATTTCTGTTCCATTTTATTCCACACAGACTTGCTAATTAAAGGTGTTCAGCTGACAAAGGAAACTAGAAATTATTTGTGAAAAAAGGGGGTGGCTATCTCTTAATGTTTTGGTTTTTAAAAAAAAAACTCTTAGGTGGTAAAATTGAAAGGTACTGTACACTGGAAAGGTGATGAAGAAAAAGATCCTGGAAGGACACAGCCTCAAAGTGAAAAGAGGGATTTGGGTAGAAGGAACTTGACTGTGCTACGGGTTTGCTATATCTATATATACCTTATATTGAGGTAAGTAGAATGCTGTGGAGCCTTCCCATGGCTAGTGTTTCTGAAGGGCTTAACGAGAGCTGTTAAACAGGATAACCCAATAGGCAGAAAGTTCTTTGATGTAATAGTGGCATCCTGGTGTTGGTTATTCTTTTTTTTTTTTTTTCCTCCCCACAGTCCTGAAGTCCTACAACATCGGGGTGAGATCTCTGAGGAAAGGATACTGAACAGAGGAGGATGATTGCAAAGGAGTATGACTGCAAGTGTGTGCCAGAGAAATGGAAGAGAGAGTGAGTGCTGGAATCTACAAGTATTCAGGAAGATGAGGGCACAAGAGCCTACCATGGTGGACCACAGACACAGCATCCTGGTTTGTGACATTCGGTTCCAGGTATAATGTGGCCTCCTCTTTTCCCTGATACTGCTATCTACCAAGTGAATAGGGCTGAGCAGCTTTTTAAGGTGTGTGTAACAGCATGGCAGAGTCAGACACAAGCGAAACCAGTCTCAGCTCACCATCTGATCTAGCTTGAGGAACAGAGACTGAGTTTCTGTATACTCACTGGGCTGTGAACAGGTTTAAATCACTCATGTATGACTTTGAATTTATCAAGTAGAATCCCTCAGATTAAAAGACGCGTTCGTTATAAGCGTATCCTATTTAACTGAACTATTAGCAATTCATTATTTATATGGCATCGTTCAGGAATTCCAATATGCCCTATTCTACTGAATTTTTCCCTGCACTGGAAATAGGACCAGCTTACCGCAGCAGTGCACTAGATAATCCTGACAGGTCCAGAGAGTGACCTTCCAGAGGGCCTAACCATGACCCACTTTGGCTGCTGAGGCACCATCACAAAATCCCTTGCCATTTCCCACCTGCTGTAAATGACATGATAGAGCTGAGACAACAGTTTACTCGGAAACGTAATTACAGGTCCATTTTTCTTCATTAAATTAATGTTAAACATAATCTATTACAGAGGTTCCATTCAAGGAACAGATGGTAAATACAGGGTAATACAGATACAGATTAAACAATATTGGCAACAGCTGATACATTTACACAAAGCACAAAAGCTAGTCGGTGCTAAGTGTTCTTTAAAACTATGCTTAAATCATGGAAAATAAAATCCTTTCATAGATTTGTTTTTAAATTTGTTCAGATGCAAAGTACTTCAGTGAAGCTACAGGGTAAAGGGCTCCCAAGATCTCGTCTATGAAACTTCAAAATCCACTCTATTAAATGTTTTGAAGATTTTATTGTAATTTCTGTTTTTACTGAGTTATGATATTAAACAAATAAATTGCTTGAGCAGGGAAGCCAAGTGGTTAGATCACAAGAATCAAAGCCGAGGTGTCTGGGCTTTTCCAGTGGGAGGAACTGCTGTCTTAAGAATAGTACAACAAGGGGTTTTTTTGCCTAAGAAGAAAACCCCAAAGAATTCAGCTTCCACATGATAAAGTGCCAACTGCTGTTTGAAGCAACGTATTCCTCACACTGCAGCTAAACGTCTAAACACAGCCTGCATCAAAACCCTTTCTTCTTCACATTGCTGATATCTGCTGAACAGCCATTGAGTTTCTTATGGTACCCATAGCCTCCATCAATGTAAGATCAACCAAAACTCTTTACCTGCATGACTGTTACTTTCCCATGGGGCTAGATGGGGCTGGTAAAGATCCAGTCCTTGGGATTTGGGCAGTTTAGGACCACCCTGTGAGAGAATTTCTAGAGAAAGGGCAACAGAAGAGTATCCCCCCCCTTCCTTGTTTGGCTTGACAAGAAAGTGACAGAAGTACTCTTATTAAAAACTTGTTTTTTCCTTTAGGCTGAAGCAATATCCAAGGGAATTTCCATACTTATTTACTGTAAAAAGAAACCCAGACTCAGCCGACCTACGCTCTGCAAGACCCTACCGCTCTGCTTGCCACTGGCTGTGGCCGGATGCGGGAGACAGAGGGAGGCAGGCTGTGTGGGACTGGACCACGATGTCCACACAATCATCTGCTGGGTAGTTGGATCTTCCCAAGTACTATTCAACAACCTCGATCTCAAGCTCCTTTGAAAACATCACAAATGTGAGTCAAAGAGCAGTAGTGACTCAAACAAGGAAAGCTTGTCTTTTCTGTTTTTTTTTTCTCCTTTTAGTCTGCTCCCCTCATTTTCTCCTTGCTCTCTCTCTCTCATCTCCCTGTCTTTCTCCATGTGTGTTTTGAGGTATGCAAATTTATACAAGTATATTTATACTTAACAAACTAAATCTCTTGCTTTGAAAATATTAAATATTCTATTATCTGGGGAAGAAAAGCCAGTGAGTGGATGTTATGCACTGAAACAAAATAAAGCAAGACAAAGAAACTCTAGATTTGTTATGAAACTAAAAACCCAGTACCTACAAACCAATTTGCTTTAAGTATGGTAATAATTCCTTGAAGCAGATTATATGAGCCCCTTACACATGAGTTACGCTTCAATAGCAAAATGCAACTCAGTCTAGCAAGGAGATACAGTTCCAATGGTTTAGAGCAAGCAGGCTCTGGCTAGAAGATGTGCTTTTCTGAGTCACTGCAGAATCTACCAGTATTACTCTGCAACTTTTCAGACACACAAGATCATGGAGTTTTCAGTTATATATTTTTTGGAGTTAACAATGAGATGCCACATTCTTAGAGGAATATATAGATATTATTTTCCAAAATACCTACAAACTTACTGTCCATTGATTCAGGGAATTCACCTGCGTGAAATCTAATCCATAAGAAAAAATACTTGGCGTTTAGCTAGGTTGACTCTCTGATCCCTGTTACAGAGCATGACCGCAGGTGTGCAAGGATGGAGGAACCTGTAGTGCTGGAAAGAGAGGGAGGGTGAGCCTGCAGCGTAGGCTCCATGGGAGCACACCTCACTGCAGTGCCTGATTGCCGGGTCACACTGAATCACTGTTGAGTTTCTCTGAAGTAAGAGTACGACGTTAAGTATTTTCCTACCTGCCCTGTTTTTCTTCTCCCCTATTTCTTCTGCAGTTTGTGAAAGCCTGGCTTGAAATTTCTTATAATCCATTTTTCTTAGGTAGGTTTATATATATATATATATATAACATTGCACTGTTACAAATTATAAATTCTTTCCCTTCCTTAACAGCCTCTAGCACATATAATTTTGGCTAGCAGCTTGAATAAACACGTCCCTTCCCATCAAGGCTGCATAAACATATTGGGTGCTGCCTGATCCAAGACACCTTTACTCTTTCTTAGGCATTTGTACAGTCTACCACAAGATGCCTTGGAAACTTCGGAGTTTCCAGCATAACTGAAGTGCTAACTCCAGGTATTTAATGTATAAATGCTCTTTCTTTCGCAATCTCTCTTTTCTCATGTTCCACTTGGAAAGCAATCTCATCACCATTTATTTTATGTAAGCCCAGCTTCAGAATGAAATAGGACTCTCATTCTCCTTGTTTATTTTTTCCTCTCATCTTTGTTTTCTGTGCTCTTGGAAGGCTGTTTGTGCTGTTTTCCACTTGGCATGGATTCAGTAATTTTTTTTTTTTTTAGTTGTCTCCAAGGCTACAATGCTAAAAGGCCCCAGAGGAATTGAGTACTTGACTGGAAAGGCACCAGCAATGTGAAGGCCATACTCCTCTTTCTTAGAAAGTTAGCAGAAATATGTTTTGTTGGGATTTTCAAGGGAAACTACAGGGCCGTAGGCACCAGCTTCCTATGAGCTATCTCTAATCCCATCACCTCCTTTGAAAACCCTAACATATGCATTCATCTCATGTAGATTTTGCCATATGTACTTCTTGACTAACTGTAAAGGTCTAAAAACCAGCTTGTGCTAGAGCTTTGCTCATAAGACATGACGCTGCTCGCTAGTCTTGCTGTGCTCATGAGCTGTGGGACTAGGGACACTTCACATTGCCAATCTCTTCAAACAACCATCAGCAGGAATGTGAAATGTTGCTCTGGGAAATATAGTCTCAAATGGAAGAACTGTTATTATTTAAATTATACTAGAATTAAACAAATAAATGGGCCAGGTGTTTTATCCAGTCTAGACTCTTTGTGCCATAGGTGCAGTTTACAAATGCTATAGTAATTTAGCTGATAATTATTTCTGGATTTCAAAGCTGTTTTGAAATTTTCTCATTTCTAGGTTTAAATCAAAATTTTGGGAATGAAAAATAAGTTTTTGAAAATCTTTGCTGAGGAAGAAGTGTTCAGTTCAGGGTAGAGATTTTGCTAGTAGTAAAAGAGGCCAGACTAACCAATACCACTTCTGGCTAGGTCATGAGGGTGAGGGACCCAGAATCTGTTGCATAAGTAATTGTTTATAGAAAGTAGAACAGATCCAAAGGAAGGAAGTACCAACCCAATAATCTGTTGAGTACCAAAATAGTAGTCAAAGGACTTGAACCCATCTTGTTTACAAGAATAATCTAACAATGGGGCAATCGTCATCCCTGTTTGATAATTTCAACTGTTAAACTATCTCAGTTTAATCCCAGAAGCTCCTCTGTTCCTGCAGATGTGTGTTACCCCAGTGACTGCATCTTTATGGCAATCCTGCGCTGAGCACAGTGGAGATGGGACCCAGACACTTTTCATTCTTCACATGTTAATAGGTCAGATCAAATAAGCTAAATGAGGAAACCATTGAAAATGTCTTATCAATGTATTGCCTTTGAAGTGTAAAGAGACCAACACTAGAATTTAGGGCAGAATTGCTTAAGAACTTAGCCAACAACTTATTTGTGTTATTATTAATGGTACCTTTAAAAGGATAGTCACACCCAAAACGAGCTTTGCGCTGTCACACATGTAGAAAGACAAAGTCCCTGCCCAAATAGCAAATAATTGAAAAGTATTTATTTCCTTGTCTCTTTATTTTTGACAATGAACATTCCAAATGGAGCCATTGAAGATTTAATTCCAGTCTCCAGTACTACCTACACTATTGAGATGTACTTTTCTGTATAATTCCACATTCTTGGAACACAAGGAAGCATTTTAGATTTATAGTCACCTGAAAAACTACTGATGGCACATTGACACCAATAATTCATTTTATTATCTTAATAACTGTTCTCAATTTTTTCTGTCAATGGTTTTCCTTCTGGTTGAACCATTATTTGAACTTATATGTTGCAGTGATTAATTAATATGTGTTTCATTCAGCTTGAGCCATGAAATTTTCTGGCTACATGGAAGCTCTTCCCATTGTCCTGATTTTAATTAAACTACTCCAGTTTGTACATTTCCATAGATTTTATTAAAACAAAATCTCATATTGCAGATAATCTTTTTCTTGCCAGAAAAGGAGAATCTGATGTTTTTTAGGTATTTCAAGAATAGAGGAAGTCTTTAAATTCTAGACATCTCAGATCATTTTATCACCTTGGTCAGATCGACTCAAGGATTTAGACACCCAAATGGGATTTTGGCAGAATTTAGGTGCCTAATTCTAAGAATAGGTTGCTCCACATCTTGAACGGATCTCCAGGTGTCCAGAATTATTTACACTTCAGGAACTGGCCCATCATTTTGGCCCTGTTGTTGTCTTGTGAAAACGAAGAGTAGAGCTCTGCCCTGCTTGGAAGCAGAGATGTTTCATCAGCTGGGGTAGAGCTGCAAGAACATCCCAAAAGATCCTATTTTAGAGGGCAGCAGTGTCAAATGCTGTGCTGGATAGGACTGGTGTATACTGTGGACTTTTCCAGTTGAACTATAGTTATGGCTCTGACCAACTTCTTTGGACCAAAATGTTCTAGTGTTCACTAATTTTGGGGTATGTCAGATTTCTCACCAATTGCCCTAAGGATATATCACTTTGAGTTACAGAAGTGAAAAAAAATACTCTACAGCTTCACCTGAAGGTGGCAAAAACTGCTGCTCTCTACTTCATAGCCCCAGAGCTGTCGCCAGCTGTTGAAAGTACATTAGCTGCTCCTGCCTCTGAGGCACAGTTTGTTCCAAGGCTCTGGCTGGATAATGTTTATGTTATTATTTGTAAGAGCAAAACATTAATTATATCATGTATTAGAAAAAAGTTACAATGAGGCTACAAATCCTTTCTAACTAAGCACAACTATTTAGAATCAGTAAGCATATTTCTCCAAGAAACTTCTTTTTAGTTTGACCTACACTGGTCTTTTTAAATATGACTTCTACAGAAAGTATTTGTTCCATGGTATTTTTTTTAATCCACAACGTCTCTCTGAGTGTTGTACTCACTTTATGTGTTCAGACTTTCCTGCGTACAGAGTGCCAGCCGAAAGCAGGAGCAGCATCACGAGCAGCCGTATTTGAGGCAGTCGTGTGCTGTTGCACACGTGAGAAGCGAGCGGCGCTGGGCAAAGGCTGCACCCTCCGACCTGCCTCCATCCCGGTGAGCTTTGTTGACTCAGAAACACGTGAACGGTGGTTCTGTGGCAGGTCCACAAGTTGAAGCAGAGACAAATTACCTTACCCAGTCAGCTCCCCAAATTAAAAACTGAGACTGGCAGTACATCAAGTACCAGAATTTGTTCCAGATTTAAGCAAATGCATAATGGCAGGTGTACAATGGAATTTAGGTCAGGCAGACAAGAGGGATCAACAGCACAGAGCCACAGGCTCTAATTCTAACTAATCAAGAGACCGGCCAGGGGTTTAGTCCTGGCAATTGAAGTGGCAAACTGAGAATAATTACATGTTTGGAAAAACATCCCCTTGGGTGTTCATAGTCAGCCCAGATCACTAGAAATGTTTGTGATAAAAAGCATAATGAAATAACCAGGTCAGCTGGTAGCAGCCAGAACATCTATTGCAATAATCATAATCCAGGCTCTGCAGAGAGATTTCGGGGGAAGACTAGAGGATTAGTGAGGAACTAGTGTGTGGGGAAGTGCAGGTACTTAGCTGTTTGGGAAACCAGAAATTTTGAGAGAGTCCTATATAAGAAAAAAAGAACAATCTGACACATTAGATTTAGCAGAGCACTCGGAAATAAATTTCTTAATTTCTATGACTGATGTCAAATATTTAAAAATAGTTGTTTGGAAATTGCTGTTTATTTCAGGCAGGTGTTCAGTGCAGTCTTCACAGGAGCATGAAGACGTCTGCAAAAATCTAAAGCACATAAATTCTAGGAAATACCCTTGGGGTTAAGAAGTACGATGTAATGTAAATTATTCATAGCTGGAAATTAGTAATTAGTCATTCAGTGACAGAGGAGACAGGAAGCCTAGACAAAGTGTTCATTAAGAGATTCTAGGCCCTTTTTCAGGGAGGCTGCAAAGTGATAACTAGAGTCATCGGCCAAAGAAAGGCCCACAACACACCCAATTAAGAAGAGGTTATCTTGCAGGAGCAGACTGTAAGTCAGAGAGTCTTATAGCTGTGTGAATAAAGCTGTGTTCTCCATGGATCCAGATGGATGTTAACTGGAGAGATTAAGACATTACCCATAGGTGAGCTGCCAAACTACTGTTCAATGAGCAGGGAGTCATCTGCTCCTTGAAAGATGTCCCTCAGCTAATGGAAGTCATCTCAGTCCATGGGGTCACTCATTTAGGGTCATGTGAAGCACACAAATATATAGCTCTGGGGTGCCACTGATTAATATTGCACTATTATTCACTTTGAGCACTTTGGGGCAGGGGCCATAGTGACCGAAGGACTTACACAGTGAGTACTTACTACTTATGAGGCCCACATGCTCTCTGGGGAACTGTAGGTATCCGCTCCTGGAAAGGAAACAGAATGAAAGTATTCAACTAAATAAGGGAACTGGAAATGTATGAAGATACGATAAATGTAATTTACAGTAATAAATCTAATAAACAGACCTGCAGAAAAAAGCCAATTATTTTAAAAATTAATCTTGATGTTTTAACGTGCTTAGAGGAGTTTTGTTATATAACTAACTCGCTCCCTTTTTTTGGGAACTGCTTCAGTAAAGATTTTGTGTTTTGAAATATAAAAACTCAAAAAATGCAATGAAACTAAAATTCTTTACTAAAATAAATAAATACATTTAAATAAAGAAATTTATCACCCAAAGAATTTGTAACTTCTGGGGCTAAACTTTGGAAAAAAAGTAACTTTGAAAAAATGGGCTTAAAAAAATCTGTAAATTTTTCATTTTAACCTGAAAATGCACATTTATTTAAAAAATATTATTAATAACTTTTATATCATACACAAGGTTCTCTAAATTTATTAAATTAATTGCAGCAACTTAGTTTCATGGGTTCAATCTATGCAATAGATTTAGGGCAATATGATAGGCAACTGTTTCCTAGGGGATGGAGACCTCCATTTGAATTCTCCCACAAAGGATCCTAAAGGATCAGAGGACTGTATTTTAGAGTTTTTTTTCAGTAGAAAAGAAGCTGTACCCACTCTGATTTTAGTCTGTGTGCATAATATTAACACACGTTTGACCCATGGCTGTTCTTGCTCATGCTGCAAGAAGCAGGAAAACTGAATGAGCGTTGGCAGTATGGTTCTTAGTGCTGGAGTAAATTTAACAACTCTGTGTATTTGTTACCTGCAAATTCTCAGAGGGCTTACTCCATTTGTGGGTTTTGTTTTTTTTTTTTTTAATGGCAATATACATGTGGGAATACTACTCAAAGCCCAAAAGCATTTGAGTGATGTTGGTCTGCATTTACGTGTCAGAGAGATACGTGTTATCTATTGATGAGCTCTGCTTCCTTAAGCTTTAGCCTTTACGCACCCCTAGAAAAGCACAGGGCAAAGCTCTCCAGATGAGGGCTGAGGGCTTTTTTATGCTATGGGACTTAATTAGGGGCTTGTGTTGTAATTTGTGTTTATTTTGTAGAAAGGCAAGCCATAAGGATCCTTCTTAGCATGCTGTGTATAGACTGTCTAGATGTTAATACAGGAGAAAAGGAAATGTATACAAGGTTGAGGGCAACTACAGTGTACAAGGAAACTGTGTTAAATTAAGGCACATATCTAGGTCAAGAAAGGGTTTCAATTGAGTGGAAAAAATGAGGGAAAGAAGATTTAGGAGACACAAATAATTGTTGAGTGAATTTTTGGCACGTGGACACTCTCAGGATAGAGTCAGTCAAATACCTTATTTGAACTAAAGTTGGCTGTTTTTTGCTATATGAGGAGCATAGGAGTGAGGATCATTTTTACAGGCCAGAGGGAGGAAATGAGAAGATTACATAAAAATCAACAGAATTGGAAAAATGTAATAATACAGAATTCTGACAAATACTGTTTTAAAATACATTCACTTATTTGAAAGCCCTTACCAAAGCTGCATATAAACTCATAAGCTACCAAGATTTGAATAAGAGACTCTGGGGTTTTACTCATAAAAATGTGCTGACATGGTTGGGTCAAATTTTTTCCGTTAAATCTAATGGTAGAATCAGAATGTACATCCATGCATGACTTGAAAAGAAAAATGTCCAATTTGTGAAGACTGGTACTGGCCAGAGAATGAGATTAAGAAAATGAGAACTTAACATAGGGGAAAGCTCCTGTTTTCTCCCATAAAAATGAGTGATCATACTCTCAGCAGCAAATGTGATGCTCTTGTAGTGGATGCTAGAACTATCGCGTTGCATTTACTATGGCAATACAAAGTTGTTGACAGATACGCATATGTCCTTCCTCCTGACTTTATTTGCTCTACTGTGTTTATTTTTTAAACAAAAATGTCACTTGCAGATAGTAAAAAAGAAATGGACTAGAGTGAAAGAATTAACTGTGGTCAGGCACCTCAACTTAGCCATTTTCTACTTTTTTAGTGTAAATGGACCTGATCACAAAATGCTAGTTTGATTTTAGTTACCCTAAAGGCTTGTGGATACAAAAAGCTGGAGTGCTGGTTCTGACCCAGTCATACCCTTTACTTTGTGATCTTTTGAAAACATGTTGATGTGTCTAAACAACAAGTGCAGACAATCATGTTTGCTCCACCCTGAGACAAACCTGACTAGACATAAGCCTGCTTTAGACCAAAACCTGGGTAGCCACATTAAAGCCATCACTTTTCCTTGGGTTTATATTAGTGCATCTACATTGTTTCCAAAGAAGATCTGGTTTATGGCTGGCTAGGCCAGAAGATAGGCCAGACCATAACTGTCTGCATCAATTTGTGTAGACTCACTTCTAACAGAACATATTGATGGGAGCTATTATTCATGGTGCCACCAGTTTTACAGCCTTTGGTTTCTTCATAGCCTTGTGCTAATTTAAAATTACTTTTATTCTTTTCAAAGGAGAAGGAACACGATAGCAAGTTCTGTACCAAATATGTAAGACTGTACACACTGCTCTAGGGACAGGCGTTTATTTTACTACAGTGCTAGCAATTAAAATAAACTTTCAGCCCAGCTTTGAACCTGGGGGTATAATTATGATATTCAAAGTCCTCAGTAAGATGATTAAAATATTATTTAGGTGTGTAAATAATGGTCGTGTGAAGTATAAAAGAACACTTGGCAGTAAGATTCCCTGTATCTCTACAGAACGGAATGTGGTCAAGGGGACAGAACCATTATCTGCTCTGGCAACTCATACTTTGTTCAATCCATTTGTTCCTGAATGCAGTTATGCTAGCAGTACTCCTTACAATCTCGTCAGAACTATAGTAAGAAGTAGATATTATTCTCTGAGAATGATCCCTCTATTTGATCCAATAACAAGAAAGCCCATAAAACACTTGCACTGTAAAAAATAATTTTCCAGAACTTCTGTTTTCTCAATCCTGTATACACTGTACATACGAAACTGTACTATTCCTCTGATGGCTGAGACATTTGTGTAATAGCAATTTAAAGTCCAATGCTCATAGTCTAATCATTATATCATGTAGGAGCTAGAAAGCTTGATAAAAAGTTGCTTCAGGATTTTTATGAGTTGTTCATATCTATGTAAGATAACCATACATCTCCCATTTCCCAGGACAGAATAATTCACATGGGAAAACTGCTAGATGATCTATTCTGTCACCTGTGACATTTCTTCAGAAGTGATCTGAAGAATGACAAAGTGGCCATCATTCTCAGCTCCCACATGGGAAACCATCAAATGAGCTCGGACTCTTCCAGAAGAGAGGCAGGCGACAAGGGTAATGACAAGGTCTATAAAATCATGAATGATGATATTGTAGATGCTAAAGGTTTACATTGGTTTAAGAGGAAATTGGACAAGTTTATGGAATAGAAATCCACCGAGGGTTATTAAATCATGGAAACCACATCTGAAGCTGAGAGCGCACAGAAGCTGGGAGAGTTGGAGTGGGGAAATGATCTGTGCTTGTTCTGTTCTTGCTCTTTGCCTATGGATGCTGTCAGAGAGAGTGGACTGAGGTAGGTAGACCTTCAGTGTGGTCACTCTCCTTATATTTTTATGTAACAGAACCTGTAGAAACTGCTGTATCTTCAAGTCTACATAACTGGTATGACTCCTCTGTACAGAAAGTGATATAAAGACCCCTCTTGTGTGCTTGATATATCATACCTGAATAGGTATTTGAACAAATATGTAAATAGGCAAAGCTTTTATTTTTAATGTCCAAAGTTGCGATTTTATTGGAACAGTTTTTCAAGACCCATAGAAAATGTTCCAGTGCGTTACTCTGCTTAAATGAAAACAGGGCTGAGCTTTGCATATTTTGCTCTCTGAAGAGTTTCATATCCCTCCTTCTTTGGTCCCTGAAGAGGTTCAACCATTTGCCTATTCAGAACTAGGACAATGGAAAAAGTTGTTTTTATGGTAATCCAGTTATGTCCTTACCAGTTCTAAATATCCTTGGACAAGTCATTGGAGATGCTTGGATGTTCAGATGATAAACCAGTGGAAACCCTCACTCTAGAAACACTGCATAGTGATACCCAAACCAAAGCAGACACAGTTGCATGGTATGAAACGTAGGTTTGCTCCAGCTCTCACCCACCTTCGGAGGTACACTTCACAGTCTCTGTGCCTTAACAAGGGTGACTGCATATCCCTAGGGCACCACAGGCATGAGAAGGAGAGTTGATTTTAACCTCTGAGTCAACCATCTACCTACACAAACCTAAAATAACACAAAATAAGGAATTACATTGGAGAAGTTACTTTCACCGCAAAGACAATAACAGATAAGACAAGATGAAAGTTAATCCTTCTCTAGAGAGGGAAGATAATGAATTAAACCACTAGATAACACCAAGAAAATGTTGGCTCCAGGAAAATCTAATGGGTGGGCCAACTGCTTACCAATGCCAAAATTAAGTACAAATATTTAAAAACAGTATCATCTGGAAATTACAGGGACAGAGATAAAACAACTACTAAAAAGAGACAATTTGTACCAAGATAGTGACAGCGGTGGAAAAGCCTTCATTTTAGCAACTGTTCTCATCAGAGCTATAAAATGCAAATGTTGTGCACACATGTGTCTGCCATCTGTAAGGCCTGGCAGCCCGCAGGCTGGCTGTATGGGCAATCAAATTTTCACATTATGAATGATAAGAAAGCAATACAGTGGCAGCGGTGGCTCATGATGTGCTCTACCACGCAGGTGGTGTTTACAGATAAGCACCTTTTTGGAATGAACACTTGAGGTCAAAATAATCCAGGGAGTTATTTGAGCAAAAAAGCAAACAATATTAAAACAAATATGAGCTCACTGTAACCCTTACTGCTTAGGCCGTTGTGTTTATGGCAGACTTCCCAAGCAGAGCAGTTTCCCTTTGTAGTCATGCAATACACCTGCCACTTTTACGGCACAAACTCACACCTCTGTTTTCACATTGCTAATCTATCTGCACGCCCTCATTGTGGTTACGGGTTGCATAGTCAAAGCAACAAGCATCCAGATTTGCCCCTTAATATTATTTTAATGAATTGCATCATGGAGAAGTAGATTGAAAAAGGCACCTTGTACAAGCAAAAATCAGGTCTACTTAAAAGAAGTTGAAAAAAAATAAAACACTGTGTCTTTGAGAAAGAGTAGCATACATTGACCAGTTCATAGCTGTTACTACCAGAATGATAAAAAGTAAGTTTCATATCCAACCTTGGCTTTCAGTCAGTTATGTTCAAAGATGTGCTATCCGCTAAGATTTAAAGCAGACATTCACCACAAACATAAATTAGGACACACCAAGTTTGGCGAGATCAACTCTGCAACGTTATAACTCAATTTAAATCCGTGAACAATCTATAGAGTTGAAACAAATCATACCAGCTAAAGAGCTGCCTAAGTGAAAGGTCTTTGACTCTGAATGTGTGATTTAATGCTGGTTTAGAACAGCAATATGCAGTCGTGCCAGCGGCTGGTCCCAGGTCCATTAATAACGATCAGAATCTAGTCCTTCTAATACCAGATTATTTTGTGAGAGTATTTCATTCTGTTTGGATCTGCGCAGGGTTAAATAAGCAATAACTTGTTGTGTTACCAGTTTCAGTGCAGGCAGAAGGCATTCCTGCCTCTTACATCTTCTGAAATGCATCCATCTTCCCAGTTAATTATTTAATTCTACTGTGGGTTTTGGTGTCTTAACCAAACTCAGTCCTATAGTGCTGCTTCTCTCTACAAGCTGTGTTTACAAAGCTCTCTGAGCAAAGAAGCCTTGTAGAAAAGATTTATCTGGGAAAACTACTTCTTGTTTTCTGAATCTGACAGTAAAATGAAAACTGAAAATGTAAAAATTTCAAGCTTTCATCAGTATTTTTAAAGAGCCAAATGCTTAGTGCTAGGAGGAGTTTACCCTGTTCACTGTAATTGAGTGCAAAGACC
This sequence comes from Theristicus caerulescens, assembly GCA_020745775.1. NCBI lineage: Eukaryota > Metazoa > Chordata > Aves > Pelecaniformes > Threskiornithidae > Theristicus > Theristicus caerulescens. The sequence continues at coordinate 122,193,691 of CM036560.1, forward strand.
TGACTCAGCAAAATATAGAGGTCAGTAAGGAAATAGCTTATCTGCTCAAAATACTGTTAAAAATACAGGGACAAGACCATGCTGGATATTTTAAAATACTTAATATAAAAAAAATAAGTGCATGGGAAAGCTGTACAATAAGGAAGACGTTTAGATCATTGTTTTACAGAATTAAAAGCAGAATTGTGTATAGCTGATGGTCTCTTTTGGTAAATATGTTCAATATCAGGGAAACTTTACTAATGTTCTGTTTGGAGGCAACAGAGAGAAGAAAAATGCACTGCCAGCTTTTTTAGTGATGCTCGATCCTTAAAGCTGCTTTTTAACACACATGGTACGGAGGTGGAATAGAGTCTCTCATTTCTTTCTAATAATAGCTATCATTCATAGGGAATTATATTTTCTAGAGTACTTATCTACTTCTTATATACACACATTTACATATATACATATGTAGAACAAAAAGCATTTATGTATATAAAAAAGACCATTTAAGACAGAGTGTTCAGTATCTCCTTTAGTGGGCTTCCTGGGGGTTGCATATTGCGCTTCAGGACAGAGCGTGTGATGCAGTGCCCTGGGATTTATTTCAACTTGCATAGTAATCTGCTGTGAAATCATGATTTTTTCAGTGCTGAGCGGCTGTTCCTGGCAGGAAATGTGTTTTATGAATGCTAATGATATACGATTGAAGCCCACCACACAGCTCTTTTCCCTCCACTGCAGAAGAAGGTTCATCAGCTCCGTGCCAGCATCACACGTCTCCTTCCCCGCTCTGCACCACAGGTTTTGGAGAAAGTCCCAGTGCCTGTGTAAGATTAGCCTTGGGAGCAGCAATCTATGGAGCCTTCTAGGACAGAAATTGCCCCCTCCGCCCCAAATACATCAACACAGCAGGGCATCTGCTGCTTCCAGCGGATTTCCCTTTGCAACAGCAAGGTGAATGAAGGTATCAGGAAGGAAGGAAGGGGCAGCCCACCTGGGTTTGTGGTTCTCCTTTGTAGGAAAGCATGATGGCAGTGAGCAATGCTGCTGGAAGTCTCCTTACCTCTCTCAGGACAGCCACTGCAGACAGACAGACATGCATGCAGGAGGGATCTTGTATTAGCACTGCACAGATGCAAGGTGCTCTGCTGCTCACCTGTGGCCAGGATAAGCCTGCGCTGCTAAGTCAAACCTTAGGAGAGGTGCTCAGCAGCAAATAAAGTTGAGTAAAGGGTATGTAATCATCTCTGCTTCCACCCCAGGCAGAAAACCTGCCACAATATACAGAGACCCTTGACCATTAAGATCCTACCTGAAAAGGGGTGGGTATTGGATTCAAGTGAAAGTACCAAGATACCAAATTTGTCTAGTTTTCCAACCAGAGCCTCTTATCTGCAGCCAAAGTGATGCCAGCAGACTACAAAGGTACACCAGGTGAACAGGTGAAAAACTTGGGATTATGATAGGAAGACCTTGACATTAGATGCCAATGATGTTACATTTGGCTGGGATCAGCTGTCATCTGCCATGCCCAGGCACTTGTGAGTGCACCCTCGGCGGGGGGGAAGCAACACTTGTGAATTGAGCCAAGAAAGAGGGAAATGTAGGGGAAAAAAAAAAAATCAAACCCTGGCAGCATCCTTTGGATAAAGCTGTGTTCAATCTAATGCTATTGATTTTTCATAAATATGTCATATACTTATTATCCTTACCTTACAAAGTTTACCTGGGTTTTGACTGTGTATTTATTAAGTCCTGGATATAAAGAGAAAAGAGATATCTATTTTTCTTTCCCTTCCTTTTTTTTTACTAAATTATTAAAATAGGGTTCACCCTCAGCAAGTACTCGTGGGAAAAGCAATTCATGTTGAACCAAACCACCTCTGCAGCTCTTCTCAGGGGACATTAAGATTCAGTTTGGTGATCCTTTTTTTTTCTTGCGCTTGGTTTTGCAGACTAGTGGGCCAGATTAATCAGTGGCACAAACACCACAACTGATGCTGGTGTGGGAAGATCAGAAATTAGGGTGCCACAGTAGTAGAAGGGCAAGCGTGTCATGTAGTCTTCAGCGCAGACACATGAAGGGGGGTTTGTGCTACATCTTGCACTCCCCATCCTCAGGGCTGATACCCTGTCCCGAAGGCAGTATATAGCAATCTCCCATCTTTCCTGGTGACTCGTGACAATACCTGAAAGCGTTAAGTGAATCACTGAAGCGTGACACATGCCAGGTACCTCTGCCCAGAACATCCCTGTGAGGTATCACGGTGGTGGCACACAGCCAGTGTCCCATGGGAACAACACAGCACAGCTTGGCGTGCCCAGCAGAGCACACAGATCTCCCCTAGCACTGCAAGGTGTCTGGTACACTTTCTGGCACGTCACAATTAATAATAAATAGTCACGTAGATAAATATTATACCTGCCCTTTTATCATGTGGAATAAAGGATGCACGAAGAGTCTAAATAACTCATCCGAGCAGTGAGGAGACTGTGACAAAACTGGTAACGGCACCCTGCGTGCCCTGACTCCCAGGTGAGTGCATGGAGCGAAAGGACTTCTTCCATCCCTGCTGTTAGAGTACAAGCAGCCAGCGAAAGACCATCATCCCTTTTTATAAGTCCTCATGGAAACAATGTAAAGGAATTCCTCAGCAGTAAAATAAGACAGAAAACTCTGGACTGTTGCTGCACTAACCCCCTCTTGGTTTACTTGATGATGAACAGTGGTGTCTCCTTCAGAGGGGAGCAGAGATACGCCTTAAAGACTCCTAGTCTTTTCCACAATATTGTTATAAGAAACACTGAATTGGTTGATTGGATTTTAGGAGCATCTAGATCTCTTTAGTGGGCAACTTTTCCCAAAATATGTCTCACACAGGCTGCAAATATCCACACATTAGGTAGAGACATCAAGTGGTCCCATCCGATCATGGGAGCCCGATTCTCTTCTCATTTAAACCCTCAGAGCTATATGCACCTTCACAAAGCTAATCCTTATCCTAGCCTGTATGAGACTGGCTCTGTTGCATGCACCAGCAACTGGTGACAGACCCATCACTGAGATGTGGAGAAGAGGAAAGCATCATTCCTGCTGAACGAGATGAAGAGAAGAGGTTTTTTTGTTTTGGAGAGACAGTCTGAGGGAGAGGACTGGCATCAGCTCAGAGATGTTACATTTCACTCCAATGTTAGCTCTTTTGTTCCTAGCTAGTTTGACTTCTAGTTACTTCTGTGTAGCATCTTTTGATTTATGGCTTTACACTTGCTTTCAGACCAGTGATCTAGACCAGTGACGGTGTGATTCTCTGATCCTCTGGCCTAGGTGTGATAAGTCCTTCAATCACCAAAACAGGATCAGTTCTGCAATCCATCTTTGCCTTCCTATCACCACTACACATGTAAGGTGAGAGGATAAATATTACTTCACATTATACATATGTATATGCTTGTGTACAGCAGACATTTCTAAGCTCTCCCACTGGTCGCTCGGGCCTCCTGTGTGATGAATCCTGTCCCAAATGCAGGACGTCCTGTTGTGACAGCAAGCAGCAGGACTGATACGTGGTGTGACATTCCCTGTTAAAGTATGCGGCAAAAATAAGAGGTTCTATTTTCAGATGGTCTGATTATCGTCTCATCTGTTTTTGTAAGCACCGGCCTCACAGGTACATCAGCTTGAATTCTGATTTGTGCCTCTGACAGCAACAGTGACAAATACATAAAATTCTCATATGGTAACTAATTTTTCCTTTATTATGCACAAATACTCTTAGCCCAATAGGCTCTAATAGCTGGAATTTATCTTCTTGAAAACAATAGGGTTTAATGACTTTCTTTCTAGGTTTTTGTATGTCACTGGAGTTTTGACAGATTTAACATCTACATGACAGCAGAGTATGAAGGGTACATTTCTCTGTCAGTCAGGGTTAGAAGACAGCTATCACTGAGTTAAATGAGACAGAATTTGGGATTACATTGCTCACATTTTTAAAAAATATCTCTGGTTCTGACTCAAAAGATTCTGGAACACTATATAAAAACTGTATATCATCTTTGTCTGCTACTGAATTTAATTGCAGCTAATTAGTATTAGCTGGTTTACATACCCCGTCTGTCTAAGAATGAGAGATTGATGATATCTGGTAGATGATACATACCCCAGCTGTTGGAATGGTGCAGTGTTTGAAAGCTAATTAAAAAAGAAATAGAAGTAACAAAATACTTAGTTTAAAATTCTGTTAAAATGTCACAGTCATTAAATTCAAACTGAACCAATCTAAACCATAGCTTTATCATGTTTCTTTTCACCATCCGTATGAAAACCTTAGAACACAAATCTTACCCTTTTATTGTTAAATGACACTTTTTGAACCAGCCCTGACTACATAGTGGTTTAACTTTGAATTGCCACGCTTATTTGTTAAGTTAATAGTACTAAGTAAAGTTTAAGCCCCATATAATTGAAAACATCAAATTATATAGCCATGAAAATGGGACCTAAAATGGAAATGGCAGCTGACGCTCAACTGAAATAGATAAGTTGGAGTAACAATTAGGTACCTGATTTTTAATTCTTCAGATGATTCATTTAGGCAGGTGTTGCCAGTGCTGTAATTTTGGAAAAGGTAAAGGTCAAATATCCTATTTACAAAACCACGTTCCTTGGTTATTGCATATATATCTCAATTCAGCTTTAAGTATAAGTAATAAACCTGAAAATATTTTAAGGCTGATTAAATTAAAGTGAATTTCATATTAAAACATGCTAAAACACACCTACAGAATAAATAACAAGCCCCTGAAGGAAATTTAAATATAGAGTAGTGATTAATACCTTAAGCTGATGAATAACAGTTTTATAAAAAGCATGCTCATGAATCCGGCACCTATGCTTGCAATCAATCCATGTGGGTGGGCTTTGCAGCTGGAAAACACTTAGCTGACGTCTCTAGGTCTCTGTGTGGGTGTAAAGGTCCATACACGCTCACATATCGATGCGACTGCGGAACAGGGACTAACATTTTAGCCCTGTTTAGTCATTCACATCCTAGTTGGAAAATGCCAGAGAAGGTCAAATATCATTGACCTCAGTGTTTGTGAAGATTTTCTGCCAAGTACAAGACAAATCTATAAACAATAAACATGACCTTACTCATATTCTTAGTCACTTCATTAGCAGAACCAAGTAGAAACTATGACTTGCAACTTTTTTCTTATTTTGAACGTATTTTATTTACCAAGTATTTGGTTTGTCACTTCTTTTAATTACACATTTTAGTAAGGAATATTGGGAAAGCTGGAAAGGTCAAAACAAGGATCTTGGAGGATAAACTGTTGTTCTTAAAAGCAATTCCTACTGGAAGAATATATGATGATTGAGAGGTCAGTGGTGCTAGGGTAAGCACAAGATAAGTCACAAGCTATTTGAAGTAATGTTTCCTTTGATCTGCCAGGCCTTTCCATACATAAGGAAATCCAGTGGGGTGCTAAAGGCTTTGCTAATCTTCCTAATGATATGCTGAGGATGCTTAAGGTTGAGGTTAAAGAGGCCTTTCAGTGCAGCTTGACTTGTGAACTTTTGAAATACAGAACTGACCTTCTTCTGAAAGATATTTGCAAAGCATCTGTTCACATTAGCAAATGTGGGGGCAACTGTATGTATGAGCTTGGGCCAGAAAAGTCATGTTAAAAAGAGAACCTTTAGATTAGCTCTGCCGTTAGCAGTCCTGCCCAGGGCAGTGATATTGTAGGGTTCCCAGGGGGATTTATGAACAAAGTGTATTAAGAACAAGGATGGTCTAAAAGCCTGGAGAAAAACAGGAAATCAAAGAGCTGAGTTGGTCAAAATCTTTGACAAGTATTATCAGACAGGTTGGTGGGCATAGCACAAATGTTCTTGGAAAGACTCGAGCTCCTTATTCTAACATCTGATTTTTAGGTCGACCTTTAACATTACTATGGCATTCACTTGAAATCAAAGCCAAAGTCAGGCATGAGAGCAGAATCAACATTTGACTAAAGAGCCTGAAAGTAATCTTGGGAGGCATTAGTCATGAAAGTTCAAGAATCATCCGGGGGGAAAAAAAAAGAGCGATGCAATCCATATTGGCACCACTGAGGTCTGAGGCAATTGATTTTGCCTGGTGTTCAGTGTTCTGCTCCTGAATGTGCCCTAAGGCCTGAACAGAGCAAACAGAGCACATCTGTATCCTTCAATCCGTTTGAGGTTCAGAAACTAAGACATCTACCAATCTAGTACCGTAAGGTGACTAGTTAGTTAGATGTGCTCAGGCTGTGCCCAATACATATGAACACCTCAGTTTGGCAGTCATGGCAACTTTATTTCCAAAAAGAAGAGGTCATCATTTGCATTGCCACACAGGCAAGGCTCTTCAGCCCGCAGAGAATATGTAGCTCCCAAAGGATAACTAAGGGGCCTATAAAGTGTCATAGACTCTCCCACGTACAAGATGATGCTGGTATCACACAAGTACAGATGAGACCTGGGTCAACAGCTGCCTGAAATGTGCAATTGTGGGATGTTTTCATGCCAGGATGGTATCGGAGATAGACAGAGTACCAACAGAGGGAACACACGACAGGGTGGAACCAGGGCATGGGCTGCAATGGGAATGAGATGCTGCTGGTGGCCACTGAAACCAAAGAGGCAAAATTATCCAGGCGGTTGGAGGGAACTGCTCAGACATCGGGACTGCGGGCTGGAGAGCAGCATCACACAGCAAGAGGGCTGGGCTCAATTCCCTCACAGCTGGCTGAAGCCAGAGCAAACTCTCTTCTTCACACAGGCTGGCTGGGGCAGCTCACTTCACTTACTCCTAATTTTTCTCCAAGTGGGCTTTCTCAATCAACCAATTAAAAAGCCCAATATGGGGCTTGTGGCTCAAATACCTGGTCAAGAAATAGAAAAGCACCTTCCTCTGTTGGCAACACCTGCAACCTTCCTGCTAGTCTACGCTGCATGGGACAGCCAACCTCCCTCTGAGGAAGATTAATATCCTTAAACACAGGCTAAAGTATAATTTTCAAATACTCCCAGTTGCCCAAGGACTATTTAGTTGTTCCATGTAAAGTGAAATACCTTTAACATGAGAAATTCCCCACTTCAGAAAACCATACATTTTAGCGGTTAGGGCTAGAGCACATCTGTGGGAGGTAAGGGTTGAGTCACATCAACCAAAGGAAAAAAATATTCCTGGAGTTTTACATTACAGGTGAGTACTTTAATCAGTGGTCTATGGGCAATGACTTAAATACAAGTTTTGAAGCACCGCTTTGGAATTTAGGTGTCCTGGGTTTATTATTGTTATTATTTATTTGGTTTTGTCTTATTTAGTCATTACATTCCTGAGGAAAGTGCCAGCATTTTCACGTGAAATGACAGTGTGACATTCAACTGCTTTCAATTGGCCTATTTTTATATCTGATTGCACATGAAAGGAAGCATTTTTTCTTCTGTAAAAATGAATAAGTTTTGAGCAAATCTACCTAGGACTGACAGGCAGGGAATCCTATGAAGCCTAATATGGCTTAAGGCTGAGATAGGTACCAGCCTTCTCAATGATCTTAAGTCTCAGTTTCTGTGCAGAAGCAGGGACGTAGGTGCCTTGAAAACTTCACTGGGAGAAAACAAAATACCTAGAAAAATTAGACAACTGAAAATCTTACTTGGGTTTTGAGGGTCCAGGCTCTGGATATCAATAAGTCCCTGCTGTGAATTTGGTAAATGCACCTATGTGAAATCTGACAAATCCAGATTCAGAGTTTATTCCATGAAACTTTTGAGTATGTGTTATTCAAAATATGTATTTGGGAGTTTTAGCAAAAATAGAAAAAAAAATTCATCCTTCTTGTTCACTGCTTAAGGAAGCCCTTCCTAATGAGCAAGCCGCTGTCTATAGTCAGTAAAGTGACATCTCTTAAAACCATGGTATGAGCTGGTGAAGGATAAATATCCTTCCCTTTTTAGGCATCAGGGCTGGTGGCTTTACCTTTTACAGGTATAGTCTACTGGATAAAACAGAGGAGAGGAAGTTCAGTGAGAGCCCCAAAAGCGTTAAAAAAAGATGCAAAGTACCAGTTCTTAGTCAGGGCACACACTTCTTGCCTCACATTGAGCAGGTTTCTAAGGGCTAGCTCCATGTAAACAGTCACAGAGGCTAAATAGGGCAGCTAAGTTGAAAGGTGAGATCATGGAAACCACTAATCGTTTATTGCCTCACCTCAGAGGCCTCTCAACTACACGCGGCTGTCACTTTCTGGCTTTAAAGTTTCCCCTGGTTTTGAGCCCTTCTACAAACCTAGAATTGCCTCAGCCCTGACCCTGCCAAGCAGCCTGGCACATCGTCTGCTCCACTGAGTCCCCAAAAGTAGACGCTCCCCACCTCATCCCATGAGGCCTCCAGGAGGGAAATGTTCCCAGATTATGTCTAGCACACACCGATACATTAGTCTGCTATAAAAATGCATGGTGGCTGCCACTCTCTTTCAAAAATTAATCAGAAAAAAAAAGTCAGATTGTTATTTAAAAAAAATAGAGCATTAAAACTCTTCTGCTCCTGGTAGATGAGACTTAGACCATATCTCCTGGTTCTAAGTCGTGACCAAGCTCTATCGCTTCACATCGCTGCTAAATACTACTGCAAGATCTTTAACAGTGCTCAGTATCTAGCAGCTCACTTTGTCTTGGGAGTGAAGTATCAATAAAAAACGGACCCTGAGCATTCCAGTTCATCTATTTTTGTGCACTGGACAAACAACATGTTGAAAAATGAAACAAGACCTGCCACAGGTAAGTTTACATTTATAAAGTGTTAAAATGAAAGCTTATTAACACTTGAACTTCCTGGTCGTTATTCTCTGAGACACCTTTTGTGGACCACATCATTTCAAAATAAGAAATACCACACATTTGTTATTAACTTAAACCAAAAGTAATTCTCAGAAGTACATCTTTCTGCATGTCAAACACTAAGCCAGGAATATGGTCATAGCTGAGGGTCCACAGGCAGACCTATAACACTATCCTGCAAATTCTCTCAACTCTAGATTCCTGTTTTCCTCATGACAATTTCTGGGACCAAGTGTCCAATAGTTAATGTCATCGCTTTTGCTGGCTCCCACTTCCTCTGATGAGCATGTGGAGGTCCATATTGTCCACACACCTGTTTCTCAGAGACAGCAGTTCACCACCACCCAGAAATGTTTGGAAATGTTTATTTGTGTGAATACACATGAACATGGAGATAAGTGTGTGGGTGCATGTTTATATATTTAAGTACACAGGAGTAAAATTTCTGGATGGAAGCTGATAAGGGTCAGATGAAAGTAACCACTGAAATGATTGCTAAAATAATAAAAAGTCCTTTTTGTGTCCTCACAAAATAGTGTCTCACTGACACTGTTAAATATCAATGTTAAAACATGTAACTAGGGTATGGATACATAGAAAATTATACTAGGTACTTTAACGACTGGATAAAACAAAGAGCGTGAATTAGGCCGAATCTTGATGCTATTTACATGAAGAAAAACATTTAGTTGAATTTAAAGAGGTGCAGGATTCATCCAAAGAGAAAAGAACAAAGAAAGAAGCAGAGCTGGAACGACACACAGGTTATGTGCATTATCATAACGTAACATGTAAGGCATAACAACCATGGCCTGTGCATGCAGAAAATTGAACAAAGCAGAAAAATTCAGAGAGTTTTAAACTTATGAGGATATGTGGTTATGTGGTCAGATGGGAGGATGGCGTGCCAGGAGGCCGTCAGCATCTAACACCAGATGAGGATCTGAATCACCCTGGGCCAGTCACGAGCTCTTTGTATTTCATGGAAACCAAAATGAGCCAGGCAGAACCTCGCTGGAAACCAACACTGCGTCTAAGAAATGTTTTCCAAGTCAGCTCATGAACATAAAGATTCCTCTGGAAAGTACCTAACAGTGCATTTACTATGAAGACATGCTTTCAAAAACCTCCAAAGAAAGAGAGTTTCTGCAAAAGTAGTCCAATGATGCTGTGAGCAGTTTGAGGGCAGTCCCCTGAAAACTCTCTGTCCCTAGTAATCTTAAGCTTCCAAATTCTCATGAGACTAACCCCTTGTTGATGCTTGGAATAAAGTGGCTATTTTCTGAGCTTCTCTGTATTTTATTAAGCCCTGAACTGCAGTAAAGGCCAGAAAAGGAAAGAAAATCCTGTGGGTGAAAATTTAGGTCTATGGAAGTCAATGGCCAATCTTGGATCGAGTTCTGTGGGGCAAGATTTCTTCCTGTACAAAAGTACAGATATATAAAAATACATTACATGGATGAAATTAGAAATTACTTCACTGAGTTCTGGTAATAATAATAGCAATCTGATGTAAGTTTGAGAAGAATCAAACTTGAATCATTCATAGCTTCAAGCAATATCGATCTTCCACATTAGCAGTTGGCCTGTGATCATGTGCTGTTGCTTAATTTGTTGTGTATTTATGGTAGTTGCATTGGCTGTTTTTAAGTGTTGTGTGTTTTTGTGCTCCTAAGTAGTATAGACTTACAGTTTATTTACACTGGGAAGTTTTGAGGAGTATGTAAATCTAAACTGTGTAATGTGGAACAACTGTTGTGCAACCGTTGTGTCGAGTGTGCGCTTCATTTGTGCTTAAGCTTCTTCCATCTGAAATCCTCTGCCTATGCATTTAGGGATTTTTCTTGCTGTAGAGTACACAATATCTGCCAAATCTGCCTGAATTCTGGGTCTTTGGGGTCACATAAAAAAAAGCTCCCATCTCTCTACTCCATCCATTTGTTTTTTTGCAAGTCAGTGCTGTTTTGTAGCTCTGGGTCAGTACGGTGGAGAAAACTGTCGTGCGCTGTGAGCCAAACAGCTGTTGCACAAAAGACAGTGCTGCAGAGCCAGGCTGGTAAGCAGCGGTGGACACCAAAGGTAACCCTTCTCGCAGGAAGGCCACCACTGGAACACAGATGGGGAGACCTCTTCCTGGGGCCATAGGATGCACTGCCCAAGGACAAAGAGGAGCCAGCATTATGTGTAGGGTTGATGCAGTAAACATGACAAAGGGGCTGTAGCTAAAGAGGCAAATGGCACTTCCCAAAGGAGCAGATAGAAAAAAAAAGTAAATGTGAAAAAGCCCTTGAAATGATGAAAGACACTAATGGAAAGTGATGGAAAAGGGGCGGTCATATGCACACGACAGTTGACAGGTGAAAGCTGATTTCCTTTTGGGTTTCTGTTTAGTCACAGATGTGGCAGGAAGTTCCAGTAGAATAAAAAAAAAATCACAGAAACCACACCAGGAGCGTTGAGAGGTGTGAGCAGGACGGTGTCTGTCACAGAAACAAAGGCAATATTTGTGTGCTTTGAAAGGGCAACCGTTGACATACATAACAAGAAATGTAAAACGGTTCTTTGATTTGAGCCACAGACAGCTTGACAGGTTTCAAAGCATATGAGACTGGATCGGACACTTTTTGATATAAGGGGTCTCCTAAGTGAAAACAAATCTAGTTTGTGGCATCTTAGCCAAGGTGTGCTCCAGGCAGAGGGAGACGAGGGGGTCCTTCCACCCCAGCCGGCGGCTGCAGAGGCAGGTCGGGACTTCTCCAGTCCCAGCTGAATCATCTGGCTGCATGCTAGTATTGAATAAGGATGGCTTACAGCAGCAAGGACAATACTGAATATCACCAGCCAAAAATTGAGAATAAACCAACTAAAACACAACCCACTTTGAAACAGAGCGAGATGAAAGTAGATGAAGAGGACCATGGTCAGCCTCTGGGCCCTGTTCCTCACCCAAAACCCCTTTACCTGAGAGCAGGACAGCCAAAGGCAAGTACAAAATTGAACTGGGAGTGCTGGTGGCTGAAAGACAGCTGCATGGCCTAATTCTTGGGCTACACCATGATCAGTCTTGTACGCTGCAGTGCTGCTTTAAAGATCAGTTGTAAAAACAGTAGAAGTGTTAGTAGTGTCTAGCATTGGGGGAAACAGCAAGCCGGTTTTAATTGCCTAGGGTGACATACAGTTATATTTACATTGTAAGGGAGTCTGGCTGGGTGTTTCTCACCACTGTTACATGTCTGCAGTCTCCAGCTTCAGGGCTACAATCATCTAGTTTATATTTCTGCTCGTCAGACATAAGCCTGAGTGTGTGTCTTAGCATCATATGCCAGAGAGGGACAGGCATAAATACAGAGATGGAAATTTCCCAAACACATTTGTCATAAGGTCAAATAAGTAGAGAGAAGCTTAATCCAGTTAATAATTAATAGCAGATTTTTAAAGTAAGAAAACTCATCTTGTTTGTTATAATTCATTGTTACAAAATGTGATTATGTTCTGCTGAATTTATGAGGGAAATCCTCAAAGCTCTGCTTGATTTTTTTTGTGCCAGATGACTCAATTTTGTTATCCTTAGCAATAATTTTTGATATAATGAAGAATTTGGTATGATTTATACAAAAGAGTTTATGTCTTCGTTGTAAATAAACATTGGTCAGTTTGTGCCATTAAGTCTTGAAAGCAGAACCAAGAAATATGTGTTTTACGATGCAGTTTGAAAGCTAGTGAAGATCAGAAATGATAAATAGCATGACAATCTTTCTGGAAAGGATGTAAGTCTTCATGCTTCCAGGACATAAGATAACCTCTAATTAATGGGGGCTAGTAAGAATTTTTTCCTGTCAGCAAGTTACTTCATAATTGCCTTCTGTAAGGCTTCCTGTACTTTTCTCTGAAGCAGCTGGTATGCTTCTGCAGGAACAGTATGATAAAATCAATAAAGCCCCGATCTAGTCCTATATCTCCGTGAATGTCTTTTTTTATGGGAACTTTTCACCCACCCAAGACCCAGATTCAGCTTGCTTGCTTTGTAGGATAAAAACTGCTAAATCCCAAGGCAGAAGAAATTACTTGCTTTCTTTAACAACGTCTTCACTTGTGACAGGAAAAACAAAACCCAAATCCTTCAACTCATGTGCTGGCATGTAGGAAGGAAGGCAAAATCACTTTTTCAGTGACTTTGTTTTGAAAAGCAGTTACTTGTCTTGTTAATACAGACACACAATACACGTGTGCCTTCTAATAGGGTGAACTAAATAGCTTATGTCTTGTGAGGGTGTCGGGGTAAAAGAAATCTAACCCCAACCATCATCTAAGCTTTGGAGCTATGTTTAGTAAGCCTTCCCCTTTGCCCTTGCCCTCAACTCTATTGCATATAATTTTCCCCTAATATTTCCACTCGCGTTCATCAAAACTACTTTTGGACTAAAATCTCATTTCTGCTATATAATAGGTAGGCTTCCAAAAATAACCTAGTGACTGCAGTCACAGAGTTCAAAGATGAATGGAGACAATTGCCTTCTGGAAATGTCTTTGCCTTTTTATCTGTTACACAAAGAAGCTAAGGAATTGGCATAGGCTTAGATTGGCTTAGCTTAACTTTAAGCTAATTGAAAGCTGGTGCGATGAATCACATCTTATGTATCTAATGTCTCGTTGGAAAGGAGATTTTTTGATGTCTAGCTGATAATGTAGTCTAAGATAATAACATACCTCCATTTTTTAAAATATAGAAAGTAGGCTGGGAAAGGGAACATTTCTAATGAGTGCTAAAACTGTGGATCTACCCACCTTGTTTTGGAAGATGGCCCTTCTTGTAGTTCAGGGTCTGGGCCAATTAAAGGAAGACTTCACCGCACATGAATGAGCTTTTGTTGGTCCTCTAGTCAATCCAACAGCGGGACACTTTACTGAGGTATATTTGTAATTCCCTCCCTCCCCTCTTTCTTCCATCAGTGTCAAAGCATGAATTATTGTCTTTTTTTTTTCTTGTTTGGACATGCACCAGGAAAAGTGAATCTATTCATGCTTCAGATCCCTATGACTTCTAGAGTTTGCACTGATCATCAGTTACTAGCTGTGAATAAAGCCTTCAAACCTTATTCTAACCATTACAGCACTAATTATAGTTTCCTTATGTAAAATGCTCCCAAACTATAATTACCCATAAGATTATATGTTGGCAGTTACACAAGAAATTGTATTACAAGATTCTAACAGGGGGCTCAGGTCACCCTACTGTCCCAGTCAATCCAATCAGTTGAGAAGAAAAACTGCAGTTAACATGGGAAAACCAGTTATGTATTCCCCCCAGCCCCAATATCTGCGGAAAATTCATTTCCTATTCAGTACACGCTGTGCAGTTTACAGTGTTGCTCTCAATTCTCAGCTGATGTAGAGAGATGTTGATCTGCTGAATATTGATTTCCATTAGTTCTGGTTTTGGCTCACAATACCGAGTTCTCATCCCTTTCTATTTAATGTGAGGTGTACTGTCAACTACCACCGAAAACAGCTCTAATGCAGTTTTATTTTTTTTTAAAGAAAACACAAGGAATTTTGGAGGATAGTTCTAGTAGAAAAGACGCTATTGCCTATGCCCTTATGAATGTTCACTGTTCCATTTGTATGCATGAAATATGTGTAGTTCAGGGCTGTATCACAGCTTGCCAGACATAAACGTGCGTTGGACAGAAGATGATGTCTCAGCTTTGTAGTGTGCACCGCTGTATTAATTTCCTGTGTCTGGTAGTCAACAATGCTGACACTTAACGGGAGAAAGCGATCCCTGGTGCAAGTCCAGTGACCCCTGTGGAATTACCCCATGACAACTCTCATCTACTGAGTAGCAAGAGATAAATTAAACAGGACTGGAAATTTGGAACAAGTTCAGACTTTAGAATATATGGAGGATTGGGGCTAGAGCAGATGTCTTCTTATCATCCTCTGTAAATCCACACTCCCTTCCTGTGCACGATCAGGTAGTTTCTTATAATACAAAATACATGAGCAGCATAAAAACTCTTATTCCTGCTTATGTGAATGTGATTTTATGTGACACAAGCCATTGCTCTTTGAATTGAATTTTGTTATTTGCCTCTAGAATCTGGTGGTTTGGCTGCATGACACTGACTTCCAGCTAAAACAATTTACTCCCCAACCACTTTAACAGACCACATTTCAAGCAATTAAGAGAATTAATAATGTATATTCATACCGTTAAAAAATATATCTGTGAAGAGCTTTTAAAAATGCAGCATAAGATTCTAAAATTCACTTTACTTCTCCTTAGATATTACCTGGGAAAACTATCAGAAAGTTCCATGAAATGTTTTAAGCTCCACCACCTACATATATAAGCCAGCTACCAGAATTGTGAATGCATTTACATTGAAGACTACCTGCTTTCTTCCACAAAACAGTATTGTGGGATTTTTTTTCTGTTAAATAATCCACTTTTTTTCCACTGCTTGGATGAAAAAAATATATAACTATTCCATGCATATTCCTATTGAATTCCACATGCCTGATGATGCTGCAGTAGCACTGGAGGATTTGTGTTTAGCCATGCCTTCACACAGCTCTGCAGAGCACATCCCTTTGTTCTGTTGGGTAGAGTTCAGAACTAAAATTACATATGCTGAGGGGTTGCTTGGAATTAAAACACACTGCATATACATAGAACAGGGGTGGAAAAGGGCATGGTTATGTGGAAGTAGAGGCAATTACATGGGAACGAGGCACACGAAAGCACTGAAGCTGTAAGCCAGGATCAGTAATTAGTGTACGCTATACAATTATGGTGGAAGAGGTGTTTCAATTTAAGAGCAAATTAAAAAGTTAGAGGAGAGTGCCTTAAAATTACTAAAACATTTCATGATTACGAGGAGGACTTTAATTTAGGAGACAATTACTCGTATTCTCACATTCCTGCATATTGAGAACCTGAAGGCATTACAATTTTCTGTCTACGTGTGTCCCTATTCTGCTTTTTAATAAGACCAAATTCTGGATTCCAAACATCAATGTTTGATCTTGTTTTACGAGCTCTTTTTCTCTGCTTGTGGTTTAAAGATTTCTTGTTACTTCCTAATTTTCGTGGATTATTGAGAGGAATTAAAAAGAGCAGTGATAAACTCAGGCCTAGGATCTCACAGACATTGCTGTGACCTCGCCTACATCCATTTAAAGTAAATGTTTGGGTTCTGTGGGATTCTGAAAATGTGTACATTTACTTCTAACTACACAGGAGATGCAATGTTGAAACCAGTCCTACACAGGCACAACTCCTTCAGTTTTGATTGAGTTCCTACAGACTCATTGTCAGAAGTGAATAAATACACTGCAGCTTGAAAATACAGCTACAAAAGGAATTCACAGAGAGCAAGTCTTCTCTCCTTATTGAAAGTGAAGCATAGAAATGAATTTAAAATGTATTTTTATATATATACATATGCACAGTATGAAAAAAGACAGAAAGAAAGAGGATCCTTTGTTGTGTAGTCAAAATTCCCTTTACAACCATGACAGCTATTAATTAATATTAATCCTGCAATTACAGTGGCCATCACTTTTGCTCTCACATTAGGAATGAATTGAGGATACTATGGAGCTGTAAGCCTGGGCTTCCCTTGTTAGACCTAAAGCTCAGTACCTGGAGCTGTGAAGAGTCACATCACTTGCAGACTGAGCGAGGAAGGGACATGGCAAGAGCTGAAATCTATGACCGCAGTGTTAGCTCTTGGGGAAGTTTTACACATAAGCAGTAGAACTGAGTCCAAAACCAGATTTTCAAAAGGCATCAAACAAGATCTCTAAATACTTTGGGAAATCTAGTCACTTGAATGCATAAAATCTCTCAGAAATCAGCAAGGTGCATTCATTCGCGTCACTTGGTTTCACACGAATCCCTCTTCTCCAGAGATTTTCACAAACAGTTAAAAGATTAATATCCAAATATGAAAAAATGAGAACAAATTCTGCATTGAACAGGACTAAGAGAAAAGGAAATAGCTGGTTTAATTAGGTTTTAAAGGATGATTCAGACCAGCATAAATCTCAATGAAAGGACAAAAATAATTACAGGTAATTAATGCCAAAGTCTCTAAAGCTAAGGAATTTAGTTAGCCTTGAGCACAGTACATAACACACCCAGTTCTTCCTTCTCTAGATAACAGTGCATCCACTAATTTAGGTCAGGGAGTTTCTTTTACACTTGTAATTATTTTTAATGTTGACATTTCTTTTGCCATTAGGGAAACAGTGCTGATAGCATAACCAAGCAAATCTCTCTAAAACATAGACGCATTTCTATTTTGTTATTCCTGGAGCTAAAATGGCATGAGTCAAAACCAAATGACATCAATCATTCTGCCACCGGATAGATCCGTATGAAATTAGCAAGATGCAAACAGGGTTAGATTCCATATTTTTTCTAGCTTTGTCTGCAACTCAGTAACGTTCCTCAGCCATGGGTTTATTTATGATGGTGTCAAATGCCTGGCTCTTAAGTGGTCATTTCTTATATCAGTATTACGGCCAAAGTGAAGCTCTGATTTCAAAGATTTAACTCTTTATGAAGATCTATTTCATACCCACACCTTCCAAAGTAGTTTAAAAGACATTTCTTTCTTTCCAGAGATTCCACTAAACATGCTAATACAAGTGTTGGAAAGATAAATAAAATATTTTGCCATTGACAAGAGCTGCAGGACCACCATCTGGATGGACTGGACTGAGAGCATGGATTTTGTTAAATGACACATTTTGGCAGTTCAGAAACGCACTGTTTCTTGGGTCAGATCCTACTCCATATATTTCCGTTTCTTTGGATTATGGGAGGTAAAAGCTAATGTTCATAGGTAGCCTTCCCCCGCACCATTTAGGGGGTTTCTTAAGTCTTATTTTATAGGAAAAAAATAATGGAAGTATGAATTAGGTCTTACATTTCCATATCAGATAACATGCGTTTATGCAGGTGGGAAGCAACAAATTGTCAGAATTTTAAACCACAACTGGAAAACGGTCATACCCCACTGCGTGAGTGCAAAATCTGGGACATGTTCATTATGTAAATAAATACTACAGGAGATATTTCATGACTAAGGTTGGTGCTTTCTTATAATTTTCTTTGTCCTATTCTGTGGTATTTCTTTTCCATTAAAGCAGAATGCTTAATGTAACACCTCAATTCAGCTACCTGTATGCAGACATGTATCCTTAGTTATCCATTTAGTGAAGTTATATATTTTTAGTGAAGTCAAATTTTATCTAGAGAAATTATACTAGGGAAATATCTTCTCTGTCTTACCATGGAAAAAAAAAAAAAAAACAACAATAAGCATGCCAGCCCTTGGAGATATTCAACCACAGTGGAGCAAAATGAGCCCCATTAGTGATGAAGGGTAGTTCCCATTTCATTGTGAATTAACCCTAAAGGGAAGTTTAACTGGGAAAGGGACAAAGAAGTCAGTCTTAAGTTTTTGAGGAGTGCTGGCTGTGGAAGTATTTGCTTCTATATTCCTCACAACAAACGGACAAGTCTCTGCTCCCTGCAGCAGTGGGGTTAGGTGTCACGAGAATATCCCCTTGTCCGAATGACAGGTGGCACAGACAGTGAATTGCCTAAAACCAAGAAACAGGGATATAGTTTTCCTGTTTCAAAACATGCACAGTGCTCAGGTTTAGTTTGTACGGCTGGAAGGTCTCATGGCAGTCAGGCAAGTCCCAGCCCGTTTGATGTTTACAGGTGTGCTCCACTGCTCCCCTTTATTGCACGGCCCCTTCTCTAGCCCCCGGCATGAAATGGAGCCAGAGCTTCATTGAAGTATGAGGGACCTCTTAACGTGACTTTGCATTGGGTGGTAGCCGGTCTGGAAGAGTCTGTGCCCTCCACAGCCGTTTCTTGCCTTGGGATGCTCGTTCCCAATTCCCAGTGAAGGAACATGGTATGAGAATGTCCTCATACGTCATTCTTTCAGACCAGAAGCTATATAATTAAGCATATCCATTAAGCTGGCCACTAAATATTAAGTAATGGACTCCATCTCTCTGAAGACCAGTACTTCACACGGTGAAATTAACGGGACTGTGAAACCAGCCATTGCCTGACAGGAGCAGCCGTTTTACAGATGTGCATTGGGCAATTAAGAAAGCAGTTACAGATCTTTTCCCTCAACCTATGGAAGTCAATAGAGAAATTTGTATTTTGACCAAATAAAAGTCAATGCCTACTTTTAAAATTTAGTCTTCACTTTAGAAGATGGAAGTTGGATAAAGATGTTTCTCTTGCTTTGCTATGAATATGATTTTTTAAAGCCTGCCTGCATCAGAGTTTAGGTACAAGCTCAGCAAAATACGAAACCTCAAAACATGTAAATAAATCAATCATTCCTGTGTTATATATAATTATTCCTGTGTTATATATCTCAGTAAATATGATCCAAAAATAATTTTGGGTGTATTTTTCAAACTTTAGTATTGCATAAACTAATTACCCTGCAGCACAATTGGACTGACTTGAATTACAAAGTAAAATAAATACACACTAGGATGTTTTTCTTGTTCCTGTTATTTTATTCTTCCTTTTACCTTTAAGAAGTTGCATTATAGCTCATAATACTTGATAAGTGAAAATTAAAAATGTCATTTAAAAGAGTGAAGTAATTTAATTTTATGCTGTAGATTTCTAACATATGTCTATGGAAATATTCTTGCCTATCCCAGTTACTTTCCCCCTCTCAAATATTTAAGCAAGGATAGGACATGCCTGAAAGATGCATGTGAAAGCTTTTTTTTAAAAAGAATTTAACCTCTGACTTTTACAAGCAGAGACTCGATTTCTAGATATGAGTTCTTTGCCTGCTTTTCAGTAAATTTTACTTTATAGTCATTTGAAAAACTGTACTCAAGTCTTCATTGTGCATGACACTTGGAGTTCTTTTTTATTGACTTATGCTGATTCTTGCCAAAGTAAAAGGTTGGAAGCAAGGCCACTGGCATGCGAAGAACAGTATAAAGAATAAAATTACTTTGGGTGGAAATAAAAGAAATGAAACAAAATAAACTTTTCCCTTTTTATGGCCATGTTTACTTCACAGACAGTAATAACAGAACCAAACCAAGCTTGCAGTCATGGGAAGGTATTTTTGTGCATCCAACGCTCATTAGCTACAGGAGTCTTGTGATTCAGCCATATACTCCTGGATGGGGACAGGAGGAAGAGCTTTATCTCAGCACCCCTTATTTCTCAGACCTCTTCTCTACTTTTAATTCCTCACAGTTGTTTCCTTTCCCTTCATGACCTTCCACCTTAGTTTTCCCCTTTTTATTTTTCCCTTTGCCTCTTTTCTGAATTTGTGTTGACTATCTGAAAGTGCGAATTATTTGAGGACTTGAATTATTGTAGGATTATTTTTGTGTGCCAGTATTTTTAAAGGGATATTTTAATTTATATGTATGAAAATACAAGTTTGTACCCCCTCAGTTCTATTTAAGCAGGAAAACACAAAACAACTTTTCAGCAGATTTGCTTTTACCAGCTGTCATTCTTTCCTCACATAGATGAATAAGGGGAATTTCAGGAAACAAGTTAGTCATCCCTCTCCAATTTTTACACTGCATTTGTCTGAATTCTGGATTTTGGCACGGGTGAGAGCAATGCAGGGACTTCTCTACTGACCATGCACTTGCTTTTTATTACCTGGCCCACTGAAGCTTTAGCTATCCGCTCACCCTGATCTGGTCCCCGGTTTGTAATGTTTTACATCCCCTGTCAGTGGGAAGAGGCGCACGGTAGATGAGTTGATGAGATGTTTTGCAGGAAATGTGCCTTTGGGGGACAATCCCCACACACAGAGGAAGGTTGCGCTCTGCCTCTTGGCTCCATCCGTGTGACACACGTTGTAGAAGTAAAAAAGACATATTTTAGTTATTAGCTTTTCTGCTAAAAGCAAGTTGGTTTTTCACTAGGATTTTGACCCCTGGTGTAGAGGAACGTGAGTGTGTGAGCTTAACCTTTTGTTCTCAAATTAAACCATCGACTCCCAGATAAAAACTTCCTTACATTTGAAGCTTCCCTACACTTACAACGGCTCCCATGCATACATACCTTCAGGAGACTTAGGCCCTGCAAGCAAGGAAGGAAGGAGGCCAGCTGAGATGAGGGAGATCTGATGACTTCCCAGTAATGCCAACAAGCTCAGCCTGTGTTTGCTGAATTTTTCTTAGCATGGCCTGAGGTTTGCAAATGCACCAAACCACAAACCCACAGTTCAGTTTGCAAAGGCCAGAGCCCAAGATTTAATATTTACAGTTACAGAAACAAATATTTTACACATTTCTACTATTCCTTTACTTGGCTTAGGAAAAAAAAAAGAAACACCAGCTTTCAAGGCAAAATTCAGTCAAATCCATCAAGTCTCACCTGTGTTCATATTGAAATCAAATCAAACTATGAGTTTCACATTATTCTGAAGCAAAATCAAAAGAATTTTTAGTTTGCTCATCACATGAATTCACCCGAAGTCCTGGTGTTACAGTGTGTAACCAGTTCAGTGGTTGCCCACTCCTGTGTCCATGCTAGCAATATCTCAGCTAGCTGGTTTAAAGCTCACACGGGGAGCTTAGTCCAGTTTACGCTGTCATGGTATGTGCTGCTTTAGAATCACACAGATAAAAAGGTTGGGTTAGCTCTCAGAGCTCTGTAGGATAACCCATCCCTGTAAGTCCATCATGGTTTTCATCACCTTAGAATATACTCAGTCTGGTAAACATGAAAAGAAACAACATAAGCAGAAATATACAGGTTTTTTTGTTTTCAAATTATTAGCATCTATGTCTTGGGAGTGTTTCCTATCTATAGAAGTACCTGTACGTTCTTACAAATAAGCGTACCTGGACTAATTATTCAAGGCTAAGATATTTTTCGTATACAGGTTGGTAGGAAAGGAGTTCCCTCAAGTACCTCTGCACTAAACTATCCAGTCTAGCCACATCCTGCCAGAATTAATTTTAAGAGGGTAAAATAAATATAATTTTTTACACTGACCACCTCTCTCCCAGGAAAGTCTCACCCACTGTTCAGAACGGCATTTTCTTTGGGCCAACAATTCAAGAGCGGTCTCCATTGCCTCTCCCTTCATACACACACTTCTTGGGGGAGCAGGAAAAGCAGAAACAGTTGCTGTGAAGCTTGAAAGCATCCTGATGGCACTCATAAATTTAAAACGATGTTGTGCCCTTCCCAGGCTGCGCAAGGAAAGATGCTAGTGAACCTGCCAAACAGCTCTGCTCAGCAAGGCAGGGCCCATTCGTCTGGGCAAACAGTGGGTACAGAAACCTGAATGTGGAGTTACTAAAACCTGTGGCTCAGCGGTGGCCACAGAACATCGAGAACAGGGTCAGAAGTGGACACAGGAACGTCTGATAGCAGAACAAAGCACCTTATACTGAACTAATTAGACTGCTTGGTTAATGGCTTCTGAAGTGAAATACTTATGATCAGCAGATAAAAATACAGTTGCGTTTCCTGAATAAAAAGTAAGAGGTTTAGAAGGAGTCATATTCTTTAGCTGCGTAATGCTGGGTACTTTAGCTGAGCACCTACTACTAACACAGAGCTGCTTATTGGGAATCAGACCCAGCAATCTGGAAGCACTATTGAAGCAGAACTGTTTGGGCAATGAAGAGACGGCATCAGGGCATTGCATGCCCCGATCTCTCTGCAGGACCTTTTACGGACACTGCTGATGCACTGAGACTAGCTGACCATTCCCTCAGGTCAGGGATGAAGATGACAGTATGCTATC
The DNA here is from genome assembly GCA_020745775.1 of Theristicus caerulescens. Lineage (NCBI taxonomy): Eukaryota > Metazoa > Chordata > Aves > Pelecaniformes > Threskiornithidae > Theristicus > Theristicus caerulescens. The sequence continues at coordinate 122,216,350 of CM036560.1, forward strand.
TGAGATAAACACTGGGGAGAAAGTCTGCCCAGATGCATACAAAGATAAGTTTTCTTGTCCTTTCATAGCAGTTGAGGGTAAGAATGAATGTCATATCTTTTTTCAGGAAATATTAGCATATGTCATTTCAGTTTTCTATGCTACATAGGGCAAGAAAAATAATAAGGCAGTGAGACAGGACAAAAACCCAGTGAGAAAAGAAGAAATCCAATGGGATGAAATCTAATGGGACTTCTGCCTAACAGAAGTCTTTTCATGCTTCAGCAATGTGGTACTGTCTGCACCGGCTTCTGCTATGCTATATCATGTGGTGATCCTAAGTGTTCATCCAGGAGTAAACCCTTCACTAAGGTCTAAAAAGTAATATAAAAGTTTATTTGATAATAAATAACACTGCAAGTTCTAAACCTAAAGGGTTTATAGACAACAGAAATCAGAACTCCTCTGTCAGTCATTTTGGATTGGTGAAACTAAAAATAACACCTCACAAAGAGCTATTCTGTTTTTCCTTCTTTTTCCAAATTAAAACATTCAGTTTAAACTTAACCTGTTTTGACTAAGGAATACAGAGGCAAAACATGAAAACAAAATAGTCTGCATTTGGCATTCATGCTTCTAGCTGAAACTCCTGTAAATATTGCCCGAGCTTATGTGCTCATTCTCCCTGGATTTAGGAGGCAAGCTCAAAGAGGTTTGTCTTCTCGATCTCTGAGCGAGCTCCCACAGCAGTGGTGGCTGGTGGAAAAAAAACCTGGATGTACTGTACACAGGCACCCAGCCAACAGTACCTGGAAAATGAAAATAATATTGTGCACAGTACTAATTCATTCTGCAAGCACCACCATTAGAGATTAGATGGTAGAATGTGTGTAGGAGAGAGTGGAGGAAAATCGTGTTTGCTGTTAAGTACATAGTTTGCAATATACTGAAGAATAATGTCCACCACCACCAGTCTCAGTGAGAAGCTTTTGGGGTAAGAAAACTCCCTTAGGTAAGTCATGAAGTTCATGGTGTATCTTTGTGGTGTATCAGACCTAGGTGATGGTTACAAGGCAAGCTGCAGTGAACAGGAAGGTGTTCGTGCTAAGCTAAATGGCATTATGGGTCATTTGCTCCTCAGAACATGAATGCTGTGTCCTTGCTTCCTAAGCATTTACTGGCTCACTCCACAAAAAATCTTGAGACAAAAAAAATGGGGCAGAGGAAATGAGGTCTGGTGCCTTTTGCATAACCACTATGGACCTGAGTGAAAGCCTCCTAAAGACAGTGAGAGGAGATACCTCCGTGGATTTTAGAGCGGGTTCCATGTGTCTGTACCCTGTTTATGTTGCTGAAGCCTGCTGTTCTGCTGGATCACCATGGAGATATACAGGTTTTCTCTGCAAACTACTTTTGTTTTATGGGCAGCAGTTAAATGGTGTCAGGTCACGTCAGTAGAGGCATGTCTATACACACCTCACATCCCACACCAGGATCTTTCCTGTGAGTACGCACAATCCTCCTGCTGCTGGTAAGCACCATGGGGAAAAAAAAAAAACACAAAACAAAACCAAAAAACCAACAAAAACCAAAACCCACAACAATTTGCACCTTCCTCATTCGTGCATTCTGATTTTTCTCTTTACCCAAATTACTCCTTTTTCTTCCTTCCTTCCCTTCCTTTCTTCATTTCTTTCCTGCTTACTTTTTATTTCTTTCTTTTTCTCTCCTCCCTCGCTCCTTCCTTCTCTCCCTCTCTACCTCTTTTGCTTTCCTCCTTATAGATCAGATTTGATTCCCTGAGAATCAAATTTTAAGGGGTGGAGACTGGGTAATGCCACCTTGCTGCAGTAATATCACTATTTAACTACAGTGAAGAGCTTCACCCTGCAAGGTCCATAGTGCCATAAGATATGATTAACATTAATAGGATTAAGGAAGATCTGTGTCTTTCAGTATTGGGATTCATGCCCTTGTAACTGTAGCCTTAGGATTTGATAGAAAAAAGAAAGACTGAAAGTATAATGACTTATGAGAAGATTCTTTTGTTCAAGTCAGTGACATCTAATAGCCCAAGGAAGAATGAAGACTACATTATAATGAGAAATCATTTATCATATAAGACAGAAGGAAAGAGGAAATAAACCTTCTTTAAGTAAAGAACCATGGAAATTAAAAAAAAGAAAAAATCAAAATGTGATTTACTGGAAGGCAAACAGTGTTTGCTTGTTTGTTTGGATGTTATGATTTTCAAAACGCGGGCTAACTGCATCATTTTACATTTTAACATGGATTCGTTTTCCGTATCTCAAGCAAATGGTTGGCCTCCTGCACAGTTAATTCCTGAAACACGACTGAAATGGAAGGGTGTATTCTTACAGAGGCGTAGTTGTGTGTAGGGTCTTTTTGCTAAAAGAGTGATAAAAAGTAAACTGAATATGCAATGAACAAATGAAAGTGAAGAAAGGTCTTTTGTTCTTTTGACTAATCTTTACATTAAATCTTTTTTTCCAAGAAGCGGATGTAGCATCAGTTACAGCTCTATCTGAACATTCTCACATTTTTGTAGAAGAGCCAAAGAATATACAGTTTATAGAAATCTCGAGAACTGCTTCAGGTGAGATGACAGATACAGCAACAACTTCCTACCCCGAGTTCCCCCTCTGCTTGACAGCCAAACCAAACAATGCAACATGTGAAACAAAACAAAACAAAGCAACAGCTGTATTCACAGCTGCATTCTGTATTCAAGAAGATAGTGTGGCAAGAAATGCTGGCTAGTCAATGCTAAAACTCCCACTGCATTAAATGGAAACACAATTTCACTCACTACGTCAAGCGCAATCTAAGTTTTCATACTGTAGTAACAAAAACATTTATTATCAGTTCAAAAAATCTAAAAAAAAGAGAAATCTTTCTTTAGAAAGAGTAAGGATTTATTCTAAATGCCAAATTCATAACCATAATTCTTTCAGACTTCAGTAGAGGTGTTGGGCTCCAGATTTCTACTCGGTCTGCTTTAGCTGCCGGCCAGGTAAGCTTCAGCTTTTGCCTTTCTCCTTGTGGAGGTATTGCAGTGATTTTCTCTCCTCTATCAAACCAGTCATTTTTCATGCTATATGGAAATTTTCTACCTTGGAAATTTCTAGTCTCTTGTCAAGTTTTGTGATGATAGGGCAATGGTTTCAAATTTATTGGGTAGATTGATGGATGAAGAGACATATAGACACAGGACTGTAAAAACTGATTTTTAGGGAACTGGGTTAAATTTCCTTAAACAAACATTCATCCAGAGACTGGAATCCAAAGCTCCTCTCTCCCTGCTGAGTGGTTCTTTGCCTGTAGCAAATATTTTTTTTGCAGGCATGAATCTGGAATCTACAAACATCACAGTTTATGTTGTATTTATGGGAGAGTTACACAATTCAGGACACTCCAATGCATAAAAAGAAATAGTGCCTCCTAATTTTAGTCTCAGCATAAAATTCTGGTGTAGGTAGCAGGTTTGAACCCCACTTGAAAAGTACCAAGACTTCTTGCACGAAGCCAAGACATAGAGCTATGAAACAACTCTACAATGAAAGGTGAATTAGATGAGAACTTTTTAAGGTTCTCTCGTTTCCATATAAACCTGCTTTTTTTGGCCCAGCTTCTGCACAGCAGTTAAAGCATGTGGTTGAATAAGAGCACATGAGCAGGCCTAGTTAAGTTCCATAGGTTTCTTACCTGCTTCCAATGAGGAATGAGCTTGAGGAACTGGAATCTTTAAATTTAACAATAAGAATGTTTTCTTACAAGAAAAGTGTGGCTTTGTGTCTAAATGAAATGGTGTAAGGGAATGGTGATAACAATTTGTTTTGTAGAAAGAATGGCATTGTAAATAGCTATAAGGGACTTAGAAACACTGAATTTTATCTTGTTCCCAGGTGTTCTTTAATGTATGTAGGACGCATCATTTGTCTTGTGGAGCGAAGCCTCTTTTGCATATTACAACCTTTTCCTCTAGATAACCTTAATTAGGTTACAGTTAGGAGTTAGGCTGATTTGTTTAGCAGCAAGATATGGAATTTACTTGTTTTCTTGGCATAAATTCCTTCTACAGGAACGTTGATGTCACGTACATAAACAGCAGATGATGCATTCAGAATGTTTCAGGATTTTCTTCTTTGATTTTGGATAAGTTTGGTGATATAAAAGTTGCTAGTTGTTTCTGAAAATTTGCCTGTTTCATGGGGAGGTGCTGCACAATGCTATCGTCACTAACCTGAATATATTTTTAGTGCTTTCCAAGCAGGCATAAAAAGTCCCTTTTCACCTACAGTTTGTAAACTGTGTTAGGTGAATGTTTTGGTAGTGGGAGCAGCCTACCACTGCGATGGTCCAGTGATTGAAAATGTTTCAAAGTCTTCAATGCAGTTTAAGATGCCAGCCTAGAAGACATATTTAATCCAAGCTTAAGTGAGCAGGCTCTGTGGAGGGATAAGTGGTATGCCTATTTTACGGAATGGATTAAACAAGAAAATCTAGGCAACAAGACAGTCTCCTCCAAGAACTAGGGTATAAAAGACCTCATCTCACTGTCATTTTATGTGCCTGCTGGCTTAATTTCTCTCTGGCTGGTATAAAAGACCACCCACCATGTGGCACACGGCCACTATATTTGTGGAAGCTATGATAATATCGACGTATTGTGGTTCTGTCACTGGCTTCGCAGCAGGAGTGGAGAACTGTCTTGTTCTCACAGAGCTTGATCCAAAGCCTACTGAAGATGATGAGAATAGGTTTGTTGACTTCACCAGCTTTTGGAGCAAGGTGTTAAGAAAAATACGGGATGATAACGAAGAACAAGCTTACAAAACCCTTGACTTGCAGCACAGATAGGTTGAAGGTTTTTGCTAAACCAAATAACCATTTTAATTTAATCTCCACTAGAAAAATAGGAAAAATTAGATGCTTGCCATATGGTGAAAATATTTTAAGCTTCAAAGAAGCAGAAATAATTAACTACAACTATGATAAGTTTTTTTAGGTTTGAATAGTGTGCCAGTTTCAATATTATAAAACATACATATATAATCCTATTAAAGCTCATTTAAAAAAAAAAAGGAGCCATTTGAATAATGCAAACTCTTACATCGCATTTTTTCACCTGTATGTTTATTTTCATTTTAATCAAGACTGCTATAATCAGAAAACTTGTTGTGATTCTGTGTAGCCCTTAATGCACATCAACTATTTCAATTTCTTCTACAAGTAATGTCAACATGAACCAGCCTTTGAAGAAAAAGGAAAGAAAAGTGAAAACCAAATACATTTACTCAGAAACAGTGGGTTACTCTATAATCAAAAGGAATATTAAAACCAAAGCTGCACCAAGGACCTCATGAAGAAAATATCCTCATCTGGAAGCTCATCCCTGTGCTTCACTAAGTAGGGCCTGACAGAAGTGATGGACTCAGATGGTTTTCTGACCAGGTTTCAAGCACAGCAGTTTCTGAAAGCATGAGCCAGGTTTGCACTACCTCCTTGCACTTGTCTGGCCCTGAAGGTGGCATAGACTTTCCAGGTAAATAGAGGCAGCTTTATGCTGCCCTTGATCTCTGCTCCTTTGTCCTGACATGGAGAACTCGTGCGGTTTTCAGCATGGCACTAGCACTGCAGACAGCCGAGTAGCCTGGCAAGCAGAAACACCCAAATGCACAAAGGTTTCAGATGCAGGAGAGACCCTGGAGCATGGAGCAGCTGCTGTGCACTGTGCACGGCCACTATATTTGTGGAAGCTATGATAATATCGACGTATTGTGGTTCTGTCACTGGCTTCGCAGCCAGGAGTGGAGAACTCCTGGCTTGCAGCCTGGGGCCGTCCCAGTGTCCCAGTTCACACTGGGGTTGCGTCTAATTCTTTTACTACATCTTTGAATCAGATAACGTCGCACTGGTGCATGCCTGCTTTACTCGCCTGTCTTTTCCACATCTATGCTGTGTAGAACAGCAATTGCTGAAATCAAAGCAATAAAAAGAGAAAACCTGAACCTCTCACTCTTTCTGGTTCTACCTGTCTCACAAAGAAAACTGATAAATCCAGATCAAGTTGCTCTATAAATATTTCTAGTATAAATATTGTAAATGGCTTACCAAAGCACAGTCACACACACTAAATACCCACATTCCCACACTTACAGTCCCCTCCCTAAAATCTCTCTGTAATAAGGAGTAGTCAGACACATGAATGCTCATGGAAAACCTAACCCAAAGAGCAAGGAAAATGGCTCTATGAATTCCCCCGCAGTTGCTCTTCCCCATCTTACAGTCCTAGATCTTTCAGTAACTGCTTGCCCAGCACAAGAGCTGCTATCACTTCAGGTCCTACCATGAACGGAGGGTCACATCTGATGGTAGAGAGGAGCTGTAGCACTGTGCAATACTTTGAATGTTTTCTTACAAGTCCTCTTTGAGTGCAGGGCCTTTTTAGACTTGCATTCATATTTTTTTCCAGCAGTAAAAATCACAAGCAAAGCATTTATCCTTTCTCCTTGATTATTGCTGTTCATGGGGTGATGCTGTTCATTTAGTTTCATGGGGTGATGCAGAGAGACCTCAAACAGAACACAATTGTCCTAATATAGCTGACCAAGATACAAAAACATCAGTTCTGTCCCAAACAGTTTACAAGCTAATTTCTCATTTGCATTGAGAGATACACCTTTCCTTTACATTAACCTGCAGAAATGAAAAACACATGGCAATTTTCCAAACCGCTAGATAGGCTACTGTCTACTGAATTTCAAAGCCTTACCCCTTTTGAACCTTTATCTAATAATAAATATGATGAATAGACTTCAGGATAAAGCTGTATTTTCCTTGTATATTTCTGTCAGCTCTGTCAGTAATCCCATCACTAAGGCCACATTCCTGCCACTGCTTTTCCTTAGGTTTGGGTCTGTGTCGATTTAAGTTAAGACATTTGCACAGAAGCACATCCTCACTGCTGAGGCCAATGGACTTGGTCCAGCTCATCCTAGCTGGGGAAAACTTGCCCTTTGCCGTTGTACCCACAGTTTCTTCTAGAGGAGTCTCTTTGAGCACATTTGGTGCTCTTTGGATTAAAGTGACTGCAGAAGTGCAAAATGTTATCATTTATTATTGCTGTTAAATAACAGCACTGACAACTAAGACAATCCTTTAGGAAAGAGCATCTGTGCATCTCTCCCTCAGCAAACACCAAAGAGCTGCACTGTTTTTTCCAGCAGCACAAAAAGTCAAGTTCCTAAAAGTTCAGTTAAAATTTTGGCTTTACAAAAGGAATTTGCAAACGTGTCTCTCGAATATTCATTTGGGTGGTCTACCTCCTGCAGGATGTGCAGTGCTGGTTTGTTTATGAGAGTAAGTGCAATCACAAACTTGTGTACATGCTGTTGTTTTGGGGGTGCTTTGTTTTTTTTTAATGGGGAAAAATGAACTGTAACTGAAAATTTCTTTCCTTGTGAAAACAGATCAATTCATTATATAAAAATTATTATTTCAAATAATTGACAGGGCATGTCAGGACAGTAAAGAAAACAGTAACTAACTTTATTGTTCTCTTTGAATAAATACGGGGTCAATATATTCTCCTCTTTGACCATATTAGACACACACGTTTACATGGTAAACTGCACCAACTTCAGTAGGAGAATACAAACTAATGTGGAAGAGAGCATAAGCTTATAAGACTGAATTAAACATGATCTTTTGCTAGTGCTGCTTATAAATAAACACCAACAGCCAAACATTGCTCTACATCAATGACATGATAAGTCTTAAATATAGAAAGCTTGAGTCTGAGAGGCTTTGCAGTTTGTGTCACTATTGACAGCAAAGTAGAGAGCATTTTACACTTGCTGCTACACTAGCAGACTTAAATGGCTATAAAGATTACAAAACAGTCCACAAGCTTTACCATTTTTTGAAAAATCTTACATTCTGTTATAATCTTACATCAATATCACTGTTTAAACTGTTTGCTGATACCTGCCTTCATGCACAACGATTTCCTTCGACCAATTTGGAGCTGAGCATTTTGCACAAGGACTAATGCTTTTGTCTGCGTCTGGTATTCTGCATGTCATTTTAAATAGAGAAGGGAAAGACTGAATATCCATAGGTGATGGAGGTACCTAAAAGGTAAACTTAATCAGGAACTACTGAATAAACTAAAATATTAGCCAGGTGTTGCAACCATACTCCTATGTGTTTCATACCATTAGATTTTCTTATTCAAAGAAACTCTGTGAGTGTAAATTCTCCGTAGGCAGTGCGTAGGGTCATGTTTTCCAGGGCAGTGAAAAAAGCTACCCTTCTTTATATTGTCTTTCATGATTAATAAAATTAAGCTGTATTCACTCAGGAATACTTAATCTTCACAGCCGTAGTTGGAAAAATCCCTGAAAAAAATGTCACTGTTCTCTTGGGTGGAGAAATGCATACAGAAATGTCAGTCAGTGACCACAATTGTATTGAACAACAGTTTTCCAACAAGGGTTAAAGAAGCTGTAACAAGCACTAGTTAAACCTTATGACACCCTATTAATTAGTTCCTTCTGTAGATGGTCAGCACTGGTCAGATGAATTTTGTAAGGTCATAAAACAAATAAGGATAAAAACTCGAGAATTTCAGCTAGCCAGCTCACTCTGATTTACTTGCTAGCAATGCAGAAAATCAGTGGAGCTTGCTTTTTGAGGAAGGTCATGTGTGTCTGCTCCAGTTCCCATTTTACTTCACTAGCTGTTTAGAATAAGAAGAGAACACCATGAGTTTCTAGATAAAATATGTAAACTACTGACCCAACTATATGAAACAATCTCTCAGGGAATTAGCAGATTAGAGGAAAAAGACAGCAAAAAATTAACATTAGCAGCCAAAAATGGATGGCAATTAGTGGTAAAGACTAAATAAATCTAAGTAAGAAGAAGAAAATGTGCTGGCATTCTGGACTACTACTATTATTTCCCATAGACTCCACTGTTTGTGGGAAACTCCTGTGTTTGCTTATAAATGCACTTTCCAGTAACCTAAATAACACAGACATTAAACATTGAAATTCATTGTTTCTATGAGGATCAAAACATCTAAGAAAAGGTCCCAAATGTGCCTGTTTTTTTCTTCCTTTTACAAAGACTGTGAATTATTTAACTTCACTTTTGGGAAAAAAAAAGGTTTGAAAAATTATTCTTAATTGAGTGGTTAATTTCAGAGCTGGTCTCTAAACAAAGTCCTGATAACGTCCCAGGTTTCACATGCTACTAGGAAGATACTCTCCATAGCTGGAGCGATTAGCTGGATCTCCAACAAGCAACAAGACCTGTAACCCTTATGCAGCTGTGCTGTGCTGAGGCAACCAGAAATCGTAGACAGATAAAGATTATATCTTGTTTTATAATGGAAAACAGACATAGAAATAAACTAGAAGCCAAGATGGATAATTTCAACTAGGGGTTTGGAGGTTGAATTAGGACTGAGTCCCTCTCTTAATGGAGGGAAAAGTGTATATTCATGCTCAAGAGCAGCTTCCATTAATGATAAGGGACGCTGGAAATATTTTCTACTAAAAATATAACCTAGGACTACATAAAAAAAAGTCTTAAGCAATGGGTTTGAAGCCATTCAAGCACAAGATTTGGGGATCAGAATAGAAAGTTCTATGAAAATAGCTCGGTACTCAGCAGCTATTGAAAAAAGAAAAACAAACGTTAGGATGTTAGGAAAGGAACTGAGAACAAAACAAAGAAAGAACATCTTTATGTCAACTTATCAATCTGTGGTGTGCGTGAATCTTGAATCCTATCTGTAGTTTTAGTGTCTCCCTGTCTCAGAAAGGATATAACAGAAGAGAAAAAGGTCCTTATACGTGTAGCAAGGATAATCAAGGTAAGGCTGGATTCTGCGCAGGCAGATCAAGATGGTTCGACCTGGAAAAGAGATAGCTGAATAGCAGTATGAGAGAGTACATCTTCAGCAGGCTGGATATTCACTGTTGTGCTCTGTTCATGAAATTAAGCAATCAGGCAGCATAAAAGGAGATGCTTCCCCATGCAATACGCAGCTCTGCTGTGGAAGCCCTTGCACCAGGGTGTCAAAAGTCTTCATGTGTTAAAAAAGTGGCTGCTTGAATGCGGAGAAGAAAAAATCAGAGGAGGGTTTAGGAAGCCCAGAGGAGCTAGATCTGATTTCTGGGAAGTCCCTAGGCATCAAATTGTTGGAAGTTAGAAAAGTACTTCTAAGAACTACTACCACAGTCTTGCTCTGCTCATTAAGTCTTTTCTTTCAGCCATAGTTGGAGACAAGGTACTGGGTTAACTGGACCTCTAACCTGCTACAGCTGTTCTTGTGTTATGTTACATTCCCTTCAGTCCTGTAACAACAACCTCAATTGCCTGCATAAAGAAGTAACATTAAAATAATTTGACATGGCATATATTTTTAAACTGAAATTTAGCAGCTGTAAATATGGGCACCATAAAAAGGTACTCTAGGATTTACTGTCTGGTATTCTTCATGCAGCAATGATCACAGAATTATCTGCAAAAATGTGTTGTGAGAGAAGGGCTGTAATATCCAGACATAGGAATACAGTTTGGAAAACAAGCAGCATAGATCATCAATTTCAGTCCCCTAATATTCTAAGGACTATGTCATATAATCCCTTTTATAAACTGTTCAGGCTTCATTATGGTTAAAATTTATTGGCCTCCATTTTTCCTGGAAGGTTGTTCCAGAACTTCACTGCTCTGCTGATTAGAAACCTTTTAATTTCTAAGTGAAATTTAATATGACAAGTTTATACCGTTCTGGAGAAGTGTTACAGTTGCTCTCCACACATATATCATAGAGCAAATACCAACAAGGGAAAAGAGCAATTCAAGTTAAAAACAATAATAGCACCAAAGTGTTTCTGGCCAAGCAGTTTCCTCCAATTTTAGATGCAGATCCCACTGCAACCTTTAATTCTTTGGTAATAAGCTACTACTGAGGGAACTCAATCTGTTCTGATCAGCTCTGTTTTATATCTACAAATGCGTATTAACCTCTTTCCAACTAATGAATCACTGGGCCTGTCATAACTCTAATGAACAGATTTCTTTCTGAGGGTGTTGATAATCTAAAAGTGCTCACTTGTTTTTCCTGCCTTGAGTTACACTGTAACCGTAAGCACATCTCCAGAGAGTTTATCTATAGAGACTGAACCAGAGACCTCTGGATCCGAAAAGCAGGAGCGTTTCCATTTGCAGCTTAAAGAGCAGCTGTGTTAGCTCAAAGGGGGAACGCACTCGCACACTTCTGTATATGTGACCTGCTGGAGGGGTTCAGCCTGCAGATTTGTTGGTGAGGGTTGCTCCGAGATATGGCTGCTCGGCCACAGTTGTGCAACTTCTATTTTGTGTCTGATTCAAGTCAACGACATTTTGTGAGACAAGGACTGTGCCTTCCTTGTACGGCACAGAGCCCAGTAGGGTGGTGGTCTTGACCAAAACTATTGATCACTACAAAAATATAAGTGTAAGTAGTGCTTGCAGCTCAATTGCTTGGATATAAAAACCATATCTTTGTTGTAGGCACTTTTGATGTTCCTCCAAGCATAGAAAGGAGAGATGGGTGGCTCAGTGCTCCCACACACAGAGGGCAGTGCAGAACAGGCTATCGTCAACCACTTTCCAGAAATAACTAGGAGTAAATGACTTTTAATTATAGTTCCTAAAATTTACAAAACATTTACCAGGCTATTTACCATGTGTTATTTCAAATAAAACCCTAGACTATACAACATTTTCAGACCAAAGGAGGAAAAGAAAATAGTTACAGTTTTCTCACCATGAGGTTCAACAATACATTGTTTTTAATTCCATTTCTAGTAATGATTAAAGGCAGCCAATTTTGAAGGTAATACACATTTCAGTACCACTTTGGCACAGAATTACTGGGTAGGAGAATAGCAACCTACAGAAACTAAGAAAACATGGTTGTTATCTGAGTCCTATCTCACAGCGATTACTTTTTTCCCCTCACCTGCTTTCAAATCTCATTTTCTACCATTTGTACTTCATTTGTGTCCCACAGCTCTACCAGCCTTCCAAACCCATTCCTCTTTGATTTACTCTCTTGGAGATGGTGGCCGAACTCAGTCCTACAGGACATTCAAGCAGACTATGAGAGATTCCCCTAAAGACACGTTTTTTGGATGGTGACACACTGAAATAACATCACCTAAGTCATCCCTCTCCCTGTTATCAGTGCATGGAAAGAGGGTGATCAGGGCCAATGATAAATCTCTCCCTCCTCCTCAGCTGTGCTGAAAACGGTTCAGTCGCCACTGAAGCCGTGGCACATCATTTCTGTGGTGTCAAATGGAAGGTGACCAGGTATCCTGCACATTTCATCTGTCCGACAGATCACAAACCCCTTCTGCACAGCAGGGGCTTCCCTTTTATTGGTGTGTAAAAGCAGCACATCATTTTACAGCCTCACCCAAGAGAAGAGGCTACAAGCCTCCTTGTTTCCTGTTTTGATACAAAAAGAAATGGTACCTGCAGTAATGGTGGTTGCAGAAGACTTTCCACCACCTTGTGGAGAAAGATTTTCTAGGCTCAGACCCTGATCCTGAGAGAAGTAGATTATAGCAGTGTCTTTCATTAGCTAAGCTAAGGGAATAAGAATAGGCAAGTGCTACCAATTATATTTCAACACAAAGCAGTACCCACTTAAGCATAAGCTAAAGGCCACAACTCCATTGTTAACAGGGGTGTTCTCACGGAAAAGCTTTGAACACACTGGGAACATTAAAGAGAAGATGTCTCGCATGTGCAATTACTCAACACATCTTTAAAACTGCAAACACTTGTTCACATGTGGTGAAAATTAGAGCTGTAAGCACTTGGGGAAAAAAAAAATCCCACCTGGCAGGCACACTCTTTTTTATTTTAGAATTTTATAGGAACTCTCAGAGCTTGTTGGTCCAGTGAGAGCTGAACCAAAGTCAATGGAGGAAACTGTGAGAGAAGAAAAAGAAAATGCAGAGAAATGTGCTGGTTTTGTCCTTAGCTCAACAAGTTTTTGACTCACCCAGTCTGGTCCCCCCTCATAAAAAAAAAAAAAAAAAAGAGAAAAAAAAAAGCAAAATAGGCATCTCTAGGTCTAAATATAAATATTGACAGCTCTTTGGCTTCTTTCTCTACTGGCCTGAAATGGCGAGGAGCTTGCAAGCTTTTCCACCCTATCCTAAAGGTGGGTTTGCTCAGCAGCATTCAGCAGGTCTGAGCTGCTCTAGGAAAAATGGAGCAGGCTCCTATAATTCTCTGGGAATTCACTTCTTCTGTGTCATGTAAGGAATAAACATTGGTCATGAACTCCAATAGTCACATAGAGCTAATGTCCACCTCGGACAAGCACCATAGTGGGTACCAAGTAGCACCTATAGCTCACATTCAGCACATTATTTCCATAGGACAAAAAAACTTAACAAATTAATCAAGGAGCTTAGACAAGACCTCAGCCTTATAATAGATCCCCCAGACCATCTTTAAACACACCAAGAACCAGAGTATTCTAGCAATCTGCCAGGACACTATGCCGTGCCTAATAGTTATCACCATAACTTTTCTGAATGTCATTGCAGTGTTCCCCACTATATGCCTCCTGCCACCATCTCAGAGAATATTTATTTCCTTGTTTGGTATCACATGTTAATATTCAATATTCTGTATGTTCCTAATACTATCTTGTCTCTCTATGTCTTGATTTAAGTGCTGAGAGTAACATAAGGACACCAACAACATGGAAAAAACAAATGGGCATTTGGCTCTTGCAATTGCCCTTTTCCCAAGTCAGCTCTAGAAATGGGCTTAGGTGTCCTAGCAGACACCTAAAAGAACACACCTAGAACAGGAAACCATCTTTATTCCATCAAAGGGAGTGTTCTTTATTTCACTGACTATTTGAACTGGAAAATATTTTGGGACTGGAGACAGAGTTATTTAAATAGTCATGAAAATGAAGACTTCAATTTTCCTGTAGCAAAATAAAAAGTAAAACTGTCCATGATGAAATCATACATTTGATCCCTTTTTCTAGGTGGTGTTCAATATCCATGGCCGTAAACAAAGGGTCCATTTCTAGTGTTAGCAGTCAGATGTTTTCTGTAGAAAGGCATTAGTCAGGTAGAGACACCAAGCTCTCGGCTTTGGCAGATACGTCCACGTTAGAGATGCACAGATTACAGCGTGAACTTTTTCCCCACATCTCTTCCATATAAATACTCTGACAAATTCATTAGTGCATCCAGTTCAGCTGGATTTACTACCCCATACAAAATGACACTTTAAGAAGCCTCTTAAGCTTTTTGAAAACTTTGTAAGGAAGTAAAAAGCTATACGGAGCTTAGCTGAGATGAAGACAGGCATTTGGAGCCAAAAAGCATGGAAAGCGTTGACAGTTTAAAGAAATAAGGAAGTTGGAGAACAGACGAAATTTGAGTAATATTTTTTTGGTCCATCCAGAGGCTTGTTACAATTACCCCTTAAACTTTCCTGAGGGACTCATTACAGTCTAGATAGTAATATCTGTCTACCATTGGTCTTCTTTTCTCTCCTCTAATGACAAAATGCTGATAACCAGACATCATTCCAAACACATTTACTTGTAATATAATAAAGTTGGAATTGCATCTGCGGCAGATAGAGGTAATTTGATGGATTATGTTAGCCAGAGAAACTAAAAGTACTGTTTCTGTGTAATATTTTCAGTCTGGAGTGGCATGGGCAATAACCACAGTGATAGGAGAGCTCTAACAGCTACCATGAAACGACACGACTTGTATATTGGGACTAATTAAATGACAAAAAAAGTTAAGTTCTCTACTGTTACTTCTCCACAGTCTGCCACTATTTAAATACATGGTATAGCACACTTAGCTCTATAAGAGGCAGATACTGAGGCTTGTTGGCAAGGCAACACAGTACAAATGCTTGTCCCATGTGAAAGTGCTCTTGTAGCAGTAAAACGAGGCTATACCAGGTTCTTGGGAAATAGCAAGTCCCAACTATAAGCTTTTTTATCTGAGATGTCGGTATAGAAAGAAGAGCTTTAAGCACTGATTCTTTACCGTGGAAATTTCCAAAGTGATGACATACAGAAGGAGTCATGTTACTTCCCCCGAGACTTGTTTGTAATGCCAATTTACCAAATGATGTGGCAATTACATTGAGTTTGGTCACATACAGAATGTGTTCTTGAATGTGGGTATATTGCTAACATCTGTTGTTAGTATTAAGAAAAATTTGCATTGCTGAAAACTAAATCTTGGTTAAAACTGAACCCTTACAGTCGTTAAAAATTAAATAAGAAAATCGGTGTAATTCAGAAATTCTGCAAACAGACAGGGGCCCTCTGTGTTGGCTCATTCATTCACTTTACAAGGTTTAAATGTAAATAGATCACAAGACTTGATATTATGCAATGCCAGGAGAAATCCCATGCCTAACCAGCAAGAAATTTTTTTTCCATGTGACATTTACTCTGAAGATTGTGGCTTAGAAACTAATATCAGGCATACTGAAAGATTTTGAAAATATATCTCTGCAAAACAAATTGCACCAAAAAAAAATTGTTCCACTGTCATTGTAAGAACCTTATAAATGGATCTTTGCAAATAAAAAACAGGGAAATCTCTGCATCAGCAGTGGTCACATTTCATTGCTTTTATTTCTTTTCTGTTTTTTCCCATGTCCCACTGTGTTCTTCTACATCACTCTTTGCAAATAGCATCTCTTTAATGGAGGCTTTTGTAACAGATTTAATTAATTTCTGGTGTAACACATTACAGCTGTTCCTTCTAACTGTGACAATTAAGTTGCTGGTCACCTAACGTCTTTTAGTTGTCCTCAGCTTCCAAACAAATTCTGAAAAAAGAGGTATGGTACAGTTTACTGAACAGAACATGGGACTGACATCCTGACTGTCACTACAAGAGCAGGGTATGGCAGAGGGTATATGTGCCCTGCAGTTCCTTGCAGGAGAGGGAGATGGATATAAGAGGCGCTGGCAGTGCTGGTTGCACGGGCCACTCTGTGCCCTGGCATTCCTTCCTCTCTTTCCTGGGATGTGAGCTGCTGCACAGACCCCTGTACGACAAGCAGGACAGGCTAAGGAAGGCTCGGCTCAGGCTTGCCACATGATTTTATCCTTGCCTTGGTTATGCATATCAGGAAGACACTGTACCTCTTGGCAGGCTGTAAAATTGCTGCTTCTGGATACTACTTGCTCCTTAGCATTCATAAACTTTATTAGAGGATTATCCGTAACTTACTTGCAAAGAGCAGAGCACTTCATGCTGGTTCAGGACAATTATACCAGGAAGCCATATACCAGTGTTTTTCTAACACTGACAGCAGTCTACCCAGTGGGCCAGGGAGCCCAAATCACTGCTGCCATTGCACAATTACTATTGTGCAAACCTATGGTATTCACCTTTGACAAATTATTTAATAATTTTAAAATAAATGTATTATAAAAAGGTTTTTAAATTATATTTCCACAGTTTTTTTCATTTATTCTCACAAGTATTTATTCAAACCCTGATAGAATAACTCAGTACTTGAGTTGAGAATTGCTGCCAGCATCCCATCTGAGTACCAACTTGTACCACTGTGCCAGTGTATTTCATTCAGGCTGTTCATCCCAGGCCAGCAAAATGACTGACTGTCTCCCTGAACCACATCCCTGCAAAGGTACAGCTCCCAGTTTGAAATGCACACCGCTCCGAAGCTGCAAGGCAACCGCACAGGTTATTACAACAGAACGAAACGGAGTCTGGAGCAGGGAGAGACACACCAAGGGCAGGAAAAAGACCCACTGTACAAATTTTGTTCATGAAGTCAAAGACAAATGAATCATTCTCAAACAGTAGACATCTAAAGGTTGGATGGAACAATTTCTAAATATTAGTCAGACCAAAAACAACACACTGCTGAAATAATGAGGGTATATAACAAACCAACAAAAGCCAGGAAATTCAAAGCTGAGGCTAAAATTCCACTCTTAATTTAGGACTGTTTTCTTTTTTAAAGAATACTGTTCAAGTTGGTTGGGGCCATATAAGGTTGTTTTCTTAAGGTTTTACAAAATACACACAAGTTGAAACTTTCTGCTCTTTTTTTTTTTATTCCCCTGCAAACAAAAAAAGAATAAAACATTAGGGGTTTGAATTTTAGATGTGTTACTCATATAACTCTAAGTTTCAGTCACAGACCGAATCTGCATCATGCCGGGTTACAAAACACAGACTAAAGCCCCTGTCCCTGGCGTTTAAGATCAGAATGACAAAAGGCAGCTGATGAAAGCAGGACGGGGAGAACCAGACCTAACGGTGTTGTTGCAGTAAAGATGCATCAGCAACACAGTTGCCTGCACAGGGGATTTAAATGCCAGCAGCGATTCTCAAAATGGGCAGGAAGAAATGCAGGTTATAGCAGCAGACGTGTAACCTTTCTTTGAAGAAAGATAAGGTCTTTCTTGCTAGCATAGACTCAGGGTTTAGTAGAAATAGGTACTATATAATACACTGCAAACTCCAGAGGGGTACTTATATATTGGCCATCTCCTATGCCGAGAGGGAGGAAAGAAAACAGTTGAACCATTCTCCATTCCTCTTTTTGCTCCTGGGCTGGAGTAAAGGAATCTTGTTTGTATTTACTTTACAGTCTCCAGGCTGATTTGTATTTATATAAGGCCAGACACAGGCATGTTTACTCATGTTGAGTAGCACATTAGTTTGCAAACAGTCCCAATGAATTCAGCAGGGCTGCTCGTGAACAGCATGAATTATGCCAGGAGAACCTGACTCCAGCAGGATATCTCAGAGATCTAACTAGAAAAAGTGATTTGTCTTTCTTTTTCTTTCTCCCCAGACATAATCACCACTTGATACGGCTGTACCAATTACAGAAACTGGGTTTTGCTGAAGCACAAGGATGCATTTCACCCAGCAGCATTACAAGATCAAATCCCTGAATGCCAGAAAACGACCGCGGGGGAACGCCGACCACGGCAGCAAGCTGAGCATCCCCTCGGCAGCCCTCTCCCCCCATGGAGAGCATCTCCGGCTCTGTGCTCAGAGGGGCTACAAAACCCTACACGAAGGGGTCCTTCCCTCCTGGGCACAGTCACCGCTTCGGCCTGCGCTCGCTTGGTTCCTCCGAGCTTTCTGCGACTCCCGCCGAGCTGCTGCCGCTGGCTGAGGCTGTTTGCTTGCTCTGAGCACAGAGGGCGGTGCTGGCGAGCTGTCAGCCGCCTGTGCGAGGAAAAGATTTACGAAAAGGAGAAAAGTTTGTCGTCTAGCTCTGTATTTTTTTTTCTACCACCACCAAGAAAGCCACAATGAAAGCCATTAAGATAGTAAGGCTAATATGTCAGATTTAGCCATCTCTAATATTCCTTTTTTTTTTTTCTTCCCAAATAGAGAGTTGCTGAAGCGTAAATTTTGTTAAGAAAACAAATTTTGCATCACTGCTCCAGACCTGACATTGTTATTGGGCTGACTTGACAATGACATTGAAAAACATCAATTCTTTGACATTTTAGAAAAAGAATGGGGAGTTTGCAATTAGGTTTCATTTTTAATTATAGAAAGGTTTCAGAATAAAAGAATATATGATGTGTCCTGAGGCTACCTGCATATTTCACTATCGAGTTACTGCTAATTTAGCCATTGAAATGCAAGAAGAGAGCTCTTGCATATAACAACATGAAATGTCTGTCTTAGTCTATCATTCATTTGGCTCTGCTCCACAGAACAAGAAGTGCTTTTCATTCAGGTGTGTTTATGATGAGTAAACTTGACCAGATGTTAAGTCTCCTTTGTATTTTAAAGTGTTTTATGGCTCACATTAGTCAGCTGGAAAAGGGCAGATCATTTATATTCCCCTGTACGTTTTTTCAGGTTCAAGCTTCCCCAAAGGAACATGGAACTATATGAAAATATATAGAAGGAAGAAATGAACTATTGCAAATGTAACAATGTACAGCACAGAACTGAAAAAATTGCTCTGATGAATTCTGTAAATATTGAATGTTATGAGACCACATGTCCAACGCTTTATGTGTAAGAGCAGACTTCTTCCACTCCCTTGCCCACATGGGAGATGAGAGCAATAATTGAAAGCATATTCTCTTCCTTGTAGAAACAGTCCTGATGATACACATAGGTGAGAAAACAGCCATTGGCTTTTCACACACACTAACACACTAATATTGCCATATTTGAAGGTTCAACTCTCTAGATGTCATTATTAAAGAATATTAGAATACACATCTCTAAGGGACTCAGCTCTTTTTCCCTACAGAATAAGTCACTGGTATTACAAAAGTAGTTATGGAATTTCAAGGAATACAAAAAGTTGAGCTACAATTTTCAGAGGAATTTTGACACCCAGGTGCTCTAAAAATGTTTGGCAGCCCTGAAATTTCATCCTTACTTCTGAGCTCGAATGCTTTGCTGCTCTGGGAGAGTCAGCACAATGGAGCTCAGAGCGTGCCCAACTCAAACCGCACGGAGGGGAAATGCAAAGCCTTTACCTCAACTCAACCCTTGCGTGAGGCTCTTGCAGGGCCAGGAGTAGGTTTAACCTGGGTGCAGTGGGATGTCCCCATGTTGTACATGTGTTGGCTCATGAGGTAGGAGAGAGAGTCCCCTCATTCCTCGCACCTGCAACAAACTCATGCAGAGCTAAGCTGGGGACATAAATCTTTGGAAGGATAACACCAGCAAGTAAAGGTGTTATGTTGAGGTCTTACATCTTACCTCTGTGAGACCTTAAAACCACCACTTCGTTGTGCCCATGCTGCAAGCTGCCCAAAGCTGTGACGGTGCTCGCGCAGTGCCAAGCAGAGGTAGCATGCTTTGCCTCTCCCCGCGGTGTCAGCACGGGCTCAGTGCCACACTAACCACAGCGATGTGGCACTTGGTCAGCTCAGACTGTGGGTAAAGTGAGTGCACATCTGCTCACAATGTGCCATGTGAGCATGTCCTCATGTCTGCTGCTCAGTCCTACAGTGTACGAAATGTCTCACTTTCAGTAAGGTTACCATGTGGCTGTGGGACATGGAGACCCTCATAGCCACGCTTACTGGGAACGTTTAAGGCCTCAGTTCCATGAAACTTCAGAGATTTCTATAGTGCACAGCAGATTTCCATCATGTGGGGGCCAGGAACAAGATATTTTCCTTTATTGCTGTGAAAATTATGCTAACAATATAATACTTCAAAAATTTTTCTCATTACAACTGTGGGGACCCATGACCAATTCAGATCCCTTTGTATGTTAGTGCTTGAGAAATCAGCACAATTAATGGGATTATTACTTAATTATTGCTACTGGAATTTCTTCAGTACTGTGGCTGGAGAGGCACTTTCTAGCCCCCAAATAATTTGCATTTTAGACACTTCATTGTTACAAAAAGAAGTTGAGGGTAGAAAAACTACCTTTGAAGTTAAAGCAAAAAGCAATTTTTTTTCTTGCTTTATGTATACAAACTACTGTAAAAAAAGTCTTTAAAAGAACCTGACTGGTAGGAGGCAAAGCCTTCCTCCAGGTAATTTTCGAGGGTTCTGATGTCTTTTCCAGCCACTGATCCCTTACAAACACAAATTGGTGTACTGCTCACCTAAGCTGGGACCAGGAGCATCCCAGGAAAAGCAAGCGTTCACAACAATATGTTGAAAAGAGCTTTACCTACATCCTAACCACATGGATCAATCAATAAATAAAGAATAATGTAATACAAATAAATCTTAGGGGATTATAAATTAATTTACACAGATTAAATAACTATTGAAGACAAATTAAATGAAAGGGATACTAATCTGTATCTTAGGCAATAATAACAGGTGTTCCATCTATTAGGGGAAAATCTTATTTAACTTACGTAAATTGCAGAAACTAAATTATTTGCAAGCATCTCTGCATATCTACAACGCAGCATGACTTTGTTGAGGTAAGACATGGATGTTCTATTGTTCTAGTACGTATGATATCCTAAGTGCTACATCAGCTAACATTTTTACCGTCTTATTTTCTTATCATTTAGCACCTAAAGTGTTAAAGGTCACAGGACTGATCTACCCCCAAGGGCTAGAATTTTCAGATTCACTCTAGTATTTTAGCTTTTTGTATTCCTAAAATTATTTAATCACCAGTAAGGCAATAGAGATAAACTTCTAGGGAAGAAGCCATCAGGTTGCTGCAAATTGTATTCATGATGACAAGTGACCTTTCGGGATATTTTATCTAGTAAATAAATAAAACCAATTCTGGTACAACAATCCAAACAGTCAGAAAAAAATTTGCATGCTGGCAGTAATATAGGTGATGATATGGAGAAAGATGAAAGAAGATTAAGTTTTAACTTGAAATATTTCAATAGTTACCCATTCTGCAGAAACATTTTGACAATTTAAGCATATCGTTTCTTGTTCCTTTGATCTTAGAAAGGTTGACTCTCAAATTAGGGCTTTATTCTCTTTTTGTCTGCTGTTGAAGAAAAGTTATGCAAATTACAGGGTCTTAAAAGCTTGGTAGAACCAAGGTTATTACTAGACAAAAAGCAAAATTAGCATCCTTAGTTGCTCTCACATAGGCATCGAGGACTTTTGAACCTGAGGAGAGTGAGAACAAAGAATTAAGAGATGATGAGCTAATCTCTGAAAACACATCAAGGAGAGAACAAAATGCAGTTGTCTAATAATCCCATATTTCTCTGGGGTTTTTTGAGATGGTTCTAAAAGGTCTTTAGCTGTTTTCTCATACAGAGAAATCCTTTCTGGAAGGGTCTACCGGTGAGAAGCGGTAAGAAATATCCCTTTCTGTTTCAGGTGCTCTAAGGCAGGATCTGTAAATTGGTGCTTCAAATCCATCAGAGAAGTAGTAGTAAAGATCAAGGACTAAATAAAAACAGTGACCTTTCTCATCCAATTCAGACATCTAGAGAAGCATTTAGCTATTACGCTACGTCTTATGTCAAGAACCAGAGGTTTGAGCATCATAACATCACCTACATTAACACTACAGATGTTTGGGAACGGCTGTCAGTCACGAGCTGGTACTGCTATTATCCACAATGTACACAGTGCCACTACCTTGTTCAGAAATGCAGTAGAGTTCCCTAGGGCATTAGACGAGAAAAATAGCAGTTTTACAGCCTGCCACCTTTGAATCCCACACTCAGGCCTCCTAACTTTGGTAAACATGTTACAACATTCTTCTTATTTGTTTCTTCTGTTTATTCCACGAGGGAGTAAATCTCTTCAAAGAAAACAAAAAATAATAAATACCATCAAACTAGAATTTACTAGTCTTATTGCTATTAATTTTCTACGGTTTGCATGAGCTTTTGAGATCTATGATTGCTATTAAATGTAACAAAGGTGACCTGGCAGAAGGTCCACCCACCAATCTGCACAATGGAGCTATAGCACTGAGAATACATTATTATTTCCCTTTTAATATTATAATTTTATTAACTTAAAGAACATGCTTTGAAATGGTGCCAGGAATTTGCATTAAATCCCTAAAATGAATAAAATGAGCAAGACAGAGATGCAGGTCTTAAGTAGTTCTGCGTTGCCCCAAGATGAAAGCATTGAAACTTTGGACCCTTTTGAGACTGCTTGCCTCCAGCCTGTGTGCGAGGGATTATGGGGAAAAGTGCTTTGCTTATTCCCACTGGTCTATAAGTTGTTGGAAAGGGAGAATAACTTCTGATGTGGTTCAGCACAAATGCTTATGAGATGACTGCAGGTCATTTTTAGGTCATGGACTTGCTGAGGTAGTTTCATGTTCATTAGAAGGCTAACTCACAGATATAGATATTATAAGAATAGAGCGAAGCTTATAGATGGAATTTGTTAGAGGTATTCACATGAAACCAATACCAAGGGTAGCACTACTGGATCCAGCAAGTTCAGATGTTAGTAAGATTAATATGCCCTGCTAGAAATATAAAACCCATGTGTGATTGAGTGAATATGCACATAAGGTAAAAGTAGCCACAGTATAGATGTGAATGATTCAGAAGATGCACTAGAATACCCTAGATGAAGACGCACTTTCCAGCTATTTATTATTGGTCAGAAAGGTGGGGAACATCTGCTAGATTAAAGCCATTCTGCTCAAAGGAAGATAAACTATGCAAGGTTCACGTAACTTCCCCTTGCTGTGGCTGGTATAACAGTCCTTCATGCACAGTCCATACTTTAGAATGTGTTATAAGTATTGCTGTCAACATTGCATGATATAGACTTTGTCTATGCTGAGTACTGAGGGTGCTCTGCCATGTTCTCTGCATGGAGACGTTCTCCGATAGGTCAGACTAGAGACTTGGCCAGATCATACTGTGGCTGACTTATAAGACACATGTTGGGGCTTCCTTTTCATGGACTGTCACTTAATGTGAAAAACCTGCTCTGTACCCAGATTTCCCTCTGGCATGAAGTCAGGACACATCAGGATGCTGCAGGTCTACTGATCTTAGCAGCCAGAAAAAATCCTTCTACTCAAGAAGAGATCAAATCCACAGCAAACTAAATTAATTAATAAATTCCCAAATCAATCAAATTAGCAAATTAGATGACAAAACAATTTTTTAGACTGGAATGTGCACGCCAACATGTAGCTACTAGTTCACTGACATTTCCACAGTGTTCGGTACTCCAGCTCCGTGAAACCAGAAACCATCCAAATTTGCGTTGTTCTTTCCAAGTCTCATCAGACAACCACAAAACTAAGTCACTTTGTATTCATTTGAAGTGTAACACAGATACTATGACATCTGTCATGAATGCAAAATAGCAAAATACATCATTTACTCCTATTAGATATTTATAACTTGTACAGGGCTGATATTGTGTGAGCAAGAGTGATAATAATTTGTGATGTAAACTGATATGAATGCTAACATGTGCAAAACCCAAAATCCTTAACAGTAACGCATTTATGAATGGATCAAAATAGAAAAGAAGAAAAAAAAAAATAGTCTGCCTGATTCTCCTGAAATGTGGCTAACACAGAACCACTGACTCTCGGGTAGCTGTTCTGGGACATTGCTGTCTCACAGGAGGCACGATGAACAGCACAGCCATAAGAAAGTAATGAGTGTGTGTGCGTCAATTCAGCTGTTTTCCCAGTAGCGTCTTCTGGGAAACGTTTACAAAAAAAGGCAAATAAATTGATTATTTACAGATTATAAATAAATGATTTGATAAAACCACGGATTAGTTCGCTCATCATCTGGCATAGTTATTTTCCCCTGTTTTGCACACATACTGTGGGTCAGTATCCGAGCAGGCAGTACCAGTGTGATTCCTATTACATATATTTTCCAACCATTCAGCAGTACTAGGTCCTAAACATTTGGTCATACTTTCTAGGAAAACTACGTCCCAAATACTCAATCATACTTTCTAGGAAAACTAAGGACAAAATGGGAGGTTGTCAGTAGCTACACCAGCTTCAGTGTTTTATTGTGACCAAACTGCAATTCAAATCTCTTCCTTTGAAGCCTACAAGAATGACAAGCACAACTAACATTTTTATGGAAGTCACTTTTGTGGTTGATCTACAATATTATTTGTAAAGTAACATTATGGAGAGATAATAATTTCAATAATTGTCTATAAGACTGAATTCTGTAAACCTACTACTGAAGTCAGGAGAACACTTTAAATAGTTTGAACTGACTTTTGAATGACTATGATTTTGCCACCAGTTTTAGCCACTGTCCGTGTGCCGTTCGTTTGGAGTGTAAATAAAACTCACATCCTAAAGAGCCTATTTGTATTCTATTCTTTTACAGCAGACATGTAATTTGTGTGATCATTAATTTTTAAGTGTTCATTAATGAAATATATCCTTGTCCAAAGGTAATAAATGGATTAATAGCTGGGATAATGAAAATTCTGGCAAGACAAGAAAATATCAGGAGGGAGACAGAAGAAGGGGAAACTCGACAAGTTAATGATCCATTAAAGTAAATCCTGGGTCAGTTTAGATCGTGCATGGTTCATTACTGTATAATAAATTTAATTGATAGCCATAAAAACCTAGGAGGAAGCAAGAGAGCTTTTGGTTAAATTCACTGGGTAGACATCTAAGATGTTTTTGAAAGATATTCAGGTGTATCTTATTGTAAGAAAACTTTCTAGTGTTAAAAGAATTTAAGTACACAAATGAAAGCAAAACACCAGCTTTTAAACTAGTGGCTGGCTGACTGTGTCACATAAGCAGCCACCTATGCGTGTTCAAGAACCCCAGAAAAAAGAAGTAAGAAATGGGAAAAGTCCCATTATGCCACTGGTTACGTTTAAAACAATAGCATAATAAGACTTGATACACAAAATATAATTACATATTGGGAAAATAAATGGTGTAGTTTGAGATAGAGAGAAAAGTCGAGGTACACTTCCAGATGAGGTCTTGGCTGGAGGGTTGCTGTACGCTTTACAGACCTGCACCACAGATTGCTGCTGATGCAGTTAATGGGCTGAATGTGCAGTTCAGGCTGGGACTTAGATTTGGTCATGTAACTTTTCCCACTGGGATCTCAACTGGAGAATGTGTTTATGTCTCCAAATAGTATTTGAACAGCACAGAGATTACTGTGTAACCACCAACAATGTTGTTCTAGAAATGACAGTTGCACAGCTGAACTCTGCGTTGCATGAGATGGGCTTACTGCAGCAACCCCAACGCCCTTGCTCACCGATAAAGTGCACTTTGCAAATGTACCGAGGTGTGTACTAAACACTAAGGCGAGTTCACGCATGTTTAATCTGAGAGGAACAGATACACAATTGCATTGAGATCTCTTGTCCTTGCATGCATTTTCAGATTCTCCTCTTTTCTCCAAAGCTCCAAGTTTTGGAAATGTTTTCCAGGTCCAGGACTCAGATAGGTCCTGAGCTCTCATCAGCAAACACCCGCTGTAGGTATATTGCTGACATAGTAAAGTTTAATCAAAAATATATTCCCAAACACTGCTAGTGAAGCAACACAAAAGTCAGAATTTTTTTACAGCTCCAGATTGTTCTCATGGGCATTTAGTTAACATTATGAAAGCCACACTTGGTTAAATTACTTTTCTTTCCACGACCACATTAAATTATTTACGTATTTACAAATCAAGATGCTTTTCCTCTGTTGCAGACACAAGCCCTATCCAGCAACAGACTATGTAATTAGAAAAGAGCTAACCAACGTGACCTTGAATATGTGGAGCATATATTTGTTTGACATAATGGTTCTGTTACCCAGCCATCCAGCAGGACTGAAAGACAGCTAAGGGTACAGTAATGAGGACATATTTTTAAGCATCCACTTTTCTTTTAAGAGATGCTGCTTGGCATGAATTGTGGGACTACCTAAAAAGGCTCAGTTTGGAAGAGGGACCCGATATATTATAACAAAGTGAGGTCTGAATAACAGGAAAGGATGGGATAAGATTTTAAGGACTTTGCTCCCAGGGAGTCTGAGGCTGCTACAGCAAGGGACTCTGGGCAGGCAGACTGGTACAAAAACAGCCTGTGGAAAGGTAGGATTGCAAGTAACTTCAGCAAGGAATAGTAAGACAACAGAGAAAATAGCCTTGGTCAAAGAGTAGGGAGGAAAATCAGTGGTCAGATCTTATGCGCACTTAATTGCTTAGGAAATGATCAAGGAACTTGTGAAGCTGGGGACTAAAACTGGCCCACAGCTCCATTCATCTGCCCCATGTCCTCATGATTATTTTTTCCTCTTGGTACACATGTGTATTACTGTGAGGTCTGCCAAGAGTGTCTGAAAGGCTCATTCAGCCCTTAGCAAGGAAAACTTGGCTGAGGGCCACATGGCTGCTTTTGCAGGAAAGGAAAAGCATAAGCTCTCCTGGAAGGCTGCAGTAGACCTGTAGACGGCTCAAACTGAAATTTCAGATCCAAGCCCCAAAATGCAAGTCCTGAGTGCAGATTGAGAACACCCCACTCCCAACTAATTTTAATGCACCTAATTAAGAGGGAAATGAATTAAATTCTAATTTTCACAGCTTGTGAAAAAATTTTATTTATTATATATAGGGTCAATTATGAATCGTGTCTACTAGTTGACTGAGGATCAGAATGAAAATTCTCTCTGCCCCCTAAAGCTTATCTCACCCCTGCACAATGCATTATGTTGGAGGTGGGAGAGATCTAAGTAAAAACTGAGTGGAAGTTTAGTTCTGCCTTACAGTCTGCTGGGAGGCACATCTGAGCTGGTGGAAGAGCTGCTGCAGTGTTCTGCAATTACAGGATCCAAAACAAGATGAAAGGAGATGAGACTTTCTACAGTAGGATGTTCTTGGGCTTTTGCTCAGACCTGGACCTAACACCACAATCTCAAGTGATTATACTGAAATACAACCCCAAGGAAAATAAAGTGTATAATTTTTCAGTCTTTAAATAAAATTGCCCAGATTGATAGAATACATTCTGATCCAAAAATCATTTATATTTCAAGTCCAAAATTATATGAAATACCAGTGTTTAATAATTAACATATGTAATCAAAGTACTTAAAAGTACTAAGTATGATAATAAGTTTTACATTTTGATGAAGGAACAAAAAGATTACTAGCGACACATAACACTCGGTAATTCAATGTGTCCTCTTGTACTGTTTCTCCTCATAAAGAATTGGCAAAAGCTATTTTTAGCATAAGTATACTAATAAAATATGACTTTTATACATATAGAGATTTTGAAATATGTATTTCAGAATTTTAGAGATATATATAATGGGGTTGCTTTCTTGCTCGTACCCTGATTGATCCAAGCACATGATCACACAACAGAGTCTTTGTTATATTTTCAGTAAGAGCTATTTATATCTCGAGACACCTCACTAGGTAGCACTTTCTGTGTTACCCCTTCCCCAGTTTCTCGTGAAGCACTACATACTTTGTGACTTCTGTATAAGGTCCTTACCTATATATACACACACTGTATGTTTTATAGATGCCTATAAATTTGCAAGTGAATATCTGTTCTATCAGTACAGATCATTGTGACACCCTTATGATCACTCTGCAGTGAAGATTTTGCATTAAACTAAGCAACAGAAGTTCAGAATAAAGCCTGAAGTAATGGAGAGGTTTTAGATTGATCTCAGTATTACCAGAATTTGACTGAATATAGAGCTTTTTTTGTTGGTGTAGGTCAAATCAGCTTTGACCTATTTTTTTTTTTATTTTCAATAATTTGTATTCAGTAAAGGCTGTGCCAAAATAAACCCAAAAAGTACAATGATTGCTTTAATGTATTATTTCTAAAGCTGGAATTTGGGGAAAAAGAAAATGAGCCAATGAGCAAACAACTTTTTCCTGTTTTTTTTATTCTACTACATAAGGTGCATTAACTTAACTGGCCTTAGTTAAATATAACCTACTGCAGTTCCAACAGACTGAATCAGCCTGTTGATTTTTAACAATGGGCATTTTGCAGGGTTTCTTCCCTTAGAATGGTGGGATCGGTATTCAAAAATCAAGGTGGAGGAAACACTAATTGCCTTAAGAATTCTAGCAAACTCCATTACAATAATAACTCTGTATTCAAAAATTTCCTATTAAAAAAATTACCAATTAGAAGGGTACATTTGAAAAGAAATGTAAATAGCTAAAGATAATGCCAGGATTAATACCTCTTTCATTACCTTCCATTAATTTCTCCTGAATATGACTAGTGTATAATTACTCTAACCTTTTACACTCACTTGCTCTTAAAATAATCCAAGCCCCTTCCCAAGCCAGAGTATCTCTACAAAGGATGATAAACAGGTGAGGAGACGTGTAGTGATGGAGTCCCTCCATCTCTCCCCCCCTCCTACTCCATCTCTGTTCAGGGGCAGGAACTAACTGGGCTGGCACGACTCAGCCACTCTCTTCCTCTGTGATGACCACGAACATGAAAAGCATGGGGAAACCCTGCTCTTGGTTTCTCTGTAACATACAAGGAGACCCTGCTCTTGGTTTCTCCCTTTCCAGTCCATGCCAGTCTTGCTGTGGGAACTGCCTGCTCGGGTGGCATCAGGGGATGCCTTCCTCACTCTTCCCACACCTGCTATGAGAAGCACAGGTACCTAATTCAGAACTAGCTGGAAGGTTTGCATACATTTTAATTTATCCTTTGTTGCTGCTCAGATGGGATTAAAGGTTTCTAACTGCTTTTTTTCCCATGGGTGCTCTCATGATAAATGTGTTAAAGATAGTGAAACACTCAGATACACAGCAAGAAAAACAATAAAAGAATTTATATTAACATTTCTATCTGTGTAACTAGAATTCACATGGCGGGGGGGTGTCACACACATGAAGAAATCCAATAAAGAACAAATTATTCATGAAAAATTATCTTTTTTTTTTTCCCCCAAATGAAGTGTGCATTGAAAGTACACAATGGTTGCATTGTTATGGTACCATGTGTGCATACAGTGTTTGCACTAGTGAAGTATTGGAAATGTCTCCAGAGGACAAGATCTCTGTTCATTGTATAGTCAAGTTCTAGCTGTGCTGCCAAAATTCCATTTCACAATGATTTACCAAATTCTGGGGGCCTAAGAAACAAAATCAAAAACAAATTCAGATTTTCCCTGAACTGAAACTTGCTTTAAACAAAGTGGTGGTATAAATATTCACAGACATCATCAAGCAATGCAGAACCTAAACTAACGGGGAGATCGCAATATGATAAAATGTTTGATCATAGCTGCTGGATCTTATCCCAAAGGTTGTTTCCAGGAGATAATCTGTAACATCTCCTCAGGTTTTTGGTACAATTATCCTTAATGTGCATTGAAGTCCATTTCCAGTATGTTAAAAAAATTTGGTTGGCTTTTGGTTCTTTGTTGAAAGAATGTCTCATTGCTTTCCTTCTTCAACAGAACATATTAAGCACAGGGAAATTGTGCAGGGCTACAGCAATTTTCATTTACTTCTGGTATCAGAGGCTTAATGAACTGGTGAACCCACCAGTGTTCCCACTAGCCCTGGCAAGGACCTGACCACCTGGGCAGCCTCAGCCCTGGGCTGACTGTACGCGCATACATCCTACGGTACTAATCTTCTCCAAGGATGTAAGGAAGGATGCAGAATGGCCTTCTTTTATAAAACACTCAGCCTGTTGTATCCCTGGAGCAGGCAACCTCATGAGATCTGCTCTTTATATCCCTTGACTTTAATGAAATAAGAAGGCTCATTGTATAAAATAGTGTTAAACATACCTTTCTTTCCAACTACACCTCTATGAAAGATGAAAAGAAGTACTGCCAGCTCTTAGATAATTGCCCGTGTTATGAGCCTTCAGCCCCTTTTTAAACAGGAATTTAGCCATTATCAAAGGTCAGCTTTCAGGCTTTCCACTGAGAAGTTTATAAAATACCTATAAAGCCAAATTTTAGTTTGTGCTAAACCTATGTTAGGCAAATTTAATAAGAAACATTTTGAACAGTCATGTACTGCTGGGTCCCAGATGATTTTCTTATGGGACTAATGCAAAAAAATGATTGCCTCTTAAAATCCTTCCTGGGCACGTCATTCTTGCTGGTACTTAGGCCATTTATTGAAAAAGGTTAATGTGAATCATTTATCAAATGTGCATCACAACTATTTTCACTGTATCACTGTTCTTTTATTAGAGAAATATCACACTAGACTATAGATAGATGTGTAAGTCGTTGCTGTATGACGTGAGGAGGAATACCTCCAAACAGAAGATTATTACATTATCATAAACAACATCGGGATAGAACTGTGAGGCCAAAGGACACATCATTTTAACGGTATTTGGGTGCCTAAACTCCCAAGCTGGCTTTAAAAACCTGAAGCCAGAACGCTGCAGAGATCAGACTAGGACACAGCATGTAGCAGGGGGAGGTTTGAGAAGCCCGCTCTGATCTGAGCTTCTCTGAAGTCTGTTGTTCAGCCTCAGTTCCAAGGTTTTCACTTCAGTCCTTATATAGGTTCTTTTTGCATCTAGTTACCCTTACTATCAATATATTGCAATTTGTGCATGTTTTGCAACTCTCTGGTACATACAAGCTAACCGTGTATATTGTTGTGTTGCTGTGGGTGTTGCTATGATGCAACAATAACTTCTAAATTATTTTTATTAAAACATTCACTCAGTGAAATATAACACGGATGAAAATTGTTCTGAAATATGGCAATATAGGCAGTATCCAAAGGGATAAATAATAGCTGTTTCCTAGAAATTGGATAACCCTGGCTCCGCTGGAAGAGCAGTATAAACACGCTAAACTGGGAATTAATGAAAGGGTATGAATCCAGACCAATACATATGACAACAATCAAAAGTAAGTAGGCTCACAGGAGCACTGAAAAGGGCAGTGGGCAGAACAAAGTGCCGGAAGAGCACCCAGCTGTGATGCCAAAGCCCAGAAAGCCAGCAGATACAGTCACGGTCTTGTGGAGAGGAGAAATAGGAAAATCCATAGAATAGGTTGTGGATACACAGTGTGCTGAGAAAGCATTTTCAACATACTTTCCTGCAAGCAGTATTAATTGAAAATATTCTACATACTTGTAGAGGTGGAGTGAACAGGTCTGGAAAATTTCCAGGACCTCTAACCATGAAGTGCCCATAAACACAGGGGTCTTTGGAGACCCTGGATGTGGCTGCTGTTCTGCTGACTGTGCCCTTCCTGAGTACCTCATTTTAAAAGTTCAGGCTGTAATTATCCCCCATCCTCTTTCCTCCAAATAGTGTAAATTCTGGCTGTATGGTTGGGAAGTAATATTATTTCACATTTTTATATGGCATTTTACATGTCTCAGGCACTGAGAAGACATTGATTCAGCCTGACAGGACTGCAGTGAAGTTGGTGGGTAATTATTACTCTTATCCTCTTGCAAAATACTGGAGAATTGAGGAGAATTGTCCTCGGAGAGTATCCAAGCCAGAATGAGGACTCGGGGATGTGGAGGACCACCTGTGTTCATCTAGGCAAACCAGCTCTTGGACTGAGGAGGAGACAGGGAAGGAGAGGGGCTGCAGAGAGTGTGAGCTCTGCTGGAAGGGCTGAAATATTTTTCTAGATATAGCAATTTAAGGATAATTCTTCAAACTTCTGTTTTCTTTTTTCTCTCATTTATGACTCACACAAGGCTAATTGCATGGCGATGTTCTGTTATTATACAGTTATGGGACTGTTTAGTATGTCTTTTTAAAAAAAATAAATCATAAATGTGTGTTGAACCTGGAAAACCCTGTAAGCTATAAAGTTCACAAAACTACTCCTTTATGTGAGTGGGGTCTGCCCATAACTTGATGAATGTATTGCCAGATTGAAAAGGAAAAAATCTTTAGTATGGCAAAAACTATGACGGTTCATATGACTTGAATTAAATTCAGATAATAACCATACTTGGCTCACTGGTGTTTGGAAAGAGAGTTCGAAATTCTCCTCAGAGACATTTCTTAGCTTAACTTTAAATGAGAGCTATGACTGACTACTCCTTTCAAAGTGGAAGAAAAAGAGTTCAACATATTTAAATCCTTTACTAGAGCCTCTTGCCTCTTTCAAAGTCTATTTCCTTTTAAAATGATATTTATAGATAAAAGGGGGGGATGAGAGCAAGGGAGATACACATCTGCACAAAAATGCTCATCTATCTGTGTATCACACTCTATAAATATACACATTATAAAGAAAGATATATTACTCTGTGTGTGTCTGTGGACAAGGCATTTCATTTTGTCTGTATTTACCCAACCATTTGAGCAGGCAAGTTCCTGAGCACATACAAAGGCACTGCATTATTGCAATTTTTGCACTTGCCCCGATAATAAAAATCTTTTGAAATCCATAGCAAAATATTAAATCTGATTTTGAACAGTATCACTTGTTAGTCAATTCATGTGAACACATTGCATTGAAGCAGTAGCCACACTAATTGTTTTCTGTAATTAAGGTCTGGCAGCTGAGAAAAGCGCAGTGGGAAGGAAGAGCCAAACCAACGTGATGCTATAAACACACTCCCAGTATAACTTAGCGCAGCCTCCAGGAAGCTGTAATTTATGTTGGCAACAACAGTTTCAGTGAGACCAGAGATCAGAGACATGCCATGTGCTTGATCAGCCCCTTCCACCACTGATATTCCCTCTTTTCTTAAAGTTCTCCCCAAAAGGTGGTCTATCCAAGGATTTTCAGGTGAGGGAAATCTTCAGCTCTCCTGTTTGACAGACTCAAAGCTGTTTTGTGGTAGAGGCAAGCTATTAAGATTTGCTTCTAACATTAAAATGCACCACTGGCACCAAATTGGTCTCAGATCACAATGTCTGTTGTAGTTACAAAGGGTTTAGTAACAGTGAGAAAAACAGACTACTTATAATGGAAGACATTGTTTGTCCACAATCACGCTATTTTCCTGTTTTACATGCATGGAAATGCATAGTTTCCCTTACTACATTTCACCAGATCCTGCCAAAATACTTTACAAGCAAGTAAAGTAAAACAAACCATGAATAAGAAAATAATTCCTTTAAAAACAAAGCCAATTGTGTTAGAATTTATATATATGTGTGTGTGTGTGTATTTCTCACACAATACATTGTGTTAAATAAACAACTTGTATTGCTGGCGTTTTGAAGTGCTAAGTTATGAACACAACACCATCTCCTCAAATTTATGCGTATTTTTTCTCTTTTTATTTTTACTAAATAACCCTTCCTCAACCCTGAATGGTACAGATGTGTTTCAGCAACTGTCCTTGCTTTCTCTGTAGTGTAAGTTTAATGGATGAGCATGTGTATGAATGTCCTATCATCAGCTCATTAAACAGTACCTTCCAGATTACTGAAATGTACTTAAAAATTATGATCTGCCCTTAATACCTGGGTGCAACACTGCCAAGCAATGTGTTTCCTTTCTAGAAGATGTTTTCTGATGTGTTACTGCCCATTTTGTGACATTACTGATTAGATTACCTGTTAGAAAGAAAGCAGTTCCATATTGGTCCTGTCAGGAGGCAGAATATGTTCTCTTTATCCAATGAATTTGAGTTTGCTTCTCATATTTTTTCCTAAAATACCATTTTATCAGTGATTCATCTTGCATCATTCAGCCTAAGGTTGGAGGAAGTAAGGAAGAAATAAAGGACATGTGCCAACGTGATGGAGGTAATAAGGGACACATGCAAGCAAAATGTGTTTGAGTTGTGCTGAAACCGAACTCACTGTGGATATGGGACTAATTCTTCCTCCAGATGCACTTGGAAGCAGCAGGACCTGTATGTGTGTGCTTGAGGGAAGGCTTTAGTCACAACGACCAGAAACCACCAAAGGGAAGCGGCAATGGGGCACGAGGGTTTGGGAATTTACAGAGCCCAGATCCAAAATTTACATCTTCAGTGAACTCCAGTAGTGATGGACTCAATTTGTCCCGCTATAACTGCCCCATGTTCAGGTATGCCTTGATATCAGCTATAACTGGTGGTTGTACATACCTGTGAATGACATGACTGCTGTAAAACAGAGGAAAATTAGCAAACCAGCCCTTAAGGGCATCCTGGAGAGACACTGTGACAGCAGATCATCATGCCTTTCTCCAGCTGGAGCTGAATGAAATGTCTGAGTAAATTGTTTATGTCTGTATTTTAAAGTCAAAACCACCTCACAGGGATCTGCAGCCCTCAGAAATAATAAAGCCAGCAGCATACTGTGATAGGGTAAAAAAGGGGTCGGAAGTGGCAAAGATCTATGAAAGAGCAGTGGTTGTAGAAGGCTGCGTTTAGAAAAGAAGAAAGGATGGTGTCACCAGAGAAGTCTAAGTGTGTTGAGCAGAGAAGCTGGGTAGAAAAAGGACTGAGGGAACGTGGAGGAAAGGGAGATTATTTGCAAGAAAAACTAGCTTGGAAAATATAAACCTGCAATCCCACCACAGGCAGGGTAAAAGGAGCCTGAGGCTTGGGGAGGCACAAGGAAAGGAAAGGGTCTGACAGTGCAGAGCTTCCCAGGGGAGAGGACAGCCCTGAGTGCTGCAATGGTGCTATCGGTGTCACTGCTGGGCCTTTTTCATCTTTAAATTGTTCCTCACACATCTTCCATGAACTCTTATGCTGATGGTTTCCCAAAATACCACCGAACTGCCCTATTTCTCCTAAAAATAAAACTTTTGTCTCAGGTATTATATGCGTGGTCTGATTCAATTACCAGTTCCTTTACATGACAGCTTCTTTGTGTTTTATCTGTTGCTCTGAAGAGCCTATGAAAAAAGCAGTGTGTGTGCAATTCTGCTACCGTTCTGATAAGCGTACTTATAGCCCTAATTTTGCCTTTTCTTTGTCTGCTGAGTTTCCTCTGCCTCTTGCTAAATGTACTCTTTGGGTAATTAAGCTTATATTTATAAGCCTTAATAGAGCAAAGAGCTTAATTTTAGTTCCAGTAAGATTTAAAAATGTGTGATGCTCAACAGGAATAGATTCAAACACCTGCTTCAATCTGTCCTGCTGAACTGCAACTCCTAATTGTGAAAGGACACAAGGGTGGAAGGGCACTTTATGGGCTCACTGGTCATTCTTTTGTTACTCTCCAGAAAACATTATTCTTGGGAAATAGCCCAGACACATTACCAGTCCCTGGCTGGGCGTACTCTGTTATTCCAGAAGAAGTGAAAATACAACAGAATATAGATAATGGCAGTCAAAATGAAGAGAAGGTGGCTTAAGTAGTGCTCATACAAAAAACCCACTGAAATCAAAGAAAAAAAACCCAAGGAATACACTAGCCTGCAATTTATCCTAATCTGTGAATGAGATTCTACATTTCCCATCTGCTTTGCTAAGAAAGCTGTGCAAGGTGTCTCGGGTCTACAGTGAGAAACCTTAACAGTGGTATTACCAATGAGAAAATAACAACAGTGGTATTACCAACAAGAAGATAACAGTCTGCTTCCTTGCCGGCAATGAAAACCAACCCAATCACACAGTCTTGTTGTGGAAAAGGCTTGCCTGAGACAACGAGGACAGTGCCCCATTACACAGCAGGTGTAGTAGGGGCTGAAACACTGCTGAGCAAATACTTTTCTCTGGGCCTAGCAACACAAAAACATCCACTGGCAGATTGTGCACTAAACAGAAGAAACATAACGAACTTGAACATGTGTTGAATCCAAGCAAACTATTTCATTTTCTTTATAGGCACCAGAAATTTTTTGTTTCAGATGTTGTTATGCCTCACACAATTTGAATATTAATTTTACGTGACAAATATACTGGACCCTGTTTATGGTGACTGTTACTTGTGGGTGGGTTAGGACTCTGTGTAGGACCAGAAGTAGCTTTATGTTACCTGCCATCCCACTGTCTCTGGGGCAGCTGGAAACCTCCAAACCTCCTTGTGAAAGTTAGAGCAGTCTCACAGCCATCTTGGGTCCTTCCCATATTTTCTCCTTGCCTCCTGAAGTTCCCCCCAAAAAATATAACAACTCAAACATCAGCTTGGCTTCCTTTCCCCTACCCTAGCGGAGTTTAGAAATAAGTCTAATATAATCATCTTGCATAAGCCAGGGTTGTCTCTTATGCCATATCTCCATGGGTTATTTTGGATTTCAAGAACAGCTCTGAGAGCCATACGTGACACAGACAAGGGCTCGCTGCACTGTGTAATTAACTATGTGGTTCTGTGTTTGGGTTCTTCAAAATGTTCCTCACCTTACAAGTTCATTATAATATACTATGTGGCTTTCACACATTGAAGGCATAACAGGATGGGCTTTCTTGGAAAGAGGGCAGGCTGTCCTTTCCATCCTCCAGCAACAATGCCTAGCAAGGTGTCGGGGAGATGTGGAAAAGGCCCAAAAGACCCTTTCCTCAGATGAATGAAATGTTAGCTCACAAGCAAGAGCAGCAATTGGCAACCTCTGCAGCCATCCTCGGACTGATGCTTTGCTGGCTTTAGAAGCAACAAAAATCCTAATAGTTTGGAGTACTCATTTTTACCCCATATGATTTCCTTCTAATATTCAGAATTATACTGTCCACACAACTTCCCATGTCCGTCCTCACCTAATGTTCTTTACACCTCTTGAACAATTTCAATCAAATCTGACAAAGTCACATATGTTCTCAAAATTTATGAAAACAGATGTCTAGGCTGGGGGAAAAAAGAAATAAAATTGCATTAAAGTCTCCAACAGGGAGGGGGCCAAATAAAGTGTAAAGGTATAAAACTCAAGAGTGAGATCCCTAGTGCTGTTGCTTTAAGGATAATAAGTAAGGTACGTGGATGCGCACGCGTATAGCAGGAGTTTCGCTGCGAGTTCTCTGAAAATCCGCTTAGTCGCTCAGCCGGGGCACACAGAGCCGTTGGACACCACTGGCTCCTGATCGGTGGCTGTGCTACCTGGAGAGCCAGTTTTTTGTTTGGTTGGTTGATTAAATTAGGAGTCTCCTTCACAAGAGACAAGGACCATCCACATGCATATGCAGATACAATCTGGCAGGACTATTGATTTTTCTATTAGCTATCCAGCAGCCTAGTTGTTTTAGGCAAATTTGCAGAACATCTCCCAGTTAATTTTGACAGGTTTTGTAATATGCATGACAAGAGACCAGACCAGAGCAAAAGACAAAAAGAGAAATAAAGTATATTCAGTCATAACAGATGATGCTTCCGTTTGAAAGAATTTTTCCTACCTGTATTACCATGACCCTGGCTTCCAAGAATAATATACCATAATTTTGCACTGAAAAGTTAATTTTACAGAGTTAAAAGGGCAAACATATTACCTATTGTTATATTCTTTCTTCTTTATGTATTTTTACGTCTCCTATAAATTAACATAACATAACATAACATTAC
Organism: Theristicus caerulescens; assembly: GCA_020745775.1. Taxonomy (NCBI): domain Eukaryota; kingdom Metazoa; phylum Chordata; class Aves; order Pelecaniformes; family Threskiornithidae; genus Theristicus; species Theristicus caerulescens. The sequence continues at coordinate 122,254,236 of CM036560.1, forward strand.
ATTTCCTTGTGTATGAAATATATCATAAGGCTGTGTTTAAAGGTTTTTCCAACTATTTGTGAAATTTATCACTTAAAAATATTACAATAGGCAGAATCACAGTGCTCTGATAAACAGTATTATTTGTTTAGTTTTGTCTCCAGTGATGATTTGTCATTTTGGAACATCCCATTTTTAGTTCAACAGCTATTGAAAACTTACTTTACTTGTCTAATAATCCATTGAGCTCTTGCTTAGCCAACAAATGAGACTTAAGTATTACTCAAAAAATGAGTATTTCTGTGACTTTATAATACTACCTAGAAGCTGAAATGACAAAAAAAGTAGTTCTTTGATATTTGAAAAGACATAAAACATATTGAGAAAGAGGCTCTATTTTCTATGGTCAGGTTCTCCTCTATCTAACACAACATCTTTCAAGAAAACCTTAAAAAAATCAACTTAAAGTATTTTAATTTATACAGACCCCAATTCACCATTTTTATAAGTGCATTATTAAGGCTATAGATTACATCAGAAGAGATTTGGCAGTTGCTTCCTATTTAAAATCAGCATATTTTCCCTGGAATGAGAAATTTTTTTTTTCCCCTTCCTATTTATAATCACACATACACATACAGAAGGTTCCCTTGTTTCAATAATATGTGCAATTTCCAGTAGTACTGATGGTGCATGTGTGTGCATAACGAAGGGAAAAAGGCAAATTATGGCAGGCTTTAAAGGTTTTATTGTCTTTGATATACACACGCTGCTCCTATTGAGGTAGCTAATGGAGGCTTTGCAGGAATATCTACAGCAGAACAGCCCCTGCAGCTGTTAACCTGAAATTATTCTCATTTATCATTTGAAGAAAGGAAAGAGAGACCTGTTTAAATTTCTCATGGTAAAAATACTGCAAAAGTTTTTACTGTGTATATGTAAGTAATCATGACCTATTTCCACCTACGACTGCTCTCAATGAGAACATTTTAACACTTTTCTTCAGGAGCTCTTTCTAGTTCAGGGGTGGGCACTAGAAGATCAGTCTGATCTGATTTGGAGAGCAGATCACAAATATCATCCTGGGGCTCCAGAGGCAGAACTGCCTCCCCCAAGATTTTCCTGCTGCCTCTGAGCCCCTTTCAGGGAATTTTAGTGTCTGCATCTGTCACAGACAGAGAAAAATAGAAATCAGTGATTCCCGTTGTATCCTTGTGCAAATGAAGCTTACAGGGAGATGGGCTGTGCTGGAGAAATGGGATGAAAGTAGAACCATGACAAAAGAGGAGTGACTTCTGGTCAAAGAAAGCAACTATCTGTGCTACACAGGCCTGCCAGATCTGAAACCTGAGAGGGAATATGCAAAGCTGTCTTTTCGGGATCTATTAATGTGACGGTATGGCACATTTAAGGAGCTGCACAGAAATACAGATATACTGATACTTCATACCTTACCACAGACCTCTTGAGCAATCATCACCTTTCAGGTGGTAAGTTCAAAAGCAATCCATGTTTTTCATCAGAGCCCTGGCTCCTAGTAACACAGGTGGGTGCAGGACATGGAGTATATCAAGGCTGTTATTCTGAAGAAGCAACATGAAGGGCAGCAGGCATTTTCTCTATGATCTACCTCAGTCATCCCCATTAAAAGCTTTAACAAGATAAGTACTACCAGTGCAGCCTTACAATCAAAAAACAATTTAAGTAATTAGGGAAGAAGTTTCCTAGATAACTGATTTGATTACCATAAGATGTACTTTAATATACTTTAATAAAGCCAATAGCTCCATGTGCTGCTGAAGCTTGCTGAGTTGGACAGTAGGATGGCAGACAGAACTCAGCCGAAAGCATCTGCCTGGTGGGCAATGACCACCAATTCATTCAGGAGAAAGAGTCCATCAGACTCACTATCTTTTCCACCTCCATCAGACTCATTATCTTTTCCACCTCCATCAAATGGACATGAAGAGGATGAGCGGGGATAGAAGAACGCCAGCACATGCATGCAAGGCACTGCCTCCAAGGTTTGCATGAGACCCTCAAAACTGATATCTGTTTACCACCACTGACAACCTGTCCCTTCCGATGAACCTGTTCCCAGGGTTGTTAGCAAAATAGGCAGGGAAATCTTTGAACAATATGAAAACACAAGCTTGTGCTCCGTCTCTAAAATAGAACATAAAAAGTATATTCTCTGGTACAAATAGATTTGTTCTATAAACCTACCTGCCCATACCCAGAGCAAATGCAGAACCTGCATGAGAATTAATATCTTGTGTTTGTGATCAGACATTATTTTCTGCTGCATAAGCCACAAACAAGTGTTAACTGGAAAGCCTTAATGAAACATAATGATTTGGTTGAGGGGAGAAGTCAGCAGGGGCCAGGCACACAGCCCCGGCACACAGGTCTAACGGTTCCCAGCGCTGGTTTGGTTTTGTTCTCCTTGCTTTTATCCTCTTCTCTTCCATTTCTCCCAGCAGCAAAAAGATGTATAGAGCCAACATGTCACATTACATCCTGTGAGGGTGAAAGTGTGACATTCCCAGGCTCTGTGCAGTCACCGGTGTTGACAACCCTTCCCTTTCTGCACAACTGCAGTCTGAAGCAGCTGCTGGCTGGGACTTGTGCATGGTTATAGAACTGGGCAGTCGGATAGAAAACTTCTCTTCTTGACTTGCTGTAGGTGGTGGCACAGTGCTTGAGCCTCTACATGAAGTCACAAGAAAATATTTTTTGTTGACATATCTGTTTCCGAATGTCCATCCCATCAAAAATTTTTTACCACTGTTTTAAGTGAGAGGTATAAAAAAATGTTTTAAACAGATTAAAACTTATTTTAAAACTGCAGACTCAATAATATTTTTTTTTAAACAAACGCATATTTTCTAGAGCTGATAGAGTGAAAATTAAGGAATAAACTTTCTTTTGCAGGACTAAGAATAGGCAGGTTTGGGAAAATTATGTTCTATATTACATTTAGCCCAACTCAAACTAAATGATCATCAAGACAAGATTACTGATAGCTAGGTTGTATTCTTTAGCCCAGATATATCTCACTTCAAGCTCTGAAGAATGTTAAAAACACATTAAGTAGAAAATTACTAAGATGGCTAATTAAGTCTTATCGAAGAGCACATCTGCAAGTATACATGCACTGGCAGCTCTTCCATCATACATTGCTCTTATTACAGAAAGTAGAAACCAGTCCTTGTGGGGAAAATCAAGCTGTTACTTCAAGAAGAAAATATTTATGCATTATTAAAGGACTGATTTTTCAAATACCTGACGTTAATTTAATGAAGATGGAAATCATGCCTATATTCACCCATCTGTTTGATGAAGGCTTTGCTGAATATTTCAGGAAGGAGAAATTGGCTTCTTTCAACACCATTAGAGAGAGACTTAGTCAAAAGCAGGTGCTACAGAAAATTATTTTAGTGGATTACTATCCCCCATTTTCCCATTAGATTCAAATAATATAGGATGAAAGAAATGCAGCTTTCAGTTCACCTCATGAAATGCCTATACCACAAAGAGGATCCATTTGTCCTTTGAGCTGGAGGTTGAAATCCAGGTTCCTCTCTTCCCCTGCATTTCTGAATGAGCTTTAACAAATCACTTGAACGCTTCTGTCTATACCAACCAAAACCTTGGGGTTAGTGGACACCTACAGAAGAATTACAGTCCGGGAAGAGTTGTGTCATATACATAATAAAAGATTCTGAGTTCTCTGTTGTTGTTATTACTATTATTATTATTATTATCATCTGCAGCTTTTCCATGGGATTAGCTAGGACAAGGAGCAGCCTCAGTCTTAAGGGAGGGACTGCATAGCTGTAACCACTGCTGTTCACACTACGCGTCTGCAGCACGTGTGTGTTCCCTGCAGTCAACGCCAAGGTCAGAGATCCTCCATCTCACATTCAACACGGGAACCTCACCTTTCGCACAGGGGCGAGAGCTGCGAGGATTAACTTGCACTCTTTCATACAGGCCATTGCTCCGAACGATACAGCCAGGATTTGCAAAACCTTTCAAGGTGTATTTAAAAGGGGAATTATCTGCATTTAGCTAGCTGGAAAGTACCAGTCACTGGAATTCCTCCAAGAATTCTTTTTACAAAGTAAAATATTTGAAAGTACATTTGCAATCAATTTAAAGGAAAGGCACATTTCATATTAAAACCCTCATACTCCGGTTAAAACACTCACTTTGACTATTATTTTCTAAAATGGAGTGTTACAAGATCCAAGCACAATATACTGTGGCTCACAGAGCAGAGTTAATAAACAGGATAAAATTTCACCAATGCAAGTTGAGATTCTGCTTCTCTTTGATTATTCCCCTTTTCATCCTGACCCATGCCACTACGAGGTAAAAGGAGCATGCATCACAGTAAATTTTGAAGATTAAAGTTAGGGTCATAGTTATGAAAAACAGAAACTGAGACTTTCCCCAAAGCAGGTCTAGATTCCTAAAAAAAGGGAGATGGTTTCCAAAGCTGCTTATCAGACTAGTATTGGAGAACTACTGGGCACGTAGCCTTTCAGAAATTTCTGACTTTCTAGGGGGTTAATGCCTCTCAAAACCTCACAAGTCATTTAGGAGGACACATCCCACAGAAAAACTAGTGAAAAACTCCTCCCCTAAATCACGTAATTACTTTAAAAATATACCACTCTTTAGACTTCTTAGCCTGGATCAACTCAGTGACAGGTTTCAATGAAAAAGCACCGGCTAACGGCAATGCCTGGCCCAAGCATCTCCTTCAGTGATGCTTCTTGTGCAGGGCTGAGTTTCAAATGAAGCTATAACTTTACCCCATATGACAGAAGGCAGAAACTGTTACTGCTACAGTTATAAATCCAGAAAAGTCTTTAAATATTTTTAAAAGCAAGTAAAATGAATCTGATTGCTTATTTTAACCTCCCTTGTTTTACATATGCTGTATTGGATCTATCTGAAACATAAGAGAAGAAAATAAACCATGCCAGGCTTTGGCAGTGCTAAGCCTCGTGTGTTATGGTTTCCTAAAGTTAAGTGTGCTACATTAAATGTGCTAAGTGAAGGGAAGATATAGCATTGTTATTGTAGAGGGCATTTTGAGTCTTTGAAATGGCAAAGGGTAGATGAAAATAATAAGACCTCCTTGCATCTCACATCTTGGAGGATCTTAATGCACTTAAGAGGATGACCTCACCCAGCACTGGTACATGCTGATCCAAGGGGTGCTAACACAGCCCTTATTAACTGCAGCACTGTGTTTGTAAAGAGCAGAGTAAGAAATAACGTATCCAGTTGAAAATGCAGTGGGAAGTTAGGCAAAGGCACTAGGGAATCCAGCCGGAACAGAGGGACTAACACCCAAGCTCTTGCAAAATGTCCTCGTGAGGTCTTTTAATGACCACAAGCAGTTGTAACAGACCAGTAGTTGTATATTGAGCACAGCCAGAAACACAGCACCATCCAATTATTAGTTGAATCATGACTCAAAAAACTAGTCTGTTCATGGGGTGTCCGCTGGCAGAAAACACTGTTTTGGAGTCAGCTGCACAGCCAGCCCCCAAGCTTTTACCTTGTGTACTGAGAACATTTCAGTCCGCCTAATCTCCATACCCCTTCAGCTACTGAGGTACTTGCAAGACTGCCAGCAAGACTGAAAATTAGTTCCAGTGTCTGTGGCAAGGTACCAGACATATTTTACATAGCATTGGCTTAAGTCTTCCAGACTTAGTGGTGACTGAGGTATGTCTAGGTGAGTGGCACACCTAACAGCCAGGGTAACCTTCCTTCTGGCTTGTTTGGCTTCCAAGCTTGTGGCCGAGACAGACACTACCTGCTAGAGCCCAGCGCTCCTCAAGGCAAGTCCATTTGCAGAAAAAACCTCTGCTATTTGCCACCATCTGCACCAAGGCTTTAAAGTCAATGCATTTTTCAAAAGAGCTTTCCAAAGTAAAATACTAGAAGGTATGAAAAGTACAATTTGGCTTGGCAGTACCTGGTACCATCTTGCAGTGCCACAAAGCCTGCAGTGTAGTTCCAGCACGTATAATCCCTCATATTAATTCCCTGCTTTGTTCTTTCATTGGCTATACCGGAATATTCACATTGAAATCCATGCAGAGGGGTGAGAAATCATTGGTGACGCGTGAGAGGAGAGCCAAACACCTTGAGTCTGCTTGTTCCTCTCTCAAGGCTTGTATGTACTCTGCCAGCCTTCTTTGGAAGGATATGCTTGCTCTTGGCAAAGTCAGCAGGGCGAATATGTATAGCCCTTTCCTGAAACAAGTGCAATCAGTCCTGGGAAGACTTAGAAAAAGTAGTAGCTATTTGTCCTGCCTTTTCCAGTATATCTTGTTCAATTCCTTCTAAAAATATCCATCATGAGCTCTTTTATCATGAGAATTGCCGCTAAGGGGTGTGGTCCCATCTAGAGATAAGGAATAGGAATAACTTAGGTAGAGATGTGAAGGAAAAAGGAGGTTAGCTTGTAAGTTCCATAGAGCTGAACAATCAAAGCTGATCATGGGTTTTCTACAGAGAGAAATGGGGATTTGGGGACCAAGAAAGCTTGGCAGAAAGACACTACATGTGGAGGACACACAGAGAGGACAGCTGTCCATTATTTTGCGGTACATCAAGCTATGAACCCTGGGAGGTCTCACATGAGCAGATCTTATTTTGTGCAGAGGACGAACCCCTTCTTTCCATATTGCCATGCTCTGAGAGAGAATTTTCCCTTGGAAGACTGGGGGGAAGACAAGTTCATTTTGTGGCCTGAGCCTGCAGCCCCCTCCCACTGAACACCTGAAATTTCCTGATCACTGAAGCTGGTGGTTCCAGGTAGACCATCAGCTTAGATTCCTGCAATCAAGAAATAAGGCCCCAAAAGTTTTGTCTGTATGGTAGGGCTGCTGTAGGGCTGGGGGTTAATCCCGCCTGAAGTTTCATCTGAGACCCAGATGAAACTGTCTCTAGCATTCCCACAGCCACAGCTTTCAGCAGCCATCGTGGTGGTGCTGGGCCATGCCCCAGGCAGAACTGACTGCTGAAGGGTGCTGAAGCCCAGCCAGGAGCAGCCAGACCTCCGTGCACAGGCAGGCAGCCCCCAGGCCAGCTGCAGAAGCCCCAGCTAACAGCAGTACATGGCTGCCCAAGCCCAAGGAAAGCAGAAATCAGATTTTGGTGCACATAATGTGATCCAGACCCTACCTTGTCTAAAACAAGGAACAAGCAGAGGCAGAGCCTCAAAGAACCAAGCTGGCTTCAAGCCTGGAGAGATGAAAGCGCCTGCCAGGAACCCAGCAAATCCTGTGCTCCCAAAACATTCACCATGCTCCCCAGCCTTAGATTCCCGTAATAAGAATAAATATGGTGATGCATATCCAAACCACCTGCAGATTAGCCCGTGATAAAATTTACATGAACTCTGCACCATTGCCATTACCAGATATCCAGGCAGGGTTTGAGAAGACATGTGATAAAACCTTAAGTTGTGAAGAACCTGCGAGTAAACTCAAATAACTTCTGTGTTGTCAGTACTGGCAGAGGCAGTAAATGATATCAGGAATTTTGTAGCAGTACTTATGATCACCTTGATTACTAAACAAATGGAGTTGCACTAAGGATCATCCAGGACAGTTTTGCATCTAAAAACAATGTAAGTGATTTCCAGCCTAGAGGAATTGGAGACATGAAAATCAGAGCTCAAGTTTGGTCTTTAACTCTTTAAGTCTCTGTGGTGTCTCACTCACCACATTTCTTTCACCCTCACACAATAAGATGTGAAACTCCAGAAGTCACTGTAGTCAGACGAGGTTGTAAATGAAAATAGCATATATGCATATTCTAAACGTGTATATATTCCCACATGTCTACCTCTGAAACTCCATATTGATGTCCCAGATCGTCATCAATGATACCTTCTTTCTCCCTCTCTGGCATTAACAATGTTTTTCTCAGATAGCATACAGAAAAGTACACTTTGCCTTGAAAATAGCAAAGCCCCCAAGATGTCAAAGCCTCCAATCCCCCCAGACAAACAGAACCTGAAGGACATACTTAGCGATTAACTTAAGGGCAAAAAGCCACTGCATAAACTTGAACACAAACCCCAGCTTGCATTCAGGGACCCTGCCAGCCCAGGCTGACGTTCACATTAGCAGCGAGCGCTGAACCCAAGCTAAGCCTGAGCTGGTTCAGGGTTCACTGCGAATGCCTCACACAGCCACAGAAACGACCCAATAGAGGCAGAACCTTGGATTCAGTTTAAAAAGTCTGCAAAGCTCCAAGAAAAGCAATTTATGCTTTGCCAACTGTGTCTTAAATGGAACTAACAATTATTGAGGTTTGAAATTATTTTATTTCCCTTAAACATAGAATTAGTGCAGCAATGGAGATTCAAACACCCAAACACAGCAGTTAAGAACAACAGCTATGACATAGTCACTGGAGTATAAATCATCAGCTAATAATAACAGGTTTGTAACATGTTGCCTTTTTATAAAATCAGAATATTCAGTAGTGTCTTGATGTTTTAAGGAAAGCTTTGGATACATTTTATCTTCCTTTTACAAATGCCCCCAGTCATCAGAAACATATAACTGTGTACTTTTTAATGGTTTGGGGTTTTTTTTGTCAAACTGTCAAAACAATTACCTCATTGGAAGCCACATCTTGGCGTAGAGACAGTGGAATGAAGAATGACTCTCCTCTATGGACAACAAAGCGAGCCGTTCAAGCTGGCTACCCTTGGAGAGCAGCTTGCTCCAAGATAATGTGGGAGATAAATGATTGCACTGACTCTTTTTCATGTTACAAAACAGGTCAATGCTTGTGAAGGAATCAACCTGCTTTTGTGAATTAGACACAACAGAAGGAAGACAGTAACTTCTGGGAATAATAGCAAACTGGGAAAACACATTTGTGCAAGGTTTTGATTTCTTCCCACTGGTGTCCTTGAAACAGAGAAAAGCAAATTTTAACACCAATGACAAAATACATGATTTTATAAGAGGCATGTGTTACCTCGGAGTGCATGAGGTACGAGTCCAAGCTCATTTCATTGAGAACAAGGCAGCAGACTGATTTGATGAAGAGTGCCCTTGAGCATGTAACCCCCTTCTATACCATTACTGTGGGATCTTTTTTTTTTTCCCCACTCTCGTGAAAGTATTTTACAAGGGGCTCATTGGTGAATTAACCCTTGGTGAAATTTAAAAGGTTGCAACCTCTTGTTTCCTCTCCTTACAGGAAGAAGTAAAGCAATTGCTTTACTATACTTGATTGCTGCAAAACTATCAGACTGGTAAAATGTCAAGGTTACAGTAGAATAATGCACAGGGCCTGATTCTGCAGGCCAGAGGCATAGCAGCTGTCCTAGCCTCCATCTATACTGTGTGTTACCCGAGCACTGGCATTAGCCCAGTACAGCCTCCTGACTCGCCACAGTTCTGCCCAAATTAGGATGCAGGCAGATGTACGTCTCAGCTGGGAGATGGCAAACACTGGAGTCACGTCTTGGTTTAATCGATAGATCTCTGACAGACAAGATCCCTGACTTGAGCTACTTAAGGCTTATCCTAAATTCTGCTCCAATCTATATTCAAGCAGGCAGGTGTAAAGTCACACACAGTTTAAGTTAACCTGTTACACATTGAGCTGGAATGGAGAAGTGCCCATAAAATCAGCACTAGTCTCCACCTGAATGCAATCTCTAATAGCACAGCCGCAACCAGTGTCTGCCTGTGCAAGCACTTTTCCACCACCCCTCTCCCCTGTTGGGGTTAAGCTATCCCATCTTTCCTCCTGCTGGTAAGGAAGATGTAGCAGAAGTAGAGGTAGGTGCTGGTCTCTACCCATACTTTTACTAGCAGTTGCTTTCCCAGCCACATCTGTTTGAATGCTTTTCTTCCTGTGAAGCAGTGCAAAGACATGTACATCAGGATGACAGCTGGGATGGGACATGAGATTACAAGATATGAGCTATAGGTCTACATAAATATTTTGTCTAAGCTTGGATTGGAGTTAGCGGTCACTGAATACCCACGTTGAGCTACATCAGATGGAAACCGTCTTTTAAAGGTCTTATTTAAGTGGACTTCAGTATTTGCCTTGGGGGAAGTGGCTCTTCAGCGTATTTACGTAAGGCCAAATCCTGTCACAGAGCCATTCATCTCTTGGCACAAATAGCACCAAGGTTATGCTTTAAGGAAATGCAACCATAAAGAGGAAAGCTTGAACAGTATGACTCAGCAACATTAAAGTGGCCCCATGAAAGAAGAGCTTGCAAACCATAATTAATGAACTGGAAATTATTTTGAAACAACATGAGATGAAGTAGAACGTTTTTAGATGTGTTTTACATGATTGCATGGTACGTAACACAAGTGTGCCCATAAAGGTCAAGAAAAACACTTCTACTGGCCTCCAAGAGGCAGCATCTGATGGCAAATAGACCAGGAGTCCCAAAGAAACACATACTGGAAACAACATTTCATTAATACATTTTTGAACTTCCCAACCACAGTCATTCATGATCCATATTCAGTACAAGTGTTTCATCTTCGGAAGTGAAGGGCCCTGAGGAAGTGTGCTGATCCCTCAACAGGATGTACTGAGCTGTGCTCCTGGCACCTTAGGCTGAAAATGTTGGTCTTAATCATTTAAATACATACGTAAATAGCCTTCATCAGAGCAAATGTCTGCTCATCTGTACACAAATACAGGTGAATTAGACAAACTACGTAAAGAGCTCATGTAACAGCGAGGTGAGCAGTCTTTTTTTCCAGTGGTTAAAAGGCCTCAATTCTGTCAGTCCTTAGTAAATCCATCTTTTTTTTTTTTTTTAGCAAGTTTCCAGAAAAAGCAACATTAATGTTCCTTGTTTCATATTCTTTTCACAGAATGAAATAAATGTGGACTTTGCCTTAGAAAACTGCATTACTAACACTGTTTACCAATAAACTTTATTATTGAAGTGCCTTTAGAAAAGAGAGAATGCCAGGCAGGCTTACCCATCACTTTTAATGTTTGTCTTGGATTTCTCATATCTTAAAGCCAAGCATTCCAGGATATTGGAGGTAAACACCTATCAAAGTCAACACCATCACAAGCACCTATAAATCTAAGAGTTGAGGTCAGCCCTCGAAAAGGTAAATCACTGCTATTCTTTCATCTCCCTTGAGATATTCAGGGAAAAAAAAAAAGAACTTGAGAAGATGAGTGAAGAGTCTCCCAGTAAGTGCTGCAGCCCCTTGTGACCAAGAGCTGCTCTGGGTGGGGACAGCAATAGTGACCTGGTGCTCAGAAAAAATACACGTCAAGGGCACGGTCATGGTTCACAGTATCTGGAAGAACCTTTACCAGCTACTGCTGACGCCTCTGTTACAGTCACCATCTGGGAAGTTTTTCCCAACTCAGGAAAAGCCTGGGCAGACTCAAGGTTTGAGGCTCTTTATGAAATGTTGTGTCTCCCGCTATGAATCCCCAGGATCTTGATCACTACCATGTCCACAGGAGACAAAAAAGCGTGTGGCTCAGCACAGGCCAGTGTGTTCAAATGCCCGAGCTCAGCACCAAGCAGAAATAACCTGGATCTCAAAGCAGTATATGTGTATCAAACCCACATTTTACTAAGCTTAGCTGAGTTATGCAATTCTGAGGTAATTAAAGTCTTCCTGAGTTTCGGTATGTGCAGTAGCTAGTGAACAAAGACCTGTTCTTATGGTAGATGTTAAGATACTATTAAAATACAAATACAGACAGGGAAGAGAGACATCTGAATAAGTCTTTTCCAGAAATTAAACGTTAAATTTCTTCTTTTTCTTTTCCAAATAATCCAAAGACCAACAGTAAAACTGTTTAGAACTACTGAATATAAAATAGAAACCTTCTTTACAAGCAGAAGCTATTACAAATTGTATAAAAATTAACCTTTATCTGCAAAAAGCTGTATTTCCACAGTTCTCTCAGTACATTTTTCTAGTTCAAATGCAAAGCATGTGTTTGTAGGTATGGCATTTCAGTTACGTGTGTTGCTAGAAAGTAAATCAGCCTGAAGAGATGACACTGAAACAGCTGCCAGTCCTGCTAGGATACACAGTGACCATAATGTTCTGTGACTGGAACAAATGTAAGATACAGCAGATAATTTTTAACTCAAAGTACAGAACTGTCCAATTAGGAACACCCCTTAAATCAGGCATCGGCAACTATTCTGAATGTTATAGAACATCAGTCTCTCTGACCAGAAATGTAAATGCTATCTTCTAATTGGGAGGGAAAAAAAAAAGAAGGCAATTTTTGTTAAAGCTGTCTTAATTAAATGCAGCATCTGGCAAGAAAATTATTTACATAGACTGAATTTCACAGCAAAATGTTTCTGTCAATAATTCTTTGTGCCTTCTTCAGCTACAGAACTGTCCTTCCCTATCATCCTACATACCATCAGTTTTTTCCTTCCTGTCTCTGTGTACTGTACACTAGATATTTTTGGCTATGTAATTAGACGATTTTGTCTTTTTGCTTTATCTTTTTTTCTTTACATACAGACACTAATTGGATTCAGAACCCAACAAAGACCCTCAAGAACCTAGGGTCATTTGATAAAAAAATCACCCTTTATAGTTTCAGCTCTCTTTTATATTTTCTTTATTATCCAAATTCCCTTCATGTTTTATATAGCAAATTACTATAGATTAGTGTAATTGCTGTTTTATATTAAACCTAACCTGCCAGAGAACTGAAATCTTCCTAAGAAATTTCCTGAAGATGGATTAAAGGCCTCGCTAAAAAGACACAGGCTCTCAACTTGTGTTATCACTGTATCTTAGACCCTTAGATCATCACCTAGATGGTCAGGATAGCTGGTCAATTTTTAGACGGGAAGTTGTGACGTGAAGGGAAATTGGGTTAGCGATTCAGTAGGAGGTACTCTAAACTCTGAAGCAGCATTGATCTAGTGCCCTGGTAATGTATGGCTCAAAGGAAGCGTGCTGTTGGAAAGTTTGACTGTTGGCTGGGGTGGAAAACCTCATGACCACTTGGGGTGATTAATGGAAATGGAATGGAAAAATTAAAGATCTTGTTCCACTTTTCACAAGAGCAGGGCTGTTAGGCTGAGTCTTGTGGCCAAATTCCAGGTAGCTACATTCAGCCTACCTAAATACTCCTAAAAGTTATATTTGAATATACTGTATTATTCTTAACTTCCTACCCTCCATTGGTATGTAGCATTTCTACATACAGCTGAACAACAGCTTCATTGTACCTTTGAGCAGCACTTGTGACTACATGGGGTGAAGAGTTTTTGGTATATTTACACTGCTCTGAGATTCCTGAAGGTGAAAGACTTTATACACATAGGGAATTTTATTCTTAGTTTTAACTGACATGGTGAAGCTTGCCCACACTTAGCTAAAATTAAACACACGGTATTATTTACACATAGTTTTCTCCCACTTTCCTGAATGTAACAGGGAAAAAATATCCTTCACCTCACCTACTTTTATGACTTTCATCTTTAATGAAAGAATAGAGGTGTTTTTTTAAAAATTAGTCCAGTGAATTAAACTGTTGTAAATGTAGCAGCAATATCCTACCTAGGAATACATTTCTAAACTCTCTATATATCCACTTTTAGGTTTTATATATCTAAAGACGAAGAATGTAGTGGTATTCTTGGACATATGTTTTCAGTCTCTCATTCAGTGTAGCTAAAGGTAGGACTTCCTTTTTTTTAACTTCCACAAAACCCAGAGGACAGTACCTTGAACAATGACCCAAAGAAACGAGTTGATAGTTAAAGATGCCCAGGAGGCAATATAAGCTGCTGGTCTTTAAATTAAATTTGAACCAAAGAAATCTGTATTTTGACTCAATTCTAAATTTTGCTATATCTCACCTAATCTATGTTATAATCCAATATGGGGGAAACCCAACGTACACATAATTTCTGATTCTCAATCTATTTGCAGAGCTCAGAGTGGTCTTGGAACCAGCGTTATGTTTTTGAGATAACTTCATTTCAAAGCACACAAAAAAACTAAGCAGTGGTTGGAAAAGTTAAAAAACAGGACTAAATGTATTGATTAATTGTTGGGAACATATGATTTGTCTGTCTGAGCCTCCCACAGCTTTCAGCCTCCACCTCTCTCTTGGCGTCCCACAAATTTTTGTCCTCCCACACCTTTTGGAAATCCACCTCTGCCTAGGCCTCCATTACCTTTTTGACCTCTACCTCTGTCAGGGCCTACCTACACCTTTTGGGCCTCCATCTCAGTCTTGGCCTCCCACACCTTTTTGGCCTCCCCCTCTGTTTGGACCTCCCACATCTTTCGGCCTCCACTTCTGTCTGGACCTCCCACACCTTTTCAGCTCTTACATCTCTCTGAGCCTCCCACACCTGTTTGTCTAGGAGGTGGGGACTCCCCGCATTTATACAACCTCTAAATCCTTCTGGGCTTCCACATCTGTCTGGGCCTCCTACACCTTTTTGTCTTCCACCTCTGCCTGGACCTCCCACCCCTTTTGGGCTTCCACCTCTGTCAGAGCCTCCCAAAGTTTTTTGGCCTCCACCTCTGTTTGGACCTCCCATACCTTTTTGACCTCTGCCTCTGTCAGGGCCTCCCACATCTTTTGAGCCTCCACCTGTGTTTGGACCTCCCACATCTTTTTAAGCTCTGCCTCTGTCAGGGCATCCCACACCTATTTGGCTTCCCACACCTTTTGTACTTCCCACACCTTCTCAGCATCCACCTCTGTCTGGGCCTCCCACGTCTTTGGGCCTCCATCTCTGTCTCAGCCTCCCATACATCTTGGGCTTCCCACCTCTGTCTTGGCCTCCCTGTTAATTCCTTTCATCAGAGACACTGGAATGCCTTTGTAATTCTACAGCTCTGAGCTCAGATGGTTTGTATCAACTCCTCAGATCCTTCTTAAATTTGTAATGACACCATACTGCAGAAAATTAGCAGATTTGGCCCAAGGCTAGGCCAGACTAATTCTCCTTTTGTGGTTTTAAAAAGGATAGGATTTTAACACAGCTACTGCCACTTCTGTTTATTGGTTTTGGCAAAATCTTCTATTGAACCCTATTTGTTCGTCATTTGGAAAGGACCACATGGACATTTTGTTTCTTTGGAGGAGAGGGGAACAAAGAGAATCAAATAAGGGTGATTAGAGGATAAAAAGAAAGTATGTTTGGAATGAGTCCATGCTTGCTTGTGTTAGGCTTGTCTCTATCTCTTACTTCTTGAGGTCCTATTTGTAAAGTACCTTATCTCTCCGGGGCCTCAGGTCTTGTTATCTGACATAATGACAGCACTGAGACCAGGCGTCATTTTCCCTGCTAATGTATTCTTCCTGAGCACACAGAGCCACTGTGAATAGGTCCAACGAGTCCAAAACGAAGAACACATGAGAATGCTGGCCATTATCAAGACGCCAGGGATGCCAGAACAACTTTTATCTGGCAGTTGTGCTCCTTCTGAAACACGACTTTGCAATACACATCAACTAAACAGAAAAATGCAGAATATGGACTAAGGAGACAGAATGTCAAACCTCTTGGGCTTTCCACAACCTGCCCTTCTGTGCACTACATTATTAAGTGAAATTAAACACTCTGCCTTGTTACCTTAAAGAAGGTAATATTGTTGTGAAATTTAATTTGTGCTTAACCATTTTGTTAATATTTTATTACATTTCTAATATGTATATGATACCAAAATTGTATTTACTCTCCTGATAACATTTCTTTTAATGCACAAAATATTAAGACATGCCAAGCATTTTAAAAGACTCCATTTCAATGGAGTCTAATTGTTTTGGTAAAAAATACCAAGTACTTTACCTGTCAGAGTAACCCAGTGCAATACAAACAGTGGATGTCCAAAACCATAACCACTATTTTTTCTAGTCAAATACAGAACATTTACTTGGACGCTGTATTTGATCTTGCTAGCTCCTTATGCTAACTTCAATATTGCCAGTCAAAGCAGCTATGGGGACAAGGAGTGTTTCCTACAACTATCAGTCCAGTGCACAGCATATCAATCGTTTGTTCCAGCTGCACAGTAATGCTTTCATTTACTTTAATCATTTCATTGTGTTCACATTTACCGTATTTTTCTTCTCCCCCACCCCCAGCAGCTCATGCTCTTTGTTTTTTATCAAATATTTATCAGCACCCCTGGAAAATGGGAGGATACAATCACTCTAAAATTTGGTAATATAATTAATCTTTTTTTCTTGATCTTTCATACTTTCTATAACCATGAGGTTTAGAACTGTCCTTAAAATAATAGCAACCTCAAAATCAGGCAGGTTCAAAAGGAAGGTACCCCCAAGGTTTCTATGCTATAAAATTTTTAGTCAATTTTTTCACATTTTAATTAAACATGTTCGGTCTGATAGAAAGAAATGAAAAGCGTTCTATTTGTCACAGGAAATTTTAAAAAGCTAACAAAGAGATTTTCAATGGCAGGCAGCCAACAAGGAAACTTGATCTCGGTCAGTTTTATTAAAGTAACTTTACACTTTTGACATTTGCCTTTTCCCAATAAAACTTCTTGAACACTTGCAAGGATAAGGAAGTTAATATACATAAGCACAAGGGCAGATGGGCAAAAGCCTTGCTCGTTAGTCAAATATCAGCCTTGATTCAAAATAGAGAAAACCTACATTAGTTGCATCAGGCAAGTAATAAATTACAACACACTTGAAGTTCACAGGCAAAGTCTGGACTTGAAGTCCTAACTTCTGTGACACAGCCTGACAAATCAGGTCTCCCTTTACAATATGGAAACCTGACCCACTACATAATATTATGATCGCTCTAATGGCTAAGCCTGGTCAGAGATTACCTCCTAGAGTTTTATAAATTATTTAGATGTACTAACACTGACAGGCTGCACATAAAAATTCTTTCACAAAAGCTTTCTCTCCAGCAGAAAGTAGGGGAACTGTGTGTATAATGACTGCAATCCAAACTTTCTCAAGTCTTTTCTGAGTTTCCTAGAAATCACATGCATGTTGCTGCATGCTGTGCTTTTCCATTTCTGAAAACATATGTCGTGCAGTGGAACTAATTCTGGAATCCTGTATAGCTTGTGCCTAATGCTGTCCAGCTTAGCAGCAGAGCACTTTGTTTGCAGCATATAAAAGAGACAATCAGTGGAACCTTATTAAACAAAGTATTTCAGATGGTCGGAATATGATTTCATGAAACATTTAGAATCATGTTAGTAAAAATCTGCACAGTTTAATAGGCAATTAAAAAGTATTAAGCAGCTTTCAATTTAAAGCTGGCTCCTGCTGTTTCAGATAACAAACAAGTGTTAAAATGTAAAATAATTTCAGTTACTGTTTAAGAACCTTTTAGGAATCTCACTGGCCTTTTTTTTACCTTTGGCCTCTGTGTTGCCCTTCAAAGCAACTGCTGCTTACAGTATTATTCTTCAATAATAAAAAGTGGTTTTATTCATAAGGAATTTATAATAAAAGGATTATAACTGAGACTCTTTGGTACTATAATTATTAAGCACTGCTATCACAATAAATATAGTAATAACATCACCAGTAGTATTTGGGAGTGTAGCAGTAAATTCTGTTGCACTTTTTGAAAATGAAATGTGAAGCCATGAAAATAGAGTATAAAAGAGAGTTGTTGGTTTTTTTGTTTATGAATTTCTCTAATAACTGTTTGAAGCCCTAACGTTACAAAGAAGCTGTGATTGAAAAGATTTTTGTGTCATAGTAAAGAAATAAGAAGAAAACCTAAGCCCAGGAACTACTTAAGGAAAAGAAAGACCACGATAATATGCTTGTGGCTGTCAACTGAAAGGCTGGTTTCTCAGATAAATTATGCCTCTCATTATTTGTGGATATCCACTGAAATTTTCTGCTTTTACATATGGACCTTCAAACAACCAAATGCGTTCTTTTTTTCAGTTAACTGCAGTCCTGTTTTCCCTCCATCAGTTTTCACTTAACTCTCTCTGTTAGGATCATCATAATTCAAAAAAGGTCAGCCCTGGTAGCCCTCATCCGTTTTACATCCAGCCCAAGTTCAAAGTATTCCTCTATCTTCTGTCTAATGGGACTTATCTCACAAAAAGCTCTGCTTCCCCATCACTGCCTTCCCTCTGAGTAATTCAGTTTAACTGCAAATTCTCACTTCTTGCACCTTGTGATTGGCTTTTTTTCCAGTTTCTAAACATTATTTTCCCGGCTTCATTCATCCCTTGGCAGGAGGAGGAAGGTAGGAGCAATCCTTTTGGAAAACAGGGCTGCACAACGCGTCAATGCGTTTGAGATCATTTCTGCATTTTGCACCTAAAAGAGAGCACGCCACTAACGACTTTCTCAGCATGCATCAGAATCAGAGGGGGAAAGGAAATTATAGCTGGCAGTCCTGTGAGGCTGAAGACCAGTGAAATTTGGCTAAAACTTGGAAAAGCTTTTTTGTTCAACAATTTGGAAGTTGCTTTCCCTGTGCAGGACTCTAGAAAAATTCATCTTGGGACTGGAGGGCAAAGAAGGAGGAAGAGAAGAGAGAAATAATTTTCCTTTATTTATTGCTTTTATTGTGGTTTTTTTTCTTTAATTTCCTTTTTTACTTCTAGATATAAAGAATAAAAAATTTCATTTTTAAAATAACTAAATATGAGTAAAGAGGGTAAATATCTGATATACATCTGTGTTTTGAAAACAAGGCACTTACCACGGAAAAGGATCTTATTTGAAAATGTTGAGAAAATCTAAAAGTTTATTTTGATATGTTTGCAGGATTAATAGAATGATGCATATGAATTTCTTCCCAGAAATATTGGAATACAGGGTGAGGTTTTTTAAATGTTAGAGGCGTGAAACTGAGGCTAATGACTGACTATGATGAATTTTTCCTATATTTGCCCCTTATTGTCACACTGGGAATTGCATATTTGTAATTGAGGGAGGAACTGGATTCAGCGTTAGTAGTGTTAGTTAAATAATATGTCCTGTTATTAGATTTTTAGAATCTATTACTTCTTTGTGTGTGTGTGTGTGTGTTATATAATCCCTACTATAATGAATGTTCAACCAATGAAGGTGGAACAAGTTACTAAATACTGTTACTTTTTCCATGTCTGGATTTGTAACTTTCCACAATAAAAGAGTGAAAAATTGAGGAATACGTAGTTACACAAACCTCAAAAATGCAGAGTCAGGAAAAAAAACATGCTTTGTTCTTTGCTGAATGCTGATTGCTACACATTCGAAAAAATGAAATCACTTTTGCAGCAGAAGGTAGCAGTCAGGAAAAAAATTATACAAAATGACATCAGCATTAATTTATCTCCAAGCCCCAACCACATTCATTGCTCAACTTTTTCTGAATGTTGTTAGGTTTATTTTCACAAATGCTGTTTTGCATGAGAGTTCATAAAATAATCAGTTGGCTGGGTTTTAGCAGAATAGATTTCCTGCTTGTTGGAGCTATTCAGAGTGGTTCTTGAATTAAGGCATAGAGCTCCATCAGTGTTAAAATTAGAATGTATGACAGCCTCAGAGACAGCTATATATCACAAAGGCAGAGCAGCTCTGCAGTAGACAGCCTTTGAACTCTGAGGGGAAAAAAAAACTACATGGAATGAGAGCAGATGGAAATTTGTCAAAACCTTATAAATCACCACTCCTAATTTCTGAAGCTTCAGTATAGAAGAAACTTATATGAACCCAGATTTGACTCCATACCAACTCCAGAGTGGATTCCCCTTGCGTCTGCTGTCCTATGTCAGTTAATACAATTGATGTAACGTGAAATCATAAGAAGTCTTTTTTTTGTGCAGATATTGCTATCTGACAGAAAGAGAAAGAAAAGTGTCCCAGGAACAAAACAGCCATCTATACCATTAATCTCAAACAGTGCCTGCACAGAACCTGACAAGTTTGCATGAACAGTGGTGCTGTCAAAAATTATGTTTGACTAATGCTGTTTGATATGTATAAATAATAAGTTATTACAAAGCAATGATAAGGCTTGTGTTGACAGCCATGCTGTCAGGGAGGAGCAAAATAGAGGAGTTTATATGCTAAGGTTTCAAAACTATTGCATTATAAGTTTTTAAATATAATTGAATTGACTTCTTGAAAGAAGAGCTAAATGTAAGCAAGGGCATTCAAGGTCCTACTTTAGTCATCAGAGACGTCTATTTTTAAAAAGTATGAAAGCATTCAGCTTACAGTCTCACAAATACTGAGCAGAGAGAGGTCACTACATACAGAAGACCAAAAAAGCGTAGACAAATAGGAAGAGTCTGTCCTTGATACTTCACAGGCCACCACAGAAACCCCAAAGATATCCTTCGATGCTTCCGTTGCATCCTACGGCTGTTTCCATAAAATAAGAAAATAAATAGGAGGCTGAAAACAGAGCATGAATAGCTCTGAAGCATCATTCTGTTAAGGCGAGTGCTGTCTAGAGCATGGCCTTAGGTTTAGCACTAGGCAAAAGGAAATCCTGCACACCTCTTTCTTTTGGGGAAGTAACCTAGAGAGGCACCTGTAGAGGTTCCTGTGAGTTGGGAAGCAGAGAAACACGAGCTGCTGGATGGAGACTTCCAGGAGGGATACATTCTCATGATCAGCTTTCCCTGGGAAACTTTGGAGTCTCTGGGGCACCACAGTTTTGTAAGATCTTTTGCTTTGATGGCCAGAAGGATAGTCAAATAGGAAGCCTATAAAGTGACTGCCAGCACTTATTTGCATTCCTCTTTCCTCCTTCCTTCTCTTCCTGCGCGTTTACTGCAGGAAGGAAATGTTCAGTCCCCAGCTTTAAAATAAACTCTGGGTCACACCGGCAGTATTCTGCTTGCCCACTCTATTTGTAATGCTCTGCTTCCATTCCTGGATCGCATCTATAGCTCTCCTTGCCTCTCTATGCCTTAATATTTCAATTATTCACTGTCATTCTGAAGCACTTTATTATGTTTCCCCTACATTGTGCACAATAACAAGTCCAAGATATGGTTCATTACTATTGTTAGCAACAACTGGGCTTCTGAAAGTGTTAACTGCTCCTGGCTTCCTCTCCTGATGGTTAGCAGACTAGCAGGTCATTAACTGCTAGAAGTGACCGGTTTTTTAGGGGTTAGGTTGTAACCTTTGGAATTCACGCAGTCCACATAAGAGTCATTCTGATGAGCATTTTGATTTTGTCCCTCATCACTTATGGGCCTCTCTCAGTGTTCTTGCTTTTTGTATGTCATGGTGAGGGTTTTTCTTTTTGTTTGTTTTTGGTGAAGACCTATTTGGTCAGTGGAAAGGGTGGGTGGGTAGCACAGACCAAAGGGAAGAACACGTACAAGGGTGTTCAGTTAATTCTTTTCATCTTAGCGTTGCCCTGTGGACATTTCTCAGCCAGATGGCAAACTTTTGGAGATGGCTTCTTTTGCGAGTTGTAGCGGAAAGTAGCTTTATTTGTCTGGTTTTAGAAACAGAGAGATAATCAGGACTTTGTTTCAACCACTGTTAAAAGTGGAAGTCACCTTTCTGGCCCCAGGTCTGGAGAGGGGCTCGGTTCGCGTGTTAGCTTCTGGGTAGGGAGGAGGCACATCTCTGCTGCCTGCCTGCTTTTCCCCAGCCAGCTGACAGAGAGGTGGGGGAAAAGCACCCTCCTCCTGACCCACTACTAGCTGAGAGACAGAGAGGGAATAAAAGGCAGATTAAGGATTCCTGACCCTCTCCTCCCGTTCTCATGCATAGCTGAGAAGGAGGAGGAACAGCCTCAGCTTGCTCCTCACTTGGTTCCTTCTAAATTGGGAAAAGGAGACACAAAAATGCTGAGTCCGGAGAAAGTATTCTCTGCCGATCACGTCATCGTTCAGCAGACACCGTCCATTATCAACCACTGCCCACCACAGCTCTTGTGATACTTGCAGATTTCTGCAATCAAGAGATTGCCTGAATAATAACTCAGGCAATTTCCATTTATAACTTTCATTATAAAAGTAAGCCAGGACACTACTCACTGGCAGGAAACTCAACAATGTGAAGCAATATGCAGCAAGTTCAGAAAGAGGCAAAGTAAGAGAGCTCAACATATAATTTTTAAAAAATCTCAAAAGTTTTAAATTGCTTATGATTTTTTCAGGCCTCATTCAGGATTTTTGAATGCTTGAGGGTGACAACACTGAGATACAATTGGGATTTTATGACACTGCTGAATTGTCACATCATACACAGTGTAATATAATCACATTTGATGACCTTTCCATGCAATTTGCTTTCTGCTTATCACTTACAGCAAGTGTTTAATGGTGTGGAACAGAAAGAAGTCAGTAAAATGGATGCAGTACCTCAAAGGCAGAGGACATATTGTGACATTGAGCATATATGCGAGATTAACAAATTTATAAAGACTTTAGTTAAATGTGAGCTAAAAGGAGTAACATTAAACAGAGAGATTAATTTCTAACAGAGAAATTATGCATCTGAACCTTCCAGAAAGTTACTACAAATCTGTGGATTGATTTGGACTTTGGACATCTCCAAAATAAGACCCACCACTAAATTTACACAGACTCTACACAGAATGCTGGCTCTTAAATCCAAACCTATAATCCTGTAATCAACTGATCTTGGGGGAATACGACCTCCAGAAGTGCCTTCCTTTTTCAGTGCCGTGTTTGCTAGGAGGTGTTTCAGGGCATGCCCTGCACTGTGTTTTGCATTAAATTGAAACTGAACAGAATACCGAAACATTTCTTGGCCTATCTAAGCTCAAAACTGGGCACAGTTTCACTTAAAACTTTAGTGAACTTCAGTGAGCTTTCCAATAAATTTGTGATGATATTAATATTCATAACAAGACCCCACGGGACATTCACATGCCTTTCTGCTCAGCAGCATTTGGGATAACTGGCAGAGTGATCCCAGAGGATGCTGCATAAAAGCGGTACATCACCAGAGGAACAGAAAACTAGATGCAAACCTCGACCCAGACTAGGCACAGAAAGCTGAAAATATACCCGAGCATACCAGCTTTCCAATGGAGCCAGGTCACTTTGGACAACTTCCAGAACCACAGTTTAGGCACGACCATTACTTTTTTCCAGTCCAATACACCTAATAAATATTTTTGTGATATTAGAGTGCTTAGTAACTGCTTGTGAATTCATTTTCACCTCATGCCTCCTCCACACTGATCCTTGAGTTATTCACATACAGCTCTGCTAAATGATTTGTGGAGTAACATCTCACTCTTATTGCAAGCTGATTAAGGCAGAAACCCTCACATTGCTCCATACTTGTTTTGAAGAATAGGCTGAAGCACCATTCTAAAAATATTTGCTTTTCTGATATCCAGAGACAGCTTTCCTTTGATTAGACATGCAGTCTGGCTGTATCTGCTATACCTTCTTTTCTGGACAGATGAGGTGAACACATATATCACCATTAGAAGTATTTCAAATATCCTTCAGCATATTATTGATGTACAGTTTTCATAGTTAAAGCCAATTACCTGACATGGAGCTGGATTTACTTTTCTGCTTAAGTGTTTATGGTTAGTTTTCTTCTTTCTCCTTACAGAGGGAGAACTGCTTGGGAAGAGAAGGGGAAAGCTTTTCTACAAAGCTAATCAAGGCATCAGCCACCACATAATGCTCTGACATTTGGGAGTACCACATAATGGTACTCTCAAGATACTCTTATACATCACTGTTCCTCCTGCAGCCCTTTCAAACCAACACATCAGAGATGACAAAAGAAACACACCGCAGACAGGGCTATTTTGTGTGCCAGCAAAACACCACAGGGTCTATCCCATCCATCCTGACACACGTTGCCTGACAGCAGGTCACAAAGTCAGCCTGCTCCTCTGCGTACACTCCCAACTTCCAAAAAAAAAAAAAATATTAATAATAAAGTCAGAGTCCATTACACTTAAGCAAATTCTCTTCACAGACTTAAAGTTTGTCTTTACAACATAAAAAAAAAACACCGCTGCTGCCCAGCAAGGAGATGGTTGGGAAACTCAGCTCAGCACTGAAGGACAGCCCTGTGCTACGCTGTGTATCTGCAGCAGAAGTGTGAGGTTTAAGAAGAAGATTGGGCAGGACTGTGGAGTCACCTGGAGATGCTGTACTGGCAATTATTGGAGAATTGATGGGACTGAAATAGATTTTAAGGGAGAAAGTACACACAGAAGAATTAAATTATGAGGGTTGGCTTGTTGTTGTTGGGGGGTTTTGTTTGTTTGTTTGTGCCCCCCCCGCCCCCCGAACTTCTTAGATGTCAAAAAGCCTGAATCAATGTCAAAAGGCTTGATTAGTGCCCATGACATATATAATTCCTTTTCTCTAACCAGGTCCAGCGGTGCAGTCCTTTTGTCACCCACAACCATTTCCATGGATATAAGGTGGGGATTTACCTCCATTCAGCAAAACTAGATGTTCAAAGCCATGCTCCAAGCCCCTATGTCCACATGCCCAAGCTTGGGCCTCTCTCCCCTTTACTTCTGAATAGTAAGAGAAATAGAGCTGTACCACACACGGAGGTACTTAAAATGAGACTCACTCTTAAGCTTACCAAAAATAAAATCAAGTCTAGTTTGACTACGTTTATACAAGAAAGAGAAAATATTGTTTTGGGAAAGAAAAATAAGAACTGATGACAGGACAATGAAGCCAAACAAAGGCAAAATGGCAGAGAGTAACATATTTAAAATACTGAGGATGTTACTGGAGCATGTTAGTGAAGGAAGCCTTCAAATGTTCAGATCAAGATCAAATAGCCTTCTCATAGATGTTCTTTAGCCAAAGATTAATTTATTGGCTTGTGGAGAAATCTTACAAATCTGTCTTGTACAGAAGGTCAGACTATATATAATAAAACTTCCTTCGGGCTTTAAACATTATTGATTAAATGCCTAAGTACTTGTTTAAATCGTATTGATTTTAGCAGGGCTGAGGTATGGCTTCAAAGTGAATAGGCAAATGTTTTTATGAATCAGAATGGGCAGTGTCTTTACTGCACAGGAAAAAAGCTGTGAAGTTTTAAAGTTATCAAATCAGTATGATAGTAAACAGTGTGAAGCTGCATAACTCTGAACAGTCCTACAGGTCTGTTTTAAAAGGCCCAAAGCAGGCAACATTTTTATGGGAGCAATTTTCTATTTACTAGCATATTCCTTAAAAATATGATCTCTTTTCCTCTGCGCTTGTGTAATTTAACTGATATTTGCAAGGTATCAACCACTAGGACTTAGCAAAGATAGAAAATGCTCAAATCAAAGCTAAGTAAGTCTCAAAAAAAGCTGATTTTTGTACATGGTATAACGTAGTCATCTCTTATCTCAAAGTTGTTTTTTCAAGTACTATAACTAAGGCATTAAGTGTGAACATCAACCTCTTGACACAGTCAGCAATTCGTAGCTCTTACACTGTCCAGATTATTTTTTTAATGATAACACTGAATTAAATGATAAGAATTGAGTTTGATTTATTTACCGTATTTCTATAGCATTTTCCAAAAAATAAGAAAGAGTTTTCTTAGGTTGAGTGGGAGACCAGTTATTGCACACTTATTTTTACGGCTGCAGAAGAAACTATCTAGCACTACGCACGGGATATACTATGCAATGGAATAGGTAAAAACTAAACACATGATCTACAGTTTTAGGCTCTTTGCTTTAGAAATTAACTTCTAATTGCAAGACTAGCAGGTTCTGAGGCAGAGCCCTGCTAGTGACTGGTTCATTTTGCCATTTTAGCAGAATTCAGGTGGAAGAGATGGATGGGAAGCTTATGGTTTTGAAAGATGCAGAGCCTCAAAACATGCAAATGAAATCTGAACCTGAAAGTATTATTTGATACAAGTCCCAAAATGCTCAGACTTTATCAGTGCCTACTACCATGTAACCACTTTAATGAAACCAGGGAGAAAAAAAAAGTCATTTATTTTTTAACGGCAAAGGCTGCCATGAAGGAATGTTTCTGCTACTTTTACAATAACTCACAGACTTTATACAAAGCTTGCCGGTCACTGAGCATGCTGCTGTTGACTTCGAGGGGCTTGTATGCACACAGCTCTGAACAGCTTTGAGAGGCAACATGACACAGATAACTTTTTTTGCTGCCCCAGTGATCTGGCTTCTCTCATTATGAAGCACCTCCCTTGCCCAGCTCCATCAGGCCAAAACTGCTTTGAGCTGGATATACTTTCTAGTTTCTGACTGAAAAGCTGGGACCCAGCTCTTCATATCACATCTCAAGAACAGACACTTGGATTTGATGACCGGGAGCTCGGTTTGCAGCAGGCAGCAACTTCAGCCTAAGACTTGCTGACACCTCTAAGACACCTTCAGTTTCCCACAATTCAATGCCCTCCATGTCCCAAGAAGGGCAAGATTAATTCAAAGTCCAGTCAATCAATGTTTTTACATGTCAAGAAAAGTACTATTGCTGTAAACAGCATATACAAGTCTGAGGTAAGCAATCACACCTGCGTTTGGCCTACAAAGGCTTGTTTTGTTTGAGACCACATCAGTTTACAGTAGCTATCAAAAAGCAATGTTTTTCTATTGCAATTCAAGGGCCTTCTTGTTTGCTTTTATAAAAATGTTTGTAGCAAATGGAAAACCTGGTTTTCCAATAACAGCCCCCAAGTTACATGTTGATCTATCATCCATCATCTACGCAACAAGTGACCTAGCATATTTCTGTATGTTTGTGAGAGGTAGCCAGGAGGTGTGAAGACCCAGAGAAGCATCACCTTAGAGCTGTCTTATGTGGCTGAGGTTCTGAGCACTGCCCATACCTGTCACCTGATTACCCTGAATGCATAACACTGTAACCTCTGCACATGCACGGATCAGCTTTGTGCCATGAACAGAGCAAGTCCAGTGACTCTTGACTTCAACCTCCTTTAACACAACCAGGAAATTTTCTTTAAATTGTTGTTCCTGGGATTTTTCTTTAGGAAGAGTAGTTATTTGGGGAGAGGCTTTCAGAGCAATTTGTAAGCACGTTTTGCAGGGCAGAGTTAGTGCTGTGTCTTTAAGATGATGTCACAGACTTACAGTTTATTAGGAATAGGGATAGGGGACTATAACCTTGCCTCCCAGTCTCCCACTGCCCCGCTACAGTTTCAAAACCACCCAGGATCATCTGATTCATTCAACTTCTCTGATATCCCCCCAAGGAACATTTGCCAATGAGACCACAGCCAATTTTGTTGCCTTCTAAATGTGGCTGGGGTAATATGAGGCCAGGACCTGCCCAAAGTAAACAGTGAGGACCCAGGAATGGATCATGCTCCTGCCCTGCAATGAAGACACGAACACACGCTTGCACCCTGTACCCATGCTTGCAAAGGAGTCCCTTGCCATAGTCTGCCAACAGCACCTGCACTGCAGAAACCCTGCCTGGGCCAGGGGAAAGGCAGTCCTAGGTCATGGACGCTCCCATTCAAGTCTCTCACCTTATCTAAAAGAGCCTGCTTAATAAGGGACGAGAAAAGCTCTGTGGGTACAATTATACCCACGCAAAAGTAATAAGAGAGAGAGAACAGAGGGAGACAGAAAGATATTAGCTAGTTGTCTAAGGCCACACAATAAATCAATGGAAAATGCTCAACTAGGAATCCAGAGGCTGACTCAATCACCCATTGAGTCACAGTCTGTTGCTTTAACTACCAGATAGGCTTCAACCCCGAACAGCATTTGTTTGTGTACAATATGCCAAAAATACATTCTTGATCTGTGAAAAAAAAGAAAATGATACAAAGCAGGTTGCCTAGTAAAATGAGATTTAACCCAATGCCCTTCATCTGTGCTTTAAGGACTCTCTCGGGAGCCACAAATCGGAGCTGTGAGATTATGTGAAGGGGAACAGCATCACAAGTATAACTCTGATGCATCATAAAAATAATAGAAAAGCCCCTTGGGAATGAAAACTTTTGACAGAATCCAATCGAACCCTTTCAAATCAGAAGCTGCTGCGGCAGTGTGGCCAAGCTACCGCACACTGCCCTGTCAGTACCCTTGTGGGAATTCGAGAAGACAGGAAAACAAGCACTTTCTAAATATTTGAACAGGAAGGAAAGAAAACTTGAAGGTTAAATTCACATTTATACTCTTTTAAATACTTTCTTTAAACTTAGCTCTGCTGGATGGCTATGTATTGCTCCTGTTGAACTTTGATTAGGAGAAGAACTAGCCCAAGCATCTGCTTTTCTGTTAAAGTCTGTATGTTACAGCATTAATTCATCTGCCAGCTTTCTCTGCACTGCTTGCCTCTTTCATCCACCTGTTTGACTTTACCTGACACCTAGGTTATGAGCTTTCAGAGAGCTGGAGAGCATGTCTGTTTTAAGCACCTCTACTATGCCTTGCCCATGCAGCCTACGGTTTCACTAAGATTCCTCAGTGCTCCTGTAAAATTATATCAGCATGGCTATCAAACTCTGTGCTTTCTTAATCTCTATGCTGCACATATATTCTGGCCCCATACATGTGAAAAACTCTGTTGGCCAGATTCTGCTCTCCTTTATACCAGTATATAACACAGAAACATTTAAACTCCACTTTATGTTTTTAACTTCAGCATCAGTATTCTTGTATAACAAAATAAATAATCACATTGCTGCCACTCTAATAAAATATTTAACTCTTTTTCATATGGAGAAAAGAAAGACGATGCAGTATATTGCTGCCTCTAGCCGAATTCAGCAAAACTGTTCTTTCCATCTAGAGACTTGGATAATAAAATAGTTTATTTATTGGCAGTGGGTGATGCGTGGATGATTACAGTCTGGTAGGTATTTAAGGGTAAAGTCCAAAATTGCAGAACAAAAGCTGTTTTCTATTCACATTTGGCTCAAAATACCTCAAATGAAATGGACCACCCACAATCTGACACTTCAAGCTGCAGAGCACTGAATCTGCTGAGAGCCAGTTACGAAAATTGATACAGTAAGATCATGCTAAACACAAAAGGAAAAAATGACCCGAGGAATGTATTAAAAGAATAAGTACATCGAACTAAGAAGAATATGTGCACATTAGAATTGGACCTTTTGGGCAAACTTATTCACAATAAAAGGCCAAATAAAGGCCCCAGTCACTTCAAGGATAAAGCCTACTCCAGTCAGGAAGAGCACCATGAAGCAGCTTGGTTTATGATAGGTCAAGGCTGGTAATAAAGCAAACACCCCACCACTCCCACTGCCTTAATTATTAACTCAAGTGTTGAATTTGGGCATCCTGACACATTCTACTGGATTGCAGTTACAACAAAACTGTAATTCCCACCAGGATGAGATCAATCTTTAGCATACATTACTTTTTTTCCTAGTGTTCAAGGGAAGACTGCTAAACAAAAACTGCTCTGGCAGAGTATGGCGGTAAAGAAACATGCCTTCCATCATAACACAAAGTTGTTTTGGAAGAACATGAATGCATTTTGAAAGTGTTATGAAAAAAACAAGCAACAGAATTAAAATTTTTTAGTTATCACCAGCCCAAACAAGCTAGAGTGTATTTTTCAGGGAGCAACTGATAACATAGCTGCTGCTCCCAGAATCTTTTTTCTTTTTACTGTGTGCTCACATGTGATTAGTCTTATTAGCTTAATCTTGCCTGCTGTTGAATGCCCTGATGTGTGCTTACCTTCAGCAAGAAAACAACTTATGAGCTTGAAGTTGAGCCTCTGCCAAGTTATACCATTAAGACTCACAGTCAAAATTTCTACACATGCAGCTCTCGTTTGCCTTTCAAATCTCCTCTAACCATTATTGCCCAGAAATAAAAAATATATGGTTAAGTAACTCTCCTTCACTATAAACCCAGTCCTGAAAATCACCATACACTAGTCTTACGGACGCGTGCTACAGCAAAATGAGTTTCTTATACTCCAGTTGTAGGGAGATCTATGCAGTTTGCTCCTATTTCTCTGAGAGGTTTCCAGGAAGTTGCCAGGAAGCCACTGATGTGCAAACAGCTGTTGGACACGTGCACAGCTCAGTACATGGGACCCGAGGAGAGACATCCTGGATGTTCCAGACTGACCGTGCATGAACTACAGAGGGCATATATGCTGATGCCCTTGGCATGTCCGGATTTCCAGATGTCCAGCAACCCTGTCAGAACAGTAGGGCTACTAGATATCTCAGTATCTTTGATGAATGCACAAAATCCACACTGAAAGAAAAATGTCTAAATAAAAAGGAGGGCTTGCTAAGAGAATTATGGACCTGTAGTTGCTCTCAGTCTATTTACCAAATAAATCCTCTATAAATATTGATTACTACCTGTCATCATACTAGAGCGCAACCATGGAGTCATTTATTGGCCTTTCATGGCCATTAAAAATCATTCATCTTATCAAAATGAAAAAAGGGTAGGAAAAAAAGTGTTCAAGCCTCCTAGCTTGAGATACCAAAGTCATTCAGTTTTTACTCTCTATGGATGTGTAGGCATTTGGCTGTGTTTTCCTGCTACAGACCCTTTTCCAATACTTTCAAAGTCTTTTGCTGTTGTTTATTAAAAGCATTGCATCGCTATGTCACGTCTGAATTTTCCTCTGATATTAATTTTTTAAACAGAAACACAAAATTAAGCCAACAGTTGCAAGTAGACATCGCCTTCAATCACATGAAACCTTCTTAAAATTTAGCCATCTGGACAATTCCCATGAATTGTTGGTTTTATGATCCTGAAATAGCTGGAATCCTCTCAGAGTCTATATACTGCTCTGAGTCCTTTAGCAATACAGCCAAGAAGGAAACCTATCTAGCCCTTCTTCTTGGGAGGCACCCACCAGCCCACCTGGTTGGTCCCTATCATATCTGTTAATCGTTTCTCCCAACTCCATCTATTGGGATGCTTCATTTGAACAGAACAGACTTTGTATGGGAGTCTAAAATACTATTGCACTTTATGTGTCAACACAAAAGGTACACAACAAAAAGACTGGTGTAGTCCACAATCCTCCTCCAACTCAAGTAATTTCTTTCTATCTTTGTGCCATAGAGCAATATGCGTAGCCTGGAGTTAAACTGGACCCTATACTCATCATCTCCCACGTGTATATGAGGGTACATATAAAGCACATATGACTCACCAGCCTTTTCCCACACCAAATGTCTGTCACATAAATGTTTTTAAAAACCACGGTTTGTCATCTTTGTCCTTTTAGGCTTTCTGCTTACCCTTAAAGAGAGAAAGATGGGAGAGAAGTGGCCTGTCTAGCAACCCATCGTAGCAACTCCTGTTGTACAACAGAGTAAAAGGTTTCTTGGTTTCTGCGGACTGCTGGACACATCACAAACCTTGTCAGCAAATGAAGCATTCCATACCTTCAGCTAGTCCAGGCTTTGAACATTTTTAGCAACTACTTCCAGATATGAAGCAGCACAAATAAATTACAACAGACAGATTCCCTAAATAACCACCCCATTCCCTGTGTGTTATTCTTACTCCTGTCAAGAGCTTAAGACACTCCCTTACTTACACACTGCTGATACACAGAGAGAACACGCTGAATTCGGCATGTATGTGAAAATTGTTTCCTCAGGCAAGTGATTATGGTCTCTGTTGCTTCTCTTGAGTGGTAATGGAGTCCCTAATTGCTCTCCTGACCGATTATGCTGTTCCTAGTGTTTCATTTTCAAAGTACTTAAAGTTCAGGTAAATCACACTTACCACATGACCTCTCCTATTTTATGACTCTCTCTGCCGTAGAAAGGCAAAGTTATATATGTTTACTTTGTGCTATTTATTTTTATGTTAGCTACAGATTTCTAAGTGGAAAAGCACAAGAAATTATTATTGTGAAGCTATTATATTATTGTTAAATTAATCTTTTGTGCAAGTACTTTGCTGGTTAGTGACATTCATAAGCATGTGTTTACAATTAAGCCTGTGCTTAAAAGCTTTGTGAAAATGAAGGCCTAATGCTTGTCAGCCTTCGGACATTCATTCAACTTGCTAAAATTACTGACAGTATTTTGGTGAAATCCTGATTTCCTTCTGGGTTTCTTGCTCCTGCTCTGGAAAATGTCCGTCTGTTTACAGCATCTGTTGCTATAACCTTTCTGGGTAAACAACCTGGCAAAGTATTGATATACACACAAAGCCCTGGTGCTCTCTCTCAAAAGCATAGGTATACTTTCTCAAACAACAGATACAAATCCTAGTGAGTGTTTGTTGCTTCAAATAACATTTTGGCAGATGTACAGAGACGCAGTTTATTCAACTGTTCTTCCTGCACAGAAAAATCCTAAGACATTTAATAATAAATACCAAAATTTTAATAATTTTGCACGGCCCTGCAAGAGGAAATGTTATCCTAGTATATGGTTCTGAACTTCTACTGAAACGATGATCCCTCTCTGATAAATCCTGGGGGCCTAGAGAGCAACTTACACACAACCCTACTGAATATCTGTATAGTTGTCTTGATTTTATGTATGCTATATTTATTAGGAATTTTCCATTGGAGCTCGACCTGCATGTAAATCTGGAGCATGCCATTTGGGCTAATACGGACATTGCAACATCTCAGCCTGCCCTCTCTGGAAACGTTTGCTTCATTTCTAAAACCTTGCAGATGTTCCTGTATTAAGTTCACTGGAGAGCTCTCCGCTTGTAGTGGTACAGGTCGCGGGGACTCTGGCTCTGGTTGCGGTCATGTAGGAAATCCTTCCCCAGCCAGAGCTTCACAGTGGACTCTGCTGTGTAGATGATGCAAGAAGTGAGAGCAGCCTGCTCCAGTGGTGCTACTGGTCTTGGGTGCATGCTGGTGGCTACCACCCTGGCGTGGGCGCTTGCCCCTCCATTTGCACATCATTTATCAGCAGACTTGGACAATTCCACAGATTTTTGCCCGGGGAGGACTGCCCTGAAAGCCCAATGAGGCACAGGAGTATTGCTACAGCCCCAGAGTCCAAATTTTCCTTCCTGACCGACTTCTAACACAAGGACTCCACGTGAGGATCGGACGGAGCAGGAGGAATTTGTGAAGGGGCAAGGAGCAGGACGGGGCAGCCGTGTGCTCCTGGCTTTGCGGTGCTGTGGCAGAGCGAAGGTTAAAGGTCTCCATAACTGTCTCCTGACACAGGTGAGAAGTATGAAGGACACAATCACCCCGCTGTGTAGAAGATAATCTCTTCGGGGAGCTGCCATCCCTGGCTACGCTTATTCAGCATCTGGCACAATGAGGCTGAAACACTAATATAAACCCAGTAAATATAAAATAAATAGGAGCTTTAAAGTAGGAGCAGGCATTGCTACAGGAGTTAAAATCTTTTTTTTTTTTTTCAGTTGCAATTTTTCAACAACTTCTAATTCATCATTGCAGTGCAGTATCTTTTATACTCAACCAAGGAATAAAATGCAATTCATGATACAAGACAGAGAACAAACATCAGCAAGTAGTATTGGAATACAAAAAGGTATACACTTGGAGCTAAGTGACTAAATACAGAGTCTAGGGATTTTTTTTAAATCCTAAAGAAAGACCTGGTGAAATTTATTTAGAGTTGAGCATCTAAATCTCTTTAAAAATCCCTTTAAAATTTTAGTCATTACACCATTTTACAGCTGGGAAACTTGAGACAGTGATTTTCACACAAGGTAAGATAATAATTTCCCTGTTCAGTCTTTGCAGTTGGTCTTAAAAATTCCTATATATTTATTCATTAATCAAAATTACAACAATTTTTCTCAAGTCTGTAGACCATCTGAAATCTCTTCTTTGTCACTATCTGAAGTGATGAAAATGATATCCTGATTGCATTGTTTAATTAAACTGTTGATCTACCTTTTTTTGGGTCCCTGATTGGAAACAGCAAAGTGACAACAATTTACATTTTAAATTATATATTTATAAAAATTTAAAGTTTTCAGCAATTTTTTTATTTCATGTTATTAACTGTAGTTGATTTCACCCAACTCTTGTGCTGATAACATTTGAAAAAGAATAAAACTGTATCTTACACCCTAACATAAACTCAAAAAAAACTATATGTCACATCAACATGGAAGCATGAGAAAATACAGGATTTGCCGCAGAACTGTTGTGATTTCATGCAGAATTTTAATGTTACTTAGCAACAAATTTCCCTGAAGAAGTATACAAGAAATAGAAAGATTAATGCTCCATTACTTGCTTTAAAGCACATCCAAGCTGTTTCAGTCCAAACAGAAATAGCATACCTTGGGAACTTAATGACCCATTCACTTATTTTTCTGTAAGCAATAAAAGAGCAGCGCGCATGCAGCGTAGGTTCTGTCACTGAGTCATCAGCAACTTTTGCTTCAGCAAAAGAGGTTTCACTACTGTTTATACAGAAGCTAGAGAGTAGCTGCTGGCTAATATGAAGAAATTCTATGAACTTCTTTAACATGGATTCGTAGTGGGGTTTTACTGATACACAACACAAAAGCTGACGTTTTCATGTACATTCGGTACATATGGCATTCATTTATTCTGAGACGATCCATTTCCTTATCATTACAAGAAACAATAAAAAGAGCAGCCAAAGACAGAATGACAGGGAACTTGGTACTCTCAAATGAACAGATACCATATGTGTATCATATACACCAAACTGAATTTAGTTCTGAAACACAACTCATTTTTTCAGAAACCCACATTCTAGCTGTATGTAAATTTTTGCTTTTATACAACATTTCTATTCTTAACTACCTGGCATCCTGTATTACTAAAATTAAAGGGTAAAAGCACAGTAGGAGCCTGTTTTTCAATGCTTTATCAAATTTCTGAAATCCAACATATATGCAGCACTACCCCATCTACTCCTACCCTAACACTAGTGCTGTACAGGCCACGACCAAAGGTCTGATCCTGTTCCTCTTTATTCACATGAAGTAGTATGTTTTCCAGTGGCTCTACAACAAGAAGTTAACTATGCATCAAAATTTTATCTAACAAGTCCAATGTTTTTAAAAGAACAGGTTCTTGATATATAGGCAGACTGGTGAGGTCTACAGATTCACTGAAGCATGAAGACTTTGCTTGGACCAACTCCAAATGTGAATCTCAGCCCAGAAGTACATGGAAGGGCTCGAACCCAGCGTGGTGACCAGCCTTCCTCTAACCAGACTGGGTTCAGTTTATCGCACAGTGTGCCAAAACCGCACTGCCAATCTAAGATCAAAGGTGTAGATTCAGAAGTACATTTGTGCCTCCATATTTCGAAGACCCCAGGGTCTTTGTTCACAGCCCAGCAGCAATTTCTACAGTTGTTTTGTACATTTTTTAACTTGTGCTGTTGTGAATATGTTACAGAAGAAAAGAAAATACTTTCAGAAAAAAGGAAAGTTTCAAACACAGAATGGCACCGCAAACATGTCGTGTCCCATTAGCTGCAACACAAATGCCTCTCTGTACCAGTATAGCCTAAGTTTGGTTTTCCTCTGGCTTCATTTTGATGATTTCCTCTGTAACCTGTGGATATCACCAATATCTCTCCTTTTTAAACTTGACTATAATGTCACTCTTTCTACCCCCTAGTCAGAACAAAGGGTAAATAAGTAAATGTTTCTTACTTATTATTTTAAAAGAAAAAAAAAATTCTGCAGCGAGTAATAAAAATATCAATAAAAGGCAGGGTGACATTTCCACAGCAACAAGTTTTCCATCCTGGTGAGTAGTCAGGCATCAGGACTTGCACTTCTTTAAATATAACAACTGTCTAACTTTCAGCAATGAAACTCAAAGTTAATGTGTAAAGTGACCCGTAAGATTTCTCCAGCCAGTGGGTAGCACCCTTACAGAGCAACATTTTTCCTTGCCAAAACAAGAGCTGAACAAAAGTAGAACTCAGAGGATATAAAAAGCTAGAATTAAAAAACCTTGGGTGTTCAGGGGTAAATCACAGCATGGTTTAACAGCACAGACACCACTTGGCTCCGCACCCACTGCAGAGAGTGGAAGCCTCACTGTTGACTTGGTGCAGGATCAGATCCTGCAGCGGGAGGGAAGGACGCACTGGTTCCACCTTTCTGTCCGCAGCAGCTGGCTGAACACAAGCTGTCCCGACACAAGCCACATCCTTTGGGTCCCCAGGGGCTCCTTCCTCAGACTAGGAACATGTCTGGAAATCACCATACACGTCCAAGCATCTCTTTCCTCCCTCAGTGATGCTCTCCCTAACCTGCCTACTAAGTCATGATATTTTCAACTGCTAGGACTATGGCAATTTATCACCAAGGTTAACCAGAGGTATGCATAAATATTAAGGGCTTAAAATGCACAGAGGTGGTTCCGTAATAGCGTTTCATTCCTACTTTTCCATCTCTACAGGAAGGTTTATAAAGTTATAGCAGTTCAGAAATGTGTCATGAATTTAAGTTGAAATGACAGCATAGGTTACCTGGGCAAATAAGACAAACAACTGCGATTTTTTTATAGGAGAATCTGCAAGATTTCTGAATTAATTGACAGCATAGTAAGACCAGGCCAAAAAAAAAACTGAAGAGAAAGAAGTTTCAATTAAATAATTTTTAATGAGGTGCTACAGTGATTTGGCTATAAGTAAAGACCACACAGTTTATCAAGTACCTATAGCACTGCTGGATAGCAAAGTTACAGGGAAATGCAGGCTCTCAATTACACATTCCAGTAGATACTGCTGTCTAGAGATACTATTCTGATCTCAAAACTATTCTTTTTTAATATATGATGTAAGCTATTTGTTTTCATAATAGAGCATTTTCATTTGAGGATATTTTCTCCCAAACTGGAAGAAAACAAAGGTTGAAATATCAGAATACAAAAGCTCTATTTTATTCTCAGTTCTGACCCAAAGGGTGCTCAGTACTGTTGAAAATCTTTCTACTTCCTTCAGTGTTGGTCTAATACCTAATATCAGCTAAATATTAAGAAATAAGAAGCTCCGACTAAGGCAAACCCAGTCTTTAATTACCCATTAACTGTCTACCAAATTATATCACAATCAAAGTCATAGTTTTCCCCTTTAATTTATTTAATGCTTTATTTAATGGCCTCTTTTTAGGATGTACGAAACAAAAGTGTCATGCAGACAAAGCCAGAACCTCTATTTAAATGAGCTAAGAATGTTTATACAAACCACGCACACTCAAACAAATGTGTAGCACATCTATAATATGCTCATTGTTCCTAAACATAGGATTTGTCATTTTACTTTGACAGAT
Source organism: Theristicus caerulescens (assembly GCA_020745775.1). NCBI lineage: Eukaryota > Metazoa > Chordata > Aves > Pelecaniformes > Threskiornithidae > Theristicus > Theristicus caerulescens. The sequence continues at coordinate 122,291,404 of CM036560.1, forward strand.
CAGATTGTTCTCTTTTTTAATGCTCCACTTAATCTGTTCACACTTTCTATTCCTAAATAATTCTAGTGTCAGTTTTTGTGATGCTGTAATTTAAAGGCCATGTTATAATTGTTCCAACGAGGGCATGCTGAAAAGAGAAAGAAGCAGCAGAGACGTAGGAGAAATCTCTCTAATGCCAGGGGAGAAGCAGCCAGGATACGACAGTCTGCAGCCGTCGGCGGGTCGGGGAGAGGCATCCAGGAGGCTGGCGGGGCTGAGCTCCTGAGGGGTTACTGGTGAAAGGACTGGGACCCTGGCCAAGCCAGCCTTTGCCGTCCAACAGAGCTTGCTCCCATTTGAAGTGATTTTCTGTTCTAGTAACTCACTGAACTCTGATTTGATTTTCTGTTTCAATAAAGGGACCTACGAGTGGAGCAGTCTTCCGACCTTCAAATGAATTGATCGGTGAATAGTGACAGACAAAGAAATGCTCATTTATCTTTACCCTAAAAGAAATATGGGATTCTAATGAACTGTGCTTGCCTTTCTCAAATTTTCCTGATTTCTGGTTGGAAGATTCCATTATGAATTAAAGACACTTTTATGTTTTGGTTGTTTGTTTTCTTTTTTAGCTGACATCTCAGCTTAAAGCCAAACAACTTCCTTTTCTTTTTTTTAATTGAATTATTTCACTAAGTTTTGCCTAATTATTGTTCCTCTTTTGTCCACATTTCTTTCAGGAGAGAAAAATTACTTTTGCTCAACTCTCTCTTTGAAACTTGGATTTAAATGCAAACATGAGCGATCTACTGCAACCACTGGAACTGTACCACTGCAACACTAGGATGGCTAAAAAAATTCTAGAGGATAAGTCCCATTCCCACCCATTCATTTGGTGTTTATTTTCTGCAATAGTAAATGTTTAAACTAGACTGGGAAAAAAGGAAGGATTACTGATATTCAACAAACCAATGTAGATACAGAACATCTAAAGCAACACTGTAACTGAGAATCTTGATAAACCACGTGTATTAATCTTCACTGACAACATAAAACTTCCTATCTCGGCAAGGACAGAACGTTATTATGGAAAGCAGAGAGAGCAGAAAGATCAACAGAGGCTAAAATTTCTACATACACAAAGAATTTCCTCAAGAAAAGGTTCAGACAAGTATTTATCACTTTTCAAGAAATTATCATGCAGACAACATTACATCCTTAAGGGTCTAGAGGAAAGCTAGCATGGCAGGTGTCCTTTTTTTCAGTATAATATCCCAGCAATGTCTTTTCCTAGAAACAATTTACATGAACCGCACAGTATTCTGCTTTCACAATGAGGGCACATCTACAGATCATTTGCCTGAGAAAGGTAATTCCTAATAAAGTGGGTGTGACTTTACAGCACAGCAGCTGTCCCGGATGGACAACTCAGGGTGCGAGTCCCCATAAGGCATCCAGCCTACGCTCATCATCAAGGTTCCTTTCAGTGAATCAAGAACAACCGATAATTACAGAGGACAACTCCTAATACCTCTTTTACACCAAGTTTAGCAGGGAATGAGCTGCCTCCTGGAGACACTGCTACTGAATGCACAGAGGGCACCCAGCTTTTAGGCAATCAAACCTGGGTGAGATGGAAAACCCAGCAGTGCTGGTCCATGCAGGTTGATTCAGCCAGAGCTCTGTGAGGACTTCAGGTGGTGCTCTGCTGAGACAGGACGAGAAGAGCTTAGACACCAGCATTTTCTTAGGTACGTTGGTTCTTACACCGCTTTCTGTACAGATCAACTAGTCCTGCAAGAATTTCCTACGGTTCTGTAAAAGTACTTTTCTGCAGTCACGTTTGTCCTTCTCTTCCAGGGGCTCACTTGGCACAAAGCACCAGTTCCTCTGCCCATCTGATTAGATCGAATTACATGCTTTTACTACTCCTACAAGCTAATGCAGCAGACCTACAATTAAGTGTGGGATAGTTTAGGGTCTAAATGGAACTAATGGCTGGCCCTAGCAAATGCCCCAGGTTCAATTTTTTTTCTCCTTTAAATTGATATTTTTTTAGGCTGTTTTCCAAAATTTAAGCCCCTGAAACAAGTCAGAACAATGAACTCACTCAACCCTATTCACAATTATTGTTGCTCCCAAGCCGTTTTTAGTATCTCTGACAAATTACTCGCCATACAATATTGCCCTTGTAAGGGAAGAATGAACTGGAAGCAGCAACGTGATGTCATTCAACCTTGTATAATATCAGCATTTAGAGGAAATACATTTGTTAGAGTGACCATGGGCATAGGCTAAACACTGCAGCCTTATTTTTCTCCACCTTGAGAATGGAATACAAGAAAATATTACATGGAAATAAAAAAAAAATCCAGCCAATCCTAGAAGCCCCTCCTCCTCTGGCAGGAAAGTGAGAAATACCAGAGGTGTTAGAAGCCCTCTGGCACCGTAATTCCTGAAATTATGACAGAGCCTTCGAATTTGTTCTGGCTAGTTAGTCTGAAAACTTCCTAGAGGGAAACAGATAAATGGATAACAACATGATTATTGCCCACAGGCCCCATATGGAAAAGGAGTGTAATTTCAGTGCACTGATATGATTATATTTAATTTGCTTGCTATAGGTTGCAGCATGCCGTGTGCTGAGGAGGACAATCAGATAACCCTCTGAACAGTGCTGATGGAATTCAGAGCTTTTGGCACCAGCACTGAAATAAGATTAATGGCAACGTGCTCCACTTTGCCATGAAGTAGGTTTGCATCTTGTTTCACTAGATAGTGGTGTTCCCAACATCGTTATTAAAAAAAAAAAAAAAAAAATCCAGAAACCTGGCAATAAGAGGAACTGAGGTCTCATTTGCATATATCTTTCTCAGTGATACCTGAATTTTAATAGAGCACTCTGCATATTTTCTTCAGTTCAGCTTTTAGTGTAAAAAGAGAAAAACCTTCTATAACCTGCTCTGGGACCCTCAAATTTAGCAACAATTTAGCTCATCCATTGAACCTTCCAGGCAAACGAACAGCTGAATTTTGTCATTTGGAATAAGTTCCCAAATAAACTGATTCACACTGTGCTCACTTCCCTTTCCCTTGCTCCCTCTGCTCAAAGCTTTATACGCCACACTTAATAACTAGCTTAAAAGATCTACCCAAATCAAGGTAATTCTTAAAATTTGTGGTACTGGGACATTTGTTGTTTCCACAAACATCATGTTTTAATTCCTCCTGCTATCCATTAAACACTTCCACCTCCTGTATAATAATAAAATAAATGTGTCATTTCTTGTACACAGTATGAATGTGCCTACAAATACTGTTCAATTAAATAACAATTGATTGATTGTTGAAACTATGAAGAGTTAATATAAGCCCCTGTCTCTCTCTCTCTCTCTTTGCCCTGGAGACCTGTCAGTATGTAATTATTTTCCACACCGATGAGTTTAAATTGTTGGATTTTTTCCAGCTATGTTCAACCTTCAGATTACATTCTCCTACTTACTCATTTGTGACAGACAGAGCCCCTTGGGTAACCAGCCAGCCCAGTCTTTTCCAGTTTTGCTTTTTGGGAACTCCACCCTCGGTAAGATCTGTACCCCTGAGCTATTCCACTCAACAGGAAAACATTTTTTGTGTAACACACCTTCTTGTGCATTACAAAGGACTTGAAGCTTTCTTAAGGTCTGGTCTTGTCCCACGTCTCAGACACAGCACACAGGAACCAGCAAACTTTCCCTCAGCTTCCAATGCACTATATTGAGACACGAAGGCCTGCCTTCCCCCCCCTCCCTTTTCTTGCAAACTTTTATAGTGGAATAAGCTCAAGTACCCACAAGGAATTGAGGTTATTTTTTATTAAATATGTCATTTCTCTGGACATGGAGGATACTGTCAGAGAAAGGGAAAACAAATGCGGTCTGGTATAAACTTATTTTTTTAAGCTAAAATTGGATATTAGTCTTTATTTACTTTTCATTTATTCATGACATATATGATGCTTCACTTCCATTTCCAGACCATACAACTTTAGATACGAAAATGTGGTGATCTGATGGAAGACGTTGGAAAGTAAATGTGGTTGGATTTTCCACAAAAAAATTACCATGGCATTTCCCACTAATTCTGATTGTGTGCAAGGCAGGCTGGATCTCTGAGAGACCTTCACTATTTGGATGGAAAAGTCTTTTTTCTCTTTTCTTTGAAGGGATTATTTTTTAACTATGTGCCATTGAAGGCATGCAAGAAATAAGCAATTCAACATTAATTCGGGGTGCTCTTTTTCCTTTTATATTCCTTCTTGCTAGTAAAATTTGGATGCCTACAATCTTGTTCCTATATCTTTTTTGTAGTCCTAAACTCTTTAGGCCTCTCCTGCAAGCCATTGTCAGCGAGGGGAAAATGACCGACGGACAAACCTCTGGTCTGACTCTATTTGACCATTTTGACGGTTTTGTAGAGGTTTTCTGAATCATATCTTCACAGAATGCATTGTGCAGAGCAAGTTTACCTTTACATTTTCTACAAACTCTATTCAGATTTTCACAAAATTCAGAGAATGTAGAGTTCTGTGCACATCAGAATTAACATTACGTAGCCAAATTACTCAGCCTTCTCCTTCACCCCATAGAGCACATCACTCATTCTTTGGGGGAAGCAACACTGTTATCTCTGTCCAAATAAATGATCACTAGAAAAATAAACCTGAACTGTAAACAGATTGTTGGACAGAGGTGTACATGCGGGACCCGAAAGCCATCTGTTGAAGTCTGGTCTTTTTTGTTTGATTTCTTCTGGTCTATTAATACACAGTTCATTGCAATAGCAGAATAATTCCAAAAATCCTAAGAGATAGGCTGTTTATCTGAAGAAATCTTCTTGCCTAAAGGCTACTGAAACAGCCAATTTGAGTTCCTTTTTATTTTTCTTTCAACAATGTAATGATGATGTAGGTATATTTTAATACAGTTTTTAATGCACTGTTAGCTCACCATGAAATATACTGTTAGCTCACCATCAAAATAAGAGACTGTAAAGGACAAATTAGCAAAAAAAAAATTAGGGAAAACGTTAATTAGGAAAATACTAAGGTTTGGTGTGTTGGAACCATTGCAGAAAAGAAAACGGGAGGAACAAGGACAATGTCATCCACAACAGAAGGTCACTTCTGATACCAGAGAGGTGTTGCTGTCCATAAGGAGTCACACTGCGGTGCTGTCATGTCTTAGTACCCTATCAGTCTATTGGTGTCACCACTGTCTGATCTTGGCCAATATTTTGCTGCTGCTTCTCTCTCTTCCTGACGAACACCAAAACTCTTAAAATTTTCCCACTGGGGTACAGGAGGAACAAGTTCAAAGCCTGACCACAACTTCAGGTGACTGACTAGAGTAAGAGGGGTGCTGACCCATGGGGTGGCCAGGCTGTGTGCGAGGGCAGAGGAGAGCAGAGCAGCATGGAGTCATGTGCCCTACCACATCCCTGTGTCACTCTGCTCCACTGCCCAGCACAAAGGGGTCCCTGCTGCAGCGGGAGAAGCAAGAAGGAAGGAAGGGGATCACCATAACAGATAATTTGGGGCAATTAAGTTGAATGCAAATTAAAAAAGACAGACATAGAGTTTCCCTTCCCCTAGGCTGGGTGAAATATGGAAGATCTGAAGTAAAGATATCTTCTCTGTTTTGATTTATAAAGCAGACAGAGAATTCCAGATAACTGTGTTGTTTTGTACAGCTGGTGATGTCGTATGTCAGCAGTAATTGTCAAAAGACATTTAGTTTTATTCATTTTTCCAGTATGTTTTCTTTCCTTGACACAGTGGTGTTGGTGGTGTGATTTAGTTCCTTGCAAATCTTTCTGGATTTCAAATCCTCTGGCTCAGAAAAATATCCTCTATGAATACCAGAATTTATCCAGACTCTTGCACACCTATATCTGCCACAAAAAACATAGCCTATCTTGTTCTTCATTTATCATTATTCTTGATTATCCTTACAAGAAAAGACACAATGTATATTCAAAGAGAGACAGTTTGAGACATTATCATTTGTTTTGTTTTCTTTGGCACCAGTGTGTCTGCATTTAGTGGGATGTCCTCCTACCAGATCAGGGACTTTTGGAGTGATAACGTTAACATCACAGGAGAATTATATATTGGTAAGGATAATCATACGACATTTTTGTATCTCATATAAAATTTAAAAAGTAGTAGAAAAGAGAAAGACAGAGGTTCACAGAGCTGCTGAAAAAAAATATTCACTACTAAAATGAGTGCAATCAACTGCAAATTTTGTGATGGCCTAGGAAGAAGCTGGCTGCTGTGTCTGCTGTCAATGCCATGTAAGCAACCGATTCATCTAACAGCTTAACTGACAAAAACATTGTCATTTATTTACTCCTAAGGAAACAAACAATTTAGGAATAAGTTTCACCATTTATCTGAGCAACAGTAGTTTGGCTGGTGAGAAATTTTCTAGGAAATGTGTGTGTGTATATATATATGTTTTTTGCCAAATTAACACTTTGTCTCTTGAAATGAAGATTTCAGATTTTTTTTTTTCAATTTCTTATTAACATAACTAGATTATTTCTTTCTAGGTAAATTCAACCAAAATCAAAATATTTCACTTTGTGAACTGCATGATAAATTTTTTTTCAAGACAGCTCATTAGCAAACCATGTCTTGCCATGCTGCTTCATGGAACATGTTCAGGTGATTTATGGCCTCTCTCTAGAAGGAGATCCTGTCTTGGGTAGGCCACAATACACTGGTAGAGCCATATGATGGAACAGATGAGTTATATTATCACCTCACTGAAGCCATGGTCTAGCTCACAGGGACTTCTTGCATGAGGTACTCTACATCTACTGTGCTGGGAATACTGATTCTCTGTAGACCATCATAAGACATTATTTGGGGACTGGAAGGAATTTATTCCTATGTCTGCTGCTCATGAACTTAGCTGTCTCACAGGTGGTCTCTTCCCTCCATTCCAGAGCAGTCTATATAGCAGAGTTTCACTAAACCCTTAGTAACAGGAAATCTGGCAGCCCAGATAATCCCCCAGCATTTCTACACAGAAACTGTGGCAGCATTCATCAAACCAGTTATGATCCATCCAATGTTCATCAATGCATTTCAATAAAGAGTTTCCAAGCCTATTTTCTTAGGCTTTATAGTGCCATTGTCCAAGATTAATAAAATTAACACTAAAATTAATAAATAAATCCTTATCTCTGAGCAGCGAAAACTAATTTAAAAGTCTCTGAATTTTAGAAAGCTATTCAGTTGTGGTAGTCAAAGGTGTTATTAGGTAAAGAGCATGGATGGGACATTCACAAACATAGGAAATAGAAAAAATAAACAGGTTCACCTTCTATTTCCTGGCTGTCACCAAAAGGCTGGCTTCCTTGGATAGCACCTTTTGGTTTTTCCTTTCTGCTTTATTCTTTCCCCGATTGCAATGTGGGGATAATTTTTATCACTTTACTTAGTGAAAGAAGAATGCCTTGAAAGAGCTAATACCTCCATCCCTGATATATTTTTACAGGGATATCTCCACATGTAATTCCATGTAATCCAGACCCTAAATTTTACTGTTATTCACATGATCATAGGTATGTTGGCTGGAAGGGACGGATGAAGGTCTTTAGCCCAGTTTTCCCCCTTGAAGCAGAGCTGTCACCAGCACTAGCTCAGGTTGGAGGTGGCTACCCTGAATGACTCCAGACAAGTAACCAGGGCTCACAGGATTAAGCTGTACTTACATGCATGCTAACACAAGACCCGCCTGCTCACTTTCCTTTTCCTTTTTAAACAGGTGGTGCTTTCCTCATGCTGTCCCTTTAAAAGCAATTTGGTGCCAAATATCAGTAAAAGGATGCTGGCAACACTTTTTAATAAAAGGCAAATCCCACTTACCACTTTTGATATTCATTTTAGTAACATTAATCATGATGAATTCATTCAGCATGTCGCATGACTGCTGTGTGTAATTTCTTAGGAATTCCATTTTCATTTAACATTAATTAAAGAACACTTATTATAGTGTTACCAAAATTAATTCCCGGTCTGCAGCCCTGTCTGCCAAGTTTCAACCTTCAGCAAATTATTATGGGTGAGTTATAGACCCTGGGAAAATGAGGTCTATAATGGAATATTAACTATAGTGATGCATTCATCACTATATTACAGTAAGGGCAATGTTCAGGGAGATGGTGATCTTCCAAAATAATGCACTCCATGATCCTGCTTCTGTCTAGCCCTTTAAGACAGTTATTGGAGCCCACAGAAATTACAAACAGTTAGCAAGCTTGTTTAATCCAATATGGTTTGTGAGACACTCTATCCTTCTTGCTTAGAGTCTGTTTGATTATGATACACTGATCAGACTCAGGATATTACCTCTTTGGCAATTCAGCTTCCTGCTGCTGAAGCTGCACAGACACCATGGCAATATTTTTGATACAGCCCAGCAGAGCTAAGTGTCATTCATTAAAAGAAGATTTATTCACATGCATCTGTCTTGAATCTGTCATATTCTCCCTAAAGGGACTCAGGCATTTAATATGTCTTTTTTTTTTTCCCCATCTATGACATTCACCATGAAGTATATAATCTTAGTTTTCCCATATTTTCAGCACCAAAATAGCAGTTTTGTATATCTCAAAGGATTTTGCTATATCCTGTTTTTGCAAGAAACCCTAGCGAGACCATGAATTATATAACAGACCTTCCAGGAGGAAAGAAGTTTGGGCATTACTTTTCTTCTTGTTTAATGCAAGTTCACACACCATTAGTTGGTCCCTTGTTCTGGCATCTTTCCTATAAAATTCTGAACAGCTTCCTGCTGAGAAAATAAAAAAAAAAAAAAAAATCAAGGCAAACAGAGTGATTTTTGCCAAGATTGGGATAGCTTTTTTCATCTGAATAGAGGGAAATAAATGCAGGGGAAAGCCACACAAGGGACCAGCATGAGAAGACTCCATGTGACTTACTTTCCAGTCACTTATTTAATATTTGTCTTCGGGGGAGTTGTTCCCAAAGTGACACCTACAGAATTTCATTCCCTGAAACAATGCTGAACTTCACAGGTAATTAAAGCCCCAGGAGACCTAAGGTATGTCTACAACAAGTGACAGAGAAGAGGCTTGTGCCGCCCATGGGTCAGATGGGCCCATTATAACCCAATTGAGAAGGTGTATGGCTGGGATCAAGGCACCTACCTTGCTTCTAGTCCAGAGCTACCTCATGTCCCAAGGGCTCTGAGCAAAGTCAGAGGAGCTCTAATTGTCTGGACACAACTGGGAAGGCAGATCCCATGGTTCCCATTAAGAAAATCATATAGCTACCTACATATCTACTCCCAGACATAAAAAAACAAACAAACAAAAAAAACCAACAACCACCAAACACCACCACAACCAAAATCACAACAAACCTTGACTTCTGTCTCATGTATCAGCTTCCTGTGATTCAAAACTGGATGAGCCCCCACCTATTGCATTTTTGAAAGATCCTCACAGCTCATCACCCCCCATTTCCTAACAAGAGTGGAGGAACACCTACCATTCAGCTACTGACCAACAGACTCAATGAGCAGCTGGTTTCAGATGCTTTCTTTGCCTTTGATCCTGCACCTTCTCCAACCCAGGACCTGGTGCCCTACCCAGAGGGGAGGCCAAGGATGTAGGGAGTCCAGGCTCCTAACTTGATGCTATGTATTTCAGGAAATTATCATTACAGTATTGCAATACCAAACCTAAGCCATTCTTTTGGTCCTAACCCTTAGGGTCTCAACATTCAAGAAAATAATTCACCACACACAACTCTGCAAAGTTCCTAATGGAAGCTTCCCTGGGATCATGGGCACTCTTCTGCTGCCCAAGGCCTTGAAGCCACCCAGCCAGGGAACAGAGATATTACATCAGTAACAGTTCCTGCATGATCACAGTCAGAGATTTTAAATTTAAGAAGTCTGGCCGTGTCTGCAGAGCTGGAGCGAGGGGTGTCAGTGCCAAGAAGACATCTCCCCTTTTAGCACCACTGCTCTGGGTGTTTCAACATGTACACTCAAAAGACGACGACTCAGCTCTGACGCAGCTGTGAGTCTTCTCCTCCTCGCTCACACAGTTCACAGGGGAGAGAGGAGGGAGGAGAAGGCAGTGCTTCCCCTCCACGTCCAGGGTGAAGGAAGTCCAGGTACGCACTGCACACACTGCACGAGACCACATCAATCACTGATCCATCAAGGGTGAGCCACCATCTTTGGGGCTACGACACAAGGTTTATTCCGAGGGAATGGCAGCAATATACCTAATATGAAATAGCGGTCTCCACTGATGAGATTTGGGCACATCTTGTTCACTCCAGTACTTCTCCCAGGCATCCCTCAGAGTACCTGAGCTGCCCTCCCCACTGCTTGGCTCCTGTATATCACACGCCAGCACACTTTTTGTACTTAGCCAGAAACTTATGCTTGGCAAAAGCATGATCTCATGAAAGTAATGTCATCCTGAAAACAACCCATTGTCTAAAAATCATTCCTTGGAAACTTTCAGCAATAGCTTACAAAGAAACAAAAGCTCTTAAACTGCTACAAGAGAAGCGGCTCTCCTTGTGTTGTGAACTGCTGAAAACTACAACCTCTACTTGCATGCAATGATACATGTTAAAAAGGTTAAGGGTCGAGACTGTGATTATCAGACTGAATGTACTAAAAACTGGCATGACCTTAGTCAGAAATCAATGATTAACTACTAAACTATTAGCTCCTTGATACACATTCGCTTTTTCCACTTAAAAAAAAAAAACAAACCTCAAGAGAAAGTTTAAGCAAGACAAAGAAATAGCTCCTCGGATAAAAATGCAGCTTCTCTCAAACCTTAACGCTACTAAGTGCTGAGTCACACGGGTGCTACCATTCAATATTATGTCAGAATACGTGAGAACTACATACATTAAGGGATTTTTGTCTTTTCTCGCAAGGTGACATCCATCACATTCAAGCCACAACTTGCAACAGTTTGCTCTAAAACACATTTTGTTAGTAAGTGCTGCAGGTGAAGTTCAAAGCACACATCAGCGGGTTCTGGGTCATGCACAGGCACACATCTGAGAGAAGGGAGAGGTCTCACTGACATTTTCAGGTAAGAGGTTTTTTTATGTACTTTTCACAGACTTCCTTTAAACCCTGCCAAACTCTGCCAACAAATGCCTTTGGTATGAATAAAAGGCTCAACTATAAAAATGTATCTATCACTAGCAGGAAACGTGCTACTACCTGATGACTCATTCAAATAACATTTTCAGCAAGGATGTGAGTTTCACCTAATTGATAACAATAGCTCTGTGAACATATTTCACTCCACTATTCAATTTTAGTCCACTTTAGGTCTCTGAGTAGTTGGACAAGCACCTAATAAAGGTTATTACTAATCACCCCCTCTAAACAGATGCCTGGTTGTTCACAGTATCACAAAAAAAAAAAATTATGTTCACAGCAAGGTTACTGAAACAATGAAGAATAAAGTAAAATGCTATGATAGAATCATAGAACAGGTTAGGTTGGGAAAGACCCTTAAGATCATCAAGTCCAAACATAAACCTAGTACTACCAAGTCCACCACTAAACCATGTCCCTAAGCACTGCATCTACACTCCAGGGATGGTGGCACAACCACATCCCTGGGCAGCCTGTTCCAATGCTTGACAATACTTTCGGTGAAGAAATTTTTCCTAACATTCAATCTAATCCTCCCCTGGCACAACTTGAGGCCATTTCCTCTTGTCCTATCACTTGTTACTTGGGAGAAGAGACCAAACCCCACCTCTTTACAACCTCCTTTCAGGTAGCGGTAGAGAGCAATAAGGTCTCCCCTCAGCCTCCTGTTCTCCAGGCTAAACAACCCCAGCTCCCTCAGCCACCCTTCACCAGCCTTGTGCTCTAGACCCTTCACCAGCTTCATTGCCCTTCTCTGGCCATGCTCCAGCACCTCCATGTCCTTCATGTAGTGAGGGGCCCAACACTGAACACAGGATTCAATGTGCAGCCTCACCAGTGCCGAGTACAAGGGGATGATCGCTGCCCTAGTCCTGCTGGCCACACTATTCCTGATACAAGCCAGAATGCTATTGGCCTTCTTAGCCACCTGGGCACACTGCCAGCTGTCAACCAACACCCCCAGGTCCTTTTCCACCGGGCAGCTCTCCAGCCACTCCTCCCCAAGCCTGTAGCGTTGCCTGGGGTTGTTGTGACCCAAGTGCAGGACCCAGCATTTGGCCTTGTTGAACCTCATACAGTTGGCCCTGGCCCATCGATCCAGCCTGTCCAGATCCCTCTGCAGAGCCTTCCTACCCTCCAGCAGATCAACACTTCCACCCAACCTGGTGTCATCTGCAGACTTACTGAGGGTGCACTCGATCCCCTCATCCAGACCACTGATAAAGATATTAAACAGAACTGACCCCAGTGCTGAGCCCTGGGGAACATCACTTGTGACCGGCCGCCAACTGGATTTGACTCCATTCACCAGCACTCTTTGGGCCCAGCCATTCAGCCAGTTTTTTACCCAGCAAATACGACACCCATCCAAGTCATGAGCAGCCAGTCTCTCCAGGAGAATGCTGGGGGAAACGGTGTCAAAGGCTTTACTAAAGTCCAGGTAGACAGCATCCACAGCCTTCCCCTCATCCACTAAGCAGGTCACCTTGTCATAGAAGGAGATCAGGTCAGTCGAGCAGGACCTGCCTTTCATAAACCCATGCTGGCTGGGCCTGATCCCCTGGTTGTCCTGTACATGCCACGTGATGGCACTCAGGATGATCTGCTCCATGACCTTCCCCGGCACCGAGGTCAGGCTGACAGGCCTGTAGTTCCCCGGATCCTCCTTCCGACCCTTCTTGTAGATGGACATCACATTTGCTAACCTCCAGCCAACTGGGACCTCCCCAGTTAGCCAGGACTGCTGACAGATGATGGAAAGTGGCTTGGTGAGCAATTCCACCAGCTCCCTCAGTACCCTTGGGCAGGTCCCATCCGGCCCCATAGACTCATGTGTGTCTATGTGGTGTAGCAGGTCACTAACCATTTCCCCTTGGACTGGGGGGGTCTTTGTTCTGCTCCCTGTCCCTGTCTTCCAGCTCAGGGGGCTGGGTACCCCAAGAACAACTGGTCTGACTATTAAAGACTGGGGCAAAGAAGGCATTAAGTACCTCAGCCCCCTCCTCATCCTTTGTCACTATGTTTCCCCCCGCATCCAATAAAGGATGGAGATTCTCCTTAGCCCTCCTTTTGTTGCTAATGGATTCATAGAAACATTTTTTATTGTCTTTTATGGCAGTAGCCAGATTAAGTTCTAGCTGGGCTTTGGCCCTTCTAATTTTCTCCCTGCATAACCTCTCAACATCCTTGTAGTCCTCATGAGTTGCCTGCCCCTTCTTCCAAAGGTCATAATCTCTCCTTTTATTCCTGAGTTCCAGCCAAAGCTCACTGTTCAGCCAGGCCAGTCTTCTTCCCCACCGACTCCTCTTTTGGCACCTTTAAGATTTCCTTCTTGAAGAATGTCCAGCCTTCCTGGATTCCTTTGCCCTTCAGGACTGCCTCCCAAGGGACTTTGTCAACCAGCCTCCTAAACAGGCCAAAGTCTGCTCTCCAAAAGTCCAAGGCAGCAGTCCTGCTGACCCCCCTCCTTACTTCTCCAAGAATCGAAAACTATCATTTCATGATCGCTATTGCCCAAGACAGCCGCCAACCATCACATCACCCACCAGTCCTTCTCTGTTCACAAAAAAACAGGTCCAGCGGGGGCCTTCCCTATTTGGTGCTCTCACCAACTGTGTCAGAAAGTTCTTTTCCACACACTCCAGGAACCTCCTAGACAGTGTCCTCTCCGCTGTATTGTAATTCCAGCAGGCATCTGGTAAGTTGAAGTCCCCCGCAAGACCATGATGTCTCATGGTACTAAAACAAATATGTAACAAGGAGGCAAAGGGTCACCAAAAAAAAAAAAAAAAAATCTATGAGGAAATAAAGAAGAGAGAAACCAAGGTATTTGTCTTACCTCTGCTGCATGCAATATTTTCAGATCTCATCATGAACTACTTTAATTTTATTATTGGCATAGCAAAGAAAAAACTCAAAGACCAGAGTGGTATTATGGAAAACTTCAAACCTGATCCCAAGAGCTGAGGTCAAACAGGCAAAGGGCCTAGATTTCATTTAGGATTATGCAGAGTGCCTGGAGTTTCCTACCACCTCTGTAGCTTACAGTTAGTGAATAAGCAGCATTAAATTAAAGTGGCATTACTCTTACTAAACTCAAACTCAGTCCTGCAGACTCCTTGCACAAAACAAAAAATATTTCATCAGACATTTTTTCCTTTGGTTGAACTTATTTTGTTCGGTTTGGTTTTTGTTTGGGGTTTTTTTGTTTGTTTGGAGTTGTTTGGGTTTTTGTGTTAGTCTTGCTTTTTTTTTTTTTCCCTTTTACTTTTTTGGGAAGGGAGACTAGGTTATCATCAGCCACTGCAGCAAAAGGCAAGCAAGTAGATGTGCCTGCACTGATATATTTTCCACACTTTAACTTTTGTCTGGTCATAAAACTGCATTTTAAAAGATTGTTTTGGGTTAGTTTCCCAGGCTTTGGAAAGAGAAAGGAGACTTGGCTTAGCAGGTCATTCCATCCACACCCAGCTAATTCTGCAGATGATATTGATCTCTTACAAGAATAATACTAAAGAAATATCACTGCAGCTTCTGATTTTCCTCCCTTTTCCCAGCTCCCTATTGAAATGAGGCTTAATATCAGTTCTGACAGTCAATAGTGCCTTTTGATCTGTAATTCAGTAGGCTTTACTCAAATCCAACGGGACTCACACCCAAGCTGTGCAGAGTCTTTACAAGGCTTTTAGTGACCATCTAAGTTTCACCCACTCCTTCTGGAGTTGCTACTGCAGGGAGTGTGACGCTGAAGCACGTGAGTAGACTGAATTTATAATGATGTCTGCACACCCCTTAAGACACGGGTCAGTTTTTCCATTTCAGAAATATCCTTCATTTGAAGAAAGGATATAAAGACATGTTATCATCATTCATTTAAGTCTTCGTTGCATACAGCCCTCCATAAAAATCTCACTGTTGAAACATAGTTCTGTTTCTAAGACAAGTACCAGAATAGTTGAAGCTTATAACATTTAAGACCTAGCTACTAAAAAGTCATATTACCTTGAGGCTGCAACTTAGTAAATAAAATTGCCCCATTGCTCAATTTTATATGAAATATTCAGAAATAGTTATCTATAATTATTTGGGAACACTGTCACTTTATAGGGTTTTAGACCCTTGAATATTTCAATGAACTCAGTAGGTACATCAGGCAACAGCTGTTTAACAGGTTAAACTCCCATTTAACTCACCAAAAAAAGGAAACACAAAGGAATAAACTGACAATTGGTTGTAAATCACACCAACCCAGATGCTACTGTGTAGTGAAGAACAGTAAATTTGGCTCTTTTTATTCTTTAAAGCTGAGAGCTTTTCCACAGGAGCTGAAGAAAATTCAGTGTCTAATGAACACTGAATTTCCATTTCTCTGACATTTTACTATAAGCATTAACATGCTGTGGAGACATTTCTTAATTTCCTTTGATAATCCTGGTTCCTGAGTCTACAGAGTCAAAAGTCCCCATTTTGGCTAAAGATCAGATCAGTTTAAAGCAGCATATCTCCGCTGGGTTGCCTAAAAGACACACTCTTTGTTAGTTCAGATTTGGTGCTGAACCAAGACCTCCTGAGCTGGGTTCTCCTGTCTGTGTAAGCTCTTCACAGACCAGGCTCCTTCATCCCCAGGGGGCTGGCAAGGACTGGTTGAACTGGGAAAAGGATGCCAGTGCATTGTTAGAAATGAGCCAAAATTGCCAAGGAGGTGACAAAACAGGAGTACTGAAGGTTGGGAGATGCAAAACAGTTTGTTTTGGTTTTTTTTGTCCCCATACTTCAGAACTGCTTTTGCAAGCTGTACGTGTCTAAGTTTCAACTTGCAGACAGAATCCTTCGGTTTTACAAGCTCTGACTGATGTCTAATTTACAATTACACAGGAGCTGCTATAAATTCCAGAGATATAGAATCCTTTTCTTTCTTCTCATACCCTCAGACATAACAACTGCTGAACGCATGAAGGAAGGACCTTGTAGGTAATAGGCTTTCCAAAATAGAGCTGCACAAATTTATGAGATGCAGATTTGCTCAGACAGAAGATTTTTTACAAGGAAGGTTGGTTTTCACAAAACTTCCATTATGAAACTTTCTTTGGTCTAAGTTGGGTTTTCCAGTCCAAACTCAGGAGAAAGAATCCACTCTAAAAAAGCTTCATTAGAATAATGTTCCTCTCTGAACATACCTATAGACCTAAATCCCATTTCAATCTGTCTTGGAAAAAATATGAAGATTACAGAAGAGTTATCTACCTCCCATGTAAGATTTTGGCCTCTATTGCTCTCTATTGCACACATTGGAGGTTGCTCTGCAACAAGGTTACTTTACCCAACAGACGTCCTCGGGCATCGATCTTCCATCCGATATCAAAAGAAAAGAAGGGAATTCTCTGGGCCAGTGCATTGAATTGGCTTGATTCAGTATCATGGAGGACTGGGAAGCTCTGACTTACAACCTCTCCTTTCGGCTGTGAGAAATAGGAGCTATTTTCTTGCATGGAGTCAAGCCTAAGTGAATAAGAAGATGTAATATTTGGAAAGTTGCTCTGACTGGTGTAGTTGGCAGCACAGTGGTAGTTTTCCAAAGGAAAACATCACTATCTTTTAACCAATTGCTAAGAAATTTGTTGTGGTAAAACTGTTTAACCTTCAGCAAAAGTACTACAGCTATTTCTGTTTCTCAAGATTCCCCAAAATACCTTTTTTTCAGGATTTTAATTGCATATACACAAACACTTTTCTTCTGCCTGCCTTGGCATTCACAGTAAAGTTTTATAGTTCCCACCTCTTCCCATGCGGCCCCTGAATAAAATACATTTTGTGTGTTACGAAGAAGACATGACTTGGGAATTGTGGTTGAGAATTGTCCATCTCAGCCATACCACATTATTTGCTGATGTAGCACCAGGCAGTGACACATCACTCACTTCACCCCTCCATCATTTGTTAGCTTGGTTTTCACTTCCCTTTAAAATACCGAGTTTGTTGCAGTAAAAGATGAAAACAAGGAGCTTGCTTCCATAACAAATTTTTTGAAAAACCTGAGTATTATGAAGCATCACTCAGCTGAAATTCTGCTAAGATCTCCAAAATGACTACTTTTCCTTGCATTAATCTTTCAAAAGGGTGTTCAGCATCTATCAAAATTCCTTCTATAAACAGGCTTAACTTTTTTTATTTTGTAATTTTTTTTACCATTTCAGGTAATGATACTTGACTTGCTCCGTAACTTGCAGGGAAGTCTGGTGAATGTAACGGTTGTTTGGCAGAGAGGAAGTGACTGCATCATTAACACTATCCAGAAGTGAGTGGTGATAAACCCTGGCACAGCAACAAAAAGAATAGCCAGGCAGAGTGACACGAGAACTTGTGGAGTACATTCTGCAGTTGAAGGCAGAAACCCACATGAACTCAAATCATAACGAGTTCAAATAAACCTTATCCCTTGCAAGCTATAAACAGAGTAAGTTCAAGAGTGAATGTATTGGGTATGGCATGGAACTGAAGTGAGATAAGGTGTTTTCTTCTACTGCTTCTTTTATTAAAACATTAAGTACATTTCAGCTTTACTATGTTTCACAATATAATTATAACTGTAATCAGTTCAGAGAAGTCCAATTGTAGCTACCATCTTGAATTTATCTTTCAAGACTTTCCTGCTGTTATTATCTTACATCTCTGGCAGTTTAATTGAGACTGAATGGCAGCTCACTCTGTTAACAAAGTACAACATCAGACTTACAGTTTGGAAAGAAACAAAAATGCACCAGATATTTCCTCCGATTCTGATGTGCTGCTCATGTTATAACTTTAAGCTCCATAAGCTACATGACTTTCTACATGGTGTTCACGCTCCTATATGCTGCTTATGCTGAATTATTGCTGTCATTCCCCTTTTAGTGTGAAATATGAGCCAGCTAATGGATTTACCTTATTTCCATTCAAGATAAACTCAGAAAGGACTGAAAGAGAAAAATTTTACCTATAAATGATGAAATATCAAATAAAATATTTGTATCCAAGAATGTGTTCATAAACTAAGCCATTTTTGAGCTTTCGGTAAGGAAGTATTATGTTCCAATAGGTACTGACCTGCTTTATGCATGAATTCCATCCATCCTAATCTATCCATCTATTCTATTCTGGAGTAATAGCTCTCATCCCATCACATCTAAAATAAACTTTTGCTAATGAGTTCAAGGGAATCGGAATATTTGCTTTGGCATCCTGGATATTTATATTTCACAGACTTAGCCCATTCTGACATAATCATCAGCAGGAGAACACATTAACCTTTCCTCAGTGTTCCTAACTCAGCAAGTTTGATAGCCAAGCACAAAGTCAGGTAGTCCAGATAATTATTTAGGAAAACAAGAATCAAGGTCTTGAGAGAATAATATGAGATTCTAACCTACACAGAGAAAGGTTAAATACAGATAATATTTGAACTAGAAATGCACTGGCCTAGGTTGAATTCTTTCTTCTATCTCAATAGCTATCGTATTTGTTTGTCCAAGTAATGACTGATTAAGTTCTCATGCCAGCACATTAAAACATAAAATCAGAATGGGAAAGACTGACTTAATTGATGGCAAATATAAGACTCAGGCACTGATGGTACCAATAATGCAGAAGAGTGTGTATGTCAGCTTACAGTATACGCCTACTTCATAGTTTGGAAGCTCAAACACAGCTTTCTAGCAGCTGTTGATGACTGGAAGAATGAGTTAAGTGAAAAGCCTTAATCTTTTAGAGTTAAATTATCAGAAACATCTGACTTAGGTGGCTCAGCACCTCAGAAGTATCCCAACTCCCAATGAATTAGATCTTAGGTCTCCAGGCATGTAACATGGTAGGGCAATGCACCTATCAAGTGCTTAAATGAAGGCTTATTAAGCATCTCATTAAGGGTACTTAAAACTTAGTGTAGTCTCAGTACAGCCTTTTCTGTTCTTTTGCAAGTTCACCTGGGGAGAGCTCAAAGTTATCTGCACCTTGTTGCCCTGGGATCTGTGGACATCCTCTTGGGTGCCCATGAGTTAGTAAAGCTCACAGACACCTGCCATGGTTAGGTACTTTTATAAGTCCCACCCTTTGCATTCAGCATCTTTTCATGATGTAACTGCACATATCACTTTTCTTCAAGTTCTTTGTTGTTTATTTTCTTTCCCTGTGTGAAATCAGTGAGATGTATCTAGGCAGGCCTAAGAAAGATGCAAGAGTTTTTAGTTTGGAGAGATAGGGTATTCAGGGGGTTGATTGCTTTTGAGACTAGGTTGGGGTCCCACACAGAACTATGTACACACTGATTTTTTTGACTTATTAAAAAACAGTCCACCATGATGCTCTTCTAATGAATCAAAAGCGTAAGAAGAAAATTGTTTGTGGTCAAATGCAAAGAATCATTTCACCTCAGATGAAACACAAACTTAGGTTTCAGGTGGAATTTAATGGATTTTATTTTGGACACACGTAATATCAAAACTGGTTAAAGTACAAGCATGCAAAGTTTAGTAATGGCTGAAATTAGTATTTCCAAAGCAAATGAGGCTCTAGTCCTCAATGGTATTTTAGCACTTTATTCCAACTAGATCTCAAAAAAATCTGTTGCAGAACTTGTCATTACTGGGTTCCAAATAAGCACCATCGATGTTCGGATGAAGAATTTCTAGTTTATAAATAATTCTGATGACTCTACTAAGCAGAAGAAATCTTTAAAGTCCGTCTGTCATTGCAGAGACATAACTTGAAATGTGATCTTAATAATCAGTCTTTTCTCTCTCTCTGTTTTACGAGCTAAAGATGACCAGGCCCACCCCACCAGTGAGTTGATCCTCTGTACTCACATTCAGTTCTGAAAAAGTTAAATGGACAGTGTGTTCACGCTCAGCAATGCCCAAGCTGATAAAAGCATAGGCTAACATAGTGAGTTAAAGTATATGTGGAATATATGTATAGAGATATCTGGTCACAGACAAACGGGTGGCAACAGTGTTTGCTGCCTCTTTGCTGCCTTACAAACCGCTACTAGTCAGGAACACAGAAGCACCTATGAAACTGCATAATAAGAGCCAGGAAAAACTCTTGCTCACAGGAGCTAATACCACTGCCGAGCTCAGCTGGGTACACCTCATTCCACAGATTATTCAAGATAAATCCCTCAAGCGCCCCCAGTCAGTGAGACATAGTCCAAGCCTTACAATGAAACACACACAGACACTCAAACATGGCTCCATCTCTCTTGTCAGGGCCCATGGGATATCAACTATCCCTCATGTGCCAAAGGCAGCTGG
This sequence comes from Theristicus caerulescens, assembly GCA_020745775.1. Classification (NCBI taxonomy): domain Eukaryota; kingdom Metazoa; phylum Chordata; class Aves; order Pelecaniformes; family Threskiornithidae; genus Theristicus; species Theristicus caerulescens. The sequence continues at coordinate 122,311,886 of CM036560.1, forward strand.
CAGATCTACATGGATCAGTGCAACACCTCTTCTCCACCCATCACAAAGAATACTTCACTAACCCAATTACCAAGGGCTCTGTGCTATTAACACAGCTCTGAAAACAAATTGTCTAGTGTTGAAGAGATCCAAGTCTCTAAGTGTTACCAGTGTTGCTCGCTACAGCTTTAATCTTTGCCATAAAAAGTAGATTCATCACAGGTTTATAATTGTAGTGTTTGTCAACCTGAATATCTTTTTTTTCTTGAACAAGCATCTGACAGCTTTGTTTTTTCAGGTAGTCTGCTGCCCTCATTCACCAACTCTCAAACGAGCCCAATGTACTGTTGCTGTACCACTACCCAGAAGAGCCATGAGCTCATAGGCTGCTGTTAATAACTGTGGCCATACCCTCAGGATATACATCTAGACTGCAGTAGATGGTTATTTATTGTGGTGAGAGCTCATATTCAAGACAATTTTTGGCTAACTAGTTTTCTCCAGAATACTGCTATTGGTCTAACCATTGCAGCATAGGACTCACCAAGGACATGTTCAATCCTCCTGAGAAATTGAACAAATATTTGAGCTTTAGCTGGTGCCACACTAACTATTTTGACTATATTCCTAGAATCAACCTCACCAGTTTCTTGAAAGCAGTCTAACTCAAATATGTCCGACAGTCAAGTGAAAATTCTCTTCCTGATTATGGCTCTTTTCCAGAAAAAAAAATCTGAAAGTTCAGTCCATAACTTAGCACAGCAGTCAGTTGCTTAAATGTAAGCACCCCATGCTATTTAAGATGTTCCAGAACATCCGAGATGCCTTCATAAGAACCTTCCTTCATAGGAATGAGACATAAGACCTCTGGGATACAAGGGTCTCTAGGGTATTCTGGCTTCGAGCTGTATCTCAAAAGGCAGAATACATTTACATTAAGCAAGTGAATCTCCACTCAATCTGACAGAATACCAAGATGGAAACATTTCCCAAAATTTAGATTTTTTTAATAGCTATTGGTCAAATAACCTTTATAAACATCAAGGACAGCATCACTGGATCTCATACCACCTTCGATAGCTCCTGATGAAGTATTTCTCTTTTGCGGCATCTCCTTTCTCTTTTTGTCATGTTTAAACTTTTCAAAGGCTTTACCAAAGAAATACCTGTCACACATGGAAATACTATATTTGTGTCTCTTTGAAATCTCTTCTTTGTACAGTCCTCATCCAGGGTTTGTCTCAAATTGAAAAAGTATTTCACACTCAAATCTCTGTTGTAGCTTTAAATAGATATAAAATAACAAGTATATAAAACATCACGACAGCTCCCTTAGATCATCAAAAAAAATTATTCCACAAAGAGGCCAGCATTAACCTAAGCTGAGATAGGGTCTTCAGCTATTCCTTCTTTACTTTTGTGTGAATTAGTCTTGGGGATTTTTTTTTTTACTGATGGCTTTCATTGGGAGCTTTCTGCAGCTATTTTCAGCAGCTGGTTGTCAAAACTTTTTCTGGAAAGCATTGCCGATATAAACAATCTATGGATATAATCTTGTAGTAGCCCTGTGTTTAATTACACTTATAGTGTGTCTTCACATTAAGGAATTTTTTTAGCCCTTGAAACCTACATATAAAGCCAAACTCTTGGTTTGTTGGAAATGCTTTTTTGGGAAAGAGGAGAGGATTCAAAATGCCATATTTCAAAGAGTTGCCACACAAGTAAATACAAAGCTTACCTCTTCTGGGAAATGCCATATAATGGATTTAAAAGATGAACAAAATCCCAGTGTTTATTCAGTCTAATGGATAAAAAGGACAAACTCACTGACTTATCACAATGGTCAATTGTATAGAAGCTGAAACAGGCCATTGCTGACAGCCAGTGAAAAATAACATTTGTGCCCATAAAAAAAAACCAAACCCTCATGGTGTATTTCATATGGAAAAGCCAATAGAAGTCCCCAGCCAAGATTTTTTATCACTAAACTGTCTTGATTTATACTTTGTTTGAAGTTCTCAAAATGAAACTTTCAGTCTTGCTCGCTAAAAATAAACTTGCTGTAGCTGGTTAGGAGGCAGCTGACGCAGGCAAAGTTTGAGCATTCAGCCCTTATGAGAAGAACAATTGAGGGATTACTCTTTCGTTCTGTAGAAAGCAAGCATGACTTCTATATATTTAAGACTCAAGTCTGCAAATTCTTAGTAATAAATAGTCCAGCTGAAGCTGATTTGTGAAATCAATTTGCAGAACCTGCCCATTTTCTGAGAAAACTCAACATTAATGGAAAAATGCACACTTTCTACATACATTTCAGTTCATATATCTCCAGTTACCTATTAACAGGTGAAGCACTGATAGATGCTGTGCATCCTTTATAATAAAACACTCCCTATAAACATCTCTTCTTTAGATTTAAATTGTAAGTTGTGAGAAAGCTCAATAAAGCATGGCTTCATTGCAGTTTCCTTGGGTTGTTACTTCACCATCATTCATATAGACACCTCCTGCTTGTGGGGAACAGCAGGTAAAACCAGGTGATCTGTCCCCTCTATTAACCAAAATAATGTTTTAACTGGTAATCTGTTCGCAGGATGGCTGCAGGCTACATTATTGACTGTTACTACTCAGCCAATGCCTTTCCACGTTTCTCACCTACGCTTGTCTCAAAGGAGAGGCAAGATCCATCACGACTTACTGGGAAGCACAAACAGGGGCTGTCGTATCCATGCATAAGGAATACAGCATGGAGTGTGAAGTCCGACTCCAGCCTGAACAGGAGAGACTATTAAATATCCCTTTTCCCCACCCTCCCTTTTTTTTAAAAAGAAAAAAAGAAAAAAGGCAAAACTGTCAGGAATGGTTTGAAGTAGGTGACTGCTTTGGGACTAAACGACCTCTCCAGGTTTCCACTTACCCTATTAAGATTCTAAGAATTTTCACACCAGAAAATCTGTTACTTATATAGGTAGGTACGGCATTACTAATTCAAATATGATTTATGTAGTTGATACTGAACTCAGACTAGGCCAACAAAACACTCTCATACCTTGATCTTGGTTCTTGAGCTATCCATAAAGACATACCCTAACCTCTGCGCAGAAAGGCGTTCAAGATAAATTAATGACCTGCAGGACAGAAGACCCGGATTCATTCAGACCAAAAGGAAAGGATGTAGCTCAGAGGACTCTTTGTAAGAGAAGAGACTAAATTGCCTCATTCCCACCTCATCCCTCCTTTCTTATATCAGAATGATCACACTTGAATAACTACATGGACTTGACTCTGGAAGGTACAGGCAGTCTGTTCTACATCAAAACCAAGTCATCATTATGCCTTGTAATTATAATTATTCCTCCCCTCCCAAAAATCAGTTCTTTTTTTTTTCTTTTTTTAACTTTGATCTTATCACAAACAAAAATATGGAAAACAAATTCTTAATCTTGCAGACATTGTTCACTAATTTCTTTGGATTTACTCTAGCTTCATAGTAGTGTTATACAGAGGTCAGTCCTGTGGGGCTGCATGATTGCCAGCTCTAATATATAATAGATATATTCTTTGCAGTCAGAAATGTCTTTTGCAACCACTAATGTATAATGGGGAAATTTCCTTTTTATTCTATTAATAAACAGGTTAGTTTATGATTTTCTATGCTTTAACCAATTACCTTAGGACAATATTTCTTAACCCAAAAGCTAGAAGGAGTTGGAAGATAAAAGTGGAAAAGTTGCAAGTCCATTGGATCCCCCTGTGTCCATAGGTCCTCAAATTCCTCATTGTCCTCGCCATTTCTGCACACAGCTTCATAATCTTTGAAAGAACCCCAAGGGGCTATTTCGCTCAGAATTTCGCACAGCAGATTATGAGAAGGAAAGAAGATAGAGACATCAGAATTAAAGACTGAATGTTTAAGGGATTCTGTTCAGCAGCTGGGCTTATTTTAAGCCTTAGTACGGGTATTGTTAGACCTACAAAGGAAAAAAAAAAATCAACAACTGCTGAAAGTTCTTTAAGTCTCAGAACTGGGATAAACAACATTTATGCTACGTTGCAAACTGCTTCAGAAAAGGTGGAAGTTGTCTTGCTTTTAATGTATTCTAAATTAAAAAAACATAAGGAAAATATTGTGCTTGCATTCTATAGAAGAAAGTACATCTTGTAGAGTATATTCCTCAATAATTCAAACTTTAAAAGGTATGGCATTTCATGCCTTAAAATAACAAAGCTACACTCTTGCAGAGGTTATACCACATGGGGGTGTTCATTTCCCTTTGTCTTAGTTGCATAAACTCAAAATCAACCCTATACAGTAAATGATGTCTGCCCTATTGTCTTATATAAACACTCTTTTGTTTTTCTTCAGTGAAAAGCTGTGTTTAAAGAAAGCTCTGTACGAATTCCAATAAAGAAACTAGTGTAAGAAAACTGGATTCATAAAATGAATTAGAACAGCTCTACTGTTACATCGACTGGTGCTGGAAAGCCAGCAAAGTCAGATAATATTTTATTTGGAGCTGAAATGAACTGTTGTGAACTCTGACAAACCAGCACTTCAAAGCATTCTGAACATACTGCCACTAGCATAGGGAAATTTATCGTGACTAAGAGCCTGACTCTGACCCCATTTACACCATTTTTACTTTGCTGACTTCAGCTGAATAGAAGATCAGAATTAAGTCATTCACAGCTATCTCTGTTCTTTGTGATTTACACAAACATAAAAAAAAAAGGTAATCATACTTGATACACCTATTCTACTCCCAACAAAATGCAGCACAGAAAAACCTCAGACAAAATTCTGCACAACATTTGGGTAACTTCATGGGTGGCCCAGGCAAGAATCAAGAGAACTGATGAAAAGTAACATGTCAGATTTGGCGATATTGCTGAATCTTTAGAAATTCATTCTTTCTGGGAATGGGATACAGCCCACAGCGTTACATTATTTTTATTGAACCTTAGAAATACATCAGCATGGCTAAATTAAAATATAAACCGCAGTAAAAGTATTTTAAGGCTTTAAAAAAAGATACATATTTTTACAACCTCAAGCCTATTATGGATTTAATGGAGACTAGCGTGTAGCAACTTGACGTTATTACGATGATAATTTATTAATGATTTGTATATTTCGTAACCCCTCTGGTTCTCCTGAGACAACATCAAGACTTATCTGTGCTATGCATTTCACAGACATAAAGAATGGACTTTTTTGTCCTCATAAATCAACAGAATAATGCAATTGCTGAATGCACATAAAAGTCAGAACACAAGAGGATTGTTATACAGCAGGGTATAAATTGTATTGTTAGTTATGCCTAAATGTTCCCTTTTTGGATCTTCACAGTCTTTTTAATCTATTCTGTGCATAGATGTCCTCAAACATGGAAAACAGTTGAAAACTTGTTAAATTCTTCGATTGCATGCAAGCAAGTTAGTAGTAAATATAGCATAGTCACCAAGAAGAATTCAAAGGGCTTTGAATCTTTAGATCTGATGTGTAATTCAGCTGACACATGGCACGTGAAACTTAACATAAAATAATGCAAATTGGTTACAGAAATGCAGTCCAGAAGTAAAAAGTGAAACGGGAAAAAACACAGAGAAGCTTAATAACACTGGACACCCAATAAAACAATCATAGAAACTGGCCCACTGCCAGTACAGTACAAATATACATGTCCATGAAGCTGATAGAACAAAAATCCCACCAACACCCCACAGGGGAGCAGTTTTAATCTTAGCCATAGCTATGATGTCATCAAAAGCTATTATTTCATTCCTATTTTTTCCCCCAAAAAAATGAGCACAGCCAAGACAAATTGCACAACGAGATTGCTTTCTCTACACTAACGTATGACAATTATGTGGTAGCTGGAATGCAGATTTAGGTGAAAACAGGATGTAATTTTTAGGAATTTATCAACATTGTGGACCTTTCAACAGTATCACCCATTATAGTTTTGGGGTGACCTATCAAGGCTAGAGGGACCATCTTTACGGTGCACTATCACATATCATCCCTGCACAGAGGATCACCACAAAGCCTATGCACCATTTATATATTCTAATGTATTTTCTCTAGCCAGCGTTACTTCTCCAGCCCACAAACTGGCAGGATTAGAGAAATATGTGCAATTTTGTCTCCGCAAATAGTAAATTGCTGGAGTTGTCATTCATTTACAATACCTTTTTTTAAATGTCCCTTGAATTTTTTTTTTTTCATCACTTCCAAGTCCCTTCAAATTCCACCAGATAGTATGTCTCTAATGGGATTTCATTAAATACTATTGTGTCTCTGCCATTTTTTAAACTTTCTTAGACAAAACACTTTTTCATTTCATGTTGTCCCACTATCTCTAAACATTCAGAAACACAGACTGCATTGCCAAAACCAGCAAAGAATCTTACAGGCAGGACGAGATAAGTGCTTAACCCTGCCCCTTTGCAATTAGAGCTTTGCAATATGACATTGCCTTGATAGTTTAAAAGTTCCTTTCATTGACCACTGTAATGTACTTTTGCAAATCTCTTGATGAATCCCAGGTTAGTTGAACTGTTCAATTATAGCTTTATCCTAATCCTACTAGCTAAGCATTAATGCTAGCAACCTCCCACATCCTAATCCTGTCCCACTTGACACTGACCCACACTCAGTCCCAAGTGATGCATGCGTTAGCATAAAGCCACGCAAACAACATATTAATCAGGAATACAGCATGAAAGTGAAAGATATATAACAGAGCAGCACTGAGCATTTCAGCAAAAAGACACTACTCTCTCCAAACATAGGGCTGGCACATACAGGTTTAAATACATCTAAAAAAACCAACATAAATACATACACAAATGTGTTGAACTGTTACAAGTCTTGTAACGAAGCCATTAGAAGGTGTCTTGAGCATGATTTAAAACAAGAGGGAAATCCAGTCTGAGGTCAGATTGAAACTATTAGAATTAGATACAGACTTAGAAAATGGAAAGACTTTTATGTGTGATAGACTCCTATCCTCTGTAATTCACTGCAGATTGGGAAAATGATTCCTTCAGATCTGCTGTTGACAGCTTAATATTCCCAATGATAATGTTGTCAGGTGATAACACAGAGCCAGCCTATACGCTTTGATCTGAATGGAAAGTTTGCATTGACTGCAACATTTGGAGAGAGATTCTGCCTGGAAAGAAAAAAATCTCAGCTAAGCTGAAACATTACCTGAAGAGCATTTAATTGCGGTCAAGATAGAAGTGCATCAACTTCAAAAAGGTCCAAGTTGCCTTCCCCAAACACATCCTGAACAATGACCAAAATTGTCTCTCCAAAAATATTACTGAGGCAGACAAATGCATGAGAACAATCCTAAAGAACCTTGTATTCAGTTTTTAAAGTGAGTGTTATTGTCAAATGTATTCTCTCAAATTTCAGGAACATGAATATATGGCTTGTACAAACTCTTGGTTTAAACGTCTCTCCACATCTTCCCTTAGCTAACCACAAGACCAACAAAATTCCTCTAGGTTTTTACATCCATAGAGCTAAATATGATTTCAATTATTTTCCTGGCATGGTTAAAGAAGAATTTTGATAGTGTAAGGCCTTTATGTCAGGATAGTAAAACTGTGTCTTTTAGAATGATATTGATACTGTTCTGTTACTGTCTGAAGCAGTAATTGCAATAGTGAAAGGCTGGATTGTCCCTGTGGGTACTTAGCGGGAAGGGAGGAGCCGAGCAGCATTCCCCACCATACACAGAGATTAAGGACAGTTGTTCCCTGTCCGTAGGCAAATGGTACAAAAGGAGACAGAGAAAAGTAAAGCAATGAAGGGGCACGATTTTTCTCCTCAACTACATACCAACCTTTGGAGAAGGTAAGAGTGCCTGTGTGGGGAAACCTGCAGCATGGTTGGTAGGAAAGATACAATTTCTCCATCTTCCAGGGAGCTCTAAATTTTAGTAGGAAAGGCCAAATAGGAATGGCCAAGTTTTGCACTGAACTCAAGACCTGCCCGTTTGCACATTCAGAAGTTTTCTTGCCATGAAGAAAAGCCTTAAAGGCTTTCAGACCAGTGAAGCTCATTTAATCTGAAACAGCAGCCAGAAGCATTGGCTAACAGAAAAGTAAGAAACAAAGATGGAGTGTTTCTTGTCTCCTTTTAGCAGTCAATGGTTGATGCAGCTTCTGTGCTGGAGACCGCTACCAAACATCGTGTTTAATAGACACCAATGCACGTGTCCGGGGAGACATGGTGTTTTTAAAATCCTGGATGCTTCTGGCTTCACAATATCCTGTGTATGTATGAAGTTTGTTGTCATGTTTGTTGTAAACCTGCTAGGCAGCAATTTGCTTAAGTACCCCTCACTTCTCTTAGTGCAAGATACAGTGGACAACGCTTCCCTAGTCATCTCCTCTGCACCACATGCAGATCTTTAAACAGACCACTGTCACATCCCAGTCTTATACTTCACATGAATATATTCATATATTCATCTGTCATATCCCTGTTTTCCATGTCATGTTTCTATTTCCAGCATAAGGTACATTCTGACAGCTTGCTCAGAAAATTATAACCTTGTCACTGCAACACACCTAAACATCACATGCTGAAACTGAGGGATTTGAGGTGGTAAGCAGTGTGGTTCTAATGGTTAAAAACCACCAACACAAACTGGAAATTCAATTTGAAAAATAACCCAACTGTTTTGGAGATTACTATACATTAGAACTCAGGGATTAACTTGAAAATTGTTTTCAGGTATTATGTTTACTAAAATTGCTTTCCTACCTTGACTGAATTGCAGAGTTATTATCACCTACCACACATAAGAGATAAGCTGTAGCATTTGTAACTTGAGCATTATTCATATCATAAGGGTTTCATTAAGAGCTTCCATATGATACTCTGATGTTTATATGTGCACACACGTGCCCCATTGGTCTGTGTGCCCATCATCAAATTACTTTCCTTTTTAAAGGAAAATTAAGGTTGGCTTTGTGCTTAATACAGGCATTCTGGAGCTATCGCTGCTGTGGGGATAAAGAACAGCATAAGAGTAACTAGATCTCCTGAAATTCAAAGTACTACTGTCAGTGACTGTTAAATACACTTAGAGTGGTCGATTAATTGGAAAAAAAGCAAGCAGTCCCTTTAAAAAAAAAATTTACATTGAGTGTATCACCTAAGCATAATAAACCATTTAATAACATAGGAACTTGAACTTCCGCAAGGAGAAAGATTACTGCAACCATTTCAGTTATCAGGATCTGTTTTGACAGTGTAACACAAGTGACAGATCTTGAATCCATTTCTCATTAGGCTATGTATTTTCAAATTGAACCCTAATACACAAAGTTGATGTTTTGTATTGGAAATTTGGAGTTAAAAAAAAAAACCAGCCCATATTGTCAAAGAACTGAAGCTTCATTCCTCCAAACAGAAGGACCAAAGTCTTGGTGCAGCTGAAGTCATGATGTGGCACCAGGACCTTCTCCTCATTGACCTCATGGGATTCATCTCTAGGGCAGTTTCAGAATTAAACTAGCAGAGTTTTATATACTCTTCTTATACATAATGTCTTAAAGTTTCTGACTTGGACATACCTTCTTGGGCAGCAGGATTCTCTCTGAGAGTGCAGAATACCAACATCAAGAGCAGAAAAAGTACAAGCTGTCAACAAGTCTCTGTAGACACCATATTTGAAAGAGGCATTCAATCCCCCTCAGATTGCCACTGAAAGTGCTGCTTATCTCTAGCTATTTTGCCTGGACTTATACTTGCTTTTATTTCTCTTGTCACCTATACAGGGGTTTTAAGTTTTGGAAACTACTATATTTTGTCCAATTTGACCTGACAATGGCCTAAAGGTGGTTGACTACATATTATTATCAGCCCGTTGGGGAGTATTATATAAAAGGCTACAAAGATAGAGCTATCAAGTCCACATGAACTTGGCTAAAACATGTTTCTTTCATGTAGAGATGATAAAAGGCCTGTGGAGTAAGGGTAGGTCATGCATTACCAAAAAGCACACATGAAAGTTGTCCCTTGCACAGTTCTCCCCTTTGGCAGTCCATTATTTATCGTAAATACACCTTATGCCACTACCTATGTCACTACCACTAGACTGTTCCTGTTAATAAAAAACAGACTGACAAAATACCATTCTCATGTTCACAAAGAAAACATCCACTGATTTCAGAGTTGTCCAAGGCTACTAAAATGCTGTGTTTGGTTTAAATATTTATATATGCACATGCTGTGCTGCTCCAGGTTTTCTAGAAAACACAGAGAAGGCATGTGTTTCCATTTGTGCAGGTATATAACATATATGCATATGTTAAATGAATGATAAAAATGGTGGAAGATTTACTGCTTTACATTGTTCCAAACAATGTATTGAAATACCTATATTTATTTAGTACTGCTTATTGATTTGTTTATTCTTCTTACTTACATAGTTCTATTATTCACATTAGTATTACTGGTGAGCCAGTGAGTGGCTACTGTTACTCAATATGCTTTAAAACTGCAACATCTGTAATCCCGCAATTAAAAAAACCATAAATACACACATGCTATGTATGTATGCCCACATCTCATGCACATAATACTCATGGACTCTTATAGATTAAATATGAAAACATAACATACTTCTGAAGATCTTTCCAGTTTCAAGCAAGCTGGACTACTTCCTAGTTCACCTGGGTAAGAATGAGAAACTTGGGGAAGAAAATTATTATTCCCAAATCAATTTTGCAATCTCTTCCATAATGTAAATCTGACAACTCCTCCTGTCACGCTTTCATTTTTTCTTTAAACTTTCAAACCTATGGTTTGCCTTCTTTCCCTCAAAACTTATCCACAGGGTTTTGGAAATGTTTTTGTTCCTGCAAGGCTGCCAATATCTGGTGGCAACTTCTGCATGGGCAGAAGTTCCCTGCAGAGAAATGGCAATGTTTCTCTTTTCCCAGAATATTTTGTACCCTTACTGTTCCGCTCAGTGTGCGGTTCCTGGCCAGAAGAGCGTTTTGTCCTATGTGTCATACGCTTGAGCCCTCCCGTCTTCCTGCTTGCAATCATAAGATTACTGTTAACAAGAATAATGTCAACATTCTGAATTTACAAAACAAAAGGCACAGAGATTAAATCCTTTAATTAATCCATTGAAGGCACAGTCCAGACATTGCTACCAGAGATACTGATTTTTATTGGGAAAAAACCCAACTTCGTTTAAATTAATTTCCAGAATATTGCAAGTGCCTAACAGCTGAGTGGCAACAAAAACCCACAGTGCTCTTCAGCAGAGCTATCGGGGCCTTCAGAAGCACCAGCTGCTCAGAACAACCCCAAAGCCGCTTTATTGGCTCAGGTCATGCTGTTCTGTCCTGATGTAGGGAGATGGACTGTATCATCGCAAAAAAATAAACGAGGGCTGTCACAGATATGATAAGCACCCTCCCAAATGCAGAAGGAGAAGGTATGTTATCTGAGATGATTCAAGCACTGGGGATTTTCACAGTACGATCCCATTTAGGTGCAATCTTGAACAAGCTCAGTGCTCTCCGTGGCTATGGAAGTGTTAGCACAGTGCAGTACCAGCTAACGCTCCTGCTCAGTGTTTCCTTAGAAGGCACAAACCAGCTTTCTCTATAACAGACAGAAGTCTTTCTCCTGTCCTTTAATGAGGGCTGAACTAGGTCTTTTTTTTCACACAGTTCGATGACTTGCTATGAGTAAGAACATTACATCTTCTTTTAAGAGCATTTAGTCACTGTTGACTTTTCCAGTATTGGTGCCAGCATTTCTCATCTTGTTGGAAAAAAACCCCACAGTGAAGACCCTGGCAGTGCTAGAATGCAGGTTTCATGGTTGTAGAAATCCTAAAACTATCATGTATTCTTCTAACACGTGTTCAGGAGTATTAAAACACTGACTTCACCCCCAAGTAGTTCAGCATTTTACAAAGTTCCACTTCCCTGCCCTCAAGAGCTTTCTATCTTAAATGGCAAAAACAAAAGTAGTAAGAAGAACAGAGCAGAACTGAAGAACATTTTTTAAAAAGACTCTGGTCCTTTGTTTCATCATTTTTGTCAGTGATTGTAAACAACTTTTATTGTGACAGTAAATTAACTAGTATGTCTATGAAAGAGTACTGAAGAACTATATATAATGATCTAATTTAGTACCTACATTGTTTTACTTTTCAGTCCTTATTCTTTTTTCTGGCCTTCAACAAATGTTGAAAATGCCTAGGAATTGCTTTATGGCCTCATACAGGAGCCAGCCCAACTTTCATTAACTCTAGTGGAAAGTGGTTCAGACCCATAGTTTTATCCTGTGGAGCAAGTGGAACCACTTCCCAGAAGGACGGCAGCCCCCAGCCTTTTATTCAAGACAACTAATTGCAGAATTAAATGTTAGTATAAGCATGTTTAAAATCATATCTCAATAAGGCTGGGGAACACTTCTCACCCTATAGCCGTAGTGCATTATTACATTGAAAAAGCTTTTATTCTTATTCTGTCAATAAATGTTAACACTAACTCTGATCCTATTAATATTAAAAAAAACCATCTTGCTAAATGAAATGTGTGGAAATACTCGAGACTTGGCATTTATTCATTAAAAAAAATGTACATTTAGAGCGTCAGTATTAAAATAAGGAACGTATTATTGCTACTGATGTACCAGGAACAGCAGTTCTACTTAGAGAGCAATGTCGGTAAGTTTGAAAAGAAATGATCCCAAAGTTATGAAGACATTCCTAGGTCAGGAATAGAAAGTACACCACCTACAAACCTCAGTTCCTGAGAGGAGGCGGCAATTTAGCCAGCTGAACTAGTATTGGGGAGAACTCAGGAGGAATAAATATAAATACTGCAGTGCACCAGGCAGGGGTCTCGGGGTGCTTTTTGCTCTCCAACTATGAACAGTAGGATTTGAAAGCATTTTTTCATTTAAAAAAAAATACACAAAATGACAACAGCGAGGCCCAGCTTTCAAGTCTACATATAAACATCAGTGCTTGTTTTTGAAACTTGTGGTCCTTAAAACCTTATATTTTATTTTCAAACAGCATACCCCCTGCCAAGAAGTTACATTTTTTTCCCCCTCTTTAAATAAGCAGCATGATGAACAAATTTCATTTCTTTCTGTTCAGTTTTTTCCATCTTTAATACAGCCTCCAGCAGGCCAGATGGCACCAATGCAATTGCTAGTAAGTCAATACATCTGGCTGCATTCCTGAAATGACAAATCTGATGGATAGAGCCCCAGCTCCTATACAAAGCCTCTTTTCAGAACGCTCTCCCTGGTACTTGTCTGCTTTAAGCAAAACCTAATGTGTGAAAACAAAATAAAATTGAGCTCTTTCACCACCCCACGCTAACGTTTCATTTGCAGTGTTTTTATTAACGCTGCTCTCTCGCTGCCCTGCTTCTGTACCTCACCCCCAATCTGCCGAGCGCTCTCTTTTTGGCACAAGACGGGCTCTGTTCGAAGACCTCCCTCCTCTGGAGCTGCTAACAGTTCAAAGCAGGTTACAATAAACACTTTGGCTTTTCTCATTAAGAGCAGCAAGATTGTTTAGGAAATTGTCCTCAAAGAGAGAACAATCTGAGAAAAGCAAATTAGGAGTGTGACCTCTTGCCATCATCAGAGCAGAAATCTGTCAGCGAGGCGCTGCGCTAATACTGATGCTGCAATGCCATCCATATAAGGTGCGAGGGACTCTGCAGCCTTGCACGGTATCCCTGGATTATTTACAAATCCACAAATAAATATCTGGAGGCGGTTGGTCGGACCAACAGAAGGGTGTGTAGTAGGAAACTACAGACCACAGCACATCAGGTGTTAACCATCTCAGACAACATTAGTCTTCATTTTTTTTATATATACATATATAATTTTGGAAAGGAACTACACTAGATAAAATGCAAAAGCACAAAAAAGTGCCACTCCGCCAAACAAGAACTCCTCTATCCCCATAGCTATTTTGCAAAATAAAGCACCACGTGAGATGTGGTGCTCCTAATTTGTGTTGTGCCATGTTTATTCATCACTGACAGACTCATGACAAAGAATAAGTTATTTCTGTGTTAACTGAAGTCACTGCCATGATAAATATCAAAACAGACAGTTTTGAGTCACAAAACCCAAGTTACTAAAACAAGAAGTGGTTGCAACTCCGTTTCGGTCCATGAAACTTTTACCCTTAAAAATTAGTACTTTGCCTCCTGAGTAAACCTGCTGAAGTCATTGAGACAGCTCAGAGTAACAAAGATATAAAGAAATTGAAATATAAAGTCAGGAAGCTAATATTTATACACACTAATCACAGTAATTAGCAACTAGTGAGAAATGTGCAGTGTCCAAGTGGGTTAAAGCTGAAATCATTCCATCCCAAATACAAGTCATGCTTATGAGTCTCAGCAACCCCATCGCGAGCATTTCTGTCTGCAACCTGAGCTGAATACAGTCTTGGTCCAGAAAGTTAAGAGTGCAACAGACAAAAATTTCTGATTTATTTGGTACAGTCTTCAGGCATAGGAACAAAAATGACAACAGTGAAGCTCTTCCAACCTTTCTAATACACACCCAGGCTATGAGTCCTTCAGAACTAGATTTTCTTCTTAAATGGGCAAAACAATTCAGGTTGAGCATTTCAAACACACCTATGCAACCCAGTGCTCATCTCTAGAGAAATGGCATTGGGTGTTCAGGGGCAGATCCTCTTTAAACACCCCTGCCCTATTCTCCTTCAAGGCTTGCAGGATTCCTTCTGTTTTATCTATATCCCAGTTGGAGAATTAAGTTACTTGCATAGAAGCATTTTGCATAGTTCAGGAATATCAAAGTTAAAACTCTGTTTAAGTTAATTTCATTGTGTTAATTTTTCTTTATAGGTAATAAAAATGAAAATTATTAAAGCCACAGCTAGCACTCAGGGTCAAGGATGTACAATACAGATCCAGCAGCTGTCTGTCCAATTCTCTGTCCACAGACCGATAACATGTATCACAGCATCTTTGGGCTCTTTCTCATATGTCACGGGGGAAGATGGGAGAGGATTTTTTTTTTTAATCTCTTACCAGATAATATGGGTAATCCTAATAGTTAGATCCATAGATTCATATTTTTTACATTTTTTCTGTGAGCAGTGAAAATAAAGTCCTTGGCCTTATCAGTAATTTATGTGTAAACAATTTGAGGATTATTTTAAAAACAGTAGTGCAACTTCAAACACCTCAAATATCAGCAACCAACAATAAAAAGAACCATTTTCTTTACCATATAAACTGGAATATAAATATCTATACGCAAAGATACACATATAAACACCCAGCCAATAGGTTGTTAAAGGATATCACTAAATTTTATGATACAAAGCCAGAAGTCTTCACAGACATTTCACGGCATTTTTTCCAGTAGCGAAGATTTTCAGAGCCTCGTGCGTGCATCTTTTCAGGCTCCATCCCCTGAAGCTGATCTGAAAAGGTTCATGCTTGCATAACACCTCCATATCCTTGCACTGAGCTTTTAGCTCTCAGGTAGGACTAGGCAAAATAAATTATTAGGATCTTCTGCTGCTTCTGAAACATCTAATGTGGTGTAACCAATAACAAAGTCATGCCTGCGTAACCATCCCATCTTCTGAGGAATGAACATATGTGCGCCCATACAATATAGTACTGAGCTACTATTATTCCAAATATCACCAGTCATCAGAGAGATCTATATGATGATTCTTTAAGTTAAAAGTTTAAAGTAAAAAAAACAGTGAACATTATAAGGAGAGTGTTTAGAAGAGAAGAATTTAGAATATGAGAGCATCTTATCAAGTATAAGGGGCTCTAGGAATGGAAGAACGAATCCAGAGTGCAAAAGGGCCTTATTCTCTATGGCTTTGCATCATATTTCTCTCACTGTCTTACTGTCTGTGGTTCTCATTTCTTAATCATTAATTCACCTTGCAATCTACTGTAGCCATTAGTTATTTGACTTTTAGATTCCTTTAATCTCCCCAGGTTGCTTCTCTAGTTGTCCTTTCAGAAGAAGAAGATATTATATATGGATAAATATTTTCTTATTTCTCCATTCATTCTTATCAAATGACACATTTTAAATTGCCTCATTCTTCCATGCAATTTTTGCCTACCGATGTAATTGCTTCATGGACTTAAATCATGTAATATTAGAACATTCTAAAATAGCTCTAATGATCTGTAAAACTAAAAATAGAGAACACTTGAAAGAGCTTTCAGTTATGGAGAATCCAAATTATTCTAATTTGGAAATATATTTAAGTAAATTATGGATACGTTGTACAGTCAGTAATTTTTCACCACCTTCATTTCGCACAGACTAGCCACATTCCATTTTGATCTTCTGAAATCAAAACTTCACTGGCCTTGTCACCCCACTTAACTTAGTGAAAAAACACTGAGAAATTGCTCTGGTTTTGCATATTTATCTGTTGAGTCATCTATTGAAGCTTAAAGCATAACGATTGAGAGGGACTCTCAACAGATTAAGTCACCTTTCAGGATTTGGCACAGACCAGGGAGAAAATGATAGCACACTAGCTATATTTTGAAAGAAACTGAGGGGAAAAAAATAAAATAATCAAAGCAACCACCTTGAATGTGTTAATAGTATGATGAGCATGAAAATCCATGCTTTATAGGCACTGAGATCCCATTAGAGCTTTTTTTTTTTTTTATAAATCTGCCTTTAGATATTAAGATGATAGGAACTCTGGAGAACAGATGGTATCCAGCCCCAGGGGTTCTAATTACTAGAAAATTAGCATAGCTGAAAATGACATAATCCAGGTGAGCAGCTATTGTATGTTAAAGTTTGAGCATTGTTCAAAATAATAAACAATATATTGAAGAGGATTGTCTTCTGAGTAAGTAACTAGACAGAGGCTCTGGGGATCATTACTGTTCTTTCCAGATTTGATAGAGGCACCTTGTGTTGCTGGGCTTGCTTAAGTCCCCTGTACGCTACCGAGAGCGGTGCAGCCTCGGCCAGAACCTCTAGCCATTACTAGAACATTATTGTTAATAGAAGAGAAATCAATCCCAGCTATATTAGCAATGTAAACGTATCTGAACTTTGGCTAGTTGTATTAGGATCCGATGCCAGTGTGGAGAAAACCAGTAATCTCACTGTAATCTATTCCTAAGAAATTTAATTAAGTAGTTTGACGTGGGCGCTGTTACTTCATGATTAGCATATCACAGGGATTCAACATCATTAGCAAAGTTAATGACTGTTTGTCTTGTCCCACAAGATCATCTACCAGCTCCAAGAGCTTCACTTCTCTCATTTTCTAGTCTGAGTTGAGTTAGGCAGGTATGAGAGAGGCTGTGTGATTTGGAAGATTGCGCCTTCGAATGATTTTGTAACTGTGCTCAATAAACAGGTGCACAGTCATAACCGATACAGTTTTTATCTAAAGTCTGACAAGTTTTTTTATTCAACAGAAGAAATGTTGCTGGAATCACAGCTTGGGTCTTTGCCTGCTTGGGTTGATCTAAGTACTGGGTTGGGTCCTAGATACTTTTACCCCTGGATTTCAGCAACTAGCACATGGCAGATAATCAGTTTTGACTCACACAGGCTGACATTTTGAGGGCTTCTAAGCTCTTTGTGCAGCAAAATGTAGTGAGTATGAGAGTGCTATCTCTTGCTTTCACTGCACCTCCTCAGATGCAGAATAAATGTCCTGGATTCAGATGTCCTCCTTCACGAAAAGTGCTTCTTGGCACCTGATACCCTGGTGTATCTCTGTAATAGATACTGTGCTATCAGTACTGCTCAGCATAAAGAAGTCCATTGTTTTTGCTGTAAAAGAAGTTATATATATTCAATCATTCACCAAAGAAGGTGGTTCTGAGGAAAAAAAAAAAGTAGCATGTATGAACATAGTAACCGAGTACATGTTCCACTATTTTGGGTTTCATTTCAAGAGAAAACAGAAAACTGGAGATCATATCTAGACAAGAGCAACCTGTGGCCATTATAAATCAAGGTGCTTTTCAAGGTCCATTAAGCACTAATCATACCTTAGATTAAGGGGAGAAGGGGAACCACAGGTCTGAGATTGTTTAAAGGGTATATTTCATACTATTAAGAAATTTAAGACAGAGACAGGTCAGGCTGAGTTCTGTTTAATTTAAAAGATACTCATCTCAAGCGTTAGTCAGAGGTCTCAGGATACTGGACGTCTTTCTTATAACAGCACACACAGGAAAGTGAGGAGAAAGAATTTCAGGAGAAGAACAAGGAATACAGTCCTGATTTGGGCCTAGTTTCCTCCATTTCTCCCCAAAAACACAGTTTAAGAGTCAGTTCTAGTATTATTCTCACAAATTTGCAAGTTGCTCATCTCAAACACATATTTAAGATATATCTATCGTCCCCTAATTGGTCACTTGACTTTTATCAAGGTGCACTATATAACACCCCCCTGGGCAAGTTCTGCTGGTCTGCAGGACTATTTTTCTTACACTGCTTCAGCGTTTGCATAGCTCATCCAGGCAACTGCACCCCTGCATGCATACCTTGCTGTGATTGCTCCCCAAGGCATGCTCTGACATCAGCTAAATCACTGCATTGTCGAATAGAAGTGTTGCCTCCTACGGAAAATAGTCTGTTCAACTACACTACACAGTTTGCAGTAATAACAATTTGAAACATCACACAGTGATGACATTCTTTGATCAAATTTTGTTGATCGAGATAAGGAATAAACATTTTAGCCTTAGCCTAATGGAGAAGATCTAATGATTTAGTGTAAAAGGCTGGCAGCCTTTTTGGAGCAACAGGTAGGTTATCCAAGAGTTACCAGTCACCCAAGCCAACTGGCACCCTTCTCCCTTCCAAACTCAACACAAAGCAATCACTCAGTCAGTCATGGGGTTTGGATAACAGCCCATGCCACCTCTCCTGGCAAAGCATTCAAGGGCCTGATCCAAACCCCAGCCAGACCAACAGGTCTCCCCAGCTCCAACCCTGCCTGACCAGGCTTGGCTGCTGCATCCCTTACCAAACCCCCTGTTCTCTGCAAAGACCTAACCAACACGCACCAGCGCTGAGACAATACCAGACCTCTGCTCCGTTGGCTGGGTGAAATCATCTCAAAACAAGGTCAGAGAGGAAAATGTCACCTTTGGAATGGAAGGAGGTTTCTGTAGCACATTATCGTATAATGTAAACAACAATGACACTATAGACAGCAAAAGTTTGCAGCTGTATTATAAACTTTCTTCCATCCCCCCTGCCTAGGAATAAGTCATCCAAACAAGCCCTGGCAGTTTTGACTGCTCAAGAAACTTTATGGCTGAGAGCTGCACAGATGATTTACTGCTAGGTCCCCTTTTTCCCCCTCAAGCTTGCACTAAACTAGAAATTCACAATTGTTTAATGGAGGACAGCGTACTCGCCTTTGCTTTTTTTTTTCCTTCTCATGAGAAAACTTGGTTTATAGTTCTTGTGAAAGAATTTGTGATGTCTGATTACAACATGGAGCTATAAATCCAAGTCTTAAAAAAACCCAGCGTCTCTCTCCTTTTTTTTTTGTGCTCAGCAATAACACACTTGTTTTAATGAGCCAACCGTCTAGGTATGAGAACACACGACTGCCGAGAGAGAGAAGATAAGACAAAACACCCTGCTGCCTCCCCGACGTTGTTGTGATGGATGCTGTTCTAACCAGGCACGTAGCTGATACTCAAAGCTGCATATAAGTTTTAGGCCAGCTAGTTTCTGCTTGTGAAACAGCCTGAAAAATGAAGCCAAAACCAGGCCCTGATGCACTAAGGTACTTCAGAAGATATGTAATTTCAAGTGCATTGCCTTCATTGGTCAGAAATTTAATTATGGAGATATTACAAGACTCTCATTTAATAATTCACTCTATGAAAATAGTACAGGAAAAATAATTGTTTCTGTACTGACTTAAGTGGAAGACAACATCAAAGGAAATGCAACCACCACTTTTAGAGGAACAGGTGTAAAGATAAATAAAATCTATGTGAGTAAGTGGATCTAACCCAGCCGGTCTTGCAACCCAAAATCTTTTAAACCTAATGATAGACCTACAATCATTGGGATGTTCCTGAAGTCAATCTGCACACAGTTCTTCATCTGAACAAGTCATCCCACAACCCACTTCTCTCATGCTCTAACTCCCCAGGCTCTTTACCAATAGAAACGCTGGATTCCCTGAGCAGGGCACCAGTAGTGACTGCACCAGTCTCCAAGGTCACGGTCGCCGCAGGAGGGGAATGCACTCAGGACATCCCTCTCGTCCCTCCTCAGCCTTGGATTTGCCAAGCAGGTTGGGAAAACCTTAACTCTCTCTCCTGCGCAGCTTGGGCTTCTCCTGTGGCAGGTCCTGAAGCTTTTGCCCCAGAAGGCTGCTCTGCGCACCCGCTGCTCAGTGCGGACCAGATTCCTTTCCCTTCTCCAGCTGCTAGATGCGAGGCTGTTTATTAAATCTGCATTTTGCAGTGGCTGCAAATACAGGGCTAGCTTGACTGTCATTGACATCTCAAGGCAATCCGGTAACTGAAGAATATTTGCTTAAGATTTTGTTTGCTGTCTGTTGGATTGTTTTGAAGGGTCACATTTTTCATGATACTCTGCCTCCCTAGTTGATGAGATATAGCGAGAATCAAAATGTTACAGGAGGTATTTAACTACTGTTCAAACACAAGCCTAAAAGCAAACACCAGCAGGTACAGACCCTTCTGCCATACAGGCAAACTTTGGTAGCGAGCACATTTTCACAGAGACCAGCAAAAACCAGTAAGTGACTAAGGAAATGGGACCAATATTTAAACACAATCCAGTACACCCATCATTTCTGTTTTGCCTTCCTAGACCAATATGCTTTTTTTTTTTCTAGTAGCCAAAATTATACTTAGCAAGAACAGACTTGAAAAAATAAATCCCTTCCTACATTAAGTCATACAAAAGAAACTGAAAAGTGAATATAAGTGCTGTAGCTATGATGATGGAAGGACAAAAGGCAGGAGGCAACCTCTACCAACTATATCACTTAAAAATCAACCAAGGAAATTTATCAAACCCAGAAAAACAAGAATACCACTTTCAGACCTTGGTTTTGAAGATTTTCTAGACACCAGTCCATCGAACTTCCCAGAAGCCCTGCACTGGAACAGCGGTTGCCCTAACTGAGGGTGTATGCGATATTGCACACAGGTCTGCCCTGCAGCCTTCCTCTTCCTCCCTGCAACATTGAGAGTTATGAATACTATTTTACAGCAAATTATTCTTCTGAAGGATGAATACTATTTTACAGCAAATTATTCTTCTGAAGGTGTATGACCAAAGGATATAGATGAAAAAACTATGATGCAGAGACTTGTCGCACCACATATTTCTAATAGTAAAATATTTTCTCTTTCTTCCTTTTTTCCAGAAGAGGTGCAGCAGGAATGTCAGAGGGAGACTTGGTCAAATGAAAGTTCCACATCTTGCAAAATATTTTTCTGTACTAGGAGAGAAAGAAAAGAAAAAAGTACTGCTGTACCCATAGCAGACAGGACTGCAAAAGAAGTTGGCCAATACCTACAGATCTGCTTTGGGGTTTCTTCCTCCCTTCATTTTTCACTAAATAAAATGCTTCAATTTTAGTTCAAAATATTTCAGCTTGGCTTCTGAAAACTGAAAAATGTTGGTTTTCCTTTTTCCAGTTTCAGGCTTTTCTCCTCTCTTCTGTTATTTACTGTCCCTCTCCAGAAAGGATGAAGTAGTACGAGATAGTAGAAATACAAGGAAGTCCATCTTTTTTATTTCTGTAAGATTTTTTAGTTAAATAAAATTACAAATATTAAGATGATGTAAAAGTGGGATTGAAGAGACCTGCTTTTAATGCTTAATCTCTAATTTAGTGTATTTTTTAAAGTCAAGTACTTTATGTGTAGATACCTTTGAGGAAGATATAATCTCTCAAATAGCATTCACAGAACAATCAAAAAAAGTATTCAAACTGATTATTTTATTCAATGAAGTTTTCATTCAGCTCTAAATAGCACAGAGGTCTTGGGGAACAACTTGTTTATTTTTCCATTCATTGTGACAAATGCTTAACTACATCATGGTTTTTGTTGTTGATACTAATGATTTATGTTTAGATTCATATACTACTGCTTTAGAAACAATGGGGCTGACCTTTTCAGTTAAGAAGTATCAGTGAAAGAGTTATCCTTATTTATTAAATAGAAAAAACAACCTTGTCTCAAACTTGCTTTGCTCAAGATAGAGCAAGATGTCAGCAATGGTTCACAAGCCGCATTTAAATTAAAAACTCAGAGTTAAAATCTAAATCTAAACCAAGGCTTGAGTTTTATTCAGAGAAAGAAAAAACTCCTTAAATTTTTTTGTAAGACAGTTCTGTTAAATTGGAGCTCTTCCAAGATCAGCTTTTGAGTTTTCATCAGCCTCCAAATAGGATTCCAATGATTTTTACCTCTGGCGCTGAACCAAAATCACAAATGACTTTGTGATTTTAGCATTCAAGATTGAATCTTTGTGCAACCTAAAGGAATTCTAAAATGAGGTCTCATATCTGGTGTCTATATGCAATTTGGTCTTAGTTTTTTTTTTAAAAAAGAAACAGCAAGGGGACATAAAACACAGGTATGATATTATTTTGAATTCAATCATTTTTATCATGTTTTCTTTGATACCTTGGAACTATATTCAGAATGCAGCAGAAAATGAAAAGTGACATGCCAAAAACAGGCAGAGGCTGAGATTGCAGGTATGGATAATCCCACAGGGCTTTGAAGAGCAGCAAGATGTTCAGAACAGAGATTCAGCATCTTGAAAAACAAGCAACTCTAGTAAGTAATTTAGCAGTAGGCTGCTACCCTCTCACAGATGAGCCCTTAGAGGGGACGTGAACAAATATGTGCGAGTTTGGATCCACATCCAGATCAGGCATTTGGCTGTGGCACCATTGCCCTTACACCAGAGTGGCTAACAATATGCACAATGGCGCTGTGTCTCACACCTGCAAGATTAGAATCCTTACACCCTGTATTTTGCTCTTACCTCCCCCCCATACACATACATATATATATATATGTGTGTGTGTGTGTATATATACACACACTCACTCTAGATCTGGCCTACCTAGGTAGCCTCCCAAGCCAGCCACGTATAAAGTTAAGCCTTCCGTATTAATAGATTTAGCATTAACCAAAATAAAATCTAGGACTTTTAAGAAAGACTTAGTATTTAAAAAAAATTTGCAAAGAAATCAGAATTAATTATCCAAGGAGCCAAGGATAATGTCATTTTGGAAACGCTATAAAGAAAGACGAAACATTGCAGGCTGGGGAAAAAACAGCATGCCTGTTAGGAAGGGAAACCATTAAAGTAAACAAGATTCTCTCATTACAAAAGTATTTGAACAATGGTTAGTTTCAGTTTAGCTGCTGAACTTTTAAAAGACTGGGTGTACTCATAACACAAGGTGTACCAGACTTAAAAGCCATCCATCAAGCAAGGCAAGCTCAATGTTTTTGCATTTGCAAGTTGAGCTTTTTGACTTCGGCTGCACAGTTTCGAATCAGAAAGTGTCATAACTCTGGTTTTAGCCTGGATCTGCAACCTTTAAAATTGAGTATAATTTCCTGCAGCCCACCGCTACCATCCCCCATGCCTCTCGTAATACACACTCCGCTTTTCCTCGCAACTGCCCGAGTACGCTGGAGCACACATTTCTGGCTCCCAAGGAAAACATTAGGGAGTGGGTGTGCTTCCTCAAGATTGTATTGTGCTTAAAGATAAGCCAAACAGAAAACAAAGAGCACATTATAAGCAACTGGAATAGCAGCTTCTGAGGTTTCCAACACTTAAATAAGTTTAAGTAAAGTGGATATTAATGACAAACAGCCACTTTCTTGATTAACAAATGTACCACTGCTCTTTACTGGATGAATCAGGAGAGGACAGACTTTATCGATAACAAAGCATTTGGCCAAGGCTGTGCTTGTGATGTTAAGCAGTGAGGTGAAAGTCAGTAATACTGTAGTGCACATCTGCTGTAGGAAATACAACCTAGGATATGGATCTACAGGTAAATTTACCTAGGTAAATGGGGTACCAGGTTTGTTACTTTTCAATGCATATCAAAGCTCCACAAAGCCTTCCAAGAAGCTGGTCCCTTGGAGTGGAACATGAGGTAGGTGAGATGTGTTAGGCAGGACATGCTCTAAATGGGAGCATATACAACATAGGTAAATGCATGAAAGTCTTCCATTATAAAGGAGTTTAACAAGCTTTTCTCAAAAAAACCCCTCCCACCTCTGACGTTTGCAAAAAGCTTCTGACACTTGGCAAGCAGAGCATCTTTGAGTTCAAAAAAGACCTTTTTGTCTCATCAAATTCTTTTTGGTTCATGTTGATATGAAATTGTTAAAAATCTCCATTTCCTTTCTCTAGCCTGCCAAAATAGCAATTAAATCCAAAAGGTGGCTGATTAAAGTCTCAAAGCAACACAAAGTTTGGCATGATTTTATCCTTAAGTGATAGACTCTGCAAGTTAAATAATTTCTTTTAAATTCTGTTATCTGGAACACGCTACCCAAGAACAGCTTGTAACACACAGGGTGGATTAAGAGCAGTGGTTTGGAAGAGAAGAGGCCTGTGCACCTATGAAGACTACATTCAGATCTGGGTTTTTTTTTTTGAAAAAGGAAGAAGAAAGTGTCATAAAGAAGTTCTCAGAACCTTACTTTACTATGAAGACATGTAGTATAACTTGTCATCAGCTGAATACCTGCTTGTTGAAACAGCATAGAAATTAAGGGCAGTATGGCTCCATGGGACTATTTGGCAAGGAGTAAGCATACTAGCCCTAACAGAAAGGATAGGGGTTTATCACATTACTTTTTCCCCCCAATATAAAAGTTTAGACAATGCTAGAGTTGCCACTCTGAACTATCTACTGGCTTGTCAAGGTGAAAATACCAGACCTGACCTCTGGAGAGATTCTGTCAAAGCTATCCCCAAGTCAATGTTAGCACTGCAAATGACATAGCATTTGTCTAGTGACAGCAACAAATCAAGCTAGGATAGATGTAGGGATTTCTAGAATTACTACAAAAATACTTCCCCTGAAGCACTCATCTAGCAAGTAACACCTCCAGAGTTTTAGGGTCTCTGGATCCACACTTGAGTTACATCTCCTCTGGGAGCTCAAAACTCCTTTGTATAATTTAGATCCACACACCTCCATAGATCAGGAGCAATAAGACCATGAACCAGGTATAAGAAAGTACAAAAAAAAGGCATGGAAGTCATTCATGGGCCCTTGCTTTAAAAAACCCCCACATATATTAGCAGGCACAAGATATGAAAACCCCACAATCATATGCTCCAAAGCAACTGTGTGGCCCTGGGTTCAAATACAATGTGGGAAAGGATGAGAAGCAAAGCTAGCCCACAAACTGGCTCTTATATTTATGTTATGTACTACCTTAATCCAAATCAGCATAGAAACATAAATCTCCCGGGTTTGGGGTTTGTTTTTTTTTTTTTTTTAATAACAGTTCAGAAATGCAAACGACGAAGAAGGACCAAGTGGGGAAGAATACAAAAGCAGTCAAATAATTTGGTTACATACCTTACGAGTGCTCAAAGTACATTTTATATCTTGTAATTCAGGCAATTAAGCATCAGATAATCCACATAGACTCTGCTTTGGCCGCGTTTCAGGGATAATATTGTCACAAGAATGATTGAGAACAACTGGCACAGTGTAATACACAGCTCTTTGCAGCCTGCCAATCCCCAAAAGTGGGGAAAAGACCCAAAAATGCACATTTAAAATTAATGGCATAGGAAATCTAAAATGGCATGGATTTAACTGCATTAGAAGAAACAACATTACTTATAACCTATGTTTCAAAGGTCTGCTAGACTGAGACAAAAACTGACTTTGAGAAGCAAGATATCAGAGAATACAGGAAGGAAAGTACTAGGATTAGAAGCAAACCACTTTTTCCTAACTCTACAAAAAATGGTTTGTGTCCAAACATTTATCACAGGCAGTGTAGGAAGAACCTTTCTTGCCACCATACACCAATTTTCCTGCAAAGGATGTTGGATCCATCATTTTTAGCAGGAAATCCTAAAGAAAATACAACTATGTAAAACTCGGCATTTAGATTTGGTTAGGTTTTGAGCTTCTTATAACTATCTTGCTTCTTTCACATCTGGAAATCTTTCCAATTTCATCCTTTTAGATCACCTCCCACACTCCTCATTCTAAAAAGTTCTTGGTATTTTTTCTTAAAGCATCAATGTTTAGAGTGATCATATGAGAACTTCAGACTTCATTAGAAGAAAAGGTGACTGCTCATTGTTACAAGAAGCCTTGTAAACATAAACTCTAAATGTCCCAACCCCAGAAGTTTAATAGAAAAGATCTCAGGTTTTAGCTGGTCTAGCACCTGGCTAAATATTAGAGAGAGGGAGGACAGACAAGATGTTTTATATCTGCAAGTTTAGCAATATTGAGCTGCAAACTTAATTTTTATTCTCAGAGCAGGTAACATTTTAGTTTTAACTTTGCACACTTTAGATCTCATCATGCCATCATGCTGAAAATATATATTAATAAGAATGAAAATTACTATAAAGCAATTAAATATTTAAATCTAGTGTTCTGGGATTGTTTTGGCATTGGACTTGCATCAGTTAGAACTGCTCTAAGTTACTGAAAAATCTTGGTTAGAGATAAGATGTGGAAGAAAATTCTGGTTTGCAAACAAAAGCCACACTGGGATTCGCCAGGATTTGCCACAGCTTGAAACTAGCTAAGAAAAATGTCCGAAACTCACCTTGAAAGACAATGGAGATCTGTCTGTCATAGAAAAAGGCTGAAAACTGTTGGTCAGCCTGCTAAATACAGCTCATCCAACTCTCACTCTGCTTCACTTTATATTTTCATGCACAAGCGTCAGTCTAAACCCCAGAAACACTGTTCTGAGCCTTCTCAGTTGCCCCCGGGGGGATAGTTAGAGCCCCATCTACTCCAGGAGATACATGGACAAGTTCCAGTTAGTTCCCCTAACAGGCCTGGTCAGATTTGGCAGAGATTTTTAAAGGCATGGCATATGTGCACATCTTCTGTGGAGAAAAGGTTCTTTGTTCAAACCTTGCTACCTCTTCTTCCTCTCTTCAATTATCTTGACATGGCTTTAATTCATGGTCTATGTGCTCTCTGCAAATTTCCTCTGCTTTAAAAAAAAAACACACACAAAAAAACCACAAAACACCCACACCCAACAAAGCCACCAGTTTTATGTCCATAAGCCAGGTCTTAAACTAATAATGAGACTCGTATTAAAAGCAGCAGCCTAGTACCTACATTCCTAGTTTCTAGGGTGCTATGGTGCATAGTAGAGCCATAAGCTACATTTGGTTTGTGATATTTCCTAGGACAAAGACTGAATATACCTTCCGTGTCTTGATACAAGGATTTCATTTTGCTCAATACTTATTTCACATCCCAGTGTAGCACAGAAACGGTGAAAAGTAGACACAAGGATTAAACTCATAGTATGGAAGGGGAAGTTTGAAGCAAGCTCAACTCAGGAGAGACTTTCAGGAAGCATAAAGGAATGATCAAAGTATGTAACTTCCTCAAGACTTGGTTTGTTAATGTTAGCACGGGTTGGTGAACACGAGGTATTCAAAACAAACAGATCCTTTAGGCACGTGAACCGATTCCGGGCAAAATGATGCAGCCTCCACACATGTCAAGCTTCACAGCTCCATGGTGCTGCTTCTCCCACGTGGGCAACTCCCATCTATCTTTATAACCTTCTTAATTGTCATTCCAAATGTTTTAAGGCTTTACGGGAGTAGGAGGGCACCTCTTATTTTAACTTCCTCCTCAGCAAGGATCAGGCTTTTGGACATGGAAAACAGCAAGTTTTAGTATTTAAGCAACATCATCTTCTGGGAAAAGAATAAGGAGAATGGAGTGGAGACAGACAGCAACGGTGATCTCTGGACATAAACCTGAGCAGCTTATGCTTTCTTTTCTCAGCTTTCCTCACATGCGTGCCTGTGGAAGTCCCCATCCCCATGCTCATCTTTTCAAGGAGCGATGAGAAGGAATGGACAGACAATTACAATTGCAAATCCCCTTCACAGCAGAATTTTAAGAATTTAGGCAAATATTCATCAGAAACAAATCAGAGAGTTTAACTTGCCTCATCCATTTGGAAGAAGGGAAAGTGAGGCCTCAACAGTTCCTGAACCAAAAAAAAAAAAGAAAAAAGACCTGAAAGACATGGGTTTCAAAAATAGCTTGCATATTTTTCTATTTGCCTGTAGTATGTACAGACCACAGGAGCAAGTTGAAACCCTGTTTTTTCTTTGCCCAGTTATTTGAGTGAGGCAAAAAGTCTCTCTCTCCAAGGTGAATAAACTTAAGCTATAAGTAAAGTCTTGCTTAAATATTGACACAGAGCAGTATATTCTCTACTACCCACTGTTTTGTTAGCAATTAAAGTATTAGATAACAAGGCACATGTACACAGCTGGATGAAGAAACCTCAAATTTCTGAGCAGTGTCCCAGTTTCAAGAGTCGGCATGGAGTCAAAATGACCTTTATCTTGCCAGTGTTAACAAATTTAGATTAAGTACACAGATACCAAATTCTTTGCATGATTTATTGACTATGTAACACTAATTTTTGTACCCGTGCAATTTGTACGGTCTCATTTTACTAGGTACTGTATGAAGCAACATGTCAAGCGTATGACAATATTGAAGATGAATAAGGGTGTTGGGTTTTTTTCTTAATTTATTTCTCCCCAAAAATAACCTGTGAATGCCCTGATAGTTGGAAAAGCACACACTTCACCTTGCAGATCAGATCGGCAGAGGACTCAACCAAGATATTGCAGAGGAGACAAATTTGAGCTCTGGAGCACAGGCACAGTTGTGAGCGGGATGGAGTGGGAGCCCAGACGGGAAGGAGGACCTGCCTGCAGGCTGGGGCCTCAGTCCATGGGCATTTTTTAAGGAGAGAGAAAGAGATGACAGATGGGAACAGTAAGTTTCATTCTGTAAAGTCAGAAAGGAATGAGAAGGCTGACATTGAAAACACAGACCTGGCCTGCTTTGTTTAAAGCAGTGCTAGGCACAAAGGAACAAGCATCGAGATGTAGGTAAAAGTGAAACTCAGAACATTACTCTAACTTTCCTATGTTTAAACCTCTCAGAGTCCTGTCATACCATCAAATTTCAAAACAAATGTATATTTCCAGATGACCAATGGTAGTACTTCAATTTTATGTGTGTATGTATATTTACATCTTTATATTCAATGTTCTGAAATAATTCTATTTTCATCTGTAGCTTTAGTCTGGCAATCAGGATATAACATCATCAGTCTTCCTCCAAAAACAAAGCCATTTTAAAATAAGTTTATACCTTCCCACCCTCCACACACGCCAATCATCTCTACATCACTGTTCAGTGCCCGTCGCTTGCCCTGGTGCAGCAATTTGTGATGCTCTGCTGGAATTATATTACTGAAGTGATAAAAATTATAAAACTGAAAGCAAAAATGTAGGTGCAACCATTGTACAGACCTATTCTTGTAGAATGGGATTCTCAGAGAGCCCTAGCAAGGAATTAGGTGACTGCACACCACTCAATGTCAAGGGAACTGTTTGTCAGCTGGTCTGATGCCTTACTATAGCATAAAAAAACCCCTTGTATTCCAGAATAATTTATCTGAGCCTCTCAGCCTTAAAGTATTTAAGAATCAACATCAGTATGTAACAACACACTGAAGCTCTATTTCATGGGATATTACTCTTAAAGAGCAGCAGCAGCAAAGCTGTAGTTAAGAGTAACATATTTAACCATAGTCACAACGATAAGGAGGCAGTCATAAATAATGC
This sequence comes from Theristicus caerulescens, assembly GCA_020745775.1. NCBI lineage: Eukaryota > Metazoa > Chordata > Aves > Pelecaniformes > Threskiornithidae > Theristicus > Theristicus caerulescens. The sequence goes on from CM036560.1 coordinate 122,341,839, forward strand.
TTATGTCCTGGTAAAAAGAAGGTTCTTAAATAAGGTTCTTTCAGTAGAATCGCTAGCTTTTTCTGCATGCTAGAACATGCTACATCTCTGACTCATTTCTATGAACACTCAGTATAATTATTTTTAAAATTAACCAAACACAGGTTTGCATAAAAGAAATCATTGAAGTATACAATTCCCTGAATACAGCTGTGGGGTCAGGAGGTCAGACACATGCTCCCTCTCACTTCCCCAGCTATATATTGAAATATCATTAGCAAATTACACACTGAGAGGAACACATACGATGGCTTTATAATTGTCTGTTGAGCATTTCACCAGAATTGTTGGCTTTAATAGGTTTGCTCAACTCTGAGGATATGATGAGAAGCTCAGAGACTTGCTTAACATGCTTGTGGGGTGCACATACCTCTAACCTATGGGATGGGGTTTAGGCAAGAGGATGATGAACTGCATGGGCTTTGCTGCCTGCAGCAGAAATGCCCGGGCCTCCAGGGAACATAAATTTGCCATTCCTGTTTCCCTATCCATTTGTCACAGCAAAGAACGAATGCTCATTCCTCCCAGGGCAGTTCAAAATCACCTGGTCTGACCAGGGTGTATTGGGGTAGCTACAATACATTTAGAAGCATTTGTTTAATTTTCCAAACACTTAAAAAATATATAGTTTGTGAGAAAGATCCACCACAAAGCAGGTAGTTACAGTTTACCATCCTATTTAATAGCAAGTTTTCCTTAACCTAGCCTGCATTTCATAAAGCAGCAGAACACACACACACAAAAAAAGAAAAAAAAAAAATCAGTAAATGTTACATAGCACAGGATCAAAACCAGGTTTGTTCAGGACATCACTGAACTTGGATTTCTAATGAGGAATGTACCTTGCAGCCAGGGAGGGCTGAGAGAGCCTTTGAAAGGGGTAAAAAACCATGAGGTGCGTTACAGGACCAGAGACATGCTTTGCTTCTGCCTCCCCAGGAGTCCTAAGGCTCAGGGGAGGTTTGTACATCCTTAATCTTCCATCAGAACAGCAGCAATGTTTATTTTGTTTAATTACGATCACCAAGGATCTTCACAAGTAAGCAGCAAGGATCTTTTAAGGCCCTGTGTGAGCTCATTTTTGGCAAAGTGCCCCATCCTGGGATACAGGACTGAATGCTGTTTTCATCTGCCATTAGCTCCTCACAAGGTAAGGAGACCGAAAACAACTTTTCTTCCCTGGTCACCGATGGAGGGGGACCTGCAGAGCAGCAGAGCGTTTCCATCATGGGCCACGTGCCGTGGCTGGCTGTTTCCAGCAGCGGAGGCTCCGGTCTGGCCTGGACAAGTTTTCTTTGCAACAAGTAAGCAGCTGTGCTCGGAGGCAGCGGGAGACGGCTGCCAAGGAAGGGCTGACTCCTGCTCCAGCTCGGCCAGCCCTCTGGCAGCCGCCGGCCCTGGCACGGGGCAGGCTCCTTAGACACTTCATAAAAGCACAGCCAACAAAGTTGTTTGCAGATATGTGCTACACCAGCACGTCCCCAACCCTTCCTATCCCCATGCCTCCTCCCTAGCCGGCACTGCACAGTACAGGAGCTGTAACAATCATGCAAAAGAACACAATTAGAGAAAAATCCAGCTACTTTCAGGCCCAGTATAAAGCGCTCTGCTCATACACAAAGCTGCGTGACTGTGGCTGTAAAAAGCTGAGCTCAGCCCTTGCACTCTGTCCCAGCAGGGCTAGCTTTGAGCCAGCGCTGCAGAAAGCCATGGCAATGCAACAGCAGGGCCAGTTCATCGCACCGGCACAGCAAATGCTGAATTTCCCTCCCAGATGCTGTGTAAATGGGAATATTCAATACAAAGGGTTTGACTCTGCTCTCACTCTTCCCAGTGTAAATCAATAGTAATTTCATTGGAGTATAATGAGCCATTAAAGTCAGGATCAGGCTGGCAGGATATACGCAACAGAAATAAAACGTAACACGACTCTTGAAATTAAATATGGGCTACCATTTATAATTGCATGACAGCTCATCTTTGGATGGCTCGTTGAGCTCTAGGCACCCTAACCTGTGAAAACAAATATTTGTATGTATTACTAGAAAGCAGGTCACAGCATTAGGTGGAACCTTATAACAAAATGCAGCCGTAAATTTAAAAAAGAGCGATAAAATCTGACTTAGCAAAGAAACAGGTCCAAACAATGCCTGATTAGCAGTAAATTCTGAATAGCTTGAATGATGCATGTCAACACCAACATCTACAAACTTATCCCTTAGAAATAGATCAGATGAACTGTTCTCCAAGATAATTTGCTACCTGTGCATCATGGTTTCACAGAACAGCTTGGTGACTAAACTATAGCTATTGCAGCTGTATACGAACTGCCGCAGAAGCCACAGTGGCCAGCCATCAGTGACTATCACAATTTAACATTCATTTTTTCTTCAGCAGATATTAAAGGAATAAACCGATAGGAGCTTAGAAACATAAAAGTGTTGCTACCTAAGGAGAAAAGACCACCTATATTTACACAGCTTTCTTAAGAAAAATACGTATTTACATAGCTTGCTTAAGTTTTTGTTAAAGAGAAAGACTTCGGAGGAGAGGGTTTTTTCACTTCACTAATACAAAGACATAAAGTTATCAGACATCATGATTTTTATCACTGATATTGCAGAGTACATATTTTCCAACCTTGGGCCTCAGTAACACCTCACACTTCATAGAAGCAAATACTTTCCTGCAATGCTTTAAGGGTCCTTTCCAAAAAGGCACCACGATGCCCAGCTACTCGTTACCCAGAACAAACCCTTGGCCAAGCACCTACTTAGCACCGACAAAGCAACGTGGGATAGAGGCACCCTACGCAAACAGAGCCGAGCTCCGGAGAGCCAAGACAACCTTCCCGAGGGCAGAGACACGCAGCATGCTCGCACGAGGGTGCACTCACCTTGGGAGAGGGCTGGACACAGCCATGGTGCAGGGCAGAGCCCTTCCCAGGGCAGACGTGAGCCAGGGAGAGGGGTCCACAGCCCCGCAGGTCTCTCCTCTGGGTAACCCCTCCAGCCTGAGGTTCTGCTTGCATCCCTGCCGCTCAGCGGCCAGCACGTGCCAGAAAAGGGCAATAGCTGCTCTGCTCTTCCAGCCCACGGTCCAAAGCTGTCCCACTGCTAAAGGGAAGAAAACAAACACACAAGACCGATCAGCTCAAGGAGCGAGCACAGGGGTCACAGCACAGAGGCTGGAGTGACCCCCAGTAAATGGAGGTCTTTGCTGCTAGCAGAAGACCCACAGCCCTAGGCCATGGCAGGTCATACCTCTTGCTCAGTTGGCCTGTATTTCATTTTCCCCAGAGCAATGTAGCTTCATCAGGCAGGTAGAGAGACTCCCACACATGCTACCATGTCCTCCTCAGGGTGGGGGACACAGCCATGCACCCACCCCAACCCATAGACAGGTCAGCCCAGCTACCTGCAAGGCAGTCCCACCAGAGAGGCACTCCTGAGTAAGCAGGCACCAGCTGCAGCATTTATGCAAGTGCCTCAGCACACAACTCCTTCCACCTGCTCAGGGTTTACAGCCAGACCCCCCGGGGGGGGTGCACGCAATCACACAACTGCGATTCTGCTGGAGCACCTCAGCCCCAAAGTCCTGCTTTGGGCATCTCATAGACATCTTGGGGATGTGAAATATCAAATAATTGGGGTTACCATAATGTTAGATGGAGCGTGAGATCTACTGACTGCTAGTTATCCTAGAATTACAGTAATTACCGTGACAGGTATAATAATATATTGCAACAAAATTTAAAATAGCTTTTATTTATTCTTTGTTTTATAATTTATAAGGAAGCAGCAAAGTCCTTCTGAATAATAAACGAAGTAAAAGAGTAGGTTTCTCTGCTGCTTTCTGTCATTTCAAATTTGTCTTTCAGGACAACAGTAAAGTATCAGCAAAGTGACCCAGAAAAAGGGAAGACTCCCCAACACCTAAATATCCCTGATTTCACGATAGATAATGCTAAGATATTATTAACAAGCAGTCGGTCTCAAAGCCACATCATTCTGCTTTCAGCAAATGCTTTTAGTTTTTGCCTTGCTTTGGAGCAGCATGCTGGTCAGGTGTTTCTCATTTGGCTAATAGTAATTAAGGTAACAACAGCTTTAGCATGGGAAAGACATGCGCAAATGGGAGAAAAATCTAATAACGAGGTGAAATAAAGGGGTGTGGCACGGAGTTCACAAAATTGCTTGTAACAGTGGTTTAAAACTCATATGGGAAATATTATCATACACTACCACATGGCAGCTACGATCCCTGAATATACAGATTGCTTCTGAGAGCATTGGCTCGGACTGGTACTGGGGCCTGATGACACCACCTGGAAGACATCAGTAGATTGGCAGTTGTGGGTTTCTTTTCTTCTTTCCCCCCCCCCCCCCATTTAGCCAATTCCAGGAAGGGCATCAACATAATTTTGCTCATAGGGTCATGGATACAAAAAAGACTTTACATATAGTCCAGCATCAGTAGGTGTTGAACTCTTCCTCAAGCCCTGTACTTTTAAAAGCTAGTTTAAAAATGACTCTAAAACCAATAATCTCACCTCCTCTGAACTATTGCACAATGTACAGCCTCCTTCTAGGCTGTGTTCCAACAGCAAAAGGTTAGAGCGGATTTTTAAATCCATTATGCTCAAGGGTATATTCAAAATCCTGAAGAAAAGGTTTGCTTATTACTTGATGTCTTCGCAGCACATGAAAATCCCAAACACTAAAAATATGATTTGTATTAGAAGACAGGTTTTTTTTTTTTACGACAAAATTATTTTGTAATCAAACGGCCACAACCGGATACCATGACAATAACTTAATGACGTAGGAGCATGCAGTTGGCACAAAATAAAGTACAGCTCATAAACTCAGGCTGCGTAAATTGATGCAACTTCCTTGGTTATTAATTTATATTCTTTTATTCATTTATAGTTGCTGATGCTTTCATTTACTTTGGTAATTCAGAAACTTAATTTAAGATTTAATATGATCTCAGGAAAGAATCCATAACCCTCAAACATCTGCAGTGATAGTCAACTGATCAATACAATGATGGCACACACATGAATTTCAGGGGACTACAACTGAGGGCTTGTGCTTAGCTCTGGGATATGTGTGACAAAATATTTTTTTTTAAATCACTCTCTTCTGAAAGGTAAACCTAATCTAGCAATTTGGGATTCTGGCTATTCCAGAAGGAAAAAGGAAAACAGATTTACCAGACCGCAACTGGGGATCTCAGCTTTGGACCTTATGACTATGGGCCTGTTCTTGAAACTCATGGCATCTGCTGGTTTATGTGCTTATTTAGGAGTCAAATGAACTCCTTGATTGCTCAAATGAATGTTCAAGGCAATAAAGTATTTGACAGATTTAACTTCCCTGAATGCAGAGACTCCATGAACAGATTCAACCTGTTTCGGTGTTCTCATTATTAAAATTCCACCAGAATATATTTTCTTAGATTTCTTTATTTCCCTTCTTTCATCAGTTGTTCAGCTGCTAAACGCTCTGTGCTGAAGCCATTTTATTTGATACTCACCCACCCCCGCCTCCCCATCTGTGTTTTCCAGCCACTGCTACCACTTTGTTCTGCCCCGCTCTGTTAGACCAAGACCTACATTTACTCCCATGTGTAAGACAACCGGGGGGACAAATCCTCAGCACAGCTTGAACACCAGCACGCAAAGGTCACCTACAGTAACAGAAACTTTCTTTGGTGGCACCAAAACTGCTGTAGAGTCTCAGGTCCCCTTTTCCACTCGCATGCCTTCACCTGGCATCTCCCTCTCCTTTGGTACCACCTACTGATTTAAGAATTGAGGTGACTGCTCTGTGGGTGAGATGTAACCTTCAGCAAAGGGCAGGAATAAATATAATTTCCTCTACTTCTTCTACTTAATCTGCTGCTATGCTCACAAGGCAAAATTATCAACATTAATCCCGTCCTCGTTATCACTTCAGCAGCTGTTGCAATCAGCCAGAAGTGCTGCACTCACTTTTTTCTCCCTTCTTTTTGGACAGTTGGGCAAGTATTTGTGATGCAAGCCTGGCGAATAAAAAACTTAACTTCTGCTGAAGCACATTATTCTAAAGGCTGTTTTTGTACATGTTTTTATACATGTTCAGGGATGGTAAGACTGCAGTGCTCTTAGTGTATCAGCTCCAAAGAAGGGGGAACAAGGCCAAAGTGAATTCAGTTCAAAAGCCAAATAAATATTCACAGAATACTTTGGCAAATATTCACCAGGTCTAGTTTGCATCACATTTTTAATCTGTGACCATTTCACATTGCCAAACTAATGACACACTCCTTCTGTCTACAGTGTTTTCCAGAAAGGCATCCTCATAATACAGGATTTGGAAGGTGATTAAACAAACAAAAAAAATACCCCAGGATTAGTTGTGAACTGCCAGAAGTTATTTGTTTCTATTTGTTACGGATCTTCTTCTCCTCAGGACAACTTTGGCTTGAGCCCTGCTTGCATCAACATGGAGGTGGCCCCAGAAAGGTAATCCCGAACTGCGGTACGTCCTGCTTACGCTGAACGTGCTCCTCTTCCCAAGGGGATACCTGCTCCATGGGCCTCTATCCAGGTCTTGCTTGACATGGGGCAGTCAAGGCGCCTAAAAACCCTTTCCCACAGGCCACCTCCACCTCATTTACGCAGAAGCCCATGTATGAGCACATGATTTACGCTCAGCTTGATTTCAGTGGTAATAAAGGATGTGCGTGAAGCAAGTATTCAAGCAGTTTGTTGAGTTAATGCCAGGGTTTTACAGCAGTTATGTGAGGGAGAGGGAACCTCTCCATGTAGGAGTTTCAGAAAGAGCCCGTTTAAATGAACAAGGCAGATACCTCTCCAGTCACATCTCCCAAGTTTTGTTCCCAGGAAAAAGTGAAGACGGCAGTTCTGACTGCACTAATGAGTTTCAGCCTTATCTGCAGGCATACAGTGTCCATGCACTTATTCAAACACTTGATGGAGGAATTAAAAAGCCAGCAAAAATTAGTTTTGTCTCAAATACCTGAAGCACAAAACAAGTTGCTTATAGCCACTGAAATAATACTGCTGAGAAAGAATAAGCAAAATAAGAATACAGAGCATACTTTATCCTCTAATAAATGATTTACAGTATGGTCAGGCTGGAGTGACTTAGAGTAACAGGAGATAATCGTTCCCCTTCTGCATCAAAACATGCTTGCTCCCTCTCTCCTCATTCTCACAGCTGTGATTACCTTAGGATAATTAGATTGTTCAGTAGGAGTTAGAACAAGGACAACTCCTTCAAGCTGGAAGTCTGGTTTATATCCTTAAGCATTTAGTTTTGCAGCTACACTTGGCTGTTAATGCCTCCTGATCTTGGTTTGCATGCCGGGTTATCAAAAAAAGAAAAAAACAAAACAAAAAGCCTGTCAGTATTGTTAAGATTGCAGTCATGGCTAAATCATTTTAGATGCCTTTTTAAACTTCCAAAGTCCTCACCCGAGTTACTGTATTGCTGCTGACAGAGAGTGGGGTGCCTCATCCAGGCGAGCGCACTGGCTCCTTTTAGACTTCTGAGGTTGCTGACGTTCTCGTTGCATTAGGTGCCAAGTTTGTATTATTATTATATCTGTAATTCTAAAAAATGTTTTAGGCGTCCAGATATCCTGCTGTCATAAGTGTAATTTGAAAGTAAACATCCAATGAGAAGAATTTATCTAAAGGCTGCTCCAATAAGTTTACATTAATTTAGGGGTTTTTTGCATGTATCTCTTACAGCCTCACTGTCAAAATTACATGTTTTTATAAATTCATTTTCTTCTTTATCTAAACCAAAATGTTCTACACTGATCAAATGGAAGAGCCAGTCTTTTCAGATACAAACAAGAAGCTGCTATGCTGTGTGTGAGGATCACCTCTACCCCGAGAAGGCAATTTCTTTAGGCAATTAATTCCCCCCTTATCAATTAGCTCTTGTGATGGAAGGAATTTTATCTAGTAGAAATTGGACAGAGACTGGTCTGAAAACTTACAACATTTTGCCAACTGAACTCATAGTAGGGACACTACTGCGCATATCCAAGGCCTCAAACTATTTGAATCTTAACAACTTCTCTGACCAAGTATAAATAAAACACAATTAAAATTGTCTAGCAAGTTCATGAATGCTTCTATTAGTTTAATTAGATCTCTGATTTAGGACAGAGATCAATTAGATCTCTGATTTAGGACAGACAGTTAAGAGCCAGACTCAATATAGATGGAGGAGTAAGCCCCCATCCAATGAACAAGTCATCCAAAATCTTTCTTTACAGCATATTTTTCAGTAAGTCTCATTAGAGGAGCTGAGAAGAAATTAATTCTACTAGAGCAAGTCATTAGTCAGATATGGCAGTAATGGCAATGATGTTTTGGCAATGCATCGAGCTCACCAGAACCCTTCGTGAAACTTAGAAAAAGACAGAGAGTTTTTGTGCTCTCTGGCTATCTGCAAAGCTCAGTGACAGATGTAACAGCAGCATACAATATTGGTCAGAGAGGGCTCAACTCAAGTGGGTCCTTTTCATTGCCTGCCAAAATAGAGCAGCCTTGCAACGTTCCTGCAGGAAGAGGAAGATTTAGAAGTGTCTCTCTGAATCCCACTGTTCCAGCTGCTTCTCAGACTTATGACTTCAAACTATGATCCAGCTGCTGGTATTTTCATTCCAATTAAGTTTGGAGTGTTTTTTAAACAAAATATTTTCATAGAGCGACTATTAAGAGATTTCATCATGATCTGATTTCAAACAACAAATGCTTACTGAATTGCAGAGACCGAGTCCGAGAGATGAAGAAACGTGTGTTTGGAGATTATAAAAACGCTAAAAGGATTTAACTTGGCAAGCAGAAGCCTGAGAGCTCAATTTGACTCAAGGGATGCCAAAGTATTGAGGGCTGTGGTAAACAGTAACCCAGACCTCCTCTGTAAGCTGTCCATTAATAAGGGACCTGAGGGACGCATTATAAACTTAACAATTGGAAAAGTTAAAACAAATCCAAAATCCAGCAGAGTGCGTGCAGTGTCCAGGCTACATGGTCAATGCAGTAGCTGTCTTTAGAAGATCATACTGCAGAGGCACTGGAAGTGGTTTTTTTGTTCAAAAATAAAATTGAGATTCATTTTTTAGGAGGTAAAGTGGCAGCCAGTAAGGGCAGGATGAAACCTGCTCGCCCCTGCAGCCAGCAGTGTTGGTGTGGGTCAGGCACACGTGACTTGAGGAGCTTTAACAAGGATGGGGTCCCTTGTGGGGGGAAAAAGGAAATGTGGGAGAACACACTTTTACCCCCATCAGCTGCTTCTTCCCCTGATACTGCTGCTGTAGGTAGAGAAGCTGTGGGTGGTTGGTACTGCAACAGGGAGCAAAGAAGGTGTTTACAGAGAGAAGATGAATCTCACGAAGCAACGTTCCTCTCAAGGACTTGGCTTTGGAGTTGTAGTGCCTTTCTCCAAAGCCTCCCAGCAGCCCTTCTGGAGACAGCAAACAGCGGCAAACTGCTCCGGGTACTGAGCACTGGTAGCAGCAAGCCGTCAGACTCAGTGGTCCAAGAATCTGATCCAGGATTGCAACCAGTAAACCTCCTATCACACTAAGGTGAGGATACATCGTATGCGAATGCTTACCATATCACACCAGTTACCACAAGATTCCAGAGAATCCAACATTTTTCTGTTAATTATGGGAAATAAAAATCACTGCAGCGAGGCGGCTCCTTTCTGTAAGTCCTGACTGCAGCGCCCGCAGCCGTACGAGCTAGGACACAGCCCGCCTGCCACCTCTGGAGCCGTCTTCTGCACAGCTGGGGCGTCGTGCTTCTGTAGGGGTGGCTGCATGTTTAAAAGTGGTCAACACATTCCTTTCATGTGGAGCTTCTCTGTAACTAATTATTATCATGAAATGGCCAAGTACATGAGGGAGAAACACACAGTGGTAATTTCTTACAGACTCACAGTCCCAGCATTTGAAATGTTCACACCTATCTAGATGTCCATGGCCATCCCACCTTCAGAAGAAGGTTACTGGTGCATGATGCTCATTTTTCAAAACGGTGTGCTAAAAGCCAAGCATCGCACCCTTCAAATATTCTTTGCCTTTCGAAGAACGGCATAAAGCGGGGATTTAGAGATGGAGACAACTTCCTCACCGCGTTACTCTGGCACCATAAGAAAGTTAATCATGTGGCTACTGGCACAAGGCCTACTTTTAATGGCATCAAATGTACATAGATTTTGCTGAGAGAGATCCTTGTTACTTTTTTATGGTGAGTCTTGGGTACTGGCTCCATAGCAGATTCAAAACAGAAGAAGTTCAGATAAAGATGGGATTGTAATGAAAAATAAATATATGAGAATGACTACTGGCCTTTCTTGACTATCAAACACAGAATTAGGTGCTAGAAACACCAAAAGATTTATTAAGTGCCCTAATACATAGATCAAGCAAAAAGACAAAGGCTTTTTTTTTTTTAACTTTGTTTGTTTATTGCCATGAAAGTTGAGTCCCATCTCCATTCATCATCAGAAAACTGTCAGATTTTTTCCATTGGGTTAAAAAGCTCTTGGGACATCCCTCCCCCAGTGTGTATAGGAATATGTTCTTGATCTCCTATATAAGAATCAACTCAATATGTGAACTACATAAGGAGCACAGGCACTATTATCTGAGTATCTTTCCCTTTTCATACTATATGAGGAGCACATACTAATTTACGCATGCTTCTAGTTGCAACAGATATACCAACAATATTAACACTGCATTTGTTAATGTGTGTAACCTCAAGGAATACTAAGCATTTCTACTCAAAGGATATGCAATGGATGGAAGAATAAAACCTCAAAATGTTTTGGACTCACTACATCAATATCGCAGCTGCTTTGAGGAAAAAGAATTGCATTCAATAGCAAATAAATAAATAAATAGAATTGAGCTACTTCTGCTTGATGGTAGTTTTCTGGAAGACAGTTGCTGGGGTATGGGTGTACATAGAAACATGGTGGAAATCAAGAACTCCTAAGCTATTTAAGAAAGTGTTTACAAATTCAGCATGCAACTTCGCCATGTTTGTATCGTATCTTTGCTGGTAATTCATGAAGTGGGAATGTTCCCCCCAAAGAGGAACACACCATTCATGACTGCTCTGCCACTCAGAGTGAAAGCAGACATTGTGCCTGCAGAAACCATAAACATTTAGTGCCTTACCACTTCGTCGTCTGATGCTCCTTTTACCCCCACTCCTACCCAGGACTGGAAGCAAACCCCTAGATTCTTGTCTTCCCCTTGGCTCTTTTTTTCTTAACAAATACATTTAGAACTTTGGGGAGTATTTTGAGAGACTGAAAATAACCTGGAAAAACTGCCATCTTTTCTTTGTTTGCACTCCACACTTCTCGAAGCCCCAACTCTAACGATGTTTGAAAAGGATTTTGTGAGCAATATCTGGAAACTTCAGCTGAACTGATTGATTGTGTTTAATTGCATTTTAGTTTCATCAACGCAGTACCATAAATCTACTGCTTGTCAAACAGAGGGAGTTGATTAATGGAGCAACGGCTGTCTGTAGTCGAGTTACAAAGAAATCTCAACAAAATATGAAAGTCTTTGAGGATATATTTTTTTTTAACTACTGATGTGGCGTGTGCTCTGGGCTGCAAGTGCGAGCGCAGGAGGTGGAAGAGGCTCCAGCAAGAAAGACGATGAACGCGGCGCTACGAAAAGCAAGGGGCTGCTGCCTCTTCCCTTCTCATCTGTCTGCAATGAGTGAAACAAAGCAGACAGAAAACCACAGCAGATTTTTCCTCCTTGTTTATTGCAACACCAAGAATAAAAGGAGCCCAGTGCACGTACTACGTAACCGTGAAGCCAACTTACATACGTGGAAAAATAGAGATTACAAGATCCAAGTCTAGATCTAAGTGACATCCTTCATATTTAGGGCAGTCAGTATCGAAAGAGAGACCAGGCATGAAATTCTGGGGTGAATTTAAGACTTGCTGGAACCACCCTGAATGTAATTGTTTTTTCCCAATTATTAAGCCAGATGAGGATCCACAGAGTATTTGTGAACAATGAAGCAAAAAGTCAAATGAGGAGCAAGCAAAACACTGCCAAATACTAAGGGGAAAAAAAAAGCAAGTACTTTTAACTCACAATAAAAACATTTCTCCTTCAGAACTTTTTCTGGTTAGTAACATTTTTATTGAATCTTCCAGAACCCTGTCATGATTACGTCTATTCTGTGACTACTGAACATTTACATGGCATTAGCTTCATGATTTAACATCCTGTAGGGCTGGACCTATAAGAATTCTTGTACAGACCTAGTCTATATAGATAATTAGAGATTAATATTCTATTTTTACTGAAAAATACCAGAAAAGGGCTACTGAACATTAAAAACCAAACCAATAGATCATACTTCATTGACCAGCTGATAAATAAATATTACATCTCCTCTGACATGAATGAAGTCTTGCATTACATCAGCTGAAGAAGTCCACCATTTGTTATAACAGCTGTCAGGGAACAAGTCTTGGAAATTTTAAATGAGAGGGAAAATATGAATTAGGAAAAATATATAGGCAAATTTTTATTACTTACAATTCCCTAGCAGAAATCCTGGAGGGTTTTTTTCCCAAATCTGTGACCTGAAAAATGCAAATACTTTTTTTAAAAAATCTTATTTAAAAGTAAATGAAATATAGTCAAGAAAGCTGGTAAGAAGAGGGAGTATTCATGAAACAAAATACTTCAGAAAAGTTGGATGCGCCAGGCAAGTCACATGCTGGCAGGTTCATTTCAAACCCATTGGCAGCTCCACAGGAGATGAGCACACAGGCATTCAGGTTGGCGGCTTCCTGGAGCTGATGAGGAGAAAATGAACGGTTTCATAAGGAAACACTTGGAATTAAGAGCTAGTGCCAACTGCGTAACGTTTCTTCTCTCACCTCTTTTCTTGCAGCTATTGCTAGCTTGTGGCAGACCATTGCTCTCCCTTCAGCTGAAGGCCTCTGCATTCATCTTCTGCACCACCAGTACAAAGCTTGCACCAAAAAGGTCCCTCATCTCTGAACTAATTTTGCACCAGCAGAAACTGCGTGCTGTGGGCTCTGGCCTATCCTCTCCAAAAAAAAGCTGGTTGAGCAAAGGACAAAGACATCCTTCTGCCATGGCGCTTAGTTGCTCTCCTCAGGAAACCTCATCGCAGGCCAGCTGCAGGTGTCAGAGTTTCCTCAGGAGCACTGGCACTAACCTTTCATGGTGGCAAACTGTTCTCAAGTGCTCTTGGCACTTAGGACTTAACACGTAACGCTTGAAATTTAGGCATGATGTAAGAAGATGCAAGTCTATTTTCTCCAGCGGTGTCGCACCCGCTCTTTGCAGACCTGGATGCAGCCTGCTCTCCTGAATACACAAAGCATCATTCCCATGGCAGATCCCTCACTTACTGAATTTAACAATACAGCAGTATTCAGCTTTCAGTTTGTGCATCTCTGTGGCAACAAACTTCTGGAAAAGAAAGTGATGTATGCTGCTGAATAGCCCTAAAAAAAATATAGTTGTGCCAGGGAAACACGTCTAGACAAAATATTGCACCTTGGCTACCTTCTCTGAGATGTCTTTAAAACAGTCCTTGGCAGTATTGATTTTTTTTCCATAAATTGTAATTCACTTTGGTTCCAGTATAATGGGCCATAGATTTCTCCAGACAGCAGTGACACCGGGGCTCTCGTTTGCTGTCCTACTTCTCCACTCTCTCCTTGTTGCCTCAGACAATTCAAAGGCACGATGCCATAGCAGAAGAGACGAGTTGCTCCTCTGCCCCAAGGAAATATTAGTCCTGCCTGGAAATCCTTTGAGGCTTTGGACAAGCTTGCCCAGTAATTCAGTGTTTCAGGGGGGGCAGCCTGGTCCCAGCGCACAGTGCTGGTCGGTGGCAATGGTACCAGGCTCCTCACAAACCCTCCCGAGAGATGCCAGCTCCTGGCGTCATTCACAGCGGTCTGCTTGTAGGGGACAATAGCTGGTGCATCAGGAAAATGCCTGTCAAAATACTGATAGGAGCTCTGAGCAATAGAAACATCATTGATACTTAGAAGTGTATTCCTCAAGAAACTCTAGCACTTGGAAAAAACCTGTTCATCAGCCTGGACTAGAAATAAAACATTTTAAAGGTGCAATTATTTGCAGTACTCAGGTGTCACTTTGAGTCAGTCTAACTATTCTCTCTTGATCAAATAAAAAAACTCCATTCTTATTTTGACTTTATATATTATTGTCTACTATTAAATAATTGCAACATAAAATGACTTCATTTCCTTCCGACAAGATGACTCTGGTAGGGTCATGTCATTCTCATAAGGTCAAAATACTTTATCTTCAAAATACTTTATCACTCTTGTTTTAGAAAGCTTTTGACCAAAGTGTTTTCCACTGCACAGGAATTCAATCAGAAAATTTTTGGCCAGCTGTGATAATCAAAAGCAAGCCAGAACCTGACTTTTAAAATCCAAATGCCTTAATAGAGGGGGATCGCTCTCTTGTTAAATGCATCACTAAATTGAATTTACTGAACAATACATCCCACTGACAACCTCAACACGAGCCAGTGCCGCTTTCCAGAACTCCTCTGCAGACCTGGATTACCTTTGGCCAGTAACGCAGATTCGCAAAATCCCAGAAAAGTCTCGGCTGGAAGGGATGCCGGAGATCATCTTGGCCAACCTTGTGTTGAAAGCAGGGCCTTAGGTTAGGTTATCCACAGCCCTGTCAAGCCAAGTCTTGAATATCTACAGCCAGGCAGATTCCACTGCTTCTCTAGGCAGCTTATCCCAGTGTTCAAGTGGTCTCACAGTGAAGAAATTGTTTCTAAAATCCAGATAGAAATACCCTGAGAAGCAACTGCTGCCTCTTGCCCCTTGTTCTGTCTCCATGCATCCTTGTGAAGAGAATGACTGCCTCCATCTTCTCTCTCCTTTAGAAGTTTTATGGAAAATCTGGTTAACAGGAGTTTTGCGTAGGTAAAAGGGGATAAAAAAGACAACTTGCTTCACAAAGTCTATTGCATTTAAGGTGCTTGTCACATTCAGGACTCACGGCGATGAAAGCTCAGAAGTACATAGGCATACTTACAGGCGCGGAAGGACTGACGATCTTTCCAAGCACAAATTGTTGGAGGTAACTTATGCTTCCTCACAACAAATTTATTACATTTACTGCGGAAAAATCAATGAAATATTTTTATAATAATTAGATCAAATTATGCAGATACAGAACTTCCTGATTATAGAACGGACAGATGACCTTTCAAACACAGGTGTTGGTTGGCTTTTTTTTCCCTTCTATGGCTTTTTTTTTTCCTTCTATGAATAGCAACCTTTTCGCCTCAGTTTTTCCCGTGAGTATGCTAAGCTACTTAAAACCGTCCAAATGAAACTAAAGCACATGAAGGCTTCTAGAAGGTTTGCTAAAGGACTTGGCCTCTAACAGTTCTTTACTTTTCCTTAACAAAACAATCACATACTGATTTGAGCAGCTGCTTTCTGCATACTTGAAATTTCTTGGACTACGGAAAGTCCCCAAAACTTGCCATTCAGGATCTGCATGACACCAGCTTTCCCATCACAGGCTTGGAGAACAGGAGGAAACATCACCACCAGCTCACTCGACTGCGGGATTTTGCTCACTCTTGAGCCACAGGAGATCGCGTTTGCTCCAGCTGGGGGAAGGTCAATGGCACCCATCCGTACACTGCTCCTACCACCGACTGCTTCTCCCATCCCAAAGGTGTGCCCTTCCACCTAGCCTGGATGGGTCTGGCCCCACCTTTCAGGCACTGGATCTGGAGCTTTTATGGAAGAGACCTTTATTACTAAAAAGTATTTTACTCCAACAGCAGTTTATATACCCTGATCAAGACAGCTCTTAACCTTCTCTTGGATTAACTACATTGAGATCACTGAGTCTTTCACTAAAAACATCACCTCCAGACCTCAGGTTTTGTAGTGCTTTCTCAATCTCCTTTCAATGGATAGACATGAAAATTACTAGATTTTCTACACAGATTTGCTCACATTACTTCCAGAAATAAAACCAGAAACTTACTTGTCTTTTGACAAATTTGAAACTCAGAACACAGTTCAACTCTTGCTTTAGTAGAAGCGTAACAAAACAGATACTGAATGATATCAAAGCGACAGAAAAAGTGACAGAATAGAGTCTATCTTCTTATCCGATGTACATAGCCCATGCTACTTGTTATATTACAGTAAAAAATGAAACAAAACCAAAACAGGCAACGTGAACTTCTTTATGGACTTGAGCTATAATAAATTTGGTTTCTATATCCATATTTTCTCATATAGTACACAGAGTTGATTTGAATCAATACTTACACAAGAGACAAAAAACAATTAGATGCTGCAGGAAACTGATTATATGCAGAACTTAATCCTCATTATCCACATCAATATAGTTTAATTTCCTGACATAATGCCACTCTTCATTATTGCTCCTGTTATTAATGGCAACTTTATTTCTAGATGAGATAGCAATCCAAATTCCTAACCCCTTCTTCTCGTGAAAGACCCAAAGGTAGGCAGGGCAATAAAGAATATGTCCCCTTTGGACAAATTTCAATGCTGGGTTTTATTTTCTGCTGCCTAATTTCCTCTTGCCACTCCACACACAGAGGACGTTCTGCTGCTCCCGCAGAAACGGAGTGCTTCTGTGCCCTGCTCTAGAGCCAGGGTTGTCACAGAAGGACATTAGTCAGCAGGCAACAGAGAAGAAAGTCTTCAGATCGCAGGAAAGAACCAAAGCTTAATCCAGGGATTACACTATAAAATTAGGAAAATGGCAGAATATACTTCAGCCGACGTTTGTGAAATTGTGGCCTATCTCCAAGGTGCAAATCTAAATCTTTGAGAGCTAAACGAAAAATGAACCAAGGAAAAGCAAATAAACCATTTAGAACAAAATCAGGGTAACCAAGTAAGTTTGCATTATTTAATAGCTCCTTTCCATCATGTTTCCGAGTGTTTACATACTTTTATTTTAAAAAGTTATCAAAGTTGTAAAGATGCTTTTAAATTCATTTCAATACGAGCAGAGCAAGATTCACGATCTTCTGATACCCTTTAAGAGAATCTTAAAACCAGACGTGTGTCATTAAGACTGTTGTGGTTTCTGCAGACAGTAGCTACCATTGCTGCTAATAGGAATAGATGTTGTGGGGAAAGGGAATTGTTCTTTTTTAGTAAAGCCAGTGGGAATTTTTTCAATCAGATAATTCTTAGTTGGAAGACACCAGTTTTTAACAGGCATTTTTTTAGAAAGTTTCTTGGGAGTGGTATGGGATTTCTGGTCAAAGTAGAAAGAGACGAAAAGAAACCAAAGCATAGTTTGGTGTCTGGAGCACTTTTACAGCGTGTGGTGAAGACCAGGTTCAACAACGCTTTTCTGGCTAACCTGCAACAGTAATGTGACCATAAAATTCCCATCTCTGTCTCAAGCACTAGCTATTTTGGTTTGTCTTCCTTCTGTTTTCAAGTAAAAAAATCAAAAAACAAACCAAAAACTTTTATACTGTTTCCATGATGACTGTGTCTTTCCATCTGTTATGGTTTTTTTAAATCCTACACAAATGGCCCTCCAACCTCTCTAATATGAACAAGAAACCTCACCAATTAAAAGATACAGCCTGACTAAATAAAAAGAGAAAATATTTTATGTCTACACAATGAACACTTCAAACCATTTTCCAGCAAATAGTGTCCCACCCCACAAACACCAGAGGTTGTATGTATGTTTACTCGAATAACCCATGTTATTCATGAGCAGACATTTTATAAGACAGAGGCAAAAGTATTATTCCTGAAAGCACTGCTTTGTAATATAGGATCTACGATAAGGTCAAAAGAAAGCCTTTCTGGATGTGTTCCATCACTTGATGTTCAGGAAACCATTTTGTATGACACAAAGGATTAGGAAAAATAAGCTGCATGACATTTATTTTGTAATTTTAACATTAATATCTGTAGAAACATTTTATTGTCAGTACAAAAGTTAACAGATTTTAATACTTCTTTTACCCAATTTTTTTTAAAAAAAAAAAAAAAAACACCACCACATAAAACAGTGTAATTTGCACTCATATTGCATGGCCATATCAGTGTGAGTGTTCTGAAAGTAAAAACACCAGACTTCCGTAAAAAGATACAAACAACAGTGATATTTTAGCAGAGACCAGTGCTATACCTACTGTTATGGAATGGATCAGAAGGAAATACTGGAGTCAGCATGAATTAATCCCTTAAAAAGATGCTGATATTCCTATGGCAAATTGTCATTATAAACAACTTCTCTCTTTTTAACTTAAGTTACAATGGAGGGATAGTCTAAAAGGCAAAAGATCCAGGCCAGAAGATCTGGAACCTATTATCCAACTCGGGGACGAGAACTGTAGTTAATTTGATGCATGTGCAACTCAGGGTAGAAGCTCAGCTCCTTTTAGAGCAGTACATTCTGCTATGGTTATAGACAAATTAATGTCTTTCCTTACTTTAGGAACCCTCTTTAATATTTTCTTCTTTTTTTTGTGTGTGTGTGGAATGATTCTGCTTTTTGGCCATGGGAAACATTGCTAAAGAGTTACATTGTTAAAGTGACAGGTTTTGAGAATAAAAGACTTTCTTGTTAAACGATTTGGTTTTGATAAGAATAATCATCTGACACTGCAGTTTTTAAACACAAATAAATCAAAAGTTTAATTCCCCAAAATTAGTTATATACTGTAAATATTTCTTTTTTTAAAGATCTGAAAACTAGTAAAGTCTGAGCAATATATCTACTAGTTCTCTGTGCTGCCTGCATAGAAATGCCATTTAAATTACAAAAACACAACAACCCTATAAACGATTAACTGTTTTGTACATTACCAATTAGTTAATAAATTAATGATATACCATTTTCCCTGAAAGCAAAGTATTTTCCACCTTTGGATGGTGAAAATTAAGAAATTCTGTGTAAGAACAGCATTTAGCAAATAGCTGTTAAAAAAGAGACTAATTTGCTAGGTGGATTGGGACATCCATTTTTAAATCAATACAAAAAATAATTCATTGTAAATATATATAATATATATTTATACATATTTTGAATATATTTACATACATCCAGCACCTATATACTGCATTTGTGCTCTGTAAGTGTGTGCCAACATATATTTTCTCCAAATATTACAAAATAAACAAGAAAGGCAGACCCAGAGTTTGCCTCAAGTCCAACTGGTCCATTGTACAAACAAAGTCCGTTGCAGCTTACAGGAAGCCAGAAAATTGATAGTGATGGGTATCTAGACACAGCCCATAAACATTCTTCTTTGTTGGGAATATTGCAAAATTGCAAATTATGAGATTCTTTATGTAGGTTCTGACTGCTTTCCTCCAAGCCGTTGGGTTTTTTTTTTTTTCCTTTTTTTTTTTCCTTCCATATTTCATATGTACAAGCAGAAACATTAAGGTCCTGGAGAAAAGATTTTGGTTTGTATATGGTAGGTAGCTTGATGTTCTTGTTTCTTTATTCCTCTGTATGATGTCTTTTCATGTTTTAACACTTCCATTCATGTGTTGGTACTTGGGAAGACAAGGTTCATAAGGCATTGGATCGGGAGAAAAAACAGAGTCATCACCTGAAGAACACGAACTCCTCGTGTCAGGGTAACTAGGTGAATACTGCTCGAGAGGTCCACTGAGGTCCAGATACTCCTATGACACAAGAAATAAATTGCATTTTTAGACAGTGAGTAACTGACAATAACACGTTACCACTGCTCTGATTTGGCTTGATTATATATAGTGGGTAAAAGAACAGGTTAAAAATTACACTAATTTCTGTAACACAATTGCATTCAAAACTGCCTGTTGCTTAAATATCTCATAAACCAAGGAGCTTGAATAGAGAAAGAGAAACGAAACCAATAACACGGTACTTTTCTGAAGTCCAACATCACCAGCATTAGCCGCGTCAGTGGAAATAAACATGCCAACCACATCAAAAGAGGACTTTTCACTCGCAATGATAAAAATGAAATTTCATCCTAAATAGAACCATTTTTCTTTAGCACATGGTAATGATTTAGAGAGGGAAAGATACTTCCAACTTTATATTCCTTTGGTCAGTTTGAATATCTGTTTTATATTCTGTGATATTAAATTTGTGTTTAAACATGCAGTGGCATACGTGCAAAAAAGAACTGAAAGGAAAACAAAATTAAATACAGTAGATTTGGGTTTTTTACACTACATATTCATGTGTATGTGCATGTGTGTGTGTCCCAGAGTAGCCATGACCAAAGCAGTCATTAAAAAAGGAAATAATATCTGCTGAATCCAAGTTTTGGGTTAAGGCTCTTTTGCTAGAAACAACAGTTTTGGCAGGAGAAGAAAGTTATTTTTCCCCTTGAAATGTTCCTTCTCTTTCAACTTCTAAAGGCAGCTGCATTCATTTAAATGCAATCTCTTCATTTGCTAAACCACAAGTTATGATCGCACTGACGAGACAAGTCTTCCACCTCAGTCAGTATTTTATGCTGCTGTGCTTAGGTTTGGGGTAATTTAGTTCTTTGGTTAACATATTTTAAGTCAGAAATCCAATCATTACCATATTATAGTTAAAAAATGGTCACCATTTTAAAAGAGGGGGAGAATGCAAGTTTTAAAATGCCGACAAATACAGTAGGCAGCAAGAGAAGGCAGTTTGGATCTATGATTATTGCCTATCTCGTTGCCTAGCCTTTAAAAGACCCATGAGGACAATCTTGACCCTTATTTATATATTAGCAAACCAGTTCTACATGACCAGAAATAACCAACCGCTTTCTAGCTAGACAGAAGAAAGTACTCCAGTATTTGAAGAAACAGGGCTTTCTCATGGGATATCAAGCATGGCTCATCATATCAAAAGGCTTGATACAATGCAGTTATGAATTCAGCATTGAAGGTGGATTCTTATCCCCCCTCCAGCCTCCTTATCCAGTATCAAGGGCCAGAGTCACATAAAGGGGCATAAGAAGTTTGCAGTAGCAGGATGGTTCTTGGTGTTGATATAACAACACAGCTATGAGGCTGATTCTTCGCGACTTCTGCTCACGTGGATCGGGGAAACGTTGCAAGCTACTCTGGGAAACATGGGGAATAGGGTCTTCTGGGGAAAAAAAAGACAAAAAAACCAACAACCCCTCCAAAAAAAACCAAAAGACCAACAAAAAAACCCAACAGGTGACGATTCGGCATGGAAAGGAGCAAAACATTACCATTTAAGCAGAAATAATTACTTGCACAAATGCAGAAAAATATACTACTGGCTGTCCTAGCAATTTTTTGAGTTGTTGGACAAACCAGGCTGACCCTGTACCAACAGTGTCATGTTTGGGGAAAAGGGAAAGTGCCACTGTGGAGCGGATAAGGAGAAGTATTGTCAGACTGATGCCTGAAGGACCTGCGCTTCAGGAAAACTGCGCAGATTACACAAAACCAGAGGTCTGAAAAGCAGAAGCTATGGAGGGAAATGGGACACACCAGAGTTCTCGGGAGACACCGAGTGAGAACATGATGAGTTTTCAGGAACATAAAATGTGCTGCAAAGACCAGTGAAACAACTTGCTTTCTTTGTCCAGGGTAAATAGGACAAAAGCAATACCTTATGTTGAAAGATTAGAGATCAGGAAAAACTTTCAAGAAGTAAGGCTAATGAAACAAAGCAACAGACTGTCAAGGGGTGATGTGGAAATACAGCAGTGGAGATCTTTAAGGACAAGTTACATAAACATCTGTCAGGAATGACAAATGTATAGTGGATCCTGCCGTAGGCCGATCAGATGGACTGGATGTGTTCCTGAGCTTTTTCCAGCCGTTTTTCCTATGATTCTAGTCTAAAGTAATTTACATAACCCTAAAGGCCTTTTCAGGTTACCTTTGAGATCATTCCAGGTCCATGAGCAGTGCAGAACTGGGAAGGCAAGATGGTTAAACACACAGAAAAAAGAAAGCGATAT
Organism: Theristicus caerulescens; assembly: GCA_020745775.1. Taxonomy (NCBI): domain Eukaryota; kingdom Metazoa; phylum Chordata; class Aves; order Pelecaniformes; family Threskiornithidae; genus Theristicus; species Theristicus caerulescens. The sequence continues at coordinate 122,363,953 of CM036560.1, forward strand.
CCTTTCCCAGGCTCAGAATTGCAGCCCAGAACCTCCCTCTTGAATTTGCAAATGCATATCCAGTCCAAGCCACCCAGCACTCCGCAGTGGCAGCCAGCCCAACTCCAGCGGGTCTTGTGAAATCATATATAAATTAGGCAGGAAAAGATGCAGTCAGTACTGGATGAGGGGAAAATGGTAGCGGTACGCAGGGCTGTGTTACCAACTCCGTAGGGAGCGCATATTCCTGCCTCATCTCTGAGCCATCCCTGAAGGTGCCGCTTCTTAGACTAAGCCTTACAAAACAGAATCCAGATAAATTTATGGCTGCTACCGAAGCCAAAATCTTTTTCAACCGGATCTACTGGGCAAACGATGATCATAAAAAAATGGCATCCCTTTACTCAGGTTCTCCTGTCACCTCTATTGCATATTGCCTTTCCTAATGCTGCTTAATAATCCGGTTTTTTATTTCTCCAACAATTCTGAAACATCAGAAAGTAATGTTGAGGACCAGTACAAAGCGATTCAAATATTCCCCCACCCCCCATAAGGAAGTGCTATAATCATAGCAAATCTGAAAAATTTATTTTGAAATGGTCAAAACATGTTGTTGCAACTTTCCTCTGTAAGGGTTTTGTTCTTTTTTTCCCTCCCATTATACATATAATTTCTCAGAAATTATAGGAATTTGTAAAATATTTCTGGGCCACCAAGCATTTTCTCTCAAAAGAAGTTTCCACCAAAAGAATCAACATTTCCTTGTGATCTTCCTCAAAGGTGCATGTGATTTAGTGATAACAGAACCGATTCCTGCGTGAATACCCTAATCAGTGTGTTCCTTGCTAAAACTAATAATATCTCAGACCTCAAAGAATGCTCTTCAAATAAAGCCTTTTTGCATTCATATATCCCAACCTGAAGCAGTGTTAGGCAGGACCTTTGGATAATTGGATGGCTGTTCGCACGTTCCCCGTGGGTCCTCGTTCCCTCCACAGAGAGCTATTTCACTGTACCTAATTCACTCTCAGACATATAATCTGAAACCTACCATTGACGATTTCTCCTCTTCTGACCTAGATATCATGCCTGGGAATCAAAGTGAGTCGATAAATGAAAAACACCATGAACTCTACATCTCTCCTTCATATGAAACTCATGTTGAAACACAAACACTGCCTCTCAACCTGCCACATGTAGTCCCTCAGTACTGCTACGCCAAAAACATCAAAAGATGCTATGAGAAATAAACACAAACACTTTAAAGATGTGTTTCTGTTTAGTTACATAAATCAAGGCATAATGGCAAGAAACCGAGGATTTCATAGGATACATAGTTTAGCTGCGTGTAACCTCAGAGGACAACGACAAACAGAACAAGAAGAGAACTTGAGCAGGATTTCATAATTGAATAAATTCCATCTGTCTCCTGAACCGTTTGTCCTGATCAGCAGCTTATGGAGGGAAACAATTTACCTACCTCATTAGTTGTGAGAGTGAGAATCCGATCCAAGTCTTCTACCAACTGTTTAAAAGTCGGTCTCTGTGAAGGCACAGCATGCCAGCAATCTCTCATCATCATATAGCTGTAAGAATTACACATTTTCTTGGCTTAATTAAAATCATGCGTCCTTCTCGTAAACCTTTTCATACACAGTCAATGTTCTTCATCACAAGTAAAGCAGCGAGCACCCACAGCCCTACACATGGACCACTGACTTTCCCAAAATTGCACAATACTCTCCCTTCCCTCAAAGGTGCGTTGCTACTCCTGTCTCTCTCTTGCCCGGTGTCGAAATTACCTTTTTGTGGACCTGATTCTGTAGCCTTCTGTCCTAGGAATTTCAATGGTATTAAATTACACATGCTTAAATATTTTTGCATGTTAGGGATTGCGGTCTTTGTGAAGTGAAGAAATTAGAATGGGAAAAAAATTGAAAATAGTTAAGGGCTATACTGAAATATCAGAAAGGGAAATCACTCCCCTCATCACCAGGGGATAATGCTGTGTTAATGCAGAAGTTCCCAGATGTATTTTGTTGTGTACAAAACCAGCCTGATGTACCTTACACATGATTAGTGGTATGTGTGCCATTTAGGAATTTTCATGTTAATGAGATTAAAATAAAACAAATATGGGAGTAAAAACACCGACGAAGACTGGCTTGTAGATAATCTCTTCTTTTTTCAATGGGATCACAGCAGGGTGTGTAAAGAAGTATCCTCTGTTCAACATTTCCTGAAGACCTTTTCATACCTTTTCTTTACATATCTATACACACACATATATCCACAATTTTAGAGTCAAGCAATTCTGAAAATGTTTGATTCTGCCAGGGGTAGCATTAACCATATGACTTCAGTACAGTTTGTGCCCCTCCATCCTTGTACAGCAAATAAGGGTCCTTACAGTTCATTGGTGCAGTTGGCAGGCTTATCCATTCGGTGCCCTTCTTTAAGCAGCTTAAAAAGTTCCTCCACTGGGATTCCCGGATAGGGCGATCCTCCTAACGTGAAGATCTCCCACATTAACACACCAAATGACCAACTACAAATCAAAGAGAAAACTGCATTAGAAGATCTGCCTTACTGCTGAAGAGAGAGATGTGTCTGCAGCAGATGCAGTGACTGCCAGGCCCTCTCGGGAGATGCTTAAATCAGCATCTGCCCAACTCTGACAGGACACCAATCTGCGAAGTGCATCAGGTACATGAGCAGCAACAGGGACTGATCCGAGCATGTTCTCAAACCCACTCTTCGCCTTTGGTGTGCTCTGAGCACCTGAGTTTCCAAGGCTACTGCAAAGAACGGCTTCTTCACAGCTTAATCATTTACAGAACACTCACAGCTGAGCTGGTTGGCAATTATGTGGCGGGATATTGTGGAAAAAGCAGGCTGTTCAAAACAAAAATATTTTGCATCATTCTGCTCTTTTTCTTTTTTTTTTAATTCATTTTTGTTAGGAAATGAAGTAGGATCGTTTTAAGCCAGTTTTCCTGCCTGCTTGCCACCTCCTCCAGAGCCTGCCTCATCACGCCTTGCTGGCAACCTGGGGCTCTTTGGCAGGCGGCTTTGCCAGGTGAGCAACAGCACACAGCTTGCACTGGCTCCCGAGCTCCTCTGCAGCTCTCCTAGCTTTGCAGCAGGGTATTTTAGTAAACTGTTTGCACAAACTTACAATAATATTATCTTTAGCCGTCTTCAAAGCCACCATGGGGCCAAGAGCCTCCAAGTTCCAGCACTGAAATCCTCCTGCTCCGTGGCTGCGGAGGAGCTCAGACTGACTTTCAGTCCTGAACCAGTCAAGTAGTTTACTTCGCATTCACTTAAATATTTTGCCAAGATGTTATTTTAAAACAAAAGTTTGATCCACCCTTAACCTGTTTATATAGTTTCCTTTGTAAATAATGTAAAGATAGCAGGAAAAAGCCTCAGTAAATGCTTTTCTTAAGGAGAGAGCAGCTCGGGAAGTGCACCCAAGTTGAAGAAAGAGGAGATAACTCTTAATTTTCCACCCTGCCCTTTTTCTTCTTAACCCTGCACTGACATGCATAACCTTTTACACCTGTGCTGGGAAGCATCCAGCCCTTTACGGTTAACAGCTTCTCTCGGAGAAATAAAAACCATAAGATATTCATCTGCATTGCATAAAAACATACACGTCTACTTCAAGCCCAATGCACACGAGTACTGTAGATGGGCCTAGGAAACTGCAATAGGAAGCAGAATAAATGCTGAGCGGTTGCATCAGCCGGCGACTCTGTGCACACATTGAAAGATTTTTGAAGTGTCAGAGTCCGGTGATTTCCTACTACATGTGAAGTACTGCTGGGAAGCAACAACACTTCTAAAAACCAGAGAATGCTTTTCTGGTATATCCAGCCTATGTTTTATTATACCTAATCTTAGCACAAATTTTTATAAGAAATTCTCAGGAACTTTCTTGTCTTTCTTTTTTCTCTCTCTCTCTCTTTTTTTTTTCTTTCTCTTTTTCTCTTTTTTTTAAACCTGAAGGAAGTCCAGAGTATGTCAAAAGCCAAGCAAATTAGATAGACTCTTTGTAGCTGCACATCCGTAAATAAGTTCAAGGGGGGAAACTTCCGCACTGACAGAAGGAGGTTAGCATTTTCCACCTTTCATGTGCTTTGAAGCTGGGCAGATTAGTAACAGAGCACTGGTTAGCAGTCTACCATAAAATCCTCACTTTCTAAGGGCAAGTCCTCTTCCATCTATTAATACGTGAAACAGAATGGAAACGCTTAAAGGTAAAGGACAACAGGAAAATACACTTAAAATAGCCCAAACTTTAACAGATACAAACCAAAACAACCCTCCTTCCCACCCCCCAAAGCCCCATTCAAATAAGGCCACTTACACATCACTTTGATGCGTGTAAACTCTGTCAAACAGAGCTTCTGGAGCCATCCACTTTACTGGAAGCCGTCCCTGTATGTTTGGGGGGGGAAGGGAAGAAAAATTTAAATGGTAGCAATTTACAGGATGATTCGAACACCAATTTTTTAAAAAGATTAATCGATTCTCAGAGAACAGTCTGCTAATGCAAACCAGCACATAAATTACCTTTAAAATTTTCAGGGAAAAAATAGTAAAATGGGCTAATGTAGGGAGGCCGTTAAGGAAAATGGATATAAACATTGAAGATAAAATTAAAAGCATTGAGGGCTCCCAGAAAATTCCCAGACTGCTTGCTAGGAGAACGATAGGATAAGCAGATCAAAATTAAAAAGATCATTTCACTATGGCTCTTTAAAGACAAAAAAAAACAGTCAACAATCCTCTGAAAAATAAGCTTGCCTGCAAAAATAAGTTGATCACTAAACCCAAGAATTTTGTTTTTCTGTTCCCCCCTTTTGCAGTGTCCCAAAGCTCAGCCGCACACACAGTCCGCTCTGCTCAGAGCCCAGGAATCGCCCTGAATTTGATATGAAGATAGTTCAATTCCCTCCAGTACAGATGTACCCATACCTGGTTGCTCTGTCTTGTGGACATAGGTAGGTATTACCATTAAAATGCCATTAATCATTTAGTGCTTTATTTTCATAGATGAGCCACTTAACTTGATTGTTAATAATAATTAATATTTATATAAAATATTAAAGTCTGTAGAACTGAATGAGTTCTGCAAAGTTCCCATCAAAACCCAAGTGGAGTTCATCAGGATCTTAAGAGATGCCCTGAGATGGAGGTGTAAGCTGTTCAAACTAGGCAGCAATAACTACATCTGAAATGCTTTATCTTCTTGATTTGGTACAGCAAAACAGCAACAGAGTGGGGAGTAAAAAATCAATTTTCTCAGCCTCTAGCCCCACTTTGATACTACTGCCGTAACTCGTACATAACAAGCTAAGTACAGGCAAAGGCATAAAGCTGTATGTGGCATTACCACACATAAACAGGATTTTTATTATGGTTATTGCTAGCACTGTTTATACAGTGTTTTTCAAGATCCTAGGCTTGGTAGCAAATGAGCTGGAATCAACAGGAATATTTCCACTTATTTCAAGTGACTGGAGTCACGGACACACAAAAACAATTCTTGTATTTTAGCATTTCTAATAAATCATAAAATATAGAACCTCTTTGTTTATCTTTTTAACTAACTGTCACTGTAAGAGGGGACAGAAACGCTTATGTCCTTGATCCCTGTTTTCTGTCTGTGGTGAAAAGTGAGGCTGCTGTACAAGAAGCCCATTAAGTTTATAACCATAGTTTTGAAGTGAATCATTGAAACACACACTTGTTTCCAGAGATAAGAAAACCATCCACTTACATTAGTAGTCTTTTTATAATAATCTATATTGTTGATGTCTCTGGCTAAACCAAAGTCTGCTATTTTCATGACGTTATTTTCAGTTACCAAAACATTTCTTGCAGCCAAGTCTCGATGGATACACTGGAAAGAAAAGAAAAAAGAAAAAAAGGCCCACTGAAATATACTGCTGTAAAAGTGAAATTACTTTTACATGATAACTAAGTCTCCTTTACAGATTTTAACCTAAATCACTAGGTGGGAAAGCCACACATTTACTACAAGCCTGTGAAATATGGTCGTCTTAATTACTGCAATCCATCCCCTCAGCTGGTGTTTCCAGGTTGAACAATGGCCCTAAGAAGCCTCTTAGAAAAGCTTGGTTTATTGAAGACTTATATTTTGCTAAGGCTGAAAGCTTGGGTGGTGACTCAAACTGTGCCACTCTCTTTGTGATTCACTCTCCGTTGCACGTGCCCAGGTACAGGTATTGCAGCACTTTCATTACAAATACTGTTAATGAGCGTTTTATTAAGTCGATTCTCTTAAATTGTATCTTCTCACCAGAGCTAAAAACTGACAGTCTGGGTCAGTGCAATCACTTTTAATACAAAAGATCTTAATATGAGATATATCCACAGTATATAATTTCAAACTAGATGTCTAGGTTGTGTGTATTTACTTCAACCATGAGACTATAACGATTTAATGTAAATAAATAAATAAATAAATAAATAATTTTTTAAAAAAAAAAAAACCAACCAAACAAAACCCAACCCAAAACACCCTCACCCCCCCCAAAAAAACCCCAAAACACAATCTGAGCTGGGCTGTTTGCTCTTTAAACAGCTTTGATACTGACACTAAAAATGTTATCTCCTCAGAGATTTTTCCTTCATGTCAGCGTTATCCTGAAAACTTGCAACTGATTCTTGACACTGAGAGGACGTTGTGACTGCTCTTGATATTATTCCTGTGTTTAAGCAGCCTTCTTCGGATTGATGGCAGCAGTGGCTTGGTAAGAAACACTGCATTTGGAATCCCCCCGGGATATTCTACTTTTCAAGTTAAATATCCTTTTTTTTCCTTCCTCCTCAATTTTGGATTACTCTATGTTGTCTTTGTTTCAGCATGTGTATAGACATGCTGGACTGAACCACTACAAAAACTGTACAACACACAATTTTTTTCTTGCATTATAACTTGCCCCAGCAACTTTCTAAGATCTCTTATCCTACACGGGTAAAATGAGCCGACAAAGCTTCGGCTCCTTGCTGGGCTAGTCATGGGGAACTGCCAGGAAAAACCTGCTCCAACAATGCCTTCATGTGCACAGGACCAGACAACAGTACGTGTTTTCAGCATCAAATCAGTCTTCTAATTCAGCATCAGCAATGCTACAGTAGCAGAAACAACATAGGCCAGCCTTCCTACTTCCCTGTCCCTGTTCTCAGACCCTGCGAGAACATCCTCTGAGACACTAGGAACTCAATTCAGTTGCCCAAATAGAAGTACACATTGTCATCTGAGATGCCCTGTGACATCCGAGGTATCTTGATGAGACTACCAGGGACGACACAGGATCTCCAGCAGACCCGTGCCTTTCCAGGGCGGCAGGCTGGGGGTACCACAGAGCATCTCAAATGGCATGCAACACCTCTGAGTGAATACATCAAATGATTCAAACCCTGTTACCTTCTGTCAGTATATTTTTGCTTTTTCATACCCTACAGTTTTACAACCGAGACTCTTCCTATCTTCAAAATGGTGCCATTATTGATTTCCGTATCGGACAGGTTTCATAGCTGACCCTCTGGCCCTAATGATTTGCTGTCTCTTTGCAATGATCTGGGCCAATCCCTGTATCCGGAGCTCCCCTGTCGTTCTTGCACAGCACTGGAACAATGCAGAGGACACGTCAACAGAATTTTAAAAAGCATCCATCCAACTTAGGAACAACATCCCATTTCCAATGGACAATTGCTTGTAAGGCAAAAATTTTTTCTTGCCCTTTTTTTTTCTTTTTTGGTCTCAGTGAGCCATTTATTGGATTGAAATAACAAGAACATTGGCCTTCTCACAGTTCCTGCATGATGGAAATACCGTGAGAAGACCAGCTCTCTTATTATTCCAGCTCAGTAAATGGATCCCTAGGGGGAAAAGAACTAGTGAAATACAAACAGAAATGGTGGGATATCTGAAGAACTGGAATGCGCAGTTTTACTATGTGCTGCCTTTGTTTTCTTTCTGCCTTGTGCAATGCCTCACATTCTGTCAAGTTCGGTGCAGCGCCGATCAAGTGTTTTTGCAAAGGAACTGGATCGAGGATGAAACGGTTCTGCAGTGTGCATCTGTGCGAACGCACACCTTCTGGGCAGTGTCCTACAACAGCACTTCAGAGCTTCTCAGGTGGATGCTTGTTCTCAAGATTTGCCAATCAAAAGATTTATTTTTTCCTTTCACAACAGTTCTGTTTTCTTGGGACATGGCTCATTGCCAGGCAAATCTTTCATTAATCTTAGAAAGAGATATCCTAAGGTGTTTTACCTAATACAATACTCATGCTTACTTCATTAGAAGATTTTGTCTTGGTGTCATGCGTGTCTCCCTGTCTACCATACTGAATTGAGAATTACTATTTCAAAACAAAAGGACAAAAGCAAAATTACTCCTTGATTCCCCCTCCCCCTAACCTCTACCAGTACAGAAAAGCAATACAAAAAAAATCATGACTCTACACAACAGAAATGGAGGTTTACACTCAGCTCTGGTCCTTGGTTAAAAACAGCTCCATACTTGGGAGCGGACATGACTGGAAATCGGTACAAATCCCACTAACCACTCCACAACTTGCAAGAAGTGCTTATCATCAATATCTGGTGCTCTGGTTTAGCCAGTCGGTCCAAACACCACCCAGGGTATTCAGGATTGCTTATCCACCAAGCCACAATATGTTTACAGAGCTAGTTGTACAGGGCTATTTAAGGTCTCGTAACTATAATTTAATCAAATTACTGGTTAAAAAAAAATGTTTGAAGAAAAGTTGAAGAAGTAAGTGTCTAGGGACACGACAGAATAAATAAATTCTTTCAATGAGCTTGCTCTCCTGGCAAACACCAGTTTTAAGTAAAGTGCCTAATTTAAGTGACTAATTCACTCCATTTATTTTGGCCTCTTCTGTTCACAATTTTGCCCTGGTATCTTGTGGTCTTCTCAACTCTGCCTGTTATCGTTCTGTAAATCCTTTCACTAACTGAATTAATTTATTTTGCATCACTACATGAGCTGATTTGGTCAATTTGACTGGAAACAGAAGGCAAATGGTGCCTGCTGTCTCATGGGTGGAGTAATGTGACTTGTGTAATCAAGCGACCACCTGTGCTTATGAATTCAAAGTGCAGATATGTACGCAATATTTACTTTAAACAATCCATTCTTGGCCTCGTTTTAGCAATGTCATTAAACAGAGATTAAAAACTTTAAGTGTATGAATTTTCCCACTGATTTTCAAGAGTATGGATTATGCAACTTGTTTGAGAAAGGTCCTTCTCCCAGCGAATTCTTGAACGCAAATGAGATGAGAACAAAACTAAACTAAAAAAAGTGCCAAACAAATACGCACCATACGCTTTGTGCAGTATTTGCTGAGTTCTACCTACTTTTTGCGAAGCCAGGTACTCCATGCCTCTTGCCAACTGGTACGTGCATGACACTAAGTCCTTGAACGTCATCTGCTCTTCTGGTACCCTGTTAATATCAAACGAATACTCCATCCCCGGGGGGCGGCGTGCTCGCAGGTACTCGCGCAGGTTTCCTTTGGAAGCATATTCTACTATCACGTACAACGGACCTTTGGATAAACAGAACCGTGTGAAAAGCGGAGTAAGGTCGAAGGGTAAAATGGAAGCTTTTAGCGTTCTATAATAAATGAGCTAAATTAATAAATGTTTAACTGTGAAATCAGTAAGCACAACTTGAAGGAAAAGGCGGTCCAGACCTGGCAAAGCGACTGGCCCAAAGCTCCATAGCAGGATAGTGGCAGAGCTACAATTAGGGGCTGAAAGTACCTAAACCCTGATCCAGTGCCTATTCCTTCCAGACCATGCCATGTACTGAAAAGCAAACATTTTCAATCAAAAAATGCTGAGAGATCTCAAACAAGAGGAAAGTGCTTCTTAAGATTTTTTAATTTCCAGAGTTTTGTGCCATTCTGCATCACTTCACATGACATAATTAGCTTTTAATAAAAACACTGTGGTCTTTAGAGAGTAAAAGTGCTCTTTTCAAATTCATGGGATACAAGTTCCACTAAAGCAGGACTGACAATTCAGAACAACAGGCGTGGGTAAAGCCCCTGTAAAATGTCTTTTTTTTTCCCTACAGCTAGGGATTAGAGAGTTTTCATATGATACAGTACCCTTTCTCATATTAAAGCTGCAAGTATAATGAGAGACAGAAGTTAAAATATTGCCGCTAAGCCAGGGAAATATCTAAAAATCCCATCACGGCATGACTTCTTCCTTAAAAACTCTTGAAAAATTATGATTAATGAGACTTTCGCAGACCTGCTGGTGAGTCCTGGTTTACTTTCTTTTCTCTACTCACCATCCTGGGTACAGGCTCCAAGAAGATTGATGATATTTTTATGCTTCCCAATCATCTTCATCATCTCCATCTCTGACACCAGGTCAGACAGATCTTTTTCTGTAGCATCATCTGTACAAGACACAGGTTCAGTTCATATTTTCTAGCGTGCCAGCCTGAACTTCACTAAGACTCACCAGCTGGTGTAAAAAGTGTGCTTCAAAATGCAGAATATAGGATTTGCTTTCCAGTATACACTGTACGTTATAATAAGTCATATGTTACGTCCTAACAAAAAATAGTCTCAACCTCTTTGATGGACTGACCGTCTTTTCAGTGTTATATGTTAAGAGGCAACACAGTAATATCAGACATAAAAATGCTGTCCTTAGCTGTCAAACCTCCAATAACTATGGCTTTCCTGCAAACTAACCTTATAATTAAATTCAAAATAAATAGGCACCAACCACCTGGACTGAATGGGCTAGTATCTACACGTGGACAGCCTCTGACATGAACTAAACTAAAAGCAGAGAGACCCACACGATGCTAATACATCTCCTGGCTCCCAAATACTCACTGCTCAAGATAAACAGGCTGTCAAGGGCGCAGATTTACACCCCAAACTGCTGAAGGCTGAGGTCAGCTATGTGCTCTTTGACCCCCGCCACGATGACAGAGTTCAGATGCCACAAAAGAAACTTTTTGTGGATGAGAACTGCCACATCACCCATTCTGATCCCTAATCACCCAATTTTCTTACCTTTCAACATCTTCACTGCCACAGTCACTGCTTCTTTTGGCCTGTCTTTGTCAATCCCCACCGCTTCGGCCATGACAACTTGCCCAAAGCAACCTTCTCCCAGGGGCTTACCCAGCGTCAGCCTAGAGGTGTAAACAGGAGATTAACACACAGCATCTGGTGAAGGGATGCAGCCAGTGAAATTCCAGGGCTAAATATAAAAAGCTTTCAACAACTTGCTGTAGCATGAAGCATGTATCACATGGAATTAATGAGACTCTGGGTGTGCATCGGTTTTCATGCGCGCTGCAGTATGTTTTCTTAGGGACGATATAGCGAGCATCTCATACGGCCAGATTAGTTGCTAAGCCCCGCTTTTAAACTCTCCCTCTCCTTGTAATAAGAGGTTGTACTCGATGGCTAGCGGCAAGACACAGCCCCTCTGCGTGGAGGGGCAGAGCTTTCAAAAAGCATTAGACCGCGGCTGAAATTCAGGAGCAGCCAGCAACACACAAGCTTTTCCTGTCGCTGTAACACAGCCGGTCGTCTTCTTTTTCACGTTGACTGCAAGGAGATGAAAGAAAAGTTTCTTTGTGTGTGTTGCCATGTGGTCGCTTTCAGGCAGCTGATGATTTGTGTGGTAAAGGGTGGTATTGAGAGCAGGGGGATGTTTTAAGTGTTATTAACTCCTGTGATATAACAGCACAGGGCAAACAGAAAGGAAAATCAAACATGCTCTCGGGCAGCTTAATTTTAGCTCAAAATTCATATTCTTGCTTCTGTTTGGGGACGCGGGCCGTGAACATTTGCCTAATGATCTCTTGCGCCGAAGGGATTAGGCAGGACAGAGACAGCAAGTCAGTAGTCACCACGTTTGGGCGCAGCTGCGGGTAATTATCACACCCATTTCTCTGTCTTGTGGCTGATGAGGTGGCCAGACAGCCGCCTTCTTGTGGGAGAGAGGAGGGAGGACGAAGGCGAGAGAAGGGGAAGGGAAAAGAGGCCGGCGACAAGCGCGCGGCGAAGGCTCAGGAGGGGTTACTGCTGTGAGAGCCCGGGTAAAGGCGCCCGCGATGCTCGTGCGCCTTGAGCGGCTGCCAGGAGCTGCCCCGGCCGCCGCTGCCTCTGGCTCCACTCTGCTGCTGCAAGCCCCGGTGCGGCTCACGCAGAGGCGATGCTCTCCCCACCCGGCTGCGCCAGCGGCGGCACAAAGGCAGCACCTCCACGGGACAAAGCACTTGGCAGATCCGAGCATCCCCTACAAGCTGTCTTCTCTGCGGCCTCCCCACCCGCAGCAAGATCGCTCTTCTGACATCCTCGCGCATTCCCCCGGTGCTTTGATCCTTTAAGGGGCGAGACGGGCCGCTTTATTTACCCACAGCTGGGTCTAGCACAGAGGCTGTTTCTTGGCTGCGGGCTCTTTGCTGCCACAAATGTCATGTATGAGGGGAACAGAAGACGTGTCCCGTCTGCAACACCCGGGCTCTGCTCAGAGAGCGGGAAGCAGAGGCTGGGGGAAACTGAAACTCAATTATAATCACAGTATCAACGTAAGAACCTTTTTTAAAAGAGCAGTCATTAACTGGGCTACGCAAAATGCATTTTGTAGAGCATATGCCTGGTTGCAAAACCTGCTCAGCTGTGACATACAGACACAGAGATGTCGATCTCAACTTTAGGAGGATAAAGAGATAAAATAAAAAAGCAACTTCAAAGCCTCTGGGCAAAATCTTTTTGGTTCCAGTGTTAAGTGCCTAAGGGCCACATTCGGGCTCCGTCACTCGCAGAAATTATCATCTAACTCCAGAAGCAGTGCCACGGCAGAAATCAGGGAGGGTGCTCGGCGTGCTTGATGTTGCTAACGTTATCCAGTGCAGTGGCCAGATTCAGATAAGCATTTTCATAACCGAGTTCTTGAGGTCTTGGCTTCCCATGGTCAAAAGCAGGATTCACAGATACAATACACATAGGGACTCATTCTTAAAAGCATGGACTTCTGTCTTCCCCCGTGACATACAGGGAGAGGTTGTCATACCATCACCAGAAGAGTGTTAGACCAGGGCTAAGCGGTTTGAAAACCCCGCTTATCTGCTCAGGCACAAGACAGCAGCGAGAGGCGGCTCCTCCCGAGGGCAGCCCGCAGACTCCTTGTCAAATGCGGTCTTTGCCTTGGTGAGAATTCCTCAAGCTGTTTTGGATTGGTTTCTAAAGCAAACGCGAGTTTAAAAAGGTGCAAAGACTGAAGGGCAACGTATGCTATGCTGAGGTCATCCTGCATTTTCTCCAGAACTAAAATTGAATTTAGGATCTTGGCAGAGAACAAACATTTGCATTGGAAACTGGTTAATTTATGTGCTATTGCCCTGCTAGGACTAAAGTAACAAACCCCTCATTGTGTGCCTCCTGCCCCCCAACCTAATAAACTGCCTCTAAATAGCCTCCTTTCATTGCAAATCTGCTCCACCTACATTTGTGCTGAATGCTGGTTTTAAATGTTTAGCACTCTAAAATTTTCCGCATTTAGTGTATCCCCCCAGGGTATGGGCTGACAGAAGTACATATACAGGCCCCCACTGTTGACTAGAATACTGCAGGTGGCAATTACAGCATTTTGCACTAGTTTTCAGCTACATCATTAAAATAATTTCCAGAACAGTTGTCAGAGGGTTCAAAATTACAGCTCTTCTATCCAAAACTTACAATGCTGAACTTTTTGAAAGAGAACTGATCATAATAAAAGGTGTTATTTTCTCAAAGCCACCTAAAGACTTAATAAAGTTAGTACTAATTTTAATATATAATCATAGTTCTACCTGTGTTAATATTATCTCTCTTTTACATGTCTTTTTTATATTAAGAAATATGGCTACAGCTTTAATTAGATTATGCAGCAGCCCATTTTGCATGTTAGTCAACAGACTTTGAAGAAAATATTATGTAGCCATATGAATTTGCATATATCAAGATTCAGTATGCTCTGCTTTGAAACCTAATACTTTTAAGCCACAGAAGTTGTATATATGTATACACAATATGCAAAATGTCCCACTAAATCAAAAACCATCATCTCCATTAATACAGGCTACTACAAAACCAACACAAAATGCCACCCAGAAGGTCCTGACAGAAACAGAAGATTGTCTAATACCATATTCTAGACTTTCTCTATCTCCCACATGGTATTTTATTACCTATTTTATAAATATTAAAAAATTAAGTTTAATATTTCAACTAAGACACATGGTTTAATGTACAGAGGTATTGCTTGGGGAACTCTCAACTGCCCTTCAACCATGCTTGTATGTGGACATCTCTCCCAGTCTAAATCATACATATTTTGAAACAACACTTCAGATTCAGTCCTTTCCTAACAGAGGAGTTATATTTCAGCAGGGTATCTGAAAACCTACCAGAAATTTGAAAATAAAGTCAGAATGACAGGCAGAGAAAATTCAGCTTCTGTTTAAAAAAAGACTGATTTCAGATAATTGAATTGGATCTTGATCTTCAGAGGAGGTTCAGGTAACTGAGATTGTCTTATAACTAAAGAAACCCTGGGAGACACTGGGAAAGATGTTTCCTCTCATACTGTGTCGTGTTTTTCAGAGATGTGTAGGTAGTGTTAAGAGAAACAGGCTACATACTTATCTCTTGGAAACTCCCATTTTGGGTCTTCTGGCAATTCATATTCCGAGACTCCTGCCAGCATGGGGGCATCGGCAGTAGAAGAGAGGCGAGTAGTTATCCTCACCAGAGGTGTGTTGGAATTCATGGAGGAGCTCGAGTCGGCTGACACCTGTTGTTGCAATACAAGATGCAAAAAGAGAAAAAAAAGGCAGAGATGTAATCTTGACCCAAGATCTAAAAAACAGCAGTAACTGATAACCAAGCCAGCTCAGAACAGTGGTATTAGGAAAAAGTGGCTGAACCTACAGTCTCATTTCTAGTGCACTATTCTCACAGGTTTACCCTCCCTTGTAAGCACAAGACTGACTCAGCTGCCAAGGCTCTAAGTCTGTCCCATAGGTTGAAAACCCTGTAAGTTTTTAATACGCTCACTCAGAAGATAAATTATCTTTTCTCTCTTTTTGTTTATCAAATTAATAAATTTTAATCAATATTTACATCACCACCCACTTACCTAAGTGGGCAGCTTATACCGTGAGCAGAGGTTGCCAATAAGCTCTCTTCTTCCACTCACTTGTAGTTGTCCGTGTCACCATTTCTTTTCCCAAATCAGGACACAATTTACTATTTTTTGGTGTTACTATTAAATTGAAATTTTGAATTTTTAAAAATGGTATTTTCACAAAGGCTCCTGAAGCGCCAATGATCAAGGTTACATGCATGTTACTGTGTAGGAAATGCTGGATTCTCTCACATCAGGTGCTGCACTTGGGTCACAACAACCCCAGGCAATGCTACAGGCTTGGGGAGGAGTGGCTGGAGAGCTGGGGGTGTTGGTCGACAACCGGCTGAATATGAGCTGGCAGCGTGCCCAGGTGGCCAAGAAGGCCAATAGCATCCTGGCTTGTATCAGAGATAGCGTGGCCAGCAGGACTAGGGAAGTGATCATCCCCTTGTACTCGGCACTGGTGAGGCTGCACCTCAAGTACTGTGTTCAGTTTTGGGCCCCTCACTCCAAGAAGGACATTGAGGTGCTGGAGCGTGGCCAGAGAAGGGCAACGAAGCTGGTGAAGGGTCTAGAGCACAAGGCTGGTGAGGAACCAGGGGTTGTTAAGCCTGAGGAAGAGGACGCTGAGAGAAGACCTTATCGCTCTCTACAGTTACCTGAAAGGAGGTTGTAAAGAGGTAGGGGTCGGTCTCTTCTCCCAAGTAATAAGTGATAGGACAAGAGGAGATGGCCTCAAGTTGCATCAGGGCAGGTTTAGATTGGATATTGGGAAAAACCTCTTCACTGAAAGAGTGGTCAGGCCCTGGCACAGGCTGCCCAGGGAAGTGGTTGAGTCCCCATCCCTGGAGGTATTTAAAAGACGGGTAGATGTGGTGCTTGAGGACATGGTTTAGTGGTGGGCTTGGCAGTGCTAGGTTTACGTTTGGACTTGATGATCTTAAAGGTCTTTTCTGACTTAAATGATTTTATGATTCTATATTTTCTAAGCATTCAATATTGAAAGCATCAAAAAGCTATCACAATAATTGGGGGATACTTAAGTTTTCAGTTAACTACATTCTTAATTAAAGATTCTGCAGGTAGTGTGGAGAAGAGCTCCTAAAAATAATTTAACGTCCAATGCTTTGAAATTCACTTTGGAGAATGACTTCTCATTGGCCTCAACAACATTTTCCTCAGAGCATCAAAGGTACTTAATGATAACTGCTTCAAAAAAGGAGGCAGCTATTACACCCATGTAACAAAACTTGTTTTGGTGTGAATGGTGTGTCTTCTATAAGGCTCTTTCCTCAAACCTGCAAGCAGCAGCCTGCTGTCTGCTGACCTCAGAGTTTCACGTGAACATGAACACAAAACAAAAATGCTTGTATCGCCAGTCTTCCCCTCCTTTAAGCGTGAATCCTCCTTCTCTCTTCAGGCCATGACAGTCTTGGCCAAGCCCAAATCTGGTTGCCAAGGCGGGAGGAAGGCTGTTTCACAATGCCATCGCTGGTACCCATCCTCACATCAGGCAGCAGGAGGTGCTTCTCAGCCAGCATTGTTGGGACCCTGCCCAAGCTGGAAGCCTACAGCATCAGAATAACTACCACTCTCAACCTTCGTCCTCATCACCTGGAGTCAACTTTGACACCAGGTTTGCTTATGTAAAATGTCACCAGGCTATGTTTTTGTTCCACGGGTCTTATAACTAGATTAAAAAAAGCAATTATAAGCAAACAGATCCTAATAGCATTAAAGTGCCAATCAGTGACATGCAGCGATATGAACACAAAATCCTCTTGTCTCTATGACACCTGATAAGTCCAACTTAGTGCTCCCTTATATTAAGTTCAATTAATTACAGTGTCTCAGCCCACGGAATTACTCGAGCTCCTCAGAATGGGGCTGAAAGGCTTCTGCAAGTCATGCTCTTACACAATGTGTTTTGACAAGACAAGGCTAAGGCTCTCAAAGAAATTTCTCATCACGACTCTGACCACCTGTTTTGTTTGAGAGGTCTTTTTGCAAGTAGACAGCCTCAAACCCATCTCATCAAATGGGTTTGGCTTCTTGACACATTTTTCTAAGACCAGAGATTAAGACTGGAAAGATGTTTCATAAGGAAGAAAGTGTTAAGGATTGCTATCAAAAAATTAACCTTGGTAACCAGTTTTGCAGCTGACAGACCTTTCTCGATATCAGAAGTTCCAGCTTCTGCATGCAAGATGTGGTGTCTATGGAACAAGAGAGTATAACTGCACAAATAAGGCTACCATTCAAAAAAGAAAGGTGGACTACTTTCCCCCTCACTAATCCCACCATCGTTAATGTTAATATTTACTTTCAGCAAATATAAGTACCTGACACATTCCTCTAGGATAATAAATACGGTGATCACTTGGAATACAAACAGAAAACTACTATTAAGGCAGACTATGTAGCTCTAAATAAATCAGTAAGTGAATACCGAACAGAGTCCTTCGAAAGAGATGCTGCCATGCCCAGTCTACAGAGGGGAACACACTGGCTGGAGCTGCATGGCAAGCCAGCATGAGAACCAGGGCTGGAATTAGACTTTTGCTTATTTTATGCTCATTTTCATTATTTCGTTATGGTTTAAAAATGATGCTTCATGAAATGAACCACCTCAGCACTAAGAAATGTGCAAATCTCCATGAACAATGTGGCAACTCCTCTGTCCCCCACGACTTCCCCTGAATTTCATTTTTCTGTTATTTCTGGTTTCCATTTCTTCATCTCTCACCCCAAACCTACTAATGCTCTATGACCACTTTCTCCATATTTCCAAAATCCACCCACTATTCTCCAGCCATTCTACCAAGAACTTTATTCAAGTCTTGATTCTTACTTATTTATTTATTAACATTGCCTTTACTTTCTTGCCTTTCTTTGTCACTATAGCCATTTTTTTTCATGGGACATCAGGAAGGCATGGAAGGGAAGCTGCAAAATTTAGATTATATCCCTTATTATCAGAAATGGCCCAAAATGTTCTGGGGTCTTTTTTTTCATGAATACAATATTTGTATTAGACACTGTTCAGATCTCTGCCAGAGTTTCATCTTTTCACTAGCTCTTACACTCACAATTCAGCAGTCTTAGCATGGTTAAAACCTATAAATGTAAACTTACAATAAACTGAAATACTCTGGTGATGCATTTCAAACACAGAAGTTAAATAGTAATAACGTATAGAAAAAACAGATGAAAGACTGCCGATTTCCCTTTTAACACAATTGCACGTTTACTTCACACAGTAACTGGATGATTGGCCGGAGATGCTGTAGGTAACCAAAGTGCATTAACGTGGATAGGAATGATGAGAAATCCAGAGGAACTACTCAGTGTCTGGGAGAAGAAAAATGGACTGCACTCCCAGGGAATATTCTTCTGATTGATTAGCTGGAGCAGTACAGTTACAGGAGCTGAAGGGCTATAAAAATCTGCTCCAGAAAAGATGAAGCCAACCCAGGCTGGCCTGCGGTTGGAGGAGATTTTCTGTTTCAAAATGGCCCTTCACCTTTTCTGCAACAGTAAAGAATTAACCTTTGAACTCATCCCTTTAGCATCTTTTTTCATTGCTTTAGAGCGCACTATAAAACAATGAGGAAAACCCTACTTACTCCAAGGTCAGTAGACATGGTCGACTTTAATCTACATGTATACATTTAAGTAACAGCATATATGTCCTGGTTTCAGCTGGGATAGAGTTAATTTTCTTCTTAGTAGCTAGTAGAGTGCTGTGTTTTGGCTTTAGAATGAGAATAATGTTGATAACGTGCTGATGTTTTGGTTCTTGCTGAGTAGAGTTTACACTGGTCAAGGACTTTTTCAGCTTCCTATGCTCTGCCAGGTGCACAAGAAGCTGGGAGGGGGCACAGCCAGGACAGCTGACCCAGACCGGCCAAAGGGCTATTCCATACCGTATGGCGTCATGCCCAGTATAGAAACTGGGGGAGTTGGCCGGGGGGGGGCAGCGATCGCTGCTCGGGAACGGGCTGGGTATCGGTTGGCGGGTGGTGAGCAATTGTATCGTGTATCAGTTGCTTTGTATATTATTATTGTATTATTATATTATTATTACTGCTACTATTCTATTTCATTTTACTTCAATTATTAAACTGTTCTTATCTCAACCCACGAGTTTTCTGACTTTTACCCTTCCAATTCTCTCCCCCATCCCACTGGGGTGGGGGCAGTGAGCGAGCGGCTGCGTGGTGCTTAGTTGTCGACTGGGGTTAAACCACGACAATATAGAAAGCCTTTTTCCAGCTTGCTACTTTCCCCTTTTCATATGCAGCACTGCTCTCCAACCCCTTCCCATGCAGGTTCAAGAACCAGTGACAGTCCTGCCATGAACTCCACATTTCAGCGTGTGGAGTTGCTTTCAAGTATGTGGATGCTCTTTATGCTTTCAGTTATGCAAAGATTCAAGGTACATGGGACACAGGCATCATCATAGAGGCCACACTGAGTTTTTTTCAGCAAGCTTGTAATTGTAGATGGCCAATATACAGACTTCAGGGCCACTGTGGGTCTGTCTAGCAGGTGCCAAGAAGCAGCAGCTGGACATCTAGTCAAAATGCATGAACTTCTTGGGCAATCACCCAGCTCACCAACATGGGCTTCTTGGAGATGAAGGAACAAAACAGAGCCAGGGCAGAGAAGCAAGGAAGGGCATCTAATGTAGGTGAATTAGACATCTTCAAGGTCTACTCACTGGGTTGGTGATGCCTGTTTTCAGGGATGACACTACATGAAGGAGGTATTTTGAGTGCTTAATTAAAGCAAGGAAGGCAGAAGTCAGCTTGACTTGACAGATCACCGAAAGGACTATTGTGGTATACGGTAACCTCAACAGGAAGGTAGACCTCCACCATAAAATATTCTGTGTGTGCTTCCTTTCTGCTTTTAGGAAGCCAAAACCAAGAAAAATACCAGCCTCAGACAGATCTTTAGCTCCATATCTGCACTTCAGAAGGAGAAAAGCCCACTGTGTCCAAATCTCACGCACCAATGCATTATTATATCCCCATTTTAACAACATATTTGTCCTTTGGCCAACACACTGTATTTAATCGGCTCTGAGATAATGCTTTACAAGCATTTCTAAGCAGCGGAGCATTTAAAACAAACGAATCTTTGCTGGAATCTTTTAATGCCATGTGGCAAAATCAGCTGCGGAGCAGTGTGTAATTGTCTGTAATTGATTATGAAGGGTGTTTTCCTCCACTGATGATTTATACCATATCCCGAAGCCTAGATCTGTCAGTTCTGGCACTCATGCTGTGAGATTTTAGCAGCCACGCAGTGATTTCCTATAATTGTCAGTCTTTTTGAAGGCTCTGCTATAAAGTTAATTTGAAGTCATATGCATATATGTATATAAATACAATTAGTAAGTAATGCTATTAGCTGTTGATAGATACGCTCCATCTGAGTGACTAGATCTAGGGAAATATAAGGTTAAAAGCACTACACGAAACTGAGGATTCCTAATGTTAAGTACTAAAATTTAAAACACATGCACCACCCCTTCATGAAAAGCACTCCTTTTGAAACACTTATACAGCAACAAAATAACAAAGAAGTACTACTAGGCAAATCAATGGTTTCCATACAGAGAAATCATAGGATAAAGCAAGAAGCTAAAACAGGTATTAAGGTAAACTCCTTGCAACGTATCCTACTGACAGTTGTGTATTAATCTTTGTATTTCAGGGTCTATTCCTTAAAATTAATGATATTTTTACAGCTCAATACTACGTGAAATGCTATGCTACTTTACTTGTTCCAGATTACTTTTCTTTTTTTCAGATTCCAGCTGCCATCATCATTTTGACTTACCTATTTTCCTTGGTAAGCCTAAGCCTTACTTTAAACCAATCAGTCTTTGCTCATCACAAATGTGCTCACTATATCTTTATGAAGGATTAAAATCAACAACCACAGTAGATATAAATTAATGGGAATGTATTTAAAATACTGAGCATAAGAAGTCACTCCTCCCTAATTAAGACAAATATATATGCTCAAGTTGAGGCTGTCCAAATTTGACAAATTAACTGTGATAGCACTAATGAAATGCTCTAGTGATGACAAACACTGGCACTTGACTTTGACTCGGCAAGTCACAACAGATGGGACCTTCTATAGCCACTAGAGCAGCACTGTCTTCTTGTCTGTTTTTACTAAAATTTATTTGTTAAACAAACAAACAAAAAAGTTCTACAAAACAGACGTATATCCTATTGAAGGCTACTCTTTACCTTTTGGTTCAGTGAACCTGTCACCTAAAGCCTATACTGCAAATCAGCTTGTGATGTTCAATCCTACAAATACTTCTTCCCACTCCCTCGCAAGCTGGTACTTCTATGCAGAGCATGGCTAATACCAACAGAGCACTGCAGCTCTCTGCTTTTCTATAAAGGAGAGGAATTGCTTGCTGATTTCCCTGCAAGCAGTTTCTATTTCAACCAGATCCTAGTGAGGCTGAGGATTGTAGGGGGAGGGAACTGATAACTCCTGACTTCATCATGACCCTTCCTATGAATGTGAAAAAAAACCTCATTTTGGCAGGAAAAAAATGCCTGCACGTGGGGAATGATAAAATCCTGTAGTAGCTCAGACTAAATAGTGTACGAGAATCCAGGCCTGCAAACCGAACCATATGTTACTCAGCAAGACTCTTATCCTGCTTAGACAAGATGGCATCAGAGAGATGCAAATGCCTCTTCGTGAACCAGGATTATTTTCATATCCAGATCCTTAGGGAGCTTGACCCAGCAGCAGAGAGCTTGGAAAACAATATCAAGAATTCCCCAGTCTATGGCCTCATTTCTCAGGAATTCCAGCCAATCCCATCACCCAGCCCCAGATCTCTGCCCAGCTCCCACAGGCTACCTGCCACGAGCATCTCCCCTGCTCGCTCCCAACAACTTGGCCACTTTCTCTGTTCCTCCTCCACACAGCACAGCACAAAGGCAAGCGAGAACCTTCTGTGATCAATAGATAAATAAAGGTTTAGTGACGACAAAACCCCACCAGGCTCTAAATACAATCCTCTGAAATACAAATAAACTGAAACAAAAAGTAAGCCTGGCAGTACAACAAAACAAACAGAGTTGAATAATCCAGAAACACCCATTAAATAAAACATCTCCTGGATTATTTTTTTAATTCTTGATTTGTGAAAACAATTCTGAAATCCAAACCCAGCTTTAAAAGATGCAGAAACTAAACAACTGCTGCAGCCTCAGAGACCAAGGAGATGCTAACTGAAAAATTAAGGAATCTTCACTGTTGATGAGCAAGTCTTCAGGGACTGCTCATCTCATCCTGTCTCTACAAGCTAATACAAACAATTAGTGAAATGACCAGTGAAATCCTCAAAACAGAAATACAGATTTCTTTTAACGCTTATAGTAGTTATATGTTTCTCTATGAAGATACGAAAGCAGAGAGCCCTTCAATGAGAAACTCCTGTTAATAAAAAAGTACTCAGGAGAATTGAGAGTAGTGGAATTTTTGCTTAGGGGTTGAAACAGGATTCGCACTTTCAAACACACACTGTTTTTCAAAAAATTATTCCCACTTTTAAAAGCAAAATGCTGTTTTTGCTAAGAAAATACAGAAAACCAAAATAATCCAATAAAACCCTATCTGACAAGCACGTTGTAAGACAGAGATTTTTTCCTCTGTGAAAACAATAGCTTTGGAGAAGGTCCATATTGCATCACATAATGATAAATAACTAAACGGAGGGCAGTGGTTGGCACTGCTGTCACATGCAATGAAATAACACTCTCCCCCCCAGGAACCATTTCCAACTGACACAACTGAGCTCACACCAAACCCTAGGTATTTTTTATGCCGTCAACCTATCTGTGAGTCATTATGATGCTTTTATATTCAGACAAAAATCTAATAAATGGCTTTTATCTAAGCAACCAGAGAGAGATACATATCAGCTAACTATAAAACATTTGAAAAGCCTTCTTTGTCCAGAATACTACACAGATTTTTTTAGCCGCAGAGATGTGTGAATTGAGCTGAGGGCTTCTCATCACCCTTTCTGATACACTCAGAGTCACAAGTCCCTCCTTTTCCCAGTGACTTCCAAGCAAATGAGTAAAATCATAAAATTAAAAAAAAGAATACAAGAAGTGGCAAAGTCAGAAATAATAAGAATTAACATTTTTGCTCATAAAACAAACCAATTATTTTTCAGATCACACAAAGTCCATGTCCCCCACCTCGAGATTTTCTAAATACTGCGCTTTAGAGAAAGATGACTAAAGCATTACTACTCTGCAGTATTTTTTAACCAAGGAGATTCAGAAACAGTGAAACAAGGGTTCAGAAAAAAGTAATACTGTCCAAAATCCCCAAACCAAGCTCCACCCTAACTCCGTGTGATCGTGCATTTCAAACACTTACCCACACTGAAGAACTATTCTTAAGGTACATGTATTACTCCAACAGTGACAATATTCTGGACAGGCTGTAGAAACAATCTGCAGAAATTCTGCACAACCTATTCATGGCGCAGATGGACCCAAACTAAACCCTCAGATCCAACCCCCCTGACCAGATCCTGGATGCAACCCCCCCCCCAGATGGTCCCTGTTTTGAATAACGAGGTGAACCACAGCCTCAGATGCCAACACCCCTCCACCTCGCAGGGCTGAAACCTGGGGGTGGATGTGGTGGGTTCAGAGGTCTATCCTGAAGACCTACTGCAAGAAAATCAAACCATATTAAACTCCAGCTTCAAAAGAAACAAGTCTTTCAGGAGAGGACAGTATGTGGGAACGGAGGCTGTTTTGGCAAGTGATGGCCTGTGACAAAGCCAAAGTCCTGTTACTTGTTCAACTGTTTTGCTGCTCGTGGTATTGCCCTCTCCAGAAACGCTCATTGCCAGCCACAAGCAATTGTAAAATATATTTCATGCAATGCTGTTGTGTGCATTTTAAATCGGACATTTGTTTTTGTTCCTCACTCAAAAGCATCTGCATCTTAATCAACCTGTCCGAGATCTGATATAGTATCTCCCTTATTTTTACTTTATTACAGTCTTTTTTCTATTTTGGGGTGATTTCTGGATGCTTGGCTATGAAATTCTCTCCCCTCAGTCTTCAAAATTCTTCCTGAAAAATGCCTCTCTGTATCTGGTACCTAGTTACTACAATAATAGTCACCTTAGAAACATTATAAATACACAATTAAATAGGATTCTGTTCCAAAGTCCATTAAGTCAGTAAAAATTTTTCCATTGACTTCAATGAGCTGTGGGATCAGGCCCCAAAATACTTTAAATACATTTTTTCCATCTATAGACTGCTAATACAGAACATATTCCATTTTTTACATTTCTCCTCTAACATCCCTGCCCTGATTTCCTTGCCTGGAGACACGCATTGCTGTGTTAAGATGTACTTTCTTCCCATGCCAGTCTCCTAGGTGCCAGATTAAATCCCACCCCTACTGCAATTTGGTATAATGCTTATTTATTCCCCTTTCCAAAGCTTTCATCAGACGGATGTGCTGGCTTAGTTGTTTGGTAAAAGTTCTTTAAACTCTTTATCTACTTTCTGTTACCTGTCTGCGCAGAGGGATTCGCTTTGTCAGCTTATGGACAGCGGGCTGGCTGCTGAAATCGGGCTTCTTGGTGGTGTTCTTCATGCGACACAGGATGACTGTCAGCACCATGCAGGCAATTAAGAAGACCCCTATGCAGTAAATCGCTATTTCCAGGTAGTCTGGAGATGTCGGATATTCTTTTTCTTTTTCAGGAGCTGGATTAGAGGTTTTTAGGAAGGAACAATCATGCCACAGAGTTAGCACACAGTACAAGCATAGTTCAGTACAGTGCTTGGAACAACTTGAAATGGTAAAACGTCAGCAATTCTCGCAGTGATTGCGTGACATACAAAATACTGTGAATATTTAGGCCAGCTTGCAACCTGAGAGTAATTCCTCTTTCTAGATCACTGCTCTGACTTCTCAGTTTGACATTGAGGGAGCTTGTGCATGTATGCATACATATATAGATATATACATGTGTCTGCCTAGATAGGTAGATACATATACATTGAAATATTGGATAATCAAGCATAAATTTAGGGGAAAAGAAAAAAATGAGGTGTTCAAACTAGGCTCAGGTTCATTTTGTTGCTAAAGTCAAACTTCAAAAGCACTGTAATTCTTTTTAACCACATAAAGACACATCTAAAGATAAAATATTGAATTAGCTAGCCTAAGAGAAAAGTGTCTAAATTCGCAAATAGACATTTGGGCTTGAGTCTGCATTGCCTGTTTTTCCAAAATTTTCACTGGGATCTCAAAATACAGAGGGAAGGCAGGATGAATTGCTCCCTCATCGTGTTTCTAAATTCAGGTTAGGGATGTCAAGAGTGCTTCAAGGACCTGGCTGCCCAGCTGCTGAACTCATTGCGGTTCAAGTTGGGTGCCTAACTCCCCTGAGGTCCTTTGAAGAGCCCAGTGTCGGACTAAAAAGCATAATGGAAGCGAAAGCTGAATTGCTAGCGATACGTTAATTAATGAGTCCTCTTTTGTGAGGACTGCATATTTCAAGCAACCTCATCAGTGGTTACCAGTCTATGAGATTAGATTTTAGTGGGAGTGGTTCTGCATAGCTGTTACTCTGATAGAAACCATTTTGAAATTATCTTCAAGTCAGTTATACGTGCAAACACTGTCCCTAATCCCTTATCT
The DNA here is from genome assembly GCA_020745775.1 of Theristicus caerulescens. Lineage (NCBI taxonomy): Eukaryota > Metazoa > Chordata > Aves > Pelecaniformes > Threskiornithidae > Theristicus > Theristicus caerulescens. The sequence goes on from CM036560.1 coordinate 122,389,900, forward strand.
GGGATTCATCCCCCGGGTAAACAGCATTCCACAGCAATCAGCGGTCACTCCGCAAGCAATGCACGTTCAAGCTGAAATTTTCTCGTGCCTCATTCTAGACTTATAAAAATATTTCATTCAAGAAAATCGGTTAAAAAAAAAATGCTGTTCAAGCACTTGCAAAATGCAAACACTGCAGCAGAAGCAAGCTCTACACAAGTACTGCTTTGCCTGCTTGGTGACAGACCACGCAGGCTCGGTGTTCACGTAAGAGTGAGATGTAATTAAGTTGCCTTGTTCAATATATTTTAATAAAGGGTAAGAAATTATCTGCAGAGAGTGGGAACGTTTCACTCCCATAATATGAACCTCAGCAATATGCACATGCAGGTTTTGTACCTTTTACTTAGGATTAACAATTAATAAATGGTAAGCACAAGATGACCCAGCAAACCTCAGGTGGTTCATGTTTTTTCAAAGGAACTCCTAAGGCAGCTGCCAACATTTATAAACGAGAAAATTTGACTAGTGTCAAAACCAACTACGGTTACATCTTCTAACAGCTGATAACAATTTCCAGGCAATAAAGCACATTGATGTTTGTTTCTTTTAAGGACAGAAACATCATCAACCCCAGAACAGCAAGACATGCTTTGCAGTAAAAGCAAATGACTACTTGTTTTCTTAGAGCATGCAATGTTTAAAGATGCACGGAGCCGATTCCCAAGATATGGAAGGCACTGCTTCTGTACACAATCCATTGGCATTAAAATTAGAATTTCCATAAGAGATTTGGATGATAGGGAAAAGTGAATTTAAGCACACTGAATAGCTCACGTATTTTAATGAACCAGTACGTGACTGTGGCCAAATTAGTCCCAAAGCTTCAGAGGAAACTTTGAATTTCATCCTCTTGAAAAAGTTTACAATGATTAATGTGCTGATTTTCAGTTATCTCACTGAAGTGCTAAGGAAATCCAGTTCCTTGGCATTTCTGATGAACATTAAACAGATGTAAAAATATTCCAATTAAGAGCAATAGCCATTCCCCCCCCACACTTTTTTTTGTTCTCGTTAGGTTTTTGGAGTTGCAAATATGCAACAAAACAATTCATTGGCTTGAGACAACTGTGTTTAAAAAAATCATTGTAAAAGTCCTTTTCTGAGACAGAAGCTGTGCTAATTCTGCAGCAATCAACAAGGGGAAAAAAAAAGAGGAAAAACCACAGAAAGAGAGCAGTGTATACCTGGCAGAACTGTCAACCATGCAGTGTGAAAGGATATCCCAATAGAATTACCCGCCAAGCATGTATACTCCCCAGCATCCTCAAAAGTTACATTCCGTATATAGAGAACCTCAATTTCTTTGTCCGTGGTGTTAACACCGGCAGCCTAAAAAAAAAACAAAAGAGGGAAGCAAGAGAAAAAGCTAGACATTGAGAGAATTCTTGTGGATAGGGAGATGGAGCCACAGGGCTTTGCACTTTGTAAAGGCAGAGGTGTAGAGATGCAAAGCTCCGTCCCCATCCACAATCCCTCATCCAAAAGGCGTTTACCAACAGGTCCCAGCTCACCTCAGAAAGTAATCAACACCCTTCACCAGACCTAAACTCACCACCTAAACATGCATGCAATCAAATGACATGGAAAAATTAACCCACAAAGCTTTTTTTTTTTTCTTCTTCTTTTTTAATAGAAGAAAGTTGAAAGAAAAACAAAGAGAAAACAAAGTAGGACAGAATGCAGGATCCTTCACATGTAGTTACCTGTTTCAGAGGAAAGAATTTACTATAAAAACACACTCTGAAAGGATAAAGAAAAAAAAAAAAAGGGCAAATTCTGCTCAAAAGACACAACTTAGTAGCTGTCTTAAGCAGTGTATGGTCCTTGCATCATCCACTGCACTACACTTAAATATTGTACGTTATGCAGTGTTGCCAAATCTCGTTTTAATCTGAAGTCTGGTAATATTTGGTGGTTTGCTTAGAAGCACAGTAGAAGGTATCTCAGCTCTTGTTCAAAAAAGATCAGTTGTGGCTCTCAGAGATGTGGAGAAAAACTGGACCCCAAAGGTTCAAGAACCAGGAGATAGAAATAAAATATATTTTTCTAAATCTTAGAGACAGAAAAAAAAATCTGGAAGGGTTTGCTAAATCTCTGGCTTGCCAAGCCATGATGCACCAAACCAATCAGTGTATCAGTGATTATCCAAACTCATACAAATAGAGTAAATCTCAGACCTGGGACTTTCCAGCTGTCCCAAGACGGGTGCAGCAGGGCATTGGTGTCACGGTCTCTGTGATGGAGATTTAGAGAAATTATTGTTTGCTGCTTTTTGTCTCTGTTCCATTCAAAAAATGTTACTTTGAAATTCATGATGAGGGAATAAACACATTTTCACCAGACCATGTTAAAGTAAATTTAGTTGTGAGTGGTAGTCACATTGTTGCTAGTCTTTATTGTTATTGATGGGTTATTACCCAGTTAATAATGGGTGACTAACAACTGGAAAGCACTCCCACCCTGCACAGTCACAGGGGACATGGGAAGCTACAAGTGACTAAACTGACCTGACTTAGGCTTCAGTGGGTACTTACGTGAACATTTCATATACATACACACGTGTATATATAAATATACACTAATTAGGTCACAATTACATTATTCAACAAGTACACTATGTGAACTGCAAAGTATGCAGAATTAGCAACAAAACTGGACGTAAACACACAGACACAAAGACACCAAACACAAGAGAGAATAAAGATCAGCGTCAGAAACCAGTGCTTACGGTACACACAAAATATTGTGGGAATTTTTCCATGGCTGCTGGTGTAATACCAGTTGCATCACCGAAGGAGGATTACACATATACCACAAGGCCAAAGAGTTATCCTACAAGCTGCCTGCAGTCTCCCAAAGCACCATTTTTTCCAGCTTCTACATCCAGCTTGCTTTAAAAAACATTGTTACCTTGTATACTTGGCAGAACAGAGAGCCAGGCAGACTGGTTGGCCTCCCCTATATAATTGGAGACCTTACAAATATATTCTCCAGCGTCCGCCTCTGTCACATTGTACAGTGTCAGCACTTCAGCATTGGAACTATTTATCCCCGAATGCTAGAATAGACCAATAACACAGGAGAACAATGTCACTGCTGCCCAAAACGGACACCAATCTGTCTATGGTCCCACCACCAACACGTCATAAGAATATGCCTTCCACTTCATACAGGTATCAGCGTCAAAACATTGAGGGTTTGGGGTTTGTTTGGCTTTTTGTTGTTGTTTGGTTTGTTGTTTTCTTTTTTTTTAAATCCAAAGCGTCACACGAGGAGGTAGAAAATAGCAGCGAGGGGGGAAAAAAGCACCTGGGCTGGCATGGAACAAGATGGCATAGAGCTGGCTGTCCTGCCTGCCAACGCGCTGAGTTTTGGCAATGCCACCCAGCTCGGAAAACTTTAGAGTTTCCTTGGTCAGGCTTGCTCAAAACGCCTGCTGGCAGGAGTGGCACCCCCGATACGCCGGTGAAAAATGGACATCTCTGCAGGCTCAGCATCCAGAAAACCCAATCCTGCCACCAAGCTTTTGGCAGCAGGTGTCACGTTACTTTGAAATAAAGAGGCTGAAGAAACATGAAAGAAATGGAGTAGATTGTCCCGGGTATGTTTTGGATGTGTTCTACCCATACGTAAATGTCAATGATGTTCTTTAAGAGGGTTTTCATTTTTTTTCTGAGTAAGTCATGCCTGAAACATCCAGAGATAAATGACTTCACAGAAGTAAAAAAAGAGCAAAACAGTGTCTATAGGCTGCACAATTAGCATTTACACAATCAAATGTTTATCTAACTCATTATTTCATTTGTAACATAAACACTTCCATTTTCAAAAGAAGTTCAGATCTCAAAATTCTTGGATTTACATCAAATAAAATCTATGCTTTAAAGAAGTCGTCACCATCACCGGCATCTGTAAAACCTCACCTTTAAAACCTGAAGATACGGCAGTCCATCTGGTCCGTATTTACTGCCATTCTTCTCTACATGTTTTATCCACTGAATATGAGGTTGAGCATCACTGTAGACTTTGCAGACAAACTCGACGTCACCTCCGACGACTGCAGAGGCGTTTGCTGGAAGGCCAGCTTGGAGGATGGGCCTGTGCGGTGATCGCTCTGTTCGGGTGGGGAGGGAGGGAGAGAGAGAGAGAAAGAGAAATAAAGATGCATAAATAAGCAGAGCTGCCAAGAAAACTGTAAGTGAACTCGAGCCAAAAAGCCCTGTAAGCCTGTTGGCTGACTCCTCTGAAATAACACTGCAGCCAAAACGTATAACAAAAACTACAGTTCAAAGGAGATGACTTGAGCACTACACTTGTAATATAAAGAATAGCTCGTTGGGGGGGAGGGGAGAAACCTTGCTTAAAAACTTTAAGTGTTCTTAATAGTTCAACTCAGCAAGAATTAATTAAAATATTTTTTTTGAGCTATCGTAATAAGTATCTCTGAGTTTTGAAACATTCTAATTGGACTAAACCTCCACAAATTAGGAAGAAAGATTATTGATTAATTTAAAAAACTGATTAATGTATTAAAATAAACCAACGGAACTTTCTCAAAACTAGCAGCAGAAGCCTCAGCACTGAATATCCCCCATGCAGGACGCACATACCAGACAGCTCGACTTTTCAAAACACTCTGACCAGTACTGCCACGATACCTGCTCTCTACTTTACCCAGACACAGCAGCAGAAATACCAGTTCTTTCTTATTCTGAGCAGGACACAGGGAAATACAGAGTTCTCTGGAAAACTGCGGTGTATTTAATGTGAGCCAATACAGCTTTTAATCTATGGACTTGCTTAATCATTTATCAAATGTTCTTGGTGAGGTTTACATCACTGAACATACCGAGTGCACCCTGTATCATCTGGGCATCTAGAGCAGCGTTCCCAGCCCAATTTTGTGGATGCAATGTACATAGCCTTTGGGCAAAGCATCGATGGGAGCCTCGCCCTCAGCTATGACAGCGAGGCAGCTTTCCACCACCCTCACTAAGCCTGGTCTAAAAGCTGCTGAAGTCCTCTGGGTGGTGGGCAGGGCACGAGCCCAGCTCCCCAGCCTCCAGGGCCACCAACAGCCTTTTTTTTCCTGGAAAAGGCAAATGGGCAAAGCATAAAAACTTTTCATTCAAACACTGCATAAGAGAAAGTCCTCAAAAACGATGACACTGCTTACTACATTTCTTTATTATCCAGTGAGCGCAATGGAAAATACCACCTTCCCCAGAAAACCTTCAGAGAGCTGCAGTTTCATTAGCCCAACTGGGAACTCACCACCTTCTTCATGCAAACTTAACTCTGTCCGTTTCTTTTTATAAGAATGGTAAGTTAATACTGACCTATATATACTTTCGACATATGTATTAGAAGCGAAAAGCCCATTGCCCATCCCCAGCCTGAGCTGTCCTTTCTCCCCTGCTCCAGGAATTCTTTCAAAGATAAGTAAAAAACAGCAGACCTAAATATTTATTTTTAGAGGCTGTACACTGTAAAAGCTTTGAGGTTACGAGCCAAATGAACTGAATTTCAAATCAAGCGTTCCTTCTTAAACATACCAGTTTCCAATAAACTCTTTCACAAGCAAACATTGCAAGTGTAATAGCAAATAATGATGCCCACGGAACAATGGGATCTTTTATACAGTCCAATATATTTGGCATGCGGCAAACATCTACTGGGAATTTATTCACTGAGGCTACGCTGGCAGCATACTACAAAGCAGCAGTCTTATTTTACTTGTGGCAAAAGTCCATTTGTGTTGCAGTTATTAAATTATTCCATGGCTATATGTGTCATTTTCAAAGATCTAGGAACACTTTAATATTTTTTAATTTGTAAATTACAGTAGAACATATGAATTACTATTTTACAGTTCTGGAGAGAACTTTTAGCTTCTCACCTTATACTAAATAAGCTCTAATTCCATCTCCCTCGCTCCTTCATTTGGGTACAAAAACAGCAAGCAAAAATCTCTCTTTAATAGAAACCTTACACCATCTTCCAAAACTTATTACAGCTGCCTTCAGTATAAAATGAAACCTTAGAGAATGTTATTTAAAATGTTTTTTAGAAGTCAGTAGGCCTCATGTTTCATTTCTCCACATCAGGGTTTGATTTCCTTTGTGACCTTATTCTCTGCCCTTAAACAAACCAGAGAATGAGGCCTGAAACATCTTGGAAAAGTTCCTACTATGCCAGCATCAACACACGAAATGTGTTTAGTTTATCCTGATAGCCATCAATGATTTAATCTTTTATTGATGACTGTCAAACGTTTCCTCTACCAAAAAAGAGGAGGCGAAGAAAAGAAGTAAAAGCAAAGTTCTTACATTCTTGGTCCCAAATTCCTTTAAAATAAATAAATAAATAAATAAATAAAGTGCAAGCATATGTATAGGTAAGACATTTGTGAAATTTCTTCTCTAAGGGTAAATGTCTTAAAAACAAACTGTAGTTGCCGTCCGACACATGGAGCAATGATTAGTGTTCACCAACTCCCCCACTTCAGCAGAAGGGAGTATTCCTGTGCCCGCACAGGCAAACAGCTCAGAACAAAACCATCGTGATGCAAATTCAGCAGGGTTTCATGACAACCCGGGAGTCCAAGGAGCACAAGAAATACGCTCAGTATTGGGGAAAATAACTAAATATGGAGAAACTTCCACTAATTACAAATGACCAAGTATAAATCTGTGCAGTATCATTTTTTGGAAATAGTCATTTCAGGATGCTATCCTGTCTTTCCTACTTCTCTGCAAATCACACACGCCTAAGGACTCTGCTTAAGCACAGGTACTGTCAAAACCATATTCATAAATCTCACATCACTATTTCACATTTAAAATACAAGCCTTACATTTGTAAGCAGATATCATCACTCAGACAACTGGCTACACTATTATTAGATGGAAACAGTGTGTTCTTTTTTACTAAAGACTAGCGAAAGAGTCAAAGTTGCCTTTAAAAACAAAATCTTAAAGGCTGGTGAAACTAATTTTATCATTAGCCTTACATAACCTAATAATTATAATCAGGATCATCACTAAACTATAATGACCATATACACCTCTAGTTATTTAACTCAGACAAACTGTATTTTCATCCAAAACAAGCTGGCAACCAATCTCATAGTTCTGTAGCCCTACTGATTTCAATATTCCCCTTGCTCATTAATATTGAATTGAATCAGAACCTCAAGAAAAAAATCTTCACTATTTGACCACTGAAATTTTAGTGATGCACTCTCACTGGTAACACAACATGTTTCAAAAACAAGTCAACAGCATATGCTATAATACAGAAAATCACCTCATAGATTAGCTGTCTTCAAGCATACTAAAAGCTACATCATAAGGAGCATAAAAAGTAGTAGATACTAATTTTATCACCATAAATATTAGTTACATAGTGAACTACATACAGATCTACAAAGTCTTTCATAGATATGCCCTGCTTGCTTAAACAGACCTTCCTGGTTCAACTGAAATGTAATAGATGTTTAAAAGCAAATGTAATGGATGTTTAAAAATTTTTAAAATTGAAAAATGCTTTCTGCATATTGATCTAAAAGTAATTGAGCCAAACTGATGATTGCATATAAGTCTCCATATGTTACATTTCATTTTTATTCTAGGTCTTCCCAAAGCCTAACTTTATAATACTTTTTAAAGAGAAAGCATGCTTAATGCTGGATCCCACCTTAAGAGATGGACACCAGCTTGCTTTCTCCAACTTGCAGTTTAGATACAAAACCAACATCATCCCCATTTGAGGAGTCAATTATCTACAAAAGGCAGGGCGAAAATGATTGCTCACGTGAGGAATATCATCTTCAAGGCTACACACATCTAAATTTTACACCACCATAAACGTGCCCAGGGCTTGAGGATTTCTGCCCTGAATTGCTTGAGCAATTCTGCTTGCTTATCTATAGACAAACAGACTCGCTATCTGAAAAGACAAGTGACAAAGAGACCTGCCCAATGGCTTAGAAGAAACTATCATTTAGCCCGTTAATGTTAAAACTTCAGAATACCTTCCTCCAAGAGAAAAAACTCCAAAGAATCCAGGAAAGCTGGAAAATTCCAAGTTTCTGAAAAACTGGCACAATGGAAGGAGCTGCCCAGGAAGCTCCCAGCCCTGCAGAACACGTGGAGAGGGGTGAGAGCCCATCCTGCCACAGATGATGGAGGGAGAAGTGGCTGGAAGAACTATCCTGGAAATGACTACTGGAGCCTGAAAGAGTCCCGAGAATTGACTCTTTAAGAAGTTTAAGTCCCTGGACAGGTGGTTCCTACAAAAGGACCTCATCTCTCTCCCATCCTTGGCTTTATCTCCTCCAATTTTTTTTGCTGACCAGCTGCAGCCAACACAGAGGGAAATCAGAGAAGTGAGAGACAAGAAAGTCACGATGCAAACGTACGAGGTGAAGACACTGGGGTACAGAGGTGGCTGATAGGGGCCAAAAACCAATTTTCACAGCCAACAGAGCCCAGAAGATGAGATCCCACCACTCCGGTCCTAGCACGGGGGGTGCAGGGATGCAAAAGCTGCGGGAAGAGAGGCTGCTTGCCGTGCACACCAGCGGAGGGAAGATGTAGGGCAGGATTTGCTGTTGCCAGAGGCCAAAGTAGAGCATATTGTGACTGAAAGAGTGGCTCTGCCGCTACTGGAGTGCCTTGGCAGGGAGAGGAGACAATAACCCCGGAAGGGGTGAGCTCTGGGGCCCATCCCGAGGCCAAGTCTCCTTAGCAACCTGGCTGTGCCAGGGGCTGAGAAGAGCTCTGGTAATTGTCTATCCAAGCCTCCTTGTCACCCTAGCACAGACAGTTCAGGACCTTTCATGGGAGCTAAAAGCCAGAACCAAAGCCCATTGAAGTCAGGGGAAAAACTCACATGGAATTCAATGGGCTTTGGATAAGGCATTTGATTCATTTCAGAAAAAATGAAAACTACTCTTATTTTCTCCTTTTGAATGTGCTTGTTTCCTCTCCTTGCAAATGTGTGATTCAAGTGCAGCCTAGGAAAATAAAAGCTGAATAGCAAATGAAGACCAAACATGAGTTCTGGGGACAATGGAGAGATCCTCGATTGAGGGGTTGGGGAGAAGAAAAGTTATCCAATTCTTTTCCACAATTTTTAATTAGACAAGACACATTTATCAGACTCCTTAAGACCAGTTTTGAAATGTTACTGACTCCTAAGGAGTCATCTTGACGGCTGCCACTGTGAAGCTACAGAGGGCTCCCTCAAACGATGCTTCTCAGTGCACCAGTAACCATTCTGGATCGATAGCCCCTGGTAGAGGTTCTGTGTATTCAGTCATCGCTGAATAAAAACCAAAGCAGATCCAGCTGTGTCTCTGCTTAACTGAAAACACAGACCTGCCATGCCCTCTTCACTTGCCCTGGTCAGCACAGCACGTTCAGCTCTAGTTGCTTATTTTGCCTGACTCCAAGCTTGGGAAGTCTTCGGCAGCAGTCTGGACCCTGTTCAGTGAAAACACTGCCCATTCCCAACAACCTTCCTTCCAATCGTGCAACATCTGTTGCTTTGGAAAATGCTAATTATCTTGTAAATTATGGGTCTCAAAAGCATCCTACAGTGTTTTAGGCCAGACTGTAATCACAGCCTCTTGCCTTGGCTTAGCATCCCAAACTTGCAAGACTGAGTCTTCAGCCTTAAAAACAAAACAAAACCGCACAAAACAAACAAACAAACAAAAAAAACCCAAAACAAATCACCAGCCTTTTCATCATACACTTGGACAGAAATATTTCTCCCGTGTTTCATCTTCACCTGGTACGCACAACTCTCCCACCATTGCCACTGAACCATGTACCTAACACAGGAGGTCCCTGAAGGCCACCAAGCTCAGGGAGCAGCACTGCTGATAGCGGAATGTGTTGCTACATGGCTCTGTCCCCAGAGTAACTGCGTGTGTCCTCTCCTATCCAACGACGCATCACACCTGGGGATTTCCTTGGCAGGTACTTTACAGACAGATGCACATCTGCCCAACACATCCCTCACGCCACCGACTGAACCATGGACAAGCCTCGTGGAGTGGGAAGCCAGTGGCGTCACCCATCTCTGGGTCACCCAGAGCCCCCTCCTCTTGCCCTCTTCCAAACCATACCCATGGGATTACCAAAACTGCTCCAACAGAAAATGCAGTTATATGCTGACTTCTCAGGCGACTTCACTGCTGCCTGGAGTTGACAGGAAGGTGAAACCTCTCAGGTATAGCTCCAGCTTCCCACAGGGCCAGTGCACCCCGTGCCACCTCAAAGCTGAAATAATCATTTCTTCTCCGAAGTGGCACTAACGACCATTTCAGCCACAGTTTGAGGGAACAACTCTCTCTATCTGTGCAAGCCACTGTCTCTACACTCAATTTTTGGCATCCCTGTTGTGACTGTACACATACATACTGTTATTGCTGGCTCTGAGGATGTTTTTTGGTGGTGTGGATACCTACCACCGGATGAAGGCATTTACTAAAGCCACTGGGCCAACCACAGGATATCAGTCTCTGATCACTACCTATTTGGGCTAAATATCAACAATTAAAAGAAAGCTTACATGTTTGTCAATCCCTCACCGTTCAGTGAGTGAAGACCTTTCAAGTTTCTATCCTGCTCTAGCTGACAGCAAAGGAAGCAGCTTGGAAGGAGAGACACAAGCATCACTGTCCTTCATGAAAGATGCCACCTACACAAGCTGCAAATCTGGCCTCGGTTCACAAGCACTCAAAGGCTGGATTAATTATTGCTCTCTGAATTAGAGAGCTCTTTTGAGGAGAGTTCCAGAAGCAGCCAAGACATGAGAAATTGCAACTCAGATTTCTCTACAAATCCAGCCTTATCCAAGTTCATACAAAGGACCCAATTTGAAACTACACTTGCTCTCCATACCCCTACGTGGAGTGGTATAGGAGGGGTCTAACCAAACAGATGTCAGTCCCCACAGGAATTTCCTCCTTCAAGGTAGCTTTCTACACATGGGCCAAGCCAAACCTTCGCTTCCTTTCTCCAGCAATAAGCAATTGCTTATGGGGGCCTGTGCTCTATGAAATGCTGGAAGGAAAACACTGCTAACTCCACTATTTGCTCCATGGCATGGAGGAGTCAGGTTGAGTGCTGGCGGCTCTTTCAAAATATCAGAAACAACTGAGCAGGTGCAGGCAAAATGCCTCTACTAATTAACGTCATACGCTATATATATGTGAGCCAGGAGCTGAGCAGCTTCTACCAGCTGCACGTCAGTTTGGTTTCCTTTCTGCATAATATGAAGCACTGCATGTTGTTTATAGCCAATTCAGAAGTGCCGCTGAACTGTCATGTTCCATTTATATGTACATACATACACACCCCTCAAATCATCGCTTCCTAGGTAATTTATACACGCCAAAGTAGCATTCATTGAAAGTTAGGGACAATGCTCTCTTCCCAAACTCTGCAAAATCACAGATGATGTTTTAAGGCTACAAGGAATAACAGATCACTGTCATTAAACACTAAGAGATAAAGACCATCCCTGGCAAGAACGCTTGATAAAGAACAGGAGCCTTTCAGGCAGACTAGCAGGATAGCTTATGGATCAGACCAGCATTACCAGTGCTGATGAAATCATGCCTTACAAATTTTGGCATCTTTTATCAGTAGGCATTAGCCAAAAAATGCTTATGCTATTCAATGTTCCTGTACAGCAGGAGTCTCCATGTATAGCATTTCCTATTGGCCCAACGCTACTTGAAGAAGTCATCTCGGTGGCCAAGAGCTCAAAGGGGTATCGCTGCAGTTGGAGCTCGTGGCCCTCAAAAGTTGAACCCAGCGAGGCCCGGAGCAGCACAGGGATCTGCTCATGCAGATGGGATTGAGGGGCTAATCTCCATAACCACTTTCTAAACTCCCTCTCTCCTCAAATTTAGAAGCCTTTTATATAAACTTGAAGCATTTCTTTCTGCTGGTGTGTCACACACTTCATCATTGGTAACTACTAGGCCCAAACGCCCATCTCTGCTTTGGTTTGTGGACCAGTATCAGCCATCAGCATAAAGTGAGACAGGAGGGAACCAGATTCCAGATATTCCCTGCTGTCACTGAATACTTTCTCATAAAATTAAACATTTTAACACTGACTATTAAAGAATTTTAGTTCTAAAAATTATAATTTTGTCACAGATACCAGAAGCAGACAGCCTCCTACCCATAGCAAAGCCTTTGCCACCCCATCCAACTTCCTTGGGCCACCTAAGCCCTCCTACTTACTAAGGTCAGTCAAGTAAAAGGCAGTATCTTTTTTAAATCTCTACAGAAACTAATCAGGTGTATTCAACCTCTTTGTCCTTGGCTTCACCACCTTCACCTCTGATTTGAAGTAATGGCACAGTTTCTCCAGCAGGCAAAGCTCCCACTGATGTTATCCCATCTGTCTCTTTGGATAGCTCTACAGCATAGCTTCAGTTTGCTGTCCTATGTGCATTTTAGCTAAAATTCATCTTCGCATAACACCTTTACAGCATAAGTTCATCTGCACACCCCTTTCTCATATGGCAGCAAGCCGGGAAAAAGAAAGCAAGAAAGACTGACTTATTTGGCTTGGTACAAAGCCCGTTGATGTCAGTGAAAACAGTAGGGAGAGGGGGGGGGGGGGGGGGGGGGAAACCCACACAATCAGAACTAGTTAAAAGCTATCCTCTCAAATCACACTTATATCAGAGGGTTAAGAGATGGGAACATTCTGCAAGACCAGGGCTAAGACAGGCAACATGAACACTCTTGTTTTAAAACCCTGTTGATAATTGCACGTTTTAAGACAGTTTGTCTTTAAAGCAAAGGGGTTTCATCAGCCCCGTGGAGCAAAAAAAGTCATAGTAGCAAGACTTGTACAACACTAATCTTAGAGCTCACTTGCAGTGTTCCTCTCACAGTGCATGCATAAGCAAAAGCTTCATACATGTCTGAACAAAGAGGGGAGAGGCCTTATTTTGGTTTGAAAAAAACACGGGAAACAGAACAATGAGGACCTGATATTTTCATTTAAATCCTTTTCAGTGTGCCCTAAAAGAAAGAGGCTACAAGAGAATATGAAAAACAACTTGTGACTTCTCACAGACAAGTGGTAAATTTTTATTGTTCTGGCCGTTTCCAGAGACTACATTAATTTTTATGCACAGATATATCATCCTTTGTACCGTGCACAGCTCCCAGCACTCAGCTGCTTTATAATAACCATGCTGGGGTCCAGCATCGTTGGACTGGGCTCTCCAGTAGGCTCTGCCAAAGGTTTACCGTATGCCTGGCAAAACCCATCTCTTCCACAGGGATGATGTCCTCTCCCAGCTGCAGTGGGTTTAACTCACCAGTGCACCCAGCAATGCCATAAAGCAGAGTGGGAGTTGTTATTGCTGTTGTTATTGTGACCTGACTGCATATTTTTCATCCTCCAAATTTCCTTTCCTGAAAACAGCTCTGTGTAAAATGGAAAAAGATTATGTAAACCTTTAAAAACCCTCGTATTTCTACACTTCTCCCCCTTTTCTTTACACAGCACACTTGCTCTATTGAGGAACGCAAGTGTGTAATTATCGAAAGGCCCGCGGTGTTCTGCCTCCCCGCTAGACACAGCTGACCGACCATACCTGTGCACAGGCTCTCAGGGCAGGAGAGAAGCTCCAGCCCCCAGAGTTTCAATGCTCTGTGTTGGACCATCCTGGCTCAGCCTCAAGACATGTCTATGTTGGACCTCACTCAGCCTTTGGGCTTGCCTCCCCTGGTGATGAAGTTTGCCATCATGTGGTCCCATGTCAGGAGGGGAGATGCCCTTCCATCAGGATCACACTCATTTCTGCAACACAGAATCCACGACCTGTTCTAAATGTTGGACCAGATGCTGAAGAAGACTGCTCTTGGGAAGACCCTGATTATATGCATTTGTCATTATATTTCAAGTAATTCAGGTAAATCCAGGTAAAGTTTGCAAGACAGGAGATGCAAGAGCTTTCATAGCAAGCACTTAGGCTGGCCACGCTTGGACGCAAACTTTGTGCTCCAAAATAAGAAAGTTTTTCCTCTGTTATTTTCTACAGTTCTTCACCTCTCTTTTACATCCACATTTTCCTGCCTTTCAGCATACACTCTGCATGGCCAGCTTCCTACGAAGCCAGACGCATGCAAAATCAGCACAGCTATAACATTTCTCAGCTCTTTATAGTGAACGAGAGAGGGATGCCCCTACAAGCCCCTCCGCACACCACTCCTCACTACACCTATTCATCGGCAGATATACATGCTGTCCCCGGAGCCCAGGGAGCACCACCGCCCGCCTCTGGCTGAGCGGCAGGTGACAGAACTGCTTTCTGAGAAAACGTCACTGATGGTGGGGGGAAAGTCATTTGTTGGAATATCCATTCAAATGTAGACATTGGAGGTTTTCACCAACACTCTAAACAGTGCATTAGCACAGGTATCAAAGGAAACGTATATTTTAAACCAACTGCTGAAATTAAATTATGTTGCTCAGTAATGTATATAATCCAATCTAATAGCAGACATTATGCTGGAGATATAAACACTAAGCAATGCACGCATATTCACATGTAAAGGCACAATACACCTTAAAACCAACTATTTTGATCACCTTATTTGTGACGGTGATTAAAAATCCCTAAAAGTATATATAATTGTAGACTTTCACAAGCATCTTGTAAAAATGGTAAAGACTAACTTTATTCCAACTAATACACTGTCATGTTGAGTTCTTCACTCAGCTCAAGTTCTGACAGTATCAGTGTTTTTCATTCATTGATAGTCAAAAATGTCAACATATTCATGCAACCTTTTAAAGAGCAAGCTGGAAAAACAATCTTAATATTTTATATTTACAGAGCAGTTCAATATTCAAAAGTGCTTAACAAACTCTGATTTGTTAATTAAATTAGATTTCACTTTATTTTTATGTTTAAATGGAACAACTGCCGTTGAAGCTGCACTGTGAGAACAGTAGTAATACAAACAGTAGTAATCCAAAGATCCAATAATCCGAAGATGACCTAATGACTGAAAATCCTGAAAACCTGTAAAATGCAGCCACCTCTGGATTTCAAGTCATACAGTGGTTTGCAGAGCAGCAAGAGGAGAGGACACCAACATGAAGGTTGTAACTGCAATCTTTTCTCCAATAGCCACAGAATTTCACATTTTACTGATTTGTCCACACTTTGGTACTGCCAGAACTCTCACCCCCTTACCTATCTCACCCCGGTACCCATCCCTCAAGGTTTTTTCTCTCCTGCATTATAAAACTCTGGGAAGACCCCACACCCTTTTCACTCTGTATCTTCCCAGTGCCACCAACCCCAGCCTCAGCTAAATACAATCATGCACAACCCCCAATGCCTACCGCTCCAGTCTACCACTGAGTGCCATCTCCATCCACTTCCACCTCTGCTACATGTCTTTTAATCCTAGTTTAATCCCCAAAACCACCAGTGTGGTATTCTCAGTTAGGATTCATCTCACCCACCACGGGCAGCTATCCCATTGCAGCTATGGGCTTGTTCCACCTCTATGTTTTCTCCCTCGCTCAGGGACAACATGAAAAAATGCAGGTGCAAACTCCTCATTAATAAGACAGTCATGATTAATAACCTTGTGTTTGCCTTTAATATGTTCCGTTCATCCAGTCTGTATCACAGTTCATTTACAATTTTTCTATATCTGTGATAATTCAAGCTTCCCCCCCACCGCTTTTTTTTAAGAGGATGTAACTTTACCAATTTGCTGCCAAATACACTGCCAATTTTTTCAGTAACAAAGTTGTTGAGAAAAGACTGGACCAGGTCAAAAAGCTGCTCTGATTAAGCACAGACATGGCTTTCGACACGTGCCAATTGCACATTTAACAAGGCAACAGTCTTGTTGCCATCTTCAGACAACTCCTGCAAATTCCTACTTGCATTTCCAGGAGTAGGATACTGCACGAATTAGAAGGCATGATTAAAAATGATAATAACAGAGCTGAAACAATATCCTGTTCATCACTCATCAAAAGAAAGAGAAATACCTGCCTTGGGGCTGTAATAAGACAGAAAGTGGGACAGGGAGACCAGTCCTCCCCCAGCAGGCTCCGCAGGAAGCATTCCAAACATGACAAATTCACTCTTCACCCAGCAGATGAAGTAATGACACTAGTATTTGTCCATAAAGTGTAATTTAGCCAGACTACTCCAATGAAATCAGAAGCTTTAACGCTATAAAACTAGGGGGTTGGAATGTTTTTACCTTATTAAGAAAGAGGGGGGGGGAAAAAACCCATAAGCTTTCATTTTCCCTGAGCTGAACCATCACACTGTGGTCTTTCTTTTCAGGAGTGAACCGCACAGCCTCCAGCACTAAGCAATTTGTGTAATTTCTTCTCAGATGCACGCACCTTGCCAAAAGCCTAGTGCCAGGTGTAAAGTCCACACTCAGGCTTATCGGTACATTAAATACAATCTTCTTCCCTCTCGGCCTAACCACATACCTGAGGGCAAGCATCAGGGTGAATTCCTTCATGCTTTCAGCCCCTGTCTCATCATGTCCCATGCCGCAAGCACTTGGGTGAAGACGTCAAGCCAAAGCTTGTCCATGTAAAGAGCCAGTCAACAACTACAAGCACATCTGCCAGAAACGCAAGTTTAGGCTTGGTTGTAATACCTGCATTTAACTCCTGCCAGACATTAGTGATGCAGCATCCAAGGCATGTATTTAGTTGGTGTCAGTTGATTTTTCATATGTAACACGAATCCTAAAAATAATTCTTTGGAAATTACGGAACGTACTATAGTTAAGACAAACTAATTCTGAACTCTATTTCCACAAAACAAGCCGCAGCAAAAAGCAAATAATAATGCATATGTTTTTATGAATTTGGGAATGACAAAATGGAAATGTGTCTTTTAAAAAAAATATATATGTGTCCGTGCCATGTTCACAGCTAGACACTCTGAGAGCACATGAAAATCCAAAAATAAAACTGAGTAGAAACCAAAGCAAAGTTTTTTCTTCTGCCTTAACTAAGGGAAATATAAACAGTTAACTATCAATAGCAAAAAATAGATTTTTTTTTTTTAATAATGTGCTGTAAAAAGCAAGAATAAAATTCACCTTAAAGCCCTCTAAACCTCCAAGAGTTCAGAATAAAAGTGGTTTTTTGCACACCCATCAGTAAAACCACTCATACATGAGATTTCTGGGGTGCAAGCTTTAAGTTGAGAGTCATTTAAAATGCTTCCTGGATGAGAAGTTATTCTCACACTGTTTTCATATGAAAATACGAATTACTGCTAAGGGACCGCGTGATACTCTGCCACCGCTGGAGTTCACTCCTCAGCAACAAGAACCAAAGGCATGGCTATTAGCTAAATTAGAAACTGGGCAAAGTACAGCTAAACTGGCTGCAAAAGGACTTTTTTAAAAAAATATTTGTGACAAATTATGTTCATTTTTATAGTAAACAGCAGGGTCGTCTTACACATTCTTGGAAGATGTATCGTGCTATGGCAGCTGCTTATAAAACCCAGTAAATGAGGTAATGTGCTGAACTTCATCTGAAACCAAAGCATCTTTTGTTTCCCTGGATGATGACATTAAATAGGACAGAAATGGCTACCTGCACTAGGATTGTTCAAAGACTAACCTTTTTTTTTTGCCATTAAAATATAAATTCAATTAGTTACTTCCATGCTTAAACAGAACTGCCGCTGCTGAAATAGTACTCCAGCGATAATTGCAATCCAAGAGTGATCTAATTATATACAAGTCTCAGTGGCTGCATTCCCACGTTGCTTCCTACAACCCGGATTCACTACAATACAACTCATAAGTGAAAACCACATCGTTTGCAATCGCCCTTCCCTTAAGACTGCATGACTTTATATATGCTTAATGAGAACGAAGTTAGTCTATTAGTAAGCTTACTATAAAAACGTGAGTTTCTACCTACCGTTAAATACAAAAGAATAGAAAGGCACTTCAGCTGCATGTAAAAAAAACAGCTGACGGGCTAAACTGTACAAGGGAAAGAACATTCTTTTAATTAAGGTATTGGATTAGGATTCAAGTACCAGCTTTACTTCTTGGCTCTGCCACCAGCTTCCTGTGTGACCCAGGGCAAGAAATTTCATCGCTCCACAGCTCGGTTTTTCATCTATAAAATGGACAGTGACATTTCCTTCTCCCGTCCTCTTCGCATTTCAGTTGTAAGCAATTACTGTGCGCTGGCGCGTTGCCTTGGACAGTAAGTATCCGATATTAACTGAAGTCTCTTGTAGATGTGGTGCTTGAGGACATGGTTTAGTGGTGGACTTGGCAGTGATAGGTTAATGGTTGGACTCGATGATCTTAAGGGTCTTTTCCAACCTTAACAATTCTATGATTCTATGATTCTCTGGGTAGTACTCCAATAAAAAGCTAAAATCGACTCGTCTCCCTTTCACAGGATCCTGACGGAGTTTTGTATCACCACCATTTGCCGCTACTGCAATCTAACACATTTGTATCCCTGAGCATAGCCCTGCATACAGCCTGCTTAAGCCCCTGTTTTGAAATGGAGGAGAAGGAGAGAGGAAAAGGCAGTTGATTGGGGTATCCCGAACATTTAAAGAACAATTTTGTCCAACACAGAATATCCTGGCCAACTCCACTGGACAATTCCCCACTAACGCTGTCAATGCGCACAAGTATCCTGTGCAATACAGAGAGGCTGCCAAAGACTTGCTGCTTTTTTCTTCAGTATTTTCTACTCCCGTTGTAAAAAATTCAGTGCAACGGTTTTGCCAGGTTTGTAAATTTGAATGAGACCATCTGAGCTGAGTGGACTATTTTAAGAGGGTTCTTGCAAGTAATTACAAGGTAAAAACAAGAATACTTCACACCTACATTCTGACTGAAAACTACTCAGCCCTGCTGGCTCCAGGCTTTTAATTGTCAAAAGAGTTCAAGGTTTGGAAAGTTATTGGCATCAAGTAATACTGGATATTCCTAACTAGCATTGTGTCATTATTTGGCACAATTTTTGCTGGGATACCTCCCAAATCTGTGACATAATAAGAGGGTTCTCTACATTACACCATATAGTCAGATGCTCATGTTAGTGTAATACGTTACCATGTTTAATACCATTTGCTATTACTTACACTTAATCAACTCTGGAACCAGTTAAACCATATAGGAAAAGCAATTTAAGAGGCTTTCAACTGACAGTTTTCCACACACAACTTGACCTAAAATTACGACCTGAAGTTTCTAAGATGCAGTCTACATACACAATTGCCTCTAAACAAACATCCATAACTCTCCACAATCCTGTGGGAACTAAAAATTCATATGAGAACAGAAAAAAAAGCACAAATTAACTTCTGTAGAACTCTCTTAACTAGAAAAACTGTCAGAGTTTCCCCTTCTGGCCAGTCTTAATTTACTGCTTCAGCAATTTTATGCCCAACCTCCATGATTATTACAAGCTTTTGGCAACACAGAAATGGCTGAGGTCTCTAATATCAATCCCCCTTTTAGGTTCAAGTCCCAGTGCAGTATCTCTTGAAAGACTCACACTAAATTCAACACAGGTATCTTAGGGCGCGCGTTCCCATACATATGTTTTCAAAGTAAAATAACAATTACACCCTTTAACTCATCAAATTCAATGCAAAAAGGAAGTAAAATGATTAAGTATGCAAAGCTCCAAAATGCAGGTCGTGACTTGCAAAAGTCACTTTTGGACTTCTGGTTTCCTATCTCACAGGGCCTGAGCATCAGAAAATGCTGAATATTCACTGTGGGAAAATCAGGGCACCTTTGGGTGCCATCAGCTGGGTACCCAGCACCCCAAATCACTAGTCACTTTTGAAAAATCGCATTATTTCCTTTTCTGCCTCTCTATAGGAAAGGAATAGACATTTAAATAAATGACATAATCCTTATTACCATTCCATTCATTCATGCAGGTCACTATAATTTACTGCCAGGAAAAATAAACTTCTGCATAATATTCCTCAATGGAAGACATTCAAAAGGCTCAAAGGGGGAGAGGAGGTGAGAGGGCTTCTGGCAAATATTTGCTCAAGTGACGGCATCATCCATGAACACATTTGCTAGAAAAAATGGGTGAAGAAACTTACAGTCAACATGGAACATGCCAGACTGGGACCGGGGTGGCAACGAGGAGAGGGAGCAGGGGACAGAGAAAGGAAGGGGAAATTTTAACCAGTTTTGCTTCAGCAAGGAAAACTCCCAATATTGCAAAACTGGCTTTTTCTGCCCATGTAGCCTACTAAAAAACAGGTTTAAGCAAAAACAAAGTTGAGTCAATCTAGGCTCCCTAAAGGATTAAGAAAGAAAAAAATCAAAACCCAAGTAAAAGTCCAAAAATGCCACAACTCATCATCTCCTTACATTCTTCCTAGGCCAGGCTCTGTAAATCAAGCCTCTTCCCTGGCGAGCCCATGCGAGCAGCTCGCGCCCTCCGGCAAGGTGGTCAGCAGAGGACAGCGGCACGCAGAACACAATTTACTACCATCTCTGGCAGCCGCTGCTGCTGCACCCTCTGTAAACTTTGCTTAAACAAGTGTTCAAACAAAAATGGCTTTGCCAGTCGCTCGGTTCACCTCAACAATACCCATAGCTCACTCTGCCAAGGATGACAAAATATTGCCAAGGCTATAAAAATCCTCACTGCTTTCAGTGTTAACTACCTAAAAGCAAGTACAGGTGAGACCAGTGGTTCAAAAACTGGCTTTGAAGACTTAAACGTATTGGGGCTTGTGGTAAGGCTTCAGTCTGATGGCATCCCCATCACAAAATTATCTTTTCCTTCTCTGCTCCACAAAGGCATTTTCTCACTGGGATTTTCATGAGGAATATTTTCATTTCTTGCTGCTGAGAAGCTGGCACCTGTTTTCTTTTGGATTTGGGGGATCCCAGACAAAATAAGACCCTACTTTCAAAGAGCATCTAAAACAATGCGAGAGACGCATTTTTATTCATGTAAAAAACAATCAAGAAATAGGGAAATGAAAATTTTGTCACTGTTTTGGTCATATAAACCCAAACTCACAGTAAGATCCTCCACAGAAGATAAGTTGGGCTGTCAGTCACCAGCCAAAAATAGCTTACAATAATCAAATCCATTTTTGCTTTCAATACTGATCAAAAGTTTTATCCACAGAGCTTGTGACCCTCAGATCATCCCACAAGCCTGGAGAGAGCAAAGCCCATTCAAGGCATACTTCAGAAGCTGCAGCTCAGATCCCCAAAGGTACTACCAGTGGGTCCTATTGTAACAGCCAAACTGATTACTTTTGGACAGCAATGCCTTCAGAGTCAATAAAACTGCTCACACCCATCCAGGCTAATCAGCAAGAGTAGGGGTGAATGGAATTGGTTCCTGAGATTTCAAGCCCTAATTTATCTAAGCACTTAAATAAATATGTGTAAGCCTTATTAAAGTCAACAAGATTCTGGTATTATTAAGTTACTATCACTAAGCATGTGCTTAGTAGTCCTGCTGAATCACAGCTTTGCTACTCCCAAGAATTCAGACAGCTTTTTAGAATTTGTCCTCAGGTAAAACCATTTCTTCACAATTTTTGTCACCTATGTTTCAGGGACTCCTCATAGCCCATGCAACGGGCTACGGTTGGATCTCTGTTATACTGCTGTGAATGCAAAGTACCTTTCCTGAAGCTCCAGATCTGCACTAGCTTCACCAAAGTCATTATCTAGCTTTTCATTAAAAAAATCGTTTCAGCTATAATAACAGCAACCTAAAGGATCACTTGACAGTTTTCATAACTGCAGTTATTAAAATGTGTTAGTACAACTGTACAATTAATAATTAAATTGTAATGTTAATGATTAAAATTGCATCAGTATTTGTTATTTGTTCGGCACAATAAGCTTGTAGGTGTAACACAGCAACAAGAACTCACTTGCACATATGGATATTACACCTCTGCCAAGGCATGGGTAGATTAGTCCTACAGACACGAGTGAGACAGATGAATATATAAAGTTATGTAGCAAATGGTTATGTAGTGAGATCTTATCTTTAGACTACTGTGAAATCATCTTCAAAATTAATGCAAAATGTATCAGCTTAGTTCTAAATGTTTTAACAGAGAAACTCATTAATTAAAAACATCGTCTTACACGTGACAGAGTTTTACTTACCAACAACGTCGAGATGGTAGGTGTGATTGATGGATCCGTACTGGTTTTCCACTATGCACGTATAATTTCCTTTGTCAGACGGGACCACGCTCTCCATGATGAGACTCCAGTGCTGGTTGCGGACCTGGCGGGTTGTAACCAGAAAGGTTGGGAACTTCACTAGCATAGTTTCACCCTCTCCCCCTCCAAAAGAACTATTTTCTGAATAGTTAACCTTTTGCAATCCATGCTTAAAAGCCTCTTCTGTGCTCGTTTGACAGTTCTGGACACTGAAATACTTTATTTATTCCTGATCAGGTACAGCACGGCTGCAGCAGTGAAAGCTGTCACGCATTCTGCTATAAATTTACCTCACCTCTGATCTGAGCACTGCCTGCATGCTCAGTCCCTACCAGGCTTAGGAGGATGGCACCAATTAGCAGCAGTTTTGTTACCAGGCTTTACCTCTCAATCCGCTCTAAAGCAAATTCACACCCTCAGGATATTTCCCATCTGTCTCCAAACAATCATCTGATAATATTAACTACCCACCAGCAATATGGGATGGATGTGATCCCCTAACATCTAAGGCTCTAATAGCTCAATTAGCCTGCATTTTGGAGAAAGTACAAAAGGGCAATGTTTGGGATCCTTCCCACAGACACGTAGAGTGGCCACATCTCTTACTGCTCTGGTGTACCACAAGAAAGAAATGAAGATGCTGCCTCATGATAAATGCCTGAAGAAAATCCTCATTGAAACAGAGCATAAGGATATACATTTATTTCATACAATGCTTCTCGGACAGAATGTATTAAAGGTGCTGATTCTGTTCCCAATTGAACTCAAAAGGAGCGTTGGCATTGATCTTGCAGAAAATAGGATCCAGCCCAATACTGGAAGGATATAGAGTCATCCGGTACACATATATATTTCCTGCATAATAAGTTGGCTCCCAAAATGACCTTTTGCTGGCTATCCACTAATCCCTTGTTTTAGCATTACATTTTTGACAAAGCGCTCAAAGATCCTAACATTATGTAGCTGTAATGTACAACTTTTAAACTGCAAAGTACGTATTTTAACAAATGGAATAAAAATACAATCTGGTACAGTCATTTTAATCAGCCAAATGGAAAGTAGTAATTCAGTGCAGTACACCAGAAAAATTTATGGACCATTCAGTGACACTTCCAGTAACTATACATTCTTAAAAGATCATTACATCTATAGGTCTGAAATCCTGCTTCGTGCCTGACTATTGCGTAGGTCCTTATCCAGCAGGAAAAGGCTACGCAGAGCTGCGTCCCCGGTGCCAAGAGCTTAGCTCTCACACTTGCTGGAGGTAAAAATGCCTTCAGTTCAAAGCCTGGAAGAAAAGAGTCTTCTCTGTAAGAGGCTCCCGGCTTTCCTAGTCCCCCCAGCTAGTAATTAGCTCATTATCTAGTTATTACTATTACTGTCCAGTTATGGGCCAATATTAGCTAACGACTGGCCATGAGGGCTTTGAAACACAAACAAAATGTAGACAAGACTTCAGCAGCAGGTGAAGGGCATGGATGCTAACCAAATGTCGCAGAAATGTGTGACAACATGACCCCAAATTCTCCAGCCCAAACTCATAGCTCCTCTCCCCAGCCGCTTGTCTTGACAGTAAAATCAATATATGGTTTTGATGTATTTTTCACACTATGAAAAGCTAAGAAATAAGTTCATAAAGCTAGAAAGAGTTTATCAGGGTTATTTTATTGTCTTGTTATTCTGCTAAGCAACCTTGAAAATCAAAGTTTGGGTCAGGAAGAACTACAGTCATAAAACACTGGTAAATAACGAATACAACAGCTACATATTTTGAATATTTTACTTCTTTATGAGCTAATTTGGGAGAGACTTGGTCAAAGTGACCTGAACTTTTTGCCATTACAAGTTACATTACACTTCTCAGAATCAGAGCAAGTGCTTTTAACCTACTTGACTGCAAAACAGGAAGAACAGATCATGGTTCCACGGAAGTTAAAGCAAAATAAAAATTGGTAACAAGCTGTAAGTAATTAATCTGATAGGAAAACACAAGAGATTGTTTAGCATTCAATAAGAAAACATAACTCACTTACAGCCACAAGTGGATATAGTGGATGGCAATATTAAAAAATATTTGTGCAATTTCCCTTCTTGTAACTCCAGTGAGAAGAGATAGTATCTTTATAATAAAACAATAGCTTAAGCCTCCTCAGTTTAAGCTAAACAACTGATGTAGAGGCCCAAAGCATTTATGACACATTGTCACACAACTGGATTTATGTCATGAATCTGGATTCAACTAGATTCAGCTTGTTGGCTTATTGCTTTCTGGTTACAAGTGCAGCATTGCAAAGCCCAGAAGAACTCCCCTTTGCTGAGGATGATGGCATCTTCTCCCGCTGAAGACTCCCAAATTGAACCTTTCATTCTCAGACACGCAACGGTCCTGCCACATCCCTGCAACCAAGCAGCTTGCAAGACCCTGATTGTACAGGCTTTGTTAATGTGGTCTTTTTAAGTAAGGTGCTGTCAGTCCCTAGTCCCAGTAAAGACTGTCTTTGGGCAGCAAAACTGGTGCCATTACTGACAATCAATGCCAAAATCACACCAGTCTATGTAAAAGCTAGTTTCAAAAGAGGTTCAAAGCAGTGCTTCCACAGTACACAAGTCTTACACTAGCCTTCTGCTTATGGATGAACTACAACAGTGATATTTATTTTTTGGGGGGGACGGGGGGGGGACACACGACAACACGACACCAAAACCAAACCAAACAAAAAACCCCCACCTCTGTGACCGAAGTTACAAATAGATGGTCTCTTTGGTAATGCAGGCTAAAGCCGTTAGCTCCCTCCTGGCTGCTCACCAGGGCCCTTCTAACTGAAGACACCAGTGCTACAGCTCTCCAAATATTCCCTACAGAAGTTTCCCTGAGTAATACCAACTGGGTCCATTTAAGCTGTTTAAATAGATGACGAGCTCGTCTGGCAGACAGAACATATTAGGGAGCTTGTGTGAACTAATCCACTAGGAAAAAACACAAGGGCAGCAACAAGCCGCTGAAAGTGGGAGCATCCTCACCAGGCATACGGGGTCCAGCAAAGGACAAGTGTCCACAGCCAGAGATTTATCAGTTGTAGGAGTTATCAGCTCTCCAACCTGACTAGCTCCTTGCCAGCTATTATCCTGTTATTTCTACTATTTTGTTCCCTGAAGCCCTCATACTGAGTTCTTCCACACAGTCCCACCCACTCCACCACCTGGTCTTCAGGGTACCCCTTCCAATTTGTCATTCCCTTTCTTGATACAGGGAAATTCAGGCAACAACCGCATTCCAAGTAGCCCGAATCACAGCTTGACCCTTCAGATACTTTGTAAACGCAGTTTAATAAGTGCTTTTGCTCTCTTTTTTTTAATTGCTTTGCAATACCTATTTTCTTGTTTTATCTGTGCTTCATACCCAAAAATGAAACTTGATTGAGACAATAAATATAATCTCAAAATATTTTTTTTCCTGACCAGGTATGGACACTGTTAGCAAATTACTGAGGTGCTTATTTTGGGCCATCTTCTCCATCAAATTTTTAACCAATTCTTCCAAAGAGTCTCTCCAAACAATTCAATTTTGAACTAAAGTATCAATATCAAATGCATACAGCTGTACCCTTAAGATATAGCTTAGAGGTAAGAAACCTAAACTGGAATCAAAATGCCACAAAATATTGGTCAGAAATCTAGGAAAGGGCAAGTAATGTTTCACAGAAACGTTTTGCTTTTGGAGTATCATATAAAAAACTGTGGACAGTTCTGTTTAACTTTAAAATACGTGTCTTCAATGAACAGATACACCATGAAAGGTTGTCACTTAGCAAAAAAATGGTAAAAAGGGGTCAATTTTAAATGAATTTCAAAAGAAAGAAGGATTAGAAACCAAAATATGATTCCCCACAAAATCAGCACAGTTCAGAAATATACTGGCACTGCTCAGGCAGAGAGAACAAGCGCAGAACATCCATACAAAAGCCATAGGCTTTTACAGTTCCTATAGAGTCAGAACTCTTTCTTTACTTTATTTACCTGGCTGAATTTAAATGTGTCTTATGACGACTGTAGTGATGAAGCTTATCAAAATGCATATGTGAAAACACGCACCTGTTAAACAGTAACAACTGATAGAAATACATTTGCTTTCTGGGTGGTGTACAGAAAAGTAAAGGCTCCTGTGGTCTCTCATAGAGGATTTATATTATTCGCTCCAAGACATTATAAAATGCCTTTAAATGCACAAGCAAGAGCTATCATCACTTTAAAGACAGATTAAAAAAAGACTAAAAAGGGTTTAGACATTCAATAACTGATCCTTTTCTCCTTGCTGTAGGAACTTTGGGTATACCCTGACAAATCATAAAAGGTTCAATTTTGAAATTCACCACCCAGAATTAGTCATGGTGGAGGAATTTCGCTCTGGAAGCTATCTTGGCCAGCACATACACCCTTCTGCTAGCTTGCCTGAGTGCAAATTGACTCAAGACATTCCCCAGTCAGCGGGACAAAGTGCTACAGGCCACTATCTGATTGCGATAAAGAGAAGAGATATCATAGCTCAAGGCAGCAGGAGAGAGGTGGCTGGAGAATTACTGGAAAGCTTCACATTTTCCTTTCCTTTACTTTGTTCTTAAAGTCTTCAAGGGATGATTGCCTCTTCCGAAAGGGACGGATGGTGTTACATCAACTGGTGATGGCAGATACGGCCAAGTTAGGTTCCAGCTATTCTAGTCGCTCAAAGTATTATGAAGATCTCCAGCAGAAATGCTTTACGTATAGCAATGCCCAGATTCAAGACAAACTAGCGTAAAATAATTATCATGAGTTGCTGTAATACCTGGCTGAACACAGACCAACATGGAAAGCCTCAGTTCTTTCCAAGGATTCCTTCATTACAAATTTGTTGGTATAGAGGTGTCAAGAAAATACAATTTTCTCTTTATTTCAGAAAAATTTTGACCTAAGCCTGCAGTGACCTCATCCTGCCCCTCTAACAAGAAGAAGGCACAGCTTCCAGAAGCTCTGGGGGCTTCATTCTTCAACAACCATTCACTGAAAGCAAGCTTCCATCTTAAAAAGATGGTTATTCAAAACACCAACAGAATCTGGAATATACATAGATTTGGGAAGCAGAACGAAAATGATAAGTAAATGCTACCAGATTGTTTAAAATTTGATGTCTGAGCAACAAGAAAGTCTAAAATCCACAGCTGTGTCCCCTCTTTTTTACCTTTAGACTAAAGAGATGTAAAAAGTTATGGTTTAGAATTATAGGTATATACTTCACTTATCCAGCTGGCTTTAGAAACAGGCATCTGTGGTTTCTTCCCAGAGTACATACATACCTAGGAAATTGTATACGTTTAATACACATGAGCAAAAATTTAATTTGTGCCACTTAATGGGCACAAGCCTACATGAGCTCACCCAGATCCCTAACACAGGCTAGCAGTGGCAGCCCCACGTGGGCTGATTTACCCCGCCAAAGATCACCCTCTCAAACCAGAGATCAGGTATCTCCAGCCTGCCTTGCAAGACACACATTTTTCTTCATGGTTTTCAAGAGTGGTATCTGCATTTCCCCTTCATGAGATGTAAAGTATTCAAATAATGTCTCAGTACTGAAACAGTTACTATTATTTTCCAAGACAGGATTAGTTTGTTGGGTTTTTTTTTAATTGGCTTTTTTTTGCTTTTAAATAAGCACTGAGAAAGGTGAAAATCACTGAATTGTAGCCAATTCATTAACACTCTATAGAGTTATGAAAGGCAGAAGGTGTTGCCAGGTGTACACTCATAAGCAACAGTAATTTATGGTGTAAGCAAACATAGATGGAAAAATCTACTTAGATAATTAGTGTTCATGCAGAGAGACTTCTGGGCTTCGCTCTCTGCTAACACAAATGTTGGAAAAATTGACACTTTCTACAGTAAATCTAGCTAGAGAGGAAAGGAGGCTATGGCTTGTCCTCCTCTGCACTGGAAAACATATTTTTTTGTACCAAGCAGGATCTGAGTCAACAGCACACGAAGCCATGTACACCCTGGCTCCATCACAGCACTGCAAAACACTGCACCCCAAAAATACTGCAATTGCTGGGGTAAGGCAGTGGCATGGTACCGGGGGAGGCAGTCCCCAGGACTCGGTCTTGAGCTTACTTCATTGTCTGGAAAAGTCAGTTAACTTCTATCTTAATTACCATTACAAATTGCCCTGAGCTCCTCAGCAGAAGTTCTAGGCTGGGGCTTACAATCGTGACACAAGGTGAGTAACTCAGAAACTTCTCATCTTTGGAGAGAAGTGGCCGAGGTGTCGGGTAGGTGAGGAAGCCACCGATAGACGGTCTGCAGAAGAGGCTGTGGTAACTCAGAAATGCGGGGCAGGATGGCAAGGGTAGTGCTTGAACAGCAATTTGCTGCCAATGTCACACACTCCCACCCCCATAAGGCGCGGGATAAGATGACCAAATCCTGACTTCTGACCTGACCTAGGCAGATACCAGGAGGTTAAAGGTCCGTGCACTAACCCACAGAGCTAGCTGGCCTCCCTAAAAACTCTCTCTTAATCAGTAACCACCAATTTAGAATGAAACATCTAATCTGAAGCTGTTTAAAATTCAAACAAACCCTTGTAAGTAATTGCTGTTACTTTCCCTCAAATTCTGCTTCCCATTTCAGTTTCACAGACCATAAACTCTATAGAAAATAATAACTTTTGACTTCCAACCCTTCCTTTATTAAACTGCCTACAATCACCAGAGTAGATGGTCATGTTTTCAACAATACAGCTGAAAACCAATAGAGCAAAATAGTCTTACTCTGCTTTGCAAAGTCAGTCTTCAGTTTTCCAAGTAAGTCTCTATAAATAATCCTTAGCTGCACTGCTATGCTACAAACTTGAATTTGAGAAAAATAAAATATAGAATTAGCACTCAGTGACCGCCAAAGAAACCATCCACCCTTCCCCAGAAGAAAACAATTACTTTTTTTTTTTTCTACATTTGATCCAAGGCCATTAAAAGATTTTCTGTTGACTTCAGTAAGTTTGTTGGGTTTTGTGTGGTTTGTTTTTTTTTTTCCCCCCCAGCCTTGCTGTAAATCATTGCAAAATCACATCATGAGAATGTACCTTATATCCGCCAATACGATGCTCTTGTTTAAACTCTTTCCCATTTTTCAGCCATCGCATGGTCGGTGTTGGGTTTCCCATCGCCGGACAACGAAACTTGACGGTGTTCGCTGCTGGCACCGCGTGTAGCCTTTTCTCCATTTTGTCCGTATGTGTCCAATAGGGTGCCCCTGTTTCAAAGAGGAACATCCAGAAATATCAGTACTGGGCAACTGAGCTCCCTTTCCAGCCCCTTCCACAGACAAAGTGCTGCACGTATTCGTTTTAGCAGAGAGAGTGTGGTTTAGAAAGAGTACACGACTGGAAATCATATGCCACAAGTGTTGACCAGAGTTTCACAAACGGCTCAGTCTGCAGTCTTAAGTATGTCATTTATGACAAAATTCCAATAATTAACCACAGATATCCTTTGTTTTGTGTATGTCAAGTAGGACAGAGGGATCGAGTTTCCAGCAGACTCAAATGATCAGACGCTTTCGACCTCGAGTTACTGTGAGCGCTCAGCAAACTTTGAATTCTTGGACCCTGGCTCTGAAGCCAGACAGACCAAGTCAGAAGACCTGTTAGGAGCCTCAGCCTTAACTTTTCCCCATCTGTTAAAAGGAGGAAAAACATACCTACCCACCTGGCAGCACGCTAAAACTTACAGTGTACCATGGCAATGTGAGCTGTGCTGTTACTGTCATAGAAAGCACTAAAATACATTTACAAATGGAGGACCAGCAAAACTCAGCAATAGCGTGGATCATTTTGCAGGGACTTCCCACTCTTACGAGCCTGTTGAAGCCCAAATGTTCACCGATGCCCAACACCACGGCACAAAACAAGAGTGTCTCTCTGAGCTCGTATTTACTGGAGTGATCATTTTTACCAGCTCCTGGCAAGGCTCTCCTGGCTCTCGCTCACCCCTTCCCATGCCCTGGCCCAGCCTGCACCCACACGAGGACCATGAGGAGCACGTGGAAAACCCCTCTCTTGTCCAGGTTATCAATCACTTGTCACATACCAGTACGGCAAACACAGCAGAACAAAACACGCCACTACCCATCTGTTTTTACCCTCCAAGAAGTAAATTTGGATAAACAGATCCATATACAAGGTTATCCCATGCTCTGGATCCCATGTACCACTTTGGCTACGTTGCACAGCATCTTCATGGCATCACTTCAGTTGTCTCACCATAACAGTTTTTAAAAAGTTAAAGATTCAAGATCTATTTAATAGTAGGAAACATTAATTTCTTTTACAATGCAGTTTTCCTGAAGCAAATCAGATTAGTGTGGAATTTTTAAGACTAAAGGGGTCCAGAAAAATAACTCTATTTCTCTCAGCCCTGTTTCATTTCCTTCATTAGCAGCCTAACGCTCCACTATAAATAAACTCTTCCGTTCCTCAAATATTTATAGCAGTTCTTACAATCGGTGCAAACTCAGAAATCCTGCCACCCCCCTCTCTAAATAAAAATACAGCTGGATAGAAAATACAGGAATAAATCCTTTAACAACGTCTCTCTCAGTATAAAGAAAACATTCCAAAAGCAAGTCTTATAATGATGCTAAGAACGATAAGTGATTATTTTTTTTGCCCGAAGTGGCAATTAGTGTTAAAATTAATGAAGTAGAAAAGCAAAGCGAATTTGTGCATGTAATCAAAATAGAAAATCAGGTAACTATTGAAAATTTAACTGCAACACTAAGAAATTGTTACACGGCCTAAAGTGAATTAGGGATGCAAGGAAAATCACTGTTAACGTTATTTGCTAAAACCAGGATCACATTAAAATCACAGAAGACTTTAAACAAAGCCAGCCAAAGGAATTAACTACTACATGCAAACACCAAATTACATTACAAGTATACCAGGCAAAGGCGGAATTACATGTTGGTACTGATATATTAAAAGGATATTTTCTCTGGATCACTAAACATTTTCCACAAGGCAACATAAGGTGACCAATATTGGGCCCTACCCACAATTCCCCCAAAGTCAAAGTCAACTGTGGCAGGTCAAAGCCAATCAACCATCCGAACCAGTTATAGTGGTATCTCAGACAGAGCAGAGTGCCTAGATTTGACCCCAAACTGGCAACACCACCCCAGCAGCTTTGCAGCCAGCATGGTCACTTCTCATCACGTCCATCACACCCACCTTCTCACACCTATAGAGCATAAAAAGCTTGGAAGCGTCCGCTGGCAAGCACAACCTCTGAACCACAGGCTCCACAGCTCGCCCATGCAAGCATAGGCTGGATGGGCCAAGCTCCAGAGAAGCTCCCATCAGAATGCAGCCCAGGACAAGGGCATCTGACTTGGTCAGGATCTGTTCCCACCACCAGTTCATAGAATCATAGAATCATAGAATTGTTAAGGTTGGAAAAGACCCTTAGGATCATCAGGTCCAACCATTAACCTACCACTGCCAAGTCCACCACTAAACCATGTCCTCAAGCACCACATCTACATGGCTTTTAAATACCTCCAGGGATGGGGACTCAACCACTTCCCTGGGCAGCCTGTGCCAGGGCCTGACCACTCTTTCAGTGAAGAAGTTTTTCCTAATATCCAACCTAAACTTTCCCTGGCGCAGCTTGAGGCCATTTCCTCTCGTCCTATCGCTTGTTACTGGGGTGAAGAGACCGACCCCCACCTCTCTACAACCTCCTTTCAGGTAATTGTAGAGGGCAATAAGGTCTCCCCTCAGCCTCCTCTTCTCCAAACTAAACAACCCCATCTCCCTCAGCCACTCCTCATAAGACTTGTTCTCTAGACCCTTCACCAACCTCGTTGCCCTTCTCTGGACACGCTCCAGCACCTCGATGTCCTTCTTGAAGTGAGGGACCCAAAACTGAACACAGGACTCGAGGTGCGGCCTCACCAGTGCCGAATACAGGGGCACTGTCACCTCCCTGGTCCTGCTGGCCACACCATTCCTGATACAAGCCAGGATGCCATTGGCCCTCTTGGCCACCTGGGCACACTGCTGGCTCACGTTTAGGCGGCTGTCAACCATCACCCCCAGGTCCTTTTCAGCCAGGCTGCTTTCCAGCCACTCCTCCCCAAGCCGGTAGCGTTGCCTGGGGTAGTTATGACCGAAGTTCCCCAAACAAGGCTGCTTCATGCGGCCAGGTTTCTACTCAGCTACCAGCCTGTACTGCATTACAGGGCAGTTCATCCTCTGGTTTTCTTGCGTAACCCCCCCCTTTCCATCAACCTTCATCCTTTAAAAAACTCTGCCCCTGGAAGCGAAGTGCTCCAATAAGACTCATACACAACAAATGAACAGGGAGGAAAAACTTTGCTCTATGGAAGAGGTGGGAGCAGAGAAGAAGCTGGGAGGATGCAGGCAGGAATGAAGAGAAGCGGCTCAATTCTGTGCCACGGAGAGAGGGGGAAAGGAAACTCTCTGGGCTGGGAGAAAGGACTCTGCTTGGAAAGCTTCCCCTCGCCCAACCCTCACATCAGCATAACCTGCAATGCTCCTGAATTGCAGGGGAGCTTGGAGAAAAACATGCGGACATCACATGTCGACAACGCCGTCTGAAAACGCTTCAGGACATCCTACCACTTTTCACTAGGTAGTAGCAACGTATATTGGCAGCTCCTCAGTATGTTTAAGGGAAAAGAGAAAAAGGCAGCAACATCCGCAAACCATAACGCTCGTCCTCATTTTGCGCTTTCATACAGCGACTGATCCAATTAACACACAGCATTTCTCTTTATAGATTAAATTATCATAACCTAAAAGCACCTTTTACTACTTCTGTGTGTCTTGAGAGGAAAAACATCCAGATTCACTAAAACCAATAATGAAGATAGTTAACGAGTATATACCACCGAGTGCCGAGTCCTCTTACAGACCGCGTCCGTCGCATCCCATCCTTGCTAACAGGACAGGTGGAAGTAGGTAGCACCGCTGCTAAAAGTTCACAGTAACAACAGGAGAGACTCTGGCGCGGAGCGGTAACGAGCAGCAGGGGAACGGGTGGGAATTCCTGATTGCTTTTAGAGCTCTCATTAGCGAAGAAAATATCCTGCTGACCCACACTGCACTCCGCTGCAAATACATTACATCTAATCAGGCAAATCTCCTGCATCTGAAATTGAAATTAGGCAGCCCAGGGGACCACTTCACTTCAGGACTCCTTGATTTTTATTTGGACTTATCTAATACAAAGAAATACAAAAGCAGTCAACTCCAAGCCTGCCTGACAAGCACCTTGAGCAGGCAATAGTGCGCCTGAAATGACCACATCGAACCCCCCCAAGGTTTTCAGTACTATTGTGTTTGACCTTTAATTAAAAAACACTTCCAGGCAACATCCAATTTTTGCTGCTCCCTTGAGTGCATTTCCACTCTACAGGATTTGATAATTTGAACCTTGTTTCATCCTTTCTGAAATTCTTCAAGGCATGAAAAGAACAGCATGTGGATTACATTTAGATACTTTTTGTTCTTGGTGCCAATTTACCATTGCTTGGCCCAGAAGAAATTGTTTAAAGGGTGATAAGGAAAAAAAGCCATAAAGCTTCCAGTCGCCTGACTTGAATTCAAGTCGGAATAGCAGCATCTTCAGGGCTACCCAGGCGTCTCCAGAATAAATTACTGTTGGTGGACCTCAGTGCAACCATCACAACAGCTCCTGCCTTGCCAGCACCAAGCCAGGATTATAGATATCCCTTACATTAGGGCTGCCTCTCAAAATCATGATGAGGACGAGGCAACAAGTACCAACAATGTATATTCCGCTGCTTCCAGTAGGAACTGATGATGATCAGCCCTTAGCTTTGGAAAAGGAAGTCCCAGGTCAAGGTCCTGGAGAAAAAGCCTTGGAGGTGGCCCTCCAGAACCAAGCTGAGGCACCTCTTTAGGGCAATAAAGGGAAAAACCGAGTTGCCAACAAAGCCATTTTGTGGAGAGAGAGGACTATTTTGCAGTGGAACCAATCCTGCACCTTCCACGAGCACTAATCCCTTCAACAAAAGCTGGAAGTAATAAAAAGCTATTCAGGATGCAGTCTGGAACAAATCTA
Organism: Theristicus caerulescens; assembly: GCA_020745775.1. Classification (NCBI taxonomy): domain Eukaryota; kingdom Metazoa; phylum Chordata; class Aves; order Pelecaniformes; family Threskiornithidae; genus Theristicus; species Theristicus caerulescens. Next base: position 122,424,359 of record CM036560.1, read on the forward strand.
CCACAGCGTTTTTTTCAGACAGTTAAAAGATCTGTCAAGCTAGAAGGACACCAAACGCAGAGTGAAATCTGCTCTGCATGCCTTTTACTTAAAAATACACACAGGGCAAATGGTCAAACGCAGGGGTGTACACACAAGTGCCCTCCTCTCTCAAGAGCGAGTTGCTCCTCACAGCTACCAAGCCACTTAAAGCCCCCGTTGACTTCAAGAGCTGTTGTATTTTCTGGGCAGCCTTGAAAATGAGGCTAGATTTCCTCCACCGTCTCGCTGCCTGCGCTGGAAAACTTTGGCCTCTGAAAATATATTTGTAACAGAGGCAAAGAAAATAAAAAAGCTTAAAAGAATACTTACCATCGTAAATAAAAGAGCTCTAAAAGGTTTGCTTTACTTTTAAATATGCAGGAATGAGAATGCCAAGGTTCAGTTTCCTGTGGAAGGCACTACAGCCATTTCCTGCCTCATCACATCATAATTAACATGCCAGGACAGCTGGACTTTATCAGAATTGTTTCATCAAAAAGCAACAACCTTTGAAGACTATGGCCTTTTGTTTCCATCAGTAAAGGCATAACTGGGCCAATTTCCATTGCTTATCCTTAATGATCACAGCTGTAATTTGTATGTAAATTATCAGTTAAATTGTTTTAGATCTGCAAAGCTCAAACCATGATTCAGGAAACACTTAAAGACTTCTTTCTCTGAAAGAGCAGCAACCAGGGACGCTTGTGAGGTCCTGGACTTCCCTAGGCTCTGCCTAACATAGGCAGGAGAAGGTGGCAAAGGGGATTCGACCATTACGCACCGCTGCCTGCCACATGGCATGCTCAGGGAGGACTTAGGCTCCTCCTCAACTCCTCGTTCACTTTTCAATGTCTTGCAACAGTTTCTTAAATTAGATGTGGCCTTTTGGACACAATATAAAATCTAGAAGGGGAATGGCAAGTGATACTGATGGGAAGGCTTAGAAGACACTGCATATGCAAGCTTCAGTGGCTTACAAAAGCACCACACCAAGTCCCACCCCTAACTTTCACACAGCTCTGATCTTGCCAAATCACAACCCTCTTTCAGCAACGTTGTATTAATCCAACTGAGTGACTATGATGCAACTTTTCATTGAAAACAGAGCGCTCGCAGCCATGCGGTGCCACGATCATTCTTCTGGTTCCAGCTCCTTCCGTCGGGCGCTCAGGCATGGGGAGGAAGGCTGCGCTGCTCCCAGAGTCCAAATGCAGCTTGCAAGAAGCCCCAACAGTTTGTGGGCACCTCGTAAAGAGCAATCTCATGAGGACTTGTTTGTGCAATGCTCTGCTGAGGAGCAATCTGTCTTCTTGCCGTTTCCTCCCTTCTACACTGCAAGTTTGTGCTCTCCCCGCCATCCGCGATGTTAAAACGTTCACGCTCTAGAGGCATCTTTCATTTAGAGCAGGGAAAGTGTGACTGACCCCTGCTAAAGTACACACCCCATCCCTGGCAGACGGAAATTGTCAATGGCCTTTCACCAGCTCCTGAATCAAGATTGATTAACAGTAGCTTAAAATGATAGCTCATGTTACAAGGACATCGCTAGTGTTACAGAAGACACCACTGGGTAGCTCTCCCTGTTGCGTGCAAGGGCAGCAATCGTTACCATGTTGTTACGGAGCACTGTTGCCTTGAGATCAGGTCCTTTTCTTTTTTCTCGCTATACGCACTTCCAAAATCCATTTGCGCTCACAGTGAATCTCCAAAGTCATCAGCACGGATTAGAAGCACAACTGCCTTCGCTAACACACCGAAAACATTGCAAGCCCTTTTCTGACCAACACCAATAAACTCCAAAGCGATAACAGACATAGGGATGTTTCCTAAAAGGAATTTCTACCCACGAGTCCTTTGCAGGGGAATGCTAATGTTGCCTGGGTTTGCGGGTTTTGCCTAGACAACTTCTTTTAAAAGCAGTGTCCCTTTTCCAAACTCGCCAATTATCTTTGCCACCACATTCCCTTGTCAGAGCAGCCTCCAGCTGCTTAATCTCAGCCACTTCAAGCTGCACCTGTGAATCAGAGCGGGTTAATCACACTAACAGATGGCAGGGGACAAACAGGCAGCTAAGAACTTATATCATTTTAAATAGCATCTAATGTTTCACAGCTTCAGACCAGGGGCAGCCGTATACAACAGTAACTAACTAGGAGAGCTGAAATCAGGCTCATGCTTTATCATCTGAACAAGTGTTTCAAGCATACAGTTTAGCTGCCAATTACTAATCAGGCTGAGGAGCAAATACACTACCTGGCTACTGCGTTCGGTAACTAGCTGACATCTCCCGTGAAGGATTTCTGCGTTCTGTGTGTTATTGACTTTACAAAGCACACGCGATACCAAACCACCAGTCACCGCGGGGATTTTGCAACAGTGCATAGGGGCATAAGGAACCAATATGAATTTTACATATTTTTTTTCTTAGTGACTGCTCTATTTAGAGCCTATTAATAGCTTTCCAAACTCTCTAAAGGGACTGAAGTTTAACATTCAGATAGGTTTAAGACTCTTTTAGCCCATTTTCATCATGCATAAGTAACACAAAATGTGGTTTTACTGCTGGATTGCTTTCTTTGCGACAAACCTTGAGGTCCTTTGCAGACAAAAGAACCTCATTGTCTCCAAATTCATTCTCCCCGGGGAGATTTCTGCCGAGATTAAGGATTGCAGGATTTGCCTCATTACAACTTAATTTTATTTCTAAAGTTTCCATACCAGCTTTTAACAAAGTGAGCTGGATCTTTGTTTCTTCTGTAAAATTTCAGCTCAGGTTCAGGAAAAGTTAGTTCATCTGTGAGAGTCTAAACCAGACAAAGAGTGAACTTCAATTCAGGAAGAAAGGAAACTGCAGAAAAGCTAGCAAGAAGGGAGAAAGAAAGTACAGACGAGTAAAGCGTGTTTAGAAGAATATTAGTTTATTTTTCTTTTTCTTTTCCAAGTTACGAACTATGTGAAACAGAAAACAGAGAAGGACAAAGATACCACTATTTGACAGCCCATGCAGTTAACAATCAAGAAGCTCTGAAGGCAGGAGTGCAAAGACGGGACATTATTTTCCACGTGGATCTTGCTAGTGACGTCTGGCAGCTCGCTGGTACTTACTCATCTGGTTGCTGTCATTCACAAAGTCCTCGGACCCATCATTGTCGTCTTCATCATCCCCAGAGGAAAGAGCATCTGCACATTAAAAATAATCAAGTCTTTAAACCAGCCTATTTTTACCAACAAATAAACCAATATGCTACATCTTAGATTATCTATCAAGGAGAACAGATGTTATGTTAGTTGTGCAGAAGCTATAGAAGAAGAAAATCCAGCCACAAAATGTGCGTTACTCTTACAAAATTCTAACAAAACCAATTAATAATCCTGAAATGCTACAAAGTTTCCAAAGGGAGCTTGCTAACTCCAAAAATCTCTTTCCACTTACAATTTTATTTTTCTTAAAGACATTCAGTTGAACAGAACTGATTGTCTCCAGAATGATTTATCTCTAAACTTAAAGGATGTAGGACACCCCTTTTCCTCTTCTGATGCAGGGGGAAAAAATTTGTGTTCATTTTACTGGCTTTATCACCATCACAGCGACTCTGTATAATTTAATCCTGTCATAGTGGCATAAAACAGAGGGCTGTTCAGCAGCTGTTAATCACTATGGATCCCATGAAGTAAAAGGAATATATACAACTGAGTCCATTTCAGGGTCAGGACACGGGGGAAAATATCTGAAACAACTACAGAACTCAGCTCAACTCACTGTGCCCGAGTGGGCTGTTTCACATTATATCATAATGTGTCTTTATATCACATTTTACAGCTTCTACATGCAAAAACCTGTATTTAACTCACTCACCTGTAACATTTACAATGAAGTACAGAGTATCACTGTCTAGGGTCCTAACAGCAGTGCAAGCATAGAGGCCCGAATCTCTGGGTGTAGCATCCTTAATTTGTAAGTACTCCCCAATAATCACTGTCCTATTGTCGGGCCCCAAAGGGACCCCATCCTTAGTCCAACTGATCACGACGACGTCTTTCAACTGACAGCGCAACTCAAGCGGTTCTCCTGGAAGTGCTGAATATACATCTGGCTGAGAGATTTGGTATTTGGTTGGCGGCTCTGCGAAGGTGGAAGGAAAGGAGGAAAAAAGAAGAAAGAGAAGGGAAAGGAGAGAATTTCCAACAAAAGTCAGTGAAGGCCCTTTTCATCCACAGAAATCAAGTTATGTTAAATAAAAAAGTTTCATCCAGATTAGCCCAGCAATCTGTCTTGTAAAACTGAACCACATGCAGGTATGGGATAGGCTTTATTGTCAAGAAGTTAAACACAAACAAAGCTCATTCCCTTTTGATCGGTCTCTCGGCATGTGCCTCGTCCTGAGTGCCATGCAAAGGCACAAGCCTTCTCGCTGGTCACAGCGGGCCGACTCTGGGCAGGCGAGTGCTGCTGAACCTGGGGGCTTCAAAGAGTTTGGAGGAGGCAGGAAGAGTTCAGAAAGCAAATTCAGCTTTATATCTTTGCATGTGGGTCTATGATTCAAATGAATATTTATCTTTCCCCTTCTGATTTTATAAGTTGCTTTTTTTTTAAACCTGAAAAGAGCTGTGTTGGAAGAAAAGGATGGCCAAAAAACCCCTCACTAACTAAGCTAATAAACCTGAGTTCCTATACAGAGCATATACAATGTCCTTTATTCTTCTCCCTGGACCTTTCCCAAAGTCTCCACATTTGCCTTTTACACTGCCAACTCTGCTCCCAGTGACAGTAACTTTTTCCTTTAATTTTTTTTTTTTTTGCTTCATTTCTTATTTCACAGCCTCTCCTGAGCAGAATACAGCAGAAACCCGGGAACACAAGCAAAGCTTTCAAAGTCACAGTGTACACGGAAGTTCAAAACGAAATGGCTCATCCATCAGTTCCCTTTTGTAACCAAATAACGAGAATGTCAAACCACAGCCTTTTTTCAAAAAAACATCCTTGGAAAACTACATCTGCCTATAGTTACTAGAGCTTCATCACCCACTTCCAAGGCCGGGTCTCAGCAGGGGTAAGGGAACCACCGGCACCCAGGACGGTCTCCACAGGGGCAGCGGGATGGCTGGGCACAGGGTGGAGGGACTCCCCACGCCACACCTACGACACCCTGAGCTGTGCCCAGGATAGGGACTGCTTTTGTAACCGCTTTCTCCCCACAACCACAGTATCCCTCTCCCACCAGCCTCCCGGCCTCGTCAAGGCTGGCATGAAAAGTAAATAAGGGAAAGCAGCATGAAGGCATCCTCTGTTTGCTCAGGAGGAGGGTCACATCGCACAGACAGCTGCTCCCCGGCACACATCCTTCCCCGCGCAGGCACCAACTGTGCACCACTGTGTGCGTATATAAATAACACACACACCTCTGTTTGTTTGTTTGGGAGTCCAAGGAAATATCAAAATAGGTGACTCCTCGGTGTCCACCCTTGCTTCTAAGAATACCAAAACCCTGAAACCCATGTTCCTCGTCCTCGGGACACGGTGTTGTCATTTCTTGTATCACACCTTCAACAGAGAAGTCTGAAACAAGCATCACATCTGAGCTAACCCGTGGACGGGAGCTTGGGGATGCTGAAGCTCTGTCAGTAGTTTAGTTTTAGGTAGTCCTGCGAGAAGCAGAGAGCTGGACTCGATGATCCTTATGGGTCCCTTCCAACTCAAGATATTCTACGACTCTATGAGTACCAGAAGTGGCCACCACGGTGGGACACTCACGCATTTAAATATTGGGTTATACTGATGCACTTGAAAATAGCATGCTTAATTTCTCCTCCCAGTCATCCTGGAATCCTGTAATTTCAGGGAGTTTGGTGGGAGTTGGCACGAAGCAAAGGGAGAACAGATCCAGGGATGTGCCCTTGCAAAGCAAGCAAAGCTTCTCCTGGCTTTTTCCCTAGGGCAAACGTTTTTTTTTTTCAAACAACAGATTTGACACATGCATTACACCAAGATGGTGGCCAGAGGAAGTACATAAAACCATCTAAACCAGACCAATTATGGTGACTGTAGAGATTCTTGGATTTAGATTTTATAACAAGGTCTCTAAACTTACTTTCTAGTGTGCAATGTTCCATCTCAAAGTCTAGGACAAGCTACAATACAGCTTTATACTCCTTATAAACTAATTCAATCTTGCTGATATGGTCAAGAATCCACAGATCTGCAGTGCAGGTGTTTCACCAAGCACCACACTATGCTGTTAGAAATCTAATTTCCAGAAGAAGCACGGGCTCCCTTCTACATATAATTCGTATCAGTAATTAGTATATTAGAGTATGCTTGAGATTTTTTTTAATTCAGATTCCACTGTCAAATTAAAAAAAAAAGTTGCTGAAGCCAGCTAGCTAATTTACTTTGAAGTTGTTAAGACTTCTTTGTAATGCTTTACCTGCAAAGAAAATTCCTTTTACAGAGTTTATGCTGTGCCAACAATATACAGGAGTCTTTAAAAATGTCTTTGTTTAAACTTTTTAAAAGCCACCATGGGTGAAGATAAGTCAACCCTCCTTTAAATGCATTAGCGGCTTTCGCTGAGGAGCCCCCAGAAACTCGCAGGATGGTCACGCAGGTTGCGGCATCCTCCTGGGCGGATCGGTCGTTCCCATACAATTTCAAGGAAACTAATTTTCTACCTCCCATCCTTGATTTCATCTCTTTTTAAACTACTATCCCCAAATGTACAGTGAGTCTTTCAACACAAATCCAAATCCAAACTCAAGAACAGCAATTTATTTCAAAATTACAAAAAAAAAAAATTCCCTGTACAAGGAAAATTACTAGTATACTGAAGAAAAGTTTCAAATAGGTATTAGCATTTGGTAAATATTATCCTCCTCCATTTCTTTCTCTCTAGAGTACCAAGGAAGATACAGCACAAAGTGTTGTCATGAAATAATGAAGTCATGTTTGGAAATAGTGAGTTATTTCAGGTAAGCCTTTGTGTTGCCAAACTAGAATGTAGCAGCACTTAAGACTGTCGCTTTTTATATTGTTTGCCTATAAACTTTTTCCAGTGTGGGTTTGAAATGGTGCCCAAAAGCAAACAGAGAACAGGTGGGATTCTGAGGCATGAGTCCGCCCAACAGCTTCACTGAGAAAATCAACCAGTTTAAACTGTTAAAAAATTCCCGGCAGCACATAAACAACCTACGTTGCAAAGTTAACTCGCTCTCCAGGACACTGCTCGAGGATTTTTTACACCGCTCTGAAATTTAGGGACAAATTTTGAACTCATGTGCATGCTGTATCATCAAATTAATGGTTCCCCTGAGGCTGACATCAGGATTATTTCCCCGCTTCCCTGTGTTTTGAGCGTACCAGAGAAATAAGGCTGCAGGTTTGCTCAGTCCTCGCTTGTACCCATCCTCTGCTGTTTTCAGCAGCATCCTCCTGAATTTTCCCTTAGTGAAAATAGCTAGATGGGAGAAGGAGAAGATAGCCCTGCAGAGCCTGCACCACCAAGCAAGGCTTGATGATCTGGTATCACCTTCATGCTCCTCCAGCCCTTCAAACTGCATCCTTCAGCCATCACCATAAGCCCGTGAATCAGCCCTTTGCTGGGCGAGCTCTGCACGGCCGAGGGAAGGCGGCACAGGATGCCTTGCTAAGCGAGGTCTCCTGCAAATCCTATAATTGTGGCATTAGTTCCTACTGCAAAGGTGCACTCACTGATGTGAATAACACCTGTCTATCACCCCTTAAAAAACAAACAAGCAACAAAGGCACGTGTAAAATTTCTGGTGGTGTTCTTAAACACTGGGGGACAAGGGAGGGAGCGTTGCTCCTGCTATTGTCTGCTCTCAGCTACATCCTTATTTGTAATAGTGGTGCACACAATGCATTAGAACTTTCAAGGTGGAGCAGTTGAACAATACCACCATGGAAAACCAAGCTGCTGTTAAATAAACAGACGCGAAATTTTTCTTTGCCTGCTCATACAATCTCGCAGCATGGTTTATGCCATCCAGCCATCAAATGGAGTAAATAATGTTTGTATAAAAACCGTGACCACAATAGAGGACTGGGGACATTCTGAATGTGCCATTTCAGATTATTATGAGATACCTAATTATATTCCAAATCATGCTTCTATTCAAGATTCGGTCACTGAAACAAGAGATTTATACTTCCTTAGGTTTTAAATTATTATTTGCCTCCATTTATGAAAATGTTAACAAAGAGCTGCTTATCTTAAGGCTCAAGGCATTTAGTTACTTAGTTACAGAGCCAAATAATTAAACAATCAGCTAATAGCTAACCCCAGCAAAGATTCTCACACAACTCTCCATAACACAGAAGCCTCAGATCCCATCAAGCCACTTCCCCTTCAAAAGGCTTTAGTAAATAACTAAACACTCACCATAGCGTGCCCAGAAGGGTCAACGGACCTGACCTGTCAAGAATCCAAGAGGTTCATTGCAAAATTGAATGTCCCCCACAGGGAATGCCAGGCTGCCAACCACTACCACTCCTCCTGCTTCTTCTACCCCTTTCTCCTGGTTTTACTGTCATTGAGGAAGATCCGAGCAAGACCACGCTGGATGAGCAACATGGAATGGGGCTGTCAAGCTATGCTTGAAGCAGAATAGCCACGGGCCCCAGGACTTTGTGAGTCAAACCCAAGCCTTTACGCTCTCTCCAGGAGGCAGCGTCTGCAGGGTCAGGAAGCCCGCATATCATCAGTCAGGTTTGCAACCTTCCCTCCCACCTCCCAGGTACAAGCTGATGGGCTTCTCCTTCAATTTAAGTTGGCAGACTAATATTAAGAGTAGCTCCATGTCCTCTGATGATGATGGATGATAAGCTCAGCCTACAAAAGAAACGGCCACCAGTTTAAAAATGCAAAGAGTCATTCCTGGCCATGGTGACTATCTCCCGTTAGCTAACAGCAAACCAAAGTCGCAAAGGCGAAGCACGTCTCCTTATACAAAGAGGGACAAAATAGTGTTTGCAATTCACCCATCTGCTTCTCCAAAGTCACTGGATTCCTGCTGTCTTATTTGTACTGTGTTTCCGTCAGCTAGCTGCCAGCTATGCCCAGCTCTGCCTCCGCCAGGCATAATCAGGAAGTCTCTCTGTTCTGATAAAATACTTTCCTTTCCAAGTTACTAAAGTTCCTTCTATAATTTTAAAACACACCAAAAAAAATTTAAAAAAAAAAATCCTTTGTCACTGTGAACAACACCCGAAAGAGCAGGAATCACTCCCCCCCCAATGTATAAAAACATTAATTGTTCATATCTGATGAAAAAGATCTAGGTCTTGTAGAAAAACTTCATCAAACAGCACCAAAGAGCAGGAGATATATGTGATAATTATAAACATAAAAAATGTGGCAGATTCTAAGTCTTCACTTGTTCCTCTACAACAATCTCCTGGGCTGCTCTATGTGAAAGCACAGCGACTTCCACAAAATGTTAAGTGCCAGACTCTCCAAAATAAATTGAGATATTTTTTCCTGGCATCATCTTTAACCCTATTATCCTTACCCTATAAGGGGACCTAGTCATCTGATGGGTACAAGAGATGAAACCAGACCAAAGAAAAGTATCTGAGGAACAGGAAGAATCCTTTTGCCCTGGAAGCGAACATTTGCAAAATGAAATGTTGCCACCTAATACACGCCTGGGACTCTAGCAAGTGTAGAGCTTCCAGCCACACTGACCTGCTAGAGCGTGGACCTCCAGCATCATGTCAACTCCTATTGAGTGTTACATATACTAAGATCATAAAAAAAAGTGAATCTCCTCCAATTGAACTACTTGCCAATGTCATCACGGGTAAGGGAAAATATTACACTGCACTAACTTGTTTTCCTAAGCTTTGAAGACTTAGAAAAATAAATAATTCTGGTGAGCAGCAAAGAGTTTCACCACTTGCAGGACCCCCTGGCCAAGAGAAAAGTCCTGCATGTGCACCTAGAAGTTATCCCCACGCGATTCCATCTATCTGCCTTGTGTAATGCTCTTTGGCAGATGAGCAATCGTGGAACTGCAACTCCTCAAGGTAACAACCCCCCAAGCAGCATTTAGCCCTGGCTACAGACACAAGGGCCTCATCACACCCAGCAGAACAGAGCAGTGAAGGCAAACCTCATGAGGTCCCCTGCTATGTTGGTGTGTTGGCTGACATGGGGTGAGGCGCATGAACTATTCCAGCATGGTTTTGATGCTGCAAAGTAGCTGGGTTGACGTGTCTCACCCCACAGTTAAAGGAAGAGGGCTCCTTCTCCAAAGGAAAAAAAATTGTACTTGTCTAGGCTTCTTGAAGAGATTAAAAATTCCTACAACTTGTAGCCTGCTTGCTCCTACCTGTCTTTATAGTTGTGATCGTTGAGTTATGGCTGCACAACCACGCAACATGCACCAAAAATGCCAAGTACCCCATGCTCATGGGCTTGGCTGTGTGCTTTGTGCTTTTGGAAGCCAAGCCAGGGAAGACTCAGAGCATGCCAAGTTCAAAGTAAACAGCAGAGAGACCAGCGAGGCCACCTCCTGCTGCTGGGAACTGCCCTGCAATTTCTTCCTGTTTGTCCCCATTCTTCACGGTCTGCTCCTTACAGGATGAAGACTTCTTTATACAACAGTCACCGTAGGATTTGTCTCCAGATACGGGACAGAGCAAGAAACAGCAAAGCATCAGTATGTCTTCTGCAAAAAGACTGGGTAAGCAAGGAGGGAGAAAACACCCCCAACCTTGAGCAGCCACACCAAAACCCCTAAAATTATTGTGCTGCCTTTTAGAATTTCATCAGTATGATGAGAAACTATAGGCCATCTTCAGGATTTGAAACCTTTGGTTCCAGGCATCAAATCTTGACCCTTTCTGTTCAAGCCATAAGCTCCATCAGCTGCCTAAAGTAATAGAGTGATAGTCTCTGTGCTAAGTGTACTAGGGAGTACAATATAAACCGAACACGCATGTAACACAATCTCAAAAATAATTAACTACCCTTCAAACTCATTACAGAAGAGTCTTCTCATGTAATCTATTATACAGTACAAAGGGGAAATGTATCACCTTTTGCCAGAACCTCAAATGAAAAGCTGAAAAAAAAATTAACCTCTCTCTAAAAAGCAGAATCCAAGACTAGGATCATTTTCTCATTTTTTCTACTTTCAGCAACAGCAGAACATCAAATCTTCCCGACTCTATTCTGCACATAACCAAGTGGCAGAGCAATTTAACCAACTCCCATTGTCCAACTTAGCATTAAAGCCTGCTTAGGAAAGGCTCCAATAAGATATACAGCCTTGGGAAAAGGTATGAGCACGTATATTTAGTTGCAGAGTTTTTCTTGGTTTTAATATTTTCTTGCATCTATTCCAATCTGTAGCTTTTTTCAGATTCTTTATTTGCATTTCAAGAGCAACATAAAAACATAACAGAACATAGCATAAATCCAAACATAAAAACACAACCTTTTCCTTCCAGGTTTGCCGAAAGCCCTGCTCAGGACTGTTACTACTCAATATGCAAAAGAAATAAATTACAACTGTGAGGTTAAAAGTTGCACAATTTCATGTTGGAGTGTTAGTTCTGGATGCAGAGAACATCTATTCAGATTCCCTATAAGCAAGTCAGCAGTTGTTTCTTTTGTACACGGTCCCATTTTTACTTGACTATACAAATCCTCTTAATTTTAGCAGCTCGTCTGGAAGTCTCATCTTGCCTGTTCCCCTGAAATTCATCTTCCCCCGCTTCCTAAAGTGGGATTTGAAGAAAGTCACTGGAAACAATATCCCCAAAACACCCCCTCAGCACTTTTGAAAGTCCTATCCACAACGCATATAAACCATAGGATATTCTCCAAATACTTCAAAGCTTCAAGGCATACCAGGCTCCCTGTTAACCAAGAGCAACATTTAGTCAAAAGACATCCGAGCTAATTTAATTCCAGCTCCACACAGAGAACAGTCGCCAGTGGTACCTGGGACAAGGAAGGTGCAGCAGAACAAGCCCTAAAGTTAAAAGCTAGGCTGGCTATCTGCACTTCCAGGTGGCCCACAACCATTTACATGACAAGGGTTATTTTTAACTTGCAGACACCTCCATCACTCCTTACTGCAGCAGTGGCTCCCGGGCACTTTGCCACACTAATGGAAGATGGTTCAAATGCTTCTGAATTGTTAGGAGAAGGGCTATTACTGAGTAGTGGTGCGCTGCAGATTTATTGCAGAGCCTCCATGTTAATCCTGCACGTCTGAAATACCTGTGCTACCCTGGTGAGTAAATAATACCAGATAAATCTGGGTACTTCAACACTGTAATATCTAAACAGGATTATTTTTCATGATTAAACTATGTTTAATAGAACCAAGCTCAAGAACTGCTCAAAATTTCAACCAGGGTTTTAAAATGATTTTTAAGAACTGTTGGGTGGCATTCAGAATTATAAATCACATTACTTTCCTTGAAGCAAATTAAACATTGCAACATGGAGACACTGAGCAGGGCACTTTACAAACTTGCAAAGCAAGTCCCACAGAAGCACGCTCTCCCTTGCTGCCCCGCAGCCGGTCCTGCCAGCAGCTCACCTGTGCCCTGTACACCCATACAGGCCATCCTAAAGAAAGACTATCATGAACCTTACGTAGTTTTTCTACACCCTAACTTTTTATTCCATTTTAAAACTAAGTTGCAGCATGGTGCTCTGATCAAGTTCTGTTCCATCCAACCACAATTTAACCTCCTACAGACTTGTCCCGGTCAGGGCAGACTGCTAAGGCATGCCCAGCCACAGCATCCAACTCCAAACCCTGCTGAGAAACAGCCACAAGCCCCCTGGGAGAAAGCCTGAGGTGATAGCTACCATGTCACAAAACTCCTTTCAATAGAAACTCATTAAAAGCTAGGAGGAAAAAAAAAAAAAAAAGAAAAAAATATGATTTTCTCCTCCCCAACCAGCTTCTCATCCTCCTTTTTCTCCCTTCCAGTGCCCCAGCACATTGCCCTTCCCAGTAAACGCCCCCAAATGCAAGCAGTTTCCTTGGTACAAGAGAATTCTCCCCTCCTCTCAGTTCTTGTGGCTTTGCTACCGTAAGGCGCTTTGCGAGGCTGCTCGACATCAGTTTATGTCCCAAACTGATGAGCCAGTTCTTTTGCGGGGGAGGAAAAGCAATAATTACACACAACTTGCAACGGCATGCGAGGAGGGGAATGAAAGTAGGTCAGATCTCACAACTCCTCAGCTTCGCTGAGGTTCACCAAATGCTTTCACTTACAGTCGTTTTAAAAATACAATTAAAATAATAATAGCAAGGCAAGTGAAGGAAGCGGCACGGTAGAATTCAGCTAGCACTTAGTTTGCCTTTCTGTCCCTCTCTTCCATACGGATAATGTCATTTGTGAGGTGACAAGCAGCAAAAGGACCTGAACCAGCAGAAAGTGAAGCCCATGAGACATCTCCATACCAGGTGCTGACTACTCTGATACTCAGAAGTAGGTCCAGGAAAACCAAACCCCTAAAAAAAGGGGTTGTTTTTCCAAAAAAAAAAAAACCCAAAACAAAACAACCCAGCAGTGATAATTAAGAAATGGGAAAGGAGAACCTGGAGATATACATAATTGGTATATAAATTATAAGCTGTTTTTAAAAATTAAAAAAAAAAAATCCACATGAATATTTACCCTTTACAGAACATCTTATTTTGCAACTGTCCTCGTTGAGAGGTGCAGTCCCCCAGCAGTAAATGCCGACGCAGTTTCGCTGACGCTCTTGACTCCGATTGAAACCCGAAGGGCCAAACTTCCAGAACAGCTCGGCGCTCCCAGCGCGCATTTCGTAATTATAACAGGAGCTGTTGGCTGCTGCACTCTTGCAAATCTGGTCTTTATTTAAGATTTGCCTGTATTCAAAGTTGCTCCAACTTCTCTTTCAATCAGTTTAAAAGCCAGTTTAGTCCCCGGTACTACAAGACGGCATCTCTGATTTTGGGGGCACGTTGTGCCAAATCCCCCCCCAAAAAAACGCTACAGGCACACAGCGCAATGTGCTGAACCTAAATTCAAAGGTCTGAATTTCAAATCGGTTCCCAAATTGCTGTAAGGATAATTTTACCCTGGCAGGCTCCATGACAAATCAAGTATTGTCCGGTTTCCCACAGCCACCACAAACACAAATCAGCGTGTCCTGACCCTGCAGAAGATGCTCCCACCTGACGAGCTGAGATGGAGGAGCACAGCGTGTCCAGCCTGCGACCAAGGAACCAAACCCTCAGTCACACTGGTGCAAAACTCCAGACTCTTCATCGTTTCAGACATGTTTTGGGTTCCTGATGTCTTTTCAGCATGAATTCTGCACTTGCTTATCTACACCAAAACAAATTTTCTCTTCTAGTCAAACCAGGTGCACTATTACAAATAGACAAGACGTGACTTGCCTAAGTGGGCGATGGTTCTTATAAAAACACGGATTTATGTTGCTAAGGAGTGCTGCTTCGAAGAAAGTCTCCGCTTTCACTCTAAAACTTCAACCTTGAGGACTCACAAATGTTTACCACTTAAAAATCTGACCCTTCCAGAAAGGAATTTTTCTCTATTGAAGATAGAAAAAGGGACAGCTAAGTATTTTTCTTGCACTCCCATCTGTTCCTAAACTAAATATTCATTCTAAGAAAATACTAATCTTTGAATGTATTTGTATAAAGGCAAGTGATCACTTCTACTGAAGCTGGAAAGCTGGATATAGAAATATGCTCATTAACAGCTATGTTATGGTTATTATGAAAACACCGCAATAGTCCATTGTCTCATGCGTACACAACCTTGCATAACTGGAGTTGTCAGCATTTTCATTGTAAATTCTGCTTTCAAAGGTTTGTAGCTTGCCTGTAAAAAAAGTTACTATAGCCTGAAATTTGTTCTCTGCCAATGAAGAACTATTTTAAGATTAGAAAACCACACATCCATTGGAGCTGGTGGCTGGTTTGGGGTTTTATCTATACAAGTGGTTTTAAAAAAAAAAAGAAAAAATTAAAAAACCCACTACTCGGCATCTTTGAAAATCTTCTGGCTCAAAAAAAACCCAAAATTCCTAAAAGTTAATTTTTTTTTCTTCTTCAAAAAGCTGCAATTGTAAAATATGGCAGATAAGCCTGAAATGTGCGATTATTTGTGCTACTTCGCAAAATAGTTGCCACACTGACACATTACCAACTCCCAGTGTCTCATCATCATCGACTGTAAATAACAACCCTACCCATGCCCAATTAGTCTGCAGCTCAAGACCATGCCTCTGCTAAAGGACTGCGGATTTTAAACACAGAATGGACACATTAAGACTGATTTAATCTGGCTGCTTGTACAATTCCCCAGAATCTCAGCTAGCAATTCCTGTACTGGGCCAAATAACTTACTGAACCGGATCTCTGAAAGGGCATCCAGCCCTCACCCAAAGCTGTGGGGATGTCACATTCCTCCATAATGGGCTGTGATAATTGCCCTTCCTTAAAAAAAAAAACCAACCAACCCTCCAATTTAACTAATCAGTTTGAATTGTTAATCATAACTTGCAAATATCAAAGCCACTGCTCTTGTAGGAAAAAAAAAAAAGGTAACAAGGGAACCCTGGGTGAACTTTTTGCTTTACGTTTCCTATCAAATTGGAAGGAGCATCCTGGTGCTTTCTCCATCGCCGCTGCCCCAGGAAGATGAGCACTGTGCAGGGTCCCACCAGCCCTGCAACCTTGCAGCAGGGTGGCACCGGCATGGAGAGGACCCATGGGGGCACCCCAGGATGGGGAGCAGGCTGTTCCAGGTGGGACAGGGGACATCCCACCACCGCAGCATCCCTCCTCCACATGCTGCAGCCCTGCCCGCTCCCTGGGAGCCTGAGAAACACCTCACAAGACCCCACATCCCAATCCAGGCAGGTCACGGCGGCTAACGAAGGATCTCCAAGTGGACTGTGCTAACCACTGTGACCACAGGTGACGTTAACCTTTAAGCATTGCCAACATTTTCACAAAAATGAAGACGTTGCTTACATGATGCAACTTTTTTACAAAAAGGAAGGTATTGCTCTGGGTACTGCACTGAATGTGTTTAGATTTGTAGGTTTAGTGCCAGCAAACAGCTGTGACTGAGTTAAAACCCAAGTGACAACTTGTTACTCACTTCAGAGCCCACCATAAGCACACATCACCCATTACAGAAGGTCTCTCTCCTTCACTGCTGTTCCTAGGAACCTCCCGAACGCACATTTAAGGCCTTTTTGAACTACCGTGTTTTCTACAGGACGCGGAATTAGGCTGTCCCTTGTGGAAAGCTTAAATTAGTCCTTTGAAATCTGACCTAAATTAAAAGAACTGAAACACGTTGTTACCGGCCCAGGAGAGGGCTCTGAGTGGGTGCTCCAAGGACAGTGTCAAGGCATTGCATGTGGGGAAGAGACTAAATTAGCTACCCAGCAGAACGATAACACACAGCTTGGGCAAGGGAAGGTCAAGGGAGAGCTTGCTATTTATCAAATATATGTCTAAACTAATTATTCAGTTCACAAAGTAACCCTTCAACCTATGTGTGCGGTCAGAGCCCTTTTGAAATGTTGGCTATCATCAAAGGCCTTCACAGCCTGGGTACACAGAAAGAGAATGGCTCCTTTGTACACACTGGGGTGGACTTACTTCTAAATGTTTGAAAGCAGAAAGTCTTTATTCTCTCTAGGATAAAAAACATATATGTAAACACTTGATGCAAGATATAATTCGATAGTTGACAGTCCCCAAACTAACTTCTACAGGTCCTGTTTCTGCTCACACTGCTTGACAGCCTCAGATTTTACCATCACTGCTTAAGGAAGAAAGCACCACAACCAATAACAACCACACTCAGGATCCAGCCCTTGGTGAGCACCCACGATATCAATATTGTCATTATAATTTACAATGGCTCAAGGTACCATCTTCAGTGTAAATACTTTCATATGTACCGGAGTAATATCTAATGGTCACAGATGAGATTCAGAACTCAATGAGTCCAGCGTTTTATAAAAGCATCTGACAGAAGCGTGCTACCAAAGAGATCAGATTGCTGCGGATAACCAAAAGTACGTTGATGCACGGCAATGTCTTACACGTATCTTGCACGTATCCATGTAGTTGATTACCCTATTAGATAAATACTGCTTGTACTAAAGTACATACTTAACCAGATACCCTGAAGAAAACGGTTGCAAATGTCCCTAAAGTTATGTTTAGCTAAGAGACGAGAGTACATTCTCTATTACAATCAAAGGAACGAAAAGCCACAATCTCAATTCCTGTTAACATTGCATACAGCTCTTTGAATATTCTGAGTCACTAAGACAATAAATAGTAACAATAAAAGCACCTAACATCAAAAAAAGACAAAATTTAGGGCATGTCCACGAAGGAAGACTAAGGAACAGATCAACACATGTCACCAAAGGTCATGGCCCTGTCGACCTTCTCAGCTGGCATGAAATGGCATAGCTCTAATGGCTGCACAGTCAGCAGCTCTACCAAAAATTTACATTATTAGAGCACCTGACCCCCCAAATTAGCTGTGGCCAAAATGTTTGGCATTTACTAAATCAAAAAAGAAGTCTGCTTTGTCTTTGAAGAGATTTTTTTGAAGGGTCTTTTGTTTTGTTTTCAGCTTGGAGAGCTTGTGGGTGGCAGTGATGGAACCCAGAGAAGGTGATTGTGTAAAAAACTTGGTACTTTTTTTAAAGGGATTTAATGAAGTACATAAAGGAGGTTTTATTTCCCAAATCTCAGATATAAATCCCACACAATTCCCTGTATTCTGCAGCATAAAAGCTCTTATTATAGCATTAACTTAGAAGTGGTTTTTTCCCCCCATCATTTCTGGTAATGATTTGGGTTCTCACATCTAAAATTGTTTCATGTCAGTAACATTCCTGCCCAGGGAAGAAATTTTAAAACCTTTCTAACAATTTACTCTTTGATAAAACCCAGATTCTACCCCCTGGATACTCACTGTGGAAGAAACATATTTTTAAACTGTACATTTTAAAATAATAAAAGCTATTCTTTCCCTGAAAAGCCAAAAAATTATCAGGTATCATTCAAAAAACATTACTCTTCTCCCTGTAAAATACTCCACCAATCATGCAATCACATTCTTTCTGATTTAACCCTAAAACTAGGGGACCTCACTACAAACAACTAATCTGAAACCAGAATTATTCATGATTTTGTCCTTCCTCTGAAAAGCCAAAAAGGCACCAGATGTGCAATTAACAAATCATACAGTAAGTAGGGATGAGAGTTGGGTTTTTTTTTTTAATTCTCGAGTTACCTTCAAAAGAAAAAAAAAAAAAAACTTTAATATCAACAATCTCTATGGCTGACAGATGACAATATTGCTATACTTTGTTAATTTTTTTTCAGGAATGCTTGCTAGGGAGGAGGGCTCATCGTCTCTAAATAGTTCTTCCCCTGCCATCAATAAAAATGTACTTGGAATGGATTCTAAAATTGTGTTAGCTGGTGACGTCTATTTTTAGAGGCAGTGGATAGAAACAAATAAGTTTTGCATGAAAATGTATTAAATAAAAACAAAGCTGTATCCGTGGACACGAGTAGTAGAACGTGTAAAGGCCAAATTCTCTCCAGCAAGCTTGCCCGATCAGAAATGCTCTATGGACTATTACATTGGTGTGACAGTTGAGTTATTAGAAATGTAATCACTCCTCCAAAGGACAGATAAAACCTTATGAAGGAAGCCTCGCTTTCCCCCTAAGGTGCTCAGAGAGCAGGAAAGATCCTACACAATACAGTAAAATCATTCTTAAATACAATCAGCTCAGGACAATAAAAAAGCAGCCCCTCCGCAGCTCTTTAGAGAAGAAAACCACTTTGCACAGCTTGAGGAACGGATATACCTAGAACAACATACCAACAGGTGCAGGCTGAAAATAGGAGATTTTATCAAAACACCTCTTCCAATGTAAAGGTCTCAATTAGCCTTTGCTTCCACAGTCATAAACTGCAGTCCTTGCCATTCAGATCTCAACATTTACACTTCCAGAACTTGCAATCCTGACGCTGTACCGACTTGTTCTTGGATATTAACAGCGATAGGGAAATTTATTCTAAATACAAACACCAATAAAGCTGCACCACCATTTTTGCAGAATGCCTGGCAAAATTAAACATTCAGGCCACATGGTTGAAAACTATTGGGATTTATTTTCCTCTGAACTTCTCAGGTTAAGACAACCACAAAGACATGCAGCTATACAGCCATTTTGTTCCTTGAGATAGCAACCTGTAACACATATGTAAGTGCAACAGTCTGGTTTCCTTAAAGACCCATTCCTGAAAACTTTCAGCTGTACACTTTGATTATACAATGTGATGACAGTCCCAAGTGAAATCACTGACACCACTCGCTTGCCTAAGATTAAATAAACGCATGCTTGCATGAACACAGCTCATGTGTGAGCAGGAAAAGTCAAAAAATGTAACTCTTGAGGGCTAATCTGTTACTTGCCTTAGATTTACCAAAGCACATAAAGACGTTGACTTCTATTTCAGATGTTCAGGCATTTAAAATTAACTTATTTTGCGGAATTAAGGATTCTAGAGTGACTTACCTTCAGGTTCCAGCGTGGTGTCTTCAACAACTAAATTAAACGAAGGTCGAGCCAGGGAAAGTCCAGCCATGGTGACCACCACCAGGCAGATAAGGCAACCCGAATCCCAGCTGACCATCTTTTTAGAGTAAATTCCTGGTCCATTTCCATATCTCCATGTGGACTTTAATCCCATCTGAACACCTCTAGAGAAGCATGGAGAGAAAGCAGTGCCTTCGGCCAGGGTAATACCTCCTCCCTTGGAACGACGGCTGCTGCTGTGGGGAGGAGAGAGATTTAACACTGTCAGCGAAAACATCTTAAAACACAAACCAAAAAACTTCAGAAAGCCCCGAACAGAGCTGAGGTGAGAGGGAGGGGGGGAGAAGGATGGGAAAAATAGTTTTCCAGCTTGAAGAATATGTGAAAAGTGAGTGACTTTTCATTTTCTGTTAGCAGTTTCCATCATCACCTGAGGCGTAACCAAGTCCTCCTTGTTTTCACAAAATCACTTCTCAGCACATATTTAGAGAGCTATTTTACTGACAGAAAAATATATAGTTTTTAAAAAACAAGAGGCACACACATGTGCGGGCACATAACCTGTAATGCTACAAAATTACCACAATTATACAAATTATATTCTTGTTATTGTTTGAAGGTTTATGTAAGTTTGCCTTGTTTTTCATTCCTTCACCTAGGCAGCTCTGCAGCCAGCTGAATTTGCAAGAATTCAGTAATTTTCCACAAGAAAAACAGTTGTAAAATACTCCTTACACTTGGATAATCTGTAAAACTTTATTTCACCTCAGGACTTCCAGCTCCCCTATGGATGTACCGTCTTCTGACTCAGTTCAGCGTCCTTTTAAAGCCTGAGAGTCCTGCACAGGTGAAAGGCTCCAGTCTTTGCAGGGATACTGGTTAGCTACATTGCATTACAGGCAATTAAAATCTGTATAAAGTGTGGTACAGATTGCAGTTTCACAGGAGATCTCCCCAGAATCATTTAGCCATTCATATATGCTAAACTAAGCACACACACGTTTCTCCTCTCTCTCTCCCCCTCAACGATGCTTATTGATGTATATTTTTCAGATGGAGGGAAAAAAAGTCTATTTTATTCACAGTAAAACTAATTTAAATGGATAGAGTTAACTGGTAATCCAGGCAAGGGGTGATGGAAGAGAGAAGCAGTACCAAAGTAAATTGAAACTCCCTTCAGGGGACCCTGTTGCTGCCACACTGAGATGCCAGGTGAGGGTCAGAAGAGCATCCTCACAGGGTGATTTAACAGCTCAACCAGAAAATTAGACCTGATTTTCCGCTTCAAAAATAAAAGATGGTAAACCTCAGTAAATGGATAAAACAAGTAACCGCAGCAATCGTTCTAATCTGGCCAATGATTCATCTTAGGTGTGATGAAACCCAACTGAACCTTAGAGAGCACTCATCTTGAAGGGAAAAATAACATAAAAAACTCCTTTTCCCTCCTGCCCTCACCCTTTAAAAACAAACAAATTAAAACAATACCAAAAAAAGAGGAGAGTGTAGCCATAAAGGCAAACTTCTCAAAACTCCCTGGCAGTTGGATGTGGTACCTCAGCATACAGCACACACAAACATGGACAAATATTACCCCGTTATAAAGCCAACTATTAAAAAGTTTACTCAGATTTTATTAGCCTTTTGCTACCTGCATGTACAAGCCAAGTTCACAGTGCTAAGGACAGAAACGCTCTTGAGGCATCTTTTTTATCTTGGGTACTATATACAATAACTTCTAGAGTCAGTAGAAACAGATTTTAGATGACATAAAGAAGGCACCTGGGGAAAATAATTAATACACGGTATTTCAGGCGAATCCCTGATACTGCAGGGCAAGCTTTTTTTACCTCAACTGATACCAGCTCCAAGCTCTGTCCCTCCTTTAGAGACCTGAGCATAGCGTGAGCATCCCAGACCACAAGCTAGCAACCACTATTAAATCTCCAGTGAAAACACCACCAGACCACTGCAAAAACATTTGCAAAGAGCTTGTCGAGCACTTCTCTAAATAAGCGCAGAGCAGGTGTAGAAGTGAAGAGAGCTCTGTCTCCAGGACCAGTTTGCGTTTGGTGAAGCCCTCCTGGACTCTACCACCCAGGTTCAACCGCCCGACTCGCCGTCTGACAGCCACAGCTCTGTAGCTCAGTTTATCCAGCTGTAAAGCGGGTAGAAATGCTAATTAACAGACTGGATGTAATGTTAATTTCGTTTCCATAAATCATTCTGTAAAGCCCGATTAAAGGCTATGTATATAAACGCAAAATTTAATCATAATTTTGCAAAAAGAAAACACACCAGAACGCTACCATATATTCCAGACTCTAAGAGCATTAATTCCGCTTACATTTCAGCTGTTTAAGATTTTTAGGCTACGTTAAATGCCATTGAAAGCACGTTTGTGGTTCCTACCCTCATCCTAAGTCCTGAAGCGCAGCACAAGGCTGCTTGACCACACATCATCTCACCTGAAGATTTTTGCCGGCTTCTGCACCTGAACATCCGCCAGCAGAAAGAAAGCACTCTTCATCCACAGGGCAGCAGAAATTTCAAACCCGTGGCTTGCAAAGGTGTAGCAAAGCGAAAATCAGAGCTCTGGACCCATCCATAGAGCCAAACCACTTTTTACCACCACGACAGCGACCAGGGTTCAAGGATTGCCCTTTCCCAAAAGAAGCGGGAGTCCAAGGAAGATGAAACGAAACCAAATTCTTTTCATAGTTAAATCGCCACAGTTGCTGGGGGACGAGTCCCTGGAAAGACCTCCTGCGCTGGATAATTATGTACCTCTATCTCAATGTTTGGAACACAGCCCCAGCATGCTTTTTGGCCTCCACAATTCTGGCTTCCTGACTACAATACCATAATCCCTCCTGGAGTCTCAGACTCAGTGAAAGCCACACGTAGTGTTTATTTTTCCCCTTGAAAGGGAACTCTGTCTCTCTTCTCAGCCTACACTTTGGGGAGGAGTTGTCAGCCTCCAATGATTGATGGCTCTCCTTGCCACTCGCTCATCAAGTCAATTTTCACCTCGTCACATACCTGCCCAAATTTCTTTGCCAAACTGACAAGCATGGGAAAGCAGACTGGTTTGGGAGCCCAACCAAATTCCTCCAAGCTGTACTTCAGTTTAAACACACTCACAGACACAAACAAGTAGTACTTGTTCAGCAGTGGCATTAATTAAATTCAATGCTCCGTGTTCTTTTTAATCTACTTCCATTGTTGTTTATAAGATGTTTATCACTCCCCAGGGAGAGTACAATTTGTAGAGTATGTTAACCAAATCAATACATTGCTCATTGTATAACGCTTCAGCATCTTGCTCTATTAGGCAGGGAACAGCAAAATCTGAATGAAATACGGATCTTCCCCCCCCAAAGAAATCTCAAGCGCCCTAAAAGCCCAGTAGCTTCAGCAGAAAAACCCAGGTACATGAAGCTTTAAAGCTAACAGCTTTATATACGCATACGTATACACACACACAAATATATATGCAGCTATAAATATATACATATATACACATCTATAAATATATACATATATACACATCTAACAAGACTCTTCATCACAATTCAATCTCCAAGCAAATCTAAGTATCACAGCTATTAAACATTAATTCTGAAGGACTAATGGGAACCGGCTGGCAGCTTCAGTACTTTTGCATTGTTTGAACTTCTTTCATTTGCTTTCCAGGACTATCCTGTTTTTCTCAAGTCTTTTGCCACTAAGAGATCAGGGGAGGGGGAAAAAAAAAAAATCTGCATTTTAATTGACATTCCAGAGAGAGAGAGAAGTCCAGAGGCTGCTGATTGCTGTCTATTCAGCCCAAACAGGCTTTTCAGATGAAAATGAGTAAAGGCTAGTGGAAGATTTACAGGGATTTGGTACAAAGGAGACAATGAAGTTTTAAATGTTGATAGCGTTTCACACCAAACGCATAATGGGTCCCTGTTTGAACGGGCCGTTTTGCATTTAAATATATATTTCATTGAGGATTTCTGTCCCCCCCATCTCAGGCGGGGGCAGCTCCGTTCCGCGGCCCCTCTGCCCCGAGCAGGGCGGCGGGCACGGCGGGGCAGGACCGCCCGCTCCCCGGCGGCTGCGGGCTGCCCGTCGAGGCGGTGCCGGCCTCCGAACCGGGGGGTTTTGCTCCCCCGAGGCCGAGCCTCCTTTTCTCATCCCCCCGCCGCTGACCCGTCCCGCTGTCACCGCTGGGAACCGTCCCCACAGACATCCCTGCATCCAACAACCGGGAAGGGGGGGAACCGGCAGGGACCCGGCGGGCAAGTGACAGAAGGACGGACCCGCAGCCCGCCCCGGCGGCTGCCCCGGCCCCGCACCGGCGCAGCCCGCCCCGCTGCCGGCGTGCACCAGGTGCGAGGCCCCGCTCCCTGCAACGGACGGGCAGCGGGGAAGCGCCGGGACTCCCGGCCCTCCGCCACCTTGCACCCGCCTCGCTTTTTAGCGGCTGCACCTTCCCTCCGCCCCGCTCCCCCGGCCAGCCCAGCCCGCTGCCCTTTACCTGCGGCGAGAAAGCTCGGCGGGAAGGCTCCGCTCCCCCGCAACAGGCGGGCTGAGGCGCGGCAGCGAGCAGCGGCTCCCCGGGACGGGCAGGAACTCCTCCGCGGCCGCGGTCACTCGGCGGGCAGCCCCGGCGGGGCCGGCTGGCGAGCCCGCAGCGGCGCAGCGGGTCGCATCCCCCGCGGGACGCGGCTGGAGGAGGCGGCGGCGGGGGGGAAAGCAGGAGGGAGGCGAGGCGAGGCAGGAGCCGGCCCGGCGTCCCGTCCCGTCCCCTCGCTCGGCTGCGGCGGCTACCGCCTCAGAGGGGCGAGCCCGCCCTGCCCGGCGCCAGCAGCCTCCTCCCCCGCGCGGGCATCGCCGAGCAGAGCGCCGCGGCTCCCGCTCCGCTCCATCCAGCCGCCCGCCCCGAGCCGCCGCAGCTTTGTCAAAGCCGACAACCCCCCTCGGGTGGGTGGGTTTTTTTGGGGTGGGTTTATTTTATTTTTTTCCCCCCCTTCTCTTTCGGTGCACTCCCCCGGCTGCCTTCCTCCCGCCCCCGGTCACTCCCCCCGCTGCAACCCGAGCCGTTTCCTGGACGGCGCTGCTCGGCTCTGCCAATGGCGGCGGCCGCGGCGCGGAGCCGCTTCCCCGGCCCGGCCCGGTGCCCTCAGCCCCGCTCCCGGGGAAGGGCTGCGCTCAGCCGCCGCCCCGGCTGGGGGTCGGGGCTGCTTCCACCCCGGCGGGGCCCCGAAGAAGCAGCGTTAAGGAGAGGGCAGGAGGGGAGCAGGAGTCCCCCCCCCCGCCGCCTCCCCGGGGAAGCGCATCCCACAGCGGCCGCGGGGCTGGAGGGGGGATCCCGCACAGCTCCGCTCGGGTTGCTCCGCTAACAGCTTCCCAACGGGTTGGAAAGGAAGGACGGGGAGGGCGGCATGTCCCACCGGGGGGGCGGTTTGGTCCCTGGGCCCAGGCGGGGCGATGCAGGGCAGCATCTAAATCCTCACACAAAAATGGTACCAGCTCAACAACTTTCCCCGAAAACCTCTCCAGAAGTTTTTTGGCTCAGAAGCCAGGGCTGGCCTGTGGCCTGTTCCAGCTAGGGAGGATGATTGGCTAACACCCACTCAAAAAATCACTCTCAGTTTAGGAGCCTTCCAGTGCAAAGCCTGATTTCAACCGCCTTATGAATTTGCCTGGCAGTGCAGCTTTAATAATTGTGTGCGCGGTGCCCAAGCAGGGAAAGCTGTCAAATAGTTATGCAAACATCATTTGCCTGGACACACAGATTTAAAACTGCATAATATCGGTATTCAAAATTCAGTATAACTTAATGTGATATTTGCTTAATAGAACATTTGCTTCAGATACCGTTAACTAAAAGGTTGCTAATACAGAGTCCATGTAATGCTTGCTTTGTAAAATCAGCTTGACAGCAAAATCAATAAGTGATGGTTGCCTCAAATTAAATCACTGTTGATCAATTTAATGTTACTTTATTTAAGCATAGCCCTGCTGTACATTTTATATGTTGTGTGTAATATTGATCAAGGGGATTTTCAAGGACTGTGGCTGCATGGGATAGTGTAACTCTCTATTTACATACTTCCAGACACCAAAAACTTGAAAACGAGTTTTCTGTAGAACATGTACTTACCTCCCAGAACGTATTTTCCCACCATCACCAGCAGCAATGCAGGCTTTATGAGGGCCGGCAGGCAAATTTGTAATTGATTAGAAACACAGGTTTAATTTTATTTTTGTTCCTAAAGCAACAGACATCTGAATGTTCTAATTGAGAAGCTGAGATGTCACAGTCAAGATCCAATTTTCCCAGCTCCAGGCATGTCCATCGCCCATTGAAAACATTGTTAACGCATTCTCACATAAATTATTGTCGGACGCAGGAAGCTGGAATACCTTTCCCCATTCATCCATATCTTTGCATACTCTGAAAGAAAAGGAAGCATTCCACTAAAAATGACAAATCAGAACACCTATTTCCAATGTCTGGAAGCACTTGTCAGAATTTATTCTTTTTCAGGATGAAAAGATAGCAGTCTATCAATAGCAGCCTTTGCTCTTAAATGAGCCACATTCTCCTAAAGTGGCCCACAACAGCCCAGCTCCTCAATCTGAGAAAAGCAGAAGCATGTTTGGAATTAAAAGGGGGGGGGGATCAATTCTGTCATCATATTTAGGCTTCAAGAGATCTCAGTGGGCCCAGGGAGCCTTTCATAGCAGTTAGGCTGCTGAATGAGAGCATAATCTCTTTACAGTTTTTTCCTCCTCCTCTCAAAGTGGCTGGGATCCTTTCTGTGAGCCCTCCTGCACGTGAATGGTGTGGCTAATAAGCCTATTAATGAGGTTCCACAGCAGAGTGTGAATAGGTAAATAAGCCCCAATCTGTTGAGGTTCAGGAGCAAGGGCAGTAAAGCCATCATGAACTAAAGGTGACAGTTTGAACTGAAATAGGAACAACAGCTCCAGGTTTCAAGCGAAAGAATAGACAGACAAGGCACACATTCAGGCTCCTTCTACCCCCTACCGAGTCCTATTTTCTTTCCCATTCTTCCTCCTTTATAAAATGTCTTGAGTAGTCACCCATTTTTTCAAAAGCTCTTGAGACGTCCTTTTTCATCCTGGCAATGATACATCAATAGGGAGGAAGGAAAATGAGGACACCAATGCTCCTTTGCACCGCAAGTTTCAAAAGCAGGAACAGCGCTGTCCCCCCTCGCATATGGAAGCGGGGGAGGAGAAAGAAAGTTAAATTGAATCTTTCAGCCCTGCCAGCTCTTTGTCACTGCTGTCAGCTGGACCCTGGTCCCCCCTCCGCACGGATACAGTTAATGTTCAACAGGGGCAGGGGACGAGCAAGGGGCTCCAGCTGCAGGGAAGGCACAGCTGGGCTCAGCCAAAGCTCCACCACTGAGCAGGCGGAGGCGAGGAGATGAATTCGTTTCCACCTGGCATCTCTTTTACCTGGCAGGGTAAGGTGAAGATGTTCCTGACCGCAGGCTGCTCCTGGGCCGGGTCTGCAAGAGCCCAACTCAAGGGCTTTTAGGGATGAAGGTAGAAAGTTAAGCAGAAGACAAAGAGCTTGGGTCTACGGAGAGATGAGGTGAGACAGGCAGCCAATGCCTTCGAGTAATGTGCGAAAAGTCACCTTAGAAAAAACCATAACACACAGCTTCTGAGCACTCCTCAGTTCTAATCCTTGCAGAGCCTCTGACATTTCTTTTAAGTGCTGGAGATATTAGTGCAGTCAGGGCTCGATGGAAACCGGCTCCTCCATGGGAGCCCAGCGAGGAACCAGCCCCAGCTCCTGCCACATTGCAGACAGATGGCAAGGGAGGCCACAGGTACCTGAGGGAAGCGAATTCTCCAGTACTGGGCTATTCTCCAGGTGCTGGACCTGCTAACCTGTCACATTTCTATCTGATGAAAACAGGAATATAATATAGAAAATTAAATAAATTTAAAAAAAAAGAAAACACACATTAAAGTTTTAGAGAACTATGGGGACATCCTCTAGATCCTAATTCAGCCACGCGCATCGCTGAGGGTTTGGCTTCTCCATGGAAGACAACGCAAAGCAACATTTCTTCCCTGTTATTCAAGCCATCCTGTCCAAAATTTTTCCTTGACCATGCTGGATGCAATTAAATACTTGTCCAAGATTTATTTTTTTATTAAAGTTCTTCTAAAGCTAAGTGCCTAAACCCAAACTCTGGCAGCTAAAATGTTTACCCGGTTTCCAAAGTATTTATGGCTCCCTTTCCTGGCAGCTTTGAACTTTTTTTTAGGGTGCCAAAGAAGCAAATCATAGGAACCCACTTCTGAAAATCTTTTGCTTTTCAAAGATAGGCAAAGTGTCAGTGTCTTAGGGGAAAGTCACTTCATATAAACGTGAACCCTTTTGAACATAAAAAGTGCTACTGGGAGCCTTCCATCACTAGTCCTCACCATGTATTACTTCAAGATGCTGCTAAACTGAAAAACTGAGATAATAATTTCTTTGTTTTAATGCCAGTAGATCCAATAATTATCCATAAAAGTGTGAAGCAGATGGGCTACCAAGTTCTTTTGCAGCAAAATGTATACAGGAAGGGGGGGCTGCAGTTCCCAGCCCATAAACAGATAGTTTTACTGGGTGTTTATCAACAAAACACCCCTCATTTTGGTTAAGCTACAGAATGTAGCAAATTACTTACTTTTGTCTGTCAATTTTTGATCTCTCTCTGCATTACGCACAGCAGAATCTTCTAAGAGATACTTCTTCAGGCAGTAAGGCCAAGCAGTTGGAAAAAAGAGATTATTTTCACTACTATCATCATGTCAATGTCTTGTAGTGGCATCTCCCTGCAGACTGTTATGCCTTGTGGCCATGTAACCTTTCTGGTACTCCTCTCATTTTGTAGGTCTTAAGGAAAAGATTAAAAAAATATTTGTTGTTATTATTACACTGTTGCAAGATATATTTAAACAGGAAACGTGGTGTGTTATGAGCAGGGTATTATACTGGGATACTGGACATTTGATGCTTTCTGCCCTTCTGCATTGGCTTTCCTGCACAGTCCTGGGAAAGGCACTTAATTTGTCTGTGTCCAAGCTCTCCAGCTATGAAATGAGAATAATAGATGCTTCCTGTCTCCCAGCCTTTATCCATTTCATCTATTTAGATGGTAAGCTCCTCATCTCTGACCATGTTTTTGTGCATGGCTTAGAACAATAGGACACTGATCTCAGCTGGAACCTCCAGGCACTTCCATAATGCAAATATTGAATACTAAATAATCAAAATATAAAAGAAAATCCTCAATTTATTATGTATTCTCTCATAAAGAATTTGTCACATGCTGTCCTGGTAGAGCACCTCTGGCTCTTGGGGAATAGTGTCTTTTCTCAAAGAGTGGAAAGCAGCATCCATTGGAGAATATCTTTTAACAGTGAGCTCCCCTAAAGCAGGCCTCAGAGAAACCATGTGAATAAACCCCTTTTCAGCACCGAGCAGGGCACAGCGAGACAGAGCCAGACTTATAAAAATGAGAAGACAAAGGCTGCAAAGACAATTTGTCTTTCTCTTACAGATCTTGGATATATTTGGCTTGTTGGCCCATGCACTTCTTATTTCTCTTTCCAGTTGATCAATACAGGCTGGTTTGTTTTACTGAAGCTCTGTTGTCTAACTAGACCGACTGGTGGTTGTGGCAGCTTCCCATGCAACGTTACATCAGATCAGATTCTTCTCTGGTGACACCACAGGGTTCAGCAAGCGTGCTCTGACTTTCAGGCACAACCTCAGAGTAGAAGGTGTGAAGTCGGGCTTACACCAGGGTTCGTGTTACAGTTTAAACCCTGGAACGGGCAGAAAACTATGTGGCAGGGATCCACAGCGTAGGCATTCTGTTCTTTCTGGGCAGGGTCCTGTGACCCAGCCGTCCCACACCACCGAATCCCTGCAGACCCCCTCTGCTTCCCACATCCTTCGCTGCAGTGCCAAGCTCCGCGTTTCCAGTTCACTCCTTCAGAGGCCCAGCTGCAGACACAAACAGGCACAGTCACTCTGTAGCAGTTCAAAAAAATGAAATAAACGTCATTTTTTACTGTCCACAACCCTGGGTAACGAAGCACTAAATGCCTACGACTGTTTCCCTGCCTGATTCTTCTCATCGCTCAAACATCTTTAAGTCAGCATTCCCCAAGCAGTTCATAATCTTTCTTCTCTCCTCGTCCTTTGCACATAATTTTACTTCTTTGTCTCCTACCATAGTTTTCACAGGAATTTGCTTCTTCCTCTGTCTCTCTCTCAGTGAAAGCCACGTCTTTTGTCAGCTCCAGTCCCCACTGTAAGATGACCTCCTCCACTTTGCCAGGTGATTAAGGTACCCACAATTTCACTTGAGAAACTGGATTGCCTTGGAGAGAAGCCAGAGACCTGCCCAAGAAAGCCTCCACATAAACAGAAGTGCATCGAGGTTTAACAGCCCTTGTTTGTTAACTCTGTAACCGCGTTCACAAGCTGCAGTCCAAAAATGGGATAAAAAGGTAATGGTCAGGCAGGTAAAGCCCAAACACAAATAGGGCTTTGCTATTTGATACCGGCACATGGAGTTCCTTAAACAAAAGTCATAGAATCATAGAATCGTTTTGGTTGGAAAAGACCTTTAAGATCATCGAATCCAACCATAAACCTAACACTGCCAAGTCCACCACTAAACCATGTCCCTAAGTGCCGCATCTCCCCGTCTTTTAAATACCTCCAGGAATGGGGACTCAGCCACTTCCCTGGGCAGCCTGTGCCAGTGCTTGATAAGTCTTCGGTTTTATCGTAGGAAGGTTCCCCAAGTCACCACACAGACCCAAACCATCCTCTTTCCCGGCTCACACAGACCCAGAACACACTTTTCTCTTTCATTCTTTTGTGTTTTAAAGGGAGGGTTACAGGGAAGCTCAGTTTGCATGAAATCTAGACTTGCATTACTGAATATTCATATACATAGCAATGAATATTCATATATGTATGAATATACAGCAACATTTCAGGGCTGCTTTGATTTAGATGGCCAAGTTGAGGTCCTAAAGATCCTTTCCAACTCTTAAAGGATAGCAAAGGTCGTATCGGTGATGGCTGGATGAAAAAAACCCAGTAACAATCACACATCTCTTCTGGTGTCAACTGAGCAGAGAAACAGATATTGCTGGAGACTCCCAGGGCTGCTGAACGCCATGGATCAGGAAATGTTTTACATTGTGGGTACAAGTAAGGAGGCCAGAAACTTGATTACAGGGGAGACTTAGTTAAATATTCACTGGGATTCATTATGTGAAAACCACTAGAAAGGAACATGTTTCTACAGGAAGGGTAGGGCTGTTTTATTCTTGCTTCTGTTGTAAAATGTTACTGATGGCTGCGTTCACCAGCTACCGTCCTCTAGTGGGAGGAATACAGCAGGTCTGTGGGGATGCGCAGAAACGCTTTTTGCTGTTGTTAATTTTAGCTAGAGGTAGTGCTTCTTTAATTTGCCAAGGAGAGCCGTGTAAAGCCAGCAGGACTTGATTAGCTGACCACCTTGCGTTTGATGAGCAGGTAACATGAGCGTTTTGGGCAAGAGGAATGTTATAAACAAGGTTTATAAAGTCTTAGAGCTGTTGCTCATTCAGTCTGAAATAATTGTGAGTGCAAAGGCTGAGAGCAAGCTGCACAAAAGACTGGAGACTGAAAAAACCACACGGCGCTCTCAGTCCTGCCCTGCCGTGGAAAGGTGATGGCTGCGTCCCAGATCACACATCCCAGCCGGCATCGGTTTGACCAGATGCCGGTGAAGCCAGCACGCTGCTTATCCCACCTTGCAGCGCAGGCTTTTCCCTCGGCTGTGAAGTGTTGAGTGAGCACCGAGCGCTCGGGGACCTTGCTCGCCGCTGCCTTCCAGCTGGCTGTGTACAAGAAGAAGTAGTGTTTCCTGGCCCCGGCCCTCAGCTGGTTGGGAAGATCAGGTCCTAAGAGCATAAACACAGGCAAAAAAAAAAAAAAGCAAAACATCCCAGCAGATCCCCCACGATGCTTCCTGCGAGGAAGCGGCGTGTGCGGGAGGACGGGGGTGGCCTGCCCTGCTGTCCCCTGTCCCACACAGCGCTCCTCGCCCTGGGCCAGGACAGGCAGCCCTGGCTCCTGGCTGGGGACCCGCAGGACCCTGTCCTACAGACGTCCCCCACGGGGGGCTCGCAGGAGGTGGCCTCTTACAAGCCATCTCCTCAGGCTAGATGGGTCCCAGAATATTGCATGTCCTCTGAAAAGGGCCGTAATGATGCTCAGTGACAGATGATAAATCTCCCAGAAAAAGCTTTTTAAACATTTTTTACTGGCATATTCAGCCTCATTACATGCAAATAGGAGCAATTCAGCAATGAATCTGAAAGCAACGAGTTTCATTTTCAGCACAGAAGATGAGAAAAGTGTAGTAAGGAGGCAAGCACTGGAGAAATGTTGAACCCTCAGTTACAGAAAGCGTTAGCACTAATAAGAGCTTTTCGCAGCATGCAAAGGGTAAAATACTGTGTTGGCTAGCGAGGTAGCTCTACGGTAAAAACATACAAGGCAATTTCTCTCCTGTAAATTTTATTCCCTGAAGCCTTACATTCAGCAATCTACTTTCTGAGGGGGAAAAAAAAAAAAAAAGAGTCGACAGTCCCACCCTGCTCAGCGTGTTGCAACAGGCTCCCAGTTAAATTCTGGAAAACAGAGAAGCTGAAACATTTTAAACAGAAACTACTGTGATCTCCAGCGTACAACCGAGAGGGAGTGGAGGGGGAAGCAAGCGGTGAAAAATTGAGCTAAAAGCAAAGGAGCTGCATTTGTAATTGTGCTCAACAGGAAAAACATCATTTACAGATAAGAAATAACACACTGTTTAACCCCATCTCCACAAACAAACAGGCAGCGACAACAAACTACAAGCGATCGATCTCCTCCCATGCTGCAGTGGGGCCTGGGGGTCAGCGGGTCCCCTGGTTTGGGGAGAGGCAGAAGAAGGGACGAAAGGGAAAAGAAGCTGAAGGAGGGAAGGCAGGCATTCACATGGTGCTCCCCCTAAAGCTGTCATGAAGCCAGGACATGATGTAGAAAAACAAGATTTCTCTGCACATACCCTGGCCTGCTTGAGATACCCGGGTTTCTGGTGGTTTGGGTGTAAGGAGCAGACCAGCAGCATTTTCCAAAGGGATGTGAAAAATAATGGGGTTAACCCCACCTTCCTCAGGAAATGACTTGCAAAAGATCCCGGAGGAAAATCATGCTGTGATTCCGTCTGGTTAGAGATATCCAGTTGCTTTGTCCTCCAGGAAAATCTGTCTGGTCCTTGGATATGTCACATCCAGGGTTTAGTACTGAGGCTTCCTTTTCTTGGGTGCCAAGAAGATCACCAAACGGGCCCAGGAGAAAATTCCTCCTCATGCCTTGCATCCAAAAATCTGACAAATCTGTCACCCATTTGGAGCTCTTCTCTTAATAGAGAGAATGGCGGGAGAAGGAAATTAATTTCACCAGAGGAAAAAAAAGTCTTCCAAAATCCATGTGTCCATGTTAGAATCATAGAATCATAGAATGGTTTGGGTTGGAAGGGGCCTTTAAAGGCCATCTGGTCCAACCCCTCCTGCAATGAGCAGGGACATCTTCAACTAGATCAGGTTGTTCAGAGCCCTGTCCTGCCTGACCTTGAATGTTTCCAGGGATGGGGCATCTACCACCTCTCTGGGCAACCCCTTCCAGTGTTTCACCACCCTCATCGTGAAAAATTTCTTCTTTATATCTAGTCTGAATCTACCCTCCTTTAGCTTAAAACCATTCCCCCTTGTCCTATCACTATGCTCCCTTGTAAAAAGAAGTCCCTCTCCAGCTTTCTTGTAGGCCCCCTTTGGGTACTGGAAGGCTGCTATAAGGTCTCCCCAGAGCCTTCTCTTCTCTGGGATGAACGACCCCAACTCTCAGCCTTTCCTCATAGCAGAGGTGTTCCATCCCTCTGATCATTTTCGTGCCCCTCCTCTAGACCTGCTCCAACAGGTCCATGACTTTCTTGCGCTGGGGACCCCAGAGCTGGACGCAGGGCTCCAGGGGGGTCTCACCAGAGCGGAGCAGAGGGGCAGAATCACCTCCCTCGACCTGCTGGCCACACTGCTTTTGATGCAGCCCAGGATACGGGAGGCCTTCTGGGCTGCGAACACACGTTGCCAGCTCACATCCAGCTTTTCATCCACTTTTTCACCCTGCTGCACATAGCTCCAGCTCCAGGAGCTGGTAAGCCCAACATGATACTTGCTGGAGAAGAGGCAGCAGCCTGCTGGTGATGCAGACCTCCGCTCCTGGGGAGGCCACGCTACCTCTCCCTGCCAGATCGGGTGGTCTGCTGGGGTGGGAGATGAACGCGTTAACAGAGCAGTGAGGAGCAGCAGTTTGCAGTTGTTTGCATGATACGTATCTTGTGAATAAATAAACCTCATCTCCAGTGCTGCTGCTCTCTAAACATCTATAGAGACGTGCATTCACTCAAAACATTCAGAAAATAAACAGAAAGAGTGCTGCACAACTGAACCCTCCTCTAGCCAAAACCCAGCACTGTAAAAGTGTCACCTTTCAGCAGAGTCAAAAGTTTCATCACCCCCCAAAATTTCTCTTCTTCAGGAATGCCCTGTTTCCATTTTCTGATGCAGAGAGACCTAAGGGGCCATAGGTTCGGGGTTCCAAAACCTGATGTACATTTTTCCACATATACTGTGAGGCAGAAGGAGGTAAAGAATAGTTAAATGTAGCACAATTGAAAATTAGCTCAAAATGCCGCAAGCTGCAGTTCAGATGGATTGCAAGATAACCTTGGTAGTTTCAAGAATGTAACAAGAACAGCCTTAAATCAACATAAATACTTGCTCAGCCATTTTCATCTCAAGATTAATGTCAGACTTTTTTTTTCTTCTATCCTGTGCCAGTAAAACCATTTTCCAGCGTTTTTAGCTAAGGCATTTGTGGTTACCAGAAAAGGGGGTGAGAATGGGGATGGATGCGGGACCCTGGGGTAGGGGTAGGGGCAGCAGGGTTCGGACACCCTCCGGAGAGTAGGAGCAGAGCTAGGCAGGGAAAGGTTGATACTGGTGGGTGCACCAAGGTTATACGGTGCTCTGAAATGCCAGGATTTGCCAGAGTTTGGAGTTCGATGGGAGCCAGCCAGACGCCTCCTGCCACCTCCCCTTTGTTTCTGCCTGCTCGGTTGTACCAAAAGGCAGCTATGACCGTTTTCAGTGCTTTCTTGAAGCTTTTCTGTTTGAAGCTCTCATGGACCATGCCCACAAGACACTGTGATGTGTCCCACGCTACATTCCCACTCACACCCAGCAGCACCTCAGGCCAAGTGACAGCCCCAGGATGCAGCCCTTTATTCTGGGGTGAATTCTGGAGATTTCTTGATACTCAGAAAAAAAATTCCCCAGAGAGGCACCTGTGGCCTCTGGATAAATTTCTGCTTTACGGTCGCCTGCAAGCTGGCCGGGAGACACACCCTTGCTTGCTGGAGTACAGATAAGCTCCCAAGGACTTCAAAGGAATTGCTGAACCAAACTGCAATGAGTTTCTGCAGAAATGTAATGCACAGCATGTGTCTGAGGGGATGGAGAAGAACTGGAGTGGTTTAGATTAGATAGCACTATTTGGCTTTTGAGGGGCTTGAGGAAGTGAAGGGCACATAATTGTCTTTTAAAGTGTAATATTTTACTTCAATTCACCCACACTGCAGAGGGGCTTGCAGATAAGCAATGGAAATTATTTCCGTGTAAGGGCTGGGTATCGCTTTCATACAACTTATCTCCCCGAGATCAGTTTTCCATTCAGCGTATCATCGTGCTGGGGGGAAGGCTCGGTTATACACGCTTGGTTCTATCTGCTCCTATCAATTTATTATTGAGTGGACCCTATTTCTGGGGAGCACCTCAGGGCCATAACTCCCTTTACTCTTACAGTATCACAGTTAACAGCAACAGCACCAATGTCCAGGCAGGTTGTGTGTGATGAGCTCTTAGCCATGGGGGAACCCACGTCCCAGGAGGGTCACACCTGATAACCCAG
The DNA here is from genome assembly GCA_020745775.1 of Theristicus caerulescens. Taxonomy (NCBI): domain Eukaryota; kingdom Metazoa; phylum Chordata; class Aves; order Pelecaniformes; family Threskiornithidae; genus Theristicus; species Theristicus caerulescens. The sequence goes on from CM036560.1 coordinate 122,460,131, forward strand.
TTGATGACCATCCTTCCCATGTCAGCACTCCTTGCTACTTAAAACATGGATATTTTACTACCTGCTGGTCTAAAACCTGAAATGGGAAATTCTTTCATCAGAAGAGCAGCAAAAGGAAGAAATATTTGTACGCTACTGACACTTTCAGTTAATGCATATATAGGTATATATACAGAAAAAAAGCTTCAGTCAATCTGGAATCCTTTTTATAACAAGACAAAAATGTCTGGACATGACTTGGGGCCTAGTGCCAGCTCTGTTGCTATCTGTCCTGGGGATGCTATAAACTCATTTATAAACTCAGTCTCTTACACAATGTTTGCATGTATCCAGCATGCCAGGCCCTCTACATCTTACAATAACATAAAAAAAAAACCCTATAAGCAGCTAGTTGGCAATACCATCTAATTTGTCCGTGATGAGGGTTTCTGGCCACTGTACGTGTGCCTCATCTACTGGAAGTTTAGTGATGGTCTTTATTCATTGTTTGGTTCCAGCTCTGCTCTGTGAAGGAGTACAAATATACAGGCTTTTACATATTTGTCAGGACCTTACGGTATGCTCTCTTTCTCGTTAACAAGATGTTTTTTCTTTCTGTTTGAAGTCAATAAAATCTTTCAAGATTTAAACATAAGGATGAGTTTTTTCTTCTGAGGGAAGGTACACCCAAATAGCCAGCCTTTATTCAGTTTCTCCTTAGGTGAATATCCCCCTTTTGATATCAAGACTTGTTTTCCTTGAAGAAATGTGCCAGACCATGCCAACAACATGAAAAATCACTGTGAATTTGTCAGCAGAAACATTTGCTCTAGAGTAAGTACGAGCTTGAAGAGCAGAGCCAGAGTCAAGGCTAGGACACTGAAGATTAACTGTTTGTTCCATTAAATAATTCACTGGCCAAACAGCATGAAGCATTTTAAAATGCAGTGTGTGTCTCAGGCCAATAAAGAAACATCTGCCCAGCAAAAATTACCTACACGTAGTTCTCAATTGCATGCTTTGAAATTCCTCGTATAAATCTCACCGCCTTGTCTGTCTAGAGGGTATTCATCCCAACTTAGCGCATAGTCTCCTGGCGAGCTACAACCTTAAAATGCCACCCCGCGCGTCTCTGCTGATGAAAGCCATGAAGGCAGAAGGACGTAAGAACTTTCCCAGCTGCCAGCCCTGAGCACCAGCCGGGGATCACAACCCAGCAGAGCTTTTCAGGTCTGCGCCTCATTGCCAGTAAAGGGAACTTCTGTGAGGAAAATTCTTCTCTCTCTTTATTTTCTGTAAAAACAGGGAGATAAACATATGCAGTTTTCCCCAAGACACTCTTCAGTAAAGTGTTTGTTTTCCTTTAAAAATGAAAGTTGTTGTCAGTAAATGTATTTTTTCCCTCCGAAGTGTGCCATTTTTTAATGGAAAGCATGAATTTTTCTGTTAGTTTCAATAGCTACTACAACAAACTTGAAAAAGTAATACAAATTTGTAAAGTTGCATTATACACAACGAAGAATAATTTAGCATTGGCAAAGTGATGGGTCCTGGCTTTAGCATGATAACAAATCAAAGAATCGTGTTCCAGTATTTTATCCCTTGGGCATTATCTGCTTTTCACAAGACTTTCACATGAAGTAAATTGGTAATTCAGTTCTCCTCTAGCCCTGCTCTGTTCACAGTGAAATAACGAGTTAAAATAACTAGCAACATTTATTAGAATGGTTTCCTGAAGCACAAGAGAGGGAGTCTGACTGATGTAGTTGTGGTAACACGGTCTGAGGGCTAATCAAACCAGCTGACCGAATAAATTTAAATGTAAAATCATGGGACATACTGGAATCATTACACTGATTTCCCCAAAAAGCACTTTCTCGTTTACCTACTAATTCCGGAGTATTAAGAGAAGACTCATTATTCACATACAATACAATTAAGTTTGGCACTCCCTGTATACACTCATTCACTACTATCATTAGCAACAGAGAAGAGTCAAGCAGACCTCTTATACAGGCCTCTCTTTTCCTTTTTCTTCAGGGCTCTTGCATAGAAACAGCTGAAATAAGCACAAGGATTTATCTAGATCATCATTACCAGATGAATCTAGAAGATCTATGCAATGCTGAAAGAGTATGTAGGGTGCTCTTGGGTTGCCGGGGATGCTTCTATGGGATTGTATCAAACAAAGATCCTCTTCTCACTCGCCTTTTTCTTCCTTCTCACCAAAAGCCTGTTACTAACTATTCAGCACAGCCGTGGTAACAGCTTTGTCAGCTCCTGCCAGCCGAGGTATTTCCAGCAATGTACTAAACATTTCCATGCCCATCCTCATCCCAGCTCATCTGCAGGGGATCATGGATTCAGGGGCCGTTCGGGCAGGTCGCAGTGGTTTGGACGTCACTGCGTTGCAGCTGCAGCTCCTCTACAAGGGACCAGGAGGAGAAGGAGCAGCCCTGCTCCAGCCAGGGAGGTCTGTGCCCTGCCAGACATAGGGGCTTTTGTAAAACTCCCCTCCGTGCAGGAGTATACTAAAGGGAAGAGTAGAAAAATATACTTAATTGCTCAAAGTCACTACCACTACTTTATTTTGCATTCCTTAAATATTTAAGCACATGGATTGTTTTTGCAGGAAAATGAGTAGAAAGAGGGCTGCTGTACTGTGCAGTTCATTACTTGGCCTGGGGTATTTCCTGGTGAATTATCCCTTAGCGCTCGTATTCTACCAGGCAGGCAGTAACCCATTCCCTGGGACAAGAAAAGAAGCTCTACAAAGGTGATCTGATTCCTTCTAGGTCAAGCACATTTAATGTCAGTGAGAAATTATTGGAGGTATGGACAAAAAAAAAAAAAAGTAAAAATACATCACAGAAGAAACAGTTCAGAAAGTGTCACTTGTTCTCACTTTTTCCCCATTTCTTCATGCAGGAGAGGTTGAGTTAAGATTCAAAACACAAGGCTAAGCAATGCTTTAATATACCATTCAAAACAATTTATTTCATCCAAGTGGAGACTTGCAGGGTCTGGTCTGAACTTTTACATCGCCTGGGTCATATACTTGCTCCCAGTACCTCCAGCATCTAGACCATAACTTCTGGTTGAACCAGATTGTTTAGAAAAAAATAACCCATCTTAATTTAATTTTTCAAAGAGAGAATTCATCATGTCCCTAGGCAAATTGTTTCAGATATTAAATTCTCCAGTGGCCAAGAATGCACACCTTATTACTGGTCTGAATTCTTCAGCTTCAGCTTTCAGCCACAGAACCTCATTATAACTTTGCTTCATTAAAAAGCCCTTTCCCCCCACAAGTACCCTTGCACTAATGGTTTGTCCACACAGAGAAGCATGGGGTGACGCACATACTGGTGGAGAGAGTTCACATGGAATAGCCAGTAAACTCAGTGTAAATTTACTATAGAGCAATTTCCTGAGTAACCTAAATTAAGGTTGGTTATCCAGTCTTTTATTTAGATCAATTTAGCATTTAAAAGAAAATAAAGCATGGTCAGTGTGGCGGGAGCATGCTTCTAGCATGCACCAGCTGTGGTGTATGCCCAACAGCAGGGACAGCACATCCCAGGTTTGCTGGTGGCTCCGGGCAGGAAAGAGCCCTCGGAGCCGCACGTCACTCCTGCTGCCCCATTTCCCTCCCTGGTCCCCACAGGGCACCATCCCAGGGCCAGACGCAGCCCCGGCCATCCCCAGCCCCGAGCACACAGGCCACACAGGGCACTCCTCATGGGGGACTTGTTCCCACCACCAAGTGCTCCTTGCACAGTCCTCGTTCTTAGAGGTTACCCTCATACGCTGTGATACTGTCCATCTCCCTCTGCAAAGCCTGTGGTTACACACCTATAGCACTACTGTAATAATTTTCGTTTTTAATTAAATACCCCAGCAGGTTAGAGGAAAGAGATGATTCGCAGCAAATGGGTTATGGAAGCAGACAAAGACTCCTCTTGGGGTGAAGCTGTGTCTCGGCATTTCCTGACCCCCCGTGATGTGCTCAGACCATCGCAGCTCAGGCAGGAGGGCATGGGCATCTCCCTGAGAGCCACCCCACCCCATCTCCTGGGTTACTATAGACCATGCTGCATCAAATATCATTAAACTGCAATATTCACACAAAACTGAAGCACCACAGCGCAGCATACACAGGCCTGGAGCTGCTGTTGTCACCACGAGCCCAAAGTGCAAAAAACCATAACCATGCATAGTCACAAATCAGCAGAAAAATGTACTGCACATCGGCTGTTTCTGTGACTGTCTACGCTTCACAGTGCAGTGAGTGTTTATTGTGTTTGGCACAGAAAATTTGAAAATAAACAATACAGTACCTAATCATTATTTTCCATTCCACGTTAAAGGCTAAAGCAAGGAAAGGCGAAGGGGGAGGCGAAGCGCCATTCCAATAGGTGTGTCTTGGTGTCTCCGGCGTGTTGCAGCTTGACGGGTCTCACCGTTGCGTGGGCAACATTCAAAGAGGCTGACTTGTGAATCCAAGCGATAGCACACCACAAAGTTAACTCACTGCATGCCTTACGACACACTGCACGGGGTAAAATAATGGCCAGCACAACAATACTATTGCACTCCCACTCCATCTTCATGTTGTGATGCTCAAATATCCTGCAATGTGCTGTGATTCATTGACTTTTGAGAGCCTTTCACTTTGCTGGGCAAAGGAGGACAGCGGTGAAAAAGTAAACACACAGCTTTGGGCACAGCAAGGTCTCTGGTTTTCTGCACAGGAACAGGCAGTGAGTTTGGAGGCAATGATTTCTGCTGTGGTCAATGGTGGCTGCGTTTGCAGCTGCTGGGGTATGCAGAGCGCGGCGCGATTGGCGTCCTCAGAGGGAAGCTCTGCTCCAAAGCAGGGGAAGGTCCTCTGTGCAGATGCCACAGTTTCAAGGAAAAAAAAGCTGTGTTGGTAACAAGCAGCTGTTTGATGACATACTGAAGCTATACCTTCATAGCCAACAAGCCTGTGTTTTAATCAAGGCAATGATTTACTGGAGAGATCCTGGTGATAAATATTCCATTACCTACGATTCTTGTAAAGCCAACATTTTTGTGGAAGAGGCAATTTATTTTCACACTCAACTCTTCACTACTAAGACTGCTAACAAACAAATGGGTTTTGACTCTGAGACAGCTCCAGCTTCAACAGTTCTGCATCTTCTGATCATCTTTATTTTAAAAAGATGTACTTCTGTTTCTTGCATGTCAAAGGGTGGAAGAGGCTTACAGCATATTTCAGCCACCGAAGGAGACTCAAACTCAGTAGCATTGCAGAGCTTAGCTTACCTAAGTCATCTCCCCATTCACTCCCTCCTTCACCTGTTTCCAGACTGCCTTCAATTTTTTTTAGACATAGCCTCTGAAGTCAACAGTTGGTTATTTTTCTCATTTCTATACTAAAAGAGTACTCACTATGGAAATTATGACCTTTTAGTGGTTCTTTACATTCTTACAGTATTTTGTATAGCAAAATAATTGAAACACAAATCAAACCCTTGGCCACTGTAAATCTGGTGACCCACCATTACTGCCTTTCAGTGGCTGCTCAGTAACTAGCTGGGTACGAGGGCATGAGGCACCGGGGATGGAGGAACGTGCTGGAGCAGAGCCTCTCTTGCCCCGGTGAACAGCCAGCACTCTCATCCCAGGTCATGGGGGGCTTCCCCCAGCTTCTGGGCAGAAGAACGGGTAGAGCCCAGCATTTCTGGCAACTCTTTCACCAGAAAGACAGAGGGAAATTCTTGGGGAAGCTGGAGATATCATCTGAAACTGAAAGGGGGACCATCAGCATGGAGGGAGTCAAAGAGGAGAGCTCCCAGAAGCTTGGTTTTGGGGCTGAATATATTACATATTTTCATTAATATTCTTGGCACAGGAAATAAGAGCATGCTGATGAATTTTGCTGATAGCATAAGACTGGGAAGGACTGTCAAACAGAGGAAGATGGGAATATCCTTTCTGGGAGAATGGGATCAGAACAGACCAGAATAAAAAAGTAGACTGAAATTATTAGCACAATGAATAGAGTTGTGCTGCTGAGGATTAACAATGCCAATTTGTGCCATGCTTATCAGCTGGCAATGACAAGAAAATGTAGAAGACGTAGAAGTTAGCTGGAAGCTAGAAAGTTTCTAGCTATTGAGAGAGATTCTGAAGCATCTTTGCAGATGAGGGCAAATTCCTACCTAACCTTAGTCTGGCACTAGATGGATATGCAGAGGATTACACAAGGTGGTTGCCTGTGAGAGCTGATGACGGGGTTCAGTATCTCTGGTAGAGGCAGGAACTTTGAATTGCAGCTGCTCACATCTGTTCTGCAAATCAGTGGGTGCTTTTGCTAATTAAACCCTTTTCATGACGACTTATCTCCACTACCATTTTCTTTAGGGCGTCCACTATAGTCAAGCTGAACATCATAGCTCCGTATATACATTTCTTTGCAAAATATTTATTCAGCAGTGTTCGAAGCGGACCTTGCTGCAGACTACAGCACCTTCTCTCCCGACAGCAGAGACCTTCCTCACCCTCACCACCTGACTGAACATACTTTTCTCTACAAACAAATCACGTGCAGCGATGCTAGCCTTTGTGTATATGAAACACTATTACACTAAACACATCACGTGTTTCAGAGGGAAAAGGCAAGGTACATAAAGTCACTGTCTTCTGAAGTTTCTGCAGTATGGCTAGATGAAAGTAAAAGCCACCCGTAACAAGATGGTGTGATACTGAGCAAACCAAAGGAGGAAAACCAACGCTGAGGTGCGAGTAAAGACAGGAATATGCTTTAGCACACACTCACTTCTAAGCAAGTTGTTACACTTGGTACACGAAGGCTCTATTTCTCCTCTAAGTAGTAAGATGTTTCCAGCAAAACCTGGGTTAGAAATAGAGATATTTGCAATGCTTTTATTACCATTATAGTTCATCCAAGATGATGTGTCTGGTTTGAAAGTCACAAAAACCATATTCTTGTTAAAAATGCTGCCAAAAAGCTAAATGAAAACAGCCCGCTGCCGAATCCTGTGTTTGCAGCATTACCAGTGGGTTTTTTCAAGGGTGTTTATATAGACCAAGTTTCATTTAACAAGGCAAAAGCCGGAGCTCTCACATACTCCATTATTTCTCTGCAGGTCCTTCTCACCAGGGTTAAGTCTTTACACTACTTCCAAGCAAAGCAGCCAAGAAAAAGAAGAAACAAATGCTACTACTACTGAGCACAGAGGCCTCCTTTGCAAGAAATGTGATTTACGGAATGAAGTTCCTGGCATGTCTGCCGCGGGCTGTCACAACGTGTGCCTGAAATCCGAGGCTGAAATATGATTCCCGTTCCTTCCAAGGCGCGTTGTGGCTTCTAGCAAGTTCTTCTGAAAGCGCAAGCAACCCTTTTCTCGCTAGCTGTGCTCCTTCTGCGTGTTGCCGTGCCTTAACCGGTCTTTGCCTATCTGAGTGCTGTTTGGGGGTGAGGACCCTCCTAATTTTGTCCACAGTTGGTGTTAGTGAGCCCTGCTTTGTTCAAGGTTCTGGAAACCGGGAACTTTCTCAGGTAGTTTGGAGAATCAATGCACTTGGAGAGACACGCAGCAAAGCTCCTCCCGGTACCCAGGCTGAGGCTCTGTGTTCGTACTGGCTTTAGCTCTCCGCTGCCCACCACTTGTACATTGGACACCCGATTGCCGGGAACTGAACCATGATGGAGATCTTTTTCCATAATTTCACAAAATGGCAAGCAGACAATAGCAGCTTGAGGGCTTTCTGGCCTTCGCTGGCCCTGAACTGTTGATGTAGAAGACATTTTCACCCCCTTTCTGCAGTCCTTTAGGTGTTCCTTTTCCTCTACATAAAGCAAATGCCTTTTCAGCATTAAGTTTTTCCTCAGCTGCATTTCAAACCCTGAAAATATTTTACCTCTAATGAAAATTCCTCCTCATTTTGCCACTGTCTTTACAACCAGTGAGATGGCAGCATTTCACACCACCACGGTCTACCTCGCCTTGCAGTAGCAGAGACACCGTCATTGTAGGAGCCCTTTTTGCCAGCCTCCCCCCAGGCTGCAAGGTGACCCAGCCCTTGCCCACAAGTCTCATCACATCACATGCTGGCTGATCCCATGGGAGACAACCCCGAGGACCTCCGGGTGGGGAACTGCTGGCGAGCAGAGGAGATCCTGATGGACTTCATTAGTGAGGATTGCAAACACACAAATAACCTTTCCCTATAATTTTGGATAAAATCCAGTATATCAGTTATACAAAGGAGAAATGTTGCTAACGTATATTATCTGTGTGATGAACAGGTATTTTCTAAGAGTAGTAGCTAACGAACTGACAAAATCTTCCGCAAAACAAAAAGACAGACATAACTGAGTCAAAGTCAGCCTGACCATTGACTTTGTGCTTGCTTCAGTGGGTTTTGGCGCTGACCCCGCTTGAGCCACAAAGTTTTGAAATTCATGCGTTTCTTCATTCTCATCTTTCAGTTTTACAGTAGATGTTTTTTCCCACAAATGTCTCCGAGGCCGTGTGGGATGTGGTCCAGCTCCCATTAAGGTCAATGGGAGTGCTGCCACTGGCTTCCCTGTGGGTCTCAGCCCTCTCCCATTGTATTACATTTCCAACTGCAATTGGAGACAGCTTATTTCAATTTTTTCCTCTCCTAGTGCCCACAATGGGCAAAGTATTTTCCAAACAGAAAAGAAGGTCCCACTGAATGTCCCTAAATTCTCTAGAGATACTGGAAAAATCCTTATAATTAAATACATTTGACATGCAAGATCACAACTGTTCTCTAATAATATTTTTTTTTTAAGGCTTCTCTCCCATGTAGCTTTGCTTTACTGTAAAATAGCAGGGATTAAATCCTGATTCTGCTGAAGTTTATGGGAGTTTTTCCAATTAGTTTCATTGGGGCCATATTGTCTTCCTTCGTCTCCATCTTTAATGCTACCAGACCACTACTGAAAACGTCCCCACAGGAACCAATAATGGCACAAGGGTCAGTTTGCCACTGCCAGTCACACACTGATTTGACAGATTATCTTAATCAAAATGCACAAAAAAAAAAAAATCCATAAAAGGAATGGAAATGCATGCAAACCGTATTAGTTTATCTTCAGAAAAACAGAAGCCTTACGCAAAAATTAAGTGCACTCAAGGAGTGGTGAACACAGACTAAGAGCTGACAGTAGAAATGGCAGGGCAGTAGCTCCCTGCTCTTACACAGGGACTAAAAACATCACAACATCATAAACTATTAGGAAGTCCACAATGAGGATTTAAGAAATGCAACAGTACCGAGAACCACTTGGAAGTGGGAACATTAAACATAATTCTGTTTACAGAAGACTTCATCCTCATATTACAGTTGGGTTTGGATGACCTGATTAATCTTCACCAAAAAAAATTAATAAAGTTTCCCCCAGACAGCAAACCAATGAATAGTAAAATGTTAGTTACACTGTCTGATGTGAAGTGTTAAGGAAAACTACTACTAGCAGGTACTAACCTTGAACCTTTATATAAACACTTTGAGACAGATACTTTAAAGACACCACGGACATCCCAAAGTGGCAATTTCATGAAGGAAACATGAATTTGCAGTGATTTAAAAAAAACCCCATCTTTATGCATGAAGAGCTCAGTCTCTTCTCCATAACAAATTGATTAGGAGGCATATATTTGGGACTCAATCTAGTTAGCTAGGAAAATTCAAGTGATAGCTGCCAGCCACCAGAAAAACAACTGACAGTGACTAAGAGCCCCAGTTTGCTGCATGTGCTACGGCGATCTGTGACATCTTGTTCTCATTCTTTAAGTGAAACCAACCCAGTTATGTTTTGTATTCACAATCCAGACTTGAATGCAAGAATCGCTTCATAGATGTTCCCAGCTCTCCAACTTCTTCCATAATTTGGGGAAAAGGTATGGATTTGTTGTTATTGTGCATACACTGCAGTACCACAGATTAATTACATCATCCAGCAGTGCCATTTTGCCGCCAGTACGCCCCTCCTCATCTGGAGTTTTTATTGATTATCCGTATTATTTGGCATACTGGGACTTAGCCTTCAGCAGCCTGGCAGGGCTCCGCCTCCTCCCAAGAGGTTGCCTGTGCATGGAAGATCCTGCATCGCACCAGTGCTCTTGCTGACGCACTTGCGTTATAGAGCCAGGCCAAAATGGTTCACTTAAGATCAGAGGAGGGAAGCGATTAGAAAATCCCAAAGCAGGTAAGACCCTGTGGTGGAGAGGCGGATCCCTAACCGGCATGCTCTCCCAAGGTGAACGCTGGGAGGACATGTTTCTGCTGTGCCAGGCTGGCTCACGTGCTAGTGCAGTTGGCGTAGAAACATTTGTTTTTTCTTCATTTAGAAACGAATCTCAAATATACATAGGCCTCTTGCTTTGGTCCATTATTATCTCCTCTGCACTGATCTCGTTAACATCTGCTGTGGTTGTTGTGCTGCTCCATCAGCCTTGGTGGCATTAATGCTGCCTTCTTTGCTTGCAAAGGCTGAAACCCTAAAACCAGGTTGTGGTTGCTGGTAGCTCCCCAGCTGCCAGACCAGCCTCTCAAAGTCATGACCTCTGCGTTAGTGTCAAGCTTACGCATACGCTCACGCTGTATTTACCAAGGTAAAGTAAGCTGCACGCATTCTTTATTTACAAAAAAAAAATATCCATGTTTGGGTGGCACAAACCCAAAGGAGGAACTCTGAAACCGCTTCCTGCCGCTGCTGGAAAGAGGCAGAGCCAGGATGCCTCCTGCAACATCGGCCTTGGCTGAGCTTGTGGCCACTGGGTGTGAGTTAGAGCATCCCTCCAGCCTTCCCGACGCAGCTTGTCAGAGGGAGCCTTGACAGGGCTCCAGCAGTACAGGTGTGCGGTACAAGCCACCTCTGTGCACCAATTTCTGGTCTTAGTCATCTGCCATTTATATCAGCCTTTAGGCTGATTAACTAACTGCTGTAGCAAAAAAAAAAAAAAAGGTTTGTGCGTACCTAAAGATATATAAATAATTCCATTAACTAAAAAGAGATACGCAAGCAATGCCTGCAGCTTGTACAGCAATATCTAAAGTGATTACGATATTGATCCATAGCGTCTTCTGTCCTAGCCATGACTCAAAAGGCATATTAAGTTCCTGTCAGAGAGTTTAGGTTCTGCTAATCACCTAGCAGAGGATTTGGAGGGTGTATTAGGCTTAGTCCCTCTTTATCGCTCTTTTCTCTCCCCTGCATTTTGGTGGGTGGAGAATGAAGAAACAAAGAGCGTGCCTACAGTGCAAATGCCCCAGGTGGGAGCTCCTGGTGTTCCTCTGCCCCAACAGTGCCAAGCCCTCCTGGCTGAGTTACAGTACCATCAAGAAGCTTGAAATAGCTGCCCTGTTTTGGGGGATCTGCTGTTTTTCCCAGCTGTAGGATTGATTTCCTGGGACATGACCAAGAGAGAGAGTTTATATTTCTCGGGTAAGTGACATTAGTCTGCCCACATTTTAGGTAGACCCCATTAGCCAGCCAGTGGCTTCTCAGTGACTTCAGTGAAATGCCATTTCCTACTGGAGCTTGGACTGAGAGCTGGAAATAGAACATCCTTGGTGGGAAGATCTTAGGGCTTAGAAGAGAGGGCAAGTCAGAGATCTTTTAAGTAGCACCATACTTCAAGTTGATGCACTGAGAAGCACCAGCAAGGATGGCAAACCATCAGTCAAATGAGCTAGGCGTCTCAAGGGAATCCAAGAGGGAGAAATACACTTTGTCTATTTCTTTAACATTTTTAAGCATGTATAATACTACTTTGAACACAGAGAGTGGTTCTGTCTGTAACTATCAGGACAAGCTGCACAAATACCATTATCCATGATTTAAAAAGCAAACCTGGAGCGCCAGTTCAGCAGAGCGTTTATTATACATTGTTATTGAACACATGTGTAAGCCCCACGGAAGCTAATAAAACTTAAGGGTATGCTCACATTATTTGTTCAACAGGGATCAGCTCAGGGATGTGCTTAAAGTACATCCAGGGTTCAAGGAACTGAGCTAAGGTCACTGCTCCTGATCTCTCTCCTATTCTCATTACTTATATATTCACTAAGAGAATTCTTCACTTTTTCTCTATCATCTTTTACAATAATGGCTCTCCACAACAGCTGTAGACAAGATTCCTCTCCCATTTGAGGCACGTAATCCTTAGCATGGGCAATATAAACAGCCTCAGCTGCATAAAACAAATATGGATTTTGCTAGTATTTTGTCTGTATCTTAGAAAACCTACACTTTTTTTTTAAACATCAAGAAGTAGAAAAATAGAGCATATGTGGCCAAAAGTGGTTATATACTTTGTAAGTTTATTAAAAGTTAGAATTGTTGTTCATGAACATACTGAATGGATTTTACTACTTTCCCATAACGGAGCCCGGGCTGGCATTGCTTTAGACATTTTACTGCGGAAGAAATGTCAAGCATGCACTCATCCCTCTGACTGCAGTTCAAATCAAACAAACCAGGCTAGACATCTAATAACAAGCTTTGTTCACTCTAGAATGGCAGCTATGGAAATACGTCTCATTTTATATATTATTATATGCACAATCTGAAAAGGACACTGCAAAAGCAACAAGCACTGATCTTTCTTATTGAAATGACCAGTTTCAAGCTACTTATTTAACCAAGGAAAAAAAAAAAAAACCACACATAGGACTTCCAATAAGAATGTCTTCATAATTCAGTTTTCCCTGTCATAAATTGTGATTCATATAACTAGACTTTTCTTACTAAGAGGAGCTGGGGACATATATGGAAACCAACGTTACGAAAACTTGAAAGTAAATTAGAGTTAATTGTTTGGGGTTAATTTATGAAAGCAATATGATGCCTTGTTTGCAGCTTTAGTGCAAAAATAAAGAGCAAGCACAATTTATAGTTTGTTTCTTATATAAAAATTAACATTTAAACTTTAATTTTTTGCAGCTATGTTTAAGAGATGGTCTGAAGACAGAATAACACTTTGTGAGGTCTGCTGCTGCTCTGTCTTCAGGGTGGTTTGCTATTTCCCCTTTTAGAAACCAAAAAGCCCCTTTTCTGTTGGCATCCGACAGCTTTGCAGGGTTCCCCAGCGAAGACGGGGGGAAGGCGCATTCCCCTCCACATGGGGCTCTCTGCTCTATCGGAAATCAACTTGAAGCAGTCCTGGCATGGTTGGAGATGCCTCCATAACTGGACCCTCAAAACGAGCAATCCAGTTCCTTGAATAAGTATATACATTAGCCTCTTTTTATTTCTAAATTCCTACGCCTAAATTCTAAATATTTACCCTAGCAAATATTATCCAGCCTATGGATTCCAGCTGCAAAGAGCATCATGCCTCCCTCCGCGCAGATAGGCTGAAGGCCTTTGCAAAGACTCCTGGGTGTCCAAAGCACCAGACCTACTTTCCTCCAAAACAGCTTCTTATCATAGTAACACAAAAGGTCACAGTAACAGTTTGCAGCCTCTCTCAGCAAAGGGAATAAATGTGCAAACAAAGCCATTAGCAGTTTCCAAAATAAACTCCTGTACTCGGTCGCCAGGTCTGCAGCGTGCCGCATGTGCGCTGCACAGAAACGCTTGCTTACATGTCAGCTGAGCAGCTGCGGAGAGCTGCGAGCCAAACGAGCACTCTCCATTCGACCACAGAAATGCCACCTTAATCAATTATTTTGATACTATAAGCTTAAAAGCATTAAAGATAAGCACAGGGAAATCAAGAGATTTCACCTGTCAGCCCACTTCTTTACTGCTCTCTTCAATTAATACTCACATCAAACAGGTGTCATTTAAAAAAAAAAATTAAAAAAAGCCATCCTGGAGAAGCATATTATTCCTGAAAGGACGTACACACAAATTACCAGGGAGCCATCTGTGCCACAAAAATTTCAGCAGAGATGCAGCAGCCAGGAAAAAAGAAAGCCAACAGCAGTAAAAGCAAACATTCCGATTGAAGATAGGGCAAAAATGTCTGAGTCAGCTCTAATAAAGATTTTTCCTGATTAGTATTTTCCTTATCAGGCTGGTGGGGATGATTCACCCCTCACGCACTTCCCTGGTGCTCCAGGGCAGGCGACCCTCTCTCCCCTCCGGCATCCCTGTCCAGCTCCCACTCCCTCCACTCCCTGGGGCTGTCTCATTTGTCCGTCCTCTCTCCCAGAGCTTGTTTTCCTGCTGCTATGGTTCTCCCATTGCTGGTATAAACAGGGGCAGAAGTCTTCTGCGTGACTCGGGCTCTGTTGGCTTCGGTGGGAGCTCCTAGTCACATCTGTGAGACCTGACCCGAGTCCTCCAAACACCAACCCTTTCACAGCTGGACTTGCCCTCCCACTAGAAATCTCCCCCAGATTTTGTAGCATCAAACCAAAGATGTATCAGCACACCATCCTTGCTCTCTTTCTCAAGTCTCTCCCTTAACCTCTTACCTCCAGATTACAGAGCTCATGGAGCAGGAAACACATCTCCTCCCGGTTTGAAAAGCTCCTGCTATCTTCTGGCAGTACCAGGAACAACTTAATAAATCCATGTAAAGCCTGGTTTGAAACAAGCATGCAAACAGCTGAGGAGGAATTAAATAATTGATAGTGACAGGTATTAATGGGGCAAACAAATTTACTGGGGCTGCAATTATGCCCAGGTTGTACTTGCCTGAAACGTTAACTGTCTGATGAGACTTAACACCCAGCTAATTAGCTTTAAAAAGTAATTTCCACGTGCCACCACCATCGTCCACTCACAGAAGGGAAGCCGAGTGTCTGGCAATTGCCATGGCCATCAATCCAGGACTAGCAGCTAATTCTTTTTTATTACCATCATTAGCCAAATACATGGACCATCAACAGAGCAGCTGTCTGCTCTTCCTCCCTCTCCCTGCTCTCCAGCCTCTGCATCTCCACACACCAGATACTGCTTCTTGGTCCACCCAGGTTACTGGCTCCAAGTCCTCATCCCCTTTATCCATCCCTCAGGAGGGGTATTCAGGTTGCACAGCTGGCAACTTGGATCTTGTGATCCAGCATGGCCCTACAAGCACACCTCCTCCCACCTGGAGCTCCAGGAGGGGCTTCCCCACAGCTGGATTTAGTTCTGAAAACCAAACTCCCTCTCCTGAGCCTGGATGTGTCCAGTCCCCCCCAAAACCAGTTCCTCTGCAGCCAGCAGCTCCTACGCGGGCTCTGCTCAGCCATCCTCACTACTGCTCTTATACTTTGCCCTCTCCCAAATTCTCCGTGCCCTCAGAGGAGATATCGCTAAACTCTCAGGAAAAGAGTCTAAGCTGGCTAAGACCAAAAAGTATTTACAAAAAATCCTTACAAGGTTTAAAATTCAAAAGATGAATATAACCAAGAAGAGAGTGTGTAAAGAGTCTGCAGGCTCTGGGCAGGGGGGCCGTGGGGATTTGCAACACCTGAGAGGTGAAAATGTGCAAAGAACCATGCCAGGAAGCAAAACTGGGGAGAGTAATCCATGAACACTCAAAGTTTAGCTTATTTCAGGGAGAGGTGAGGAGAATAAATGAAAACCATTTTTAGAGCCTTGCATGAAACAGTTTGCAGATTTTATTTATTTAACTTTACCTGGTCCTTGGACTTCTTTTTCCAAGAGGCATGTGTCTTTTCATTAAAAAAAGGTGGCAAAGCACAGTTTTAAGGAATATTCTTCAGTACTCAAGTTATTTTACCTGCATGGCAAGGAGCAGGCAGGCTTTCTTCCAGCCTGCAGAAAGAAACAAAGAACGAACTCACACCTGCATCTCCTGCCAAAGTAAGTAAACAAATGCACCGTGAGTTATGGGACCTTCATGCTCTCAGCTGCATTTGCTTGTTTGCTTGCCCAACTCCTTTTCTTCATGGCAACGGGCCATTTTAGAAATCCTTTATCTGCTACTATTTACATTAAGATTTCTGTTTTACAAAGTATGTCACGGAGAATACAAATCGACATCTTCAAGCCCAGATGCCCAATGTTGGGTTTCTTAACATATACTCACCCTCCCAAACAGAGCTATCCAATTTCTCAGTGTACAAAACTTCATCAGACCATTTTATTTCTCACGTGTTACGGTTACCTTTCCTCCATTACGAGTGCCCCGGGCTAGACACCCGGGTTTTGATCTGTTCAAAGGCTGCCCAAGCTGCTGGTAAGGCACCCCGGGAATTTGGGAGTGCGTCGATCCCCGCTGGGTCAGCACTGACTCTGCTATGCTAGGAATCCCACCGTCGTGTTGCTGCCTGATAACCGGGAATATCACCGGATGAAAGGAGAAGAGGATTGACTCGGGGGACAGAAAAAGGGAACGAAGCAGAAAATACCAGAAAATAACCTTACCAACATCATATGCTAACTTAGCTGACTAAAAGCATCCTCTTTCTGCATTCTTTGCCCGGCATCAAATGACAGAAGCAATAATGTTATCATGTGCCAGCCTGCACAAGCCAATCCTTGCTAGTCTTTCCTCATTCATTCTTTCTGCCGCAGTATGCCGTCCCAACGAGCTGAATTGCCCCTTTGTTATTTCAGGTACAGTTACTAGCCCTGGTACAAACCCATTCCTCCTCCTTAGAGTCCCCATTGTCCCTGGTTGTTTACTGTGGGCGCATTCGCACTCCGCGGCATCGGGACATCTGGTGACTAGCAGCACTAAGCATCGCTCAGCCGCCCGGCGTCCTCAACAAGGCACTGACACAAAGCTCATCACTATCTCTTTGTATACCAGCATCTCAGATGAGAAGGGACAAGATAAATGAGGTTTCTGAAGCAGTGGCTTATCTTTCCTTTTGTTTCCGTCGCGGTATCGTGATCCTAGATAGGAAAGAGCGCAGTCTCAGTGCAAGAAATTCAGCCTGCACTATCCAAGTCACAACGTACAGTGACGCTAAGGCACCGTATAGGCAACTGATGGCCACAGAACAGCTTCACGTTCTGTTTGCAATATATATTCTCATGCCACGTTGTGTAATTCAGTGATCCCAGGCCAAAACCCTAATTCAAAACAACCAGTGGGTGGGAGGTTTTCAAAGCAAAATAGACTGGTGGGAAGAGTTTTCAGACACTCAGCATTGGCCTCGTTGCTTGTTGAACCCCACTTTCACCAGCAGGGTCTGTGACGAGGGACTAAGCCAGGCCCAAGCACTTTGGAAAGGCCCAACCAATTTGCCTGCTTGACAGAAATACTTTGTGCAGCATTTATTGTCCACTGTTTAGCGAGGAGACTAAGGAGCGAGGGAGAGCCATGGTGTATGGAGTTGTCAAGGAATGCAAGAAAGTAAGAGCAAATGAATAAAGCTATTGTACTTTTTTTAGTTGCGTGAGGCAACCTTACAGAAAGAAAGATACAGTCATAGCCCTGAGGAGCATGCAAGCAAAACTCTTCATGGCAGAGCAGGAGAAAGACAATATTAGGCAGAAAGGAGGAAACTGAGAGATTAAAAAGTTAAAAGAACTGGGTCATTTCATCACTAAGGCAAATGCTTACCTTAAATTAACTGCATTTATATAGTTTGTAACAGTTTGTAATTATGTTTTGTAATTGTTTTACTGGGTGGCATGATTGAAAAGCACGTAAGAGTGACTCTGAGGTGGATCCATCCCATGTCCCATAGGACCTGCAGCGGATGCCTGGGCCTCACAGCTCCTACCAGCTTTCTGGGGGCTTTCTCAGCGGCTTGGTTCATCTGAGTCATTGCGTTTCATAACGAGTGATGAATCCAGACTTCATTCATTCGCTTAGTTCATTTTTTTAAATCCTTTCTATTTCTGTTCTTCACAATATCATGTGGCAATGAACCCCACAGTTAATTTTGTATGGGACAAAAATAATTTTTCCTTTACTTGTCTTACCTGCTGCTTGATCTTTTCACTACCTATGCCCAGTTAGTTTTTATTGTAAAAAACAGTCAATAACTGTGCTCTAGTCCTGTCTGCCTTCTAGACTTGAGCAGGTTTCCCTCTCTCCTCCAGCTCAGTAAGAGAATTGTTCAGCAAATGGCTTTGGAGAGAGCATATTTCCTCAAGGAGCAGGCAGCAAGGAAGAAGGCAGAAAAGAGACATTAAGACTAACGTAACGGAAAGAACAAGGCTGTGGGAATTGAAAAGGTGTGAGGCACGGCTTGGGGTTGAGTGATTGATGTGAGGTCTTAAAGCAAAGCCCAGAATGTGATGAGTTTCATTTTCATAAAAAACACTGCAGTCATTATGCGGTGGCCAGAAGGCTGTACAGCACTAAATATTGCTGATGTTTAAGAGCTTCTTTTTAAGAGCTCGGATCTCAAAATATCATGTGTGGGCACCAGCAAACAGTTATTTGTGGTAAGTGATTACCAACGGACAGAGAACCCAGCTGCCATAAACATTGCAACTTTATTTTCTTCCTTTGTACTGCTATTCCCAAAATGTGCCAAATAAAACACATTCTTCTAAACAGACCCACTATTATTTTATGGCCTTACCATGCTGGGTTAGAAATTGCAGTGTCATGAAAACATCCTTTAAATAAATAATAAAACCCGATATTCCTAAGACAGGGTCTTTCATCTTGAAGGAGCCTGCACAGCCTCACAAACCCCCCACCACTTCCACCACAGGGACAGGTAACAGCATTCAGCAATACCGCTCAACAGTTAAGGCCAGCAAATGTGGAGTAAATACCGTATGGCATTTAACAAGCAGTGGAAATGCAAGTAGAAAAAAAAAATCCAATTATCCTTACTGGGAAGTGGGCCAAGAGGCTGGAGCAAGCATCCCTCTATGGAAACGTCGGTGGACTGGGAGTGATCAGGGTCCTGTTGTGGCAGCTCCTTGGGGAGATGGGTACCTCCAGCACTTCATGGCTCCTAGCAAATTGATGAACATTAGATTTAACATTGTGAATGCCCAGATCCTGGAGTTTTTGTGAGTGATCTTCCACCCAGCTACTGCCTACGTGGTATCTGATATTATCTTGATGCTCCATAGAGTTCGAACATGACAAAGAGCACAAAGTAACTAATCTCTGGGAGCTTATTACAAAGATACAAATTCCACTTGATTTCCATGCTGTTTGTCCATCTGCAGAAAAGAGCTTTTCCAGAAAACACACTGGTAGCCCATGAAAATACACAATATGTTTTCTGTGTTATTGTTTGCATACCACTGTGGGTGTGTTTTGTGCACACAAGTAAAATTTCTACCCCATAGATTTTACAGCCTAAATTGCAACAAAGCAAGGTAGTGAATACAACTGAAGGATGGAAAGAAGAATATGAATCTCAAGACATAGAAAGAAGTATGTGCTTATAACAAGTATACATGTGCTGCAAGTTCTAGACTGAAAGGCAAGATGGAGAGGAAAATGAGAAGCTTACCAAAAAGGATGCATGATAAAAGATTTACAGAGCTTTTCCAGGGGAGGAAAAAGGCTTTGCCTGACACAGGTTCAAATGAGTCAGGAAACAGAAAAAGCAAATTCAGTGCCCAGTTATAAAAAAAAAATCTAAATTTTTAACCTGACACAGCATTAATCATGATCCAGACTGAGAAACACGGACACAACCACAACCTCAGAACAAAATGCAACTCCCATCCCTGACTTCATTGCAAGCAACGTCTTCCTGGCATCGCTGGCTTCTCTGGAGAAGTCTCCAGCCACCATCCCCAGTCAGTGTTTGGGCATTGGGATCACACCCAGACGGCATTCACTTCCAGCTGGAAATCAGTCAGATCACTGAGATCATACTCCCACAGGAGAGGTGAGCAGACATCCAAAACCTCATGAAGCAATGGTTGCTTCTGTGCAGAGACTTTAATTTTTCTCAAAAAAAGAAGAGTACTCATGAGAATCACTTACTGCAAGGTAAATCCAGTCATTTCTTTCCATTCAACTTCATTCTGTGAGTGAAGTCCATCATTGTGTGAATGAAGTTGGTTAAGTATGACATCACCCAGCAATAAACACAGATTTCAGTGATTACTTCAATTAGTGTCCCAGCAAAAATATACCTTCCCCTTTCATACTTATTACATACATTTAGAAAAGAAATGAAAAAATATGTTTCTTTTTTTCATTTTACTTCCATTACTTTTAGGTGTGGAGTGACATTCCAAGTAAGGAAGCAGACCAGAGGACCATTTTCCCATCATTAGTGGAGAGCAGAGGCTGCAGGTTTTTTAATTTAACTGATTTTTTGCACCAGTGACAACAAGACCAACAAGGCCGTACCATAAAGCCCCTCCATACCCTCCTCCAAATTCTGCTGTGGCAGGAATACCGGTAAAAATGATAGTTTTCCGCCAGGCTGCGTGGAGCAGCGTTCCCCTGGAAGCGATGCCGAGGCTCCGGCTGCCCGCAGGCACAGCCCCGAGCCATGAACACTGCCTGTGCTGCATTTGAAATTTTCCTGAAGTCTGGATTTAGAAAAAGAAAGAAAATAAATATGTTTTAAAGAACCCCTCTAAATTAAGTCTCATTTTTAGGAAGTGTGTGGGTTTGGGGTTTTGTTTTTAATTTTAAAACAAACAATTCTGCTTGGAGTAGCATGTCAGAGGGCTGCTCTTAGGAAAGCAGCCTGGGATAAATGGGAAAGCTGCAGGGAGCACTTACAGATACCAAATGAATGGCCAGGAGATAAGGGGTGCAAGAAACCTGCTTACCCAGGGCGAGTGCAGAGGACTCAATGCCTTTTAATTCTCTGTTAATAACTAGTGGTGGGAAAAACTAAAGACATTTAGACATTTAATTATCTAACTGTTCTTTTGGATTAGGCAGGCAATATGCATAGTGATGGCATTAGTGCTGCAGCAGATGAGATCTGCAGAGCCAGGCTCACATCTGATTATGGGTTCAAATCTGTGGGTGCAAAATTAAAGGCTGAATTCCAACCAATTTTTTAAAGTTGCCTTTCAAGTGGTGAAACAAGAGCCACCACCCATTCCCCAGCTGCCTCTGATTTATCGGGGCTGTGAGCTTGCCCAGCATCATTGGCAGGTAAAGAAGCCCTCAAGCCTGGTATTCAGGGCTAGAGAGAGTTAAGAGTACTTTTCCATGTAAAGTGCATTTGGGAAAGGAATGCCTTGAATTTTGATGATATTGGCCTGGTTCTCAGCTACACGGTGGTAACGCAAAGCAGTGCTACTGCATTCCACTTGCAATGCTGAGGAGCAAGTATTAGCCACAAGTGAGCAGTAAAGGCGAGTGATTAAACAGCAGGGCTGCCTTCCACGTCCCTCCCACTGAAGGATGAAGAATGATGCAGCAAATAATAGGACAGTTGTAAGAGTCAGGAAGAAGCTGAAATGTCTTAAAAAAAAAAAAATCTCTTTCTGTTTTGTGTCTGGCAGACTCAGACAGAAGCTCTTTCCTTCGCATTAGATGGCCTCTGCAGGATCACCTCCATAGAGGGTATTGTCGGTGGTGTACTGCTATCAACCAGCTTTTCCAAAGCGGGACCGTGACAATACCCCCATAACCTAATCCTAATTTTCAGCTCCTTGCAATTAGGAGCAGAAAGTAGGATGGTTATGTAGGACGTTCTGGGAAAGCTGGGCACGGCTGAGAGTTGGCACAGGAGACACAGCTTCTGGGCAGAAAGCTGCAAGGAGCTTCGCTCAGTGGTGTGCAGAGCTCAGTCTTTCCATTCAGAGATCCAGGCCTGAACGCAATGCTCAGATCCTCTCCTGCCATGCACGGAGCCGCAGGCTTGTTTTCCTAGGGGGGAAACAATAGCAGAGGCGCTGGGATGACAATAGTCCCTCCAGCTCAGATACTGTCTCGTGGGTAGGGCTGGAGCTGGAGGAAGGTAGAATTTCTCTCTAATCAACTCTGAGACTACATTCCAGGTTTTAAAACATAGGTAAGACCCAGAGGGAAGTCTGTCCCAGCCCCACATAATTTCCTCATGACTCTCCGCCATTCTGCTGCTCCACTCCCCTTCTCTGCTGGCACTCGCGCTAGACGAATGCTGTCAGCTTGTTCACCATGCTGGCATGTCAGGGGAGAAGCAAAACAGATAAAACTATTCATGACGCCAAAATGAGAGAGACGTCTCTCATCGCTCTGCCAACATCCAGCCATGCAGTTGCAGCTGACTTCTCCCACTGGCACTCTTCAGATGATGGCCTTGCTGTGACACAGCACTGCAGCAAATCCAGCTCTGCTTCATCCCTGTACCCTGGCTCCACTCCATGGGAGTCTGGCTTCTGCCCTGTTTACTGCCCCAAGGAGCATAGGAGCACAGGGCAGAAGTCCCTGCAGCCATGTCAGGGACTCCATCCTTTGAAGGTCTACTTCATTTGATGACATCCACTTCTTTACTGAGGACTGGCAGCTGTCTGAGATGCTGCTGAGAATCCCAAGGTAGCATTTGGCTCCCCGAACTGGAGTCAGAACAAGAAAAAATGGGTACTGTAGGCTCACAACAGTCAATATATGCATTATGCTTGGTGAGCAAAGGAATGGACCATTCACTGTCTTTCTTGCGGACAGATTCACCTGTTCACCCCATAAATGATTTACAACCCTCTGACACCACTGATGAACTCCTTCATTCATTTTGATGGAGCTAGGAGATGCTGGAAATGTCAGACTTCTGCAAACACAGAAGTCGAGCTAAGATGCCCCAGCCCTTAGATCTGCCAGGTTTATGTGCTGTGATACCCAGTCAACACAATTAATTCTAGAATCAAAATCTGTAATCTGAAATGGTTTCACTTTACACGAATTTGGAGGCACTGGCAGCAATACAGAAGCTGAAGTCTAGCATTTACCACAAGAGCAGTATCTCTGGTGATCATTTTTAGTTTACATAAAGCAGCATGATGCCATTAAAGTCCACGGAGTGACATGAGCTCATTCAGCCTTTTTTATCTCCAAGCAATGCACATCACGAGCATAGATTTTCCCCTTTTCCCTTTCTCCTGTTAGCATGACCACTTTATGCAACAGAAAAGGCCTTTTAGGAACTAGCTCCTTTTTAAAGCTTGACCCTGATGACTCTTCAGTCCCCAGTAGCTTGAGACAGTCAAGTCTCACCCTCAAATCCTGTATTTCGGTAATATTATTCTCTTATCCCAACGCTCCTTCAGTTTTCCAGGTAGACACCTGTCCTAGGCTGCCAGCAGCTGGTCGGGAATGCATCAACAGGGCCAAAGAGGAGGAGGCGATGACAGAGGCTGCAGGGAGAGAGCCAGGTCTGGACAGGAGAGGAGTCAGGAGGAGCGGTCCCTCTGAGTCATTGCTTCCACCTGGCAGGACCGATTTATCCCAAAACCAGGCTCCAGAGACAATGCCGCAGTCCAACACAACCTCTCCTCCTTGTGTACCCAAGCTGTTTCCCACATCCCTAGTTGGGTCTGCATCGTTCCTACCCGGTCACATCACCCTTGCTCATAGCCCTGAGACACTGAAGAGAAGCACGTGTCCTGGCGTCCACGTTGGCGTGGCACTGAGCTGGGCTCATGGGCAGTGCAGGCATGGCTGCTGATTTCACTGGTCATTTTCTTGATAGCAATTATGGCTTTGGTGGCATTTCTAATTTCAAATCCTAATTTTGAGTACATTGGAGCAGGATGTTTCTTTCTTCTCCCTGTTTTTTTGCCTGATTACTTGTGATGAACTGAAGAGCCAAACTTCAAAATTAATTCCAGTTTCCAAATTAGCTTTCACACTTGCTGTTAATACCATTAGTATTTTACGTTATTCCCATAGATACATTACCAGGCAAACATACACAGTCCTTGCCCTGAAGAAATTATGGTACAGACTTGAGATGTGACAAGGAACAAGTCCTAACAGTGTGGGGGCTGGAACGAATGAGGTAATGAGCATGCAGTTGCTCATGGCAGGCACGTGCACAGCTCAGTGGATTTCTGCTGAGAGATTAAATAATTTTTGTTTATTTAATTATTAAACTCAGAAGAATTTCTAGCAACCCTCATGGGATCTGGAACCACAGTTTCGATTCAGGTCTATTGCTTGTGTCTAAATTAAAAATGAAAAACAGATGGTGGGTTATTAGATGGTTGCAACAGAAGCCGACAATCTGTTCTGTCCCCACGTAGGCAGGGGAGCTCCGGGAAGCGAATGTTACAATATGTGGTCTCCCTTCCTAGCTGTGTCTTGCAGGTGTTGATCCAGTGTCTCTGCACATAAATGAAGCAGCCAGACGTATGTCCTCTAGCCAAGCTTCTCTGCCAGCGGACTTGCTCTGAAGGTTACTTACAGAGGAAGAGGAAGAAGTTCAAAGAGTACAGTTAATGAACACTGCTAAGCTTCACCAAAGTTAAAGCCTTACAATGCAGATAGAATCAGAACCCGCTTTGTCTGTAGAAAATGCATGTTGAAATCTTTAATGTTTAGGAAACCAATATAGTAATATATTATCAAATCCTCTGCTTTGCTGTGCTATCAACAGAACCAAAGAAAATGCCGGTGATAAAGAAAGAAAGAGGCTGAATGAAGAAATTAGTGTTTCACGTAGTAAGAAATAAATCAGGTTAACACACAGGGAAGGGCAGTATTGGACGATGCTTTTGAGAGAAATGGATGCAGCCCAGGTATGCTTGTGCAATGAAGGCCAAGGGAAGGCTGAGCTACACGGGGGGTTTTAATGGATATGCAGTATCTCTTTAAACAGCTCAGGTAACAAAAGGTAGCACCAAAATAATTTGTGAAATCATCCAGGTCATAGAAAATCAGTGTTGTACTCTTTTGTTAAAAACACGTTTTACACACACTTCACCTTGCAGCGTGCATGCCTTGGACTCCCTTCCAGCCCAATGATATTTTTGCAATCTCCACATCCCAAGTTATTGTGTTGAGCATTTGATAAGTGCTTCAGATGTAACATAAATCCCTACCCAGCACTGCATGGACAGCGATCATTTGGGAAACCTTCGCAAACCTCACGCAACCAGCCAGCAGCATCTTCTGGGCCAGGCAGAAGTGGATGATGTTTGTCCATTTGGGCTTATTTAGCAGAAACCTTTGCAACAAGGGAAATGAATTATGATGCTGGCAAGGGTCTTGGGAGACCGAAGTTCAGAATTCACCTCTGCCCCTTTGAGACATTGCACAAGCCATTTAATTCTGCTTTTCAGGTCTTTGTAAAATGGGAGCAGTGCAGTTCTCCCTCCCAAATGGAGGGAGATGCAGCAGCAAGAACATCAGCGAGTGGTAGATGCTGCATTAATGGGGACAACGATTACTATAGAGAAGTGCTTTAAGGTATAAAGTCCAATGTCTAGAAGTTCAAGCCCTTTGAAGCTTTGCAGCATTTTTCCTCGCTAGCTTGTAGCTGACCCGCCACGCGAGGCAGGTGGAGCAGTTCTGCGGTTTGGGGCTACGCTGCTGCTGGATGTCATAGCACAACGCATCAAGTCAAACGTTCACAGATGGGTTTTCTTAGCAAATGAAGGCTGAAATGAACTTAAGACTTGAGGAGATTTCATGCAATATTTTCTAGAGCTGTTTGTAGGGGAAGGTAGGACGGTTTCTCCTCTGTTGCCCTCAGCAGGGTAAAGCCTGCACCACGGATGCTGCACGGTAGCAAAAGCTGTGCATCCCTATTCGCCGCAGCGTGGAATCAAAAGACATTTCTTGCAGTTTGGGAACCATGAACTTCAGCAGGCACTCCCTGCACTCCCAGCCTATGGAGAAAATAATAGGCTGAATAACCTGCCAAAAAAAGAAACCTGTCATTTCTGTAACAGCATGCATCTTTTGTTTGCCGTGGTATTTTTTGGGGTGAACATTAAATCTGCCTTAGCAAAAAATTAACATCTGGAGATTTTCAGTTTTAAAATAGCAGGTAATGTGTTTGGCAAAGGACAAATCTATGACAAAGAATTTAATAAAAGAGGGAGACGGGATAGCTCATGGGACCGGTACTTTAAACTTCCAACAGGGGTGTGAAATGGTGCTTACTAATAGTAAATGGAGGAGTATTGCTAAATGTTAATAATCCCCGCAACACACCACCGTCTTCCTATTTACATATATATTAAAATGACCATGACTTTCCTGTTTGTGTTTCCTCTCTGGAAACATTCTGGGAAATGAGATTATTAATGGAAAATTCATAAAACTAAAGAATTACATGGAAATATTGGAGGGCATTTTTAAAATGTCAATTTCTGATTTGCAACCATTCACATTTTCTCAGGAAATCTGCTTCCAAAAATTGCATTTGTGACCAGCACTGGGTGTTCGCACAAATACGTACGCTGCATCCACAGTCATCTGTGGTCCCTTCTTCCCTGCTCCCCCTTCATCCCTTCGATACATTGCCTGGCAGCACACAGGAGCCTATAGGGACAGGGTGCTGGAAACTGTCATATAGCTATAACAAATGAATAGCCAGCCAACCTGGGTATTTTTTTCCTTAATGTATTCTTGCAGTTCTTACAGAACTTATGACCTATTTCATTTGCCCGTGGATAACATGCCTAGCAAATGAAAATTTAATTTTCAAATTTCTGTTTTAAAATTTCTCTGGACAACTAAGTACCTTGGCCTTTTTAGCCACAGATTGTCTGGGACAGCCCAAGAAGAAAACAGATCAGTCTCTTCCATCCCAAATATGAACAACTCCTTGTGAACTACTATGCAATAGAAGTACTTTTACCAGTCATGCATTTTGCAACTTCTTACTGCTTTCAAATGTTAGACTGGAACAAAGCTTGCGTATTTAGGAGCCTCGAAAGCACCAGGGAGCTTAGGACATGCCATAAAGATTGCTTAAGACCTATGGACCAACTTCATCCTGGCAGGCACTGCCAGAAGTCAAGAGATTTACTTGGTAGATCCATTTGGCTCCAGGTGCCTGCAGTCATCGCCATGTGCTGAAAAGTGTCAAATCAACTCGCACTCACCAGTTTCCCCATGTATTCTTCCAACAAGACACTGATCCAGTGTGCAAGCTGCAAAGAAACTACTAATTTTCAGAGGACATCACAGCAGGCTCACGCACTTGCTGCATGAAGGATGGGTAAAACGAAAGAAGGCACAGTCAAGACTTCTCCTGACCTGTCAAAGGAAAAGAAGAAAACTACCCTTTTCTCTCCCCCCTTTAACTGATTTAAGGGAGGAACAAATTAAATTGGGCTACAAAAGTGCTCCTAAGCCTTGAAGACCATAGGGCAAGAGAAGGAACATGTTCTGTCATCTGAAAAATCAAATTAAGTGAAATGCTAAAACCACAAGATTTGTTTACTACAGGAAGCACTTACATTTCCAGACTTGAGAGCCGTTTCTCCACAACCCTGATTAAAATTACTCATCAAAACATTACACAGAATTAACTTTGTTTCAGATGGTGAACAATTATGCAGCTTGGGTGGAGTGGAAAATATCCAGCATGTTATTAGTTAGTGTTTAGCAGAGGCATGTGGTAAAATTTCTCCTTTTTTCCTGTCTTAGAGCTGTATGCCAATGTAGACATTTACCAAGAAAAGCAAAGGTGAGCGGAGATGAATAGGAGCTGGAAAAGCTCAGACTTTAAAACAGCAACACAGGAATGAACAGCAGCGAAAGAGAGTTTTTCAAGGAAAGTTTTACTTCTTGTTCTTTCTATAAACCAGTTGCAGAACCAAACTAGCTAGAGAAAATAGGTTGCGTATTGCAGGATACAAATAGTTTGTTACAGGACAAACAGCTGTTTTTTCAACAATTACCCTGGATGTTACAGAGCTGGGACAGGGTTTAAATGAACCCTTCTGTTCTCAGTTCCTGCCTGTGCAATGATGTACTCGCATATGACAGCCACATTTGAAAGAAAAAGCATGTCTTTCATTTTTGATTAAGCTGATTAATGTGTTCTCCTCTAACACCTTTTCTGTGCTTAGCAAAGTTACAGGATTAGATTCCTTACGATGCCTTTTAGCATTTTGGTGCTAAAGAAGGTTTGACAGGCAGCTCACTTAGGAAAGAGAGACAGAAAATAGATCCATTGCAAACTCGGTCGTGGCTGGGACCTAAGTTCTGATGCAGCTTGTTTTGGTAACACAGCTTGGACTAGGGCAGTATTTTTCAAGTAACACTAATCCACAGTGGATTAACATTTCACCTAAAGCATAATGGCTTATTGTCATAAATCCATCACAAAATTACAGCAATTATAAATAAGAAATGCACTTCAAGAAAATGAACTTACTGTAGAGGGGAAAAAAAAATATTTACTAGGGCACACAGCTGAAAAAAGCTCATGCTGACAAAGCACGTTAAAGATCCCATGCAGAACTCTTATCATAGCCAGCCCGTGTTTGCACAGCCTTTCAGTCAAATGGGTTTTACTAAAGGATATTTGAACAAGAAAAGAACCCTTGAATCAGGCAGACACCATGGATGAAAGAGTCACAATTTTGACAAAGCTCATACATGCAAGCTTAAAACAAAAGCATGAAACTCCTCCAGATTTATAGCCAACTTTATTCCTTTCATAGCGCTGGTTTTCAAATACTTTGCGCAAAAATGTTGTCATAACAATAAAGCGTGAATAGGCAAATCCATGTATTCCCAGTTGTTGTCCCAAGCAAACAAGAAAAACATTTCACACTTCACAATTAATACAATGTCCCTTTGTTCCAACACATGAAAGAGCTATTTAAAACAAATAAATGAAGAGATAGCTACATTTTTATTGAAGTCTGGAATTTTTAAAAATATTCAATGTATTTTCACATTTTCTTTTGCAGTTGAATCTTTTCCACCAGCTCCGACCACACAATACCATCAGAAAAGGCCGGAAGAGATATAGAAGGGCAATATGTTGTCTGCTCCAGTTGCCTGTCATCAACTGAAAATGTATTGAGATAATTAAAAGCCTTGCTAGTAAACCCTGGGGCCTCTGCCCTCGAGTGGTGAAGACCAGTGCCAATGCATTGACTGAAACATTTGAAGTCCAGAATTTGTCCCAAGATGTCAATTTGTAAATAGTTACTGATATATAGCTTTATCGACATGCTGGTTCCAACAGTAACAACTTTAGCCTCTTCCTGCTGGGCATTCCTGATGTATCCACCACCACAACATCACCCTAAGCACCACTTAAAAAAATAACTTAGGACTCCAGGTGGGTCTTTGGAAGATCCAGGCCCACATGGTGACTGACATCCCTGAGCCACTTCCAAGGTTTGAGGCTCTGGCCACCCAAAGTACCACTTTCTGTGCTACTGAAAGCCGAACGAAGAAGGTGGGCGGTGCAACGACCGAGGCAATTTGAGACCAATGATGCACAAAGGCTCTGCTGCAATCTCTGTTCTTGGCTGAACGCAGGGATGGGCTCATCCCCATGGGAGCTGGTGTGGGTTTTCCCTGGGCACAGCCACAAGGACTCAGACCAGGGAGGAGACCACTTTGTCTGAGGGAGTGCAGGTCGGTGACGGTGGTGGTGGTGGTCAATACCAGGGAAAGACGTAGCTCCTTTGTCCCAGCAGCACATCTGAAGACCTGTTAGACAGCAACTGGGCAAAACTGAAGATCCCAGTGCCAACAAGGAGAGACAGAGTTTGACTGGTTTCACAAGTGCTATGGTTTTCTTCTTTCTATAGACATTTATATACAAGTTTTAGCATTCAATCGATAAATACACACTGTTCTTTTGTTATTACTTATACTGTAGCTAAGTCAAACATTGAAAAGTGGATTAAAAGAAAGGGATTCTGCATTTTTCTCCTACCTCTCCCCTTCTTTTGTGTCTTTGCAAAGCCTATAGCTTTTTACACATAGACATAATGTGGCTCAACTGCGTCACAACCAGTACAGCCAGCTCTTAATTACCGCAGGACGTGTACCCTTCTCTGAACTGTGTGTCCTTTGCTGATTTTTGCCATCTTAAGTATTCAGATTCTCTTCCTAGGCTCACTACGAATTTTACAACAATGATCTCTGAGTACTGAGAAAAAAAGGTTGCTTGATTTATTCATCATCTCATTGCCTGCCCCTGTGATCCTTATTTTTACTCTTTGCTCTCACGCATTATGCTGTCCTAACTAGCCAAAAGTTACTATTGCGAAACTACACAAGCAGGTAAAGATCAATATTGATAGAAGTTTGGCCCGCCTGTACCAATTCTTCATTTTTCATCCATTTTTGCTTGCTCAAGGCATCCATTTTCTTCCTGGTAGATTACTCTTATTTTACTATTGGTTAACGTCACATTAAGTCCTCCAAGAACCCAGACTTTTCTCCTTTCCAGGTTCCTCAATAACATAACATAACATAACATAACATAACATAACACAACACAACACAACACAACACAACACAACACAACACAACACATAACTCCATGAAGCAGTAGGGCTTACGCTACAAGCACGATCCTCCTCCAGAAGCCAACAGGAGTTGCAGGCTCGCTAGAGCTTTCAGGACCGTGAGACTTTATTATTATTCAACACACATTTCCCCCCCCACACCAATTCCAAACCCTGTTCCACTTTCCCATGGCATTCAGCTTTCCCTAGCTGGCTTGGGAGACTGACATTCGCACAGGAAAAAGCATAAACTGAATCTTGAGTCTAGAGCTTGGGGTCTGAGCCAGAAGACTTTGCAGGAGGCCTTAAATTTTGGTAAAGTGAACTGGTGCCTGTGAAAGCATAGGTGTATTGAGGTGCTGGAGTTCAGTGCTAGCGTCATCGTAGCCGGGATGGTCTGACACTTTCTGCCCTGACTGTATCAGGTCTAAAGACTTTTCTATTTCTCCTAGTTGAGACAGAAAGAGAATGAATTCCCAGTTCTCTCCTCCTGCTCCTCAATGAGCTGTTTATAGGATTACAGACGCTTCCTCCAGGCTGAGTATCATAGCCTGCTGCCCAGGCTGAAGCAAGTGGCAAGGATGGGTTAGCAGCAGACGTGTCTCTATGTGTTAATTAAGCAAAACTCCGTCTACGGCAGCTCACCACGACGTGGAGCAGTGGCCAGCAGCGCCCCACCACGCAAAGCCCCAGCCCCCATACGGGCAGCGGTGAAAGCCCAGCGCTCAATGAAGACACTGGGAGTTCTTAAGACATCTTTTGAAAGAGATTAAACAGACCCCACATTGGATTAGAAAGATGATGCCTGACACATTTAGTTTCCGTTACCTTTTGTGTACCCGCTCAGTGCACAGACCTGTACCAAACAGTGCATTATAATGCAGATTTCCTTGAATCCCTCTGGGATTTCACAGAATCCATAAGACCCTCACAGCAGGAAACTCTATTATTAAGCTATCTGCACATATCATGCAGTAAGCTGTGCCTAAGGGCCATCTAGAGGATGCTGAGTTACAAGAAAGCGGAGGGGTCAGGGGTTTGTGGTGAGAAAAAGAAGAGCTTTAATCTCAGGATGCCAGTAAGTGGGGGTGTGCAGAGGCGCTTCAGCATTCCTCAGTTTTCCCTGTTCCTCCACCTACCGAAGTATGTCGTGGAGTAAATTAGAGAAATTCCCAGGCTGGATTGTCTGATTAGGAAAACTGATTTGTTGCCAGAGGAACCACTTCAACTAAAAATGCCAAAGAATAGATAAGAGTGAGCAGAACCACCCAATAAAATAGTACAAAGAAGTTCCATTCAGTGAAAATACTCTTAATATACTTCTTTTCTCCAGTGCAAGGAAAAGAAGGCTCCAGTGATATTTCCAAGAGAAATATGTGTTTAATAGCTCTCATACACTTCCTTGAAGGAAACCACTCAAAAATCTGAACCCTCTTTTTAAAAAAGGGGCACGGGAAAGAAATAATCATGCAAATCATTTATCTCACATATGTTACGGAGAAGGAACAATTTCTGCCCTCAGCTCATGACCACAGAGTTATTTTGAGGGAGGTCTGCTATTTAAGCCATGCCGTTTTGTTATTTTTACTGGCACTGAAGAAGCAAAAGGTTGTGTGTGGAAGGGAAAGGCTTTTCTGCCTCCGCTAGAAATGCCAGCACTCCGGCTCAGCCGGAGAGAGGAGACGACCCGCCACGCAGGCTCCAGTCCCGGCTTCCACTGAGCCAGGTTAAAATGCAGGCTTTGCCCAAGAAGCTGATCAAACTCCATTTTCTTCAATAAATAAATGAATAAATAAGTCAACCAGCTGGCTAAATCCAAGTTTACCCCCCAGCCCCTTCAAATCTTCTTCCCCAAGCCCCCCGTTCAGCAGAAACACAAGCCTGATGGCTGATGCTCAGTAGCTTTGCTGCTGTAGGTGCCAATGCAAACAAGCGAGGGGGAGCTTTCAAAGCCCTCCCTACAAGTTTCACGTAACGCAAACAGAAACAGGTCTTTCTGCACACCTAAAATGTCAAAAAAAAGCTTGCTTTTCAGACTCTATACTATTCTTTCTTGCTCTCGATTCAATTTCACACGCCAAGACAAGCTGGCAGGCAGAAATGTTAGTTTAGCTGTCATACTCTGAGGAAAAAAAAAAGGCAGAATGGTTCATTTTCTCCACTCAAGGTGCAGAGACTTTGCCATAGACAAAGCTTTAAAAATAAAGGAGTGGAGAATGCTTTATTCATTTATTCACATTTATTCACTGCCATTAATTGAATTCAATGAGAAGTAGAGAAGTTCATTTTTTAGAACAAACCCTTCAAAACCTAGGCAAAGTCTGACAGGACAAAAAAATCACAGATCTCAGTAGCTTTGTAAGGGCCTCTCAGTGCAGCTTCATTTCAGTTAATTGATCCTACTGCTTTTGTACACCTTCACATTCCCATTCTGTATTCCTTCATACAGGCAGATATGGCTACTTGGCTTTAGAGGCTCTTGGTCTACTGAAACCTCAAATAAAAATGAACAAAAAGTAGGTGTAGGCTGCAAGATAAATGTAAGTCTTTAGTTTGCATGCTAAGAAACAAAACATGCTGTTTCTCATACTTCTTTCACTCCCTTTAATAGGATGCTAATGCAAAATAAAAAGGTGGGAGGTAGAGAATGGAAGGTATTTCTTCTGAGCCAAAGAGTGAGCAGAGGACAGAAGACGTATTCCTATATAACCTCATCATCTAGACAACTACTGGAAGGAGATTTAGCGACTGCAGTTAGCCATGCTGCCTTGATAATAAAGCATCGTGCATTCATTTTATAATTGTTAGCAACACAGGTCCTGTTTAAAGATTTTCCTTTGATGTGTGTTTTTTTCTGGGTGACTGATCTTTATGAATGACCCTTCAGTAACGTTGCCCTCAAAATGCGGATTTTGTTTTTTAAACTATAGTACGTTGCAAATTAACCCAGTGGAATTCACAAGGGGCTTACGGGAGGTGTCGAAAAGAGAGCCATTGTATCTCGGTTGATTTATGACCATCTTTAAGACTCCACCTTGGCTGCACTTTGCTCAGGAAAACCTGCGACGTTCAGCTGTAGCAGTGAATCAGACAAGGATGTTAGCAGAAACCAAAAAAAGGAGGGTTGAAATCTAACCTCATTTGGTACATTTTTCTCCCCGCAAAATCAAATAATGTAATGTGCATATGTGGAGGCTCGTTTTACTTGTAATTGATTTACAGGTATAGCAACACCATCTGGGACTGATAGTAGATAGCTTTTAAGGATAAGAAACCTTACACAAAGCAGATACTGCCAAAAGACACAAATATTGGTATTTTGTCCCTTGAAATACTCAGTAGGATGGACAAATTAACCATGCGATAATAATACCTGAACCCTAAGTCACTTTTTCCATCAATGTCCACAAGACCTTTCACAAAAGCAAAATAATCATCCACCTGCGACTTGCCCCACAGATCATTTGGCAGACCAAAAGCAGAGGTGGGTAGCGGACTCGGCAAGTGGATCCTAATTCCCTGTGAAAGTCAACAACACCGCATCTCCCTTCCTATATTTAGTTGAATCAGGGAAAGTTTTTTCTATAAGAAGTTTCATACTGACAAAGTCGATATGGGAGAGTCCTTGTTCCTGAGCACTTGGGGGGGGTGCTGGCAGTCCACGCTCCGAGGCGTTGTGGAGCTGTGCCAGGAGAAAGCAGGAGAAAGAGGTAAAATGAACAATGTCTGCCTGGGAGAAAGTCCAAGATTTATTTCTGACCCAGGCCAAAAGGCAGGGAGAAAACCCTTGTTGTTACCCCAGTGGGCAGTTCAGTGGGGACACGGAGGACTTCTGCCTTCAGAGTGCACCAAAATAAGGAAACCACAATGTGCAATACAAATTCCAGTTTACTTGTTCAGTGATGCACATAAGTACTGGTCAGTTCATAAAATTTACTATTTTCTCTTAAAAAAAAATATGCTTACATCCATCTGAATCCTATCTTTTTTTAAAATCCAAGCAACACAGTTAAAGGGCATCTCCATGGACAAGCCCTGGGCAAACTCTCCCAGATCAATGGTTCGAGGAAGAATTTTATTCCTTTATGCTAACTATAATCCCATAGAATACACCTATAAAAGCTCAAACTGGAGAAAACTGTTGCACGCTCCCTGCGTCAGAAAGGGAAGTTAGATTACTGCCACACTTTTCCTTTAAGGCACCATGGAGGAAAGCAATACAAAGAAAGCTTTAGTCCAAATGGACTCTCAAGTTCACAGAATATGTCATATGCACATTACTATTTTAGGGCTTTTTTTTTTTTTTTAAATAAATTGCCCTGTGGGAAAAGCTGGCTGCAAGTCAACACCACAGAAACCTAATTTTAACTCCAATGAATACAACTATTTACAAGGCCCCCTTTCTGCAAAGGAAAAGCCCTGCCGTTGCTGGCAGTTTTGATGTGATATGCACACATATTTCTAAGACATTCAGATGGACCGGCTTAAAAAAATACTGTGTTTTTACTCATGCATCTTTAATGTTCAAACTGTTCTTGGCAGCTCCCAGTCAGAAGCACTGTCATTCAAAATAAGAGAATGACAGACATTAATATGGAAACATTCAAGCTTTTAACTGAGCCGGAACAATAATTATGCCATCCAATTTTATTTTGAAGAGTATTGACCTCAGTCTCCACTAGCAGACAAGATCCAAAAGACAAAGATATAAAGAGATGTTTAGGGAAAGCGAAATAGAAGTTTTTTGACCACGGCGCATTGCACAGCATCAGAACCCTCATTCGAAACTAAAAATATCATTGCAGGGGTACCGGGGGAGTCGTGGTATGACGCAATAGTGAATCAAGTCTTTCCTCCAGGAAACACTAATGCTCTGAAAACACTGGGCTAACGCATCAAGGAAACAGCCATCCAAAGGGGAATTTAATGATGCACAACCTACACCACACTTTCCCTAAATATAAATAAATTATATGAACATATGCTCTGTACGCTACTCCCAGATGCTGGAAGTGCAAAGACCAATAATGAAAACCAATGCTAGGAGGGAAAGTCTGTCGTTAAACACAACACTCGGGGAGCGTGGAGGGGGAACAGCTTTTAATGAAACAGGTCACGACAGTTTGAAAGAAGCTGACAACAACAGGGAATGCTGGAGCTGACGTCTCCAAGTCTTCTCAGTCTTGGTTAAAAATAAAAGCCATAACCCCTTGCAGACAATGAAACTGTGTTTTATTACACCTATAAAAGCATGCAGTTTTTTGCTCAGAC
This sequence comes from Theristicus caerulescens, assembly GCA_020745775.1. Lineage (NCBI taxonomy): Eukaryota > Metazoa > Chordata > Aves > Pelecaniformes > Threskiornithidae > Theristicus > Theristicus caerulescens. The sequence continues at coordinate 122,495,652 of CM036560.1, forward strand.
AATAAACAGATGGTTGTCATGCTCAGAAGCAAATGGGAACAGCCTACTTAGTGTAGACATTAGATACTGCTGATATGCTAAATTATAAAGTGCTTGTAGGAGTGTTTGGCCAGCTAGGGTGCTATCCCAGCAAAGCACGACCTTCTGCAGCGGGATGCACTGTCCATCATGCTCTTCTCAGGAGGAGGAGGAGGCAGAAGAAGGGGCAGGGGGGGCCAACATGCAAAAGTAGCAAGGGAAAAATATCCAAAAAACCAGAAAGATGATTTAAATTTGATTTTGATTATCCTATTTACGGAGATGATCTCCAGCTACACTTGCCTCTTCACATGGTCCAACGAGGTGATGTCTCTGCTTACCCCCTGCTTGTCTGCAGCCCAGGTCTGAATGACAGCAGTGTTTTTTTTAGCTAGTGCCAAGGGAAAAAAAAGGCTTTCCACTAGCCTGAATTAGGCATTTGCAAACATCCTGCTAAGTTTGTGGTCCTAGTGACTGATAGTCACCTTACAAACCACAGGCATAAAATCCACAAGGTAAACCAAAAGGAATTTTCCCTCTGTGTGTGCACATGCTAACGCATATGTGTGTGTACCTATACTAATGCAATAGAAATCTCTGAAAATCTGAATTATATTTCCAAGTTGCAGCACACGTTAATTTGTCAGGATTTGGAAACCAATTCAGGCACTAGTCTTGTCTAGACTAGACTATCGTAATTCTCTGACAAATGGCATTTTTTCCAGCTGCTTAAACAGTCTTCACAAAAGCACTGTCTCCTCATGCTTCCCTCCATCCGGGAGCAACTTGAAAACGCTTCTGTCCCTCTCCATTTTCTGCACTGTGTAATCTTTTAATTTACAGACAGATGCTTGAAATTGCCACACTAACATACATGTACAAGGAAATCATCAGAAGCCCTAATACCGAATATCTTTGTGCACATAAACAGCGTTATTTCCCTGAAGGACACTATTCCTGTGTTTAAGAAGATGATTAAGTATTTGCAGGATCGGAGCCAGAAGGTGCACCCTGGGCACAGGCTTTGATACACGCACACAAAAGGAATTTCTGATCTATTACTCAGAAAAGCTGTAGTGCAGGCAGCAGAGTCGTAACGTAGCCAGACAGGGCGAGAGGGAGAACGGACAGAGGTCAAGGCTGAGTCTTACTTGGGCTGACCTAAAATGGTTGGGAGCCCCAGCCATGCGATGGTGCAAATTATCACTTTTGCGTCTACTCAGCTACCCCTGCGCTTTGCCAAGTCCCCGGAGAGTTAGTGCCTTGGTCAAGCGAAGCATTTCCTCGGCATCCTGGAAAGGGTTTGGATGCAGGAGGCGAGCAGAAGTCAATTTTCATGTCTGGAAGCCTCTTTGGAAAGGTTTCAAGTGACTGCCCGTTTTTTCCCAGACTGTCCTATCTAGGCAGCCTCTAGGGAGTTTGAATAATTTTCTCATCGCTTAGCAATTCAAAGGCATTCTTTGCCTTGATATGCAGCTCCAGTGAAGTCGTCTCTAAATTCCTAATTTTCTTTGAAGACATATCTCTGTAATCAGCCTAGAAAGTTTCCTGACTCCTGTATGAGATGGCAAACTTTTTAAGTCAACATTTCTGGCTGAGATTTACATCACAGCAAAGCTGGAAGGGAAAATCTTTACAAACACCCAGCCAGCTTCCCATACAGTAGAAACGCAGTAGCCTTTTTTTTGTATTAGAAAAACCCTACCAGTGACAAACAAAACAGAGCTTCATCTTCTAGCAGGTGTGTAAAACAGGTACAAAAGAAATGCAGGCAGCAAAGGAGGTGAAGAGGAAGAAACAACACAGAAACAGTCTCTTGAAATTTGGGGAGTTGAAATTTTGAGACTTTGAATTTCCAGGGTTGGTGGGAACCTCATTAGGGGATTACTGCCTTTTGATGAAAAAAATCAGTTTTAATTGTCTGTAAGATTGTACTCAACAACCCTATAGCAACCTGAAAGCTAGTTTTTCACAAAAATCCTAGTTCTTGACGCGGTTTGGATCTGACCTGATTTTTTCATCAAATAATTCTTTATAACTGGCAAATAGCTTAAGCTGCAGGAGGTGGAGAGAAGTATTTTTAAGGCAAGGGCGTCTAGCACCTTGCAAAAACACTGCTAAGGCACCGTTAAAGTTGTAAGTAATACCGTGCATCTTCTTTTGGGAGGGAAGGGCGTAAGCCCTGGCAGTTATTGGCAGGCAGTTGCGTATCTCCCTTTGCTGCTGCTGGGGATGAAATGTTCTGCAGACGTACACAGACGGAGGTGCACAGAAAAAGAGGAGTGCTTCAACACCTGCTTGTCTGTACTGATTTCTTTATTCCTTGCTCCTCTGGCCTGTGTCTGGACACTTCCATTCTGCTCCGGGCGCCTGGATCTCTTGGCAAATTTCCTGAGATAGGCAGTTAGCTATTTTCTGGGAAGGAGGATGGTAATTGGGGGATATTCCGCTTTTGATGTGCAGGGCAATTAAATCCTCAATGAATAGAGAAGAAAATGAACCATTCGGTGTCACTTGAAAGCAGAGATGTGTAGTGCCATTTCTACGCACCGGTGTGAAATACAGAGGGGCACAAGGGCAGAGCAGAGCTCTTTATGTTGCGGCCAGAGCCGCTTGCAGATGCAATGGCACAACAGCCCATTCAGAAGGGAGGCTATACAATAGGTCATGAGAAAAACCTGTTGCTCCTGATTAAGTTTGCAAATACTGTATTTGTAGGGATTCAGAGACATGGCTGTACCAGATGAAAGTTCCCAACTGGAATTAGGATGAGCAGCAATTCTACATCGCAGTCAGGTCTGATTAAACTAGTATTCACCCAGCAGCTCTCTCTTGCTCCTTTGTACAAATTATTCAATTACCATTTTGGACAGGTTTTTGCTTACTTTTAAAGTAGTTCTAACAGTTAATAATATATCCTGAAACAATGTGTTCAGTTAATAACACATTCACTCTAATATTCACATTTTTGCATCCAATCTTCTAAATATTTTCAAGAAGAAAGCAAACTGCCCATGGGATTCATTCCACCTTCAAAGGAGCTAATACAAAGGATTAGGGGAATGTTAGAAAATCCTGATGCTTTCCTCAAGGCCACAGAGGTTTACAAAATAGAGTTTAAGGAAAATGTAGAGGCAACTTCCTTATCAAACAGCAAGGAGACTGGGGAAAAAAAACCCACAGGATTGTTAGCCAGTTTGTACAATGTGGTCTTTTAAAGTTACTTCTCAAGCCATGTATAGCGTGGCATCGCAGGGCAGATGAGGCCCTATGTAGGAAGTCAAAAGTATGAAAGTCAGCGTTATGCTACCTACAAAGTCAAGAGGCCAAAATCAGGCTTTGGGTAAGCATAGTCTTTGAAAGGAAAATATGACTGGTGAGGAGACCTGATTTTGGCTTTTCTGATTTGAGTTCAGTAAAAAAAAAAAGTGAATAAAAAGTATTTCAGGTGTCTGACTGATTTAGGAGTGTAAATCCCATTAATTTCCAGCCGCTGCGTGCTTTCACAAATCCTACTCTCAACTATCAAAACTGCATGAGTTGAATGTATCTCAGTATAAGATTAGATTCAAATTCAGATATCCATAGTTCCAGGTACCCAGATATATGGAGTTAATGGAATTTGCACATGTAGATGCCATGAAACACACAATATTGTAGCTGTCCTTTCTAAAACACTTCTCCCTCTCTAGCAAAGACAGTTCTCACTGAGCAACTTGTACAGTGTCTAGCTAACTTCATATTTTTTTTAAAGCCGCTTCCATCTTCAGTTGTTGGAGTTAAAAAACCATCTGAATCTGTTTACAAGTCACAGCAGAAGAACAGGCTGTGACTATCATCTCATTACCCTGAAAGCATACGCGTGGTCAGCTGTTGCGCAGGAACAGAAGAGAGTCGATTACATACGAAATACCTCCGGGAATCAGCTTCACAACACCGTAACTGCTAAGAAACTCATTAGGGTCGGTTTGAAGCGGCGACTTTGGGACACGCTAGCTGTGAAGGGCAAGGAGAGCAGAGCCGTAAGGTGGGAGATGCAAGGCATGCCCAGGAAATACCGCGGCTCCGGCAGCTGCTGCTCTGCTGCGGCGTGCTCTTCGTCACGAGGCTGCTGCTGGGTCTATCGAAACCCGTGGGAGATCTGTCACGGGCTGGAGTGGCGGCGAGGGGAGAGTCAAGGGTGCCAAACACAAGAGGTGGCTTTAAGTCAACACGAAGCAAAGCTGCTAATCTAGAAAGAGGCAATTTACTTACCAAAAAAAAGTATTTGTTCAATTCTATAAGGATCTCAGAGTTTCAGCTTTTAAATGTGCATTAGCACTCTTAAATGAACAAGTATTTACTTTTCCTGTCGAACTCATTTTCTTCATTATTGAAGATCCCCAGAGTCTTATCTAGATCCAAGTGGGTTTATACTTTAACTCTCAACATGCCGTTTTAAAACAGAGTTTTAAGAAGCCTCTCCTGCTCTCCACTGCTTATACACCAGTCCCAGGGCCATGAACAAATGCAAATCTATAACCGCATGAAAAAAGACTGCTTCAGAAAGACAACTGCATTACTATTTTCTTACATATGATTTAGAATAAAATCCCTTGTTCTATTTTGCTGCAATAAATCACAATTATTTAAGAACTTCTTGGGGAAAGGACCATTGCTTTTCTAATGCAGCCTAGGTTTTTTCAGATGAAAGCAATCAAGTACTATTTTCCAAAGCAATTGAAATGTAAACCCTTTGTTATGACTGCCTTTCAGGAGAAATACAACATGAATTAAAATCAATGTGATTTGACTACTTTATTCATATGCTATTGCATACCAGAAATGCAACATTCAAAAATTTCATGTATGTACCATGATATTCATGTAAAACATATTGTCTATGATAACAGTGCCTAGAAAAGCACTGCAAACCAAGTATTTGGTAGCATATTCTCCTCATTTCATATCTCCTTCCTTCCCTTAAACCAGTCAGAAGCGGATCAATATTCAATAAACAGAAAATATAGATTACACAACCAACTTGCTATTCTGCATAATATTTTATCCATCAATCTGTTTAAAAACAGAAGAAAAAAAAATCACGATGACCTCATTTTCTACATTCAAAGTGACAAGCTTGTTGGCCGATGCCCTACAACCTACCTAAATTTTTCCTCTCAAGTACTGCCAAGGAGGTGTTCATACTTTTCCAAAAAAGCACATCTCAGGCCTCTGGTTGTAAGGTTTCATGCACTGGTTAAATAAAATTAGAAATCCAGCCTAAAAGAAATCAAACATGTCACAGACATCTAGACATGATATTCCATTACAGAAGTTATTTGGAAATGCTACAGTTTGATGCTATGGTTTCCTTCATTTAACTTAAAATTACCTCAAGAATGTTAATCATCTCACAGCAGTAAATCCCCCGTGCGCCAAGCATTTTCCATAAAACCTAGAACTCTTTGTTCACTGATTGGGATCTCCAGGGGATTAGGTGGTCTGCCCATAGAAAGGCAAACAAGAGAGAATAATTCAAACCAGTCTTTGAAAATCACGGTGCCGCATAATCCGTCATAACCACTGGTCTCGAGTGGGAATCAATAGCAAGGATTCATCAAGGCCGTAATTTGCCGGTTTACCTGAATACAGGTATTATAGTTATTGACTCAAGTATCCCCCAAGGGCTACAACTGAGCCTGCAACGCACAAGGTGCTGCACAAACCTCTAGTAAAGGATAGTCCCTGCCCTTTAGGGAGGTGAGTCACCTCCTGGTACAGCTACCTGGCAGGTACAAGTGAGGTGGCTACAGCGGTCCCGCAGCAGCCAAGCTCCTCAGCTGCTGCTCGTGGTCAGCACTGGCTGCAGTAGGACATCTCATGGGACTTCTGAAGCAGGACATCCCGTGGGACTTCTGAAGCAGGACATCCCGTGGGACTTCTGAAGCAGGACATCCCGTGGGACTTCTGAAGCAGGACATCTCATGGGACTTCTGAAGCAGGACATCTCACGGGACTTGGGTGCATGATCAGCTGCTACCCGTCAGCTGAGGCATTACAGCTCACTCCGTGCATGCTTTTAGCCCACAGCAAAGGCAAAGTAATGAGAATTAGCAAAATACCCTCTCACTCCAGATTGTGTTAAGATGAATTGCACCACTTTTGCAAAAGGTCAGGACGCCACACAAGGCTTGTTCCCAAATCTCTGCTGACACAGGGAAATTTGATTTTGTGTTGGAGTCCTAGTTCTCATGTGAGCCAACATGTATAGTCTACGAACACAGGCTTCTCTTATACGCATCTGTCACACATGTGAGAGGTGACAAATAGACATGTAAGGAGAACAAAGGCTCTACCTATTGAATCTCACATAGGTTAAGAAGAAAACAAGTTTGGACTCAGCCACATGGACTCAGGCTGCCAAGCAACTTGAGTTTCCAGAGTGAAAACACTTGTGCAAGCAATGGAAGCAAGAACTGATTGAGTCTGACTTCAGAGCTTACCAGGAGGGAAATAAAGAGGAGAAAAGGAAAGTAAAGTTTCTTTCTATCTCACGAGGGAAAAGAGGCAAGAAGTGGATGATGTGCCATTGCCAGGAATAATGAACTCTAGAACACCTAATAAAAGCGTTCAGGGAGCCCTGTGATCTCAAACAGAAAGAGGCTGTAGAGAGATATCACTCTTTTCACACATATCCCACAGAAAAATCATGAGGAAAAAGAAGGGAAGCATACTTGCACTGCAGAGTGAAACACTCTGGGGCTCTGTGTTTAATTTGGAAGACAAAACCGCTTGCCAAATAGGGGTGGGATCATTTGTAGGACACATGAATAAACTTTCTTCAACAGAAGACATTTTTAAGAGAAACGCCTCCATACTGCAGTGGCAGCTGGACAATCCAGAAGAAGAGAATAACAATAATCACTAGTGGAGACCCATCTATGGTGACCTGAGATAGAGGCCTCGTGGGGTGGAGACAGATGGAGCGTGACTATCATATTCCAATAGAAAAAGCATTTTTAAAGTCAGAGAAAAAGAGATCTGGCTTACAAATGTCTGGTGAAGGACTGTCAGAAAGAGAGCTATTTTATGGAAAAAGCAGCACTGAAGAGTTAGATAACCCTACCGAGAAGGAGAACGTCAACAGCAGAACTTGAACAGACATGAAGACCCTTTACCTGCCTGCCCTGAAGATGACTAACAGCTAATTCACTGGCATACTTGGAACAAGAAGCAATCCAGTCCCAGGTGAACACCACTAAATAGCAGTTACAGAGCAGAGCAAATGCAACCGCAGACTTGTGCTGGGGGGAGGAAAGGAGGGGGAAGCACCAGTGAGGAAAGGCAGGCTGGTCCCAAGCGGTTCAGAGCGTCACGAAGAAAACACGCGGGACGCAGCCAAAGTAAACAGGAGACAGATCTCCGAGGCTGCGGCAGTGGAGGAGGAAGACATGGTTGTGCTTAGGAAAGCCATTTCCAGCAGGGCTGCGGGGAGCGGCGTGCAATGCAAACAGCCTTGCAGAGCCAGCGCCTGGCCGCCTCCTGCCAGTACCTGCACATCTCAGGGGGAAGTGCCAGGCAACCCAACAGAGCTTCACACTGAGCGAATAAAACAGTAAAAGCATTCATTTTCTGCAACTGGCCAAAATTCATCAAGTGCCATAAGAGGCAAGGTGAGAGAGCAGCTGTACATACAAGCCCAGATTTTATTTGAAGGAATTTTACAGTAATCTCAGTAGCTGAAAGAACTGACATCATGATGCAGAGACACCACTCAAATCTGAGGGGAGCCAGAGGATTTCTCTGCTGGTCAAGCACACGGAGCAGAAAGTAGACGTGCAAAGGGTACCGGGACTGACAGGAGGACGAGTCTGTGCAGCTTTATGAAATTCAGCCCAAGTCAAAACCTGTTTGTTTGGATGGAGCCAATTCATCCACTAGCAACTCAAGGCGATGGCATACGGTAACAAGCCAAATGGCAGCAAAACATGAGTCACAGGAGAGAGGTACTACAAAAAAACCCCAAACAATCAAGGCAAAACAAGAGATGCATGAGTGGCAGCAGAGGAAAACTCAGCCCAGATGGCACAAAAGGAAGAAGTTAGAAGACATGGGGTCAGCTGTGGCTCGATGGAGGAGAGCCCCAGATGGGCTCACAGGAACAGCCTCGCACAGCGAGTGCAGCAACACGATGGGAGCAAGGCCCATCGAGCAAAACGGAACAGCCCAAGCAGGACCGGCTCAGCAGCTGGTGGTGCAGACAGAGGATAAAGAACAAAAAAAAAAGTCACTCTACAACTCAGTTAACAGCAAGTGCATCTCCTCCTTGGCTCATAAGTTCCTGGAGATGAAAATAATGTCGTTATGCAAAATGAACTATGTTTAAATTTCCATAAGTATGATATTTTACATAGAAAATGTCAAGAAAAATATGAGGGTGTGAGAAAAACACAGCACATTGTCTGAACTCCACTTATTTCAGATGGACACCTAACATTTCTGGAAATACATTTAATTTCACCTTATGCATTAAAAAGGCCTCGAACGTGTTCCATACCGTGGTTGTGCCTTCGCTTACAGAGAAGAGGCTCAAACCTCACCAGTTTCCAGCTATTCAGCAGAAAAGAACTGCAACATGGCTAGACTGGCTTGTGTTCATTCCTTCCGACCTCACAGGGAGAATAAATACATTGAACATCAAGAGGAGTCCAGGTATTACTCTAAGCAGAGTCTATATAATTACTAAGAATAGATGCTATGGAAAATCCCTGTGCTTTAAGCCCTTGCAGCTTTGGGCCAAATTCCAGAGGCTGTCACAACTGACAATGTGCACGTTTGTTAAGCAGCAACACAGGCCACATCTAGCTGATTGGGGACTTTATAATGTATGTTTTACTAATGAATTTTAGGCTAGCTGTGCCAAATCAGCTAGTTTATTTGGGCACATTCATGCAAATTGTACATCGACTTGGAGCAGAAAGAAAATTCTTCAACTTTCCAGCGCCGTGGAATAAAGGGGATGTGTTCTCCGAGTCAAGGAGCACATTTGGCACACTGAACGAGGGTCTTGAAGGCTTTGAGGAGGGTCTACCACAGCTTGATTAGGGGCTTTTGCATTTTGGAATGGGTTTTTGGGGAGAGAAAATATTTTCCCCCTATTATATTCCCTATATAATCTGGGGGGAAAAAATAGGGTAAGTAATAGAAAATCATTTTTGCCCACAAGAAAATGTGTTTGGAGCCCCATGTTGTCTTGTGTCAATTAAGCAAGCGGGAGAGGGAGGGCTTCTGGTGCGCTGTGCCCCGGGCTGAGCCCTGGCTCGGCTCCTGGGCGCTGCGGGGCCGCGGGCAGCAGGGCCGACGCTGCCTCCTGCCCATCATGGCCCGCGTCTTCCTTGGGGCCTGCAGCTGTTGCTCTAGTTCATAAGTCCTCAAATACAGGATAAAATGCAATTATGATGCCAGTAAGTGCATCCAGAGCTGCATATTGGCTCTCTCCTTAAAACTGGCCAACGACTCCACCCCTGTTGGCTGCTTCGCATCTTCACCCCTTTCCAAAGATGTCTCTTCCTCTCCTGGACACCTCATTGCCACAACCTAGCATTAAGCAAACCAGAGTAGCTCATTGCTCATCTTACCTGCATAAGAGACAGGAAAATCCAGTAGTACCTGGGCAAGGGAGTTTCAGCAGAGCAGATAGCTGCATTTACAGCTTTGCTCCATTCCCTCTTAGGGCTCTAAGCACTTAGCCAAGAGAGAAAATACAGGTATTATTAGGTTGGGAGAGGAGTCAGCATTTCCAAGTGAAAACTTGTTTCGTAAGCACAGTGTAAGCAGGGAAGAAAATCTCATTTCATACAATTTGTCGCTCTCCTTTGATCAAGTCTTAGTTTTCCGCGTTTTTCACCCTCTGTGCTTCTCCATCCCTTCCCCCCCATCCCCTCTCACAATTCCCAGATTGTGCTTTAAACAACAATACCGCAGCTGAAAGGCTATTATGCAGATTCATGAATACATAATTCAAAATCAAGCTACCACAACAGTTGCTCTTAACTTTTTTAACCCTATTGTCGGCCGAGCGGCGACGTTCAGCTGCGACAGCAGACGAGAGAAATATGACACACGCAGGTTTTCCCACAGCCTTTCGCCCCTTCTCCACGCTAATCTCATTGAGAGCATTTATGCCCGGAGCACAATGTGGGGATCCCCGCCGCGGTCCGGGGACTGGCCGCAGCTCAGCCGCCCCGTGCCAGGGGGATCCCCTGCCACAGTTTGGATCTGGGGTTTTGGGGGGTAGGATAAATCTCTTTGCAGGGATCCAAGTCTGGCTGCAGGCGGTGGAGCCGCTGTGTTAGCTTGGACGTGAGAAACATTCATTTATCGCACGACGGTTCAGGCACTCCACTCAGCAAAACTACACTAGTGCAAAAATTTTCACTATAAAATGAAACACCAAAAACCCCTTGCTTCTGCCTTTTTTGCTTCCTCCTGCCTTTTTAGGCTAGTTTTAGAGAACGCCAAGAAACAAGGCTTTATGATCAGCAGCTTCTGACAGGAGCCGTGGTGGCCATACACCTTCAAACCAAAAGCAGCTCTTGTTTAAAGGGTAAATTTGTGTATTTTGTCTTCCAATAACACGCAACTCAGGTAGATCAACCCACGGCACACTGCCGCTTGCAGTCTGGCTCTCCACAATACGCCGCCCTGTTAACTTGCCTAAGAGCCCAAGTGCAAGCCTTGGTATCTGTAAAATAGCCCCTTTAATTCAGCCCATAAAAGACTATTTCTGATTAGTGTCAGGTCAATTTAATGTTCTCGGTACTTTGCAGGCGATTCCCAGACAGCTCCGTTCTCCTCCGAAGACCAAAGAACGCTCAGCCCAAAGGTAATTTTGGCATTTAAATTAAACCACAGTAACTGTGTGCCTTTTTGCCTATTTCCAGACAACTGTAGTCAAAGCAAGTACAGCGACTCCTCAGTGCCCTGTAAAGATCCCACGCAGGAGAATGAGATAACCAACTCTTTAGCGAGTGGATTAATAAATTGTGAAAAGCCTGTCTCTAAAATTCAGCACAAGCATTTCTAATGGTCTACAGACAAGTGAATGATGGGCTGATTTTTATTAAGTTTCACACAAAGGTGAATTAGTGTCTTTCGCTATGGCAACGGCAATAAAAGGATATAGAATGACTCCGAAAGGTCCTGGCTGGCTGGGGAAATTGGTTGACATTCTGCAAGCCTATTCAACCAGGAAAGGGTTTCATTATGTGCACTTCCCCCAGGTTGATGGGTCCCATCACGTGTTGCCCCCCAGCCCACTGCCAGGGATGGGACAAGAAGAGAGCAGGAAAAAGAGAGCTCATCCAAACCCCTAAAATGGTGGGGTTTTGAAAGGAAACCATCCTGTTAAAAGGAGAGAGAAGGACATGGTTAATTGCTACTTGCTGAAACTGTTGGCGGAAAAAAAAAACAGGGAAAGAAAAACACCAGGTCAAAGCCAGCTTGAGACTTCCCACTAGCTCAGGCTAAGATTAAGTTCTGCTTCACCAGCTGATTCAGCAAACTGCACACCCAGAGCTACAAGGTACCTGGCGCAGGGACTGACTGCAGCTTAACAACAGGAGTTACGCTTTTTGACAACCCAAAGACATGCACACCACCTGGGTCTTACAGCTGCCATGGCTGGTTTCTCAGTAGATGGGCTATATGGTGTCTTTCCCTTAAAACTTCAACGCTCTTCCATTGATCACTGTCATCTTCTATAGATCTCACTATCCAGAGACTTAGTTAATGATACAAGAAACTACCTAGAAGAAAGAGCATCCTCGTTTACCCTCTGAAGGGAGCAGACAGGGAATCAACCACAAGAGATTGAGCATTTAGGCTGGTGAACGTTATGTTGCTGGAGCAGGTTCCTGTCCCGTGCTTTGTCTTCACTGGAGAACCTTGCACCTATGTGGCAAAATGCAGTCTTTCTCCACTTTCAGTTCAAAAATGCCGTTAACTTGCCATAACAACAGGAGTCCTAAAGTCTTGCATGAACCTGTCAAGCACTTCAGCTGTCCTCTGCAAAGCCTGATCCAAGCTGTTGATTTCTTCCCCATTGACTCTGGATCAAGTTAGTCACACAATCCTCTATTCCTCATCTGCTCCCACCGTCCTCATGGGGATCTAATTTTGGGTTTCACTCAATCGTAGACTCAGAGGATAATTTAGGTGGGAAGGGGGGACCTTTGGAGGTCAGCTGGTCCAGCTCTGTGTTATCCAAACATTTCCATTCAGCTGTCTATTTTTTGAATTCATAAGAGTTCTCTTGCAGTCTGTCCCTGAGCTTCACCTTATCTCCCGTCTTCTTGATACAGCAACTGCTCGGTGGACTTTCACCCTCCCGCAGTGCTCGTAGTAATTCTTTGCACTTACAGTCCCTTGTCTGAGGATGTCAGAGCTCCTGGTGGGGATGATTAAATATCTTCCTTTGTTTTACAGAAAGAAGAATGGTACCTTCAAAAGATTAAGTGGCTTGGCAAATTCTTCTCGTCCACGTGTTAGCGACATGCACAGCTGGTTGCACCGCAGCGGAACGGAGCATCACAGCAGCTCTGGCTCTGAGGAGCCGTCGCTGCCAAAGGGGAGTGCAAACCACTTCGTCAAAGCAAAAATCAGCAGTGAGGAGTGACTAAAGGAGGGGGAAGAAACTGTCAGGAGTGTTTGAGGTCACAGCCTGAGGGCCCTAATCAATAAAAATAAACGGTAATCTTTCCCCAAGGAAATGTTCCGTACATTTTTGTCTCATTTCTTCTGGAGTTGATAGAAGCAGAGGGGAAAGGCATTGACTTTTTGTTACTTATTTACTCAAATGCACTGGATACCGACTGTCTTAGCTCCAGCTTCATTGTTGTCTTACCTTACTTGAAATTCTTCCAGACAGTTTGATGAATGAATTGTGAAGTGGTCCAGCATCACTGGTTCTTTCGACGGCGCTATCAATAGAATATGCTCTTAAAGTGCAGATCTCACAAATACCAGGGGAAAAAACCCTTTCAGGATAGCAGCTGCACACTGCATATGTGCTATGTTTATGGAAAGAGTAAACATGAAAAACAGACACATTTGGTTTTAATTCACGTTGACTGACCCAAGGAGTCCTCCCCAGAGATAACACTCAGGTCAGCCCATAAATTTTCAAATAAGTGTGCATGATTTTCACTGCATGTCCTCTATTAAAAAAGCCAGAAAGTTGTGTGGGGAAGGGTTTCTGAGTAGACATTCGATAAAGACACCGACACAAAACTAGCATATTTGTGGACTGTTTCACCAGAGGCCAGCCACCGTACCAGCACACGCCACGGCCCAGATCAACTGTCCGTATAAAACCCTGCTTCTGTAGACAGAAGTACCTCATGTTACCGGAGGCAAGAGTCAGAGGCTCAGACATAACATTGAATAATATCTTACCCTGCAAAGAGCCTCACTGAAGCCAACAGATGAAATCATGGGCTCAGATACCATTCAATGCGGCTATCGCAATTTGATCCATGATTACAGCTTCTGGGAAAATGTTCCCACTTCTCCCTTCCACTCAATTTTTAGACAAGTTGAAGGGATTTTGCCATAGAAGAGGAAATTTTTATTTTATCTTAGTTCTTTATAGCAACATAAATCTGGAAAATCCTGAAGCAAGTGCCAAAACCTGATCTTATTAATTATAATCAAAATGTTGTAATGTTTTAAGTCCTCTATAGCAAATGGCAACACTGGACCGCACTGTGGTGTCCTGGCTCTCGTGGAGGCCACCTCATGAAAACATTCCTCATGGGCTTAGCCTTAAGGATCTGTTTACGTAGTCTGCTGAGCCCAAGCCGTGCAACGCAACTGTTCCCTACAAGAAGTGCCCCCTATCAACGGAGCTATGCTAATCTACAGCGGCTGGTGTTATCGCTGCATAGCAGTTCCATGTGCGGTGCTTTGTATTTGGTTTAGTTCTGGTTTTTACTTCACTGACACAGAGAATGACGATTTTGAGTCATCATTAAGGCAACGACTGTCATTACACAATATGAAGGAGGCAAATGTAGGATGCCCCCCGTCATGCAACTGGAGAACTCACTTCTGATTCCCTGCCACCACCCCGATTTCACAGTGCTAACATCCCAGCATTTTGTCTTTGCTGCACTTGGGGTTTCTTTTCTTTTTTCATTGCCTTTTTGTTGACAATGGTGACAATTTCAGTGTTATTTTCAAAGACGCTTAGGTGGTACCCTACTCAAGTCTCTTACATTGCTTTGAAATTTGAAAATCCTAAATTCACTTCCAACAAAGACATAGCTGGAAGCACAGGAGGACAGCCCTGATGTACGCCAATTTATCTTAATTCCCCAAACTCAAGCTAACTGCTTTCAGTAATATTCCACTGAGGAGCTGATATTGATGAAACTCAGCCAAATACAAGAGTAAAATCCCTTTTTTCAATTAGATGTTTTTTAACATCTCCAAAACAGAGTTCCATCATGCGACAACATCTTGAATTAATTGAGCTACGGGCAATCCTCGTTCTTTTTGTGTACTATGAAATGTAGGAAACACAGATGCTGTCTGTTTAAACTGTCAAACAAGTTTCCTGATGGTAGCTATCATGTCTGCTACAGACTTGTTGGTTTAACAAATGTTGTGAATGCAAAGTTGGAACATGTGTGCAAAATATTCCAAGCTATAAACATCAGAATCATTAGAAGTTTGGTGAAGGTTTGTACCATCATCGTGAGAAGAGCTAAAACTGCTCTGGCTGTTTTGCTGAAGGGTTTCAGGAAGGCTTTTCTATTTTAAATATGACCGCACTTATTGTGAAAAGCCTTGTCGCCCAAAACAGGAGACCCTTACTTAAAATTGCAAGCAACTAAGCAAATAGTTGGCGCATAAAAAGCCTTCCCTTTTTCTTGGTTCAAGTTAACAACAAAAGAAATACTGCAGGTAATTTATGGCCTTTCTTATTAGTACAATCCTTGAAAAATAGGAGGATTAACTCAGCAAGAACTTTGAGAAGTCTCAGATATTGCATCTAACGGCCAGATACCATCTTTCCACACACACTTCTATAGGTAAAATTGTTGAGAAGCGTGACAAGCATGAGATCTTTACGGGCTAGACACACCAAAGTTACTACTGCAGGTGTGCAGCAGGGAAAAGGGACAAGGCCTCGTGTGAAACCTTCAGAAAAGGGATGAAATCACAAGATGTGTGGTTATTCCACCGAGCTCCTGAAGTCAGAGGTGACACACTTAAGACAAACCATTGAGTTTATAAATTCATGTTACGCTCTAACTTCAACCTTTTAAGGACAAGTGTTTACAGCTTTGCTATAGTACAGTTATTTCTCGATCCAGATGATTTTTATCTGCAGTAAAAACAAGATGCATAGACAATTCTTTGTTGCATTTGTAGTACCACCAGAAGGTTCAGGAGATTGTAATCCTGATTGTACTTACTATAAAATACGCTAATGAACAATGCTATAGAGAGGTTTGAAAAGGATCCCAGATGCTGGCTGGAACAGGAGCTGGAAAACCTCTTTCTTGTTATGTCAGAATCAAACTTCTTATTAAATATCCAACTATTAGTACACATCACTAGCGACTGCAGGACTTCTAATGAGGACAGACTGCTGGCTTTTAAAATCATCATATCATTTCTGCTCGATGCAGAGTAAGAAAAAATGATTACGCTCCGTGGAGCCCATCCAGAAGAGAGCTCAGGCTTGCTGAAGGCCAGAGAGCAGTATATTTGATTTCCCTGACCTTACTTTTGAGAAAAGTGGTCACTTCTAAAGGCTTAAACGCCTATGTAAGGGTAGGAACCCATTCTGCACTCAGCTGTCTAGCTTTGAGAGTAGCTTACCTGCCACACCGTCACACTCAGTAAGAGTGATTCAGTATGATGGGATTTTGTGAGACGCACTTTCAAGTACCACCAAATTGAAAAATAAGGTGCCCATGGGGAGAGTCATGACATTGTGAAGCTGTAGCTCCAAGGCGTTTTGGATCAATGTACAATGTGCTGTTCATAGGACTTAATGAAACAATTACAGCCCTCCCATTGATTGCCTTTGTTTCCTACCGTGAATCAATAGATTATCAACTGTAAATGTCAATGCGCTCGTTCTTTCCTAGGAGGTCACTCTGCAAGGTAATAATGAAGAACACACATCCCTTGACTAAATATGCTTTTGAATTACTAGCTATGGATAAATGTCTCAATTTCGAAAGAGGCTAAAGAACCGAAAGATGCTCATATGTGCACAAGACAAACTGAGGACACAACAAAAAAACCTCAAAGGAAATGTGAATGGAAAATCAGCTGTTAAAAAGCATCAAACTCTTCAGGCATAGAAAGTATATTCCTCTTTGTAAATGGGAGGTATATTTTGACAACTTCACCCCTTTGGATTGAGTGGGTTTCTGTTAGGAGAGTTCTGCCTTTTCAGGAATGTCCATTTTTAATTTTAGCAAGTCTCATTTTTCTGTTTCAGTGTTCTGCTTTTTCCAGTTATGTAAATAATAATTATTATTTTTATTTTACAATACAAGGCAATAAAAGAAAAATATAGATTTAATATATTGAAAACAGACCAGAAGAAGATACATAAGCTCCAATTTCATTACACTGCACTGGGATTCCTAGAATATCTCTATCCTGTTAAACAGGCCCATGAATACGGGAGGTTTGAGAGGATCACCACCTGATGTAGGGATTGATTTGGAGTGAAGGGTGTCAGTAATGACACAGGGAGTTGCATGATGTCAGAAGCTGAAGCTGTTCGGTGTAAAACTGAAGCAATACTTTAATTGCTCAAGAGTTTTGTCAGACTGCTGCCGTGTTTATTTTCAGTGAGAAGGCAGTGTCTCACCTATCCCCTTATTACAACTTGGTAAGGATGTGCTAATTTATTCCTGGCTGAAATGTCCTGACAGCCTCCAACTGAAAGGAGGAAGGAACAGAAATACTGCTGTCTCATAGCGCCATGGAACGTCCCCATTTCACCTAAGAATGGCAATGCCTCTCCATAAAAGTATTTTCAGGAGACAGAGGGAACAAGCTATAAGAGTTATAACGCATGCAAGCTCTCAAGGATGCTAACATAGCAAGAAGAGTATAAAAATACAATATATGATAATATTATAGAATATTATACAATAACAATATTCTACAATGACGAGGAAATCACATGTGCTGGTTTGAAAGGCCAGTGAGGGAGAAGTCCCTCTCCGCCGATGGCCAGGCTGAGCCTTAGGGCACCAGAGTCCCTTGAGCAGAGGTGCAATAACTGGGCCAGGACATTCCTCTGAACCCAAGCCTTCTACCTTGTTCCTGGAAAGCAGTTATTCACTCCCTTTACTGAAGCCAGCTTAGAAAGGAGTATTTACAAGGCATTTGGAATTTTATGGACTGCAAAAATTTCAGGGATGAGGATAATCTCAACTTGAGGACACATGCAGCAGCTGTTGTAGCAAAGCCTCTTCCAGGATTCTGGGCACTGCAATAATGTATTTGTGTGAAAAATAATTTTAAATTGGGAACCTTGCTTTTTCAACTGATCTGTCTTTAACTGCTTTTGTCTTGAGCAATAGCGACTAATATATTCACAAAACAAATGGGTTGCAATGCCCTTGGCAATGAAGAAAAGCGTTGCAGTCTCCTGACCTCTAAAGCTCACTATTAGAAACCTTATTTCGACATCATTTTATTCCCTGCATAGGCGAGAAAGAAATCCTGATATCAAAATAATTTAGGTTAAAAATGAAAGAAGGATAAGGAGAAAGCAGAAAAATAATGGACTTTTGAAATTTATTTTTTGTTAGCTTTCGCAATCAATGCACTAGAAACCTCACCAAGACATCTATTGACAATGAAGAGATTGGGGGGGGGCGCGGGCAGGTGTGAACTGAGCAGTGGTTTTTTTAAATAAAATTTATGTTTGACTTAAAAATCAGTTGACTTCTGAAAAGAGAGGGACTTAGCAAGGCAACGGACAAGCTGTTAGTAACTGAAAGTGCAGCTTCTCAGTTAATTTTCAATGAGCGCAATATACTCCTCTCTTGCACCAGAAGATGCGAGCACACTTCGTTCATTTTTGGAGATAGCATTTTTGCTGAGATGCACTGATTTAGTTGTTGCAATCCCATTGAGAAATACAGAGCAGCTGTCAAAACGCATGCAATAAACAGTATATTAGACATTATTAATGCTCCTACTGCACACAGTTTGATAGGAACAACATGGAAAGGAATGGCATCAAAAGCATTTCAAGATCGGTAACTCTGCCAGCTGGCCCCTCCTTCTGTGTTCTACAGACCTTAATTTCTGTAATATACTAGTAGTATAACGTATCTAATAAATCTAATGTTATAAAATCTAGACTATTTGTCTTGAAATAGCTTTTAATCCTGATTTTTAACAGATTTGTGCTTCATTCAATTAATGAAGCGCAGAACTTTATCAACCCCACCTGACAATAATTTTTTTTGTCTGATATACCACAATTAAGAGCAGAGTAAAAAATTAAACTCGGAATGAGATATTTATACAAGAGACCCAGAAAATTTGGATAGTCAGACAAGAAGGAACGTCAGTGCTATGATGAACTTCGCAAGCTGGAACGTGCCCTCTGCTGGCTGCAGGTTGGGAGCATTTAAGGAGAGAAAAGTTATGTTTGCTGGTATAGTAAGGGTTAGTTCTTCACCATATTTTACTGAAGTGTGGTAGATAAACAGAAAATATGAATCTGTGTTAAACAGAAAAATGAGTTAGGATAGTGCCAATTATTATTTTGAAAAAGCAACATTTATTTGCTGATGGAAACCACTGAAATAATTATTACTCTGATTACTGGAGCAGCTGGCACTAGGGCACCACACTAAAAAAGTGGAGCAAAGGGGGAATACTTAAGAAAGCCCAATAAAATATCTTAAAAACGTGACTATTTGGAAACGTAATTGGGATCGGTTAGTTTAGAAAAAAACCCAGCAGGTTGACTTGGCAACAGTCTTCAAAAATGTCTAGAGCTGTTGCACAGAGGAACCTCTGCAATGGCTCTTTGTATTCAGGTAGGACAAAACAAGCCAGGTTCACTTGCACCCGAAAGTATGACAATTAGATAGCAGGTATTAAAAACATTCAATAACAAGGATACTATTCCCTGCAGAAAATCACTGGAAGGAGCTTATCGAACTGCCTTTGTTAGCGATTAATGCAACCAGTGAGGTTCACCCCTGCGAGGGATGGTGGATGTGTCCTTGCCCTGCTTCAGCCTGGAGAAGAGAAGACGGGGAGAAGCAGCAGTTTTTGAAGGTCCCATCCAGCCTACACTCTTCTGCTCCTATGTAGACATCGAGTGAGAATTTCAACAGAATCCATGCAATTTCATTCCTTAACTCAAGCTTTTTGCCACAAATGCAGTACGCTGACCTTAACATTTTATTTTTTTTTTTTTAATATTCTACAACGCTCCATTGATTCTTCCTGGACAACGACAGTCAGATGTCACAGACAAAGGGAAATGAATGAAATCTGACACATTTATTTTAAAGCCTGCAGCAGACTAAATTGTAAATAAATCCTCCTTTTTCTGCCGCACAAAGGTTGCAGACTGGCTGTCCCTGTGGACTCCGCTCTCTTCTCACTACTTAACAGACTTTCTAACACTTTCTTTTGTCCTGATAGCAATCTCTCAGCAGGACTTTTGGCAGACACATGTATTATGTGTCAAAACCAAAGTGGAAATAACTGATGGGAAGCACAAAAATCTGATGGGAATAGTTATAATAAGGAAATGAATAAGCATCAAAACAGTAAAACATAACCATGAAGAGAGAGAGCCAGAAAGCTTCTGAGCTGTTACTTGTCTAAGACGATCAGTAAAAGCCACTGTTTTCAGAGTTAACATTATTTCATATTAATACAGATAGCATTAACATATAAACTCCGGTATAGCATATTAATTTCATCTATTTACATTCCTATTTAATACTGTTAGACAGCAAAGCTCTCACAAGATGAGCTTTAAATGTGCTATAAAATGCATATAGTAGATTAATTTATAGAATACTATTTTATTTAGGAATCCACAGACCACATCTAGCACCTGGATACTATGTTTAGTATGCATTACTATTGCACATCTGTTCCTGTAAATGCGTTTTGGCTTATACAACATATTTTAACCCCCTCCAGTATCTTTGTACTTAAGCAGTTCTATTCACAAAACGTTCCGTTTAGTAAGCGCTTGTATACTTGGCGACTTAGTCACCGTGCTTTTCAAAAACACACACACAGAATGAGCTTATTATAGTCAACCTAGCTGGTATACCCATTTTGTTAGCAGCTATGGTTAACATATATGGTTAACACCACATATAAATGGTGTTATTTATACAGTTTGTTTTCCACTGTGCATTTTTATTGCCCCAGTGGGACTAATATCTGTCTCATAACTAAAGGCAAATCACATGGCGGCTTACCTGTTAATGCTCCTCTGACCGGCAGCCACCTTCGGTTCCTCTCTCCGTCACGCAGGGTCATCGGCAGCCCTTCCTCAGCGTTTCCTCCGCAGCACCTTCCTCAGCTGATGCTCAAGCCTGACCGAGGAGCACAGCTCTCCGCCCTGGCCTCCTAAGGACAGCCACGGAGTCAGGGCTTGGAAACTCTCCATCGCTTCGACTAACTTAAGGAAACAAATCAGTTGGCAAGTGGAAAGTAATCTGGCTTTTTTTATGCTCAGTATGTGAGATCATACGCAAGAGGCTCTAAAGGTGCAGTTTTATAAATATATTGGGTACAGTATGTGGCTACGATGCTTCTGGAAACACTGATGATTTCCCTGAAATGCGGTGATGATTTCTGCCCTAAATATTGCCTACACCCTTCCAAATGCAGACTTTTCCTGCAGCGGGACTGGGACAGAACGAGCAAGAAAAACCATTGAAGCTTGGGGGGACACATGATGAGGAGAGCACATAATACACATCTGAAGGATTATCTGGGACAACCAGAATGAGAGGGAATTCAGAAATACATGACTGATCGGGCTGGTAGCTTCAGAATTATCACCTGGCAAAGATATTATCAGAACTTCAGAGAGAGTGATGGATGTAGACTCCAAAGGAGCAATGAAACAGAAAAATAAATGCTCCCAGGAAGTACGCTTTGAAGGACAGAGCCTTGTGCACTGGACCACCACAAGCCTTGGCACACCAAAATTTCAAGCCATGGTGGCCCTGGGCTTCACCAAAAGTCTCATTCAGGAATCCCAGAATTAGCTGGAATTCTGCCTCATTCAGCAGGAAAACGAATCAGTGTTTGGTTATCTTTGTGCACATAATCCAGATTTCTGCGTTGCTTGTTTGGCTGCTTACTTCAGGGAAAGGGTTTTTTTCAACCAACTAGAAATGGTATAGCCTAACTAAAATAAATAGCTAGTCCTATCTAGTCCACATTTGTGAAAAGCCTCTTTATTTTATTTTATTCTATTCACAAAAGAATTACAAATTCTGTTTCAAAGCATAAACTCTTCATTAATCTGTCTAGCTAGAACTGAAATTTAGTTCTAAAATATGGTTATGTGTTTTGAACTGATAGGAATCCCTTCTAATCACTGCTACTCTTTGACTTTCCCGATTTTGCTGTTCACTGGACACTTAGTCAACCCTCAAGATAATGAATTCCTACAAAGTAAGACAGAAGTCACACTTGGAGCTATTACTTACTTATAATAATTCACAGAGACTAGAAATAACTTTATTTTCTGTACTTACAAGTCAAACAGGTCTGCTGAAAAGCAATTACAAACTCAACATGCGGGTTCCTTTGCATTTACTGAAATGTGTTGATGCTGGAAATGAGTAAGCTCCCCATTTATTTCCAATTAAAACAAAGAATGGTATTTTTTAGCACTGGTCACAGCTCTGCATTTTCTTACCACCATTCTATGCTCATTTATCAACAGACAATGGAACAAGGCAACCTTACTTTAGGGATTAACTCTCACAAACTAACTACACTAAAGAAACTCTTGTAAAATAGTTTGTACTAAATTAAATATCTCTGAATTCAATAATTCTCAATGACATGTTATTAAACAAAATTGTAATAGTGGTGAAGTTTCAGCTCCACAGAAGTCAATGGCAAAATTTACAGAACTTCATCCTCAGACTCTATTCCACTTCTAAAACAGGGATAGAGGTATCAGTCCTGAAAAATACTGCACCAATTTCCTTCAAAAATCACTCTAAAGCAGCGAGTCACATCTCAGCATACTACCTCAGATGAACTCAATTTTTCAGTTAATCTCAATGTTGACTTTTTTTATATATATATACATACATACATATATATATATATATATATATTTGAGTTCAGTAAGAGTCAGAAGGCCAGCGTGCCATGGTGCTGCAGTTCTGGTGGAGGTCGGAAAGCGAAAGCACCGTTTCAGAATTCACAGGAAATGGTCATTTACCTTTAGTGGTCACACTAACGACAACTTCAAGCTGCACTCAATTTTCAATTTTAGACTTCTCTCACTTTTCTTTAACTGCAGCCCCTAAAAGCTCCCCAAGAGAAAGAGAGCATCAGCTAAAAGTCTAATACATACCTAGAAGGCATATGAGTAACAAACAGTGGGCACAAAAAGATGGAGCTCTTCAAGAACTGTCAGTGGTGATGTTAAGTCTGCTCCTTTGCAATTTAACAGAAACTTTAACTTCTCCAGGAGCAACGCCATCATTCAATGGTTTTGATAATCTTTAAGATTTGGGAAGTCATATTGGAATTCCTCTGTGCGCATTAACTGATTTTATATCATATAAAAAGGTTTTCTCCTTTATTTCGGTTTTAAGCCATATGGGCATGACCGCTTTTCAACACATTGTGTAGGCAGAAAATAGAATCGTAGAATCACAGAATGCTTTGGGATGGAAGGGACCTTTAAAGGCCATCCAGTCCATCCCCCCTGCCATGGGCAGGGACATCTACAACCAGATCAGGTTGCTCAGAGCCCCATCCAGCCTGGCCTTGAATGTTTCCAGGGATGGGGCATCTACCACCTCTCTGGGCAACCCCTTCCAGTGTTTCACCACCCTCAGCATGAAAAATATTTTCCTCGTGTTTAGTCTAAGTCTACCCTCCTTTAGTTTAAAACCCTTACCCCTTGTCCTGCCGCAGCAGGCCCTGCTAAAAAGACTATCCCCATCTTTCTTGTAGACCCCCTTTAAGTACTGAAAGGCTGCTATAAGGTCTCCCCGCAGCCTTCTCTTCTCCAGGTTAAATGTTAGACTATCTGACATTTCACTGAGTGGCAAGAGTATTTTCTCCACAGAAAGGAACTCTTTATAATAATGTTCATAAGTAGTATTTAGTGGTTCTCCCATGGCAATAGGTTTAGATAAGACATGGACAAACTGGATTGTACAGTATACAGAAACTTCTTGGTACCAGGCAACAGATAAACACATAGTAGATATAATGCTGAAAGAAATAATCAATTTTCTTTCAGACTGGGAGTAGATCAATACAGTACATCCCAATTTATAAAACATAAAATTACTTTTTAAAATTCCCGTTGAAGCTGTACTCTGTATCAATAATATTACAATGATCAAACAGATATGGGGAAAAAAAGTTAAATCTGCAATGCAAAATTCCCATAATTCTTATGTCTGTTCCACATAAAAATCAACAATTAATAATATTGGCCAAGTGTTTAAAATTAAATCAAGCCCATGAATGATAGGAGAGGTAACCCTCAGAGGGTATAAGTGAATTTGGCTCCTTTCTGGGGAAAAACACCTACACATATGTTCTTGAATAAGAATCTTTCTTCAAAGGTTAACAGGAAACTTCAAGTTGATTCAAGGTAAATACTAGCTCCTGTTATCCAAGAAGATAAGAAACACAAATGCATTGGTATTGTTACGATGTTGTAACACATTACTGAATTATACAACAGTGTTATTTCCCAAAACTCCTATAACTTGTATGACTTGATAGGGACACAGACAACTAATGACAACATTCATATATCAGATAATAAAGTGCTTTCTTTATGAGCATCACAACTTCCTGTGTTTCCAACAGAAGTATTTAGTAAAATGTTATTAAAGATGTTAACCTGTGAGCTGCTGCACCATAAACAAAACAGTCAGTAAAAATGCAGGAATATGATATTTAAGTCTTCCTATACAATTCTGCAGAAAAAAAATTGCAACAAAACCCAGCAGTGGTACCTCATGTCTTTTTTTTAGCATAGTTTTGAAATGTGCACTGAAGAGCTATAGGATAAAACTTCCAAGCTCTATTTCACATTAGTGATGTGCATTAAAATATCCACTCTTTTTTGACAAAGGATAAGGCTTATACCAAAAAACCACTGTGCCACTTGGCTGCATATCTTTGGTATATTTATAGTGCAACTATTCTGTTTCATCTCAAGAGGGAAAAGTTTTCCAAAGCACTGCATCCCCCGCCACTGAGAACCTACTATGAACTCCTGCATTCACTAGGACCCCAGACGCTAACCTACTGCTTTAAAGAAATGAAGAATGTGCAGTGAAAATAAGTTCTTCCTGTTTTTAAATATACTATTGAAATAAAATTAAACCATGCCAGATTTCACGTTAGAAAATAACAGCACGTTTCAATTCTCTTGCAAGAGTTTAGGAGCATACAAACGCAAGCATAAATTTCATGGCAATTTTTAACAACAGATATCCAAGGTGCTATTTGAAAACATTTGTAATTTAATTATTGTTAATCTAGATTTAGTCAACCTTTGTCTCTACAAAAAAAGACACCTGATTTCATTTTGCTTAGATACTTAGAATTATTCAAAATGCATAGAAAGGCTAGAGCTACTTGATTAAAATATATTGCAAGCATGTTTTTCTAAACTTATATTGCTAAAGCCTTGCTGTATTCTAAGTTTTATTGGAGTTGGCCTTTAAACACAGTACCATGTATTCACACAAGCCTAGAGATATACCTGTATTTCATACTGCTATTTGGGTAGGCATACCAACACACAACTATAGTACATATCATCCAGTAGCAGTGCAAGAAAATGTAGCGCCATCGAAATGCCATTTGATGATTTTTCAACTTCTAAACAACAACATTCTCTCTGAACAGGTCTGTCCAACCAAACTTGCATATTGCTGAACGCTGGCTTCGTCGCTTGGCCCCTTCCTTCTTTTCTTATACACACTGTAAGGCATCACGGTTCTCTTGTGAAGTACTCTCACTCTGCCCAGCTCCTTAATACGACCTTCATCAACTGCAAAGAGAATCAGAGAACACAAAAATTACTTATGGATATTGCCCGTATGATCTTAATTATGCAACTAACTTCAATATGCATAATGAAAACTGTAGGAAGTAATAAAACTAATCTGCAGATGAACAGCAGATGAAAGCAGAGCTGATCTACGGAGCAGTCTTCTTGAATCACAGCTGAAAACAAAACCTGGCCTGCAAAGTAACTGTGTTTGTGGTGTGTGAAAAAATAAATCATACATCACACATTTCTAATGGTGATACATAGCATTTCTGAAAATACCTCTACAGCTGTATTTTAAAATTCATGTTCATTTAATGCTTGCTGAGCCCACTGCCAGAAGTGAAACTCTATCTGGGACATACTTTCAAACACAAGCGACTAGAAGAGACTTGCTGTTATTGCCATACCGCACTTAATTACTGCACCGCTTGCAAAATCCGCCAGCACAGAGCGCTCCCTTTCCCCAGTTGTGAAAAGTGTATTAAAACCAGCAAGAAGCCTCCACACTGTTTGCCTTAGGTAAGCATCGGGCAATAAACTACCTTCCCAGGTGAAACTCCCTGGCCCTCCAGCCCCCATCTTTTTTTCCTCATTTACACTGGTTTCTGAATTTCTCCAGTAGAATTAAGTTAAATACATGCCCTTACTTCAAGTCTGATTCCCAAGCTCTGCAGACCGACAGAGTTAGCAGTGCAAGCACTAGCTGGGTGGGCACGACATAATTCCTCAAGCTTTCAAAGATACACACGCCATAGTTGAATCTTATTAACCTCACCTACAGACCCCTTGCGACTTAATTTAACCAGAAACATACACATAAGAGCATCGTTGAACAAGTTAAAACTTCCTTATTTTTATGAATCCAGTTGATGCTACTAATGCAGAATAATAATGTTATATAGCCGCTGCGCGTCAGAAAAATTGGCCCTACAGTGCTAGAAAACTCTTTAAAGAAAGTGAGAGAACATGCCACACGCCTAAGGCCGTTGCAGGATAAATTAATAAAATTATTATAAAATACCAGTAAAAGAAATCTTGGAGTTTTCTGAACCTCAGGTTTAAAAAGCTACCAATGTAAGAGTCAACTTAAACACAGAAGCTGAAATATGAGTTTGAGAATAGAACCATATAAATTCAAATAGTAACAGAGATGCTTACTAGGAGGTCAGCATCTGGGGACGTAAACTATGCAAAGACTCAGTCTTTTTTCAGCATCAGGACGTTATTCTGACTGAAGAGACAGAACAGGTAAGTATAATTACTTAGCATTAAGTACTGCATTAATCTGCCCCAAATTAAAATATTTTATATGTTCATCTACTTGCTTCATTTAGGTTAGAACATTTAAGGCTCCTTGAACAGGACCTGAATGGTATCCACTCCACACCATTCTCTGCTTACAACACATGCAATGAAGCCTTCTGCTGATCATCGGTTGACTCAAAATCAAACCAACTGCTGTGGAAAACCAGGTAATTCAAATAGCTACTTCACGGGCAAAAATAGTTGGGTTTTTTTTTAATAAGAGACTAAACAGAGGTAGAACTTTCTGAGGAAGTTTCACAAATAGCAGTAGATCCAAAGTGCAGAGGATATGACACCAGCTCAGGGAAGCAACTTGGTCACCAAGTCCTGTCTTACTTTTTCTTTTTACATACCTGAAGCTCACTAGGCTTGCCACCGGTAAGCTAAGCAACGTGTCTGGAAGAATCTGAAAAAATCTTTAAGACAAATCTCTATTCAAATGTAGCCCTTACTGTAGAAAATCTTAATATTCTTTATGTTTTATTAAAGACAAAGGAGGTCATTAAATGCTTTTCTTTGCCCGACGTTCTTAAGACCCTGCCCTTCTTCATCCACAGAAATGCCATTTTTCTGTGGATTGCCTGAATTTAGTACGTGAAACTTCACTAAGCCTGCTTTACAAAGTTTAGAATGACTTCATTACTTTTATCTATGTTTTGATTCCCAACATGAAAGCACAATGTATTACTTACGATTTAACTAGGAAAATGTGGTTTGAAGGAAGAAAATCTGAATAGTACCTGCTAAGATTGCATTCTCTACTAATTATTGTTGGCAATTGCTTTAGATAAACACCCAAGTCAAAACACTTTATGGCTTTCTCTCCCTCTTTGAAATCCATTAGGTTTTTGATGTGTGGCCAACACCTTTCTGATATCCAATAGGTTTTTTTTACTACCAGCCCTACTGCCTCTTCTATTACGTCCTCCTCATTTCTGAAAGTTCACCAAGGAAAAATTTGCAAGTTTAGCTTCTGGAGGTGACACAAGTGTAAAGTTATTTTAACTTCTTAAATTTGAAAGTTCATATTTACTGCACCTCTAGGCTGACTGTAAGTTTGTGTCCTGAAATGGATTTACACCAAGCCTAGCCTTCGTAGTCTCATGCCAAAAGCACTTTCAAAGCCGTTCACTGCTCACTGTCTGATACTCATTGCTTTCAAATAATACTGAAGCCTGATACTCTGGATGAGTTCATCTTTTGGCTTGTAGTGTTCCTGGCCCCAGATTTAATTTCTTACAGTAACTAAAGCTACTGTACCTTCAGTTTCACTGAGCCTTACTGGCTCAGCTGAACTCTGTTCTCGTTGCTCAGCATTTATACCCTTACTCCACTTTTACTCATTACATCAAGCGCAGCTGGTGCATTATCCTTCTTGCAATCAGGCCCATGCTAGCTCTAGCTGTGCAGCTATATGAAACAGCTATTATGACAAGGCTTCTAGTGAATTTGTTAAGCATTACAGCTATGTCTTTTCTGGGGAGAAGTAAGGCTTGCCAAACCATGCTGTAGACCAGTCCTTTCTTGGACCGTGGCAGAGGTTTATAACACAACCCTCAGGCAGGAGAAGGCTCTCCCAGAGCAATCGAGAAAATACCAATATCTTGAAAAAAAATCACTGTAATATGAATACTTCAGACATGTTTTAAGCTTAACAGACAGTATAAACTATATATATAAAGCCTTGGTAATGAGTTTATCATCAGGACAAGTTTAAACCCAGATATGTTTGGTCTTACAAACTTACATTTGATTGACTGTATTTCTATTTCTTCTACACATTAAGGTTGATTCCAGAGTCTTCAAGTAAGGTTTGAAAGGCAGAAAAATAATAAAACTTCCAAAATGTCCTTAAAACTTCCTTAAAACTTCCAAAATGTCTTTACAAAGATTACCTGTTGTAGTGAACATTTTTCCATTGACTCCCTCCAAAATCAAAACTTTAATCATAAAAATAACCTTCTGTAAATGTACTTAAACATATATAATTTAAACTCCATCTGAAAAAGAACCCTTTTACTGAAATGTTCAGTATCAGTAAAATAATCTCAGGTACATAGTTAAGCTTTTAGAGGAGGCAAATAGGAACTTGTGTCACCATAATAACAAATCCCTAGGTTAAAATTCAGCCACCTTTCCATTGCTACTGCTCTGGAGGCAACACCATATGAATTCAGGAAAGTACTCTCTTTGCTCATGATTTAAACCTAAGCAGAATGGCTTTAAGAGAATTTAACGGCAAATAAAAACAGACTGAACTCTGGTATTGTTTAAAAAAGAAACTACCCCCCCCCAAAAAAAAAAGAAAAGAAAAATTAAATATCTGCTCCTGCTGAGTGGCATATGATAACGTTTGCTTTATATTTAAGAAGATGCCAGCTGACTTCTAACACCCCTTCTCCGTGTGACTGATGCTGGGATACAGCAACTGGGAGAAATCCCAGTTCAAAATGAGATCATATACTCTATTAAATGAAATTACTTGTTGAAAATAAGAAAAAGCATCTTATATCAATAAGTATTATTTCTGTGCTTTATTAAAGCAATTTCAGTTAGTGACTTCTATTTCCAGAAGGACCCAGACTGATCTGATAGTAGAAAAATACGATAAGGCAACTTTAGTCATTGTTCTAAGTACTGAATGCAATACTGTTACCATTAAAAAGCTAAAAGATTTATTTTTTCCTCCTCACACTTTCTCATTTTATACCTCCTGAGTCTCCCACTAACCTCTGCTTCTCCTCACAAGTAGTTGCTGCATTAATTTATAGAAATCTCAAACCAGAGAAAATCATGGGTTTGAAGACAAAATTTCCTTTGCACGTGCATAATTCTTGGATGTCTCATCAAGTTATCATTCATAGCCAGTTAATTTTCTAAGGCTTGCTTCTTTAGCCATCACCCCAGCCCAGCCCTCTATGACTAAGACCAGACCTTGTACGCCGCAGTTTCAAAGACTGTGCCACGCAGCTTGCGTGGCAAGTTGCTTCTTAAGAATATTGTAGAAACCATCCTCCTCTAAGTCCACATTTTGTTCATTTAAGCCAGTATCATTGAGTCCTGGGACATATTTTTATGGGTTTTTTTAGAATTTTTTACCATTTATCTATTTCTGTGCATTCTCTCCTGACACCCCTGGAATCACTTCATCTTTATCATTCAAAATGACTGGATTTGGTGGAAGCAATTCTATTAACAAAGAGCGTTATAAAGGAGCAATAGTACTATAAGGAGGTACAGTACTTCTAATGTCCATCTGAATTCTTGGGACTTTGCCTTTGTATCTGTGAAGATTATCTTCTCGGGGAGCTGTTGATTAATTGTAGTCTACAGAAGAGACACTGACACTTCACATATAAAACATACAAGATTTAACCCCATAATTCGGTTACATGTATCAATATAGTTTGGGTGGTAGATAACATAAAAAACCTAAACTTCAGAAAAATCAGTTTTGCAGATTGAAAGTACCTGTCCTTTTAGGGAACTGAGCAACTGTGGATGCCAACTGTCGTTCTTTACAGAAATATCATCTTGTAAGTCTCAAAGCTAAAAAAAAAAAAAAACCACCTGAATTCTTGTTGCATAAATTAACTGTCACTTCTTTCTCTTCTCCCCTCTAGTCCTAAAACAGCAAATTATATAGCATTCATCTACTGAAATTTGAATATAGGAGAGATTTCATGTATAATTCAACCTTGCCACCGTGATCCCATAAAGAAATTGCAAAGATTGCAAAGGTATTAAAATTCTTTGTTCTCACCCCCATATCAGTATTAAATGCAATTCATACATGGAGGATTTATTATCTGATATGCTTTGTTTTTTCAGAAATGTTGCTAAGTATCAGTAAAAAACAAAGTAAAAAGTAGAAGTGATCTAAAGACCCTCTATGTAATTTGTCTTGGCAGATGTCAGGCAGATACTGGTTTGATTTCTTGGCCCAGCTACACACACGCGCTTTTGTCAAAAGCACAGTCAATATTGCTGAGTGACACCAAATATTAAGCTAAAGGTAACAGCAGTGGTCTTCAAAGGCAGCCTCATCCAGCAATCAGCCCCAGAAATACTTTTATACTCAAGAGACTAGGAGGAATGTGAAGAGCAGGCAGCCTGACATACTCCTCTACAATTCAGTTTTTATTTCTTTGCACAAACCAAACCAACTTCCCCCCAAAACTGCAAGCTCCCTCCCGAAACCAAAACGTGAGTTTCAAGTGCTGATATGCATTCCTGTTGAAATACCAACATAAAATAGGGAGCAATTATATTCCCATTTTTATTCACAGCAATAGCAAAATGGGCATCAGTGTGCATTTACATAGAAATTCAAAGTTTCATGTTCTGAATTTTTTTATTACAGCGTAGGAATCAATTAGCATTTTTATAAAATTATTTTGGGAAGCCAATATCAAAATATTTTTATTCTCCAAGTGCATTAATCTTTATTATTACTACCTAATATGAGCTGAAGTGAAAAACAGCTACATCTGGTCAGAAAGCCGGGTAAGCACGTGCAAAGCCGTACAACTGAGAGAGCGGAGAGCAAGCTCTGTAACAGCCTGCTGCAGCTCTACGCAGGCTGGGAGCCAACATCGCATTGGGAAAAGTGTAATGGTTCAAAGATTTTTGGAGCAAACTATTAGTAAACCAGCTTTTCGGTGGCGGCTGATTTGGGTCAAGCTGGTTTTGATCAATAGTGATTTGGAAAGACCGCCTGCAGCGGCAGCGTTCTGCGCTGCTCTTCTTCAGAGCCATGTGTGATGGACACCAAGTCAGTGGTGCCTCTTCCCTCATCCCCTTGAACATACTCCTCACAAACATGACATTTTTAAATTTGTCAGGGGCATAATCTAGAGATGCAAGCAAGCCAACATTTTT
Organism: Theristicus caerulescens; assembly: GCA_020745775.1. NCBI lineage: Eukaryota > Metazoa > Chordata > Aves > Pelecaniformes > Threskiornithidae > Theristicus > Theristicus caerulescens. The sequence continues at coordinate 122,527,156 of CM036560.1, forward strand.
TTTAAAGTACATTTTTCCATTTATAGGAAAATAAGTGAAGAAATCATTAAAAATAAGTGACAAATTTATTGACTTTCTTATTTTTTAAATAGAAAAAGGGACAACTGCCAATTTAAAAAAAAAAAAAACACATTAGTCACAGGAAAATACTTCTTACATTTTCTGTACAGAATGGACTCAGAATTAGTAAGAAGCCTTACTGAGGTCTGGTATTTCTAATTCAAAAAAGAAACATGGCACTCCTGCTAAACCCTGAAATGACGCTGTTTCTGATCATAAATATCAGTTTCCTTAAATGTTACTTGAACCCCCTGGAACAAAGAAAGTATTTGGCCATTTTCACTTTGTGCTTCTGCATCCATGCTACACAGAGAACCTGGATTTTCTTTTCTCCATAGCAGGATGAAACAGTGGAAGAAAGAAGGAACCAGACAAAGAACCAGTCCTAATTCAAAATTTAAAAATATTTTAAACTGTGCCATTAACTGAAACCTGTGATTCACTTTGAAAGCAGTCTTTGAAGGAAACTCCCACAGATATAACTCACATCATAAATGAGTTTCCATTTTGCTTAAAAATGGAATCTCAGAAAACCTATTTTTACCTCTAAACATTAAATCCACAGGAAAAAAAAGCATGAAGATTAACACTTGACACCTGCTGTACTTTCAGACTGACAGCCCAAAGGGGATGCTTCGGTTTTGGTTTTGTTTCAAGTTGTTCTCAGTTTTTAATTCTCAATTTTGAAGCAGTTAAGACTTTCGTCATTTTTAAAGATGAACACAGTGTTCACATTTTCCAAATCAAAGAAAAACAGGTTTAAAATTCAATTTACAAGGAGTTAAAAAGTTTCATGATAGCAGAGCTTTCAAACTAGGTGTAAAAATGATCAAAAGAAGCACCCATCCCTTGCTGGTTACACTACAGCTATATGAATTTATTTGAGAAACACTACAGCCTTGTCGAATTTTTTTTGAAGAAAAGCTACATCTGGTTTACATGACCTTGTCACAGTTAATGATCAATGATTTTAAAACAAAGAAACTTTAAAAGGAAGAAACAAATTGACTTTTCAAATTTTATGACTGAAATATAGGAGATATTAATTACTGGAAATAGAAAATGTTTCCACCTCAATCAGAAGTCTAATGTATCTGACCTTTGAATTTAAGCTCGTTTCTTATGCAATTTAAAGCATTATTTCTTTTCCTTCACCAGCAAAGCATAGGAAGTCATCCTCCAAAACCAAGACAGATCATACACAGTGACAAGATAAGCAACACCTATTAATAGTAATATTTATATAAAACAGTGAGTAGAAATGTGTTTTTTCTCATATTGCTTCTTTCATATTAGACCCGTACATTAAGAAATATTAAAGACCAGTATGCTTTGGGGTATAAACATCGTAACTCGAACCAAAATAAGAGTACAGTTAAAATGAAGCATAAACAACAACAGCAAAAAAAATCAATGACAGGAATTCTTAATTAAAACCAGAAGGCACAAGTCACAAAGGAAGTACAGAAAATGTTCGGGATATTCTCAATCAGCCAACTCTTTGCAGTTACTCTAACAAGAAAAAAAAAAAAAGGAACTTTTGAAATCACTATTGAAAAAGAGAATGTTTCTAAGGGGAAAAATGCACCTTATCAAAATAGTTTCAATGATCCTTAAAACATGAAGACAGAAAAATTACAGTTTTACAAGTATAACTTATAGGGAACCTTAAAATGGGTAAAGACAGGACGTTACAACGAGGGTAAATCCTAAAGACATCTTATGAACAAAACTTTTGGGCTTCGTGCCTGAAATCATACAACTGGTTTATGATTTGCAATTCACTCTTGAGCAGCAAGCAGACTGATCACTTGGCAAAGGCACTGCAAATCCGCTCACCCTGCTGTGCCACACGGAAACAATAACTCATTGTGTTTTGACTCTTATTATTCTAGGAGTAAACATGAATAGGGGCCAATGGCAAACGTTTCCTGTGAATACAGCAATTCACAGCAGTTCTCATTTTTGGCTGTAATTCACAGCATCCTGCAAAGGCTTCTGCTTACCTGCAAACACAATCCTTTGACTCCATTGCTTAACACTAAAATCCAAGTATGGCCTGCTGTTTTGGACACATTTGAAAGAGATGCACATAAAATAGTAAGTATAAAATTCCCAGATTATTTATGAGGAGCTCTCATGTAATACAATGATTCTAACGTACCTCAATTCATTATCCTGAAATATGGTGACAGAGGAATGGATACCAAAGGGCTGGATTTAAATGACATTGATATTTCTCCAAGAACTTGCTTTTCAGGGGTGCTTTACAAAAAAGCCTAGTAGTACCTGGGAAAACGTTAGCTAAATGAGACTGAACAGCTTCCTACCTGAAAACAGTACCCAGTTTGCCTCCAAAGTCAAGACACTAAGGCAAAATAAATGGAATATAACAGATGGTACATCAATAAAGATAACTATTTCGCTTTTAGATACTCTTCCAGAAGACAAAACGAACCAGTCAATTCTTCTGAAGTTGTATCTCTGACACTATTCTTGATGACTTCAGATAGGAGAAATGAGAATGTGAATTGCCAATGAAGAATATTAACTGCATACCCAGGAGGCTTTTGTGTTTTTTTCATTTTTCTTGTTTTTAACACCCTTTTTGGTCATCCAGGCAACTTTCAATTATGCATTCAGTTTAAATGTACCATGCGCACAAAGGCCAGAAGCGGATCTGCAGCAGGTACAGCTAGGTTTGAAAAGCATGAACGCTGTGAGACCCTGGTTCTGTGCCTGGCCCTGCAGACTCCCTCCCTAAACTAGGTTCTGCGACTGCAGGGCCCTGGCAATCAGCAGACTGCACAAGGCAGTTTTGCAGATCCACGCTAGCTAGCTCAAGTTTATAATCACAGAATCATAGAATTGTTAAGGTTGGAAAAGACCCTTAAGATCATCAGGTCCAACCGTTATAAGCTCATTCATTTCCCAACTCATTTTTGCTGGGCTCTTCAGGCGTTTCTAATGCGTGAGTCTGATCACGCTGGGTTCTGGGCAGGTTTATTTGCTCCGGGTCAGCACTGATGAGACTGACCACGCTTTATCCTGCACCAGATGCCCCTCCCCAGTGCTCCTCAGAACCTTTGTTAGCCGAGTTCTTCTGTTCCTCAAAGCATCCGAGTTATTCAGAACAACATAGGAATGTTCAGTGTTTTGAGCTGCTCATTTCTATTTAGAGACAGAACAGAAAATGATGGTCAAAATCAAACCAGCCCTTGGAAACAGCAAATGAGAGCAACTCTCTAATTCGCTCACTAACAGGGAATCAAAACTGCACACGGATCTTTCCAGAGAGTCTAGCAAGGTACCTGTCAACTCAAGAACATCATCAAAAGTGACTCAGTTACTGCTGGGAGAAACACATCAAACATGCTATTAAATCTGTGAATTAAAGGTTGAGAATACTAAATTAGGGATGCATCTTAAATAGAAATAAGGGGTGGAAAGCAACTGCCACACAAACACTTCCTATTAGGGATGAAGGAAATATTTCATTCATTTCTCATGAAAAACATAAATAAGTATTTTTCTTAGATAAACACAGGATGCTTACCTCATTACTAACTCTAGTAGAGCTTTAAAACCAGTAACTGCACTGACATCTCAGACAGAACAGCTTATTCCATCTCTTTCCTGAACACATTTTGTGTAAGAAAAAACAGAAACGCTACATAAACTGCATTGTCATTTCAACTGGTAGCTAAAATACCTTGTAATTCAGTAAGATTTACCCAAGAAGCCAAATACTCAACTCCACTAAAATCAATAATTTTCTAACTACTAACTTTCTAACTTTCTAACACTAAAGAGTCACAGTTTTGTAGCATGAACAGCGCCTGAGACGAGGTACTGACCTTCAGACCTGTGTGAGAGCAAACCATGACTGTCCTTCCCAGCATCTGAATTGCTGCAACTTCCACTGATTGCAAAGCTGACATTTATGACATGTAAAAGCGTTTCAGACTTTATTTTTCATGTCAAATTAATTTTACAAAGGCTAAAAATGGAGGAATGGCATTATTGCCTCATTTTATATAGTTTAGAGTAACTTTGCATTGCATAAACAAATTAAGAAGACACACTTTGTAATTTTTATAGGCCATCATCACCCTCTGGATTATAACCTTGCTTCCAGGAAATTAATTTTTTTTTTTTGTGGCTGAGATAGTAATATTAATTAAAATAAAGGGAATTTTAGCAATTCTGGATTTTTTTTTTAATTCTATTTTGTAAATATATTTCCATATACTTATTTTCATCACATTTATGCAAGAATAAAAAAAATATTGGCAGCGTTGCTTCTTTTTCTGAAGCAAAATCTTCCCGTGGGACTGACCCCAAGCCAGCTGATAGTGAAGGCGTACTAACGAGGACTTCGGACTTTCACAAGAAGGCTTCCCAGGAGGCAGCTCCACTTTCAACCAGACTTCTAGGGACTTTTAATCACAAGTTTTAATGACACTTCAAGCCGACAGCAAAACGCAGTATTGAGGCCCAAGCTTACAATGACAGTAAAACCAATGGCATAAAAGATAGCACGAAAGACAAAAGTTACAGGGTTGTGCTTTAGGGAGTTACAGCTCCAAAAAATGGGATGGAAACAGGAAAACATCTGAAAGAGTAAGAGAGTTAAATACTAGTTATTAAAATATTTGAACTGTATAGAAGTGAAAATGGCAGAAAGCACTAGGAGATTTTGAAAAGAAGGGCAAAGTCCTCGTTAAGATTGATATATGAGAAGGAGGAAATATCCAAACACAAGAGTCAAGCTGAGAATTACAAATGCAAGCGTTTCCATGAAATAGGCAAAATTGAAGCAATTGGCAGTAGCTTATCAGCTAAATAAATCAGATTACAGCAATCAATTTACTGGCTAAATTAATTAAAACATGGAATCAATTATGTTGCATGTGAAAAGTCGGGATGATGTCACCAGAGCAGAGAGTAAACATGTTCTGAGGCACCGAGGATCGTTACAAAAGGTCTGACCCTGGAAAAAGCTTGCCGTGGTGGCTGGTAGCCTGTGGCCGTGCTGGGATTCGGCACATGCCTGTGGTGTCGCTTCCACAGCTGCTCTGTATCTGCACCTAATTACAGCTTTTAACTTTTATCACATTTTGAAACTAATCCCATATGCTAGTTATCCTCAGCATGAAATAAATCTGCATGATCACTCTATTTATCCCACATTATTTAATTTCTGCTCTCGTGTTTCTAACACCTTCTGAGTATGGAAAATGATTCCTATAAGATTTGGCAGTCCTTGTCCTTCCTCATGTTCCCCTGAATCTTCACCAATTAATGAGTTCACTTCTGGTCCAGTCACAAAAAAGAGGAGAATTATTCTGCTAGAGAATCAAATGTCACAACATTCAAATGGTGAGGGAGTATTTTGAGCACACAACCATCAAAATTCATCTCTTCGATGCGAGAAGTATGCCAGGTTATCTTTATTTTTCAAGCAAAGTCCTCAAAATATGTAATTTCAAAATACGTCTGTTCATTACACAATCTCTATGACAGTCATTTTGGATTAAAACATATTTTGGGGAATTTTGCAGTCCAAGCCAAATGCTTCATGAACTACACAAGTCAGACGATGGTGCTTCTTGAGGGGCGTTGGTTTACTCTGCTACACATATGTCAGAAGCAGATACATTTAGAATATCAATAAATACAAATTTTTAAATCACAAATATTTAGCAAAGTTTGAGATTTGCTAGAACAACGCAAAATGGAGTTCATATTATGACCGTACTTCAAATCACATTTCAAAGACCTTTCTGTCTTTGCAATTGATTGTTTTGGGAGACTCTGTTGCAGAGCTGATGGTTCAGTGTAATTTCTAACCCACAACCCAATTTATGCAGTTCCAGTTATTTAGGACCCACAAATTAGGTTAATAACATTACCTTTTTATTACAGAAGCACTGGAATATTTAAGCATATTTTTGCATATGAGGCTAAAACCCCATGACAGTCATTTCAATTTAATCCACACATGCTAAAAAGTGAGGGGAAAAATTTTCCTGGCTACACCTTATTGGCACTATCTGCATTGTTTAAATATCTTGTATGCTCAAGGATCACACTGGATTTAGAAATATGCATTCTGATGATTCCAAATGTTTATAAACATAATTGGAAACAGATACAAACTTGTAAGATGTCTCTCTTCTAGAGGGGCTGCTAGAAATAACTGATATGTCTGTCTTTTTCTTGGTTGTAGAATTCAAATTTATTACCTATAGCTCTGATAAGATAGTGGAAAGTTAGCTCTTCAGAAGAATTTAGTTCATGATCTATCAGAATTTAGTTAAACTGTTTCCTAACTCTCCAAAGTACACAACACTGTATCTTTAAAAAATTATAAACAGCCGTTGTTTTAGAGCAGACCAGCAACATCTCCATAATCAGATGATTGCACAGTTCTAAACAATTTGTTTAATGTTTTCCATCTGCGATAGTTTTGTGACTACATTTTCATCGTCTCAAGAACTTCAGCGCATTTATCCTTATAAACATTAATCGGCATCACACTACCCTTATAAACATTAACCGATACTGTCGTTTGCATTAATCCATCTGACTAGATTCAAGGATGCACCACTAAACGTATACATCCCTGTGCGAGGGACGTGACCAAATGGCAACCGCAGTTCACTTTATGGATACAAATATGTGATCATGGCTTTTACGTTAAGAGAGGGAGGAGGAATAAGACCAGAATCATGCTACTACACTATACCTTTTAAATATATCTTAAAATTAAACAGCCTCTGTACTTGATGGGAAAAAAAGAAAAAAAAAGAATCAACAAAGTACGTGAGTTCACATACACAACAAATGTAAAACGTGTTTGAAATACATGTGTTTGAAATTCAGCAAAGAATAGTATCTAAATTATACATAAAATTAAATGGTTTGAAAAACACAGCACTAGAAATCAAGGTTATTGAAATAGTTGTGACAGATTATTTTTCTAGTGAAAACACTATGCACACAAATACATTTTTAAAATAAATACAGTTTTGTATAACTGCCCAAGCCTGCGGATTTCTGGGTAAAAATTCTACGGTTTATTTACTAGAACTAATAACCCTCAGTTTCTTGCAAGAAGCATTAAGATGCATAATCAAGTCGCTAATAAGAGGATTCAGAAGTTACTAAATACTGGGAACGTTGTTTGCCTTTTATTACTCTAGCTTATTATGTGCAGCAGAATAACAATGCTGCAAAGCTGTGAAAATTTTCATTTTGCATGTAGCAAAGAAAATGGAGACGTTTTAAAAATCTGGTAAAAACTTGCAATAAAAGTGACAAGACTACTACAGAAAACTAGAAATCTTAAGTAATTTTCTTTAGTTCAGTAACTGAAAAACAAGAGTGATCTGGTATCAACTCTGTTCACAAGGTAATACATCGAAAGGGGGGTTTTACAGGGTGATTCTTGGGAGCCTGAAGTGAGACCCCTCACTTCAAATTCTGACCTCTACATAGATACGTGGAGTGTCCCAGGGCTCTGGCACTGATCACTGGACTGATACTCCTGGAAAGGAGAGCTCAGGCACTGATTGTAGTGTTGTTTTGGGTTTTTTTTCAGATGGTTAAGACTTTTATGTGAACAGGAGACAATTTATAAGACTTTTTGGGTTTCAACGTCTGTCTTTTGTGCAGACATAGCCTCAACCAGTTCCTGGGTGGCTGCAGGCAGATCACCGAAAAGCACAAAAAAGATAAATTATCTTCTCTTGATTCCAATGCCTATCATCATTTTGGCTCAGACCAGATGGAAATAGTCTAAAGCCTAAATTCTTCTAAGAACCTCCACTCCTCTGCTGGAAGAAGGAAGATCTTTATTGCTGTGTGGAGATGCCAGAAGCAAAGTCTGGTCTGCATCAAGAGCAACGAGGAAGGTGGTTGCTGGATTGTTAGGCACTGGCATATTTCTGCTGGCATATGACCTTGGCTTTGTAGTCTCTTCAGGTTTTCACATCTAGTATCTTTCTACATCGTGTATCTAAAAACCAGCCTCTCTTATTCATCTCTACAAATACCTATCTAGATTTTCAAGTTTTAATCCTACAATTACTTATTTCAACACCTTTCTTCTGTTCTTGGCAAGTCCTTCTTCACATCGTTCTACCTATATGAACTACTGCAAAGTTTACTTGCCCGTCTTTCCATGCCTGTCTCTACCAGCTACCCATACTCTAATCATATCAGACCGACCTCACTTCTAAAGCTTTCCACAGTCTGTTTCAACCCCATCGTCATTCCTAGCACCTACAGGCAGTAATGCAAGTTCTACCTCGGACTGACTATGGGATCTGATATCCCAGAGCAGTATATCTGTTTTTGAATGAAACTCCTTTGTTTCTCCCCATATTCTTCATTTCTTCTACACCTCTCATGCTGCAAAAGATTTCTCCATAAACTCTAGGAGATAACAATGTACTTCCTTAGATCCCTCTTCAAAACTCTCCTTCACTGTGATGTTTACAAAAACATTCATACAGTTTAGTCAGTTTAGTCTATTACTAGACTATAATTTAGTCTATTACTATAATTGACCAGACAAACCAGAAGTGCTTCTCTGTTTCTTTATACCATCCATTTGCATCCATCGTGGTCTGTGTTAGACTACATTCTCTGGAGCAAAGAGTGTCTTGTCTCCAAGAACACACAAAGCCAACACAGAGAAGTCTATGTATGCCTTTGTCATGTGTATTTTTCAACACCGGAGAAAGTACTTTCATTTTAATTAATGTATTCCATTCAATTCCATTTTGATTTCACTCTATTATTAGAATGTAGGAAGTTGAACAGATGTGTGTTAGCTTAGCCAATTTATCAACTTCGGCAAACAAGTCAGTCAAGAAAAAAAAAAAGAGCATTAAAGTCCTTTTTGATCTGCACTGCTCAAAGCTTCTGCTCAAAGTGGCGGACATGGGAAGGTGGGAAGCAGCTTCCATCGCTGACATTGCTGTGGGCCATGCTTAGCAATTCAGCTCAAGAACAGCTTTTTCACTTGGGTAAAAGCGCCCTGTTCACCCTGGTTGGCACACATGCACCCCATGTTACGTGACACAGTCAGAAGGCTAGAGAGCTATGAAGGCTTTGAAGCCACCCCTTTAGACTGGGATTGTATCTGCCCTTATCTGAAGTTGCTTCTTAAAGGTGTTGACAGTCCAGTGGTGACGGGAAGAAAGATTTGAAGTTTCCCACTAATTTAATTACCATCCCAAAAGTAGGTTTTCATAAAGATTTCACTTCACAAAGACATTTTTCACAGGCCTCTCTCAGGAGCAACAAACTGAAATTCTCAACAGATGTTAGAAAAAAAAAAGACATATCAGTTGGTTAGTCTCAGAAAAATGGAAAGTGGAAGGATAAAAGTATTGCCAGGATACCAAGTAAATTATAATTCTTTTCATACTGCATTTGTTCCATGGGGAAAGCTGTTAAAGTACCAAAGAAGTAAAAACCTGAAAACCAGTTTAGAGAGGAGGAAGTTAACTGGTGCGACAGACAAACCATGCCCAGGAATATTTTAGCAGACACCATCACGTGACTGAATTTTGCTCATCAGTTTTGATATGTTGTCACTGACAAGCACTTATCTGCAGAGCAATCTTTTAATTAACTTCTTTTTTCTTCAACATAATTCCATCCATACTTACAGCTTCATTTCACACAGGGTTCATTCTGACAAAGTAAAGGCTAATGGCCTGTTAGATGCACTTTAGCACTATCTCGATTTTCAGAATGCATCAGTATCCAAAGCCTCCATTACTGCCCTACCTTGCTAACTGCTTATTTATTTGTAAGTAAATGACTGACCACTGTTTAATAATAAACACATCAGAATCCTAATAAACCTCTCTCAGTTATAAGATGATGCCAGGTCTTCTGAATTTTTCAAATTGAACTGACAACAAAAATGAAAAATCTGTTCTGAGGCATGAGTAATTTAGGCAAAACTGGTAATTTATAAAAGCAAGAATATTTGACAAACACGACCTTTTATCCATGAATGCTGTCTGAGCATTGCTATAGAATTTTTTTTCCTGAAGTAACTGATGTTTTTCAATACATGTTAGGAACTGCACATAAAGAGCCTACTAGCGGTTTATTTAAATATCAAATTTGAGAGTTTGCTGGCACAAGACCTCATCGTTGTCCCTGTATGACTGAAGTGTTTTGAGGTTAAATAAGGTTGAATCTCATTACGCTGGCCAGAAGCAGTAAAGAGTTGGACCTATTTCAACCATCAGGCACCCACAATTTGCCATCCAAAACAATAAAAAGTTATTATCATTCCTATGATTACTTTTTTAAGTTATTAACTGTTAGACACTTTTTTTAGACTTATCTCTGTGGAATAAAGAGTTAAGAACTTTGTTTACTTTATCTGTCCTCTCTTCTTCATTCTCCAACTGTTAACAAAAGTATTAGACATCAGAGGAGAAGGGGATGGAAAACAATACACTTCAAAACCATTTGAAAATGCTCAAGCTCAGGATAACCACATAATGCAAAACAGGCAAAAATCCTCTGCAAATATCAATTAATATTTCCTGATACATTAGAAAAGTTTTGCTACTTTTTGTAAGCATCTCTTTTTTCTTTTTCTTTTTTTTTTTTTTTCCAGAAAAGAAAAAATAAATCTGATTACAGAAAGGAGCTCTGCAATGTAATGTGTATGAATATTCAGAAATCTTTTCATATTGCAGAGACTTGGAAGGTCAGAGCGCATAGCACTCTCTCCTGAAGCAGCACTTGCTCCTGTTCTATAATGCATTTTTATAACCTGCAACTGGTAAATTTATTAGGTAAATTTTTTTTTTTTTTTTAAGGGGAGGAAAAGAAGTTCAAAAATTGCCAAACATGATGAACAAACTAGTGTGAGGTAATGTTTCAGAAATTTTCTGACGTTACAGACAATATTAAAAGGTTACCAGTTCCAGTGACTGTTTTATTGCCCCAGGAAGCAATGCAAGTCACGCTATTTCCCCCACTTGTTTACTGGATCTGGTTATTGCCCTCAGTTTCCATGTCAGAAGTCCCACTCCTGATAAATCACAACCTACTTAACTGACATAATTGTGGGCGGTATTATAGAAAGCTGATTCAAGAGGAATAAAGCACACCATCATTCCTATTGCTCTTTTTTTAAATTAACTATAACTTCATTAAACTCGTATTACTGACTATTGTAGAGAGTAAAGAAGTAAGAAGAAAACTGATTTGACTGTTGAGAAGTAGCTTCCTTAGAGCTAGCAACTACTTAAACCTCAAATGACTATAAGCTCACAGCAGGTCCACGGCATTTCAACGTGTAGCTATGTTTTAATTTCCTTAAACCACAGGACATAAGTCACAGTTCCAACAGTGTCTGGAGTGAGATATTCTGTGCTGATAACGATGCAAAGTTTTATATCCTGCAGTTTCCAAATGCGTGGGATGCCAGAGGAATTTCACAAAATCAAGATGATGATGCCCCTTTGCTTGTATGGGGTTAACACCTTCAAAGGCAGTAGTTTAGTTGTCATTTTTGTGCTTAAACGAATACACTTCTTTTATTTCTGTATCCAAGAGTATCTTGAACACCATCGGCCTCCAAAACCATTTCCCTTCTTCCTCCTACCTTTGTAATTTTTTTCCAATTTCCTCTCACCAATCTAACGATGATTCTAGCTGATCAAGACATGATGTGCCACCCATTTAAATCTCTTATGCATTGAGCTCTTCCCATGGTGACAGATACTCTTTTCAAAGAGCATCCAAGCACGCTCCCCAGCCTATTTTCCACCACATCGCACGGCTACCTGCACATCCCTAAAGAACATTCTCTGTTTACACAGAACATAATTCTGCTACTAAAACTTTTAAATCAGTATCTATGTCTAGAAATGTATTTCATCTCATTAGTGTAGTATTTTAACTAGAGAATTACCCTTTCAGAACATTTACAATTAGGAAGTAGTATTATCTTAGTGTTCCAGATGAGCATCCAAGTCACATCACAAATGGTAACATGCACGGGTTGAGGAAAAGCAAGGAACCAAAGCAGCTTCTCCAGAAGTTCACAATCCTCCTTAAGTGGTCAGCTATCTTCAAATTCCCTTCTTTTATCTATATCCTGCCCTTCCAACAGTTAACCAGCTCGTCAATGAAATTTTTTCTAAACTACATCCATGAAAAATAAAAAGCAAGCAGCAGCTGTTGAAGACTACTCAAACTCAGAGACAGGTAAATCTTTATTTTGATGGCTAGAAACAGACCATGGTGTTATGTACTCTTGAGCTTAATCACCGACATCTCTGAATAATACCACCACTTTTCTCAACTGCTATTCAGTGGGGAAAGAGAAAATTTCAAGAAGATAGTCAGCAATTTGCAATTAATAAAAAAAAGTTAAATCACTTTTTTGTTTCCCACCCAAGCACCACACGAAGCATTCTCTAACACAGCTCCCTTGGGGCCTGCAATCGGCCCACAGAGTCAGTAGCTAAAGCAAGTACAGGTTTTTTTTTTCCATTTGATTGCATTGGTTTACAGTATCATTATTACATTATGTTCTGGTCAGTAATATTTTTGACCATTCTATGCTGGCAAATCACTAAGTATCTATTTTACAGAATGTAAAAATCTATGTCCCATCTACTTTAAAATGTTTAAGGTGCTTCTGCTGCTCATTGTATCCTTCAAATTCCCTGACAGATTGTTAAACTAAATCTGCCAGTTTGTTTCTTAACAAAAGCACTTGATGCCTTTAAGCTTCTCCATCCCTTTCACTTTCCTCTATTGATTCGAATTTCCTTTCTTTATGCATTCATCCGACTGGAATCTAAGGGAGGAATAATTATTTGGTCGGTTTTGTTCATGCACAGAATAACAAATGTAATTATCTGAAAGGCAGCAATGTGTGTTACTTTTGAACTACATATAGTCTGTAAAACAGAACGTACTTAAAATTTGTATTGCTTATTTTATGTTAAAAGATGAAATTCTCTATTTGCTAACGCTTGCTGGCGGAGTTGTGAATTTTACGCTTTTTATCCTTTACAGATAAGATGTCCATAATGCTTCAGCAGTAGATGATACCAATACATTATAAAAACACGACAATTTACAGATCTATCATTACTTGTAAACTTACCTGCTTTTACGTCCTGGTTGAATCGACAGTATTTCGAGTGCTCGAGCAGGGGTAGACATTGCTCTATAGGCGTCCAGACGTATGTCTCTGGACACAACAAGTCAGAGGGCCTATACTGACCCTAGAAAGGAGAAAAGAAAAAAAAAAAAAAAAAGAAAAAGAAAGTAGACATATCAGTTGCACAAGAACATTCTGGCTACGACTTTCCAGATTTTCCTATGAACAAGGCATAGTTTTAATCTAATCTACACCAAATGAGTCAAACAGCTTCACTGAAATCACAGGCTTACTCCTTTAGTAATTTCAGCACCATCTCAGGAATACAAACTTAACCTTGGCACTTGAAGAAAATGTAAAATTAACATAACACGTTTTTATGGTATCCAAGATGAACTAGAAAAGTTTTGGCTTTGCTTACTGAAGCTCTGTAGTTAAGCTATCCTCTAGAGTTCTGCTGAGCTGGTGCCGACACTAAAAAACTCAGCACCTCCAAAAGCAGCTCGTTTCAAGTGTTGGTCATTCCAGCAAATAATGGAGACCCAAAAAAAAAAAAATCTAATAGGAAAAAAAAACCACTTAACAGTAAGCAGGATGCTATTTTTATTGCATTAGTGATGGAGCAGTTTGTTCATTGCTACTTAAATAGCAACATTTTTTTTTTTAGTTCATAGAGATTTTCCTGGAATAGCTTACAGGTAATGATTAGTGAAATTCTACCATTTTTTGTTGATTTATTAAAAAGATATTCTTTGCAGACATTCCCAGAAACTAAACAGCCATAATTGTTTTCCCTTCAGCTACACAGAAAATCACCACCTCAGCAATAACCACCTCCTCTAATCAGATCTTCATTTGATTTAAAAGAAGATTATTCATCAGCCTATAACGTAAGTCAAAAATCTGTCTTGGAGCCACTATTCATTTAATCCGTACCCTCTCAATGTTCAGAGCTATATGGTGGCAATATCAAATTAACTTTTAAACTGAAAATTCATTACACGTATGTCTGTTTTTCAAGCTGATATAATAAATAGAATGAAAAAGTTTAAGGATCTCAATTATACAGGTCTTGAGGCAACAGTTAAAAGACTGGGCGTTAGAGGAAATCACACTGCAGTCGACGCAGTTAGGAGTTCTTCATATCAGTAATATTACATAGGTAATGAAGATGATCATCTTGATATGAAGTTGCTTTTTTTCCAACATCTACTATAAAAATGCAAAGTGGTCTCAAATGAAGCTGACCACTGTTTGGGAAGGGACACAGATAATTCCTGTGACTACAGTCTGGTGATGAAGAAGCATTTTTGAAAGTCGCATTCACAAGCTCTGCTATTCTTTTAGACACATCCTTATGCTGCAACACCCAGTTTTGGAGAATCAGAAGAACCATTTTTTGAATGCTTGCAGAGATTCCCAATTCCTTTCAGTCTCTTACTGTTCGACTCTTCACAATATTTATAGCAGAATTAACTTTTTTTCATTATGTATTTCCCACCAACTTTAAATTGTTGAGAAATAAAAAAATTATCTCTTATAAAAACAAAGTCATAACTGTCCACATAAAAAAAAAAAGCCTCATAGTGAACCTTGTCAAATACCTGATGCATCTTTCTGAAATGTGGCGCTTAGGGACATGGTTTAGTGGTGGACTTGGCAGTGCTGGGTTAACGGTTGGACTCAATGATCTTAAGGGTCTTTTCCAACCTTAATGATTCTATGATTCTATGAAATGATTTTCTATGACTCTGATTTTCTGACTTGAAAAACATTGAGGATTGACTTGTAACTACCATTGTTCGTTTTTTGTTTGTTTTGGTTTTTTTTTTTAATTAAATGCAAATTTCTATATTAAGTTAAAACAATATTCCTCCAATTCCATGCAGAAGCTTAAACCACAAGGCCTTAGAAAATCCTCTAAGGCCAGGGAATGGAAATGACATTATTAAATAAACCACTTTGAAATGTTATGCTATCTAAACAGAAATAGTTGAAAGGGTATGTGAAGGTAATGCTTAAAGAACACTTTTAGTCACCATTACTCAGATGAAACCATTTAAGGACTTAGGGAAAAAATATGCCTTTTCAGTCAGATTTTTAAAAAAACAGAACATAATTACTTGTTGATTTAAAGACATTTTCTTAACTGGCCAAGAAGGTAGAGATAGCCAAGTAACCATCTTTCAGAGCTGTTGCTTAAGTACAGAAAGTACAAGGTGGCAGTTTAGTCTTTCCTGTTAGCATGGGAATACTCGTGGGTCTAAGTAAAGATTGCTCAGTCATTTTCCTAGAAATTACTGCCCCTACATCTTGAAATACATCACATTTATGAATCCCATGAGTGAAAATCGTATCGCTACACAGCCCTATTCTGAATTTCCCATTTACTTCTATAATGTCATATTCTATCATAAAATGGGATGTATAAAATTAACTGCATTGCAGCACTACTAGTTTGGTTATAACAAAAAAGAGCTTCTTTAGTATTGAGCAAAACAGTAGTGGGAAAATTTGATTATCCAACCCTTCACTGTAGAGTCAGTATTTATTTTAAGCATCAAAATACCCAACTTAGGAGGGAAAAAGGAAGAAATAGTTCTGAGGTGACTTCCTTTAGATGTTTTCTTCCCCCAAAATTTAGAATCTTGTTACTAAACTTCCCTGAAGATATGTGAGGCTGAGGTGATGACCCATCACTGACCGGTGACACACAATGTAATTAGGGGTAAAAATTAAACAAGCCATTGATGCTCTTCAATATCCTCCCTTTCTAAAACTATTTCCAAACATACTAGAAGATATTTCTCCCATAAAGGCATTTTATTTACACTACTGGTTAAACCCACATCCCATGACTCATTCCGTGGAGGAAGTGGGAACACAGACATACCGAGGTGAGTTTCCCAGTTAACAACACTGGTGCTGTGTCTATATTGATAGAATTAAAAAGAGAATCCACAGAATTTGTTAAATCAAATGCAATAATTTCTAAGGGCTTTTGCCTTTTTTTCTTTCCCTCCCCTAAGCACTTACTCTCAATTTACTTACTTTCTTAAAAATGTTTAAAATTTCAATATGAAAATAAACAACTATGAATCCACCTCACTTCCCCCCCCCCCTTATTTCTGGACTATGAAAAATCTGAACCTGAAAACCCAGCCAGATTCTGCCTCATGTACAGGAGCACCTGTACTTCAAGAAAAATGTTCAAATTTCATTATTCACTCTAAAATGATCACATCATCAAAAAAAAAATATTGCCTCTAAGCATACTATTTACCTTCCTTCTTATTCTTAATATTGCTGATTTGCAGTATACACCCAACACAAATCCAAAATAGAAAGGGGATCTCCTGAAGGGAACGGCTGCACAGCTATTTCTCACAGTAGAACTTCATCAGATTTGCAAAACTTTTTGAAAATCATTTCTCTTTGGCTTCAGATTCAATTAGCATACGTTTCAGAAGTAATTCTGTCTATGGTAACATTCCACAACTGAAAACATTTTGCTTTCTTTTATCTCATAATATAAAAGCTCTTGCACGGTAGCACTGTTTATGCTGTCCAGACCATCTTGGGAATACTTAACTACAAGACTTTCAACAAGAAGTATCACCTTACAGACCATCCCTAAGCACTTGTCTTATGTTTCAGCTTCTTAAATCCAATACCACCTGCTGATGAAAAGCACTCTGTCAATATACAACAACTGCACATATTTCTGTCTGTGCATATACATTTTGTTGAGAAATATACAACAAGACGTAAAATATGATATTTTGAAATGTTTTTGGAAATAAAAAAATACATTTGCTTAAAATTTCATTATTTTTCATGCTGTTTAAAATTTTCATGGACATCCAGAAACACCCTTCTTGAGACAGAATATTAACACATTTTAAGCTGTTATAACATAACAGCCACTGCGGGTCATACCAGATGTCCATGGTATAGTTAAATATCTCATCTTTGACAGCTGCCAATAGAAAATACCCAGTGAAGACTAAAAGAACAGTATAAACATATAGTGTTACTCTGCGAATACTCTCTTGACCTCCAACAGTTTGCAATACAGATCCTTCCACAACCAGATAACTTCAGTAATAATGCATTTTGCCATTCAATAATCTTAAACAACTGCTTTGATTTACTTCAACCTGCAAAATGTAGTTCTGTTTGATGACCATTCCTACCTCTATTACAGAAATGCAGTGAACAATCGTTGCCTTATCACCACGCCACTCATGATTTTACAGACAAATATGGTACCTCCATCAGTCCAAGGGACATAAATTCTTTACTGCATCCTCTTACATAAGGTATTCTATACCTTTAACCATCCTAGTCAATCAATCCTCTTTCCAATTTTGCTTTCTCTCCTTTGAAACAGGGGGAAAAGGCCACAGGGGGAAAATATCCAAACTGCATTGTTCAAGGAGCAGGAGAGCACAAGGCAGAATAAAGATATAAAGAAAACCAAAAGAAAAAATTGCATCTTTATAAATATCTGACTAATCTATCAAATGGCTTGATTAAAAAGCAATGCTGAAAATTAGTATAGCTAAGAAATTCCTGAGTACATGGTTTCTTCTACCAAGTTAACTCATTGCAATACAAATGAGACTGTTTAATAAAAAAATACCTCCAAGACGTTTTATTTTCACTAATGTTTGGGGTATTTTTCCTCCTATATAATATAAAAGAAAGAGCCTTTAAGGTGCTTTCCCTTATACTATTAGACATGCTGCATTTTAATTGGAAACTTCTGGAAATAAATTTTACGGTGAGGCTGCCAAGCCTAAATTAATACTTCACACCATGATATTTTTTGTTTTACAGTTTCCAAATCAGAATCGAGCAGAACTTCTCTGAACTTTTGTTCCACAGGAAGGGCAAAGGTTTTAATGAGACTTTAGTCTGGAGATTACTTTTTAAATATTTTGTAAAATCTGAGGGATTTGGTAAGCACTTGAGATGGAAAACACCAGCAGAGTTTGTTTTTGTAGTCTAAGTAAAATTTAAAATGTAAAACTATCAAGAAAGAGAATAGTCTCAAAAACGAAGAAGGTCAAGCACCAGTAGCACTGAAAAAACAAAATAGGAAGGTTAAACACACATTTAATTCTTTTATCAGGTACAGTTTACATCTGTATTCTATTTTTTCACAATAAACCCATTGATCTCTTATTAAAAGTGAATTAAGACTGCCTTCATCTCCATTTCCAGCCAGCTGCTTAAAAAGAAGCTCTCAGACTACGTAAACAAAGTAACCCTAAATTATCAACAGCAATCCATTAGAGCGAGGCAGCACCGCCCCAGAAAGAGCGCGCCAGACTACAGGTTTATTAAATTCAGTCTTTTCATTGAAAGACAACCCCGCTGGAATCCCATCAGCAAAGTACTACAGCAGACCCTTGCTCCCTGATTTCATTACGTAAACAGAAATAGACTTTATCGATCCCCAGGAGAGCCCTTTGCAGGTAACTCCAACCGCTGTGTTTTCCCAGACAGAGGCTGGCCCGTGCCACGCTGCGCCCGCGCGGTGAGCCAGCGCCGGCGGGGACAAAGCGCTGAACGTCCGAATCCGTTTGTGGTCCCATCTGTCCGCGGTCACTCACATGGGATCCATCCACGGGAGGCCTGAAAGACTTCAGGAAAACAACAACAAAAAAAAAAACCAAACCACCCCAAACCAACCTAAATAAATTCACTCCCACCTCATAGTCAGGTTTTTTTTATTTAATCCTTGTAAACTAACAAAAACCTCCTAAGATTAATAGATATGGAATAAAGCAAGCAGCTTTATTTATCAATGAGAGATGGCTGGACACTTTGGATTTATCATCAAAAAGTAGTCAGCGCACAAGAAAGTATGTACCAAAGAGGAGTTAAATCAGCCAACGCATACTGTGGGGGCAACTCAATGAATAAGTAACAACAAATTGGGTTTAACGGTGGGGCCCACAGTTGCATGTGCAAACAGCCTGCCTGATACTCCAGTGCCGGTATCAAACAAGCTGACTTTATCCAAACGGCAAACTTTGAATTAATTATGCAACCAACATTTTTAGGACCCCAGAGCTGCATTCTTGAGAGCTTAGCCACCTTTCTGTTCTAATAATGAATAATAATGAATAATGCATTGTAATCCTTAAAAGATGTTACGAATAATAACCAAAATTCATTTTCTAGCTCATAAAACTCAAACTCCTTTTGAGAAGTATATAAAGTGCAAGGGAAATATTCCTCCCTCTTCAAAAAGCTGTGCTGATTCTCATTCTTTTAGTTACATTATCAGAGGCACAAAACCTGTGTAATGGGAATTTTACAGGCCAGGCAGGGAGCTGTACTGCCCTTCCCAATGCGCCTCAAATACAGAAATGCAGAGCAAATGCTCACCTTCTCCTATATTGTTTGATTTCCCGTAAGTGAAATGCAAATATTTCAAGTTGTATTTCAAACAGAAGTGCACCGACACTTATTTAGATCAGTTAATTTGTTATGACGTTACTTTTCTGCTATTTTGTTTTTAAATGTGCCCCAACAATCTTTAAACTGACCAAAGCAATGGTATAATTTGCCAACTTTCACCTCCTTTCTGTTTATTTCCCAATTCAGTGTAAGTTATTCACAGAAATAACTAATGATGAACTGTTTCCAAGGAGAAAATAGTTATAGCACTTATTTCCTACATGGCTTACAACTCGTAGGAAACAAGTCCCTACAAATATTGACTGCATATACATGCTTAGCTGTTCTTCACTCAGTATAAAAAAATTTTACTGTTTCAGAAGGTTTTCACAGTGTCCCTCAGGTAAATAAAATATCTCAGGTAAATGTAAAACAGGTTAAGATAATGAGTAAAAGACAAAAAGGAAGACAGCCAAGATTCACGCTCAATATCCTACAACTATCACGGCATTATTTGGCCATTAACTGTCTACACACTCTTAACCCACCACAAAAATAGAATTAAATTTATCTTAAATTTCACTCTGATTTAAGGTAAATCTCAGCACTTTATTTGCCTATGGCAAAGCACTTACAAAGAAATACTTCCCCCTGTCCCTTGAAATACTTTCAGAAAGTATTATCATTTGTTTTCCCAACACATGCTGTTCCTAGGAATCTCCTGAATTGTTTGGATTCTGCTATCTTCATAACTCAGCATACTCTAAATAGCTGCTTTCACCTTGTCCTTTTTCATAAAAATAATCTGAACTATTTAACACTTTCTAGCTTGCTTTTGATATTGGAAAATGGCCAACAGGTGTCTGAAAAGGCTCATGACTGCTACAGAAAAAATTGCTTTCCATTGAGGAAAAAGGGGAAAATTTGGGACAGGTTTTTTTATTTGTTTCCCCTTTAGTCTCTAATTATGCCCAGCTCTTCTTCCTCCTTTTATATGCCTATGTTATCTTTCCCTCCCCGCACTGAGTATAAGAAGCTAAGGGAGGCTGTGGATGTTTATGTCACAAGATCCAAGCTATGGACTGCTGCACATTAAGATACAAACGTGCCATCGGCAAGATCCAACAAAGTGCCGCTTTAGATAACATATAGCCACAACCATACTCAAACAGATGCCATTATCCTCTCTAACGCCACCATATTAATCAATGAGATAATTCTGGTTTCAAGTTTAGAAGTTAACAGTAATTAATAAGCTCAAGAGACTTTGGCTTCGCTGTCGTGGAGGGCTGCTGCAGAAGGGATGTGTGCACGGCGAGAGTTTATCATAGAATCACAGAATGCTTTGGGATGGAAGGGACCTTTACAGGACATCTGGTCCAACCTCCCTGCAATGGGCAGGGACATCTCCAATCAGATCAGGTTGCTCAGAGCCCCATCCAGCCTGGCCTTGAATGTTTCCAAGGATGGGGCATCTACCACCTCTCTGGGCAACCCCTTCCAGTGTTTCACTACCCTCATCGTAAAAAATTTCTTCCTTATATCCAGTCTGAATCTCCCCTCTTTTAGTTTAAAACCATTACCCCTTGTCCTATCGCTACTGGCCCTGCTAAAAAGTCTGTCCCCATCTTTATTATAAGCCCCCTTTAAGTACTGAAAGGCTGCAATAAGGTCTCCCCGCAGCCTTCTCTTCTCCAGGCTGAACAACCCCAGCTCTCTCAGCCTTCCCTCACAGCAGAGGTGTTCCAGCCCTCTGAGCATTTTTGTGGCCCTCCTCTGGACCCTCTCTGACAGGTCTATGTCCTTCTTTATCACCTCTGTTTTATCAGCATGAGATGCAACAGGCCAGAGCTAAAGATAACGCACAGCCCTGGGCATACTCTGTCAACCACTTTCAAGCATTGAACACTCCTCCAAGACTTCTTGCCAAGACCTTGTTCTTTTTCATTTATAAAGACCAGTAAGTGAGAGTTTTACATTGCTTGTTTTAAGCAATTAAAGCCACTCTATCCGAAGTCATCATATTAAAGCCACTATATCTGAAATAAAGCCGGTGATGAGGCTCGCACAAAAGAGGGAAAAAAAAAAAAAATATCTGTGTTCAGGAATTACATCATAAAAACTACACTTTTAACATCTCCTTGATGACTAGATAGAGAACCACATATGTAAATGAATACTAATGACAAGATAATTTAAAGATAACGTTTGCAGGGGGGCGGTTGCCAGTCTTTGATGTTCCTATTCTTTGCATTTTGAGATTTACTCAAGCCAATGGGTGTCTAGTGTACAGTAACATTTCTGAACTTGGACACAAGCCATTAAACATCTGTGCCTATTCCCACCCCATACCTGTTCTTGCTCATTTTTTTTCTGGCTAGGACAGACAGACGGATAGATACATACCACAAGCAAGTTCTACATTTACTGTTCTGAGATTTCAGTAAGCTTAATCTAAACAGTGAATGCTACTAGGCTGAATTTGCCACGTATATGGTGTTTCACACTGTAGAGACAACAGTACAAAACATTACAAAATGGTCCCTTCAAGAGCAATAAGGAGCATTATTTGCCCTACAACAGCTATTGTACCCTGGTTCCAGACTTCTGATGACAGGAACAGCAAGTTTATGGATCCTGAACTGCCCTAAGTTGGCTGAATGTTTATCTAAACCTGAAATAATAATATCCAAATGACAGACAAGCATGACGACAACTTCTGAAACTGAGAAACAAAGAGAAATATTACAAGTATGTAGCTACTCAAAAAAGCTTACATAAAAATTAGGGCCACTTTTGAAGTGTGTTTGCTAAGTACTTTTACACCATCAAATTATTGATGCATCTATTTTGCCTTTTTGTTTTTCCCAAGGTTCCTTGTTTTATTATTATTTCTTTTTTGCTTATATCTGCTAATCTGTGCTGTACACAGTGGCATTTGATTAAAACAGACTATCGAAACTAAGTTTAGTTTTCAATGTTGCTACGTAAACTTTGTGTTTGGCATGCAAAAATAAGAGATGCTGATATGGGATGGTACTTACAGGAAAACCATACTGTACATTCCTGGCTGGCATTCCAGAGACTGCCACCAAGAATTTTAAAACATTGCATAGCTTCGAATATTGCCATTTTATCTCTCTCATTTACTAATATTTAGTATCAGTGATACTAAACTGGCAGAAGAGTGACATCAACACACGACTGAAATTCTAAATAATGTTTCTAATTCAAGGTGTATTTGTACACATTTACAGACTGAGATTCCCTATGAAATTAAAACAGCCATATGTTCAAAAATTTTATAGGAAACAACACAATTTTGTGATTTTAAATAGAATATATAAAAACCAGTTAACATTTACTGGAAATTGCCATTAAACATCCAGTTGGGAACAAGCTAATTAAAGATGGTACCACACGGACATAGTTCTGAAGCTGGAAGCTAGTATCCATCTTGCTCCTTGAGAAGCTACACAAGAATCCTAAAAAAAGTAGCGCAGTTTGAGAAACCTTGAGTGGAAAACAATAAGAAAGAAGAGTTAAGCTCATACATTTAATGAATATTAGCTTCTCTGAATTTTGGCCAACTTTTTCAGCAACTTAAAAAAATATCAAGTATATTACAGGAAAAATGTAATATGCGTTGCCTTTTTACTTCAAAAAACAAAGGTCTTGGGGAATAAAAATCGTATGATTACTGAAATGGAACTTGTTTATTTTAAATCTGCAGCAGAAATTCTTAGGGAGACCCTAGCATTAAAGTTGGAAAGAGAGATTAAAAAAAACTATGACAAAAAAATAAAACCCAAGTAGGGGCCTCAAGAGGAATGCTTCATTAGAGACACACCAACTATGTTGACTTAGGTCTATCTCAAAAGGAGTTTATTTTGGCAGCTGTGAGAAGCAAAAGGAAAAAAAAAGAAAAAGAAAAAAAGAAAAAGAAGTCAGTGTTTCAGTCATGTGGATCCCATATCTTTCTCTTGAAGAGTTGCCATAAACTGACAATATTTGAGTTCATTAAATTAAACTTATGAAATTAAGTATTAAAGTTTATTTTCTTATATTTAACATAAAGTGACATAATCACAGGAAAAATATGCACAACCTAATATATTATACTCATGCTTTACACTTACATACACAAAATTGTCACATTGATATCAAATAGCTTTAAACATTCATTAATACCTCACTAGCTGGAGTCATATCTCAAAGAACAGCATTCATCTAAGCAGCTTACAGACACACTCCACAGGAAAGTGAAATTAATGCCCTGTCAAAGAGGCTTCTACTATCTAGTTATCAAAGTAAAAACACTACAGACCATGTTTATTTAACAGAAAAAAAAAAATATACAAACACAAAATTAAATTGGTAGAATTTAAATGAAAGTGAGCATGTTTTAAAATATTTTTCTGTACAACTGCACAGGGAACCAGAACATTAACATTCACCAGAACTAAACCACCAGCACAACAGAAATGGCTGTGAGGGCAGTCTGCATCATTTTTTATTTTTTAAAAACATTGACCATGATTATGATGTACCAGAAAGTAAACCAATGCAAATGAACTTTTTAATCCTTTGTGATGATTAAAAGAAAGCCGGGACTAAACCTGCTACCCTTACTCATACAACTCACTTCAACTCAAATCTGTTTTTTCTCATCTTTTAAAGCAATAAATAATCCTAAAAGACGACACAAGAGAAAAGCCAGTATATTCTACAGCAAGATACAGTATTTACTTTTCAGGTATCTATTAAGTCGCCAATTTATTCTTTTTATACATGCACAACACATGCATTGCTCTTGCAGCTTAACCCAACCATAGCTTCTCAGCTTCTGGATAAAACCGTTCACTGCTGTGCACCGACAGAGCGCACAGAAACCTGCGTTTCTTCCTGTCCTTGACTTTCTCTGTATTTTGAACCCTTCTGACCATTCTTTGCCTGTATGTCTATCTACAAATCAAACTCCCCATTACAGCTCCCGTGTTCTGTGGTTACCTCCAAGACCTTGTGCCATTTCCCCCAGCAAGCGCCAGTGCTCATCAGCATCCGAGCCTTCCCCATCTTTCCTAGCGTCTCTCCACCGACTCTCCTCAAAGAGTTTTCCCTGGAGCCCCAAACCTTCTCCTCTCCCAGCTCCAAAACTCAACCCTTCATCCCACTCAACCACCCCAGGGCCCCAGGCTGCTCAGAGCACAGGCTAGCACTTGCTACAGTGCCCTTTCTTCTGCTCAGCCTCGCAGGTCAGATCTATCTCTGCCTTACCACCTAGACCCATCACACCACCAACCGGCAATACTACCTTTTCCCAAAGGCTTGCTTCTGCCTCCAATGGGGTTTCCAAAAACTCAGCCAGAAACACAGAGAACTTGCCAAAAATCTATCCAGACAAGACTCTGAGGGCAAGAAAATAAGACCTACCCAGGAAAGTCTGGGCTGATGGTAGCCTTATACTGAATAAATAATTTCATACTTCACCTTCATGCCCAGCTATTGACTCAGTCTGTGGAATATTTGAAGACATAATAAATACTAGACTAACTGACAGCTTTTCAAAGTGTGAAACACTGATATTCACGAGTTGAAATACACTCCTAATTAAGAATTCAGATGAGAGATGTTGCCTTTAGATTACGATATGTCACGTGGGATTTTCAAAGGCATTTATAGTGTTTATGCAATCAAATCATGCTGAAAAACAATGTCACTTAAAAAATTGCCATTCCAGCTTTTTTCATTTCTATTTGCTTTCATACATCTAAGAACAAGAAATAATATTCTGAATTGATAATTCAGAAGAGTACAAGATTTTTAACTTTATGGCTTTCTATCAATGGTACACTTGACAAGTTTTTTCAAGTCCGACAATAAAAACCCTAGTAAAAGCCAAATAATTTACCTTTAGTCATTCAATACTGAAATATACACAACCCAGTATTGAAGAAACAACTTCAGCAACAGTGGTACATGTATATAGGTGTTAACAGTAATCTTAGGGTAGTAGAAAAGAGTAAAGTTGTAGGACAAAGTGGAGAAAACAGCACAGGAAAGCTTATTAGTAAAAACTTAATTTCTGTGGATCTTGACTAAATAATATTGCGAAATTCAAGTTAACACATCCGTAACACACACAAAAAGATGTTATTCAAACTCAAAATCTGAAGGAGAAAATAAGGCAATGATAAATCTCAGTGTTTAAGTGTCTACAATTTGTATTATCAGGATAGAGTAACACCCCTCTGCCAAAAAATCTAAACCTACTTTTCCCCCTACAGCTGCAGATTAAAAAATGAATAAATAAATAAAAAAGGCTCACTTTACCACAGTATTCCAAGCATGTGTTAGAACTTAAACCTTAACAGCAAGTAAAGCAACAAGTATCTGTACAAAATATCAACAAGTATCTGTACAAGAATTCTGGACCATCAAAAGAAGTGCAGTTCAAAAGAACTTTCTTCTATTGTCCCTAAAAATGTTTATTTTCATAGTAAATTTTCATTCATGAAATGAGCATTCTAATTTTAGGTCCATTTTGTTTGTCAAGTGTTTGTTAAACAAGCTTGCTTTGTTTGCTGGGAGAGGAGAATTTTCAAACAAAGCCTCTCTGTGCTGTCCAAGGAGTCCGTCCTCAGCAGGAGAGCATCCTCCTCCACCTTGGGACCATCTTGGCACGTGGAGCTCACAAACCACACAGCTGAACTGAAGCCATTATTGACCTCACTGCAACAGTCTCAACACGAGACAAAAATCTGTATTGCAAAAAAGTGTTAAGTTTTGTCACCATAGCAGAGATGGTATGCGATCTCCAAAACTGGAAATAGGTGAAGCAAAGCAGGCAGGCATCGCGCCTCCCCCACAGTGCACGCAAACACCTACTATAAAGACCCAAAAACCCCAATGCTGCAGAAGCAGAATCTGAACTGCCACCACAGCCCGTACCAGCTTCCATTCATCTTCTCAGCCTTAAGACTTGAAACCAAAAAGCAGGCTGTAGCTATATTAGTTGCCAGAAGAAACACTAAACTGGGAGAGCCCCGGAGCTTCTGGGCTTCAATGCATTTGAGTCCCTCCGGGACCATGCTAAATATAAAAAAGTGGGGAAAGAATCCAAATATAGTAACACTAAACAAATGTAGGAATAAGACACAGAAAATATGGCTAGATGGATGTATTGAATTTTTGTTAAGCTATTTTGCAGGGAATAATAACTGCCTGAGGACATAATATAGTAAAAACAATTGTATCCTTTCAACATGTTCTTTTTGACATTGACTTGTTTTCAAACTCCTCAAGTTAATGAATTCTGTCTCCTTAATTATAAACAAAACATTAAACTTATAATACTGCAATTCTTGTCAAGTAAGACCATTTTTATTACACAAAACTGAACAACATGAAATTATAGTAGCAAATTCTGTAGCAGTAATTCTGCAAGCTGCTTTTGCATCTATTAGCAATGTAAATACACACGTGCATGCTTGTGGCTCTGTAAAACTGCCCAACACTATTCTCATAGTTGGCTAGAACAGATTCACTATTATGCTTTCATCTGATTACTACCACTAAAAGGTACACAAATGTCTACTTGCATGTTTATGAAAAAAAATGCTGTTTAACATCATGTATCCCCAAAGTCTTTGAGCTGAAACATCAACACTTCAGTTTTCTCTTAAGGCCAGATGTTTGGAAACTGTTTTCTTTATAATCACCTTCACAGAAGAAAACAAGTTTGAAGGCAAATGGGCTGGAATCAGTAACTCTACCATATGCTACGTTAAGTCCTGATCATACCAAAACCTGGTAATTCAAGGGTATATTAAACATACACCCAAATAGAGGATTAGGGGAGTATTAAAATTAGAACTGCACTTATAAAAATCAAGCACTTTGTTGACATTCTAACAGTTTATAATCCTCGCTTTTTAGAGTTAAAATAATTAAAAATTGCCCTGGTAATCACTTTGCTTTATTTTAAAAATCAATAAAGCTCCACACTGTATTCATGTGCATGCATATCTGGAAACATGAAAGCAGTTTCATGCCCTTCCGTGCATTTTTAACACATTTCTAAAATAGAGAGCAAAGTATAATAAATACTTGTATGCTCCGCATCATATGCCAATAAATATTGACACAATAGTTCAAGCCAGATCTACACATCTAAAGGACAGTGGCCAAAAATGGTTCTAAACTTTTCTGCCTGCTGTTCAGCCTTGGTGGCATCTGAAGCTGCTTCAACGCGCAGCAGCACACAGCGGGCGCGGGGAGACGATGGGGCTGATGGGACCCGGCAGAAGCATCGCACATTGCGACCCCACCACCACCCCCTGCAGAAGGCCTCCAGCTACCCCTTTCGGGAAGTTTTCTGTTGGTGTTGCACAGTCCAAGCAACCTAGCACAGCCAGGAGCCAAAGATTTGGCTGAAAACCCAGAAAGAGTTCATAAATCTCAGGGAAGGAACAATATCTGCAGTTTTAAAAGACTCTTGGGAGAAGGTTCACGCTCATTCTTGTTTATTGTTTTTCTAAAGACATGCAACAACCACAGAGGCAAGAGGATTAAAGAAAGCCCATCTTAAGCAGAATTTAGCTTCTAGCATACTAGATATTTTAGATATTTTAGATATTTTAGATATTTTTGTGGCAGTTTGCAACTTTTCCAACTTACCAGGTATTGGCTTGAGGAATATTAACATCTTTTTTATTTGATTGATGATCCACTAACTTCTTCCCGCATCACAAGTAAAGGAGGTAAATGTACTAGCATTTAAAACTTCATCAGAAGGTGGGGCTGTTAGTACAGGCATTTGAGGGCTAACAATTCAGTCATCAATGCGATCAAGAAGACATTTAATGTAGAGTTTCTTTACTGTCCCCCACTGATAGAGAACCATTTTGTGCTTATAAATCCATTAAACCATCATCAGCAATAATCAGCAAAACAGATACAGTTCCGAGAAAGAAACCAATTTATCTTCTAAAATAAAGTTTCAGTCAGGGCTTACAAATGGAGCTTTATTAGAAGCACGCAACGATTTATGAGAAACACATAAAATACCATCTTGCAAAAATTTAGGCTGCACAGGTGCTATACTTTGGATCCTTTCTCAATGCCACACCTAAATTAGCAGGAATTGTGGTGGAGCAGCCCCAAAGCTTCTCCCTACGGAGACCTTCCCACCTGATCTCCCTGCACAGCACCCTCAGATTGCCCAGACTGAGCAGCAGGGGCAGACCTTGGGACTGGCTCTCTGGCTCTCAGCTGGCACTACAGCTTTTCACTCAGTGTCCTTCACTCCCACTGTAAGATATAGATGCAAAGAGTAGCAAGCCCCCCCAAAATACACTGTAATACCTCTCTGCTTTCCTCTCTTTTCCCCTGAATGGAAGACAATTAAAAAAAATTAATAGCAAGCCACACGATGACAACTGGTAAAGACTAAAATGGAAAGAATGCAAAAAAAAAATTTCCTAAAATAAATCATGGGTCACCTTTACTGACCATATTAGCACTAAATAGCCCTTCGGAACACTAGCCTCAATATCTTAAATAAATAAATAAAATCAGTGGAACAAAAAGCTCATCTTGTCTTCTGTCCATTCGTAAAACAACAGCGCATTTCTGTTGGGACGAACAGAGAATTTGGTTCCTGTGTACTTCTGCTCCACAAACCCATTCTTCTTTAGTTGACAATGGGGTCATTTTCATACCCTTTTTTTGTCATTCTAGCTCAGTGTTATTTGTGAAAACATTTTTATTCCGAACAAGAAAGGGGAAGGAAGCAAACAGTATAATATTCTATTAAAAAAGATGGTCTACTCCCTTACAACCTTTCTAGTAAGAATCCCAAAATTATCCTACACATCCAACACAGCAAATAACTACTCTTAACAGTTTCACTCATTCCTTTTAGAACAGTTCAGTTATTCAGTTGAAAACAACTAAAAATAAAGTTTTCGGCAGTGATTAACTCTTGCATGATCGGCGGAAACCTCAGGGCAGTGTCTGGAAACAGCAAGGGGATTTTGTGGGGGGTTTTTCCCCCTCACTCAAAAGACAATAGTTCGCCAAGCTCCCAGGTCTCACCAGGCCTCCTCAATAAGGTAACCTTTGAAAGCCTTTGGGAACTGATTTTATTAGATTAAGAAAAACTTTAAAGAAGCTGTAACAAAAATATTTCACGTCTCCATTGACCTTTCTGCTCAGGGCCCTGCTCTGTGCAATCTCTCAGAGCTCCAGTGCCCTCACAGTCTTCATGAAAACACAGCACCACCCAAGAGCCTGCCACGCTCCACAAACTTCGACTACTGCCTCTAATACCAATTAAAGAGAGTATAGATTTGTTTTTAAATATTTGCATCTGAATAACGTTGGTGGCTACCCCAGGATGACACAAAGTAAGCTCCTACCCTACCAGTGATACACTGGTGGTATGAAAATATCATTAATTACCATCATCTGCAATCCAGTACTAATGCATTTTTGCTCTGGGTTTTGCTTATTTTTAATTTGTTACTTTCTTTGAGCTGCCACTTCCAGCATTTACTATAATACTATAAATAATAATTTACTATAATAAGGAAGATAAAACTCATCCCTAAGATCTCCATAGGCACTGTAAGGAACAACCATAAAACCCTCTACGTTTTGTCACCTCATTTAATGCAATATTCTCTCCTGAAGGAAAGAAAAATGCAACGTATAGCAGAGACTTAGCTAAACCAGAATGAACAGCAGAGACATTCAAGAGCATAAACACATGTGCTTTCCTTGTCACTTAGTCACAAACCTTGACACTAAAAATAACTCAGCCCAAGTCCCAGTTTAGCCCATTCTGAAAACTTTGTACCCGCACAATTCCCATTTTTTCTCCTTTCCACCCTTTCTCCTTGCCTCCAGAGTCTACTATCTTCTTTAGTACAATGAAGGCAATAACTATGTTATATAGACCAATGGTAGAAGCTGATGTCAGCATTTGTGGG
The DNA here is from genome assembly GCA_020745775.1 of Theristicus caerulescens. Lineage (NCBI taxonomy): Eukaryota > Metazoa > Chordata > Aves > Pelecaniformes > Threskiornithidae > Theristicus > Theristicus caerulescens. The sequence continues at coordinate 122,557,789 of CM036560.1, forward strand.
CCTTAGACAGAAGGCCTAATTTTAGACATCATTTAGACAGAAATGCAGACATGACAGTAGCCATCAGGTCTAGAAAGAAGGGTGTTGCAAAAAAAAAAAAAAGGAATAACATGTTTTTTTATGTGCATGGTAGGTAGGACACAATGTAACATTCTTTAGGAAGGAAAGTTCAGGTCAGACATGAAGAAAAAAATTCAATGGGAAGACTAATAAAGCACAAGAATATCTAGGGATATAAACACTAACACATGGAGATGTGTATAAATTTATCGAAGGAGACTTTCGGCACACACATGTCCAATGGGTCTTAAAAGTTAACACAAATGTAGTTGACCCTGCCTTGGAGTAAGGGGATGGACTACATAACCCCCACGGCCCTTGACAAGTCTACTTTTCTACGATTGCACTATTCCCTCCTGGCTCCAAATCATTCCCCTTTATAGGAGTCTGGGACTCTCATTCCCAAATACTGATGTTGAACTTTCTGCAAACTAGACTGTTAGCAGCATTGCGTTTAATATCAGGACTGAGGATAAATAATAGAACCTCATTAATGTACTTTTACTTGGAGACTCAGTACAGTCACCAGCTAAACAAACTCAGACAAAGAAAATAATCATTCAAAATAATGAATTGTCATCTAGATTAAATGTAACACTTCAGAGAAGTGTACTGTGATACCTCTGTAAAATTAATGAGGTCTCAGTAAAACCAGACCTCATTAAAGTATCTACCATTAAATCTTTCCTGGAAAATTGGAGAGAAAACATCTCTTGTGGAGATTAACTGACTTGTCAGCCAGCTCCTACTGTAAAGACCACAAGGTGAAATACGGCAGAGCCAGGAAAAGCAGGAGTTCCTGGCTTTCAGACCAAATAAATTCCACTTGACAATATTGCCTAATTAGAGCTAATATAATCAGTAAAATAGCAAAAATAAGAACGAATACAATAAGAGCGATCAGATTTGAAGTTAAATGAGGGATCCAATCCTCCAAGTGTGGCCAGATTCAATAGATGTGGTGCACAGATAAAATGAACCAGTGTTTCAATGACTTATGCTTCAATGACAGATTTAAAGGGCTGATTTTTCTCCAGGACACAAGAACTTTGGTATTTTGCCCAACAACTTCACACAGAGACTATGTTAGGAAAAGCAAAGAGCGTTATCTTCATAAATATATTTTAACCTTTTGCATCACAGCATTGTAAGATGTCCATCTCTGCATATTCAAATTCACTCACTTTTGGGAATATCCACAAAGTGACAGGTAGACAGACAAAATTCAGAAGTAAAGAATGTTAACTAGTGTTTGAGGACCATCCAAAAATGATTAAATCAACAAAAAATGAAGTGAAGCTGACAAAGCAGTACTATATTCATTTGCTTGTTAGAAACTTTAAAAACACACTCAATTCCATGCATTCTTACGCTTACTAGAAAGGACTAATGGATTTATAGAACTATAATTGGAACATTCTGAAACGTGAGTTGTGACCTCATTCCTCAGAAGGAGAAAAATTAAAGACACGTGAATTGAGAAGTATATTATTCCCCTTCCAGAAAAAACCCAAGCAAACAGAATCCACAACTCTTTTGTCTATATATTTCACAGCTTACAGTTCTCACTTGAATTGCTAACAGTTGCTATGGAGCCCCCAAATAAGCTTTCAAATAAGATTTAGCACAAGTCAGCAATAAGCGGTGAATTTATGACTATGCGGAGTCATGAATTAGACATGATAAATTTCTACCAGCTATTATCATTCAGAAGATGGTTTGCCTCAGGTTTATTAACATGATCCTGAATAAATCTTTTTAGCAGTTCTTTTTGACAGAGACAGGCAAGTTACCTCTAATAACTCTGAAAACATCCACTGGTACAGAATTGGCCTACAATTTAATAAACCATACCTCTTATTCCTGTGCTTTTATGAAAGTGAGGTTAGAGTCTAGTTTACTTAAGCCTCACTCAAATTAATAAAATCACATTTATTAAAGAAACGCTATAGGGAAGTTGTCCCAAATTAATAAAGTTCCTGTAACAAGTAAAAGGTGTAGAACTTATCCCTGCTGATGTGCAGGGATATGCAGACGTAGGTAGTTGATATCATCTCTATCACATTTCTATGTTTATTCATCAGAACATCTGAACTGTGAATCCTGAATATATACCTCCTTATGCACAAACATATTCCTGTTGCACACAGAACAAAATCTTTACTAATAGATATTAAAATCATTAATAGCATCAATATTATCATCATCAAAATCATTAAAACATCAACATTCAAGTCTGATATTTCAATCACCTCATATTTGGAATTACTTAAAAGACACAATGTATGACTTTGAACATTTCTTTGAAATAACCTGTATGGGAACTGGTTCTTTTGGGGGTTTTCGTTTGCTTGGTTTCAGGTGGAGGGATGTGTTTGGTTTTTTAAAGACTGCATGAAAATAATGTAGCCTGATCCAAGCCTCATACAGAAGGTAACAAACGGATAGTTTTAAGAGGACCTACTCCTATTTAATAACATTTATTTCTCCAGTACAGAGAAGTAAAGCACCAAAAAAAAAAAAATCACCAACCTTTACTCAATTTGAGGAAATTTGTTTTGTAATCAAAGACCCATCAAATAAAAAGTTACAGGTATACAGTTGAAACTGTAGAAAGGCCATGTCTCACACATACAACTTCACTCTGAAAATGACTTTCAGGTACAATTTCTTCGAAGCTTGTACAACGTACACCCCAAAATTTCTGCTTCTGGACACATGTTTATTTTCTCAAGGGGCAGTAGAGTAATGAGAAAGAGACCTGTTCACTGCAGAGGTCAGCTGAGACCTATACAACAGACATTTCTTTCTGCCCTGATAAAAATCTACAAAAAGACAAACAGGCATAAATGTACATATTATTTTCACTTCAGTTCTGCTACACTTCAATCATCTTAAACTTCAAGTAAACAACTGAAAAGAAATCCACATTTCCAAAATTAGAAAAATAAAGCCCAAGGGACATGTTCCCGTTTTTCCCAAGGGAGTTCTAACTGACAAAAAAAAAAAAAAAAGTCCTTATTGCAAACATTTTAAAAGGAAAAATAAAGTAAAGAAAAAAGACATGGCTGAGACCTGTGTTTGTTTCTAGTAGAAAAATGGGATTCCAACTGGTTTTAACCCTGCAAATGCTGTGTGAAATTCAGCACAGCTTCAACACTTGCACCAAGGAAAAACTATAATAAATTACCAATTACACACAGTATAAAACAGCAGCTTAGGAAAAAAATAAAGAAGTAATTGCATTCACTACTTTTACCTGCTATGAAAACAATATGGAAACTGATATTCTGCTTTTAATAATTATATTTTCAGTGGAAATCCATTGTCAGCATTCACTAATGGCTGTTGCTATCCAGAAGAGAGCATCTCCTTATTCCTGCTTTTTGATGCTCATAATAATGTAGTTTTCACAACCTGACTAGAAATGTCTTAAAGAAAAAAGAAAAGCAACCTAGAAAGCGGCCTCAAACACTTTGTAAGAGGCAGAGTAAGTAAATAAGAAATACTTCTAAATATTTATCACTAGCACTACAACAAGAACTAATAATTTTTCACTCATGGTATTTTTTGTTTTGTTGTTTATTCCAAGTTCCATTTACTCAGTGTGGGCCCTAAGTAGTTAGTAAGAATCTTCCAGATGAGGAAAGGTGAAAGCAGAAAGCTCTTATGGAAGAAAGGAACAAAAGAAAAAAAGAAAAAAAAAAGGAAAAGAAAAAGGGGGGGTAGCAGCAACCTGTAAGGGACACTGCAATCCCGAATATAGCATGACTTATCAGATAAAAAAAAAAAAAAAACAAAACAGACAGCCAACCTTCTAGTCAAAACACATTTGATAAAATATATGTAGGGAGATAAGGACTTTTTGCGCTAGCTACAACTTGAAGGAATATTAAAGCAATGTGTGATTTTCAGAAGCATTTAACACGTGTGCCCCGAGTCAATCATCCAAAATACTTTTGGAAGTCTTGGCCCGCCACTTTAAAAGACTTCTCAAAATCCCTTTGGGTTTTAATGCCAAAACTCCAATATAATTCAGAGTAGGCTTTTTCCCTCCGTCACTAACCCAAACCATTAGAAGGAACACATGGGGGGAGTTCGCGGCTCTGAAGAAATGAATGTTCAATCTTAGCTGCTGCTGCTCATGTAGAGGAGCATCCTGGCCGGTGGGGAAGTTCGGGGAAGAAGTGGAAGGAAGAAGGGAGGCAGTTAAAAGTAATGTTAACAAGACATACAGATAAATAGGGATTTTTCCCCCCACATCTGCAACTCGTCATTTTCAGGGCTTTATTATTACTGTATGTTTCTGCCTTTGTTTATTATTTTGTTGTTTGTTTTTAACAGTCTTGCCAAAAAATCAAAACCACTGTGTTGCCAAAACTTTCATTGCTTTAGAGTAGATAATGGCTTTTCAACCCCGATATTTCAGTTCTTTATTAACAAATGGTATTGCAAGCAACAACTTGGCACTCTATAACAAGTACTGACTTTTCAGAATATTTAGTTGACTATTTATGACCTGTTTATACAAAAAAATATTGTTTTGTATTAATTTGAATGAATATTTATTCCTGCAAACTGACAAAATTAATCCTGGAAAAGCCACTACAAGTGCTAACAGACCCAAGCAGAGCAACTCCAGTCCTCCAAACTACTCTCAGCTTATCATCTTTTCCCATTATCAAGGTAAAGAGTAATACCAGTGAGAAAAGCAGGCTGACAGCTAGTAGCAACTTCAAGACATGCTGAATAAAAAGACCAAGCACGGAGGTATAAAAATTCCAGCTCTTTTTGTGTGGAACTAGTGACACATTTTGCAAAGCTGTCTGCTGATCAGTGGCAAAACCGTAACAGCGTGTGCTTATACCCCAAAAACCATAGAGGATCACAGTAAGTCACGTCACATTAAGTCTCTTTCCCTCACACATTTCAGCTTATATAGCAAATCCAAGCTTACTGAAAAGGTTAACTAAATTCCACGGTCAGAAACGGCGAAAGAGTCAGGACAGGCGAGGATGAGGCAGACCGTTGTGGATCCCATGGACGTGGAAGTCCAGGCTACCACTGGATGCATTTCACTGCTGCAGGAGTGATGCTGAAATTCCTGAAAGCAGCCAAAGAAATTGGCTCTCGAGTGCCATAAAATTCCAGGGGCACCGCTTACGACCACAGTCAGTCTGAGGTATTTAGTTTAAGAATGATTAATCACAGATGAATCAGCCTTTTGTTTCTTTTCTGACATTTCACAACCCTTTCTAGTATTCCATCTATCTGAAGTCTGGCCATGCCTTGATACCGAAGGAGACTGTTTGAAATAATTCCATTTACTTTGGCCTGCGCACAAGTCTGGATAAAGATTTCAGTCAAAACACCTCTTCACATCATAGAACGGTCTTAAAATGGTACACAGATAACACAGCAAGAAGCCATTAAATCTGTTAGACACTTCAAAGTACGCGGATGGTTATTTACAGGCTTAGCAGAGCGACTTCAGGGAAAGCAGATCATTGACCAAAACAAGTAAAGACACCTGCTCCAATTGCAGTATTCTCATGCAAATATTGACATTGAAAAAGCCTCAGAAAACCCAGAAGTAAGGAAACTCACAGAAAACTTCACCAACCACCCCTTCCCAATGCAAGAATGTAGAGGAGAATTTGATTTAAGGTAAGCAGAGATCTAAATGGCAAATGCAGGGCAGCAAGTACATTTAGTATTTACACCAGAAGCATGAACCCAAAATCTATTTAGTGTCACCCACCACAAGACTCGAAATCAGTATCGAAGAACTGTAATGGAGAGAACAGAAAGGATCTCAAGGAGTTCAGTAGTGACTGGAAAACGTGAATTTAGCAACATAGAGCCATGGAGTAAAATTTTTTACTTGGAAAGATGCAGGATAAAACAGACAGAGTATCAGTACAGGAAAAAAATCCAACATCCTCTCAAGCATCTCTCTGATACGGCTGGTCACTAAAGGTGCTTCTTTTATTTCTGTAATTCTGTAACTATGTTTGTAAACAAATGTCTTTAACTGAAGAGTATTAACAAGTACAGACACGGTACTTAAACACATGAGAAGCAAGCCTGAAACCAACATCATCCTAAAATAAAATACTTTCTTATACTTAAAATTTTATCACAGACTCCAAAATGCATTAGGAAAAAGACTTTGCATCTTATGAGCCCTGGAAAATTTTCAGGAGACTATTTTCCAACATAAGAACTACCACATCTAACAGAGCCTGAAAAGTTTTACCACAAGGTCATGAATTTCTTCAGAGAACCATTTTAATCTTGTATTACCCTAACCTACCCGGAAAAAATGGAACAAAGCCATTGCTTAAGGTTTTTCATAGCATTTTTCCATATTATTATAGTCAATAGGACTACAGAAATCCTTTTGTCTCAATTTAATGTAGATTTTATTTTGCCAGTTCATAAATATTAACCCATACATGGGCACATATCTAAGAGAAGCTGGGAACTAAAAAATAGCCTAATATTGCAATATATTCCCTTCCCCCATCTTAAGTAATTTCACCGGTACTCCGCTGTTTTAAAATCACATTGCAATCAAATGCAAGCTGTTTGGGAGCGAAAGGAAAGGGAAGGGAACAGAGAGTCAGAAGGGAGCTTTATTATTAAAAATTTCTGTAATTACGTATGATCCACGGGGTGGATGATACTCATTAACCATTGATCTTCCTGCCTGATAATCCAGAATTCTTCGACTCTATTACTGAGCCACAGGAATCCGGACTTGGGGATCCTCCCTCAGGACACTCAGGCCTCTGATCTTCAACTGGACTACGCACTACTTATGTCCAAACTTGTACCATTCGTGGAAATAGAATACTTTGGATTAAAAGGTCCGATAACCTATTCTCTGCCAGTTCAGCCCCTGACCTGCTCAGCGCTGGCTAAAACCATTCAGCAGCTGCACGGCGCAACTGGGGTGATGTTCTGGCCGTATCGGAAGGTGACTGCTCAAAGAAACTTTCTTGGATAAAGATACAGATATCATTTTAAGAACAACTGCATAAAAAGCAGAACAACCATACTAGCAGCCTTATTGAAAAATAAATGCTTCAACAAAGTAGTCTGTCAATGCCTTGGACCTCTTTAGAGCACACAACATAACCAAGATGATCTGATGCAGAAGGGAGGAGCTGTCACTGTACATGGCTCACTCACTGGCATATATGATCACCTATTACCAAGGCTTTAAAAACTGATGTTTGACTATTACTTTACATCCACCAGAAAGTTAGAATCCAGAAGAAATGTCTACAATTTGCATTCCAAGAAAGTACCCATGCAGAACAAGGCTTTAATGCTTGCTGTTGGATACCTGTACCTCCAATCTAGGAGTCATATGTATTTAAAACCAAAAAGTCCAGCTCAAGTGCACAATATCGATTGGACTGTAACACGAGTACAACAATTCAGTGCACAGATCCCCAATTACTCCAACCATATCTTGTACAGAAGGCTGGGTTTTACTCCATGCAAAGTGGAACACTGTCAAAATCCCTAAATCGACATCATAAAGTCGCTGTTCCTTATACATCCCAGTTCATCAGCTATCCATCCTCAATCAGCAGGAAGACAGACAGCCGTACAGTACAAACCAGTAGTACTGTGTTTCTGTCAAAAATCAGATACAAATGTCAGCTTAGGCATTTCCACTGCTCACAATCTGTGACTAAAAGAAGGAAAATTTTCAAAGATTTCCAAAATCCTGTGACTTCCCTGTAAATAAGTAGAGCATGCATGTGTTCTTCATAAGACACTGCTTATATAAAGGAGCAATGCTGTGCCTAGCCTCCATTTCTAAACATCCTAGGACAAATAACTTGCAAAGAAAATTACAAGCAGAGGATAAAAACCAGTGGTTAGCTCTTCAGCTCCTTCCTTTTCTTTCCTTCATTTAATTTGCTTACCTGACACCAGTTTAACAACAGCTACCTACAGCCTGTCATTCTTCCACACTAATATCATTAAGGGAATGAAGCCTCTAACATCTCTATTAAACTGGAATAAAGCAAAGTCTTTGACATGTAATGCCTCTAAGTCAACCAGGCATTACTGAAATTACTTAATCCGCAAAGTCAGTACTTACCCACCCTACTTTACCACTACCAATCGCTTTACAAGAGTAGTAGCATTATCCAGACGCATTTCAAAGCTTAGTTTTAAAATTTGTTTCCGGTGTACTATTTCAGTGAGGGTAAAGTGGAACTCCAGAATTAATGTCAATCTGATTTTCAATTGCATTACATTTGGCCACTTCCGAAACAAAGATACACAGGAAAAGAAATAGAAAATAAAATAAAAACACTTGCAATTAATTTATTAAATTATTACTCTCCCGACACAGAGCATTACTTACCTGCTGTTGTGTGTGTTCTAAATATATAAGTATAGGCTTTCTTCTTCTCCCCACCCCCTGCCCTGGTAATTCTCATACTGGGCCACACTTAATTACCTAAGCACATTGACATGTATAGGTTTCTGGAAGACTAAAATATATATTCTACCAAATCACAATCATATCAGATAGTTATTAAGTCTAAGAAAGCGAAGAAAAGGAGCTTTTGTGGAAAAAAAAATCTCTAATACTCCCACTACCATTTATTTAATTTCCATTATTTGAGAATGAAAACTCAAAAAGCATCATGAGAATCTTATATTCTTGATGCAATCATTTTCAAATAACAGCACAGGCCCAACAGAAGAGATACCACATTATAATAAATAATGCAAATTTACCGTGGCTACTGAGGTTAGCTCCCAGTTTTATAGCATTTAATCTTCATATTTTAATAGCTACTTTACACATTGACTCATGTATGAGCTTTGTTTAATCCATGTGTACAAAGTTCATGTGTTTATTAGAACTTACTACAAGCAGCTGAACCCAAAGTTTCTTAGCAATGACCTTCAGAACTGGGACGCTTTCTGCCATTATAGTCAGATTTGTTTCTCTTCTTAAATGCCCTAGTAAACTAAATGCATCCTTTTTACAAGTCTTGAACTACGTAGGTTGTAGAATAGACAAGGGGTATTAAATTGCAGTGTCTCAACATGAACAAAGCATCCCAAACTTTAAAATATTTCCAAAGACTAGAGCAAGTAATCAGAACCTATGGCTCATGCTGGTCATGCGATAGCCTTTAAGATGATTTAGATGGCAGAGGCAGTGTTTTCCAACTCACCCATTTGCTTCCCTCAAACTTAATATTCTCTTTGTTTGGCCAGCAGATGTAGGTGATAAACTCAAGTTGGCAAAGGCAGGGGAAAAATTTAAAAAAAAGAATGACAGATAAACATCTTCTAACAAAAGGAGAGGGAGGGATTTGTTATTTGTTATTTTCAGAAGACTGAATCATCATGGTCACTTGTAATGTAGGCCACAGTAAAGCCAAGATGGTTTTTCCTTCACAACCATCACTTCAGTGAGTCTCATGATTTTTTGGCTATTTGAAAACTAGCTGAAAACACTGCAGATTTTCAGCACACTTTTGAGGAAAAAAAAAAGAAAAGAAAACACTGCATCTCTTACTCTAGATTTCATGAGTTTTGTATCATTCCACATTATTAACAGATATATTTGGTTAGGTGTAAATGTTCAGCAAATTTCTACCAACGTTCAGTGCTCTGAAATTGTATCATAATATTCAAAAAGCAATGATAGATTTGCAAAGAAAAGATACCACATTCACGAGATCTAAAAAACACAGAAGCGGCACACCCTTAGGCACTCAGGTCTAAACAAAGTTGAAGCTAACAGGGGTTACAAAGGAGGTTTGGTGACAGATTGGTTATCTGTGGATTCTCCTGACCCTTTCCTCAGAAATCTGCTACCTGGCTCAAAATTGCTGCTAACCTAGCTTCTCACTGGTTCCATCGGCAGAGCAAATCCCCTATCTCTAACAAAAAACAAAGAGGAAAAACCCAAGTACAGCCAAGAGCATGAAGGCATGTTATCACTGCATATAGTCACCAAGCAACAGTTCCACAAACATGCAAACCTAAAAAAGGGAGAATTTTAGTCTATTGGAAGATATACTGTAAACATGAGATAGCCAGGTAACCAAATGACAAACTATTATCTGACAGCTTTGAAAACCTCTCCATGTGAACTGCTTTTAAGCCAACTTGTAATAAATACCACATGCAGCTAAACTTAAAAAAAAAACCTAAGCCAAGTTAAATAGTAACCAACGTTCAAATTTAACCATATAAAGTCTACATTAAAATCCAAAATGACAGTTACAAAATATTATATTACTATGCACACTGTCAAATGCTTTGAATAATAGTACACTAAGGAAATAAGTAAAAACACACTTTACCTTGTATCTCATTTTGGGGCATGAATGAATGTAGAAACCCATATAATAAAAACAGAGATCAGGAGCTTTTTCATGAAGTTGCCTAGTAAAAGCAATTTCCCTGTGAAAGGAAAGAAGAGACTAATTACTTTTGAATACAATTCTTACATTCATTTTACCTCTTCATATTGAAATATTTTACAGCTACCTGGCTCTTGACCTATTTAAAGGAATAGACTTCTATCAAATAAAAAATGAAGATAATTAATAACCTCAAAACTAATGCTTAAAAAAAACCCAAAGACAATAAACTGAAAATTAATGCTTAAAAAGCAAACAAACAAACAAATCACCAGAATGCAAAACACCATGTCAGGCTTAAAAATACTTTCATTTTTGTGTTTTGTCCTGCCAATTGACTGACTTGAAACTCAAATAAAAGTGACTAAGGGCCTCTATTTAATAGGTTCATTGTTAATATTCATGTACATTGGAATTCTACAGCAATCTGACCCAGCTATTGTACACCTACTGGCTAACATGGCTCAGGAAAATATCAGAGTATTTTTAAAAACCAAGATTCGAGGATAAGCCTCTTGTTTGTTCTCTTATTTGCATTCTAGCAATTTACATGTAAAAACATCCATCTTTATGCAACAAAAGGTATTTTTCACCTATCCCGTGTTTGTTTGTATGATTTTCTCATTTATTCTGAGAGAGATGTGTCAATGGATTCCAAAGTCACTTTGCTTTTTATTTTACTGGCACAAGAAAAATAGTATTATTACAAAGATTGCACCAGTATTTCCACTGTAACACTCATTTTTACAGCATTTGTAACTTTGCAGTTCACATTTGTACCAAATTTGATAAAATATAGATGTTGGTTCTTACTTTCAATGTCGAAGGGATAAAAGGATATGAGAACATGCATATAGGAAGCATGTAAAAATACTGGGTTTTTTTAATCACTTAATATTAAGTTAGTAATGAAGATGTTTAAATACATTGAAAACCTAACATTTCAGTTGCATGTAGCTTGCTGAGACCATCATGGGTCCATGATAACTCTGTCAATACACATCCATTCCAAGAGGAGAATGTCTAGAAAAAAGTTACTCCACATCTGAAAATCCAGGTAAATACAACAGATTACAGAAGTGAGAGTTATGTACTCCCAAAAATCTACAAACATGTACTTCAGATTATATATAATCTTTAAGACATGGCATAAAGTTAAACAACCTTACTGTTTCATGCAGATTATCCCGGTCCTAATTAAACAAATACCTTTCTGCAATTCAAAAAGCTGGAACACTACAGGGAAAAAACATTATCTTTGCATTTCAAAATCTCTTAAACACTCTTTCCAATTGGACTACACTGTCTGATTTAACAAAACAAAAAGACTCAAAGTGAACAGAAAGTGAAGAAAACAGACCATAATGTAATGAGGCAAAAACTGGGCTGCAGCAGCAATCTGACCATGGGCAACAAAGCTTCGTGCAAGCGAATTAGTGCACATGAGACCAAAGCTAGCTTGCTTAGAACTACTGCCAGTGTCTTCACATGTACTACAGTCTCCAGTGATACGTCCTAGGTAAGGACCCTTAACTCAAGCTCTTGCTCTATCTTTCATTTATCTGTTCAGCCAGCTCCACTCCAGGCAAAGTTTTACTGGGGGGATGCTAAAGCATCCTTCTCTTTCCCCTGTCCAGGAGTGTGTGCTGTGATTCAATGCAAGAGAATCTGCCATCATGTTAAACCAGGAGCAGCAATCAGGTGTCACTGTAACGCATAACTCTCATCTAACCTGCATTCGTTCTGCCTAAATCTGTATGGAAAAGGGACTACAGACTTGCAATTACCTTTTCGTAAAGCTTTTAGTTACGGTACATATCTAAAGAGTTATAATGGCTGTTAGTGCTTGGCAAGAGTAGTCAACTAGTGAGGAAGACATATATTCATTTCATGAATACAAAATTCAGACTTAGTATTTCAGTGCTCCATAAACCAATTCCAAAAGAAGTTCAAGTACTTGTCCTCTTACAAAATAGAGATTATGAATGCTATGCTTGTCTGCCACTCATGGGTTTAGGTAGGAGGGGGAAGGTTTAACTTTTTCCTGCAAATAAGAACCACTCAATATTTCTTGATGATTTTTTTTTTCACAAGTATTTCACAAGTAGCTGCTTCTCCCCTCATTCTTTATTTACATGCCTACATATTTCAAATGATCTTCAAATGCCATCCTTTCTACGACTCAGCAGCAAAAATCCTCAAAGTAGCATGAAGTGGAAGTGACAGCACCAGAATGCAGTTTAACCTCCTCGGAGTAAAATTGGCAACAGCTTTGAAGGTATCAGATTCCTTTGCAACTTCCTAAATCCTCCCTAACTCTCAAGTTTTTTTTCCCTTTTTGAAAGGAGAACAAAGTTGGCTCCCTCTAAGACTGTTGGGAACTCATTTTTATTGCCTTAAATGCTGCAGAATTTATAAGCCGCTTTTGCACTAGTTGAGACATGCACACATGTTGCACTGACAAAGTTTTAAATTTATTATGTAGAAAATTTAAAATCATTTCAAGAATTCATAAACATGGATTATGTCAGTCTATTATTACATAAAGTAATGTGATATGTACAAATACTAAAAAACAACTCTTAGGAGGACTTAGTATTTTATGTTATATGCTCACCTTGCATGGAAAAAAATAATAATCAGTCTAATTTCAAGTATCTAGCATATCATAGAATCATAGAATTGTTAAGGTTGGAAAAGACCCTTAAGATCATCAGGTCCAACTGTTAACCTATCACCGCCAAGTCCACCACTAAACCATGTCCTCAAGCACCACATCTACCCGTCTTTTAAATGCCTCCAGGGATAGGGCTCAACCACTGCCCTGGGCAGCCTGTGCCAGTGCCTGACCACTCTTTCAGTGAAGAAGTTTTTCCTAATATCCAACCTAAACTTTCCCTGGCGCAGCTTGAGGCCATTTCCTCTCGTCCTATCACTTGTTACTTGGGAGAAGAGACCGACCCCCACCTCACTACAGCCTCCTTTCAGGCAGTTGTAGAGAGCAATAAGGTCTCCCCTCAGCCTCCTCTTCTCCAAACTAAGCAACCCCAGCTCCCTCAGCCACTCCTCATAAGACTTGTTCTCTAGACCCTTCGCCAACCTCGTTGCCCTTCTCTGGACACGCTCCAGCACCTCGATGTCCTTCTTGAAGTGAGGGGCCCAAAACTGGACACAGTACTCGAGGTGCGGCCTCACCAGTGCCGAGTACAGGGGCACTGTCACCTCCCTGGTCCTGCTGGCCACACTATTCCTGATACAAGCCAGGATGCCATTGGCCCTCTTGGCCACCTGGGCACACTGCTGGCTCATGTTTAGGCAGCTGTCAACCATCACCCCCAGGTCCTTTTCTGCCAGACAGCTCTCCAACCACTCCTCCCCAAGCCTGTAGCGTTGCCTGGGGTTGTTGTGACCCAAGTGCAGGACCCGGCATTTGGCCTTGTTGAATCTCATACAGTTGGCCCCAGCCCAACAATCCAGCCTGTCCAGGTCCCTCTGCAGGGCCTTCCTACCCTCCAGCAGATTGACATTTCCACCCAACTTGGTGTCATCTGCAAACTTACTGAGGGTGCACTCAATCCCCTCATCCAGATCATGTGTAATAAAATACTTCTAAAAATCTAGACCACTAATAGAAAAAAGATCAATTCTAAATCATAGGAGTTCCAACATTTTTTCTACATTTGTTAATTCCCATTAATTTTATAAAATCACTGGTGCCACTGAATGCCTCAGAAAAATGACAATTCAGACTCTTTTAGACATAGACCACTGGAGATGCTACAGCAACAGCTACATTAGTGCTCATGATGACTTTGAAGGTAGCCCTGATTTGTGCTGGAAGTGGACCAGATGACATCCAGACGTCCCTTCTCACCTAAGCTCTTCTATGATTCTACAGTTTCTCCTTCATAAAGAACCATTCCAGAACAAGGTGGGGAGAGCCAACAGGAAGGCAATGTTATCAGCTCTCATTAAAGGTGACATACTTGGAGAAACTGCTCTTTAGGACTTAACTGATCGAAGAGCTTACCGGAGAGTGGGAGAGGGTCCTGCTCTCTCACTCCCTAGCCATTCTCAGCTGCACGTTGTGGCTGTCACAACTCTTGCACCAGTTCTGGTGTTAAGAGGTTCTTCACTGAGCCAACTCAGCTCACTAACCAGGTTGCTAAAGCAAACAGTCTTCTGCTCAGTAAATTAAACTGGCTAAATATATGGTTGCTAGAAGTCCAGCACATAGCAGAGGTGGAGAGGAGTGACTGCAGCACCTCATTTCAGCAGCAATAAACCACTAGACTGATGTCACCAATTTAACAGTGAACTTTGTGGGAAAAACCCTTTGACATATGCATTTGAACAACTCATGTAAAGATTATTCAGAAATCACAAAATTCACCACTGCAAAGAGAAGAATACACCCAAAAGGAGAATAAAAAAAAAAATTATTAGGAAATCAAAAGATCCTAATCAAAATCTAAACAAATTATGAGTGATTACACTTCTGAGAGATTAAATTGCACATGGTTCATTTGTTATCCCAAAAATATACGAAGTGACTGTGATAAGAAGAGGTTTCCTAAAAATAGCATTTGTGCTTTACATATTTCAAAAGTCATGTCATATTTACCCACCCTGGTGGATAACACTAAACAATAGCTAAGAAACTCCACCTATAGAGAAGATGCCTCTCAACAGGATGCATTGGAGAAAGAAGCAAGCTGGATCTCACAATTCTAGCGCTGCTTTCGTATCTGAAAGAGTGTAGTGCAAATCTCAACAGGTAAAGACTTTTGCTAGAATTTCTCAGACCTAGGGAAACTTGAAAATAGACAAACCCAGCTGCTTCATGAGAATCTTCCTGGGAACACCACATGTCTGTGATCAGCTTAGTTCATGTAAACAGAGAAGCAAAAAAGCCAAGACAAAAATTGAGATGCACAAATATCTCCACTCGTTTAGGTTTTTTCCCTTATAATAATAATGGAATCATAAAATTGCTTATGGAAGAAAAACAGTAACCTGAAATTTAGCATATGAGTCTTATTTACAGTGAAAAGCATTACTCACTATTCCTACTGTTTTGCAAGAGTAGGTTGATAGTTAATTTAAGGCTTTAAAATTCATAGGATTACTCTCTCCATCAGACTTTCTAAAGACAAAGATAATGAGATTAACATGCCTGAAAAATATACTTAGTGCTAGTACAGCAGGAGACTACTAATTCAGAAGACAACAGTTTTTAGGTACTCTATTATTTATGATCTCAATGTGCACAAAACTATAAAAGTGATTAATTTCATTTTGTGACTGGGCTAAGGAAAATGGTCAAAGGAAAAATTATTTCTATTCAAACAAAAAAGGGGCTTTTCCTGCTGAAACCAAGCAATACTAAATTATTTTCAGGGGCAATAAAAAGTAGGTATTTCGTTTCTGAGTGTTTTTTTATCTTTAAAAGTATTTAGCTAACTAGAAAGATACATCCTTATCCAAGGATGACAATTAAAAATTTATTTGGAATGCAACCAACCATAGAGAATTTAAAAATAAAAAACCAAAACACACAAATACTTTGCTAGAGATAGTGTTACCAGTATATGTTTAGACTGGAAATAAAAGCTCAAGTTTAGGAACAAGTATCAATTTTTACTATTATGTCGAACCAGATAACAAAAACGTCCTCTTACCGTAACGCAGAGTAGACTCCCAAAGATAAGAAAGAATAGTCTGGATCATAGTACAGATAGACGGAGGACACACAGTAGGGCAGGATATCAATTACACCGACAGCAATTATCTTCCCATCCAGCCAGTACTGCTGGTGGAAAGAACCATAGCCACATTCTGGTCCGTTTGGCGCATTCTCTGCCTAAGCAAAAACAAAAGAGGGATGTACTTGTGAGACAGGTAAACTTTCAACACAAAAACAATTTTAGAAAGAATTTTAAGACAAAAGCATATACTGTGAGAAATTACTCCTGCTATCCATGCTTAGAAAAGGGAAAAAAGGAATTTGAGAAGTAGGAAAAACAACGTTAGTTCACTGTATCATTTCTGACCTTCATTGTACTCAGGATCAGTAACCTCTACACATCACCCATGCCAAACACCAATCTGCAAACAGCCTCTGCCATCTAGCACTTACAGTACTGAAATGATATAACAACAATGTGATTCATCAAGTTATTAATGCATTATTACATGCAAACAAATTCTGCAGATATTCTTTTTTTTCATAGTTTGGCCTTTGATTTGACCTACTTACTCTTAGAATCATAGAATCATAGAATTGTTAAGGTTGGAAAAGACCCTTAAGATCATCAGGTCCAACCATTAACCTATCACTGCCAAGTCCACCATTAAACCATGTCCTCAAGCACTGCATCTACCCGTCTTTTAAATACCTCCAGGGATGGGGACTCAACCCCTTCCCTGGGCAGCCTGTGCCAGGGCCTGACCACTCTTTCAGTAAAGAAGTTTTTCCTAATATCCAACCTAACCCTGCCCTGGCGCAGCTTGAGGCCATTTCCTCTCGTCCTATCGCTTGTTACTGGGGTGAAGAGACCGA
Source organism: Theristicus caerulescens (assembly GCA_020745775.1). Classification (NCBI taxonomy): domain Eukaryota; kingdom Metazoa; phylum Chordata; class Aves; order Pelecaniformes; family Threskiornithidae; genus Theristicus; species Theristicus caerulescens. The sequence goes on from CM036560.1 coordinate 122,574,832, forward strand.
CCCCCACCTCACTACAGCCTCCTTTCAGGCAGTTGTAGAGAGCGATGAGGTCTCCCCTCAGCCTCCTCTTCTCCAAACTAAACAACCCCAGCTCCCCCAGCCACTCCTCATAAGACTTGTTCTCTAGACCCTTCACCAACCTCGTTGCCCTTCTCTGGCCACGCTCCAGCACCTCGATGTCCTTCTTGAATTGAGGGGCCCAAAACTGGACACAGTATTCGAGGTGCGGCCTCACCAGTGCCAAATACAGGGGCACTATCACCTCCCTGGTCCTCTCTTCAACAGGAGACGAAGCCCAAAGGCAGAAAGGTGAAATGCAGACATTACGTTACACTATGCTGGCACTTCCCAAAGCTGGCTCGACTGCCTCGTTCCTCCAACATTTTGTGTCACAGCAGTGACCCTACTGTTTCTCTCCCCCATGGCCCCAGGTACTGGAAGCACTTTGGCCACAGTAATTCAGTTTCTCAGAGTGGCCATCAAAGTTGCTTGAGAAGAACATTGATAAAAAGAACTGAACACCTTACTCTTTACGTGAAGTTTACTCTTTATGACAAACGAAACAACTTTTATCTAAGAACCTGAAACTCTCTGTTGCAACAGAAACTGTGGAGCTGCTTCTTTGTCAGTCCACATCAAAGTATCTTCTGCGAAAACACCAAGGAACTCGCTATCCTTGGGTACTGCATTTTTGGATGTGCAATGAAATATGCCTCCAGATGGGGTAAAGCACCTAGATAGCCAGAAACTGATGCTTCAAATTAAGAAGAGAATGATCTCCTAATTTAAACTGTATTACACAACCAACTTTGGCATGCGATTTTCTCCCATGTCAAGTTTACTTTAATCCTGAATTCCACTGTGCTCAACTTAATTATCCATCTAGTCATGTTTTTCACTGCATTGCCAGATCTTCAGAAAGCTGCTTCTCACTCAATAAATCTGACAATATTGCCTACTATTACCGACTGTTTTGCATTACAACAACAGAAGGTGGGTTTAATCAAGTATTTTGATACAGTAGCGCAGACTGAAGAGATGATGGGCAGTAGAAGTTATTCTAATCGGTACCACATGTATCACAAGAAATCAATCACGTGAACAAAAATCATTTCAACTGACTTACCCAACCAATAAGTCCCAAAATAAAGGCCATATAATAAAATGTTTGCATTTTCATATGATTCTATAGCATAAAACTAGATATGGAGCTACAGATACCGTAAAAGTGAAACGATCAAACATTTGAGAGTTCAATCTGCAGTATACGAGGATATTAGACGCGGATACTAGCGTATTAAACGGGGATTCTACTCATTCAGGTAAAGCCTACTTATTCAACAGCTATGGTTTCATACAATATCCTCAACTTTTCAGGAGAGCCAAATGAAATCACATGGTCAGTAGTAAAACTTTTAAGCTGGGACACAGTCAAGTAAGAGATTTTCTCAAGGGATTTCTCGGCACAGGTTAAGTTCTCCTCTCAGCTACCAGGGTGCAGCCAGTGATAGAAAAAATGAAACATCTCCTACAAGCCAAGGGGAAATGTGATTGGTAATATAACACAGACTCGCTTAAATAAGTTTTAGTTAAAACAGATTTTCTTTCTTTGTCAAAAACTCATCATATAGGATTTAATGAATGTTAAAAAAGATAGTCTAACCCAACACGGAAAAGATTTTCACTCAAAGCAAAGTCTTCTGAAGTTAAATGAATACTGTGTCTGTGTGTGACCCCAAACCTCCAAACAGCATCGCATGGGTTCATTCAGCCACCAGACCTCTGCAAACTGAAGTATTGGCATCAGTTAAGGACTTCTAGTAAAGTGTAAACTACAGTTATTTCACTAATGCAATTACAATGAAATGTCATGAGCATAAAAGAGGCTATGTTCTGCAACAAACATAATAAGCACGGCACTGACTTCAGGCAAAATGTTCAGGGATTTCCATTACATTAAGTAAATAACATTTTTAGAGAGAATAACGTTTTCCTTCTCCTTGAAAAGTTTTCATACAATGTAATCCTTTGTAATGCTTGTAGGTATTATATTTTCTCCAATTTCTCAATGCATACTTGGCTCCTTTAACCTAATTTCTCATGTACCATCCAGGCAACTTGACCTGAAGCATGTCTAGAATATTAAACATTTTCCTGAAGTGGGTTATACCATTTCACACTATTCCCATGTCCACCTGGGACCATATTTGTCAAAGGTGATGTAAAATATACCAGTGACATCAGGTGAGCAAGCCCCACTAGAGAGAGCTTACCTTATCTACCCGAAATAATACACATTAGCCCTGGAATCAATCCACAGGGACCAACTTATTTAAAATTAATGATTTATATTCAAACTTCAATACAATGAATTATTATCATCTGATGATATTGAAACAATCAAAAAAAGAACTAAACACAGGACAAAAATTAAAACAAATCATTTTCTCTCCAATGTTTAGACTATAATGCAGAGAAAAATACAATATATTCCATCACACGTTAATTCTACCTGTCTTCATATTCTGCTAGCTAATGATTCCGTGAACACATTTGATTGCTCATATTTTATAACGCATTATTAAAATTTAAATATTTAATAGCAACTGGTATTACATGTTGCCCCAATTAGTACACCACAATGTAATAACTGCTTATGACTGAACTTCAATGATGGTGAGAGCACTCAATTTTCTTCAAAGCACATTGGTCTTTCTCTTTACTTTTAAGAGATGTTTTACTATTTTATGGAAATTGCACTTGTTAACCCACATGCCAGACCAGTGTGTAACTGCAGGAGGCACTGCGTACTCACCTACCAAAAATGGGTCCTGACCATACTAACTGCATGATTATTTTTTTGTCTGGAAGGTTTCATGAAATCTCCTATTTTGAACTTTTCCATTTTACCCTCTGCTGTGGATCGAGGGAGGAGGAAGATATGAAATCCATGCTATCCCTTACACAAAAACAAAAAAAGCCAGGAAACCCTTGACTTCTACACTCCAGTGGAAATTATTTGCCAAAGAAGTGAAGTGATTAATTCCAGCAGTTCCTTTCCCAAAGGCACACACACAACCTACCATATGGTAGATTTCTATCTCTTGGTTAGCAACATATTTCCTTTTCAGTACTACGTCCTCCTTACATTAGGGATTAGTGGAGATGCTGTGAAAGCAGTCTACAAATATAGGCTGTGGCAGCAGAGAGGTAGCACTGCATGTTTTCATTAAAAAAAGCCAGCCATGCACCCTCGCAGCATCCTGGGCTGCACCAGGCAGAGCGCTGGCAGCGGGTCGAGGGAGGTGAGCTTTCCTCTCTGCTCAGCACTGGTGAGGCTGCATCAGCAGCACTGGTTCCAGTGCTGGGCTCCCCAGTACAAGAAAAATAAGGACTTACTGGGGCGAGTCCGTAAGGGTCATAAAGATGATTAAGGGGCTCAAGCATCTGAGGTATAAAGAGAGCTTGAGAAAGCTGGGACTCTTCAGCCTCGAGAACAGTCAATGCAGGGAGGAGGTTTTATCAGTATGTAGAAATACCTGATGGGATGGAATGACGACAAGGGAGCCAGATTCTTCTCAGTAGTTACCACTGACAGGACAAGAGGCAATGCGTGCAAATTAAAACATGACATTCAATCTGAACAGAAGGAAACAGGTTTTAACTGAGAAGGTGGGTGGTCAAACAATGGCACAGGTTGGCCAAAAATCCTGTGGAGTCTCCATCCTTGGAGATATTCAAAACCTGTGGTCCTGGACAACCTGCTCTAGCTGACCCTGCTCGAGCAGTGGGGTTGGACTAGGTGATCTTGAGAGGTCCCTTCCAACCTGAACAATTCTGTGATTCTCTATCAACACAAAAGTAAATTAACTCACTGCATCAAAATGTAAGACACTGTCTACAGAGGTAACTTCTGTACCTTGTTGGAAAAGTATAGTATTTGAGCTATACTTTCAACTGTTTAATCAGGACAGCGATAGTAAGCTTAAAATGCTAAAAAGATTAGTGAAGCTGTGAAGGTACAATGGACTTCAATAGCAAGAGACTTTGAGTATCACCATGTAAACATCATGGTGATGTCTACACCACTGTAAAAAAAAAAAACAACATAATTTGCCAAGATCTCTCAATTAAATGAGTTTTGATTTAGTGCTGAGCAGTGCATCGAATGTGACTAAAATATGACATCCTACAGAAAGTGATCCTGGGGATTACAGACCTGTGACCGTATCATTTGTTATTACAAATCCTAAAAATTAACACATATCAATAAACAAAATAAAGTGGAGCAGAAGCTGATGTGCTTTTCAAAGAGCAAAGACCTAGACTCACAAGCGCCTTTCAGTTCTTTAGGATTCAAAAGCATCTCAATACAGATAAAAGCAAACGAAGTAAGAACAAACGGTCATTTACATAACGGAAAGCAGCTCACTTTCCATCGCGCTGGATCTATTCTGTTCTCCATACTGGGATGTGAATCACTGAAGGCTGAACAATGTTCAGCAAACTGAGCTGAAAATTTAAAAGTATTCAGGATGGTTAAACCAGAGCTGAGTGTAAACAACTACAGAAGAATCCCACAATACCGAGTGATTAAAAAGGCAGAGGAAATATCGAATGTTCATAAATGCATGGAATGTAAATGCATGGGGAAAAACATATTGCTATACACACATCTAAAACAATGGGTATAAATTAGCAATTTGCTCAAAAAGATGCTTTTGAGAGCAGTTTTATGAAATCGTTGACTTAATGCTTAGCATCAGTCAAAATGGAAAAAGACTAAAGAGCAATTAGAGAAGGATTTGAAAACAAAACAAGAAAACCAAAACAAATCATCATGCGACTGCGTAACGCCATGGCGCATCTGAGTACTGAGGCTCGTTCCCACTGTTGTATCAAGGCGACACGGAACAGCTTGGGAAGGACAGGCGCAGAGGTGACTATTAATGATGCTGATACGACCACTGGCCCAGAACACCCCCCAGCTCACTGAGCACCAAAACCTAGGAATCCGCCCTGAGCAGTTCAGGTTTTCCCTGTGCCCTTCTTCCATAAAGACGCTCACTTGGGCAGCAATGTGGTACCAGGCCACACCGGGTTTTGGTTACGACTCCTCCATGCTGTTCTCCAATACTGAACCATTATAACCGTACCTCTCCAAACAAGGTGGTATTTGCACATGCAAAGTGATAAAATGGCAAATGTTTAAATGCAGCTTCCAAGACGAAAGGGTGAATAAAAAACCCCAAACAGTTTTCTATACATTATCCCGTTTACTGCTAGAAAATTGGCTAGTTTTCTGCTACTACAGACTATATCATTTTTTAAACTATTCATTTTTTGTGCCAGAGCCCAAAGACAAAACTGAAACTAAACAGAATAATAAAATGAGGAAATAAAAAGACAGGAAGAGCTTGGGTTCCTACTATTCGCAGCTAATAATAATATTAAAAATTCAAAAAATTACAAATTGAAATCATGCAAGGTTTAAATTTGATTTTAAATTATTTTTGTTCAAAAGAGTAAACAGACTACATACTACTAGATTTGCTTGTGGCAACTGTTTCAGAATAAAGAATTTCAAGAATCCCTTGGCCTCTGATACATAACCCCTTTTATTTAACTTCATCTAATTGAAGACATCTGTAGTGGTGCCACACAAAATTTAATTCAAGCTTCGAAATGTCAATAAAAAGTGTCTTTAAGAAACAATACTGGTATAAACCTGGCAGGGAAGTGTGCATCAACATCTACGTAGCCATACAAAATTAAGAATATAATGGCAGTCTGCTGCCTGAGTTGACGAGGTGATAAAAGCCCTTTTCCTATAAAGTCTAATGAGCTCTATTACTCTTCAGCTTTCAGGAATGTAAAAGCCAGTGGACTCAGCAGAGAACAGCAACAAACTCTCCACACATGGATTCATTCAAACTGCGACATATCAAATTACTAGCGTAATTACTATAACCTGACAATTTCATTACAGTCACGCAGTACTTAACTCTTTAAGACTAACAAGAAAGACAGTGCAAGAAATCTGCAGCAGTTTGCTTACATGAAATGAAGCAACAGCATCTCTCCTGAACTTTTAACTCAGATTGCAGTCAAATTGCAGTTCAGTAAGTTATTGCAGATTGCAGTTCAGTAAGTTTAGTAATACATTTTTTTCTTTCATAGAAATAAATCAAGAACAGAAAAGACACATCACTTTCTGCTACTGTTTCTTAATGTAGTGATATGAAATTCAGTGGTAGTTTGTTATCCAGCAAAGGAGTCCTCAGACTCCTTTAAAAACACAGTGCTATCTTCCTTACCAGTCGGTGGTGATACAAATACTGTGACACTCAACTACACCACCTATACCATAATGGTTTGCTGTCTACAGAGAGTGAAGAGGAAAGAAGACATCCCTTTCAAAACTTGCATCTAGAGCGAATACATACCTCCAGAGGAGAATCACAGAGGAATCGTGTGAACTGCATCGAGGTAGATTCATCAGAAACATGTGCCCAAGAAGACAGCCCAAATATGCAAAGCAGAAAACCAAGAAAAATATTAGCAATACTTCAGGCTACATTAACAGTCAGACAAATATGCTCTTTCAAAACCATATATTTGAAAAACACCATCAGATTTTAAGAGTTAAAACCAAATTTCCATAAACCACCTCCCACTTTCTATTTTGTTTAGAAGTACAAATAGATATAACAATTAACCATCCAAAGTACTTCCTTTCTATAAAATAGAAGACGACTTTTAAAAAATGTGATGCAAGAGAATTATCACCTTGTAATACAGGTCTGTTTCTGGTGTCTTTAATTCAAAATTACACATTACCCTTCTCTGTGACTGCGTGCAACAGGGAGTCTTTTCCCACCGGTCCGTTGGTACCTGCCCCATCACTAAAGCAAGGGGGTTAGGGCCCTCATACCTCTTAATATAAATTGATTAAGTCTATTTACATTCAAAATCATAAGCAAGCCTGTTTTAAGTCTGAAGAAGAGGAAGAAGGAAAAAAAAAAAAATCAACTTCCTGAAAGTGCAAGCATTTTCAAAACTCAATTCTTTACTCAATACAAAATTATGTGCTGCAGATAATCAATCAAAAAGGCAAGGTTTTAGTGGGCTGGAGCTTGTTCAAGATTCTAAGAGTAATAAAATATAATAGGTATTTATTTACCATCATTTACTTATTTGATACAAATCCTTCCTTCTTGGTGGATTCATACATTAAACATGTTACAAAGTTCTGGTATGCATTTAACCCCCAAACACTGCTTTGTTAAAGAGCTAGTATGTGTTACACAGTTTAATTCCCCCTCTTGCAATGGCTGGATGATTTACTAAGTCAGCAGTTCACAAACTGCAAAGTAATAGTAAACAGGAACTTTTAATTAAAAGTTTGATAAAAAGAATACATATAAATACCTACAAAAACCTGATTGCTGTCAAGATTTTGTTGTCAATAATTCTATGAATTTCTGAGATTAATTAAAGATTATTCTATTTAAAGGGGAATACAAAAAATGGGGTGATTACTTGTCAGTCATCCCATTTTTCCCAGGGAAGGGGAGGAGAGGAAGGAAGGCAACAATAAAAAGTGCCAATATTGTAAGTTGCTGACTTAGGACGGAGTTCCATATACAGCCTAAGTAATTAAAACTTTCTCTTTTCTTCAGAAGGTGCTATAAAGCAGACTTTAGAAATGAAAACACAGCCTCTGGTAGATATACATATCTCGATCTGCAAACATTAACTGGACCATTCTCAACGTAGCTCACAGTGAACACCACCTTAGCCTTCTCTAAGACTGCGTCTCTAAGAGAGTGCATCTGTTGATGCTAAAAGAATCAAGACTTTGCAGAAGTCGTATTTCAGACTTTTCCCCCTCAAACACACAGCAGTGTCTGATCTATGGATGAATGGTAAACCTTTGGACACAGACTTTACAGAAGAACACTGAATTTCTATAAGGTGCTGGTGAAGACAGGGGATTGTGCATTTCCTAAGATTAACCATTTCAGATCTAGTCACCGCCACTTTAAATTACTCAGAGTTTGGAAGAACGAATGACTGTGATATCTTAATTAAATTCTAGAATTTTTATTGATTTGGTGGATAGGGAGAGAGAACAAGAGGAAAAAAAACCAAATAATACTTAAAGAGAAAAAAAAAAAGTAATTCAAAATTTGAATTATTGAGTTATGTTCCCACAAAAACCAGAACAGAGTTACAAATTCCTACACTCCAAGTGCATCAGTCCTTACAGCCAGTGATTTTAGAATGTGCGGGCTTCAGAGAAAATAAACCATGTGTTATTAATTTTCATGTCAGAAGACCCCCAATAGTTCTTAATCTGTAACTTTAGCTTTATAGCGCAAGTTAAACCCTATGGGTGAGAAAGCTGAGCCAACAACACTTTTCAAATAGTTTTATCCATTCTCCAGGCTCTGCCATACAATCCCTTGGCTTTGGGGGTGAGGGGGGACTTTTTAAGTGTACCTGAGCATAACTGCTGCTTGCTAAGGAGTATATACTGTTACAACTATCTCTGCTGCTGGCTAGAAAAAAATTCTTAACTGCACTTGAATTTGTATCACAACCTTATGGGGAAAAAAACCATTGCAAGTCTCGTTACATATTATTTCACCTGTTGGTACTTGCTAAATTTCTCAGGTTAGACAATTTTCTTAATCAAGTCCTAGAAAACTTCAGAAGACTGTGAATCTTCTCTAGAAGTCAATTAAGAAACAATTACCCCAAAACCCAACAATTTTTTGCTGTGGGTTTGTTGTGGTTTGATTTTTTTTAAGGAAGAATTTAATTGACCCATAGAAATGGAGAATTTAATAAATATTTTAGAGCCACGGACCTCTGCTGTTATCTTCTCAACCCTTACTCTCCCCTCCCACCCCCAAATCCACAGCACTTTCATCATAACCCAGGAATATACCTAGTCTATAAATTTACTTAAACTGAAGTAAAAGTAAGATTCAGTTTCTAAATTAACAAACTCATTTAATACTGTAAGATTACTATGAACACAATTCAAAAATGATTCAACAAACCATGAAAGAAATACAGTTAAAAGCTGGTGTTGCAAGTAAAGTACCTCAATCTGTCACACAAGCACAATCAAAATTCCTTTCACAAAGTCATGTTTTTCCAATTTTAATTTTAAACTGAACTACATAAACTTTAGTCTTTTAAAAACTATATATATGAAATCCACAACATTCTTACTTTGGTGCAAACTAATTACAATTGCCAGAAAGAATCAACAGAACAACGTGAAATAAGTTCAAACATAATTAATAAAAGTAAGAGAGGAACACATCACTGAGAATTAAATCAAAGCGGGGGAAAAAGGCAGAAAAATAAAAGGAAGGTTTGATTCAACCCAAAGCTACTTGGTCAAGTAAAAGTGCATGCACAGCTTTAAAAAGCTGTAATAAAACTAGAGTGTTAACACCTGCTTCCTTTTCCAAGTGGGGGAAGATATTCAGAGGCTTTGGATGCTAAACCGGAGCAGTTTTCACCCGGTAGAGCTCAGTAACGTTCTGAAAGTGAGGGTTACTGATGTCACACAATGACATCATAGCCTCCTCAGGAAAAAACAGCTTTGAACTGTCATCACCGGCAACTGCAAAATTATCTGAGATCTTCAGTGGGAAGATATCACAGAAAGGCATTCATTTATAATTTTCCCTTTGACAGTATTAGAGTTTGCTCATATTTGCAATTCACTGTAAAGGAAAACTGAGTATTCCTTTGAGTAAAGCAGGGGTGAGGAATGGATATGGGATTTGGCCAGCTTGGGTTTGTTTGGTTTTTTTTTAAAATCTAATCTCTGAATGGGATTAAAATAAACCTAAGTGTTCATTGTTTTTTGGCTTTGTTTTTCATAAAGGTGCCAGGCTCATAATAAAATAAAAAATAATGTAATGAGTTTCCATACAGGAGACAAATCATACAACCTACAGTTCCAGTGTATCACCTTCATGTGTATCAAGTAAGTTTATTCTCTCTTCCCTCCCCTGTTTCCAAGACCAACATAATGAATGCTTCCCCATCTTTGGAACTAAAAGTGGCCACACGAATCTTAGTGTGCCCACTAACAGAAACGAGCCACGAAAAGATGGCATTCTGTCTAGAGGGCTCCTGGCGTCTTCCCTATATATTCATGTTATAAAGAGTTTTTCTTCCTCAAGTAGGGAAATTGTTAGGTATCTTACATATGCAGGGAAATGAAGAGCTAGGATCCTTGTAAAAAAGTAAAAAATAAACAATAAAAAAATAGGTAAAACTTTCAGTAAGGCTAGAAGAAGCTATTAAATGACACCACCACCCCCCAAAAAAGAAAAAAAAAAAAACCAATAAAAAAACTATCTAGGAAAATAAATTGAAACTAACCTGGAAAATGCACAAAATTCGGTAACTTTCCATAAAAATCAGGAAAATGGGACAAAACGTAGCGTGTTTACAAGGAAAGATGGTGCCAAGCTATCCTGCTGTCCTTGAAGTGGGCAATACACTAGAGCTAAGTTAGCACAGGAATCAAAGACTTAGTCTAGGGCTGGCTCAATGTAGCATTTTCAACAGTGACTTACAAAAACATAGGAATGCTAACAAAATACAGTTTCAGAGATATCCACAGACCCAACGGTGAAGAAAGAGCCTTCAAAACATAGTACATAAGGAAAGAGAGGATTTAAAGTTTAAATGCATGTCTCAAATGTCGTTTTCAGTACAAGAATCATACTAATGAAATAGAAATAATTGCTGATGGGACAGAACGTACATTTCAGAATTACAATTTCAGTTGCCTTATGGAGTGAAAAAAGTCACTGTGGCTTTGTCTGCTCAGAAGAAACTCTCAAAATAATGGAGATCTGTCAGTCTTATAGTAGAGGGGGGTTTTATTTTATATGGATTTATATAGAAAACTTTCAAAATCAGGAAGAACATTATGCAAAAAGAATCTGACTGAAACGATATGACTATGGACAAGTTGGTTAATTGTCTGGATGCCTAAACTCTTAGGCTTTTATAGGCATTTCAAGAATAAAATCCATGAATCCACGGCACTACAGTCACGAGGGCCACACAAGTAAACCGAAGGAATCCGGCTGATACAGAAGTGCTAGTTGTAAGTCTTGAAGTCAGCGTTATCAGAGATCTGAAACGCCAGCTCGCTGCAGTGAGCCGTTCTGCCACAGCAGCAGCCGACCACGGAGAGCCAGCCATCAGATTAGCGCTGCCATCAACCGAAATGATGAAAGAGCTAATTCGAGAGCATTGTAGAAACGTATGGCTGCAAGCTACAGAAGGTTAAAAATAACCACAAAGGCTATTGATTTTTTAAGCATTCTCTCACTAGAAAATAAAAAAAGAAAGAGGAAACTAGGTTAGAGAGACCTAAAAGTTTGCAACCGGCTGCTGATAGCAGCTTTCAAACTGATGGCAACGTGCTCCTTGGCATTTCCCAGACTACTCGCTCAGTTTTCTATTAGTTCAAGTGGATTTCTGGGAGGCAATTAAAAAAAAAAACTGGGAAAGAAAAAACCCCACTATACCTATTTCAGTAATTTTTTGCACCTTTTCAAACAGCGTATCTTTTGTGTGTTGTGAAATTCTCTTCTTCCAAGACAAATATTTAGTTAAGCACAAAGCAAAGAGAGTGTCCAGCTAGCTTTGCAGAGGGAACGGAGACTCATACTATTTTTCTACAAGTTTGTCATTATAAAACACTCATGAAAAGTTAAATAAAACCTTTGCTTCAGAAGGTCTAAACAGCAATAAACTGTTCACTCTTGCTCTTTCTGGAAACTACTGTAGAATTTTTATGATCTTTTATGGAAATGTTTTCTAACTTGTGTAGCTGCCACATAGCTTGTTTCAGTTACACTTCAGCTGTGTTTCTTAAAGACAAAGACCACTGTAAAAAGACTTAAAGCCTAAAAATCACATTAATGGACTAGATATATTGTACCAGTGGTTTAAACCACCCAGCTCAATCATTAAGTTCACTGGAGAAGAGGCGGGAAGAAAAACATGCTTAATTTCAAATTTTTACATGACAACATGTTATATGCAAAACTCGGTTTGGAATGATAGGCACTAATTTTTTTTAGTACAAGAACTGAATACAGCTAAAGAACTAAAGTAGCTGAGAGCTTTTAGAGATATACATGTGTGTGTGTGTGTCTACAAAAGATGTTGACAGCTTCTATAATTAACTTCAAGCAGCATTTTAGAAAGGAAAACATTGGGTCAGAAATGCAACGCCTCTGGTGAGATGATACTTCATTAAGAAGAACTGCTAGAGATATCCTATCCAAATTAGCCACTGATTACATCACTGGGACCAAAAAATTTCCTTCCTGGGATTAAAGGGCCAAGAAAAAAGGTTTTCACTGTATTAATTTCATTTAAAATCTTTGCCTCCAGAGCGACACAGTTCCACATCTGTATCTATCATTTAAATACCAAGAAATACATTTTGACACTTCATATAAAACACAAAAGACATGCAGGTGGCAAAATGTTCTGAAACATTTACGTATATATTTCCACATACTTTCTTAATCATCCTGAAGCTGGGGTAGAGTTGGATCATAGCATCTTCCAGGTGATTTGTATTCTGCAAAGCCCTCCCTGCATTTCTTACACAGAAACGCAGGTATTTTTGCTGTTGAGCAAGAGTTAAAACGTTTGCAGATATGGATGGCTCTTAGCAAAGCAGAAGACAAGCCGGATCTATTACTAAGCTTCCTTAAATCCAGTGTTCTCATCTGAAGAGCCAGTCTATGCCCTCAGACCTAGCTACTGTTTCTGGCTTGTTTCTTTCTGTCCTGTTTCTATCTTGTTTTCAGATTTTTGTACTGTAATTCTACAAAGCTAAAGCATAAAATACTACCTGGTCACTCTCAGAGTCTTGTCTGCTCCTTGAGGTAAAACCAGAATAACAGACCGCAGTACATCTGTAGAGAAAGCTGCCTCCACTAGCACGGCCTGGCCCCAGCACTTGGTTCAATTATCAATTTATTTCTGCCTCTTGGGATTATACAAGACATATAAAAAGTCCATTCTTCCATCTTATTCTCAGATCATCCTTCTATACATTAATCTATGCATTTTCTCCCAGAAATATAACCAAATGTTATTAAAAGTTACTCAATTTAAAAAAAAAAGTTCCAAAACCATATTTATCCATTTCTCTGTGCATGAATTATTACAACAAAGCTATATTATGATTTATCATATTTCTTATGACAAATCAAGAAAAAAAGGTGGACCAACCTCCACTCATACAATTTGTTTGCATGATTGTGGTACTCTTGATCAGCTCTGTAATTTGTGTTCCAACTGATCTTTCACTGGTAATACAGGGGAAACAACGGATGCTCACCCTACTATCTCCTCTCTTGTTCATTATAGAAGTCTCCCTTTTTCAGTTTTTCTAAGCTTTCATGATTTCCATTTTTTTTCATTATAGCTTGACTTGTTTCACAAAATAAATATAAGCACCACCCCAGCAGATAAAAACCCGAACAGGTAACTTGTAGACATGTTAAATAAATCCTTGCAACTGACTACATTAGTGGCTTTTTGTATATTATAGACACAGACTCTCATATTAAACATGATTATAGTCTTCTGCTACTTTGGCGGGGGGGGATAAAAAAAAAGCTATTGAGTAATAGCTCTGTTATATTGGGAACATGGCAACTACCGTCTTGGACGTGAGACAAAGGTCCACATACAGTACTTCCATAAAGGACCATAAGAAATTCATACAATGTGACAAACACTAAAACAGATTCTTCCCTTGCACATTTTTCAGAGCTTCCAAAAATGAGCAGTTCAGAGACTTGCCTAATTCAAGAGTAGCCTTGGATAAACTTCTCCAATAGGCGGCGATACACCTATTTGTGTCTTACCTCATTCAGAAGCTATTTACACTTTACCACTTAATAATCTGTTGAGGTTCCCCTTAATTCTTCTGATTTTTTCCAACAACTCCTTTTAAGATAAGAGTGCCTATATCACTAAAACAGTGGATGACTGCATTTACATAGCAGCTTAATAAGGTTTTGTGTTCCCACAGAGAAAAACTGAAAAATCAGTTCTTCCGCAGCACTATTTAAGCAACCTTTAATTAGACAATCATTTGCTATGTTTTTGCTCAGGACACCAATTCAAAAACACGCTGACATAAACATTCTGAGGTGTCAACAACTTTGCCTAACATCAGTACTCAACTGCACTCTGAAGCACAGAGACAACTAGGTCAGTTTTGAAGCTGAAATCCTGTAGCAACTGACCAAAAGTTTTTCAGAGGGTTGAGAAGATTTCCAAGGGAAATTCAATTTATACGAGACCAACTAAGAGGGGATAATGAAGAGTTTAAAAGCCTATGCAGAAAATAGTTGTAGCTTTTATGTCAAGATAAAAACATCTGAAAAATTTTCACTTGCAAGCTAAACTGGTTTTCATTCCAGGAGCAAGGAGATACTCAAAACTGTTCCTAGAATATTAACTTATTTGGCAGATAGCAAATATACTTCTACCTTACCAAATCCTGTACTCGCCAATGAGAGTGGCACTGAAGATTGTGACGATGCTTCCATAGAAAAGGCAAGTTTCATCACTGCAGGGGTAACACCAACTCTGGGACTTGGAAAAAGTTTATCCCACTATGAAATTTCTACCTTGCTTTCTATTAAAACAAAGAGAAGTTAACTGCCTCAATCAGGAACCAGTACTGCATCACCAAAATGCATCGCAGAACTCTCCCCAGCAAAATCTCAAAATAAATTCTTTTTAATGAACACACACTGTTATTGGTGCTACTGCAGGCTCCATCAGAGATGCAGAAGAAGGAGGAGAAAGTAAGGAGGAAAAGGCAAAATTCAAAAAAAACCTCCATCTTGAAGGGCACTGAAACACCAGTTATCACTGGTCTCAAAGCGGCACTAACCAGAGAGTGCCTAGAAGTTCAAAGAAATCTTTGCTGTCAAGTATTCAATGGATTCTCTGTCCTGGAAATTATCTATTCCCCTTTCTCACATAAAATCTTGATGAAAAGATGTATAGACATTGCATAGGTACCAAGAGAGGGCCTTCTTTCACACTCATTGAGCCATAATCGGCTTCATGGTTCACATACCTTTTGTTAATATTGTGAACTGTTTTATAACTTTCCGCATTAGTGTTATTTTCAAATAATCACCACAATTCTAAATCTATTCCTCAAATTGCCTTTTAATGTAGTAAGGTTAATATTAAACTAGTCTAGCAGCTAATATAGGCAGAGAGTATATTGTAATGCCAACAATCTAAGAATATATTCCAAAAAGAAGTTGTTAATATGTCCCATAAAAATTTTTGTTGGATTCTGAATTTAAATATAGGCAGGTTTCTAAACATGAAGTGTTCAGCCAAATATAAAATTAAATACTTTTCCTAAACTAGAAACGTTCCAAACACAAAAGTGTGCAGGACTCTCCCTGAAAAGGAGGCTCACCTACCATACACAGATATATTACCTTGCACAGATTAAAAGCTAAATTTGATTTTTAGAGAAAAAAAATTCCTGGATGTTTGCCAGTTTAAAGCCCAAAGCAGACTTGTTACTACCCTGATAAAAAGCTCTGTGTATAGGACAGAATTTCATTCTACCTTTACTTAAAGAACTGCTTGGCTCCATAATGTCTGTGTGATATATTAAAAAGTCTGAAAAACAGGAAGAAGAAAAAGTTTGAAGTCTTTCAAATAGCATATTCCACCCTTCTTCTCAATAACTTGGATCAATTTTATCCTACTTGGTATCTTCTGTTCTTAAAAGTGACTCAGATAATTCTCCTCCCACAGAAACTCAAAATAAAAAAAAAACTCTTCTAATCTACATCAAAATACATTTTGTGTAAAGTATTCTTCAGTTTACTTCCTGCAGGCATCAAACAGAAAATGCTTTTGATTGAAGTGACAAAGCTTTAGTGCCTACTAACTGTGAACAGAAAGACCTTCTTAGCCAGGTAGTCACATGAACACACAAAATAATTTACTAGTGCTAAAGAAGGACCTAAATTAAAAGCCATCAGCATCAGACTGAGTTTTTGCATTTACTAGAAGCTTCGGAGAAGATCCCATGTCTCCTCTGGAATATTACACTAAGCCTGAACAAACATAATACGAGACAGAGAAGATAAAGGCAGAGTAGGGAAACACCTACGGCAAGTAACAAGGAAAAAGAGGATAAAAATCCATTAAACGATTAGCAGTATGAACAGAAATCCATCTCCTTCCTATTCAACAGCAATTCCCACGACAGACTTTACACCTTAAGGTGGTGGAAAGCAGAACTGTCCTTAATGCATCTTTATAAGCTTTCCTCCCCAGACTCCCTCAGTTAAAAATCAAAGTTCCATGAGTGATGAAGGCCATCAAAGCCAAGCCTACACCAAGCTGTGCACTCTGACCCAAACAGAGGTTAGATGAACTGAGAGCTAACTGCTATTCAGAACTGAACTGCAAGCAGCCATCATGATTTTGCTCTTGATTCTTCATGCTGTAATGATTGTATTAAAAAAAAAGGTAATTTTAAACAAAGAGTAAGTAAGCATATGAAGTGCTTACCACCCTCTCTGCAGCAACAAGATTTTCAGAGCAAAAGCATGGTGGAACATAGGTTATATCTAAGCATTAGGGCTGAAATACATTCATCGTAGCAGACAAATCAAGTCCCTAATCAGGCCAGGTAATGCCTGGTACAAATCTAGTAAACAGCTCAATCTTTCTTGGCATGTTTCTAATTTTTACCTTACTGTAATTAACCCAATTTATGTCAGTAATTATAAAAAGAGCAGAGACTACTACTTATTGTTATGAGTCCTATTATTTTACAAAACAAAGTGGAATACATTTTATGGCTTTCCACAGTAGCATTACAGAGTTCTCACAAAAAAGCTCTCCTTACACTCTTTTGAACTAAAGCCAACAATGATTACATGGTTTTATTATTCTACCTGGAAAGCAGCCACAGCTTGCTAGGTATCACTTCTGCAAGTAGTGCTCTCAAGAACAGAAAAGTCTGACTAGAGAGTTGATCAATATTGAAGTCTTACAGTTGCAGTAGATAGCAATGACGGATCTGAGGTAGCAGTTTTATTAATTCTGCTAATGAAAATGTTGTGCCACCTGCCAGAGAAATGGAGAATAGCTGCTTGTTTAGAACCCTATGAGTATTTTTTTTTTTTTTTTACTTATTAGATTGGGACTAGCATCCTGTAAACATCATTTTAAAAGCAGGCTTTATTTATATGCGATGTACTCTCACTGAATCTCAGACAATTGGCTGGTGGGAATATTTTTGCACTACGTCTAGTGCAAAGGTGAGTTCTAGTTGAGAGTTATGCTTAGCAATGAAATGTGAATAAAACTGAGTTGGTTTTTTTTTTGGTTTTTTTTTTTTTAAACTTTCCCCTGTTAAATTAAGCAAGACAACAAAAAACTAAGGAGAAATGTGGAAAAGGTACCAAACAGCTTTAAAACAGAAGATGCTTTTGCCATGAAAAAAGCACTTCCATACCATTATCCCATTTCCAGTGGAAACCTCAGTCCCATCACGTACACACAGCAGCTCTACTTAACTCATTACTAACATTAGTTTTTTAGTTATGATGGTGCATAATCCCTCTCTCTTCAGCTCAGTTTCCCTTGGGCTGAAGCCTGCAACAGAAGCATGCTAAAAACCACAATGCTTTCCCTCCCAAATGGAAACTGCAATATTTTAGTATTTAGAATCCCTCTCAGAGACACCATTTCCCATCATTTAACTGTGCATTAAAAAAAAATGCTTTCATAAAGGTGCATGCAGTGAACTGTACCTCATTTTCGCCACAGTCAGAAGGTGTATCCTTGTGTATAGCCATCTGATACTTGGCAAATAAAGTGGCTGATTGGTTGAAGGATGATTTGAACTGGGGGTCCTCAAAGGAGACGGGTACTAACCTCACCTTCAGAGCAAGGAAAATACAAGCATACTATTTTGAGTGCATATAATCAGATAATATGCTTCTGAAGGTAAGGCTAGTGAAAGATCTCCTCCTATCCACTTCAAAGCCTCTGAAGTCAGTTTTCTACTTTAAACATAGTAACAAGAAAATCCTACAGGGCAAAGTCTGACAACTAACACTAAGCTTAAACTGACTGTTGATACTTTCATTAAAGAATAAAAATTGTATAACACTAGAACACTTCAAAGCATCAGTTCATTCAACCCATTTTTTGACCAAGTTATCTAAGAAATCAACCACAAATTTTATTTTCATTATACAGTCTCAAGGACTTTTAAAATGTGTTCTTTTTAATGGCACATCACTCATTGCCCCACTTTAGCAATTACATATTCTTGCTACATATACTTTTTCTCCAAATGCCTGAATTTTTTTCTTTACAGTATCAGAGAGGTAATATGCCTGACAGTTAACTATTACACACCGCCTGGTCATTACTAGAAGCAGTAACGATGTGTAATTTAGATAGAGTGCACTGATTACTTCTTGAAGGGCTTAAATTGAAAATGAAGATGTTTATAAAATTTCTGTGAACCTTAAACCAACAATTTGTACGTGTGATAAATTCTTCATTCATATGTTGGCCCTGATCATGCTTGTTCCTCCTTATGGAAGCATTCAAACCAAAGCCAATGAGACTAGTTATCAGGGTAAGTGTCCAGCTGGTTTTAGTTCTTATGAGGTTTGTACTTATAAGGCCCACAATATCTGTCTCCAAAAGCCTCATCCTCTCCCTCTCTTACCCAACAGCATCCCTACAGAACTTTCTTAACTTTTCTGTCTGCAGTTAAGACCAAATACTTGTGGCACTCACAAAGAGATATCAAAAGAGTTTGCACTTTCAGGACGTTGATTTTATTTGATACATTATTTTACATGCTCCTGAGTATACAATGGATATAAAATCCACATTTGTTTCTCCTAGAAACAAGACACGTGAAATGGAGGGGAAGCTGAGCTTTGCATAAAATTCATTTGGCTTTCTGACCTGATTTATAGTTGGTTTATCAGGTGGGTCCTTGTGAATAACCATCTGGTAACGTTTATAGACCTGGTAAGACTCCTGAAATGTGGCTTTGAACTGTGAACTTGGTGGAGATGATCTCACCACCCTCACCTTCAGAAGAAGTTAAACACATTTATTATTACAGTATCATGCAATAACTATATATTTATACATATGCAAACATCATAACAGAGAGAAATTTTGAATTCCTGCACAAGGGCCCCAACAATTTAATTAATGTTAGCCAATAGCCTTCCAATTCTTCAGCTCAGTTTAGGCTACTGAAGACTTTTATATTTACACTGAATAACATACAAGGTTTTCAAACTGCAAATTAAGATGGCTAAAATGCATACAGAATAACTACGCAAATAGTTTTCAGGAAATAAAACCAACAAATGGTATGCAGATTGACATTTTAGAGATTTTCTGTACTTTTTCAAATGTTCTCTTGTAGTTTCACGCTATACTGAAAAATACTTGAAGGACCCATGCATTTGGAAGACTCGTATCTGTGCTCTTTAGATAAAGACCATGTTTTTTTGCAGTAATCCCAAGGGGATTTCTTGATATTTTTCAAATTGAAAGAGGAAGATGAAACAATGTTTCCATATTCAATTATGAGTTAATTGTAATAGGAAGTTATCCATCTTCCCAACCATCACCCTTACACGTACAAAAATAAAATAATTATTTTTAAAAAATGTACAAATTAAAAATTGTTCTTAATAAAAATGATTGCTCCCTAACCAAAAGAATGCTATCACATGAGCAACAGTGCATTTCTTTTCAAGCATATTTAAGGACACGTTCATTTCAAAAAACACTTAATTTTCAGTATGGTTCTATTTTGACAAATAGCATTGGTTCTGATTAAAAAAAAAACCCAAGAAACAAAAAACACCACACTTGACAGTCATAGTAAGGTGCAAAGACAATCTGGGAAAACGCTGCTGGAACCATCCTCCTTTTAATTCTCCCTGCATCTTCTAAATGAAGATGTTCAGACAAAGCCATCATACTTCTGTTATACAACTCATCAGCAAATCCGGAGGAGTTGATGAGATGGACCAATTTCATGGCTTCTTGTCAGTTATTCAGGGTGAGTCTTTCAAGTCATCATCACTACCTCCTTGAGTAATTACTAAAAGAATATTAAAAATTTATCTTCCAATATCATCATGGATAATAGTAACTCCAGGAAAATACTTATATTCAGATAGTTTTCCAGCTTCCAGAAAAAAAAAAAAAAAAAATTTGGTTTTATGGCTTAGAAAGTCCAAAAGTCTTCCAGATGACTGTCTCCGTATTACTAATAGATTTAATGGCAACCAGTATATTAAGCAAATTTTTCTACCATCACTTTTACAGCTTTCAAAGACATCAACACACATCAATGATGTTTACAAAGAGCAGCTATCTTCTTATCTGTTTAATTTTATGAACAGTTACTGCTTTCTTGTCAAGATTCATTAGCATAGAGAGTTTAAGTATTTATATACTGCAGAACTAAATATTGAACCTCTCTCATCATTCAACACCCAGTTAATTCCAAGTCTTTCATTTTCAAGTCACACTGTACGAAATCAATTTACAAGTTATTTTGGTAACTGTACTGACCTCTGCTACGACTGACAGCAAGTGCAAG
This sequence comes from Theristicus caerulescens, assembly GCA_020745775.1. Lineage (NCBI taxonomy): Eukaryota > Metazoa > Chordata > Aves > Pelecaniformes > Threskiornithidae > Theristicus > Theristicus caerulescens. Next base: position 122,595,569 of record CM036560.1, read on the forward strand.
AGTACCCTCTTGTGGCTACACAGAGCTCAGCTGCACCATATAGAGATATATATATGTATCATGCAGTACCACATATATTCCAAGATTTAAACTATAACCATTCCATAAAGTCACAAATACTAAACACCCAAGCATTACAAAAACTCCTTAACTAGACTTTTCCTTAATTTGCCTCCAACAACAGCGAATGAGACTTTACCTCTAATTTGTGTGGTGCATCATCAGGTAAAGAGACAAAAACGAAGTCTTCTATGGTTTTAGGTTGGTTTGCTTTAGATTTAGAGTTTTGCAAGAGGAAAACTTGATCTCCGGCTTGAAGTGGAGAGCCTTCAGACACGCACTTCTGGTTCTGAAGGAGTTTCTGCAGTTTTCTTTCTTTCCGTATGTCCTTTGCTTTTCGACATGGTGGCTTGCTCAGATCAGCCCCTTTGCCTGCAAAGGCAGAAGGAAAGAATTAAACACCACATTCTGCAACAAACAAGTAGTTCTTACATAATCACTCAAAATAAATGGTTAAAATCTCCATTAATTGCAGACCATAGTCTGAACATAGCATGTTTTACCCATTTACAACAACTGACAATGCCCGATGCCAATGAAGCTAAGCTGCAAGTGATTTTTCCTCTACAGCTGTTTAACGCAGCACTTTAATATGGAAACACCTTGACCACAATTCCACTCCAGAGCCAAGAATATATTTAAAAACTAAAATGAAAAGACTTCCTGCTAAGTCCATCCTTAAATCATTTTGCCACATCCCCCTCTCAGAAACAAAGAAAAGCTCCTGTTTAATGTACAGTGTGATGGTATACTACATCCAAACAGCTACAGGATCAGCTTGAAACCCTGAAAGGAAAAAACCACAAATCCTCACAGTCAAATTCACAGAGAATTGTTCTACTGCATCAAAAACCCAGGTGGCTACACGACAGACTCCTGTAGAAGACACACACACTCAAAAAAAAAAAGCATTTATTTTTTGTCACCTGAAATCCTTATGCAGTATATAGAAATATCAATGTCAGCGCCATTGCTGGCAATGCTACTAATGTCACGTAAAAGAAGAGTAAAAGGCCACATAAGCTTACGTCTTTGCTTAAAATTATATTCAGATTGTCTGTTTTTAGTAATTAATTCACTTTTGTCAATTTACCTTCATCTTTAACAGATCAACTGTTCATAACATTCTATTTGTGAAATGCTATTTACTTAAAAGAGAATTCAAACCTAGGAAACAAATGGATGTGCATGGGAAATAGTAATTAGTACTACAAGAACTTAGTAGTTCCAAAGGCATGCACAAATAAAAAATGTAAAGCGGTCCAAATTCCTCAACAAAGGGACCAGATTAATTTTATAGTTAGGACAGTAATGCAAGATAACAAGTGAAGATATAAGGATGTCAGTAGTGGAAAAATTAATACAGAATTTTCTTCAATTAAAAGAAAAAAAAATAAAAATGGCTGGTCCCCATGCTACCCACTGAAGGCACTGAAAGGATGGTTACCAAACAAATAATCTATTTACAAGTAGCAATTTTCCTAGACAGTATTATTTTCATCAATACTGATTGTAAATCATAAACTCAAATTTGTAAAAATTACAAAAAGCAAGAAACATTTTCCTAACACTCTCAGTGCTGCCTTTCATATTTCCTTAAGTTTTGTACCTTGTTGTTGGCTATTCCACGTAGTGCACACGAGCAACTGAACACCAGACCTCAGCCTAGAAGCTGTGTAAGAACTGTACGCTGGAAACCATGGTGGGACAAATAATCAGTTTTCAAGGAATACCTGTCTCAGCCTGGCAGCTGCTGTTGCGAGTTCCATAGAGAGGGAAAGTTGCACTCAAACTTTCAGCAGCAGCCAGCTAATGTAATACAAAGTAACTCTCACTCTCCAGTTTTTATTACTTTTTTTTTTAAGGCAGTGGTAGATGGGGTAGAGGCCAAAAAAAGAGCTGTAATATTAAAAAATTCAAAAAAGGAGAGGAAGAGTGGAAAAAACTACGCCCCTATAGGGAAATACAGTCATATATCTTGCACAGAACAAAAACTGTAACAAATATTATGACAATCTGCTGAAGAAGTCTTTTATGCCATTAGCTTTCTCCTGAAATCCATGTATTTGCAAAAGACACATTGGCAACTTTTGAAACACTTGCCTTTTCAAATGGGAAAGTACCCTGAACGGTGAGGTGCTTTCATTTGAAGCATTAGGAAGAAGACACATTTCCAACTCTGCTAATATTTATAAGAAATAAAGAAGAATCCAAACCCAGACTTAACTACGGCTTATCCCACTTTACTTTCTCGGAGGCCTCGAAATTACATGGAAATTGTTTTTTTCCCCGAACTCCTGTGAAAACATAGTTAGAGCTTTCTTTCCTCCTCTTTCTTCTTACTAGTAACTTATTAGCCAAAAGTGACATCTTTCTTGTCCTCTATCAGCTTCAGACCTTCCCATGGACAATGGGAACAGCGTTATCCTCCTTCAAACTGGCAACAGTGAGAGCACTGGTATTTTAAATGCTCACTGATGTGTTTAAGAGTCACTTCACCTGCAAAGAACTGCAGCCCTCAGAGCCACTGCCTGCATCTTTCTTTACCAATAGATACACCATAGAAACTGGCAAAATACTGTATATTGGAATCAATTTTCAAGTATCAGTAAGGCTGTGAACTATTCTTTTTAATGTGCATACCATACTGAATTTACAGAGTTTATAAGTGCGCTCCAGGGGCAAGTGAGCAGCAAGCTCTTAGTGGCTCACCCAGAAAAGTCCCAGTCTGGTTGTGCCACGCAGCCTCCATGGCAGCTGAAATGTTGAGAGCATCTCAGGGACTTGGAAAAAGGAGCTAACACCACTAATACAACTGTGGCACTCTTCAGACATCCTGCAATTGCACTAGCAGATTTTATGATTGAGTGTTCTCACCTCTCAGCAAAGGTTTTTGAGTATTTGTTTCATCCACACAGCTAAAATAATTCACCAGAAAAGGACAAATATTATGAGGAAGTTACCGATATTATGTGACCTGTCCATGGGCAAAAAAGTCAGAGGAAGAGTTTATTTAAAATATTCATGATAAATTTGAAGAATGTTTGAGTACTTCATCTGTATTGGGATCTGTTTCATGTCTCATATCTGCTATAAGCTGTAAGTTAGCAAGAAAAACTTTTTAAAACAATGAATGTGTATATAGACATAAGCAAACCTTCTTTTCTATCTGAAACTGTGCAGAAAGCCCATTATTCCTATAGGACAATGACCTGTTTTGCTTATAAAGGAATAAAAATGCAATTAAACAATCTTATTACGGAATAAGTCTACATTTTCCAAGATGAAAACTAAACATCTTTCTACCTGGAAAATTTTAAACTGAATTTGACCTGTGACACCACCTACCCTTAAAAAAAAAAAAAAAAGGACAAATTAAATAAGCTTTCTGATGGATTTATTATTCACTTTTCTATTTCATTTAAAACCTCCAGAAAGAAAGAAGCACACTAACGCATATTTCTCCTCTATAAAAGTAAATCCTTGTTTTCTGAAATAGAGTACAAACAATGTTTCAGGCTTGCTTTATATGCTTTTCCAGTGTTTCAAGTTTTACCCAACGTTGTTATTAACATAATTGAAGACCATACCTCACTTTTTTCAAAGGTGAGGCAGGTTTACACTAATAATTTACCCAAGACTGCCATCTGCTGTCAATATCCACTTAGTTTGCTTCCAAAAGGAAGTTTACATAACCCAAAGTTTGTCATCAATTATTGTAAAAACAAGAGGGTTTTGAAAATTTGCACAACAAATAAAAGTTATATAAACTATGAACTATATAAGAGCTATAAAAGTTTTGGCTGCATTTTATAAAATCAAAATATAAAATACAGTCTTAAAAATTCTGGAATAGTTTTCCAGGAACGTGTAACAGTACTGCTTCTATGCAGCACCACTGGTTTTCTGGTCAAGCATTTCTGAAAACTGTCCTTTTTGTTTAGATGCAAAATTGTTTATTAAGCTGATGAAAACCTGATCCAATTGGAATTAAGGAAATTAAGGAAATTCATTAAGGAAAAAAACAACATTATTTTACTTGAAATTAGCCACCCTATAGAAGGAGAGAAAAATCTTTGTGAAGGAAAAAGCACTTTGAAGTTCTCATAAATACTGGCACAACATATAACAGGTGAGTGAAATGAGGAATTAGTGTGACATCCCAACACACGCAGAAACTCTGAAGTATCCAGTCCCACTAGGATTTTAACTAACATTACTCGCCATGTATTGGCTAACTGCAATTCAGAAAATACCCTTTATTTTTCTGAACAGGCCATTGTAGAGGCTATGCAAAACTGGAAACGTGATCTGTAAGACAAGCCTGCCTCATCTGCAATGTTTGGGCCACAAAGAGCCTGTCAGCAATTCTACCTTGTTTCCCAGAGCAGGCTGTTGGTCAAATGAATTATTCTGGCAATAATCCATCCACTCCTTACCATCTTCCTTCCAGAAATCACCCATGTCCCACAAGAACACAGCCAGGACACAAGAGAAGCCGTAGGAAAGGCAACCCGCAGCACTCCGCGGGCACGTCCTGGTAGCAGTAGTTTCCAGTATTTCTTTTTACCTCGGGGACCCTGAAGGACTCCTCTGCATGATCACACCACGCAGAGGATCACCCACCAGCTGTGACATATGTGACATGCCAGTTATCACGAGCCCACTCATCCGTGACACCTCCCTGTCACAACAAGCTACGTGAAAAGCTTAACACCACTGCAAGCAGACGTAGATTCCAGGCTCTCGTGCCACAGCAAGGGGTACCATAACAGCTATCACACGGAAAAGGTTACAGTCAGATGACTGACAATGAGATTATCCTTTTTTAGGGTAAAGATTTCATGTTCGAATTCAGCCCAAAGGCAGCATTTCAGAAATTTTTACAATTATGATACAAGAGCTTGACTGGGGGATAACTTCCATATTGAAAAAAGTGACCATACTATTAAAATTAGTATTACACTAAAAATTATTAATATTATTATATTAAAAATGCCACCAATATTCCATGTACCTTCACACAAAACTGTAGAAATGAATAAGCATTTACCTTCAGTTTTTGGCACATGAGAGCTGTAGCACTGTATAAATGCATCAGAAGTAAAATGAGGGAAATCACCTTACTTCTTGTACATACTTACTGCACTTCCTTACAGAAATGTATTATGAAGTTCACAGCAAGAAAAAAAAGGAGAAATTACTACAGTTTTTCATAATTTCACATCCTCTAGTGACATTGCTTTTCTAATCTAAAGTTAGCCAAAATCTAAAACAAGGCAAGCTCCCAAACAGATAAAAAAAGCTCAACTAGAAAATGTCATTTTTCATAGAGGACCAGAAGAATCTGTACTTTTTTTTTGTTTTAAATCAGCAGAAAGCTATACAATTTTCTTTAAGCCCACAAAATAACAACACAACAACATACTGAATGTGTTTCCAATGCCAGTTAGATCTGTAGCAAATGTGGTCTATGAAAGCGTAAAAAAATATAGTCTTAAACAAGTTATTCACAGGGGTGTATTCACAGGGTGTAAACAACACAATTTCTATTACAACAAGATGACCTACAGAAACGAAGAAATGTAAAAACAATACCTAGGGTGTTTTTCTTGGGTCTTAAACTGGGTTCCCACTGCTGCACAAGAGAAAAGGTTAAGCCTTAAGCTTAACTCAGCAACTAGCACTCCTGCAGCACCAGCCAGAGCTGCATCCAGCTCTTAGTCTTGCACAACCAGGGACTCCAACTCAGGGAGAAACAATTATTGATTTACTAGGCAAGATAAAAAGAAGGACTTCAACAATATGCGAAGTCATGATAGCATATTCCAGTTACTACTAGAAATTTGACTACCTGGCTTAGGTGGTGCATGAACAATTTTAGCCGAACGGGATGGTTCTCCAGGGACTGGTGTGTCTTTATCTGCACATATCTGAAGAGAACCCGATTCCACCTTCTGCACGTTCACCTCTTCTTTTGTTTCTCCTGTGTCCTTATCTTCATTCTCCACCCCCTCTGTGTGATCCACACTCAAGGGAGTCAGTTCGGACTGATTGACGTGAGATTCACTTTTGTATGCAAAATCACACGCGACCACATCCTCTATATGGGAATCCATAGGCTCTTCTGTAAATAATTAAAAACTGCATGAGTGAATTTCTCTCTGTATAACTGCAGCTCACACTTTGCACAATTAACATTAATATTAAATTAACTCATTTCCAATTTTACAACTGTTTTCCCATAGATAAAGTGACTGCAATAGTCTGAAAACAGAAAGCTTCCTTTATGACCCTGAATTACTAGCACCAACTCATTTATGAGCTTTATTTTCTCCACTAAAATGGGGCAGCCAACTAATCTCATGCCATAACTTCAAACAAACAACAAAAAAATCCAAAAACCTAACACACCCACACAAAAGAGGCAAATTGTAACGATTCAGAACCAACACAAGTTCCACCACAACTGAAAATAGATGGGTTTGGTGTTGAATAAATGGGATGTGACTGTTCAATCACCTGGAAGAAAAACCCTCCTTTCCCTGCTTGCTCTTCCTTTTCTCTGCCACCCACTGTCCTGCTTAGTCCTCTCCAGATTATCACTTTTATGACAGAGGTAAAAACAGGGTCTAATTCTCTATGGCACCCAGCTAGAAAGTAAGCACGTACCCAGAGATGAAAAAGAAAATAAGCTGGTCTATACAAAAAGTAAGGAAACATATTCTTCAATAGAGCAAGTCAGCTGCACGATTTGGTCTCTGGGCTACATAGCGCTCTTGATTCAAAACACCCTGTCAAGACACAACCTACCCAGACCTTTATAAAGGAGTCTATATTCAAAAATCAAAGTGTATTAGCCATTTGATCACTCAAGCAGGTACTTGATCCTCCTTTCAAGCATCAGTATTAGTTTTCAAACACCAAGAATTTCTTACCTTCACTCATTACCTTCGAAACATCTCCTTTGGAAATATATTTCAACATTTTCTTCAGAACTTTCTTGTGAGATTTGGAGGGCTGAAAACACAAAGCCTGGCACCTTAAAAAGAAAGAAATTATGACCATTTCTTTTGTGAAAGATTATTTCAGAAAAAAATGTTAAGGAATCACTTCAAAAAATTACACTGTGTATGTATTTTCTAATCATTTCTTACATTTCCCTATATTAAGTGGCCAAATATTTTATCAACGCTTTTGAGTTAATAAAATTATGTTGCCTTGTACTGCATATTATCATTCTTTATGGCATGTTTTGTGTGTATATCACTATAATCACTAAAATATGCCAAGATGACCTCAAGCACTGCATAAAAAAGGTTTCCTAGGAGGCCAATACACTAGAATTTTTCACTTATCCATCTTATAGATACAGCACTGATACTAACTACTAATGCTGGAAAAGCATATCTAGAATTATTCATACCTGTTCAACTGACAGCCTCTCTTATTTGGGCCACTAAAGCAGTAGGATACAGACACAGTGGTTCATCTGCAACCAGTGAGCAAGACAGGAGCCACAGGACTCTCACTGTGGATTGCAACCCAGAAGCAAAATGCAAGGGTACACACTTAGCAGACTGCTTACAGGAAATCATCCCCGAGCCGCTGATGTGCCTCTGCACAAACCCAACAACAGATATTTAGTGTTCAAAGTATCGTTAAAAGTAGATAAATTTTTCAAGTATTATGTATTTAAAGTAGTAAACACAAATGGTTGAACATATTTGAAGCAGCCAAATCACTTACAATAGTATATTTTGAGCTTCTTACCTTATCGTGTATTGAGGACAACACGTTTGATTCATGATAGGTTTGTAGACATATTTTCCACTTCTAAAAATAATAACAAATATGTATTGATTTTTTGTTGCTTATGCTACAAAATAAATGGAAGACCAACCTTTTTTGTTAAAATAATATCAAAATATTACATGATGAGTAACAAAAGTCAAGAAGCAAGTTCTTCAGCTTTTTGCTGCTATACTAAAATACTACCCTTCTAAAATAACTTACTATTTTCCTGTTTGACAGTGTCATGTTACAAAAAGTCACAAAGCGTTGGACAAATAGTTCTATTTCAATTACTTATGGAAACCAGTTAACTGTTTTCACAGACCTAAATTTTAAATCTGTATTCTAAATTGTATCTAAACTGCCAACACAGCTTTGTATTTTCTTTTTAAATTTACCTTCGCCATCCTCTGTCTATGAGATCCTGGTAATCTTGAACTGTCATTGAATGTGCCCACATACCTGAAATAAATAATACAGTAACACACTTGACTGACCAACCACAGTTATGCTTTAGAATACAACAAGTTCTACAGAAATACTACTGTAAATCTGAGTAGCTAGTGGCAACTTTCGAATAGAGGTCTTTCAAGGATTTGGCATGTTTATAACTCTCATAAATAACTGATTTCAACATCCACATTAAGTGTAAAAAAAACCAAAACCAACATAAATCTTGGGATGCAATCAACTACATTGTTCTGACTGTGCAAGTTAAAAGTTTACCTCTCCACCTGCTATCTTTCCCAGAGATACACCAACAAAGTAACATTAAATTGCGCCTTAGTTTTGTTACAATCAGTCAGAAACACTGGGCCAGAACCCTTCTGAGAGGCGCTGAAGCTGACAGAGACCCTTCCTAGGGACCCCTCGGAGAGCAACCGCCGAGGCGGCTACGGAGCCGAGCAGAGCTCAGGGGCTGTCACCTCTTCACCGGGCAAAAGAATATAGTTCGCTTCTCGTTGAGCTGGCCTAAGCAAAACTTGCCTAGCCACAGCTTTAGAGCCACCGAGCCTTGCCCGGCCGGCGCCCTTACCCAGGGGTTAACCCGGACTGGAGGCACCTGAGCAGCAAAACCCTCCTGAGAGATCCTAACTCCATCCTCAGTTAGGGTGCGCCAATTATGGAAGCGGTAATTAAAACACTTCATCCTTTACAAAGCTTTCCTGTTATTTTTGATGGTTTGCCCTCAGGCTGGCGAAGCACTGCTGTAAAACCAGACCGTGAGGCGAGGTTTCCCGGAGAGCCCCCGGCCCACACCGACCCCGCCTCGCCGGCTGCCCCGGGAAGCGCGGGGTGAGGGGCTCCGGGCGGGGGCTGCCGCCAACGCGCAGGCCTCCCGCAGCTCCGCCGGCAGCAGGCAGGAGCAGCCCGGTAGCCTCCAGCCGCCCCCGTCTCCGGCAGCAGCGGCGCGGCCCGGCCCGCTCCCGGCTCCCCTCGCAGCCCGCCCTGCCCCCGGGGCCGCACCGTGGGAGAGGTTGCCGGTTTCGTTCTTGCAGTAGCCGCAGCGGTAGCCATCCTCTCCGCCGAAGTACTCGACGATGCTCGGAGAGCCGCCGGCCGCCGCCATCTCCCCTGGGGCCCCGCCGCCCGGCTCAGGACAGCAGCCCGCCCGCCGCCCCACACCACAGCCCGGGACGCCCGGAACCAGCCGCCGCCGCCGCCATCTTTGCTAGGGGCAGGGCACGGGCAGCGCCCACAGGAAACGGCGGCCCCGCCATGTTTAGCGCGGGCAGCTGCGGCGGCTCCCCCATCTTTAGTGAGGGCGGCCGCGCTCCCCCGCCGCCAGAGCCCCGGCGGCCCCGTCCCGTCCCACCTCCTCCCGCTTACCGGCGGAGACCTTGCCCCGCTCCGAGGCGCAGTAGCCGCAGCGGTAGCCCTCCTTCCAGCCCTTGTACTCCACCACGGCGGCAGGCATGGCGCCCGGCGGCCCAGCAGCCGCCCGCCCCGCAGCGCCCCGCCCGGCTGCCGCCCTCAGAGGTGCGGGCCGTGCCCGGCCGGGCCGGAGGGGCCTCCCCCGTCTGCGGGACTTGCATGAACACACAGCTCTCTTGTAGGTGACCAAACTACATTTTCGCGTACTCCCATAGCCTGACCACACTTCATCACCCCCCAGAACATGCTCTAACAGCGGTGCTGGTAGCAGGACAGCGGATCACTTGGTACCGAGTACCTCAGCTGCTTAATCAGAGACCCTGCCTAAGGAAAAAAGGAAAGAAGAAATCCTAAAAACTCCAGAGAAAGCAGTCCTCTGAAGAGTATTTTCTGGAGATGGAGCTAGACTTTATTTAATGTTGAAGGAAGTAATGTTGTGGCCTAATATAGCTGTCCTGCCTAAGTTACAAAACCAGATACACATGATGGACTTAAAGGAAGGAGGAATTTTTATCTGTAATTGAGACCAAATTTCCAAACTCGAACCTTGATTTTCAGAAGAGTGAGAACAGAAAGACAGTATCAATTTCTCCTGCAGCACCCAAGATCATATAGATAACAAGACTACCACAGCAGAGATGGTTAACCCTGTAAATTCCACTTGCAGGCTGCTACTGGGGGGAGACAAGGGATGAAAGAAGGGGCATAGCATTTCCCTTTTATGAAAGCTTGTGTCAGTACACTTTATATAAAGTAGTAAACTAAGCCATAATAAATAGAAACTATATGGTAATAACCCTGTGACAGGTATAATCAAGACTGCTTATATAAAGTGTCAAGATGTTCCAATAAAAATAAATTTAATTTTACAATATATACATATAAAATCTCTTCTGAGGGAAACATTTTAAAATATTTTCTTTAAGGCACCTAGGGGGAAAGAAAAAAAAAGAAGACAATAAGACAATATGCATTCAGATTTGGAACCTACCAAACAACTGTGACAATAAAAGAATTCAATCCTATTGTTTAAAGGATTTTAGAGGGAACCAGGCTGTCTTCCCTTCCTGCTCCCCTAAGTCCTTCTTCAGACTACTCTATTAACAACATCAGCTGTCAGTAGGTTAAAAAAAAAAGTACAAAAACTAAGCTACGATTCTTGACAGCACTGCATTCCAAGTACAAGTACAAAGCTCCAAAAATTAACTCAAGTATGTCAATTAACTGACCATCAAATGTAAAAATAAAGGGTTTTTTTCAGTTAATGACTGCATAGTAGGCTAGATCACATTTTGTTCCATGAAGAGATCAAGAATATGGAAATGTTCCAGACGTTATACAGCTACCCTGCTTATAGTTTTTCTCCATTTATAAGTCACAGGCAGTTTCCCTGCAGTTCTTCCACATGCATAAGGAACTCATGCACTGTATCCTTATTTAGTTTACATTTATTAAAAGAACTTACTTGAAGAATTAAGCTATCTCCATTTCATCTTCATTTCTCTGATAAGGAGGGCTAATCATGGGTTCTGTTATTTCATATGTTTCTACGATTTCCTGGTTAGAGAGGACACGAGTATGTAAGTTACAAGAGCTGAACTATTTCAGTGTAATTGCAGTTACTACCAGGTAAGCAATAGTTTCTCATACTAAAGCACTATTGCAAATTACTAAGTTTCTTCTGCACATTCTGAGTGAGGGACAAAGGAGAAGAGTCCTATGTGCTAAAAACTACTTTTTGTCTAAGATTTATTACAAACACCAAACAGTGAGGAAATTGTATGGAGAACTTCCCCTCTAGAAGCAAGTATCCTATATAAGGGAAAAAACAGACTCCATACTCACGCAGTCCTCATATAAAACAGTAAAGGCAAGTCACTGCAAAACTTGAAAGCACGTAAACTGACCAGGCTTCAAGGATCAAAGATGAAATTGCTATCCCAAGTCCCAGTTTTCTTGCAGTTAAAAGCATTCATTAGATTTGCGATTGTTCTGGAATCCATAAAATTAAATGTAGTGATACAGGAACACCTATCCTCATCAGAGTACGTAACAGCACAGCTCCTGAATGCATTCTTACACTTAAGGAAAAAAAAATTAATCAGAAGTATCAAGTGCTATCTATTATACCTTCCATTCTTGATGGTTCAGAGATATGACAACCTGGTTCCGTGCTCCAGCACTATGGTCATCCATTCCCTCGTTGTCTTTTGAAGGCTCTGTTCAAAATACAGGATTTTCATCACCTTTACACTCGTAAAGTAAGCTTCCTCCAGGAACACAAAAGCTTCACCAAAAGCAAATCAATTACACAGGCCCCACTAAGCTAGTCTCTATCAATAGCCTGTACCATATGCTGCTTAAGAAATTTCTTTAGTCTTACGTCCTAAAAATTTAGAAACTAACATTTTTCAGAGTCCCAGAAGGACCTAAGTATGTAATCCTTCATGAGATCCCACCAAAGTCTTAATGCTATTGATATCCTGTGGGAATGAAAGCCAGAGAACTCATACGTAGGATGGCATTTCCTGTTCAACTGTTTTGAAGTTGCACCACTTCCCAACTCAGCTAGACAAAGGAGACTTCTTGCACACAAAAATATCTTTTCTCAGCAAAGCGTCACACCGTTCATATACTTATTAGCAAAAATATCATTTAAAAAGGAAAGGTAATAACCTTTTATTTCTATTAATAGAATTAATTTGTGTAGATCAGCATAATGGCCTTCTCCCATATTTTAAAGAGACTCAATCCTTTCAGTTCCTCTCATAAATCTCTTCATGCCTTCAATTACAATCACTGCATATCCCCAAATCTCTACAGCTGCAGCTAAAAATATACCTGAAACTTTGTAAACATGTAAGGTGTAGCTACTTTTCAACATTGTAACAAAAAATAATTAAGTCTTTTAAATCTAGATTTTACCTATTATTGGCAATTTATCGTCATCCAGCTTTAATCTTGCAAAGCCATCCTAAAAGACAGTAGGATTTAAAGTTTCAGAAATTAGAGCTAATTAGGACAATGCACTGAGATTTCATATTTTTAATTAATATATTACATAATCATAAACAGGTACATATACTGATAAAGAACCTTCATTGGCATACCAAATAAGAAAATTATTTAAATATAGCACTTATTCATAAAGATTGAAGCTAATATAGGACAGGTGGTAACTGCTGGATTATAAAAAATGTTTTATTAAAAATCATTATTATTCATTAAATATACTTGAGTTAACCTTTCATAATCACATCACTATTCACTATAAACCTGAATTTAGTCAAAATATACTTCTAAAGTTTTTCTCTTTTCCCAAATTCATTTTATTTATTAGACAAACTACGTATAGTTTGAAGTGCAAATCTACAGATTCAAAAAGAACATAAAACACTGCACTGACATACCATCCTACAACCTCAATAACTCTTCTGTACTCTATGACTACTCTTCTATAATCTAAATAACATGAGTTAGAATCCCCTTTTTGAAAAGTGCACGAACAGCAAAAATTTCGCTATTGTTTTGTTGGTAAATTGACTGTAGTAGAAAAATCTAGTAAAAAAAATATAGTCTGTCAATTCTGTTTTCTTTTTTATTCAATTACCAAAATATCATAGACTGTTTATAGAAAACAAATTAGGATTCCTAATATTTAAATCCTAATCTGTCAATATTAAAGCCATAAAACCAACAAATCAATATTTCCAGATAATTCCAATACGTAAAATAAGATTTCAAGAACATGTCATGCCTTACCCTTATAATGAAGGACACGTGAAAGATGTTTTCCACAGTGCGTGCAAAAGAGTTTGGATCAATCACAAGATCAAAGAAGGAAATAGGTGTATCAGCTAGAGATGCAAAAATGGGTTTGTTAAAAAACAAACAGGTGGCATACACAGAGCTAATATATGTAAACACAAAGTTAAGACAGTCAGGACTCCTTTTAAAAGCTAACTGAAGGTTTATGTCAATTTAGTTGCAATGCTGAATTCCCAGCTGCCTACAGAAAAAAAAAAAGTTTCTAGGGAATATTATTTTCTTCCATCTTTTGCCACACGCATACACATACGCAGTGACTATTTGATTGTCTTCTAAAAAATGGCACGCTCTAATAAGAGGAGAGGGTAGGATTTAAATTTACTTTGCAATCAAGCAGCAACTGATTTGTGTTCATAAAAAATACATAGTCACTATATATCCTTCAACATAAAGATTTCTACTTGCAAACTCCACCTAATTTTGTTTCTATAGTTTAACCACTCTTAACTGCAGAAGATTAAGAGTATTCATTTTCTCAAATTAATGCTTTAAAAGCTTAATTGAATCATACTTACGATCATTTTTAAAATGAGTTTGCAATAATCCCAAGATCCTCTCCACTTCTTTTTCCGTAGCTTCCTGATGGGACTCCTCCATTTTTTTTAACTGGAAAAAAGAAACGTAGTTTCACCTCAAATAACCACTGTTGCAAGACAAGAATATGAAAAGGGCCTTCTATGAACACATAACATAAAAGACCAATTTTTTCTCTCTGCGCCACACATGCGCAATTACAGACATGCTTATGCAAACATGAGACAACTTACAAAGTGCTTTAGGAATTAATTCCCATCTTATAATATCAAACTGAAAGGCCACAGTTTGCATGTTTTGAGCCTATTTGCAGGTCTACACTTACTTTCCAATAGTTCTGTGGAATTGGGTAACCCCTAGTGGTACATAGTCTGTGAGTTTACTGAAAAAGTTTATAAATAAATGTAGAAGGGCAGTTCATTAAGATCTTTTTTTCAGAAAATGCACCAAAGTTTATGTGTAAGAAACGTCATGGCATGAAGTTTGATGTGGTCAAAGGACACGATTATTGTGATTTTACAGATTGGTTCATTATCTGTAAAGCAGGGTACTCCAAATCGTCCTTCAAGTACTGTCATTCCCTTTTCAAGTACAGTCTTCAGTAACCCGTTCACTGTTGCTGTTAGCTAACGCTTTCCCTGTGGCCACCTTGCAATAAAGCAAGCAACAGTAACTTCCACACATAACCATGTATCTAACACAGATTAACGTCTATGCTGATGAGCAGTGTTTACCTAAGCAAACCACAAAGAGCAGTCACTAACTTCTGGAAGCAACTCTCTCAAACCCTTCAGCTCCTCTTCTTCCCAGTACAAACTGTATCAGAATAATTTCTATCACTGTTTGGATTATTATGAAGTAGGCGGTATTTAAAAAGACACACTCAACATTTTGCCTCTACGTACTGGCGTTATCAACCAGAGGTTCCCCATAACAACATGGTTTATTTTTTCAAAGTGTCAAACGTAAGCCTCTCTGTAAGTATTCTCATATCTGCATTTCTGCCAGAGTAAGACAGAAAGAATAGGGAAACAGAAAGCAGGGAAAAGAGCAGTTAAGTGAGCTAATTAGTTTGCTGCTGTTAACCCCATTTCCGTACAAATGCCACACAGTTAGACAGTTTTTAAATAAAAGTCGAAAACACGCTAATGTAAAGAATTTTCTTTTTTGTTTCCTTTCAAAGCAATGAGCATCAGAGCAAATAAGCTAAATTGAACTTGAAAAATCAGTCTGTAAATCCTATTTCTGAACTTGAAATCAGTCTGTAAATCCTATTTCCTTGCACTCATAGTGAAATACTGCAGTTCCACACAAAACAAATCAAGAAGCCTAATAATGAAGTCTGAATCCTTTAGTACTACATGGTTCATAACTACAAAACCCAAACCAACATGAACAGAAAGATTTAAAAGTCACTTGTAATAACTATGCCATAACAAATAGTTAATAAAGATAACACTTCACAAACCTGAGCAGGCATTGCCCGTTTTCCTTCTCCTCCTGTAGCCTTCCTCTGCCTCTCAATCCGTTGCCTTGGTACAGGAGGATCAGACTTGAAAGATCCCAACCTAACCAAAACAAAAAGAACATATACTTGGAAATATGTTTTACATGGTATGCTAAGACATCTATATACTGAACAGTTGGTCTCCTGATAAAAGTGCAAAGTAATGACTGACATCTAAAAATAAGGCCTCGTCACATTTAGAGATTTCTGTAAACAACCATGTCCAGAAGTTGCTTCCCATATATGTTGGCAGCCTCATACCAGAATTATCAACAGATGTATAAAATTTGATGCAATTATTCCAACTTTTTTTTCTTTTTAAACTGAAAACTTTAAATCTACTTTTTTTTCCAATTGGTTACGAAATGAAACAGAGTATATGGTTCATATCCTCCAATACCTCCATCTGAATTTATTACAAACTTTTCTGCCTGAAAACTCTCTCCATACAATATTTATCTCTTTTTCATCTATTGTTTAGTTTCTGTAAGTTCAGGTTTGCAGTAAGTTTTTTTTTAAAAAAAAAAGCTACAAATTTTTAAAACCTAGTCAATCAATAGAACATTCAGTACACTAAGAAGAGATCCAAAGTTTCTCATTAAACAACGTGAGTGTAACATACGTGCTAGATTTAGGCACTTTCTTGAAGTGCTTACCTCTCTCCATTGACTATATAAGGAACTTAGGCTCCTAACTTTGGTTGCCTTGAATCTCCACCAAGTTAGATGCCTAAAGGAGAGAGTGTGAATTGAGACTCAATTCAAGTTAGTTCAGCAGGTACCCAAAAATTCCGCAGCACATGTTTTTTGCTATCTTGGTTGAGTTGCGACTGCTCAATTTCAGAAGTCACGGACTGACCATGAAAAAAAATAACTCAGGCTTCAGATAAGAATAGATGGAGTCAGAAATAAGTAGTTCTTTTCCTAAACTGATAACTACACTTTATTATTTAAAATTAACACTTTACAAATATTCACACATCCTCCATCAAAAGAAGCCCATCATTACGCAAGATGTCAAAATGCAACTAATGAGAAAAAAAGTCTTTCTTGCAGTCAGTTCTGTCTTAAGATCATAAAAATTATTGGAAAATATACTTATCATTTAGAGCTTACAGCTTGAAGGTGTAAACATAAGTCTGAAATATCTCAGTTAGCTATCCAACATTAAATATCAGACATTGTATGATCAAATTACTATATTCACCAACTTCCTTATACTTACTGGGGGTGGAACAAGTGTAAAAGCACAGACAACTGAATAATATTCTATCAATCAGCTCTACTGTTGATAATTTAATTGAATTAGATCCTGCTGTTGTAGGCTGACTTTATGAGAAATTTAAATTGGAGTGCTGTCGATAAGCCAGGTGACTAAGGGTCATTTGACAGCAGCTAAAAAGGCTCCTACTAAATGGGTTGCCTAAGCATAAAGAGAGATGACGCTGATTCTACATACGGCCACTTCCCAGTAATCAGGTGATTTCTTCTGAAGGCAGAGCCAGAAAGCAAGATTCTAAAAGACAACCCATTAACACAGACATACAAGAAGAAGAACTGCTGGTCTCTTCATGAGAATACAATCATCAGGTAAAAGATATAGACCCTGATGGACTGACCTTCCATAACTGTCTGGGGGGGACGGGGGGGGAGTTCCTCTATTCATGATTCTGGCTGCAGCTTGTACAGGGAGTGAAAGATGAGGGAAGAGTCAGCTTTTAAAGGAAAGAGGATCACTTCTACTCGTTTTGGTCTGAAACAGGTAAATCAAGAATACCTTGCTATCTCTACTAGATACAAGTGACATTATTTTGTAATCAAGCCAAATCAAAATCAAAGAGAGAAATGTTATGAAATATTTCAGAGACAAGGAGTTCACTGTACCATAAGAACAGAGACCACACAGAAGTTCTTGTTAACACTCCGTGACCCAAGATTAAACTCTACTCAAGCCCAGGGCATTAAAGATAATCAATTAAGCCATTAACTTGTGCTGCATTATATACTATTTCCTTAAATAAACTTACATATAGTGAAAAGAAGGTGCTCTTTTGAAGTATTTTTCTGTTTCTTCTCCCAGTTTATGCCAGGCATCACCAGGTAAATAGCCACCTGAAACACCCTCAGAATCACTATCATTTTCTTCTACTTCTATGCGATTTATACCCATGAAGGTTAGCTACAAAAGAAAAAAAGCTGCAATGAAAATTCACTTAGAGAAAGATCAGTAGATACATTAATGGTAAAATACTGTATTCTGGTGTTTGTCCTGCTCAACTAATATGTAGTATCACTGCATAAGAACCCTGACTTTACTGAAGATACTGTGAAAACAGAAAAACACCCACATACAGACGTGTTGTGTTCAGCATGCATCAGCAAGCAATGAAAAAAAGAGCTATAGGTAAATACAACTGCTTATATTCCAACAGAGTTTCAATGATATATGAAGGAGCAAAGCATTACTTAAATTGCACTATAAAGCTAGGATGTCTCACAGTTTCTGAACACCACACACTTCCAGGAAGCCTAGCTCCTCAAATACCATAAAACAACTTTATTTGGGCCAACCCTGCATCCACCAATCCAGACTTTCCCAGGAAAATCTTCAATAGAACAATTGAACTTGATGGTTTTTTATATTGCAGAGCTCTAGACTTGACCAAAGGCTCAGACTCCTTATTAACCTACTGTAACATAAGAGAAAATTTTCGGGGGGGGGAAGTCTGCTTCAAAAGTCTGCTATTCTGAACTGACTCTTCCACTCAGTGACAGTACAAAGAGACAAACATGTCACGTCTAAAAGCATGCAAGTAATCCGAAGCCTCATTTCATGTCAGTGACACAGAGCCTTGAGAACTCCATCCAAATGAGAACTCCATAGGAAGCAGTGTACAGGACAGAGAAAATACTTAGCTACTGGGAAACTACAAAACAGTGAGTATAAAAAAGGTGCACAAGACTACCCTAAGAGCATGAACTGACTGAACTGTGATAAAGTAGCAGCAAAGCAACAATGGGGAGGGATGTCTGCATTTTAAGTTAGATTTTCCCCTATGCATATTGGAAATGCTTAATACACAGTTTAAAACAATTAACAACATTAACCTGAAAGTTAATCAAAGAAATTCATAAGAGCAGTGTTAAATTCCATCAGAACTGTCACGTACTGACTGACAACCTGAGGCTTTTATTTTATGATTCTGTAACAAACAGGGCAAACCTCTAGCAAAATTGTTGGCAAATTCAGCGTCTGGAACTTACCAAGTCTTCTGCAAATGCTAGTGAATCAAATGCTGTCATCTCAGAGTGCAACTCATTGGCCTTCTCCTTTCCGAGATTTGATGCTAAGACAAGAAATTGGGCATCCAGCGCAGCCTCTCGCGCACAGAAAACTGTTACAGAAAAGATTTTATGTTAATAATATTCAATTGTCAAAAATATAATAATAAAATTTAGCATACAGACTATCCTGGCTATAGAGCTTTGTAAACCGTTTTATTGCAATGACCTCTAACACAAATACTTACATAATCCTTATAATAATATTTGCATTAAAAAAGTGAGAGAGAAAAGGAGAGGATGACAGTGACAGAGGCAAGCATGCAAAACTAATACATTATCTTAAAGAATAAAATGCATTTTTCATTGACATACTTTCCATCTCTCCAAGTGAAATGAACCCCTCTACACTGATATCTTTCATATGTACTACTTACACATACTGTTCTACAGAGTAAAAATAAAGCAAGCAGTATTTCTAAGTGCAAATAAACACTAAAGATATTTATTTTCTCATATCAACTTATTCAAACAATTTCTCTTCAACTAAACATATCTATTTCAAGTTATACTTTAATAATTCTGATAAAGTACTTGGACCTCAACTTCATTCTCTTGCCCTTTTTTGTTTATAAGGCATCATCGCCTCACACTTGGCCAACTCTCAAGCAAACACCTCTAGTAAGGACCACAGAATTTGTTTTACCTCCACTGAACAGTTTATTGGCTTCTTCCAAAGCTTCTGTCAGTCTGTTGCTTTTTGAGCTCAGCATATCCTCACGATTTTCTGGGGCGGGAAGGGACACAAATTAAATCCTACATTACTTAAATATAGAATCATCGAGAAATACACACTTACACCTTAATCAAAACTGGCTGGTTCATAGCCCATCATACACACAAAAATACAGAATATAGCTATAGTACATTAATCGCAAGATTATGTAGGCTCCATTTTTATTAAGGCGTATGCATTAGCTCAGTTTGAAGTGGTAATTTTCCATTTGCTTCAAGGAAATAAGATTTACATGGCTGAATTTACGTTAGCAGATCTCAGATTCCTCTTGCTTCCAGCAAAATATCTATATCTGTGTCAAAGCAGCTACCAGATACCCTAGTTTTCTTTATGTTATTCATGTTACCCATAAGTTATTAAGGCTTTTCATGAAAGAAACAAACAAACCCCCAAAAACGCATGCTTGGTGATTTCCAAAGATGACCACGTCAAACACAGTTACTTATATGTGCCTGTATACATATGATCAACGTTCAATTCTGAACAGCTACTCACAGCACTGCTTTGAAGGACGTACACCATACTCAGTGCACTGACATACCACTGTTGTTGTTCTGCATAAACACAGATTGGATCACCCATAAACTGTGTTGTATTCTCTTGTAAAACAACCCTACAAATTTAGCAAGTATGCAGAAAACAACCAACACCACATGTTGCTAAATTTGGCAGTGCTTATTCAAACAACCATTGTTATGCTTTAATGAAAAGAACAGCACACTCCAAACATACACGGGAGAAGTACTGACACTCCTATCTAGGGAGATGCTAAAAATCCCATAGCACTTTCTGGAAAGCCTAAGAATGACTTTCTGGTCCAGGCGGATACTGCTACCCGCTGTTTCAAATTAAAGCTCAAACACCACGAACACAAAATTAAAGGCTTTCAGTGTATCTCCAGGTCTAAAGCGGATAGTTCCTCTGCATCAATGCAGTCACACACGTTACGTGCAGGTAAATCACTCCTAACCTTGCTGTCCCTGGGCATGCAAATCATAGAATGCTTTGGGATGGAAGGGACCTTTACAGGCCATCCAGTCCAACCCCCCTCTAATGGGCAGGGACATCTTCAACCAGATCAGGTTGTTCAGAGCCCCATCCAGCCTGGCCTTGAATGTTTCCAAGGATGGGGCATCTACCACCTCTCTGGGCAACCCCTTCCAGTGTTTCACCACCCCCATCGTGGAAAATTTTTTCCTTGTGTTTAGTCTAAATCTACCCTCCTTTAGTTTAAAACCATCACCCCTTGTGCTGTCACAGAAGGCCTTGCTAAAAAGACTCGCCCCATCTTTCTTATGAGCCACCTTCAGGTGCTGGAAGGCTGCTAGAAGGTCTCTCCAGAGCCTTCTCTTCCCTGGGATGAACTCTTCTCAGCCTTTCGTCATAGCAGAGGTGTTCCAGCCCTCTGATCATTTTTGTGGCCTCCTCTGGCCCCGCTCCAACAGGTCCCTGTCCTTCCTGTGCTGAAGACCCCAGAGTTGGATGCAGGGCTCCAGGGGGGTCTCACCAGAGCGGAGCAGAGGAGCAGAATCCCCTCCCTCACCCTGCTAGCCACGCTGTGGGTGATGCAGCCCAGGATACGGTTGGCCTTCTGGGCTGAGAGAGCACATTGCCGGCTCATGTCCAGCTTTTCGTCTATCAGCACCCCCAAGTCCTTCTCCTCAGGATTGCTCTCAATCCCTTCATCCCCCAGCCTGTACTGATACTGAGGATTGCCCTGATCCAGATGCAGGACCTTGCACTTGGCTTTGTTGAACCTCACGAGGTTCACACAGGCCCATTTCTCGAGCTTGCCCAGGTCCCTCTGGATGGCATCCCGTCCCTCAGGCGTGTCAACTGCATCACTCAGCTTGGTGTCATCTGCAAACTTGCTGAGGGTGCATTCAATCCCGCTATGTCATTGATGAAGATATTGAACAGCACTGGCCCCAGTACAGACCCCTGAGGGACACCACTCGTCACTGATCTCTACCTGGACATCGAGCCATTGACCACTACCCTCCGCATGCGACCACCCAGCCCGTTTGCTATCCACCAAACAGTCTGCCAGTGCTTCCTGGGAGACAGCTGTCGATCTAACTACAGGCCCAAAATTTCAGCAGGCGGAGGAACTTGGGAGTTCCCACGAAAGCTTTAGGAGCTCCTCAAGCAATGAGGCCAGGCTACCAGCCTGGCACCTAAACGGCTGGCCCGGCAGACAGACAAACCGCAGCCCCCAGACGGACAAAGAGGCGTCCCCGCCGGAGGAAAGGCGCGGCCGCCCCGGGGCCGGGCAGAGGCCGGCGGCCCCCGCCGCGGGCCGGGCCGCGCCTGAGGGGAGCCGCACCCCGGGCTTACGCTGCACGCTGTAGATGAGCTCCCGGTACTGGTTGCGGATCATCCTCCTGCCGCGCTCATCGCCGGCGCCCTCGGCGCTGCCCGGCCGCCTGGGCTCCTCGCCCGCCGCCTCCGGCTCCTCTCCCTCCTCCCCGGCGGCCGGCGGGCGCCGTTGCTGATTGTGCTGGGGCACGGCGCCGTTGCGGGAGGTGGACGGCAGCGAGAGGCGGCCGCGGTCCGCGCCCGAGCCCCGCGAGGAGGAGGAGGAAGAGGAGGAGGAATCTCCGCTTCCACTCGCCTCCGACATGGCTGGTCGGCGCCCCGGGCCTTCACGGGCCGCCGCCCGGGCAGCCCGGCCCCGCGGAAGGCGCCAAGGCCGCGGAGACGCCGTTACCGGTCGCGACGGCGGCCCGAGAGGGCCAAACCCGCGGGGCGGGGCCCAGGCCGCCACAGCCCGCCCCGGAGCGGGCGCTGTCGCCGCCGCCGCCGCCGCCCCATGAGGTCGCTGCCGGGGCGGGAAAGCAGCAGGGCCCGCGGTGCACAGCGGCGGGAGGCGGCCTCCCCTGAGGGAACCGCGGCCTCCCCTGAGGGAACCGCGGCCTCCCCTGAGGGAACCGCGGCCTCGTAGCGGGGCGGGAAGGCAGCAGCCGGACCCACCGCCGCCGGCAGCCCCGCGGGCGGCGCCGGGCCTCGCAGGTAGTTGTCCTTGCCTCGTTCCACGATAAATTGCGCCTAAAACTCAGTCATTTCGAGTAAATTCCCGAAAGTCGGCCGCTGAGGTCTGCTGACAGACGTCCAAGGCGGATTAAGCAAGTTTTCTGCTTTTAAAAAGCTGAGCAGAAAAGTCCTAGAGCTTTCACCTTTACTGAGGAGGGGAAACGTAATGATGAACAAATCTTGCATCTACTTTAAGCTTCTCTAACATCTGAGGAGCAGAAGAGGTGAAAATTAGAGGTAAAGGGATGATACACTTGACTGAGCATCTCCAATACATATATTTCCATATAATATGTATAGATTAATCACTAAGCAGGGATCTGTGCTCTGGCAAATAAAGTAACAAATGTATACTTTGAAGTGGAATAGACTCCTAAATTAGTTAATCATGACCAGTGGTGTTGTTTATATGAAAGACAACAAAGTTAAAGCAGAGTTAAATGTAAGAATATGTATTATTCATTTACCAGGAAGAAATGTATCTTCAGTATTTTTAAGTTATCCACAACCAAGCATTACAAGTCTGGAAAATTCAGCAATATTCAAATTGTCATTTAATGATGAGCATTTTATATTACAGACTAAAAAAAAAATAATATATAGTTTCTCCTCTCTTTCTATTCCTTTCAACCATTAGAGTTGAGTTTAGTGTAATGGTGCATCTGGCTTCTAATTTGGAGCAGCAGGCCATGTAATGTCCCTCATTGCCCTTATTTTCTCATAGTTCGTCATAAGTAGTAGAACTCTTGTATAAATATCAGTAGTTTAGGAAGTGCGCTGAATGATTATTTCTGTCATCCTGATGGTCCTACTTTTAGAGTTCCTTGCAATAGACTTTTGCTTTATGTTATCACACCAATCAGATAAAGCAATCATTAGCAATCGATTTCAGTTGTGAGTATAGAGTTTGCACAAGATTCTGATGAAAAGAGAATTAAATGAATATTAATACCGAGTTGCTATAATCTCTTAAGAAATTTAAAACAGCCATATATGCTAAAGGTTTAATTCCTGCTTTCCTGGTTACAGCATGTAACTCCCCTTAATCATGGAGTTCATAATGTTACGGTAACGCATATGCTCTCTGCCTCAGTGTACTACGTAGTGTTCAAACATAGTGACAGGATTGCCTAAAAATTTCTACAATTTCAGTAAATTGTGAAAGAGGAGGCAAGAGATCAGAACCTTCACACTTTCACAGCAACTTCTTGAGGGCTTCAGTGGGCTGGAAACTCTGGCAGCCGGAGAGACAAACAGAAGTAGTTTCATCATCATGGCATCCTGGCTTGTATCAGGAATAGTGTGGCCAGCAGGACCAGGGAGGTGATAGTGCCCCTGTATTCGGCACTGGTGAGGCCGCACCTTGAATACTGTGTCCACTTTTGGGCCCCTCACTTCAAGAAGGACATCGAGGTGCTGGAGCGTGGCTAGAGAAGGGCAACTAGGTTGCTGAAGGGTCTAGAGAATAAGGCTTACGAGGAGCGGCTGAGGGAGCTGGGGCTGTTTAGTTTGGAGAAAAGGAGGCTGAGAGGAGACCTTATCGCTCTCTACAACTCCCTGAAAGGAGGCTGTAGTGAGGTGGGGGTCGGTCTCTTCTCCCAAGTAACAAGGGATAGGACGAGAGGAAATGGCCTCAAGCTGCACCAGGGTAAGTTTAGGTTGGATATTAGGAAAAACTTCTTCACTGAAAGAGTGGTCAGGCCCTGGCACAGGCTGCCCAGGGCAGTGGTTGAGTCCCCATCCCTGGAGGTATTTAAAAGACGGGTAGATGTGGTGCTTGAGGACATGGTTTAGTGGCGGACTTGGCAGTGGTAGGTTAACGGTTGGACCTGATGATCCTAAGGGTCTTTTCCAACCTTAACAATTCTATGATTCTATGATTTGGATAATTTAAGTCCGATTTTTTATTGGTTCTAAAGCAAGTTCTCTTACACAGGATTCACAGTTGCAAGACTACATCTTCCAACTGACTCTTTTTTCACTGTTAATGTATATTCGTGTAACAAGCTAGAAGAAGGTGGCATTCTAGGTGTAATGAACACTAGCATTATAGGAGAATTTCAAATCTGGGAATCTTTCATGTTATTGATACAGGATGAAATACACTTTGTCTTACAGAAAAAGCATTGGGATGAAGTATTCTGTAATTTTAACAGAAAATAACAGTCATTTTATTGAGAAGGAAGATCATTAGCAACAAAAACATATTGTTACTTGCATTGATGAATCCCAGATTTTTTAAAAGAACACATAGAATAGCAGGAATTTCCATCCCCTGAAGTCCCAAAACACAATCTTCTTTTCTTCATAGTGCATGTCAGTCAACTCCATATTTTCTTATACATTCATAATTCAGTTGAGCATTAATCCAGAGGTGTGTTGGGTTCTCCTGAGAAATTAACATAATTGTGAAACTTGAGGCAAAATCTAAATGCACGACTTACCGCAGGTTGATACAATTAATATGAAAATTTTCATAGAATCATAGCTTGCACAGCTATGATCCATACAAAAATACTGCCCATCGAAATGAATTCCTTGTGTGAATCCATTGCCTCCAACAAAGCCATCCTAAAGGATGATTTTAACCAAAGACGTTGTTTCAAAGACAACGGGTGCCACTTAATATAGTTGCAAATTATCAATATAAGGGGTTTATTATAATACATTATTAGAATTACAACATAGTACATTTAAAGTTGATTTCTAAGAACTTTCCTAATGAGTTTTTAAAAATTATATCTTTTCATTGCAAAGAATCTAGGAACTTATTTGTAGCTTTCTCTGCTTAATTTCCAGTTTTAAATTAATCCTGCAAAATATAAATACATAACACTTAGTGTTTCATTATGTGATTAATACTGTTGTGTTGCTCTAATTATTGTGGTGTTTTATTAGAGTATTTTTAGCAGGCATTCTAAAACATCTTCATAGATCAGACTGATTCAGTATACAGTCATGGATCTACCTTGTCTTCCCCAAATCAGTACTTCTGCTGGCCTACAGACTGCAACTACACATAAGCTATCTTTCAAAATATATGTTTAAAATATTTCAGTTTTCAGTACAAAATGACTGAATTATAGTTTGGACTATTGAACAATTTTCTATTCTTATACTTTGTGTGACTAGTAAAGTGCTGTCAAATTTGCGTTGCAAATTCATTATGAGTAATGTGCTTTTGGACCCTAACACAGAAAGTCTCCAGAGAGGATCCAAACAAGACTGGGGCCCATTGTACAACGCAGGACACAAACACAGAGTAAGAAATACTCCCTATTCCAAAGCCTTTGTAACACAGTACAAAATGCAAAATGCTGAGCTGGGTGGGAGGCAGAGTAGTAAAAGGTGTAATATGAGGCGAAAGGTTCAATACCTTGCTGAGGAAATTCTGCGGTATCCAGTCTCATGCAAACACTAATCTTGTGTTTCTGAAGATGATGCTTGCTTTCTTGAAATCTGTGTTTGACCTTTCTTGGTGCTTAGAAGAGCAGGGCCTTTTATTCATTGGGTACAAGAGCAAAATATCCCACAGACTGCTCTTTGTCTCAAATATACGCTAAAGTAGGAAAAAGTGTTCTTAAAGAGGCAACCCACATTAGCCAAAAATGAAACACTAAAAAGTACTATACAAATGCCGTACAGTATATAAATTCACTTTTAACAAGAATATTGTGCACCATAAAAGGATTTGAACAATTACTGTCACATTCCTTCAGTAGCTTGTATTTATATGTGAAATAAGACCACCCCACATAGATCAGTGGAGTTCAATCTGAATTCAGTTTTCAGTTTCATCACAAAAAACTCTTTCACTGAAGCTACACACGGCACTTGGGAGTGGTAGGAATGAGCGGAAAAGCCTTCTGCAGCTCTTCATGTGGACCAGTCTGTCACAGCACACACCGTGCAGCTGTGTGTGAGACAGAAGGTGGATGCTATCAGGACTCCTAATTCCTATTCCATCTTCTTGTTGCAGAGAGCAGACTGGCAGTTTCAGACAGCATAACCAAGTATCACGTCATCCTGGGTCATCTGGAGAAACCGAATCTGGGAGCACCAAGCATGAAGGTATAAGAGCTTCACCTTTTTGCAGGAGGACAGAATTTCAGGGGTGGAAGTGTCAGCCAGCACAAGCCTCAGTGTGCTCTCTTATGACTGGAGGGTGACGCAGAGCCATTGTGCCAGCACTGATTGTCCTGCATGTAGGTAGGCACACATGTCCTGCAGGCCTGCCGTAGCTCTACAAAGATGTCTAGGTCCTTGACTCCTGTTGATTTCAGTGGGAGGAAGTGCCTAAATTGTGCAGTAACTGGATGCTGTATTTCCAGCTCTTGCTGTAACAGTTGTCCATAAACTATCTTATCAAGTGAATGATTTTTGACCTGTGCTGTGGCAGTGTTGCGGCCAGCAGGTTCCTGATACAGACAGTGAAAGGCATAGAAGAGCAGAAGAACGAGGGCTAAAACCAGCGTTTCAGGCTATAGGACAGGTGGTGAGGAACTCTTACCAGTCTCAGCTATAGTAAGGGCATATTGTGCATTATTCAAGAGAATTCGCAGCAGCGTTCCCCTCCTATTCACAGTGACTTGGCATCCCGCTGACAATTATTTTCTTAGGAAAACATGAGCAGACTGTGCAGTAAGCCGATTTTCAAACACAGTTTAACTGCTGGAAGCCAGAAGCGGCATCATGCAACCAGCAGATTCTGCCTCCTATGCCACTAACTCTGTTTAAGAATTACATTATTTATCTGAAAATTAATTTACAACACATGCTATATCACCTCTCGTGTCACAGAACTCACCTTCTAAAACAATGCCATTGCCTTCTGTAAGCTGACTCACAA
This sequence comes from Theristicus caerulescens, assembly GCA_020745775.1. Lineage (NCBI taxonomy): Eukaryota > Metazoa > Chordata > Aves > Pelecaniformes > Threskiornithidae > Theristicus > Theristicus caerulescens. The sequence goes on from CM036560.1 coordinate 122,623,126, forward strand.
CACACAGCTTCAGAAAAAAGGGAAATATAGGGGGGTACTATTAAGAAACTACCATATATGCCCTTAACATATGTGGACTTTCTCCTCCCAGTCAGTCCAGATGTCAGGATGCAAATATAGGCTTAACAAATGTGAGTATATGTGAGCTACAATTTTTTTAATGTCATCCAACTATGCTTAATATGAAATAAACATCTTGCAATATTGCCAGACACTCCCCTGCATTTTTATTTTGAGAGTTCTGCTTGTCCAGATGATCAGATCTCTACTTTCCTGACTATTATTGTGTATACATGCCAATTGTTATCGTCAACAGTGAAAACAGTAACTTAAGAAAATGGTCCACGATCAGCTGATTGTGAGATTTTCAAATTGTTTTTACTGACTGAGAGTATTTTTTTGTCTGACGTCCATTCAGTTCTCATACATGCACATATGAAAAACTTTATTCTCATTGAAATAAGAAGACCCACAGAGAGGAATCTTAAAATAAATATTTAATATTTATTAGCAGAGATTCACTGCGTGCAGATTTCACCATTCCCTCTTTTTCCTCCTCTCAGAGTGCAGAAATGCACATAGTTTCTGGCATTTAGCAGAGGATCTCCAACTGAATTCTAATTCTTAATGCTGCATACTTTATATATACCATGATACGCAGCAGCGCAAATGGAAACTGTATTTCAGCAAGCACTAGGCAGTCTCCATTGTCATCAAATACAGGGAAATAATGGGGGTTTTTTTTGGTGCTGAGAAGTGAATTACCAGTGGCGTTGACTGTGCATCTCAGATAACTCGGGAGCTGCCCAGCATGCAGGTGCTGTCACCTAGAGCCAATAAACTGTGGATCTACCACCATTCGATATAGTATCAACTCTAATCATTTGTCCCATTCTAGAAGATTGGTGTCCTGGTGTGAAGATCCACAATCAGCTAGCAGATGTTCCTAGGCGTTAATGGAAAAAGACATGTTTTTAAATGAGACAGTTTAGTCACTGCCCAGGAGTGTTGCGTATGATTTTAAAGCATAAACTTTTTGCATTTCCCTTGAATACACCAAAATAAATGCTGCTATTCGGGACAAAGAGATAAAGCAAGAAATTCATTGTCTGTGAACATTGCCACAAAGGACCTGTTGCCCAGCGATGGCTGTTCCTGACATAAAGATAATCCTGGTAATCTGAAATGGGGCCTAGACTAATTGAAAACATCAGAAACAAAACGTCTTGAGATACTTGCCATTCAGCTGCCAGCTCTGCAAGCAAACACAGATGAGGGGAATTTCTTTTAATGAGTGCAGCTAACTTAAAAAAAATGTTTTAGCAATGTAGAAGTGTAAGTTCATGTACTTGGTTCTTGCAGAAGCTTTTATTTCCATATTTACAGATAATCCTGTGGGAGGTAAAAATCTGGCACCAGATATTCTTTCAGTAGAGTGGATTAGGTTACAGCCCATCAAATCACACTATACATTGTGCCAGTCTAAGGTATTTTCAGAGGAATATGAAAGAACAATTATTAATAGAAGTCTGAAAAAAATCTGTGGCCCAATCTGGTGGGATGTCAGGGGAAAAAAACCCCGACAGGATCAAACCCTCATTGGCACCAGGAACTCTTTCTTTTTAATGACTTGGAAGGTTTTGTTAAGTGAAAGATTGACACAAGATTGCTACAACAACATGTGGAAGTCATGCTGGCAGAGACTAAAATGCTCAAAACCTTCCACTTTTTCCCTACAATCAAACAGCAATTTAGTTTGGGAAAATAAAAAAAAAAATCTTTGCAAGAAGGAGCAGGAAATATATACATACATCACTGATGCCTCAGAGCAGAGAATAGCCAGACAGCTGCCGCCTTGGTGGTCCATCCAGTACATTTCTAATGGAGGAACAAAGGAATTAAAAGCAAATGCGGAACGATGTCAGATTTTTGCAAAAGAAAAAGCCAATTAGCGCTCTGTAGACTTGTGCTCATATTTTGCATAACTGCGTGGCAGTTTTTTGACATTGAAATTGTAATATGCCAATAATTTCTGTATTGCCAGAAAATTCATAGGAATTCACTTTTCTTTATAGCAATCTCTAGAAGTTATCACCTATTAGACATTGCCAACACCATGCAAACGATTAACTTAAACCTAAGCACTTCTGTGATAGGTTTAATCCTATCACAGCAATCATTTCTTCACGTTTCGTGATGATGTGAATATATTTTTGTTACATGTGTTTAAAGGCCTGCAATTCACAACCTATTTTGAAAGAAATAATTTTTTCCTCTCTGAAATAATGTATTCCAAGGGAGGGTTTTCCAAAAGTACCATGTAACTGAAAACATGCTCTACTTAAAAGTCATTTCTATGATTGGTGTGGGTTTCCCATTCCAGTGACACGTGCTTTGGGGGTTTATAGTTAAGACAATTCTATACTGAAGTGGCATGTTTTTTTCCTGAAAGGCTTACAGATGTAACGCTCTAACTTCAACCACTACATTCAAACAAGTGGGCTGAAAGATCCATCTTACCCATCGTGAGAACAGACAAGCTGCTTTCCCTCTTTTCTGACCATGTAGGCAAGAGAAGACTGAACACAGGGATGAAGAATGGAATGGAGGCAGGCGACTCTGCTTTTTCCTTCTCTCCCTCCTGCCAGGTAATTTACTAGCATTCCCAGACTTTAAATGTTTATTCTGAATTCCAGCAAATCATTCCTCATTAAATATGCAAAGCAGTGCTGACTTGCAATGGTTTTCTTAAGGCAGCTATCACTTTTAGCGATGCTGTGGTTATATACCTTTGTCATGTGCTAAACTGATCAGTTTTCCCAAACTTAGCTTACTAAGTTAGTCAAGTGAGAGAGAGTCTGACAGCCTGATACTTAGTAGTAACAGTCCTGGAGTGAAAAGCCAGAGGGTAAAATTCCAGTTACATCGGTTATCATGGAACTCATCTCACTGCCTTAAGCAAAGAGTATACTAACAACAAGGGCAGCAGTCTGCAGCCGGTGTACAGGACCTATCTCCTGTTATTCTCATCCAGCAACTGAGAATTCCTGTGAAGAACTGATGTGTCATAGCCCTACAACTCCCTGGGTCAGATTCCTTACACTTCATAGCTATCCAGCATAGTGTTCTCAAACATAAGCCAATTCACATTAATAGAACACTTTCATGTGATCCAGGGAGAAAGGGGATCCATACACCAGCTAGGAGTGAAGGAGTGCAGAAGGTTATAAAAATCAGGGACAGAGTGGTACCTTTTTCATTTTTAGTCTAGAGGAAAATTGGGTAAGTAATTTTTTATTAGTTCTTTAAATTTAAAAATATTTAGACTCAAAACAGTTTACTAATTATGTTTTAGCCATTACAAAAAGGCAAAGGGAGTGTCTTATAAGTAAAAGAAACTTTTCTCCTTACCAGAAAAAAAGCAGTGGCTCCTTTGAGGTTCTACACTTCCATGATCTCTTGTATAACTTGTTTTAAAATCCACATAACCTATAAATTAGTCTGCAGGATGATGTCTGTTTAGTCAGTATCTTTCTAAGACCAAGAGACTGATCATTAAGTGTGCATGTCCTAAAACAGCTGTTTTAAAAACATGTTGCAACATTACAGATTGTAAGAGCTATTTGCAAATGCTGGAGTTCTTAAATATGGCTCTCTTCCACCGTTGTTCTTTTTTCAGAAATAGTTCTAAGGATTTGTTTCAGAAAGGATTGCTTGTTGATTTTAAGTTGCCATGTAACAACAAGAATGTGTGTTTCTCATGCAGAATTTCAGAGATAAAATTAGCTGGCTAGTCACTAGAAAGATTATGCAGATGTTTGACAATGTTCTTAAGTGAGAACTGACTACGATATTTTGTCCTTTCATGCATAACGAAGTTTGCTTCAGGCTGTAAAACACTACACTGAACATCTGTAGGTAGAATATTGCCTCTGGTGACCTAAACCTTTTACAGATCTTAAGGTAGCTGAAGTCAGTTCTAGCGTTTCCCACTAGGAGAACTAATCAGATTAAAATAATACTTCATTAGTTTGAGATTAACAAGAATTTCATTATGTTATTATTTTGAACATCGATGGCATTATATTGAAATATGTTCTCAACATGTAAGTCCATGGCCACTTCAATTATTTCTGGATTTTTTTAATGAACAGGGCTTATATCACCACAATGTTTTGGTATGTTTTGTACGTTTTGGAAACTATTTTTTAAGTTATCTGCCTTGAAAAAGATAGGTTTATCTTCAGGCAGAAACTAACAATCATATTGACAGACACAGTATGACAGTGGCAGACATGCTTTTATCTGTATTATAAAGTTGGTATTTCCTACAAAATCTGATCTTATAAAAAATAGAATGCTTATAGCTTGAATTTGTTTCTCATGATCCAGCTATTCAGGATCAAGCTGCTAATTACCTTGGCGTAGACCTTTTCCCCTTTACACAGCCCAAGAGATGGGTTAGAAACCCACCATACATGTAGGAGTTAAGAAAAAAATCTCCATCCCTTCATGTCAAAGCTTTTTAATTACAAACTCAGATTATAATTAAGTAGATGCTAATACATATATCCATAAATCTTATTTTAAAGGGATTTTGGAAAGAAGAAGGGTAGAAGGGCTGGTAGTTGGCCAGAAATGTAGGATGGGCCTATGGATGGAGATCTAACCCTCATTGGCTTAGTTTTCAGTACCCTGCCATCTGCACCTACATCTACATCTACATCCATGCATTTTTCCATCTTTAAAACAGAGATCTGTGACAATGACAGGCTTGGATACCCTGACTTTGGGAGATCAGTAATCACTTTGCACATGCTCCAGAATTATGTAGTCAGTATCTTTCATCCAGCGTTTTGACAATCCCAGGGCAAGCTGTGGAAAGCAACCTAGTCTAGGAAAAAGCTGATCTAAGCTGATCTAAGTTATATTATAGCTTGGTTATTTTATCAGTAAAGCAAGTTGTCAATGACTGGATGTGCTTGGATTGTCACACGGGCACTGGTTTGTGGGGCTGATTAGAGAGGACACCTGTTCAAAGCCACTCCAACAGCCTGCTGCAAAAAAGTAATAAAATAAATGCCCCCAGTTCCAGCCTTACACTTCATACTCACAGGTATGCCTGCAGACCATTTCTCCCTTATACAAAAAATAATTTACATTGTAAATTGCTTGCTTGTTATTTTGTGGGCCTTGATGCAAAGCAAGCAGGATATAAATAGAAAGAGAGGCAATAGTTTGGAGAGCTTCCAGAGTAGGCAGCGGAGGGGGGCCAAGGGGGAAACATCTCTGTGAAGGTTCAGGTTGTGAAATCTCCTGCAGGCTGTGGTAGGGTCTCTCACGTCTTTGGCAACTTCCATTCAGGTGGATGGGAGGAAGGTATTTTTGAAGAATATAGAGGATATTCCTTTCTTGTCACTTGAAGCTTTCTTTAAAATTCTCTTCTTTCTGTCATCTTTTATGGCATTATTAGACAACGGCAGTATTAGAGAATGGCAGTATTAGAGAATGATTTTATGGCAGTATTAGAGAATGATTGATCTGTAACACTGGGCAGCTTTTAATCAGTGCTGTGATGCTTCTTTAAGTGAGGGAACCAAGCTTTCATACTGACCACTGACCTTTTTTCTGGAAAGATGGGCCTTCATTCTGGGGGAGGCGGGAGCCACTAAGGCTGCAGAATACTTTCAGATCAACTTTTGTTTTCTGATGCCAGTGGAACAACATTTATAGAAGCCACTTAAGTCCATAACAAGTCTGAAAAGAGTAAAATCTTATCTTACATCTATCATCTAGGCTTAAAGCTAAATGAGTAGCTTAAATTCAGTTGATTCTGCATTCAATTGTAGCAATGGTTTGACAGCCACTATAAGAGTAGAGCCATCACAGATTATAGTTTTTATTTTTCTTGACATAATCCTTTTTAAGTACTGGCTTCAAAAAATCGCATGGTGAAAGAAGTTCGATTTAATTTTTGTATGTTTTCATTAGAAGCTCCTGAACGCAGGATATTATGAAAATATATCAGTTGATCAAGATACATGTACAGAATATACAAGGCTCAGCAAGTTTGACAAAATACTGAACTATATATTCTTGCCAAATTAAATTTGTCATAAAATGCTAGTTAAGACTTGACAGACTCATTTACTTCTCTGGTTTCACAGCAAGCATATGATCCAGCTAGCACTCTTGGTTCTTGGTCAAAGCAAAGACTCAGCCAGCTCTGAGTCCTTGCAAATGGATTAGGATATGTTTGTTTGCTTCATGTGTAAACGGTAGTGTGCTGCGGGGAATTTATAGGACTGTAATAGGACTGTACGTCGACAAAAGGTAAGAACGATTTATTTTGTTACCTAGATGAAATGTGCTTTTCTGAATATAAGTAATCAGAAAAGATTCACTGATTCATGGCAAGCTGACTGGGTGTATAGTGTAAACACTTTTTCTTGCTATCCAGACATAATGTGATAGATATCATGCTAATAATTTTTTTTGTGCATGGACGGTTGACATATTTGCAACAGAAATATTTTAGAAGGAAATAGGACCAGTATAATTGCGAGTAAGAAAGCAGGACCATGAGATTATCTCCCTAGGGGCAATGAAAGCAAACAGGAAACTTTATTAGTGAACCAACACTGTAGCTGTTTCTGCAGAATAGATCTGACTAAGGAATTGATCAAATTAGACCAAATGGCATGTATTTTCAAAGGAGTTCTTTGGGAAATTTGGTTCTATTTTGGGGAGATATACACTAAAATAGAGGAGGGATATCTCCCTCAGCCCTATTTTCTATGATTCTATGAAGTGTCAGCTAAACAGCACCATTTCCGTGCACTTAGGATTCAATGTCAGATTTCACTCATCCTCCAAAAGAGGCAGAGAGGATGCTTCTAGATCTTCTGGAGCAAAAGCAATTTTTTATGTTAACACACTGACATCGTGAGCAACTTCTAGTTGAAGCCAGAAGCACAAAGACTGCTGCAGTAAGGGAGGGAAAAAACGTACAAAATAGCAGTTCATGAGTATCAAAATCCTAATTTTTATGGCACAGTTTTGGACCTTACGTGCCTAGATTTTAATGTGCTCCATTTTGTTTTTAGCATGGTATAGACTGAATCCTCCAACACTTCAGAGGGATATGTGTGTGATGTATTATACATAGCTGTCTTTCACTTTTGTTACTATTACCCTAGTATAATGTGAGCTGTTGACCTATTTTTCATCCTCACAAAAAACCTTTTGATGAGACTATAAAGATTTTGGTTTTATATTTCTGTATGTGTCTCTGTATTATATAGAGAGCATATTGATACAATTGAAACTACAGTAATTATTATTAACTGTTGGAATAAGTTGCATGCCTACTTGTTACATTGTCTATTACTCACAGTTTCCATGCCACTTCCAACTGTAAACTGAAAATTATACTTAACCACGTTCTTTATGAGAAAGAGCTGATTTTACCCACAAATTTGGAGCATTGCACAGTTTTATTGAACCCATATGAAAATCTCTGCATGATGCAAGGGGGCAGAAGGTTTAAATTCATGGTTTACATAAAGTTGGGGGTTTTTTTCAGTTTCTGGGGTAGACTCTTAACTCATTGCACTGTTCACATCAAAAGGTGATGTGTGTCAGGAGCATTGAGCATGGAGATATTCTTGCATTCTAATAAACTAGCCATACATTTCTCAATTGTCATACTTGCAATATTTAGTCCCTGCATGAAGACTTGCCAGCCCAAAACCAATATTCGAACCATGGCACTATTAAACCATTTCTATTGGTAAAAAGATTTCAAGAGTTTTGGAAATTGCGCTTAAGCCTTTTGGATTAGCATATCCTGCAGTCTCATCATATCTTTCTATGCCAAGTTCTGTTCTTACACTTGAAGTTAAAAGAGGTTTGATTCAACCTGTAGGCTATCACACTTTTCAGAGAAGAATATTATTCTTTTCTAGATGTACAGGACTTCACCAAGTAACCCTTAAGAGTTTGCTTATGCAACAAAAAAGAATCACATCTGGATTGTCCTGGTTTTGGCTGGGATAGAGTTAATTTTCATCCTAGTAGCTGGTATAGTGCTGTGTTTTGGATTTAGGATGAGAATAATGTTGATAACACACTGATGTTTTAGTTGTTGCTAAGTAGTGTTTATACTAGTCAAGGACTTTTCAGCTTCCCATGCTCTGCCAGGTTCACAAGAAGCCAGGAGGGAGCACAGCCAGGACAGCTGACCCAGACTGGCCCAAGGGCTATTCCATACCATATGGCGTCATGCCCAGTATAGAAACTGGGGGGAGTTGGCTGGGGAGGGCAGCGATTGCTGTTCAGGGACAGGCTGGGCATCGGTCAGTGGGTGGTGAGCAATTGCATTGTGCACCACTTGCTTTGTATATTCTTTTATCATTATTATTATTATTATTTTCTCTTCCTCGGCTGTCCTATTAAACTGTCTTTATCTCAACCCATGGGTTTTACTTTTTTTCCCCGATTCTCTCCCTCATCCCACTGGGGCGGGGAGGGTGAGCAAGTGGCTGTGTGGTGCTTACTTGCCGACTGGGGTTAAACCACAACAGGATACAAGAAGATACCAATCTTGATTCACTTTAGCCCTTAAATTACAGGAGGTGGTACTGTATATACTCCAATCATACATGAACTTTAAACTGAACAAAAAATTGTAGGTCTTATTTTGTGCTCATTCCATTGACTTGAAATATGGTTAGTATCCACTTTTTGGGTGTAAGTGACTGATATTTAGTTCCCTACATTCTGTCATGGTTTCATGTTAAAAGTTTTGTGTTTTTCCGTTTACTAAAACCTTAAAGTGCTTTGTGATTAAAAACAATTGATGTAACTGGGAGACAGAAGTGCCATCTGTGAACTTGCATATAGCGTCAGCCCAGGCATTCTTTTTTATATTAACTCCTGCTCTAACAGGAAAAGGTGGTTCTTTGCCAGCAAGTCAAGGATGTGCAGTACAAAAAGGCACTTGGATCTTTAATATCCAAAAGAGACCGTCATAAGGCTTGCATAAACATGTAGTATTTCTATCTGAGAGATGAAATCTCAAAAAAAATCTGCCAAGCTAAAACACTTCAGTTCTACTTTTACCATTGCACTGGTCTTCTGCCATCATCTAAGATGCTGGTGCTGACTCTTAGCATTTTGCACCCCAATGAATTTTTACTTTTGAGTCCGCATCCAGATATGCAGCCAGTCACTGGATTGCAGTGACAGCAGTGTGTGCTAAGGTTATAGACATCATAGGTGCAGCTGGAGGAGAACTGGGGCAATGTTGCTTATTTCCACTCACTTTATTACCTTTTGTTATTTTCTTAGGGATGAAAAGAACAGCTCAATGTCAGCAGACAAATAGAGAAATGGTAGATAAATAGAAACCAACTGCAAAATCAAATTTCATCTGTTCATCTGTCAAGTTCTGTCTGTTGTAATGACCAAATCCAAAATAACGATAGCCAATGTTCAAAAAACATAATTAGATTTTGATGATAAAATCTTACTGAGATGAAAGGGGAACTTCACATCTTTAAGAACCAGGCTGTTTCCAGACTCAGGAAGCCAATATTGCAGCCATTTGCAGATGATTTCTGAAAATTTTCTTCCCAAATTTTCATTCAGTATTACAATCCCTGCTTAAAAATGTAAATATAGTGCCTAATTATGTATAACAACAATTATTTTGTGAGCCTGGTCTCCAGGGAACGTTCCCCAAATCAAAACTGAGATTGAGTTAAAGTACTGCAAAGCCTGCATCTAACATGTTCACTAACGATGAAGAAATGCCAACGGAAAAATACACCTGTAAATTAAGAGTGAACTTCTGAAACTGGATATTGTTTATATTACTGGAAAATGATAACATGAATATAAATAGTGTAGACCCAGCTGGACAAGGCAATATGTTATATGAGTTTAAATCTGTCGTTAGGAGAAGCTGATTAAGTTTATGTCTGTCAAAAGGATGAAGGCTTGTGCCATCTGTGACAACAGTGAGCAGCCTAGTTAACTTTATTTCCACCAACCACCATGGATCACTAGGACCACTTCCCACCAACATGTCATTAGATCACCTTTTAAAAAAACCACTCCCACAAAGGCAAACATCAAGAGCTCCAATTTAGAGTAGGATAATGCAGCTTAGGCACCAGTCATTGTCACCAGATTATCATAAAAACTTTAGAGACTGTCTTTGACTGAGTTCTCAATCTTGTTTTGCGTGCCTGCTTAGTTGAAGCAAAGGAGTTAAGGGGGAAAATAGGTTTATAATTTACATTCATATTCATCTTAAACAGTCATTCATTACACTCATTGTAAACATTATGTTATAACAGTGATGAAACAGTGGTAATGACAGCAAGGAAGCATTCTCCTTATTATGCAATTATTATCCTTTGGGAAAAAGCAGGTGAAAATTATTTTAGCCTTACTGTTTTTCTTTCCTTCTTTATTTATGATATCTTTAATGATACCTCTGTGATGTTACTGTGCACAAAAATGTTCTTGGCTGGCCCTTACAAATAAGCCTAAGGAAGTATTTCGGTCCTGATTAGCCTTGAAATGTGATGAGGTCTTTTTGTGCAGGGCTAAATCAGTGTAACATCCTTGAGAAAAGTCCCTCATTCAGTACATATTCTGTGTAAAATATAACCTATTCTTTAGAACAGCAATGCCAAATCAAATCAGTAGTCATTTCTGTACTGATATTCTGAGAACCGAACACTAGCCCTATTTTCCTGTTTTGTCCAGGATTACACAGTATATGAATGGCCTAATCACTCAGGCCCTCTGTGCCTCAATTTCTACTTTTGTAAAATGTCAGCAGTGTTATCCTGCTTTGTGAATCAGTGAGGAACTTGCCTAAGTAATCCTACCTAAATATTTACAGTGCACGAGTGTAAATGTTGTGCTTACTTAATATAACTATTTTCAAGGTGCAGAAGATTGAAGGAACTCAACCAGTTGAATTTCAAAATAAATATTTTTTCAGCCAGCTTCAGCATCTTTGTAAACAATGATTCATGGCTTTATGAATACTATATCTGGACTACAAAATCATTTCAGTGTCAGTGACTCAGTTCCCAGACTTAGTCCTGCAAATATCTAGTATAGTGGCTTGGACTAGAGTCTGAAACCTAACCCTGGTCTGGCTATTAACAAGTTGTCTTGAGGTGCAAGTCTACTGAGAGGCTTATTTTCATAGCCTGCCCTCACTATTGATAAAACATGGCACATCTGGAGTGAGAATATTGTTCCCTGCTAAATATTCAGGACCTGAGTTTATAACCTAATTTGTTCTCACCCAGTGATCAAACAGCTATCATGAGATTATGACGAACAGCTTCAGGCTAAATGGTCTCTAACTGAGGATGAAGGATATAACCTGTATAGGATATATGCTTTTATATATACATAATATGTAATATATACATGTGTATATATGTGTGTGAGTGTGCGGATACATGATTACGTACCTGTGTTGGGCCAGCACAAAAGGTTAATAAGCATCCACCCCTCAACCCAAGGAAAGTCTCTGAGTGTTGGAGGCTTTCTAGAAGCCCAAGAACGAGTCCTCCTCTCCTGTGATATTTGTGTGGGCATGACGGGTGTGTTAGCACGAAGCCCAGAAAGCAGCTGCAACCCGCCAACTCTGACATGTCAACACACACCTCAGGCCAAGAAAGCAGGAGATGAAATACTGCTGCCATCCGCAATTAGGGAGAGACAGTTGCTGACAGCTGGTTCAGACTCCACAGCTAAAGGAGAACAAGAAGGAAGGAATCTCTTACCTTCTGAGCAGCTTTGTGCCCTGCCTCTTCTCTGCCATTTTCCTCAGCTCTCAGAAAACCAGACCTTATGGCAACTCTTTGCTCTCCCTTGTATTTCCACTGAATGGCTTAGCCAAAGGGAGGAGAAAAAAGGGAATCCGTGGACAGAAGAAACTGGTAAACACTACAGAGGGGACAGCAAGGAAAACAGTTTGAAGAAGAAAGAACCTGAAAAGAGGCAAGAAATAATTTGCCTTGTGATGCATTCTTCCCATGCTTTATATGTGCCTGTAGAGACATGTTAAACCAACTAGTCCCCACCTTGCTTCAAGTGGTCCCCACCTCGCTTATATCTTCTTTTCCACCTCAACGTAACATGGATTTTTGTCTCTCTGAATTGTGTCCCACCATCCCCAGTGCTGTGACGGGACACCACAGCAGGCAGACCAGCTCTGAGAGCAGAGAGCCAGCAGGTTCTGAAAATCCACCCGTTAACCTCAGACCTCCCACCACTCCTTCCAAAACTTTGCCCCAAGTCAGAGCACTGTTCTTCCTGCCTCATCTTTGAGCTTTAGGAACAGGGATCCTTCACTTTGAGTGAATGACTGTGCATTTTGAATGTGACAACAGACGTGCACTCTGCCAAGCTGCCTATGGACCTGAATTATACAGTCATATAGGTCTCATCATACAAGTGTGGGTGAGATATTTTTCATAAATCATAATCAGCTGTTTTTAAAAGGTAGGCAATAATAATAAGGAAATCATTGGCAGTCCTGCACAGTGATAGGCACAGACTGACCAGGTGAGCTATGTAGGTCAGCCTCCTCTATAGCTCCCAAGCCCTTCTAGCTGATTGTGGCATTAGGAACTTAAATATGAAGCCTTTATCCAGCTCTCCGTAGCCACATACAGCATGTGGACAGAGGGAGAGTCAGTGCCACCGCACAGAGCTGTGTGTTTCATCTGGATCAACAGCCTTCCTGCTGACTGAAGTGCTGCATATGGAATCTGGTGAAAAACTGCTGGTATAAATGTGGTTTGGAAAAAGAAATGCTCTGATACTTGGATGTTATTTTCTGGATCATATATATTTTGTGAAATACTTTTGGCATCACTTTTAAAGACTAAAAGTCCTCTGCATTACTTTGACATCTGCAATCAGTGCAAATAAAAGGGAATATACATGTGCTCAAAACATTTAATGCTCAATGCACAAGAGAAAGTTTATTCAGATCCACAGATGTAGGCACTGAGAACCATTTTAGACACCCTGAGGTGGCCGTGACATCCTCATGGGACTGGCAGATAAAACACAAAACTTATCTGAGACCCGTGCCTTCCAGAGAAGCAGTTAAGGGATAAGCAGGATACCCTAGGGTGTCCAGTGTAATGCCAGGTGTCTCTTTTAGGCAATAGAATCACACCTAAAATTTCCAGAATCACTTTTATTTATTATTGCATGAAACTATACGGTATTATGAAAGTTCTGTTACAAGCTGAAATGACAGAGGAGTTTTTTTCAGCTGGGAAAATACTCCTAGACAGAATGTAAAATAAAATTAATTACCACCCCATGTTGCTTTAGGAAGGGTACCTCCTGATGGAGATTCAAATGACATTAACTCAAATTCCAGCATAGTCCGGCAACTGGAGCACGCTGAGGAAGCCAGTGCTGACATCCTAGTTCTACCACTTGGTGTTTTTTTTACCTTGAGAAAATCAATTAATCTCCAAAGAAATATGTGTCTTCTACACCATTTGTGCCATGAATGTTTAGACTAAAAGTTCTGAAGGAGGGAGGAGGGACTGGGTACAGAGACTAAAACGAGAGGTAAAGTCTTGCAGGCACTTGATGTCTCTCACTACTTTCTAAAATCATTTCTAAGGGTACTATGCATAATGAGGCAGTCACATCTTTCTATAACTGTTCTCAGTTACTTCATTACTGCGCATGTGAATAAAACTTTACCAAACACCTTAGCTATATGAAGAGGTTGAACCCCATCAAAAGTCAAAACACTTTTGGATCACAATGTTTTTTTCCAGGTTTCATACTGTAGCAAAATAATTCCCGTTCAGTTCCTCCCCAAACACTGAGGCTTTGCAGCCTGACCCCCTGCGGGGCCACAGTTGGGCCCCCGTGGTGCACTGGCGTCCGCAGCGCAGGAATGCCATGAAATGCTGCACTGGTGTGATCAGAAGCAATGAAAGTGTGCCATAGATCGGATTTTTCCAGGCCAGGTTGTTATACTGATTGAAAATTAGCCAGAAACGGGAAGAATAGTTTTTAACTTTCTTAATCTGTTTTTCAAAAAATTCCTTTGTCTCTTAGCAGCAGGTGCTCAGAGTCCCCCTGTTTCTTTTCTTTCATACTTGTACATTAAGTGGAGCAAATCAGCCAAGGCTGGGCTGTGTCAAAGAGCTGTCTCATTCGCTGTCCTTTAAATCCTCAGTCCTACCCTATATTCAGTGTTGCAGTCCTGATAGGCAGGTTCTGGTTATCTTGGGGGAAGGGCAGCAAAATACCATTTCACAGCTCTCACAAAAGGCCAGCTCAGCTTTTTGTTGCCAAGCAACATCACGATTTTACAGCAGATCCAGCTGCTGATGTTGCTAAGCAACATCTTTCCCATCAAGTTGTGCACTTTTAAATTGTTACATGTTTACTAATTCTCATTATAGGATTATGTTTTCCCTCCCAGATCTTGATATTTGCACTGTTAGAATTTGTGAGAAAACAAGGGCTGAAGGACTATCATAGGCCAGTCGTTCTTGCAGATCGCTATGATACTGTTCTAATATGCAGAAACTAAGAATTATTTTGCACTAGTTCCATCAAATCAGAGAAGAGCGAAATTCTGAACACCCCCCCCTTCTTCTCTTACCTGCGAGAATAGCTGGTGCGTAATGGTACGCTCAGTGCTTCAGCAGAGCTTTGCCATGATGTATGTGTAGTATCGCTCATGTGAAAGTAAGGAACATAAAAACATTTTGTCTTATTTTGGCAGTATTTGTACCATAAAGTAAAATGAGCTCAAACTAAATTGTCTTATATAAATACCTAAGGTAGCATGTATTCAATATATAGGAAGCTAACGTATCTGAGTAGTGTGTGGTCGGTAAGTATACCAAATGCTGTATATACTAGGATTACATTTGATCACTCATGACAAATTACTTGGATCTTACTGAAATGCCTAACTCATTAACCCGCTGCATAGCTTACCTTTAACTCTGAGCTGTGCTTTCCCCTAGTTTGAGTCTTCCAGTCCTCCTGGGTTAGATCCTCTTTTGATCAAGAAGAGGCAGAGTCTCCCTGGATGAGCATGAAGCGTGGATGAGGAACCGCAGGGGAATTCCAGCAAATAACAGTCAAGCAGCCCAATGTGAGTACATCTTCTCCCACCAGTTCTGTCATAAAATCAAAGAGAATAAATCGAGACATCAGAGGAAGAGGAATGCTCTCACAGTTAGTGGTTTATGCAAACTGATTTGACTTCGTACTGGAACAGAGCAGAAGGGTAGCATCTGCATAGGTGGGAACAACTTGCAGTGAATAGGTGTTTCTTGGGATAGGACCTGAGCATATCCTACTTTAGACATGAGAGCGGGCCGGAAAACTGACCTAAAGGTGTAGTGTCAGTGTTGTCAGACAGAGTTGTTCTAGGTCCAGAGATCAGAGAGCATGGTTGCTCTATTAGCATGTGTATCGCTCCCTGCATTTCACGTGACTCATGGTTCTGGCAGTAGTGCAGTTGTCTGCGTGGCTTTGCAAACCTTACACAAGGTTAGCCAAACAGAGGGATTCTCCTTTGCACATGGGTTGAGAAAAAATAAAAACATAAATCAGAAATTATGATCAACTACCAGAAGGTCATTTTCCCCACAGTTAGTGCCAGACAATTGTTTTGCAAGGCAGGTTCTTCACTTTCACCTTGTGGCATTTTCTGGCCTTAGCTATAGAAATGGAATAGCACCAAATATGAGTTCAGTTTCTGTTTATGAGGAAATAATGCAGCTAGCAGAAGTGAGGATATATTGCCAGGCTTGTGTTTTCCTGAGCTCCCACAGGATCCCTGTTCTTACATTCATGGCAGAGAGCCTAAACAAAAACATTGCATAATTTGTTGTCTATAGGCAATGAATTTTACAATGGCCCTATTTTGTTTTCTAAGGAAGAGCACACTAAAACTTTGATTTGATGAACTTCAGCTTTTCTGGATTCTGAAGCAGGCTGGGGAGACCAGAGAAAAGGGGATGTGACAGCCACTTTCACATCTTTTAGTTTTTGAGCTTCACTATAGATCTTGACTTTTCCATCTTGAACTCTTACAGGTATAGCACAGATTTATTTGACATGTTGTATTACCCACACACCACCAAACCCACTCACATGTACCTTACTTTATAACCTGAAAAAGCTCAGGGAATACAGGTAATTTATTTCTGATCTGTGGAGTTGTTCTTTGATCAGTAACAGTGGCTTAAGGTGATAGAATAATGCTGGAGGCTTGGATTGCTGGATCACCAACTTCATAAAGAAAGAAAGGTTAAAAAGACAGGCCTGTTCATGTAGTTCCTGACCCTGCAACTGTTCATTCCAGCTCTTCACATGCCTCATGTTTTCAAGCCAGTTTGTAGACCAAGACTTTGTGAAACCAAGAACAACCACAGGAAAGGCAGCAGACAGCATATAGCTACCCTATGAAACCCTGCCTCTTCTTCATGGCAGATATGAATTTTCCATGCTAGAGTCAGTAATGCTGCCTAGCAGCTCCTCAAGGTGCAGTAAACCAACAGTTGGCAGTTCCTCTGCTGTGTGGCACCAACAAGCACCACTGGTGTTTACAGAAACTTGTTAATCACTTGGAGTTGCCACTAATGAGAAATACACTGCCTTTTGTTATCAGCTGTCTTTCTGAGTACCCCTTTGTGGAAGCATTGCTGGAACGGACAATGAGCATTAATAATAACAATTAGCTCGGCCATAAACCAGAACTTCTTGCAACATCACATTTCAAAGGGTTTTTGTCATGTCTCCACCCTTCAGGATGATTAAATGGGAAATGATTTCAGCATAAGCTGAACAGGAACGTCAACATTTGTTAGCAGGTATTTCTGAGAGCTTTCAAGAGTAATATGAGAAAATGGAAGACAGACTTAAATACCTAAACGAACTTGAAAACAAGATGCTGAATAGATACTCCCTCCAATACTAATTTTCCCTTGAAAACACATGCATAACTTGAATGTATTGTTGATACTGTTTCACTGAACAATTTTTGTAGTGCCAGAAGCACTGCTCATACCATAGGCCAAGAAACACTGGAAGTGAAATATGTTTTAACCAAAATCCATTTTCTCTGGGGTTGCTTTTGTGAAAAACATTAGTACTCAATTTATGACATGCAGAGCCATAGCAGTCTCCCAGGAGCAGGGGGAGGCCCGGGTGGAGGAAGTATAACTTGTTTTCTTTTTTGCCTGGGGTGGAGGCAAGTTGGTTGTTCGGCAGGTTATGAAGGTGGGTCCCTGAAAGAAAGCCTACATTTCATGTCAGTCTGAGGAGAAGTAGGAGGAAAATAAGGTGAAAACTTGTGAAGATGGAAGGAATGGTTTGAAGACATGCTCTAAGAGTGTCAGTGAATCCAAAGCTGCCAGATTAATCCTGGAATGTAAGTGTAAAGTTAAACATTCGCTCGCTCGCTCGCTTGCAGGAAAGCAGTTGTTTTACTGTACAAATACAAGTCTCTATGGGCTGATCAGACCAATTTGGTACTAGTGAGCAATTTTTGAGATATGTAGCGTTAAAATACTTTTAATAATGACATGTAAATTGTAAAAGATAGTACAGAAAGATGAGAAAGATTATCTTTTGGTTAACCTATGTTTATTTAATGAATGGATTTTTAGCATGTTTTTAATGTTTATTTGAAATTCTATACATATGATAACGCACTTGTAGTTTGCAACCTAAGTAATGCTTGCGCACTGAGAAAATGTTTTAGAAATAATGTATGTAAAAGGGATTACAATAACATTGTAATCTGAAAAATTATCTTAGTTACTCTGCAAAGTAATTCATGCATTATTATTATCACTTGTCTTATTATGGCAGAATCTATAATGCCTTTATTCCCTATTTATGACATTTATCTTCATTATTAAGCAGATGGTAATGTGAGAATTATGTGTCAATTGTGAAATTTCATACTCTAGGGAAAGAAAAGGGTAAGTAGACAGTGTGACATGATATGTTAGTGGAGATTTGTGATAGGTAGCACTTTTGCCGTGCTTTTGTAATTTTCTACTTTGATTCCTCTACATTTTAATAAAAACCTGTAAATAAGTGTTTATTCTTTCAACTGAATATTAAAAATTTGGCCTCTGTTAGCAGTTGCTGTTCTTAACAGTCAGTATTGCTGAGCTGGTGCAGAAGGACTGAGACTATATTATGCACTGGAGTGAATTTAAAATAAATAGAGTAACATGTCATACACTGGCTAATCTATTTAAGAACTTGATAAGCAAAATTTGCATTTTCCACAACTGATAGACAAGACCGAACCCCAATTAACCATTTAACTTGGAGAGTTTCATTCATTTCATTCAGCTTATGGTATTACTGCAAGTGCTTGTGAGGGGACAGTTTTGAGAGCTTTAAATTTCCTGGTGTTTTCACATGATGTCTGTGGAAACAGGAGAAGAGCTGGGAAGAGAAAAGCTCGTTAGGTCGGTGGCACAGAAATGCCAGTGTATTCACTCCTAGGGAAATGTGCTGGCTGTTGAGAGAAGCATATTGCTATAGCAAAGTTATTATTTCTCTCCTGTGCATTGAAACCTTAGTTAGCTGCTCTAACAGTGTGAGAATATTTTCTTGTAGCAATACACACTTAAAATATTATAATCTTAACCTGTTGTCTTGGAACGTGTCGCTGAGCTGGGCCTGAAAAGATTTGTGTGTGCACACTGCTTCATGATGGAGTACTTCGTACTTGGGGAATAGTGATTTTGAAAATATTACATACAGTCTTTAATTTAGTTCAGTGCTATTTTAAAACAGTAGAGGATTTGGCAGTAATCTCAGCAGATAAAACCTAGTGTTGCTAATTAATCACTAAAAGTGCAGTCCTGGCCTCAGTGATTTCAACAGGAGCAAGTTCAAGCACCAATATATCCCCTGAAGACACTCAAGTTTAAACAGAGCATAGCTTAAAAGCACAATACCAAACTTCTCTCTCTCTCTAAGCCTCCTGTGAAGAAAAATAATCTTTCAAGTTTAAAAAAGTGTACTGTAGTAATAAGTAATAACATTCCTTAAAAGCTTATATGGTTTCCTTGGCTAACAAAGTGCAATCTTTCTTTTCCAGCCTGATTTTAATGGAGTTTTTCTTGACATATGCCGCAGACCAATCTCACATTCTTTGGAAAAAAAATTGAAGAGAGTGTGTAATTTTCACCTACCCAGTAATACAATAAATACAGTGAATTTAAATTCCTGAGCTCCAAAATAAAATGTCTAGAACAAGAAGAAAATGTCTATAAGTGAACCTCTATTGTGTACATTTACTATTGTGTATCCTTTTCAAAAAATACAGAAATTAATAATGCCTGGGGAGACACTCATTCCAGAGCCGCTGGTTACAGTTCTAATGCTGTGAGGATTTTTTTTGAAATTAAATAATTAGAGTTGAACTAGTATAAAACCAACAGTAATTAAGGTGGGCAGATCCTGCTACATGTAAAGAAAATGTGTTTAGATCCTAACATTGTAAGCAGAATAATGCCTAACAAAAGCAGGGTACAACTCCAGTGATACGGATAAAAAATCCATTTACTCTTTCTTAAAGCTGAGTGCATATATGAAATCCATTTACTCTTTCTTAAATCCGGGTGCTTATATGGAAAATTGTTTCTGTTACAGTAACAGCCAGGTTTTACATTGTGATTCTGACAATCTGAGCATGCAGTTCAGTCCAGGATCTCCAAGAAATACAAGTGGTTTGAATACAGTTAAAACAATAAGGTTTTCGTATGGGCTGTCCATCCAAAGTAACTTTGGCAAGGAAAATGCCTTTCTGCTCAAATGACATGGGATAATCCAGAAACAGAGTAACAAAGCTGAGTTTCAAGGAGCGTCTTTCAGCATCAGTGGAGCCAGTGTAGGGAAGACAGCAGAGAGACATTATGAAATAAAAGGATTAGGAATTATCTTCCCCTGATTTATGACTTAAAATCATTGTAAGACTGAATGTCAGGAGGGGCAGCTGATAGGGTGACTAAGATGACATTCTTCCAAAATTTCCAGGGTTTTTTTGTTGGTTTTTTCTTTTCTTTTTTATTGAAGACTTAGAGCTTTTTCTTTTCTTCCAGTGATCTTTCTTTAATTGCTGTGTGATACTGGACGTCCGCATCAAAATGGGCAATGAGAACAGTAGTGCAGAAAATCAGGTGAGTGTGACAGTGGGATTGCATTTCCCTTCCCTACTAGCCTAGAGCAAACCTTACAGAAATTGGTTTCACGGGCCGCTTACCCCACATTTATCTTCTGCTCCCAGTTACACTCCTATTTAAGTGTCATTAATGGTAATTGAAGGCAATTTTTTGTTTGGTTGGTTTTTTCTTTGGCAGTGACACTGCTACATAGCATCAGGGCACTGTGCAGGTGGTTGTTCCCTGTGGGGCAGGAGTCGTGGAGGATCCTCACGGGATCCCCACAGCGTGAGCAGGGCTGGCTCATCCCACCTCCCCAGCCAGGGAGCAGGGCAGCTGGGGGGCAGCTGGGGAGCAGCCGGGGGCAGCCCCAGCTCTGGGCATCGGGCACGTCCCTGGAGAAAGGGACAGGCCAAGATGGGTGCAGGATGTCAGCCCGTGGGTCAGCCCGGCTCAGCGGGGCCGATGGCTGGGCAGGGCAGGACTGTGGCAGAGCAGGAGACCAACATCCTACGGCATCGCTGGGGACGACATCCCCAGGGAAACTGAAATGGGATCCTGGGCCATGGGCAGGGTGGGAGAGGCCCTGGGAGCCAGGCAATGCCTGTGGTGCCCTCAGAGCTCTGACGCACGGTAGCTTCTCCTTGTTCAGAAATGAAATATGTGTGCTGATCCAGGAATTTACACCCGTTTTAGAAGGGTGCTTTGTTAATGCCTCTTGGTGTTTGGAAATTTGTTTTTAAATTCTTGAAATGAAGGGAACCCATATGCTATGGCTAGTTGTATACAATTACATTAGAAGTTACTATGTTGATATAAGTTTGAATAAAGGTTTTAATTCATCTAATTTCAATGGTTAAAATACCAGAATGTATTTCATCTTCTCTTCTTCCATATGTTAGGGTAGATGATAAAATGCCTTAGGGTTCATTTTGCTTCCACTTGAGGTCTCAGCAGATTTGCTGTACCTCGTCCATTGCAAAGTGGACACTCTCAAGGGAATCAATATTGCAAGTTAGCCAGATTTTTTCATACAGATTTTTTTAGAAGAAAAATATGCTGTAATTCTTGGTTGCTCTGGCCCAGTTGTATTGTTAGCCCAAGATCTGGTCCCAGCTTTTTTCAGGGTTTGGGAAGAGGGAATGTGTTAATTCCTGTAACTAAGTAATGAGAATTTCTTCTCCAACGTGTGCAACTTTCACTTAGGAAGTTTTTGAAAGTCAAATAGATTTCTTCAGGATCCCTCCTGAGGCTGAGAAAACTTTACTTGAAAGTTATTGAATTTATTAAGAAATTTAATAAAAAGCTCTTCTTTTCTAATAAGGAGAGTAAGCTTCTGGTCTCCATTTCACACTGTACAAAACTAACCAAGCAAACAAACAAACAAAACCCCAAAGCAAAAAAAAAATAAACGCTAGAAAACCAAATTACTTTAAAAGTCACTATTAACAGAGAAAAAACAAGAAGTAGTAATAAAATCTTAAAAGCCACTTAATCTGCTGAACAGGTATTGAAAAAAAGTATTGCTTAATGAATAGTCAAAATTCATACAGTCACTGAAATGTTTAAATATGTTCATTTTTAGTCAGAAGTTCCCAATGCAAATAAAGTCATCCTTATACCACCAAGCCAAGGAACACAGCAGGTAGTGGATGATGAAACTGGTTTGCATGGTTTGCATTTCAAAATGTTAGCATCAGGCTTGGCTGTGCGTTTTCTTATGCATCTGCTTCTGGCTTTTGTTTTTTTGACACTGACTGCAAATTTGCAAGGCAGCTACACTTAAGTTTTCAGCAAGTTGTAAAAAAAAAATCTGGTTTCTTTTAACTTTTTTTCTTTGGTAGCAATCTATGCTTTAGAGAAACGGCCTGTATTTGACCCTCTTTGCATGCTGGCTTTCTTTCCAGTTCTAACACAATTAAAATAGCTCAGTGGATGTTGTTCATCTACTCAGTACCAATTGACATGAGTTGTTGTTTTTGTTTATGTATTTATCAGAGAACACCATTGCCCAGCTCTAGCTCTCAGCTGAGTCATTTGGAAGCCGTACACATGGTTTGCATTAAAGATGGGAGAGCCTGTGCTAAGTTCAGAACTCATTTAATAAGAGGGAAGATCTGTGAAATAAATGTGCTACTATGAAGAATGTAGTAGGCACTTAGAGAAAAAGTAAATACCCAATATGTCTTGTAAAGACCAGACGCTGAGGAAAATATAATCTAAATTTAGTAGAAATGAGCAAAGATAATAAATAGATAAAACGAGGCTGGGGCCAGCAGTATATGTAACTGTGATTTTACATATACTAACCACATTCTGTTTTGCTGTAACAGTGCACAAAGTCCAAACTGCTGAGAGATTTTAGGTTTGTGCCCTGCTCTATTAGAATGGCAAAGCTTGCTGCCAAACAAGGGTCTCTGTCAGTGGCACAGCTTGTTGGGCTTATGTTGAACTAAATATAAGCTATTTTTAAGATGCATTTTCCTTGAAAAGCAAAACTCCACATGAAGAGTAATGTTTTTAAATTGAAAAAGAAACAATCTAGAAGAACAGATATTTTGACTCTTGAGATGCAGCCTTTAGCAGAGAAAATACAGCGGAAGTAAACAAGGATTCTTTCATGGGAAGCTATGGAAAGTACTGCAGTTTATGGATCTCTAGAAGGTCTCAGCCATTGTGCTGCCCATTAGACACATCCTTCTTCATCCATCCAAATGCATCCGATGGTGTAGCGGAATGGCAAGGTCTGTCCTCAGGCTTTTCCCTGACTTTTCTGGACAGCCAAATGCTCAAAAATCATCTGCATGGCTGTAATAAAAAGAAAAGGCTCATAGTTTTGTAGAGACTGATGTAACCGTGCACTTCCTCAGCCCTTGATAGTCTTGATAGTCTGGGCTCAGATGCCAGCTAATAAAACTCCACTTATAAACAAACCCAGGCTGACCAGGACCAACAAAACGATCTGCTATCTAAAAAGTTTGGCATTATGAGGCACATGGTCTGTGTGAAGGAGCGTGAGCCCAGCATGCCAGCTCTGCAGCCCAGCCTCGTCCATGTTGCTCCGGGGGTTTGTGGAGTTCACTCAGGGACCAGCTCCCAGAGTGACTGTACATTACAGGATTATTATTGACGTTCATGACTGGTTTTTATCATGGTCTCCCACCTACTAGAATTATGCTGTTACCAGGCCATCTTTGCTTTCATTTTAAAGGCATGGGTGGAGGATGTAAAAAACAGGAGTTCTCTAGCATTGGAAACATGAGCACAAAATTTTGTAAAGCTCAAATAGGCTGGATTTTCTAACATGCAATAATTTTAACTCAGGTTTTTAATTCTTGCCACTCAGAGTTCTGATGAGGAGAGCTGTCATCTTTCACAGCCTTTCTCATGATTACAGAAAAGTCAAAGTTACCAAGTAATTGTAAAGCTCTTTGAAGGTGAAAACTGAATTGAAATTCTAGCAGC
Organism: Theristicus caerulescens; assembly: GCA_020745775.1. NCBI lineage: Eukaryota > Metazoa > Chordata > Aves > Pelecaniformes > Threskiornithidae > Theristicus > Theristicus caerulescens. Next base: position 122,646,822 of record CM036560.1, read on the forward strand.
GCATATTTTGCCCCACAGTTGAAGAGGGAATTTCAAAGTCAGTTACCACATAAGTTATTTCTATATATTTTGCTTTATCCTTTCTTCTTCTTTGTTTTCTGAATAAGTAAATAGCCAAACAAAGCTGGTTATTCCACATCTATGTTATTGTCTGTTTCTCTTTAAACATAAATTTTAACGCGTGGTTATCTTTTTTGTTCTTGTTTTTTTTCTACTGTGAAATGTGTAAGATAGGCAACACACGCATACTTGCCAGAGGGGCCATAACTTCTGAAGAGTCTGTCTGTTTGTCTGAAGCGTCATGCTGTGTTCCTGCTAGGGTTTCTCCATTTAATTGTTATGAACAGATCTGACTGCTTCACATTCTGCAGTTAATATTCTGCATTATTGCTTTCCCCATATTTCAACTTCCTTATGCCTATGCGAAATGATGGCTCTAGTTAATTGGCATAGTTCTTCTTTCAGATCCCAGTATTATGGGGATCAGCAGAGAAGGCACTGGGCACATTAGCAGCTTCCCAGCCTTCAGTCTCCATTCCCACAGATGATAACTGGGCAAATTCCTCTGAGCTCTGGTGCTCATACTCTGTGTTTACATACTTTTCAAATAATGCAACAACATCTGTATACATTCCGTTGTTTATATTCAATTTGGAACAAAAATACATTTCCAATTTCCTGCATAATAATTTTGCCTATAGCATTTTAACGAGGTACGCTGTTACCCTACACAGGCTTTTTTTTGTTTGTTGTGTCCACATGATTCACCACTTCTACTCTCTCAATTATTCTTTTCTTTCATTTTTCTTTCCATTTCATCCACTGCACATCAGGAGTGCACAGGACAGCAGAACCGTTCCACATCCTTTCAGTCAACATTTGCCCACAACAGGGTGTCAATGGCAGCTGGCTACAGGCCAGTATGCCCATTACTGATGCTTATGTAGTTCTAGCATACCTCTAGTCACCATACTCATTAATGCTTACTTCCAAGGATAATTACTACTGGTCCAATATTCTATGGTGAGTAATGCCAAGTATTTGTTTGAGTTTACACAAAAAGAACATTGTCTGTTTTCAGAGAATTATACGTCTATTTATGCAAATGCCACAAATTCTTGGACACTTCTCACTGCAATGAATGATTATTATACTTGTTCTCATCTTCCCTGTGAATGAAGGAGGGAGGATGACAGAAGAATAAAGATTCAAAGTTGTGACGGGGTTCTTAATTTGAAAGCATAGTGAAAAGGAAGTTTGAAGACTATTCCTTCTCTTCTGAATTAATGGTTAAATCTTCCTTTGTGTCTGTAAAGCCACCGCCATTTCTAATGGGAAATGCACATTTATGGGTACAGATGAAAAGGAAAAATATTTTGTATTTATAAAGAGCCTCTATAACTATTTACTACATTTCTCCATTTAGAAATAGTGTGAAAATGTTGGACCTACATTTTCCACAGCTATGGGTAGTTAGAACTAGGCAAGCAAACACTATCGGCTGAGGAGCACAACAGAGTTTAGAACTCACCTTGGAGGTGATTTTCGCAATAGTACTTCATATGAATCTAACAGCATCTTCTCAAGTGTTTTATTGTTAGGCTGCTAAGAACCACGCATCAGAAAGCTGCTTTAGTTAAAATTATATTGACTGGAAATTGCAAGTTAAGGGATGAAGATTTTTTTCCCCAAGATCATCAACTTTATTCTCTCTCTCCTGCTGTATCTCATACACCTGCCATCCTTAAGAAAATAATGTAGGTACTCCTCAGGCCTTCATCCAACTGTCAGGAAAGGGACAAAGGAAAATAAGAAGCTGCAGCAAGACTAGTGGAGTGACAAGGATAACTATGAATTTTCCTTTGCCTACTGAACATAGATCACATAAACAGATGGAAAGATTGGGTTAACAAGAGCCATGACGCCAGTTATATAGCTGTGCTTCATTTAGCCCAGCGCAGACTCATGCTACGTACATCCAAACAGGCTAAGGCTTAAACATAGCAGCAAGTTGTTGAGAAGACACTTATGTTGACATTACAAGGATCTGAAGATAAACAGTTTAGTGCCCTCAGTGGATTGAAAGGGTCATAAACAAGAACAAGGAAGCCTGAAGGTTTGAATTGCTCTTGCTGTACTGCGAGGAAGTTGTATATTCTGTGAAGAATGCTAAACCAAGGATAAGATGGTGACTGTATATAAATACACACACACACACACACACACACACACAGTTTATTTTTACGTTCACAGCCAGAGTCATTTCAGTAGGTATTTCTCAGGAGGGAAAGCAACCCTTTTTCTCTAAGAAAAGGTCATAGGTACTTACAATAGAATGTTGTCACCAGAATTTTTCAAATACCGTTGTTACAGTATCACAGTTTGCTTTGCTTGTTATATTTGTAAGGAGCAGATTAAATGAGACTTCCACCAAATGCCAGTTTTTGCATTCCTGTCCCTTTGAGGATTTTAATTAGAAAAGGCATGAACTTAAAATTCTACTCCTGTGAGAAACAAATAAACCAAGCCAGAAGCAATAGCAAATTACACCATTACTGATTTAAAAAAATCTACTGCAATGGTAAAATTCTATATGGAATCTCCCTTAAGGAAGGAGTCTGCTTTTCACATCTGATTGTGTCATAGTTGATGTTTGGGCAAAAAAACAAGCAGTGGTCATGATGGTCATCCCCCTCTCTAAACTGCTGTGCTCCAGCCACTCTCAACAAGGGGCAGGCACTGAATAATGCAGATTGCTGCACAAGTTGTTTATTAAAATCAGAATTTAGCTCCCTTGTGATGTGGCAAAACCAAGTTCTAGTGTAATTCTTCAGATCTTAATTGTCACATGGAGTTCAAGCTTGGCCCGATATGTCAGGTACCAGTTTGTTACTGTCCCGTGATCAGTAGTTTTGCTGACCAACGTTTGCTGATTTGATTGAAAAGTTCTGGTTGTTAAAGCAATATCTGCTCATTATCTAATTTTTATATGTTTTGGTGCCATTTCTCTAAACAATGGAGAAACAATGGTTCTCCAAGGATATAAAGATTGAAAAATCTAATTTACTACTCAGTTACTGTACCTGCAGAAGAGAAAAAAAAAAAAAAAAAAGCCAGAGGAGCAAAAAGGTAGCTCCTAAAACCTGCTCTGTCTTAAAAAATTGCAACAGCCATCTTAAAAATATGATTTCCCGACCATGTGACCCTTACAATTCTGTTTTTAGAAAAACGTGACCTTGAAAACTTGTCTTCTATCCACTTTTCTGACATAGACTGAGTTATTCATATTTCATTGGTATTGATTTCTAGTAGGTATCAGGGTATTAGGCAGACTCATGAACCGTTATGTTAACTTGATTGTTTTAAGAATCGCAGCAAGCCATTTTCTGGCATCTCAGTTCCATTTTCAAGGAATGGATTTAATGCTGAAGTACAATAAAAATAACGAGAAACAGCCTATTGATTAAGGCTTTGGATGAACAACTTTTCACTCCCTTTCTCTGCAGCCCATCCTGCAGCGAAATGAGCAATTGCTGCAAAGCATTGCAGTGAAACCTTTCCAAAGAGCACCATGTGCAGGCTTTTCTGCTCGGTGCTAGCCTGCTCAGCCACACACGTGCGAGGCGTTTGGCTGAGGAGGTGTGTGGCCCGCTGTCCCTAACGGGGACCATGTGTCCGTCTTCCCGATGCAGTCGGCTTGGCGGCTGATCCTGAAACCGGAGCCCGGGCGCCACAGGGCCGACCTTTGCTCCGCGTCCCGGCATTCACCTGCGCTGCCGCTGCCCGCTCCCATCTCCACGGAGGAGGTGGTGGCTGGGAGCAAACAACCAACGCTCCTAGCAGGCAGACTTTAAAAAACCCTATTAAGAAAAAACCCAACTTGTAATGGAAGAGATGGAGAAAAATAAAAGGTAAGTTCTGGTTTATTGATTGAGACTTGTAAAGGCTTGTTCCAGCTTCCCCCCCAATAACCAGAGGGAGTTAGTGGGAATGGAAACTTAATGTAACTCTTCAAAGATTACTTTCAGCTACTCAGAGCTATGGCATGTTCCAGCAACTGCTATAAAAGGATGTGTGTTTAATGGAGGAATGTTGCAGAGGGCAGATGTAAAAGGAAACAACTTTTATTGAGAGAAAGGAGAAAGGGGAATCAAAGGAAGTTCACTTATTCGGAGGGGTTTGAGTGTGAATGCTAGGTTTTAAAACCAGACCCGTTGTGTGCTTTGTGATCAGGATCCCGGTGGCTTGTTGAGAAACACGAGGCTTCTTGAACTGCAGTAACACAAGGCTGTGGCAGTGCCTAATGCTGTTGCTATGGCTTTGAACCGGGAGGGGAGAGTCAGTGTTTTGGGAGCCGAGCTGTGAACAGGCTCCCATGTAGCATTAAAGGAATTTCTTTCTGGTATGATAACTTTAGCCAGAGTACAGCAGCGCACATAATCCTTTTGGCTACAGTGTTAATGGAGTTCTCTGTCTTTTTTTTTTTTTTAACTTTTAAATGCCTGTTCAAAGTCATCAGGAAAATAAAGTGATCCTGTAATTTACTTTGTGTTCTTGCAGAGCCCAATGGTTGTGGAAAGGTTTAATGCAAATCACATTGCCTATTTCAGGAGAATCAGTTTTATTCATTTAAATAATATGCTGGCTTAAAGGAAAAAAAGTATAGGCTGTTTAGTTTTCTTTCTGTTGTTTGTACACTCTCTGTGACAAACTTGGTTTGTTTGTTGTTTTTTTTTAATTATCCTAGACATAAAAAGAAATCTGCTGAGAACCTCTGTATTCTGATTTTTAATATAATTATTTTTTAAGTCTTTCAATTAAGTAACTTTTTATAATCTCAGAATCCTTTTCAAAAAGGAGTATGCTACATTTGAAATGAATATAGAGCAAATTTAGCTGCAAGCTTCTGTAGTAAATCACTTCAGAGGCTGTATGTGTTGAAACCTCAAAAGTAATTTAACAGCAGCTTTCTAACGATAGTTTTGAACAAAACATAGTCTTTCTAATTGTTTTCACAGATGTTAAAAATAAAAAAGCATGCTCTGCAAGGCTAGTGCAGCGCCTGATTTGCATAACTAGCTTAAATTTGAAAAACTTGATAGAGAAATTGAATTATGTTTTTCTGCTGGCTGGCACAGATTCACAGAGCATGTTCTTTTGTGATGATTAAATTAATACATTAAATGTAGACGACCAATATATGAGGCTTTCCTATATCTTGGAATATTAGTAGTTCCTTTTACATTTAAATATCTACATTAGGATTTATTTTAGATTATTGTTGAAATCCTCCTTTGAGCTTCTTTTGAAAATACATTTTCCTGGCCTCGTGTGTTCTTGCCTGACAAGGTAAGAGGACAACTGTGCTTTTTGATCATTCAAACACCTGACAGCCTGGAAAGAAAGAAAGAAAGAGGAGTGTCAAAAATTCAAACTCCTCTCTGCTCCCAACAGGAGCTATATTGCAAATATTGGTTTAATATATGTTAAATTTGGCCATGTTTGGAACTGGAAGAACAAGAGTCAGATTTTTCTGAGGCCAATGACAGTTGCTTAGGGATAGCTGGGGGATGAACTATTAACTTCTTAAACATTAGCTCCCTGAAAGAACAAAACTGTTTAAGAACAAAACTGTTTAAAAACAAAAATGTAAAAAACAACCAACCAAACAAAAAACCCCACCAGCCCCCCCAAACAACCTATGGAAAATGTTAGAAGTAGTCTTCAAAATAGTGCATATAACTAACCTTTTGTTGTGATCATCCTCCTTGCCTTCTCAATCTGCCCCTCCCAATGTGTTTTTGTTTTGATATTAAGACTTGGTGTAACAGCTGATAAAATCACTGGGACACAGGCCCTTCTCTGTGTCTAATATGGAAACATCCTAGTTTTGATGAGATGAGTGTCTTAGGTATAACAGGCACATGAATGGCTATATTATGTAGTTAACTTGTGAATTATGGACATGAATAGGAAAAGTAAAATTCAGCAAACTTCTACCAAAATTATTGTGGCCCCAAAGTGTTCTGTGAAGTGTCAGACTCAGGGAGTCAATGACAAATTAGCCAGGCTCCATGCTACGGTTTCAAACTGTCCTGAAATAATTGTACTGCTGGCTTGTAAGTACCTACCAGTTGTAACCACAGTGTTAGGTCTCCTTGTATTTGTTAGTGCTATTTGACCTTTGATAGCAATGCGCTATTGGATTTATTATATGACAGGCAGATGAGTAGTGTTTCTTTCTAATGCCATACCTGAGCCCATGTTGCTGATTAACTACAGGTTGTCACGTGGCTCGTGGGATTCGTGGCTCTGGGTGGCAATCCAAAGGATACTGGTTCTCTGCACAGAAAGGAGTTTTACTTTAGAGATTTGTGTGCCAGAGGCATCCCTATTATGCTGTGGCTCCAAAAGTGGGATGACTGCAGGTCAGTAGAACAGAGGATTATAACCTAAAGGAGCCCTTTGAGTTAAATGGCTGATCTTGTGAAAGAGAGATTAATTAGAAGCAATGTGTGGGTCCTAAGAGTGCAGTAGGTTAATGACTTAATTCTTTGCTGTGTTCCTTTCTGCCATGGAAGATGACAGAGGCTTTAGAAGAAGGAGACAAAACATGCAGCTCTTCTTCTTCTGAAGAGAGCTGTGAGGTATTCCTCCTGCCTAGCACCCAAATCAGCTGAAGAAAATTTGAGATAGTGGTAACAGAAAGGAGGAAAAATAAAGAATTAGTTCTCACTTCTCTTGCCAACTGCTGGAGGCATCGGGACAAATTTGTAAATTGGCCTAATTTCTTGGGGTTCTTCGTGTGGTTCCCCCACCCTCCCTGCCCTGCTGGGAAAGGAAAGGAGGTCATTTTTGTCTGCAAGTGGCCTGAAAATTACACTTCATTTGGCCGCTACTGCGAGGCATTCATTTGTGGCCCACCTCCCAGACTGACCCAACTGCAGCTCTCGCAAAGAGACACGACACGTTGACTAAATAAGAGCGTGGCACCGTGGCTGCCTGGCGTGGCTGGTTGTGCATTTACCAACCCGCCACCCTGCTCTTGTCCCACTTCCCTGGTGGGTCAAGGCCAGCGCATGCTCTGAAGCCTGAATCTCCGTGGGGTTGGACCCATCTAGTTGAAGGAGTTCCTCTTCTGTCAAGATACAAATACCACCCACCCTAACTGGCGAGCAGGGGAGGCTCTGGGGTGTGGAGGTGGTAGTGGTGTGTCGTGGGCCATGGATGTGCTCCAGCATGATTAGGTGTGACATGACCCAACATGTCACTGTTTTGGTTGGGTTTTTTTCCTGATAATTAATTTAGTAACACATTTTTTCATAGTTCTTTCTCTCTGCACACATGTATGCATGCTGAAATAAATTCTCCATGCAAACTTTATCATTGAATCAAAAGCAAGGCCCCCCAAAACGCAGCACCAAAAGCAAAACAGAGCCCTGTAAGCTAACTGAGCTCTATTTTTTTTCTGGCTGGAAGAAACAAATTTCCTTGTATAAATCGTGATGTTCTAGTATTTTTTTGCCGTATACTGTGGTTTTGGGGCCAACATATATACTTAGATAAATATTCCAAATGCCAGATGTCAGCACATGCTGGGTAAGTGCTTAATAATCATGAAACCAAGAGCCTTTGGTCTATCCCAGCGGAAAGCGGTGTGATAAAGGAGACTTCTGCAAACAAAGCTGTAGTGAAGGGGTTCCTCCAGGGAAAGGCAGAGGATATGTGAGTTAATCAAATTTGCCTTAAGTCTAAAGGAAGTCTTTTTATATTTTCGGTATGCCCTGACCTTTTCAATTGCTCATTACATGGGCTTTTCTTGTCCACTGGGTGTCTCTCATTCCTGGCTCTGATCACGAGAAGCCTTTGGTTTTGTGTGAGCACACCATGTTCACACAGAGAAGTGTAATTTTGTAAACAATAGCTTTCTGCAATTTATTGACTACTTCTAGAACAAAATAAATCTAAAAATTGAGAGTAAAAAACCCCAAGAGATTAGTTGGAATTGTGTGCCGTGCTTTTCATCTATGACATTCTTCTGAAGTGGTTCTCCCATGGTCAGTTCATACGCTTATGTGTCTTTACCTTAAGTGTGCCTTTGGCTTTTTACAATTACAGTTAACAGTTCTTAAAACAACAGTGACTGTATGTTGAGGGTGATCTGATTAAGCAGTTTTCCTTTTCTTCCACTATTGCTTGATGTACCAGAGGATCTGAAATGGAGCTTCTTCATTCAGACTTCATTTTTGCTTTACACTTAATCGTTTCTCCCCAGTTCTTTTGTTATACTTGAAGAACATCCTCAGCTACTGTTCAAAGCAGCTTTTACCAGCTCTTCTTTGCCTTCTAAAGATACTTCTGCCAAAAAAAAACCCACCTCAGCAGCAAGGTGCCACAACCTGTTGTAAGCAGCTCCATGGGGGTATTGCAGAACCCCAGGGATGTGCAGGCACACCACGGGTCACAGCCTGGCACTTGACCAGGACTCTCTTCCTCCCTGGAGCAAAACCAACAGCTTGCAATAAAAACAAAACAAAACAAAAAACCCACTCATGTAAAGGCATGTCTCCGTGGATGAAGATCCTGGGTAAATATTTACCTGTAAGACGAGGTGGTGCATCATCACCATATTTGTGTAATAGCATTTCTGTAGCTATTACTACAGAAACTGCAGCATGTCCTGTAGCTGTTATTAGAGAAAGGCAACGCAGTGGAGAATCAGGCCCTCCATTTCAGTTCAGAGGCATTCTGAGCTTTGTTGAAGCAGGAGGGAAAGAATCTGGACTTGGATTCAAGTGCTGGGTCTTGATGGATGTTGGCTTTATCTCTAACTTCACTCCAAAGATACTGCTCATATTATGAGTGTCAAAGTTTATAGCTTGTTTCCATCCTTTGTCATTTTAAACTTGCTTAGCAAGGAAGCATTTGCCAGGCTTGGAAAAAGAGAAGATGATATCCTCCTTGGGTCAGTAAAGGCCCTGGCTGCTTTAGAACAATTGTTGCGTTCTTCTCTCCCTGTTCTTTTCCTAGTATTTATTTTTGGCTCAACCACTTCCTTCTGTTTTTCTGTCATTAAGAAAAAAAATAGCTTGGCTTTGGAACCTGCACGTTCCATCAAAGTAGTGAAATCTACCACAGAAGTTGTCCGTCAGTGAGCAGAACAAAACTCCTTAAGCTTATGTATTCTCCAAAATTTCCTGTAGTCTAAAATAGCAGTAGCTATTTAAATTGTTCTTTTTTCACTCTAGAGCGCTCCAGAAGATTCAGAATTAGGCCAACCTCCAGGTAATGGGCACGGTTTAAAAAGGAGCCCTCAGGAAAACAGCGTAGAAAGATCTGGAGGTCAGGACATCTCAGATCTTCTTCCTGCTGCTGTGCAACTGGCTGAGAGCATATCCCCATCGATTCCAGCACCTACAAGGTAAGAAATGGAGTTTCTTCCTGTGAATAGAATTGAAGCCCTGCTGCTGTTGATAGTTGGGGGTTGTTTGTTAAGTTTCTGTTCTTGTGTAACTGATTTTCAAAATCCTGATGGATGATGATGATGATGCAGTCTTCAAAATAACCTGACAAAACAAGGCTACTTACTGTTTACCAAACTGACTTTCTCGCCTTACTGCATAGCTATAAACAAGACGCCAGCTGTTGTAGTAACCCTTGACCTAAACTTCCTATGCTTTTTGCTCATACTAATAAACTCTCATCTGAGACAGAGAAACATTGAAGAATCTTTTGTAGTCATATATGATTGTGAAGTGAGATGTAATTGTAAACAATTGCAAAATGCCGTGCTCAGCTCTGTATAACAATCCTATTAAAAAGTAGCAACGCAGCTAATATTTATTAGCACTGTACTCTTCTAAATGTCTTAAAATTCACCTGATTAAATAAATAGTACCACTTTAAGAGTTAAGGTATTCTTCAGTGCTATTAAGGATGGCAGAAGGTAACATAATCTGGATTTTATTAAATACCCCAAAGGGAATGTTTTGTCTGAAGCATTAATACTTTTTACCTGAATACTTGATTTTTCCCATGGTACTAGGGTTTTCATCTGCTGCAATGAAGAAATTATCTAATGCCAGTATGATCTTAACATAGGGCTGAATACTTTCCTGATCATCAGTGTTACCTGGGATAGAACGATAGATACAGCTTAGAAGGGGTAGCAGTAACTTGCCGATAAATGTGTAGGATTTTTAGGCTGTGGGCACCTTTTTAAGGGTTTGCATTAACTTTCTTTAAGATTGGAGAATTCACTGCAAAAAAGATGGGCTGCATCCTTTTCAAGGGAAGTATGTGTGATTTGGGCCTTTTTCTGTTTCCACCAACCCTGGCTGCCATTTCCGATTGCCACTGTCTTTGAAAGATGTAAACTTGAGAAATGAAAACCAAGAACAAACAGTAGTCAATTAAAATATTTCAAATGCTGTTAATGTTATCCCAGGCAATAAACTCTTCTTCTGCTTTTTTTAATAAGAAATTATGAAAATTAAGCATTTCTTTACCAAGAGAGTGGTCAAACACTGGAACAGGCTTCCTAGAGAGGTGATAGATGCCCCGTGCCTTTCAGTGTTTGAGAGGCATTTGGACAATGCCCTTAATAACATGCTTTAAATTTTGGTCAGCTCTGAAGTGGTCAGGCAGTTGGACTAGATGATCATTGTAGGTCCCTTCCAATATTCTATTCTATTCTATTCTATTCTATTCTATTCTATTCTATTCTAAAATTATTGTCATGCAACAGTTTGTGACAGTTTAAGTCCAAATGCAGGTATTAAGTAAGACCATAATTGATCACATCGGGGAAATTTCAGGGAAACTTAGAGATGTGACATAATCTATAAAGTCTTACCAAGAAAAAGCAGCTGACTTTCTGGAAGGGATAGTTTGGCTGTGCTATGGAGCTCTTACAGTTCAGTAGGTTGTCATACTTTAGTACACGCACAGAAGATATTTACTATTAATTCTATTTGTTCTGACTGCCACTAGCACATCTTAATTATTTACTGAAAATAATAAAGTCTGAGCAAGACGAAGACTGCAAAGTCAATTTACAATGATAAAGATATATAGGCTTGAAGTTTAAAGTGATGAAAGGTTGCATGCCTTTCCTAGAGATGTATGACTATTTCTCTTCCAATGTGGCATCACTTTACTATCTAGCACCAGGTCTATGCATAAAACAGCTCTTCCTTGGATGAGTTCCTTATGTCTTTGAGAGGCTCTCTCCATTCTCATGTCAAATGAGAAAAGCCACAGATGTCATTCACACTAGTTAGAAAAAAATTGAGTTTGCAGTTGTGATGTAAACTTGGACAGGAAGAGAATTTTAGGTGCATGTTTTGTTCATATGTTATTACAGTTAACAATTACTACATGTATCCTCCAGCTTCTAGTTTCTCTCAACAGTCTTGTGCATGATCACTATATTGTATGTGTGTGTAATGGTGAGTAACCATGCTGTTGTAGCTGAAGAAAATATAAATTTATTGTAAGCTACTTAAAACATGATCCATCGTGATTTGTGACAATAAAATGGTCATTTTCTGGTACTCTTATCAATACACAGGTTATATCATGCAAAGGGGGAAAGAGAGTTTTTGGGGAAATGATGGGTATTAGCAACTGTTAAATTTTATACATAGGCCTATCATGAGTAACATTCCTAAAAATTAGAGTTGTTTGTGAAACTGCAAAATGATGGTTCTTAGACTGTGTACTTAGAACTGCAACACCCGTACACCCTCTGACTGACAGCATTTGTACCAGCATCCACCTAATGCAGCGTTTGTGCCAACCACTAAGACCTGCCTTATGTACGGCCTCTATCCTGTGAATGAAGCAGGAGCAGAACTCACCTCAGGGGGCTTAAATTATATTTGTTCTTCTTGTTTCTCAAAAAGCATCTCTGTACAATTACTTTCTTGTCTGCATTTTGAGGAAGATGTATACACAACTTTCTGCAATGGCTGTCTATACAGACCTTCTAACTAGCTACCAGGAAGCTGGTAGGGACAGTAACACTGTGAAACACTCAAAATGGAGAATGTGCTTTCAACTCCCTGACTAACTCCCAGGAATTAACCTTATCAAAGCAATTAATCTTTCTAAATTTCATTTTCTGCACCTGTAAAATGGGTATAGAATACTCACAGTGTAGTACGTTAAAGAGTAAGAGTTCTTAGATGTCACCAGAAAGCAGCAAGAAGTACACAGAGATTTAAACTTTCTGGCATTCTTGCTCCCATTCATTTGTGGAAATGTAAGGAACTCAGGTACACCAAATCAGAGGGCCCCATATAAGAGTCCTGAGGAAACAGGTTTCCATCACTTCTGTGATGTTTGGTTCATTTTTAAAATTCAAAATATATAAAATCAAGGAGGGGGCTTTGGGGAAGGGGACGTTGTTGCACCCTGGTAAGCAATATCTTCCTCTACTTCTGTCTCCAAGAGAAATAATAGTAGGTGGTAAATCATATCAAGCAGCCAGGAATGAAACTGTATTCATCCATGCAGCAGGATTTTGTCACTCTCACCCAATCTGGTGAAAACCATTCTTGATGGAATGTGTGTGCAGTCACAGCTAGGAAAGAAGAAGGATGAAATTTGGAGGTTTTTTTGGTGGCCTGAAGAAGGAGGTGTCAGCTTCAAGTTCCTCTAGCCACTCAAATGTGGGAAACCATTTAATACAGCCTGCAGACAGATCTGTATCACTGCCAGTACTGGAGGGACATGGCAGACTTCTCAGAGACTCATCACCTGAATATTTGACCTGAGACTTCTGGAATTTATCGTGGGTCTCGCATCTTCATATGGGTGGACCTTTGTATCTTCATCCTGTGGGCAAGGTTGGGCAATCCTGCCATTGAAGGGAAACCAAGCTACAAGGTCTTGGCTGAAGACGTCACCATGGCTTTTAACGCAACAAGGAATGGCCTGTCTTACTGGTGGAGTCTCCCTTGAGAATGCAGAAATCTATTAAATGTGTTGCAAAACTTATATGCTGAGTTTGGTGTACTGGGACAGAGCAAAATTTAACCCTCAAGTTATTGTATCCATGCTATTCTTTTTCAAAACCTGCCATTGTTCGTGCTGATGCTTTAGCATACCGTAGGACTCACAGCAGCAGTTTTTCAAAGTGTTTATTTTTTAATCTCAAAGTAGCAAGTATCTCTCTTCTTTCTACTCTAGTGGTGGTAGAGATAACTGGTTAACAGAGTCTGATTTGAAGCCAGAAGTCATCCAACGAGGAAGTGGGCCAGCTCATTTTCTCTCTGTGGGTCCAGATTTTAGTGGAGGCACAAGTCCAGGCTCCAGCTGTAAGCAGGTAGAGGAGCGCTAAGCATGAATGCAAAAATAACAAACACTGGAGCTGAGGTGCGGTGTGTGATGGTTTACATTAGTGTCAGCAATTCTTGCATGTGGCCTTTTGGAAGACTGTGTTAACTGAAGAAGCAAGTAGTTACACACTGGTGCGGTTTGAAACAATGGACTGAGTACAGCTAATTAGAACAAGGCTACGCTGTCAGCCACCCAGCACAGTAAGCTGTCCAAACTGGTGTTAGAACGGGCCAGCGCTAGTAAGGGAGGCTGTGGGGTGGGGTCTCTTATCTTGGGTTTTGAATGTTTGTGGTTTGGCTGCAGCAAATGCAGTCTTGCTTTTTTTTTAATATTAGCATACGTATTTCTATACTGTTCTGTGACCAATTTGCATTTTTCAAAATGCGTTGCTCAAAAATGGCATAGCTGCAGTTCTTTAGGGGTTCCTTTTCAAAATGGGAGTACTGAGAGCACTTAGACTTCTATTCTAGCTGGCTAAAACAGCTTTACACTTAAGCATGCAAAATTATGACTCTTGTGAGATGAATGTTACACGGATGAGTCAGCTTGAAGGGATTCATTAGATTCTTGTTTGAGGAAACATATTAGATGGGCAGGAGCTCAGGCAATTCCTTTTTATTTAGCCTTACTCCTGAAAGTGCTGGCACATGCCAGTTTTGGGTGGCTTCTAAGTTATATCCTGCCAAAATAGAAATGAAGACAATTAACAGAAATCTTTGAAGTTTCAGATTCCAGGTTGTTTATTTTTAACTCACTCCCGTATGCTGCTTTGAATGCATCTGTTCCACCCTGAAGTGAACTCTTACAGTCTTAAGAACGTATGACCTGCCATCTTCAGTCGGAGTATCTCTGTGTGGAAAACTACCACGTTTGCTTTTTTCCAGTCTTCTGGGTGGCCTTCTTCCATCCTCCACAAATTCTCAGGAATTGTTTCAGTCACTTTTAAATTCTTATGTTTTGGAATTCAAAACATCTGTGACTCTTATTTTAAAATATTCTGTTTCAGTCCAATTTTTTTACCTGTTTCTCACTAGTCCTGTATGCTGAAAAGTAACACCGTCAGCAATTAATCTGTAAACTTTCCGTGTGAAATGAAAATGCTGAAGAACTAGAATAGCTAGCAAGCCTCAGGCTTGCCAACATTGGTGTCTGCACAAGATGTAACCTTTCTCCTGGTGCACACACAGAGGAAAACGCCTGGGGAATCCTTAGCTGGACAACTCTACCCCAGAGAAGCATTTTTTCCTGCAGGTTTGGGAAGAAGCAGATACAGCAGTTCAAAAGGTACACACCCAGAAGTATTTCAGGGGAATGAGCACTCTTTGTGGATGAACTTGGCCGCTTTCCCACCTCCAGTGCTGCGGGCAGATCCTGTGGGACCCCCAGAGCCACTGCGGAATGACAGGCTGAAGCTGCCACACATCCTGCGGGACCATCCGTTCCCTGCCATGCTTCCTGCTGACTCTCCACGTATCTGGGATGGAGACCAGGAGCCGGTTGTGGAACTGGAACTGAAGATCTGGCCGTGTTTGCTTGCTGCAGCAGTAGTACAGCTTACTTTTTAAATGTTAGAATAATTTAGTTCGGTCATACTTAAAACATTGCAGGCCCTGCGTTTTATTCTGTGTATGGAACAAGGAGGTGAAAAGTGATTGGGGGTGGGGGGAGAAGGGGAGGACAGTTCCCAGGAGGATCATATAGATCATTATTCCTGCCTCACTTTTTCCTGAAAGCTTAGATATACAGGGAGGGTGGGGGAAGCTGGCTGCTGTTAGCAGCCCTTTAGCGATGATGGATTTCTCATGTGTTTGTTTACACTGAAAAGTTGAAATAGTGACTTGCTCTGCCTCTAAAACTCTGACTTTTTTTTTTAAAGGGAATGTAGAAATTATTTCCATGTTCCTAATTAACTTTCAGTAGGGACAGATTAAAGTGCAGGATTCTTTAAGTTAACTCAAGTCCTCCAGTACAGCGTGTCCAAATGTGTAAAGTCAAAATGTAGATGCTGATCTCTCATGTGTCAGGGGAAACAGAACAGAAACATTTGAGAAGCAGCTATGCGTGTGCCATGGTTGCAGAGCTGGCGGTGCATTTGTCCCCTTCAGTGCTTTCTAAATTCATCCTCAGATTTCAGGCTCTTACACTCCTGGGAATAGAACCGCTCAGGCTCTGAGTTACATCAGTATGGATAGCAACCGTATGTGACCTCTGGGTTTCATAGGCTTCAGCACTTGGTGTTTTTCCCTCGCAAGTGTGACTGGGTTGGAAAGGCTGTCTGTCCTTTCAACAACTACTGCATGGTTTAGAAGGAAAGCAAAGGAATAAGAAAGGGAAAATTTAGATTATCTACGATTTTCTGTTGTTGGATCATCATTTCCTATCATTTATCAAGCAGGCTTATTATTTGGGCATCTCTACCCCCACCCCTCCACTCCCCCCCCAGAAAGTAAACGCCAGTCAGAGAGCTTTTGTCTAGCTGCTGCTGGTTTTATCTTCTGTCCCCTTGCCTTTGCTATGGATGGCAACATGGAGTAATGGAAGTTGTGAAGTGTTAATAGCTGGTAGATTGGGTATGGCTCTTAATCGGGAAGTATTTATGGGAGATGCACCATCAGTCATCGATTTCTTAACATCCTTTTTAGATTCACACCCTAACCACAAACCAGGCAGTGCTGTCCTAATAAACATCCTAGTAACTGGGCAGTACTCTTAATTTGTTCCAGGAAAATTTGAACTTGCCACAATATATTCTGAAGGTGGAAGAGGTTAACTACAGGTATTAAAAATTAATCAGTAAATTTGCAATGTGCTTCCAAACAAGCAGTTTCTCAGTAATTATTTATGCAAAATAAACACTTTAGACATATAAAGATTTAACTCACTGTTTTTTGATGTTGTAACTGGAAGGATAGCATTCATATGGTCAGTACATTAAGGCCTTGAACTTGCAAATCCTTAATTGTGTGCTTAACTTCTAAGACAAGGGAAAAGTTCTCTTTGATCACTCTTGAGTGCAGTGGGAGACTTGCATATTTCAAGTTACATATGCACCTAGGTCTTTGCATGACTGCATTTTCTTTTTTTTTTTAACATATCATCAATTACGTGCAGCAGTTATTCCTAGCAAAATGACTCTTTCTGCCCTAAGCTCTACACGAACTATGAGGAACTCCAGTGTTCTTTCATGCTTTGTCATTTGCATGTTTTGTTTTAAATATGAATGAAATTTTCCCTTAATAAGACCAAGCTAGTTCAGAGTACAAAAAAAAAGAGATCAAGTAACCACAAAAGAGAACGCATTTTATTTTCCTGTATTTTAAAAAAAAAAAAAACAAACAAAAAAAACCCCAAACTTTTAGGGTCATATCTTTATGTTGATCATATTGAATGGGTTGTCTGAAAATGCATGCTCCCTGCAGGTAATTATTGATTGCTAATGCATTTTTATGTAGATTGGGTTTTACACAGGGGAATTATCTTCAGCATGTGGTGTCATTTCCCTGTAGTGTTATTCCTTTTAAAAAGAGTGGAAGATAATGGGACTAGGTGTGACCTTAAGAGGTTATCTAGTCCATCCTTCTGCCCTAAAGCAGGATCAACTGTGCTTAAGTCATTCCCAACAGATGTTTGTCTAACCCCAGCAGTGTCTTGCAGACAGAAAAGCAAGATTAAAAAAAAATGAAAAGGAAGATGTAGGATATGTTCCCTATATAGTTTTCCTTGTTACCTACATCAGAAGGAGAAACATAAATGGAGATATCCAAACAGGTCAGTCTGGACGTATCTTACTATGATTGGAAACTCGAACCTTTCAATTCTCTCTTATGTCCTGAATAAAACATTGAAGCAAGCTGCAGTAGCACAGATGATGAACGTGTACTACGTCATTCCAAAAGTGATAGTTTAAGTTGCTGTCACAGCATGGGCCAGCACTGCCATTTTAATTCTGTTCAGCATACATTAATTACGAAGTTGACCCAATTCCTTCATCTACTCCTGAGTAAAATGAACAGTTTTCAGCATGATCGAATGCCAGAAAAATTGTTTTAGTTGATTCATAATGCTGAATAGCTTAGTTCATAGGATTGTCATCTGCCCTTGAACCTGCTAAGTCACAGGTTTACTTTCACAAAGTAGCTACCAGCGTGGCTGTAGATGGTTCATGGGTTTAGCAACTGTATTCAAGAAAACTCAGCCACTTGGGATGTGTTTGGAACTGTTTCATATTTAATAGTTGCAAATAGAAGTCTAGTGTAACAAAGAAGTCGTATCTGTAAAGATCTTAGAGAAATTTCAGTCAGCTGAAATCTGTAAAATGCAAATATATAATGATGTATGGTCTGTATGGTAAGCATTACCAATGTTTCAATCCCAGATTTATTACCATGCTTTTCCTAACTCAGTTGACAAATGGGATTAACAGCGAGTAAAGAATCAGAGGTTAAAGATAAGCGATAAGGAAAAACTGTAATTGTAGGTGGTGGTTTCTACTTTTTCCAACCCTCAGTTTCACAGAGATTAGAGGGCCACCCCCCCAACCTGCACCCACTTTTGTTCTTCCCCTGAAGACCATGTCTCTGACAGGAACATGCTTCCAGGTTGAAGAACCCTGGGCACACAGCTGCTAATGAGCAATTTAATCAGTAAGAAGATAAACCTGCAACAGGAACAAAAAGCTGGAATGGCAATTGACTCCCACTTTTCCATCCTCTCCCCAATTCAGTGTTGTGGTTTCTGCACCTCCTCTTCTAATTAAGGCTCCCTGAGTGGAAAATTAAGGTCAAATGATGAAGTCTATTCCTTCCTTAGGGAAAGCCTCCTGGCATCTCCTTGTTTTTTGTTCACGTCCCATCATGCCCCGTGTTGTCAGTGATCCAACAAATACCAGATATTGCATTGCCACTTGTGTTGTTCCCAGTGTCAGTAAGTTTTATATGGATACGTGTTTTCAGTGTGCTAGGAAAAGACGAACTTTTGGGCAAACGAATTTTTAAAAGTTTAAATAAAATGTATTAGTGTTATAAATTAAATGTACAAACTGATGCCAAGCATTGCTGAAACTTGGTTACACTGTAAATTCATTGTATGGTACAGATATTTTACCTTAGATTTGAAGCTTACCCTAAATACAGGCAAATTTCAATAGCTCTTCAAAGACTAGTTCGTTTTCCATTGTAACGACTCTGAAGATGGTTTTTAGGGTCTAAGACAGGCTCATGTTCAGTTTTACGTGCAGCCCTCTCGTAAAGGCATTGTTGCATTGGGAGGTCCTCAGTATAAGGAGGGGTCTTAACCCCGCCTGGAAGCGCATTTTGTGTACTGTAGCACAGCCCAAGAGCGTGGGGCTTCAGTGCTGCTTCGACAGTTACGGAAGGGGCAGTGTTTATACAAACACAGACCTAAGCTGCAGGGACCCGAGAGCTGGTCACTGACTCACTTTTCGGTCCAGTCTTATGTGTGTAAAACTTGGGAAGAGAAAGACAGAGAGGCTTCTCAGATTTCTGGAGATTACTTAAAATCCAATCTATGCTCAGCCTTGCAGAAGGTGTTTTAAGCATCTTTTATCACTCTAGTTTGTAGGGCACTTTGAATTTCTGAAATGTAGCCTGTTACTGCTGAGCTGTGGCAAAGCTCCAGTGATAGGCTCACCATGAACGAGCTCTCTCCGTGCAGCTATGGAACTAGAGCGCACTGCTGTCACACTGACCCCCGAGCATCTGACACCGTGTTGTCTGTGTATCTTCCTTTGCACAGGGCGGGCAGGTGGGAGATTTATTATTTCATGTTAAGTAAATGATGCCCCTTGCTCCTAGGTACAATTCCAGGTTCGGTTTTGAATTGATCTTTCACTCCATGTTCCCTAAGGCAATGAAAATATGCCCAGGCTTCCCAGGGGAGGTGAGGGAGACGACAAGGTTAACCCATGCCATCACTACAAACCTAGGCATGGAAACAGAGGACCACACAGTGCCTGTGAAAAATATTAAAAATAACAACTTCTCTGCAGTTAGTGCACCCACATCATCACTGCTTCCATTTATTCTACCTTATCTTTAATGGGTGGGGAGAGAGGTCATACAAACAGTTATAGCTTATATGCACTGAAATCAAACACTGCAATAAAATGACCTCATAGGGTGTGTATCATTGTGTGGCAAGGTGAGACCTTTGACCTTCTGGTGAGAAACGACTGTGCTGATCAGTTGGAGAAAACATGCAACAGATGGGCCCTTCTTAATCTTCTGCTATACAATAAAAGCATAGCCAGACAACAGCAGTTACTGTGGATGGCACGGCCTTTAGCTTTCCGCAAAGTAGTCTCATAGAAGCAGAAATGAAAAACCTTTCTTTGAGGTTCTGGTGGTTTTTCCAGTATTTTTGTCACTTTTTCCCATTTAGTCTGTTAGATGCGTGTCCGCTCTCCCCACACTTAACTAAGACAGGGTTTTGGAATGGTTAAAATGCATGCCACAAGCACGGTGGCTGTCAGGTAAGACTGGGGACATGTTTTCCAGAGTAATGGGCATTTAAATCACTGTAATGTGTGTCTGATGGTTTAGCTCCTGAAAGCAGATTATCAGCTTCTCAGTGCATGTACTGCATGGCTTTGAAACGTCAATGGCACGAATTGTTGTTATTCTTTGCTTCATTTATTGACATGAAACGAATAAACATTTCCATTGTTGGCAGCATCAGTAATGAAGGCATCAGTAGCTACAGTGCTGAAGATTTATCCAATCCAAATTCAAGCACGGCATCTTCAGAGGTGACAGGACAGAAGAACAGTATCTTGCAAGAACATGGAGGACAAACAGGCTCTGGTTTCTTAAAGCAGGCTGTGGAAGCAAGAGAGAGAAGTCTGCCTACCTCAGTGCCTTTTGCATGCGGTGCCAAAGAACATGCCACAGCAGGTCTTACGAGCAACAATGACAAGTTACCACCCTCAAATTGCAGTGAAGCAGTGCCATCCCCAGGCCCAGCAAATGACAAAGAAGAGGGAATAGTGCATGCCATATCTGTGGGCAGAGGCCCAAAATGTGACAACATTGCTGCCACTTCTATCAAAACCAATGAGAATGATCCCAGCTACCCCAGCCTGGGGCCCAGCCATCCTGCGGCAATTACAGACATGCAAGGAGTCACACAAATGAGGTTGAGTGAATTAGCATCGCTCTGGCAGAGTGAACAGCTGGGTGGCATGAGGGAACCACATGTCAGCACGTTTCCCCAGGGTAAAGAAGCAGGAGATTATTTTACTGCTCAGGAGGCCAAGCAGGAGCGAGGAGTTTTGGAAGTAGGTCAGCCACAGACTGTAGTGCAGCAAGGTAGACAGAACACAGATGGTGGAGAGGGTCTGCTAATGAAAAAGGAAACCTTAATCCTAAATTATCCAGCAACAGGAGGCTCAGACAGTGAAAAACTTGGAGCAATTGTGAATGCTCAGGGCTTCACTGAGATCAGTGAAGTCTGTAATCTACAGATGGGGGCTGTAACAACAGCTAAAGGGGATGAGGCAAACCCAGCTCTATCTGGAAGCAAAGGGGAGCAATCAGAAGCCTGTATTTTAATGTCAGAATTGCCTTCTAACCCTCCAGATCTCTTCCTGGTACCAAAGCCTGAAGAGCCTTCGAGGGAATATGTGCCTGGAAATGACTCTCAAGATCCAATGAGGAGTGAAGCAGTGAAAACAACCTCTGAAAAAAACGAACCCATTTTTCAAAGAGCACTTCAAAAGGAGGACGAGCTTGTTAGCGCCGAGCATTTCAGTCTGCCTTTATCATTTAAGCGAGAGGAAGAACAAAAATCAGCTGTCACAACTGAAAGCCCAAAAGATGAAGCCAGTAGCAATGAAATTATAAAAGCTGATGATGTGTCTAGAGAAAGCACCACACTTTCTGAAACAGAAAGCATTATCAATCCCACCAAGGAAAATTCCCTGGTAGATAAAAGATTATTACTGGAAGAATATGCATTAAGTACTTCTCTGAGCAGATCCACAGAGCTGAATCAAAAAGAAACTGAGGTGAATGTAACAGGAGAAAAAAACAAAATTAGAACAGAGGAGGCACAAGTGAGAGAAACCAGTGAATTACCTGAGGGGTCAAGTGGGGCAGAAGGACAACTCTTGAACTCTGTTAGTAGCCACTACCAGGATGCAGAAAATACCCACTTGGGACACAGCCCCGAAGAATTCAGCCTTTGTGAAAAGACTCCAGCAGGTGACCTGAGGGAAGAAGCTGGGGAAAAGCCTCTGAATTTAGGCAGTAGCTTTAAATCACCTGAAGACAATTCTCTTGGTTGTAAACCTGAACAACAAATGAGTAAAGAGAAAACAGCTGCCACAGATGACCTGGAGAATAAGTTCGTGGCTTCACCGCAGTTTCCAAGGGAAGAGTGCCCACTGAGCTTTGATTGCTTTAACACCGAGGCAGAAGACAAAACTTCGGGCCAGCCAGGCTGTGACGGGACTGAAAAGGTTTGTTTAGCTGGTGCACACAGTTCACCGCTCCTCCACTCTAAGAACAATAATATTAAGCAGAGTAAGCAGGATGATTCCTGGGAAAAGGCTTTTGCTAGAGAAACTGTGTTAGAACCTGAATGCAAAACTGAGAGTCAAGAAAAGCCTGAGCGCTATAGCAAGTCAGAAGAAAGTGCAAAAATGTCCAAATCAAACCTCGAGCTCCAGGGCTTAAATGAGTTGGCAGGGACTATGGACCGCGTGGCTGTACAAACTGAGGAGGCCTCACGGGTTTCAGAAACCAAAGAACAGCTCGGTCACACCACTGAAGCGCCTCGCAGCGATCCAGAGCAAGGACCTGCAGCTGCACAAAGCAGTGCCGTGCATGGTAACGAAAATGAGGGTATTCAACGAGAGAAGCACCAAACCGTGGTGAAAAGTTTTGTGGAGGACAAAGATTTGGCACCGAAAAGTGAATGCAAAGCGGATGTGCTGATGCAAGCTCAGCAGAAGCAAGTGGCTGCAGAAAGTCACGGAGGGATGGAGATGGCTGGTTCAGAAACCTCCCAAGCTGTACCCAGTACTTCAGGACTCGCTCCTCAGCAAGGTCCCGTGGAGGAAGGGGGTGACAGCCACATCAGTGAAAAGAGCGGCCCCTCTGCGAGTGACACCCGCAGCGCTTCTGAGGCCCTGCAGTGCAGAGAATTGCAGGAAAATGCAGATGTTCCAACTGCTCTTCCCCAAGCAAAGCAAATGGAGAAGTCAGTGTCTGTTGCTGGTGAGAGTGGTGGGCTTTCAAATACAGGACTCGAACAACAGAAGCAGCAAAGCAGTCTGATAACTGTCACAAGAGCAGACGATCAGGAACACAACGAAAGGGCTCTAAAACCTGCACGGCCATTGGAGGTAAATAATCTCAGCAACATACCAGAAATACCTCTAAACATTTCAAACAGCCTCAATAAAGAATCTTCTGTGCTAGGTCCAGCACCTGTCCGATGCGACGCTGACACAGCGAAAGAAAAGGACGAGGATAAAAGCAGTGCTGTGGTGTCAGAGGAGGTGTGCAGCAGCAAACACGGGCAAAATATTTCTGGTGTGACCATGCTTAATTTGCAAGATTGCAACGAGCAAAACAAAACGGATCTTAAGGCAGAAGAAAACTGCCGCAGTAAGCAAAACTCAAACAAGCCCGAGCAGGGTAATAATTCTTTGATCTCAGCTAGTCAGCATGAAGCAGCATGTCATAGCGATACGTTTTCTAAAGAATCTGACAAGAATGAACAGCCAGGCAGCGTATGCGGGATAAAGGATAATACTGGTGAAAGCCGTGCTGCTGCTATAAATGCTCTTCCAGGGACACAGAATTCAGCAAGTGGCCCTAACATATCACAGGCTTTGCCAAGCGATACAGAAATAGCACATACTTCTGATAATTCTGAGAAAAATGATCCTCAAATATCTCATCCAGAAACCCAAGGGGAAATGCCATTAATGGCAAAAAACTCAGAAAAGATTGAAAGTCTGACTGCTGATGGGGAAATCATCCGGAAAGATGGAAACATGGAGATAAGTTGTGAGGACAGTGCTTCTGTCACAGAAACAAGCAATATGAAAAGTGATAAAAGTCCAGGGGCACAAGGATCTCCCTCACCATTGCAGGCACACGGGGAAGTAATTCCCGCTGATAAGTCATATGAATCCAGCTGCATTCAAAAGGCACCAGAGGAGCCTGGTGGTTGTCAAGCAAATTTTACAGCCCTCTCTATACCAACCTCTGCACTCAGCCATCCTAGCCAGCAACCTGGAAACAATACGAACAATGGTACTGGGGGGGAATTACTAAATAATGAGCTGGAAGTTGTAGCATGCCAAAATGCCTTGGAAGGTAACTCTAATTTGCAGATTGCTGCAGGTTCTCAGGTGTCTGTGCACTTAGGTCCTTCACCCAGGGTAAATACAGGTAAAACAGCAAATTCAGAACACAGCTCTGTGGGGAGTATGTGTGTGAATGAAAAAGGTGTTCCAGACCGAAGTTTTCAGGGTGATGGAGACAGAAGTTTAGCCCTGCCAGAGACTTTAAATGTGGGGCAGAGTGCTGGAAACTTATCGCAGTTCAATTCTGAGAAGCTGAGGAAAGAGATATCTGCAATTAAATCCAAAGAAACAAAAAGTGAGGTAAACTTCAAAGAACAGCAAAGTGACAGTTCAGCAGAGTCTCTGTTAGCTCTCCCTACTCTAGAAGGGAAGCTGCTGAGCCTTTCATCTGTTGGTAAACAAGAAGGCTGTAATGAGGAAATTGCAACCAATATCTGCATAGATGACAAGTACGGTAAGATCTTAGAGAAACCTGGGAATTCAGAAAAAATGGAAGAGCTTTCAAAAGAGAATACTAACATAACCAGGGCAGAGATCGGTGTTTCCGAGCAGTCTGCAGAGAACTCTGGAAGGGAGCATGAGGCTCTGACTTGCAGCTCTCTGGGCATTGGCTCCAGCCTCCCAGACTTTAGGGAGCATATCAGCCAGATATTTAAAAAAACTGTCCACAGCACACTGAGTGCTGAATTACCTCAGCTTTTGTCTGAAAACCATGCAGGCTTCAAGCAGAGTCCAGTGGCCAAGGATACAGCAGAACTGTGCGGTGCTGAGAACTTTTCAGAATCAAACGAGGCGAGGGAAGGAGCTTCCAAGGGCACCTCAGAAGCAGAGGGGCAAGAGTTGTCTTTAGCTACTGAGACTTCCTGCAAAGGTGCCGAAGGCAGAGCTCTGCAACAAGAAAACGCAGTGGCAGAGCTGCCACCAGCAAGTCTCCAGGACACCGAGAAAAATGGGCAGCCCGGTAGCTGTTTAGAAGTGGTTCCTGGATTGAATGGCGCTACACCTGCTGAATGCGCTCTGGAAAATCTGCAAAAGCCAGCCAAAACCACTGAGCATCCAGAGAGCAGTGAGATGGAAAGAAAGGAAGGCGTGTGTGCTAGTGGCATTGATCCTGAATCGCTAATAAGCTTAGAGATAAAGAAGCAAGGACCAGCTTCATTTGATGGGGCAGCAGCTGAGAACTTCCCTGCATGTTCTGACAGTGAGCAACAACCCACTGTAGCTGTTATCTCTACAGGCGATGTACAGCAGAGGGACTTAGAAGATGCTGCTACCGCAGAGGGAAATAACTTAATTACAGAGCATCATGCAGAACCAGTTTCATCTGAAGAGGATGTAAGTCTTCCTACTGAACAGTGCCAGGATCCTAAGCCAAATGAACAGGAGAAAAGTGAGTACAGTGATGCGGATGTTGCCAAGAGCATCTCTGACATGGCAGCTTCAACACTTGTCCTGGGAGGATCTTACAATCATGAAAAATTGCCGGACAATTTTAATGTGTCACCTGGGGAAAATCAGGAGACACCCATTTGCAGCAATTTTATGCATGACATTAAGTCTCAGAATGACATGCAGGTGATACAGGATGATCCAGTAAATAGGAAATGCTTGGAAACAGTGGAAAATTCACAAGATGCAAAGCAAGAAAACAAAGTGACTGTGCATGGGTTAATAGATTACTTAAAAAACGAAGTAAGCCTGGATGATTGCTTGCAAACTGACTCTAAACTAGAATCTAGCAATATGACTGAGGGAGATGTAAAAGAGAACAGTGACACAGTGTTAAGCACAGCAAAGACAGGTAACGAAAAAACTGGAGACATCCCTGAAACAGGTACTGCAAGGATGTTAGTCACTGGTGAAGGTGACTTAGCTGTAAACACGAGCACTGAAGAGCAGGAGACAGACCTGTACAAAAATCACTCCCCAGTCGTTCCTGTGATGGAGCAGGGTGAGCGTTCTGCATGCACAGATCTCACTGTTGCTGAAAATCAGCCAAGCAAGATGAATTCAGAATGTGAAAGCTCACTTCAGGATGCCAAAAGAAAGCTATCACCGCTTGCATTAACTGAGCCTAAGAACCTTGACCTCAATGAACTTCAAGACACGGCTGTGGCAGGATTACCTACTGAAAGGTATTTACTTTAAATTACTATGTGAAATGGTTGTCAGGACCCTGGGGCTTGATAGGGATACAATTTTCAAGGCGGATACCCATTGTCTGGGCGGTTTGGGAGGGCATGGTACTTACTCTGTTCTTAAATTTCTGTTCAATTTCTGTTGCTTCTAAATGTGGACTATGTGGAAGAAATTTGAAATAATTTGTAAGGGCAGAGGGGTCCTGAAAGCTGAGGAGCACAGTTCTTACCTGTGCCATCTGCTGGTCCAGATTCCTGCCTTTACCTGTGTGGATTTGCTTACTCTTCCCAGTGTTCACATCTTGTAGCCTAAAGTTAGGCAAACAAATAGTACTTCCTAGCCTTAAGTTAGTAGGCTTTTGCCTAAGTTTTGGTGACCCAGTTAAATGAGACCTGCAGCATTCACATGGTGGATTGCAGCATTTAAAAACAAACCTTCAGTATAACCCAATTACTCACGCTGTTAGTTGTCTAGGCCTCCCTCTTATCCTCCCGTATAATATAATTGTATTGACAGTGCCTTTGATCACTGTGTTATTCAGTGCTTCTAATGACATGGAGTTGTTTCAGATGTGAATTCTTCTTAGCTGGGATTTGTGCAGCCTAAGAGTTGTTGGGTTTTTTTATTTTCCAAACCTAGCAGTAACTGCTTTACTAAAGTTAAGGCTTTTTTTTGTGAGTTTCTACTTCGCTGTCTGAATTCTCGGTTTGATGTGCAGTTAATTCAAAAGGATTATGATCTTAGAACAGGTGCTTTCCCTTTATTTAGTCATGGCACTGCGTCCTCTGGAACCTCAGCAACTTTATTCCACGCTGTCCCTCTCCTTCCCGTACTGGAGGAGGCAGCTGTAGCTGTAACTGCTGGGACAACAGCAGAGCAGAAGGGTACGGTGAAGAGCTGAACTATTGCAGACAACATCAATCAATGATCTGCATAGATGGAATCTGTCTAAGTATTACCAAAAAATTAGATGATACTAACTGAATAAAGAGGGAAATGTTTCAGTGCCACATTCCTTAAAATGATAAAACCATATTGTAAGTGAAAATACCCGAAGTGTTTCTGTTGTTGTGAAAACGTGGGGGAGTTCTTCCTGCGGTATGTGAGTCTGGGAGGGAGACTGAATATGATCTAATTGTGTCAGCAAAATGTACATTAGAAGAATGTTAGAAGTGTTGGAAGTCTGAACAACTATACGACTTTCTCTTTAAGGATCTGTCTATAAAATGACAAGGAAATTAGACCCTGTTATTTCTTTCTGGCTCCTTTCCTTTCTTTTCTTTTCCCTTCATATGATGGGAAGCTTCACAGTGGGTAGCTTTGAAATTACCAAACAAATTGCTGGCATGGCCTGGTTCAGAAGCCTTAAGGGACTATGGGGCAGTACATGCATATGTCTACGCATGTGTTTTCTATCAGGTCGGGTATCATACTTTAAATAAATACCTGTGGCAAGCAGGGCAGGGTTCTTGAAACAGCTGCTGGCAATTCGTGGAGTAGTTGCTTAATACTTGCATATGCTTTAAGAATTCATTATCACCTGTTTTTCCAGCGTGAGGGTTTGTATCAACAGGCAGCTGCTACTTTTGGACTGCAGCTGTAAGTGGTGTCACACACATACCAAGTGTGCATACGCACGCCGGAGATACTGCGCGCAGAGCCGTACGCGATTGCGGTATTGTAGACTTAAACACTGGGGGCTCTTGGAGGTAGAGAGGAGCCTCTGCTTTTGATCAGGCTCGTTTCATTAGAGGAATATGCATTTATAATACAAAAGAGAAGTAGAAAGCATTAGGTGAGCTGGCTGGTCTGTCTTCAGCGGGTCCAACACGCTGACCAGCCCAGTTTTCCTCTGAGCTTAAAACTGGTTTTGTACAGTTGAATTTCAAGGTCTATTCCATACCCTGTGTACTCCGATCACACCACTTGTTGCTGCAGAGTGGCTTCCAGTTGTTTATTGCCCCATAATCCTTACAGAGGATAAACTACTAGAGCCGTGCAAAAAAAGGGTGCACATTTCTAAGAGCTGACTGTGGGGATTTGGGCCTGATGAAAGAACTCCAGGCAGAAAGAATCCTCCCCAGCTCTCAAAATAAATAGTAGTAAGAAGTATATTATATTTAGGAGAAGGAAATAGCATGTTCTGAATTATTTCAGCATTGTTTTCTCCCCGCTCCACTGCTTCTGTATCGCTCCATCTCTTACAAGATCTCTGATGTCGAAACCCCACTGAAGTGTGGGTGAGGGGGCAAAGTTGTGTGATCTGACTCTTAAATCCTTCTTAGGCTTTCTTCCTGTAGAGGAAATAGAGGAATTTCTTTCCTTCGTGGCTGTGGCACTGGGAGGAGGGTGGTCTTGTGATGAACAGTGGATCCAAGAACTGTCTGCAGTGACTCCTGCCCCCACCCCCTTTAGGAGTGGGACCGTGGTCAACTAATAAGAAGAGCCTTTGTGTCTGAAGGCAATAGCACAGCACCAGTAACTTCCCTTCAAATCTTCAGTAAAAAGGACGATTATTTTTGGAAAGGAGGCGGTGGTTGAAGCATTAGCCCCACTTTCTTGTGGAAGTACAGCTGTGCTATTTAGCAGAAGTAGAGAAGGGTTGGATTTTGGCAAACCTGTCTGTCAGCACTGAAAAGGAGTAAAAAATAACCCTTTCTTTGATGATTTTGACATTTCTGTCTCTCTACCGAATCTGTGACTGAAAACCTGTGTTCATGGTGGCCACATCTGGGCATCAAAATGTCATCCTTCCCACTTACGGTTGGGCATCCAGCCGCTCCATTTCACTGTCTGAGTTTTACTCTGAAGGGAAAATCAGGAGTTGAGGGTTTGTTTTTTTTTCTCCTTTTGTAATGTCTACACCCATACATCTTCATTCTTGTATGGAGGGAGAAAGGAGGTTCATGCATGTACAGGGAGTCCTTATACCTTACGCCACTGAAATGCTCCCGTTTGCATCATGGGGTATGGCAGATGTTGAGCAGAGCATGGAACAACGTTGGAAATGATGGCAAAATTTAGGGGTGTTTAGAGGAGGTGTGGAGTCTTTTGATAACTTCCCCCCTGTAATTCAACTGGCTGGTATGTGCAAACTGCCCATGTCTCCTGGAAGAAGTGCTGCGAGAGCTTTTTGAAGTGGAGACTGTGAAGTCATTCCCAGATGTGCATACGTAAGGTACAGGGAAGAGATTGCATCATTTGCCGATTTGTTGGTTTGGCAAAACGCTCAGCTTGTTAACAGGCCTTTGGGTGTTCCAGGGTTGTGGAGATGCTCACAGCTTCGGCTTGGGGCTGGGTGTGCTGGTGAGGGAAGAGCACAAGGAGCTGTAAACGTGCTGCAAGCAATGACACTCATTTTGCAGAAAGGTGAGGCTCTCCTCTGCACCCCTCGGCAGAACCGGTTTGCCGCACAGAGCAGCACGGGCTGTGCTGGCTGCAGCGCTGAGCAATGCACCCCGTGCCTGCACGGGCCTCGAATGCAGGAGGGCACTGTGCAGGCTTGGCATTCCCAGAGCCTCTGGTGCTACCAACTTCTTCTGCAGCTTATGCTGCAGAAGCAATCCTTACTCCAGCCTGTCTACACAAATGAATAGACCAGATGCAGTGCTTTCACAGCTGTACTCATGCAGGTGCTCATTCTTTCTCTGTGGTGCCTGAACCTTCCTTGCTGGCTGTACCTCCACCGGCTCCTCACTACATGAGTGGCACGTAGAGCTAGCCATAACGGGTGACGAGGCTGTGGCACCGCGCTGCTTTGGGGATAAGTATTTCCTCACAGTTTTGACACTGCAAGAAACTCCACTGGGAAAGCCCTTTCCCAGCTACAGCACGGTATTGTAGGCGCTCTCCTATTGCTGCCATTGGTTTTTAGAGAACAGAGTTCTGTTGCATTGACTCACATCACTTATAAATCTAAACAATATTCTTATATGGGAAGTATGTTGCAGCAGTTGGCATCAGCAAAGCTACTTGAAACGCATTCTCTATGTCCTATGCATAGGTCAGACAAGATCTCTACAGTTGGTCCAGACATACTTTTGGATTTGCTTCATGCTTTGTTCTTGCTATCAAAAATTGGCAAGTTCAGTAAGTCTTCAAAGAATGTTCACTCCTTAGTAAATACTGACTTGGTCTTTTTTGTCTGCATAACAAATACAGTATTAAATATTTTAACAGTCCTGCTGGATGAGGTATGGAATGTAGAACTGCTTTTCAGATCAGTCAAGTGGGTTTTGAGCACTAAGGCTTTGTGTCGTTAGCATCTGAAAACAAGAGTTTGGAGTTAAAAGGAAACTTATCAAAACAGTGATTATGCAGCTTGCTTTATTTCCCTATTTTTTTAAACTTCAAAATTAACTCAGGTGTGCAGCGTCTCAGGATCACAACTCAAAGGGAAAAATAGCTGAAGGTGATTTACACATAAATGAAATGCACAAAATAAATCAGGCTATTTGTCTCTCCTGTCCTTCTCCCTTTGCATCCGAATTCTTTCTCTTTATTTCCCTCCCATCTTACTGCCATTGTTATCCTCAGTAGGTGCAGCTGTTCATACAGTTGTGCTTTTGGGGATGTGAGCAGCTCAGCCTGCAGTCCTTAACTAAATTAACTGGACGGGGAGTTCTGTGGGAATTTTGTCTGTGTGAAGTCTGCGATATTTAATTTTGGTATTTTTCTATTCGTGGAAGAGTAAAATTAAGATAACTTTACTCTTTCTCAGCGGACATCTCACATTGCTTTCTAAGAAGAGAAAGGGAGTTTTGCCATCTACTCTAATGGATGCCGTTGACCGAACTGGCCACTGTTTTAGGCAGCGTCTAAGTCAGTGTAAAGTATTTAGAAAATGCGGATTTGATAGTATGCCCTGTTGTACTCAAAGCACATACTAATGGAAAACTAGGTATGTGATACAGTGCTGGTTATTTTTTTTATTTTATTTACGTATACCTCTGCTACACAGAAGTACAGAAATAAATCATCTCTGGTCCTGCCAAATTGCTGCTACTTCTTGCCATATTGAAAACATTCTGTAACACTCTTGAGAACCTGAGCCACATATTTTTAGGGTAGGCATTGACATGGATGGATAATACATGAGCTGCTTTCTTCACACATCCTTTTATGTTTCTCAAGAAATTACATTTATTCAGTCAAATATAGGCATTTGCTAAAGAAATCCAGCAAGAACACTGATACTTTGTCCAATGTCTGGACAGGCAGTTTAGCATCAATTTTTGTCTTCTTTTCTCGTTAAGTTAAAAATTACTTTCAGATTACTTTTTTTTTCTGATTAGCTTTCCCCAGATGTATTCTTCAGCCTTGCTTCTTCCAAGTAAGCTGCCTATTTTCTCAAAATTGTTTTTGCATATCCTACAGATCCCCATATTTTCTCTATTCCAATGCTATATCTTCTGGCTTCTTGCAAAATTGGATACCGTGGAGCTAGTTCCACTGCCCCTGTTTCTAATAGAATATGCAAAGCAGGATTAGCCCCAGCTTTTAACCCTGCGGAGGGCAGCTCTGAGAACAGCAATTACAGACACAGACATATTCTCCATGACTTGGATGTGGCTTCCTTCCAGTTTTTCTGCGTCTTGGCATGCTTGCATTGCACTAGTGCTTCTCAATAGAGACTCCTCTGGAGACATGTTTGAAGAGCCAGAACTCCCTCATTCTTGCCTCATCCTTTGCTTTCTGTTTTTCCTCCTGCTATCTTTTATGGTGATGTCCTTGGAGCCTGTCTTATCAATATTGGTCCAGATATGTGGAAGCCCACGTGTGCATTGCTAATAGCAGGTGGGGCTTATTTAGATATTGCTATTCCTTAACATTCGGGTACTCTGGAAAAGTCAAATTGTTACATGGGTCTGTTTGGGCCTGTTCATCTACAGTCACCTTGACAGGTTAATTCTTACAGCAGTCTCATTGGCCTGTAAGAAGCTCTGCATCTCAAATTGCACTAAGTGTAGAAATGTTAATTGCTCCAGTCAAAGGCTTAATTGTTCTGGATTCTAAGGTCCCTGTGAAATGCTGAGTGCCACCATTCTGTGCTGTTGTCAGGAACCAGCCCTAGTATGGTATGTTAATCTTGTTCTCCCTGCCGAAATGTGCTTGGGATCTCCTCCCAGGCTGAGCATTTCCTGGTGAACTCTTCTTTGTTCACCCAGGCTTAATCCTTCCTCTTCCCTGCTCTCCCTAGTCGGTACCTGCCCCATTCATCCATCGTCCTCAGTAAAATCACCAGCAGTCTGAAAGTGCTGTAAGACTCCGCAAGGCTGTTTCCAATGTAATTTCACTAATTTACTTTCTTTACCTCTTGGTGCATTCCTTTCAAGACAGCTGTGTGAGAGAAGGCTACGGCTGCAGCCTGCCCTTAAAGTCAGTAAATGCTGGGCCAAAATCTCTGCGCCAGTGGAGTGATATCAGCAAAGAATTTGGCCCTGAGCCTCTTAACAGATCAGCCAGGGAGAATGCTGTGCAGCCCTGTGATCCTTTTTCACCCAGACCATCCTGCAAGCACTATACTCCCAGTTATCCTGCTTTGCTTAAATAAGGGGGGGTGTCAACTGATAAAAAAATCAAATTAGGAAAGTGGGCTGTATGTAGACAAGTAGGATTTAAATGATTCGTTGGCCTGAACTACCTGGTGTTTTCCAACCTCAAACCTGTAAAGCTTGGCTTCTCTTTGTAAATGATGCTCTGAAAAACACGGAGCACTTGCTTCGTGAAACTGAAACTCATCAAACTGCTTTTTTATTCTTTTTCAGCCTGTTTTTCCTGGCTCCTTTGGCTGATGAAATACAAACAGTGTAATCAATAAAGCTTTTTTTTTTTTTTTAAGGCACTCAAGAGCTTATGTAAAATCTTTGGAATTTGTTAGCATGATAACATTGTTATGCTCTCGTAGCTGATAGAAATATCAAAGCCAGCTAAGAATAACTCTGCAGCAGACAGAGAAGATTGGATTTGTTTCCTGGAATGAAAGCAAAAAGCATGTATGCATTGCTCAGGTTCTGACCACTAAGGAAAAAATTTTAGCTGTCATGAAAATAAATGGACACTTAAAACTCCCATCTCCCCTTCTTAACAATGTCTTTAAACGAGTCAAAATACAGACTTAGTTTTGCTATTTGAAAATCTTCAAGATTTTCCACATCGTCCCTTTTTTGTCTTTTTTTTTTTTTTTTGAATGCTGTGATAGGACATGAAACTTCTGTTGCATGCAGCATTCTTCAAATCTTGTTCTTCTGGTAGAAACTCCAAATAAACTTGGTGTGCTAGAGAAGTTATCATTGGAATTTGTGAAGCTTTGAGTCTAGCCTAGGGTTCTCTAGAAATTGATCTTAGTAATTTGGAAATTTTCAAAATGGCAGTTTCCCATCACTTTGATCATCAAAAATGTAATGGCTAGCATTAAACTTTCCTTTTTTTTTTTCCCAAAGCAGAAGCTTAAGGGAAAGGTCTGGGAATTTAAAGAGACCGCCATCCCAAAGCCTCGCCAATAAAAATTGCTGGGAATTGCACAACCTAATTTTCAACCACCACAAATGATGGTTATGGGCCATTTGTATGTGGAAAGTAATGGAAATATAAAGTTCAGGTGTTTGTTACAGAAGCAGCTTGGATATCTCAGCCAGGCTGAAATAATTGGGTCTGTAGTTTTGCAGAGTGTATGACTATGAACCTCTGATTAGCAAATGCAAAACAGAAACTCCTCTTTAATTGTAAACAAACTGAAGTATATTTATACGTTTTTCTTTCTTGAAAATGGCCTTAAAAATGGGCACTAAGTTTTCACAAAGAACAATTTTAAAATCACACAGGCACATTTTCTTAAAGATTAGCTGCATGATGCAGCCTTATTGTTCAGAACAAGCATAGGCATTGCTGTTTTGCCGGCTTTTTTGCAAGTTTATCACCAATATGGTAATATTTGTATTTGCTTATAGACCAGTGATAATCTTAATGTCAGTTTAAAGAGCTGGAAAAGAAGGAGCCTTGTTTTCATGCTTACAGGGGAGAACTTGACAATCTGATGTGAGTTCATCCTGTATTCTCAAAAAACAGAATGCAAATTTAAAAGAAAAACTGTGTGGGTTGAGGGTTTGGGGTTTTTTTTACATTTATTTAATGCAACATTCTTTCCAAGCCAATTTCATGGGTTTTTCATAGGTTTTTCGAGGGCTAGCTCATTTTCTGCCCCCCCCAGTCCTTTGGTTTGGCAAAAGTGATGTGGTTTATGGGAAAAACCCTCAGCTCGAATTCCCAGGAGACGGGCAGAGCAGGTCACCACTAGCCCTATGGTGGCCATCAGCAGCTTTCACCAGGTGTCCAGCCACAGTCTAAAATCACCCTGACCACAGAGCACAGCCAGAACGATGGGGTCTCTGACAGCATTTCTCAAGTCATAGTCCAGATCTGAAAATGCAACCTAAACTGCTGCCCTGGAATCATGCTACGTCTGAAGGTACTGAGCTTGGGTACCTTTAATTCTTCTGTAATTCAGTTCCCATCTTGCTGAGTGTAGGATAAAAACATCGCACGCCTGAGGAGAATATTCATGTGTCGGTCCCACAGTTAGGAGCAGTGTGGGATGTGGGTGAATTATATGTGTGTGTGTGTGTATATATATGTATATGCTCTGCCTTCCAGCACCATGTGCCTGTGTAATGTCAGGTAACTACAGTGTCACCACAGGAACTTCGTTGTACCTGTGTCATGAACTACTTAGCATTGCCAAACTAAAAAGAAGATTATTTCTTTTAGGGTTTCCTCCGCCCCTCAGATTGCAACCTAACTTCTCACATGTAGCTTGGTAAATGTTATTTTCACGGACACAGGCATATGTAGAAAAGGAAAAAGTGGGGATCTAGCAAAGATAAAATCCTTCACCCAAACGCAAAATACCGGTGTTCTTTAAAAATGTTTGGGATCTACATTAAAAAACCCAGCAGTTCCCCCCAACATAGGCCATCCCCATGCCTTCTGGCCTTTCCTTGAGGCTAGCGGTTCCCTGGGAGCTCGGGAAGGGCCCGGCCTCCAGCGGGGCCATCCTGCGGGATGCCTCCTCAGCACGCTCACCGCTCCAATCCAGCTCTGGCCCTCCAGAGAAATCTTTTGCAACACTTTCTTTCTCAGCTCTTTGATCTGCAGGCTCCCAGCCTTGGCCAGACAGCCTGTCACTGCAGGCTGACAGTCAGCCCCTGTCCTGTAATTGTCTCCCCAGCCTTGCTGGGAGGTTGCTTATCTCTTGTTTTCCTGTTGCTTTTCAGCTTGCTTCCTCTCTCCTCCCCCAAGCCTTCTATTAACGCAGATTAATTAATTCTCACAGGAAAATCAGGTAATCAAGCACACCTTAGCAGCGTGTTCCTGGAGTTACTGCGCATCGGTTTTCCTATGTTTAAGTAGCAGAGGGCACTGGGAGGGAAGTGGAAATGTTTTTGTGACAAAGGTGGGTTGAGATTGCTTAGCAGTAAGTGAAAGGGTTTGGTGCAGCAAGAGGCTAATGAATAAACAGGGAGAGGCGTATTATTTGAGCAAAATGATCATTTCATTCCAAAAATGCTAAATTTGGTTTTGTTAGCAGGAACATAGCTAGTCCGTGTCCACGGCTTTGCGCCAGACTGAAGTGCTGCTTGCAAAGAAAATAAAAATTTATTTTAATGAATCTTATTCTCTCCGGGGTCTCCCTCCTCCTCAGGGCTGTTATACCTGCAGAAGCTATTTGTGAAATGGTTTCCAGATGACAAAAGTGTTTAGTTCCCCCCAAAATGAGAGGGTGGCTGAATGCCTGCACCTCTATCAGAAATCACGGTAACTTTTTCCATGCCTGGTTTCCTGCTGCTTGGGAGGCAGGATACGAGAGAGCTGCTCTACCCAGAAATTTAACTCTCTGCCTGATCTTAATCCTTGCTGTCAGAGTGGGTGCTACTGGCTCCCGGTGCTGCAACTAAGTGAAGTCTCCACAGCATATCATTCCGTAGGTGATGTTTACCCCTCCATGAGCCATACCTTGCAGCCCAGGTGATGTTGGTAGTCTACATGTTTTTCAGCATTTTCACCCATTGCAGTATCTGCTTGGGTCTCCGGGGGTCATTTAGTGTATTCTTCTATGTCTTGTACAGGTATCCGAATTGTTAACAGCAGCAATGAGCGCATCCAGGGGAAATCCCTGTCATCTGCTTTCAGACTCATGGATGTGGAAGTTCTCCTGTAACATAAAATTTACTTGGGCAAAAATCCATTCCCTCCTTTTGCTCATAGAAAATCGAACAAGGGCTAGAAGGAGAAACAGTTCAAGAGCCAAAAAAAAAAATTTTAAAAAATTAATACCTTTTTACACCTGAGGCTCAGTTCTGAATTGATGCTTTGAGAGATCCAACTGGTATCATTGCTGTACCCTAACACTAAAAGGAGATGCACAGTCCTGCTACGAGCTGGACCAAGTGCTGAAGAAGAGGAAACGTTGGGTTTGTCACCCACTCAGGCGGAGCTGGCACCGCAGCTGCACGTCCAGAGTTTGGGCAGAGCGTGCATGGAGTCAGCCAGGAAGCTCTAACTTGGCTAAATTAAGCCTCTGTAGCCCAGCATTTCACCTGAAATATCTCGATTGGGCATTTGGTAAGCAGTGACTCTACCAACTATCTTGCTGTGGGGTAGATATTGTAGTCATTTAGTCCATAGTTATTGTATGACATGTTATAAAGATGATAATGATCTCCCTGGGTAGAGACTCAATTAATTCCTTGGCTGCTGGCAGCTTGCATATGCAATTTGGTGTATCTCAATGCAAAAACTTATTTACCTGTGAAGCCATTCTTTTGTGTTGTAATAAACCCACAGGAAACCTAAGGGATTAATAAGGGCATGCAACTAATTTAAACTGCTCCATTTTCTTGTAGGTAAGGAAACCCATAAGAAAACCTGTGTGGCTTTAGGAGCTGGAACTTAACACAAGAATTAGAGTAGGAATAAAAAGTTTTGGTTTAGATTTACAGCTATAAACAAACAAAGTTTCAGTGGAAGTTGTTAAAAACTTCTCCTGCCTCCTGAAACTTTTAAAGTTATCTTTCAAGTTGGGCCAAACACCACTCCTGCATCCTGAAACTTTAAAAAAGTTGCCAAACACCATCAATTAAGCAAGGCTCTGCTGGAGTGGTTTTTAAAACGTTGTGTATGCTTTAAGTGTCGTAATTTAATCTGCCCGCATCCCCCACCGTGTGCAGCAGATGGGGAAACTCCGAGCAACCAGCGTTTTGCCGTGACTCAAAAAATCCTGGAAAAAATTCCACCGCAAAAAAAAAAAAAAAGAACAAAACCCACGTGGGAGCCACGGCTTCATCTCTCTGCAGCTTTGGGGGGTTCTCTGTGTGTGTGTGTGTCCCTTCTCTCTCCGGTTGCTGCAAGCGCTCCGGCTCCGGGCCGCGCCCCGCGTCCTCCCCCGACGGGGTCGGATGCTCCGGGGCGGCCGCCCCGGAGCATCCGACCCCGTCGGGGGAGGACGCGGGGCGCGGCAGCCTTGGTCGCTACGGCCTTTCCTCAGGGAGCCTCATGGGGAGGAGCCTCCGAAAAGCAGCTCCAGGCCTTTTTGTACGCTTCAGAGCTCGCCCAAGCTGCCGCGATCGGGGCCGGGCTTTTGGCGTGCGGCAGAGCCGCTGGTCCCGACCCGGGATGGTGGAAGTGGAGGGAATTGGTGTTAAACTGAAGGCCTGTTGCGGGGTGTTGTGTTGGAAGCGAGGATGACTGGGAATAGCGAAACTGGTGATTATTTCCTGGCCTTGGTAAGTAGACACTTGTGAGGGGAAAGTTAGCCAAGGGAATAACAAAAGCAATGTGCAGTTGCAGTCCGTATCAGAAATTAAAAGTTAGCTGTTGTTTGCCACTGCTTTTCTCTCTCGCTTTTTTTTCCCTCCTTTTTTTCCCTTTGAACAACCTTTTGAAAAGTAACATTTCTGCCGAGTAAAACGCCCTCCTGCTCACACAGCGCTGCCTCCAGCTCTGGGAGAGGATTAACTCCCCTTACCTCCAAGAAAGAGACCCCATGGGTTTGTGGCTCCTGCCATGCCTTGCGGTGGGGTTTCTGCTCGGGCAGTGCCAGCGGGTGAGGAGACTTTTGTTTGGGGGGGGGATTGATCGCACCGAGAAACTTCTGGTCCAGGTTTGCTAGCTGGAATTTGGAGACTTTTAAATTCTGCAGCAATGACATCAGGACGTGACTGAGAGCCCTTCAGAGGCTCTAAAAGCTGCACGGTGGTGACGTTATGGGCTTTTTGTAATGGTTGACAGTTATTACAGCAAATATGCTTATTCATCCTGTGCAGGCGTGATTTATACTTCTAACACTTTTATGTGGCTTTCTGTTGTCCCTCTTTTAGCTTGCGAAGGAAGTAATACTGTAACACGTGTTTCAGTCCCCTTAAGTCTTTTAATCTAAAATAATTGTATTTGTCTAATGTAGTAACTCACCATAACTTTTAGGTTTTAATGTGACCACAGTAATGTAGAATACTCAGGAAAAAAAAATTATATTTTTCTATTTTATGGGTATGACTGATCACACCGATGATCAATCTGGATGCACGTGTTACAAAAATTAAGGAACTTCTAAGCAAGAAGGGTTGGGTGAGAGAGGAAGTCCAGGCCCTCAGGTAAAGTGTGACTAAACACCATCCCCTGCCAAGATAACTTCTCTATCTTGTCAGGGTTTCCACAAGCACCGCCAGAAAATTATCCCTTCTGAGGACTACTCTCCATCGTCACGTGCGCGGATTGCCTGACAGCGATAGCACCGTCATCCCGCTCGGCCAGGCGATTCCGAGTTACCTGCGGGGATTGCCAGCTGCTCTGCAGCTGGGTTTCTGGCGTTGCTTTTAGGAGGTGGGGTATTGCCTTCAGGAAGCCTTTTAAAAGACACTTGCATTTCTCCAGAATGCAGTTTCTGCGTTTGTTTTCCTTTCTTACTTTATCAGCATGGAAATTTGCAGTAGGAGAAGGGACTCCCTTGTCGCTGGAAGCACAGTCTTGTGTTGGGAGCCAGGCAGTCGCGCGTTCCCCCGTGGCCTGCAGGCAGCAGGTCCCTGTTGCTCAGCTGGGATGATGGCAGTGCCCTTCCTCGGGGCCAGGTGGGACTCAGGTGCTGCCCGAGCCGCGGTGGGCTGGGCTGGCCCTCCCTGGGCGCCCTGAGCACCGTCACCCAGCATCCAGACCTGTTCTGCTGATTGCTCGAGTCCGGCTCAAAGGAAGAGCACGTATATCTGAGACACTGAAATAATTCCCCCAGGAGCCAGTTCTGCTATCTTGGTGATAATGTCTTTTTTCCATAAGCGTAGAAATGCTGCTGTGCACAGTACATCAAACTCATGTGTCCCCTGAATGGGAGTGATTTTACTTGTTTAATTAACACATGCCAGTTCATCTCTTGGATACCTTCATTGCCGTGTTTGTACAGCGCCCAGCTCCGCAGGACTCAGCCTGGCTGAGGCGTGCAGAAGGGCCTGCAGTGTAAATACAAAGTGCTGATGCAAGGCACTTCAGGCATAGTTTCTCCTTCAGAGTACAGAAGGAATTTGAGAGATTTTTCCAAAATCGCATATTTAAATGCATAAATAAGTCTTTGTAGGGTTTACGAAAGGCAGCCTATTTCCCGAAACTTAAACTTGTGACTGTGAGTGTGTGTTTAGCTGGTAAAAGTAAAGCCTTGGTGTTGTATCTATGCATAGTAACCAGCAAAAGTAACCGGTGACCCCCAGTCTTTGCTGTGTCTGAGCTTTTAAAGCTCTTGCTGGCAGATGGGCTTGCCCTGCGGGGACATCGTTTGGTTGTATGGATGTCCCCTTAGTTCATTGGGAAATAAAGCCAGACTTGCCATTTCAATCTTAGCATCTCATATTTTTCCTAAAATTCTATTAATATTTAAATCGATCTTAAATTACCTCACAAGAAGTAGTATGGGGGGAAAAAAAAGAGGGGTTTGTTTGTTTTTAACCCTGTGCTGGTAGCTTATGCAGCAGTCCTGAGCTGTTTCCTGAACAAGATTAGTTTTAGTTTCTGATATGAGTAATGTTGATTTCTAATCTGAGAAATAGCTTCTTGCCTCCTACTCTGCTGAATTATATTGACAGTCATCCCAATAATAATGAAAATACTTTTGAAGAACAGCAATGCCAAAGGTGCATAATTACTATAGCAGGTTATTGTTGGATTTTCTACACATGAAGCTGATTTCAATGAATGTGGCTGATGTATGAGATGATAAGCTACAAAATCAAGTGTGAGAAGGTAAAAATGAATATTATGAAGGAATTACTTAATAAAATGGATGAAATCTTGCGAGGTACAATGTGTTTGAATGAATTTGAACAGATGTAGATGCTGCTAGATCTCTTTCCCTTACAAAGAATTGCAGTGTAAGAACTTACCAGAAACAGCAAATCCTCTCAATATTTTTCTGTGATTAATGAACATTTTTTCTTATGCATGTGTAAACTGAGGCTCAAAAAGTGACTCTTTGGCCCAAGTTATTACAAAGCCAAATATGAAATCTAGAGGATTTTGTCTATCAGCCTTGAGGTACCCAGTGAGCAACATCTCGTTTCTTGAAGAAAGCGAAATAGCGGGTGATGAGAGTGCTGAGAGCTCAGTCCTGCCTTGCGGTTGTTGGTGCCATTTTCCAGAGATTTCTGGAGTAAGAGCAGGATCTATAAATCTTACCCTTATCTCATTAAAAGCAACCAAATGTTTGGGCCTAGGAGATAGCAGGGCTTGAAATGCTTATTGGTTTCCCTTGGAGTAAACTTGGAGCTGTTGTTGACTGTTCAAAGGGAGCCACATCCAGCTCTCCTGATTGGAAAAACATGGACAGGGAGAAAATGCCAAGACCCGTAGCTGCCTTCTGTCTCCGGCACCAGTGTCAAAATGTTTTAAAACTTTAGTATGAAATTGGGGTTTTAAGGTTTGCGTCTCACTGATGTCAGTAGGAGAGCAAGAAATGGAACCAGCAGAGCACCCATCCCTCGCTGTGTTGGCGGGGCTGGTGCCAAGGAGCTGACCCCGCTTGCCTCTGTGTCCACGTGTGTAAAGCTGTGCTTTTTTACATATTTTAAATACATTTCCTGCCTTGGTTCGAAAGCTTCTTACGTAGACAGAGGCCAGACCTCCTATGTTTAAACAGAAGACATTACATAGGTTTATGCAGTTATTTCTCATTCATTCATTGATATTTAATGACTACTGCGGGTCAAGCTTTGTCTGAAACTTGCTATTTTTGTACCTGCCTTCTAGCAGTGACTTGGAAAATCTCTTTTCAAGGATAAGTCGAGGCCTTAAAAGCGAAATTATGAAACTCAAGAGCCTAAGGACACTTGATGGGCAACGTCTTTCGCTTGTGACACACTAATAACAGACTGAAACCCTTGGTCTTTGGGCTGAATTTAGTATGCTCGCTGCAGCTGTTAGTTAGCAACTGCTTGTTAAACTGTGAGGTATTTTCCTTTGAAAAGTATTTCAGTCATGCTTGTCATAACTAGAATTTGGAAGTCATTTTAAGTAGATCCTCTTCCAGACTTGACCCAGAACTTAGGCAATGGAATGGAAAAAGCTCGTGGCCCTTTTACAGAGCTCGTTTCTTGAAACAAACTGGCCTAAAAGGCCGGTTGCTGGAAAGGACTTAGAGCAGGGACCTGGTGGCGGGCGCCTGCGAGGCGAAGGCGGTTGTGATGCCCAGGAATGTCAGTTGTGGAACTTGTCTGAGCGGCTTTCGGATAGCTTCATTGTTTGTGCCGGAGCAGGGTGGCTTGGCAATGAGCAGCCTCGCCATCACCTCCCCAGGCCTGAGTTTCAAATTACCTTGTCCGTAGACTGGATGAAAATCAAATCGCTGTCTGGGAGTTCGTCCTGCAGCAGATGTGAGCGGTGGTGGGCAAACACTTCGCTTCTCACCAGGCTGGGGCACAGCAGTACAACAGCTTCAGCTGCAGTTTTGGCCTGTGCTGTACTTTCCATGTGTTCACAGCAAAGACCCTTAGTGCTCTGTCAGTAGCCAGAACAAGACCTGCCCATCTACATTTTTGTCCTTATGTATATAAGAAAGAAGTTGCAATGTTCTGTTGTCAGGGTGTACTTTCTAAACACTCATTTGAAGGCAAAGCAGAGCGGGCACCCCAGTTTGTGCTATAAGTGTATCCAACTTAGCGATGAGTGAAAACTGATGTTTTATACTAATAAGCTAGAGGACTTCAGAACTTGTAAACATCTTAGCTCAAAGTTTCCTACAACAGGCTGAGCCTTCAGGTGTGGTTAAACCAGAGGACATGTGGACAGTTACTTTCTTAGTATTGTAATTAGATAAACGTAATATTGTAAGTTTAAAAAATAATCAAATGTTCTAGGCTGTCATCTGAGAACTGGACTCGGTGCAGTGGCTTAACCCTGCTCTCGTTAGCGTTGGTGTAACGGAGGGGAGAAGGCCACTTGGTTTGTCAGGGATGCTGCGGACAAATGAACTGGACCGAGTGCAGAGTGATGCTGTGAGAACACTGGAAATGAAAAGCAGAAATGTTGGCTTACAAAGGACCACAGGTGTAATTCATTAAAAATAAAATAAAAAAAATCAGAAAACAAGCTTGACAAATCATTTTTCCCATATGAATGTGTTACTTTACAGAATCCTTTAGATAAAATATGTGAAGTGTGAAGTTACCAGAATAATATTGACATTATTATAGTGCAGTTTAACTCCTTGTTAGGTTCTTTGAACAACAATAAAACTATAGTAGAGAATCATACCGATTCACTGGATTTGCAGTTAGGTAAGTAATTGTCTGGTGTTAAAGCTGAGGTCCATGATTTAGGGTTTTTTATTTTTAAGCTGAAATTCCAAATGCTGAGTGAGAGCTTTAAGTTTATACACTTCTGCTCAAATCCGTCTGTGTACGGTACCACCCGTCTGCGTACAGGGTTGTATTCACTTGGTAGTACTGGAACCAACATGGACGGAAGGGGGTTCAGGAAAGAGGCACCTCAAAACCCAGCCAGCTGGGTGAACCTGCAGTGTGAAACTGGAACCTCAATTAAAGGTCACATTTTACGTTTTACAAAAACCTGAGGATTTCAGTGAGTTCCAGGGAAAATTGACACTTCCAGGGCCCTGGTCACTGCGTGGCCACATGGGAAAGTCAGGTTGAAGGAGGCAACAAAAGCATTGTTTTCAGGGGGCTCCCATGGTTTGGTGTCTTTGTTAAAAACAAACAAAATTGTTTTCTTTTAGCCATGTAGGCTTGGCTGTGCCCTGCTTTCCCCGGGTAGGGGACCGGGCTGGGTGCCTCCCTGCAGCACTGGGACACCTTTGTCTGATCCTGTGCTCCCACTGGTGAGCCCCTGCGCCGCTCCGTGGCGGCGAACGCCGGACTCGAGCTCCCTGTGTGTTACCTGGTTTCTGAGCAAGGAAGTCTTGCCATTGCTCTTGTTCAAGCAGTAGCTCGTTTTCTCATTTGCTTTTTAAAATCAGAATCCAAATGGGGTTAATTTGCTGTTGGATTGTACTACCTCATTGCTCCTGCAGTTGTAACACAGACAAAAATCCAGTGACTTCAGGCCAGCGGGAACAGTAGAGCTGTGCACAAAAGCAACTTATATTAAAACCAGCAACTTTCGCTGCATTCCCTAACACAAAAGTTAGCATACGCATGCTAAAGTCCGGGGGTTCAGACAGCCAAATGGCAATAGTTCTGCAATAACTCAGACCTCTAAGGCTGCCTTTTTCCCTGTCTTTTCTCTCCGCAGCCCTCCTGGGCCAGGTGATGATATACAGTTGGCTTCTCCCCTTGATCCTTCTGAGCGACCCTTAGCTGTTTCTGCGGCGTATGGAAATGTTGACCCCGCGGATGCTGCTGAGCTGACTGCAGCAAGGTATCGTACATGGCCATTGCGGCTGGAGCGGTGGGAAGCAGCTGCACACTGCTTACTGATGTGGGCGGGTGGAGGACCGCGGAGGTCAGCGCTAGCTGAGGAATTGCTGCCACTCTTCTTGGATGGATATATATCTGGTATGGCCAGTTGCTGATGGGTTTGCTGAGTCTGCCTGTAGTCAGTGGAGCATCTGTCAGTGGAAATCTTTACCAGAATTTAAATCTCCCTCTATCAAAACCCTCAAAGGAAGATGCCGTTTACCTTTCCCTGAGATTGAATCACTTTGGCACATAGGAGGGTCATGCCATGTGAAGGTGCAATGTATACCTTATATTTTTTTAGGTGCTTATACTTTTTTTTTGTTTAGTACAAGGTAACTAATCTTTTGGGCATTTTCTTTAATTTTGAGAAGTTCCTTAACAGTATAATGCTGATTATAAAGCATTCAGGTATCTTATCTCTTGGACACTGGGCTTTTTGTCTGCTTTTACTTGCACTGAGAAGGGAAACTGTTGCTTTATTTGTGCTGGTGGCGGTTGGGTTGTCAAGATCTTTGGGTGTATGAGTTTGTCTTAACTGCCAGCAGCAGAGGAAGCCTCCTAGGGTGTGTTTACCCTTCAATCACTGTGAATTCAGCAGAGTGTAAACATACACAATATATTTAAGCTAGCATTAAATTGGTTAGCTGAAGTAGCAATAATATGCTATCAAAGGCGGAAAGGAGCTTGTGTGGTTTGCTGAATCCACCTTAAAAGCTCGGTGACTTTGCTGTTTAGTCCATACTGGTCTTCCACCC
Organism: Theristicus caerulescens; assembly: GCA_020745775.1. Classification (NCBI taxonomy): domain Eukaryota; kingdom Metazoa; phylum Chordata; class Aves; order Pelecaniformes; family Threskiornithidae; genus Theristicus; species Theristicus caerulescens. The sequence goes on from CM036560.1 coordinate 122,691,341, forward strand.
GTCCCCAAGCTGGTTAGTCGCTAATGCTGGCTGAGTGAATCTGTGAGAAACAAACTTTTTCCTACAATCAGGGTAAGATGATCTAGAGAAGCTTACAGTGGGAAGCTAACGATGTGGATTTCTTCCAGTTCTTGTAAGTTTTTAGTCAAAAAGAGTTGTGTTTCTTTGCTTTTAACAAATGTAATTGGGTTACACATGGGTTTTTGTGGATTCTCTTTTTTCTTGCTAATGGATTGTTGGCCATAGTAGCAAGGCAGTTAGAAAAGAGTGAGCAGTAATTGAGGTGGAGCTATGAACTACTTTCTGAATGCGGAGGAATGAAAAAAGACTAAGGCCAAAAGTGCCAGGAAGATTTATATATGGTCTCTGGACTGCAGGCTGAAATAGAAGACTCTGTTGCCCTTGGGGTGATAGTTTGCTGTTTGTAGGGAAAAAGGCACACAAGCTGTCTATGGTTAAATGTCACCTTAGGAAACATTTAGGAAGAGCAGTCTTAGAGTGTTTTAATTTACTGCTTCTGCTAAACCTCATGAATTCACACTGTTCGCATTCTCATCCGTATCTGGAATTTTGAGTTAATTATGTTATACCTTTTCTTTTGATCTACTTGATAACTTCTGTCTTTAAAATATTTTCACCGTTAATGTCCAGAAGTTAGCCTCGGGGTTCCTTGCTTCATCCCGGTTGCGCAGGCTGCGAGTGCTGGTGCTGAGCGGTGCTTAGCCCACGCAGGGTGGCTGAGCCCAGTAGGGGTGAGGGCACCCAGACCGTGCAGCAGCCGCACGGTCTGGCTCTTGTTTCCATATCCTGACCTTGATGAAGGTGAGAGGATTTTTGCAAGCGTTCAGTGCTAAAAAGTTGCAAACCAGGGTATTCAGGATGGAAGTAGGTAGTTTTTCAGCTCCTGAAAGGGAGGAAGGTGAGAGAGAAATACACTGTGGTCAGCTGAAGTGAATCTGGCTGCAGGTAGTTCGCCTGTGTTTGTTGGTTTTAATTTTTTTTGTCTATTTTTTTTTAAAGGCTGCACAAGTTAACCCTTGTCAGTATTGTTTGTTTTTCTTACTCCTTTATTTTGCATCCTTGTTCAGCTTTAGACATAAAAGCCTACCTGTTCTCCTTGCACCTGTCTTTCCTGTCCAGGCTGTTGTTGCTTGCCAACTTCTCTGCAAGCCTTGCAGAGGTGTTGTTCCCTGGTGTCCCGGCTCCCACGTGTGCCCACCCGCAGAGGCAGCTGATCGGCAGAAGAGGGGTTAATATCGGCGCAGCTGGACCCCTGCTTTAGCTCCTGTCTGAAACAGCCATGACTCTCTTCCAGCAGTAACAAACACTGCTGACTTCTCTGTGGTTTGGTCAGACCTAAACTGACAACAATATAATCTTAATAGCAAATGAAAGTAGTACTCTTAAAATGCATGGGATTATGCTCACAGTGAGGATCAGTAACAGCAGGGCCGGGCTTTTCTTATCCAAGGGAAGAGTTTCAGTGATGTCTGTTGTTTCATGTCATTGCCTTATCCCTCATCTTCTCTTCACCTGTGACATGGAGCAGATTCTTGCCTATTTAAATAAGATGATCATATTAAAGCCACTGCTTTTTTGGCATTTTGTGTAGAAATACTGCACCACTGCTTTTCAATATGACTGCAAAAAAATTCTCTAGTGCACACACATATCATGTCACTGGGTTGATGCTTTCTGGTTATACCTGTGCACTGTACTTTTGAAATGTTACCAGGGCTATTAGATGGCAATGGTGTTCTTCCAGTTTGTCTGCAGTAAAGTACAATTATAAAGTGTTTTTCCCCAATATATTTAGTTATTTACTAATAATTTCCTTTTGTTTCCATTTATTTCCCCATCAGGGGTGTCATATAATGCAGATGGTGTGCACTTTGACAGGGAAAAAGAACAGTGCATATAAGGCAGGGGTCAGTTTGTGCTAAATGTCTTCCAGATGGCAGTGCATAATAAGAGATCAGGTTGTCCCTCCATCTGTCCAGTCAAGAAACTGTATCTTTGTTTTGCTTCTTGAGGATGACTGTCTGCCTCTCTCCTCCCCTGCTGATTACATATTGATCAGGGGCAACATCGTCTGCTCAGTAAGTAGATCTTACTTACTGTATCTGCAGAGGAGTGCCCTGAAAAGAACTAGGTGAAAAGTTCACTGGCTGTTCTGCCAAGCATTTTTGTTTAGCAATGAAACTGAAAGGCCAAGTTCACTCTGATTTGCACGTTGCACTAGGAGAAATTTTGGCTAGACACATCTTTCTCTTTATGCTGCAGGTGCAGAGCTCTGCAACCGGACTTCTGTTTTAGGTGGGAAATGTTTGCATTGGAAAGGCAGAGAAGGCAGATAAGTGCCGCGGCTGTATGAGACCCCAGCTTAGCTGGGCTCCATGGTTAGAGGGCTTAAACATTTCTGAGCGGTGTCTGTTCCCTGCAACTTGCTGCCTGTCTTGTGGGCAAAAAACCTGCAAGTGCCCAGGAAAAAACGGCAGCTTGGAAAGCACTTGCTGCATGAGTTGTCTTTAGGGTCAGGCCGTAGGTAACAGGCAGGGCAAACCCATCTGGTCCCTTCCACGTGCTGAGGAAAGCTTCTGCTCTTGAATTTAATCTCCAGCTGAGGTTGTGGAGCTGCACAAAGCTGGCATTTAGTCTAGACCAGAAAGAGCTGTTGCAGCTCTGTCGTGAATACTAGGGAATGAAAGCTGTTCTAAACCTGAGCTGGCATTGGAAAATGTTGTGTTCCCCTGGATCAGCCTCTCTCCCAGCTCCTGTTATGCAGAGGGCACATTAAGCTGTCATAAGGGAATTTGATGTCGGATGCAGTAAAAGCTGTGTTGCTTTATCTGCAGCTGGGCCTCTCCCGGTGGCATAGCTCAGAGCCCGGGGAACCGTGATGCTCTCAGGGTGTGCTCCTCAGCAGCGCAAGCGGGCAGGAATACCCAGGGTTATCTGTATATGCAGGTGGTCAGAAAGTGACTTTTGAGAATTACTTAAACAGAGATGGAGCTTGAAAAATGTTTGTTTTCTAATCAGCTCGACTCCACAGGATAAAGACTGGCCAATGTATAGTTTATTGTGCACTGGGAAGACTTGGCCCTTTTGGTAGTATCCTTGCTACAACCATTAGAATATTACTCATTGGAAAATAAGTTTAATGGCAAGTCTCGTTTTGGTAACAGCTGTGGAGAGGCAGAGATTTTAATGTAGCCACTTCATGTCTGAGCTGATACAAGTACCATGAGTTGATACAAGTGCCAGAGTTGATGCAGACTTAGGCAGGATTGTTTAAAGTGGACACCAAGTCTGTGTTTTGGACAGGTTGCTGTGCTGTGCTACCCTGCCTCGGTTTGTGCCGTCTGTATCATTTCTGAGCTGCTCTGCTTCTGCCTTGTCCCTCGTCAGCTTATTATGCCACCAGTGGGCAGCACCCATCTGCAGGCAATGCCCGTCTGGTGATGGGCAATAACCAGTAGCACTATGCTCTTGCAATTCTACCTGCAAACCACGCTGAACGGTGCCAAAGTTATTACGTGGCAGTATTAGCCCCAGACCTGGCGTGATTAGCCTTGCAACCTACTTTTCATGGCCTTGCTCAACACTCCTTCATACTGGGGACCCCTTGTCAGAGCGACAGCAGTGGGGAAAAGGGGTGGAGGCTGCCCGTGGTACCCTGTCCTGCGATCCCACGGCACGCGGGTGGGTACCTCCCGGTACCGGTGTTGCGGCAAGATATCGGAGAAAATGCAAGTACCAGCTGCATTTCAGCCCTGTTCCTTTACAAGCTCACTCGCACAAGTAAGGCAGCTGGCCCTTGGCAGGCGTGGTCGTTATGGGAACCCAGTATTTGATGGTTTACGTGAAGCTTGGAAAGATGAAGGGAAATTATTTGTGGATTTTAACACACACAGATACTATAGCTCATAAAAGTAAGCCCTGTGCTTTGTGAGGGCCGGGGCTCTTCTAAAAATGCCTGTATTTTGATAGCTACTTTTGCTTTGCAGAGAGCATTAGAAATGACATTAGTCAACCTATATCTCCGAAAATTGTTTCGGTTTATGTGGAAAGACTTAAAGGGGGAAGCTGAGGGCTGCAGATGGGCAGTGGGGCCTGTGCGAAGGGCGTGGGGGAGAGGGGAACAGGTGCTACTGTGAGCAATTAATGGGAGGGTTTTATATGTGCGTAACATAAGGTCCATAATTTTATGTGCGTTCGGTATTCTAGCTTGGCTGGGCCCTCTTGTGAATTGTTTGGGTTTTGCAGTTCTTTGTTTACTCTCCAAACAGATGTTCAGCATTCGCTTATTTTTAGCAGTTTACTTTTTGCTTTAAAATCTTACTTTCTCTAAGCTCCGTGTGACCCTATATAGTCACATCGCCTTTGTATATATTTGATGCTATTACTATATTAGGACAAAGACATTTTTAGCAAAGGAAAAAGTCCTTTGCATGAAAAAGGAAAGAGCTTGCTTTTAAATATTTATTTATTTATTTATTTTAACTTGATGTGACTGAAAATTTAGGAAGGAAGGAAGGAACGAAGGAGAGCGTAAAGCAGAGAGAATTTCTTAGAAGAAATAACTGAATATCCCATATGGCACAAAGCAACTTCATGGATATGAGCTAATCAAGCTCAACCACTCTCAGAAAGAGCTTTCGTGATCTTAGTAAGTTAGTGAATAGACACTTCGGGGAATAACTGTTCTCATGCTCCTATGTATTGTAACTAAAGTTAGGGATATGATTTATGTTTGTCCTCTGTTTGTATACACGTTTCTAAAGAAAGGAACAATCTGTCCCTGAACATTATCAACTCTTATTCAGTAACACAGCTTAATCTACCTTCTATAATTACAGTATAATTACTGGGGGAGGAGGGGAGAGGAAATTTTAAAAGGAATGGCAAAGATAACTGTTTATATTTAGTTCAGGAAACCTAAAAGAAACTTCTCAGCCAAGGCCTGGTTCCACCAGCGTTTCCTTAAACGATTGTGTCTGGATCTGTGGAAGCAGGAGCTGGCAGGAGGGGAGGCTGTTGCATGTGGCTGCTACCCCAGAACATCTGCGTCCCTCTGGTATGGCGGAGGTGCCCTGGAAAGGACAACGTGGTGTGACAAGAGCCTACGCTGCTCCTGCTTTTGAGACATGAAGTCATCGGTTATTTAGTTCCTTTTCTATCCTTAGTTTAATGAGTGTGGCCAAGAGCAGGGGCAGTAGTACAGTTACCAGTCTGCTTAAAGTGAGGGAGAATGCAAGTGAGCTTCTTGTGGGGTGATCTTTTGGATACACGGTGATTTACCTTCTTAAAGAGCGTTAAAAGGCTCATGAGAGAAGTGTTTTATTTGTGTTGCTGTCGAGGGTTTTTTCTACTTGGGGTTTTGCTTAAGAAAACAGAAAGTTAATGGAGCTGTAACGGTGCATTCTGCTCTGGTCTGCCTTGAGGAGAGGCAACGCGACCATCCCCTGCGTGCAGGGATCTGGGCAGACGGCTGTTCCCTCCTGTACTCTGGTTGATGTCTGTGTGCCAGAGCTCCTCTTCTGCGGGGACCGGGAGAGGGCATGCCTCCCCAGAGCACCCCGCAGTGCCTTCCCTCGCTGTGAAGAAACTCGGTCTTTCCAATCTGTATTTACGTGCTCTGGAAATCATTACATGGCTGTCATGCTCCTGAGCTTGGGTCTTGCGGGGCTTTGCTGCACAGAGGGACTTGTAGGAATTAACAAATACAGCTGTATTACAGTCCTGTAAGCTTAAGATTCATGTCATGAGTTCAGGGATTATTGTGCTTTTAGCTTTACAGTATAGGGAGAGCTTTTAAAGTAAGAGAATTTTTTGGTCCTGGGTTTTAGGTTTTTCTAAAAGACAAGTCACTCAAGTCACTTAATTGAATGTTTCCACTGTACAGTGAGGAGGAGAAAGGGCCGTGTGAGAACTGCAAAGTAGTCATTAGTGATTGATTTATTTTACTAATTTCATATACAGTTAAATTTCTCTGGCAGTTAATGTTATGGTCTATAAGAGCTGTCAAAACTCTGCAATATTACTGTTTGTGTGGTGATCTGAGAAATTCAGTGAAATAGGGTATGTAGGAAGAAGTAATTTGTGGAAGGTGTGAGAGAGACAGTATTGGGGAAGGGACAGTGTGCTCCTTAGAGCTCCTTAGTTTAGATCCAGCCAAAGTTCATCTTTTAAGGAGACTTCACTGAAGCTTCAGAGCCACTGCTGAAATTTGTCAGCTTAATTTTAATAATTGTTTTGCAGCACTTCCAAGTCTGATAGCCGCAAAGAAGTTGATACCCTCGTTTCTGGGGATGTACCTTTGGCTGCGGCCCCAGGTGATGGTGTAGAACTGCCTGCTCAAGAAACCGAAGGTTTCACAAGGGAAAAAAACAGGTATTGTGCAATGTTATTTCATACGTTACAATAAATTTCCATGTCTGTACATCCTTTGCTTAAGAAAACATAAGTTGCATGAAAGAGGCTGAATAACTTTAACAAGCATTTTGTCTAAGTTATATGAACACTTTGCTGCTAGATTTTGACACCAAATGGTAGACTATCAAGACCTGCTTACTCCAGTATATTTACTGCAAAAGACCAGAAGAGGGAGCTTGGACTACACTGGTTACTACTGTGTTGATCTTTCCTACTATTTTTAAGTTAATAAATTTTTAGGTGTTTTTCCAAATATTTTCCCTTCTTGAAGTTCAAGTTTGTTTTGGTTTGGTTTTGTTTTTTTTTTTTTTTTGTGAAACTGTGCAAGATCAGGTCATATTCAGGAGGACTGTTCTACTCATTCAGATGATGCCAGCATCTTCCCCACCCCACACTACTGATTTGTATTGTAGTTGTCAGTACTGAAGGAAGAAGTTCAACTTGGTTTTGCTCTTGCTGAAGAAATGTTGAATTATCTTGATTTCAAAGTTAAATGTTTCTCTCCTTCAGATTTGCATTGGTTGGTGCCACAGTGTTTGATAGATGGCCTGGGAAATTTTTGCTTGGAAAACCCCCAGACTGAGTCCTCCCATCTCAAATATAGTCAAGATGAGACATGTGGTTGGATATTCATGTCAGAGCTTCGGATGACGCCTGTCTTGTGGGTGATTAACCAGTATGCTGTTGTGGCTCAGCAATAAAGGCATGCCCTTATTGTGACATCTATTAATGGAAAAGGTCACAGCACAGCTGAGAATATTAAATGGGCACTCCCTGGGGAATAGCGTTCTCCACCCCACAAATACAGACCGGCATCTTGTGACAAGTACGGTACAAGACAGGAGACACCATGGGAAACACAGCTATTCCACTAAAGCTCTGTTCAGAAATGTCAAAAGGTGCTGCTGTCAGCAGGAGGGTACTCTGAATCATGAATGAAAACATACACAATGGACATGTTCTGCTGTGGAACAGTGAATGAATACCTGTCAACAAACGCTATTCAAAAAATCATCCACAGTATAATCTCTAGGAAACATGTTGGTTAACTATTTGTTCTAAAGCTCTGATTATTTTGATCAGAAAATGGTGTCCTCGCCTCTAGTGCTTGCTGTAACACAGTTAGACCAAGTCTCCTGTGTCATGTTCTTCCATAATACTGTCCTGGACCCGCACTTTTAACCTGTGGATAGTTGGTGGGGAACAGAAGTGCTCAAAGGTCTGTTTTGCACCAGTATGCAAGTTCTGTAATCTGGAGAGAATTTTCTGAATGAAGGGTAGATACTGTAGTCATTTTCTAAAAATGGAGACAAGTAGTCAGGTGAGGTTATAAGTTAGAAAATATTCACCCCGAAATGTTGGCTCTTTCCAGAGAATCATCCAAGATTGTTTAAACTTTATGGATACCCTGGACTGAATTTCCCATTCTGTGAGTTCTTTAGTGTAGTCACAGATGACTATTGTTTACAAATCCAATTTGAAACCAGCAAAACACATGGTGATTATTTTTTTCCTTTTTACCAGAATTCAGCATCAAAGAGAGGAGAAATAATTTTAGAATTCTGCAGACAAGCAGAGCTGCTGTTCTCACATATTTCGATTGGCTTGTGCCTCTGAAGTTTCTGTTTGGTTTTGATAATGATGTAGTGTGTTTAATAATGTAAATATCTATGTGTGCGTAAGAACCTCTTGGATGGGGTAAACAATGGTGTAATAATATTAGTAGTACTGCTTAATGCAGAATGAAAATCCAGCCTAGGATGTCAGTAACCAAAATGTACACTTGGCAAGCATCCTCATTAGGCCTTGAGAATAGCAGTGTTAGCACCCACAGCCTTCTTTCTCTAAAGCTGAACTTGCGTGTTTGCTCTTTTTGTAACATGCACACAGACTTTCACAGATCTTAATGGGAATTAAGATGCGTACAGAGGTGAGAATTAGAGATATCTGTGGGACGAAAGATAATTTTTGCATCCTCTTGAAAAGCAAACATATTATTGTCCAAATAGCTCTTTGCTGTTATAATCAGCTCCTTATGTAAATACTTCTTGGACTGTCTTGCATTTTTATGTGATTCATGTGTATCAAGTCAAATCAGCCATGGAAAATGGGGTTATGTTTCACTTTGTCACGTTTATGGCAACTGCCTGGACGGCAAGGTGCTAAACTTCTGCAAATGCTGTGCCACTGCACAATTTGCTGCAAAATGGATCCTTGAGGCATTTCAGTCTCCTCTGTGATTATGATGGTCACATTATGAACTGTGTCAGACACTTCATAATTTGGGAGAAGTGCTGAAGTATTGCTCGTGAGTGTAGCTTGTCCTTTATGGAAGCCCTACGGATAGGGCTGGAAAGGCTCTGAAGAGCTGATCCATGCCTCTGATTGTCCTATGAGGAACAGAGACGGACACAATCCATTCTGTAGAGCAAAAAGCAAATGCTGGCTTTGTGCATGTCCTCACCTGTAGCCTCACTACCTGCTTTGCAAGCTCCTCCTGTGATGTTAAATGTGGCTGGTGTGATTGGAGAGGTGGGTCCTCCTTGTTGTCAGATACAGGGTCAGTTTTCTTTCAAAAGCTAAACCAGACTGGAGTCGGATCATTTTGAGAGTCTCTGAATGGACAGGGGACTTCTGCTGATCTCTGCATCTCTGAAATTAAATACACATCTCTGTCTTACCCAATTTTCCTGAAATGAGCCTGGAACCAATTGGAAGCACAGCAACAAATCTTTCTATCTGAAAGCAAAAAGTCACAACAGCCTTTACAGAAAGCTCTGCTTTCTGTGTTGTTGGTTTCCAAAAGGTGGTTTCATAATACTTCCCCGGGAGGAAGCGAAGCTGAATTATTGGTGTCACGCAGAAAAACAGGATAAGCTTTATGACTTCTGGGTTTTATTTGCTTGATCACATCTTGAAAACAAGTTTTCTCCTTTTGCCCACCTGGTGTAAAACTAAGTAAATAAAAATTAATGTGTTGCCTTCATTTATGACCAATACTGATAATCCTAGACTGAGTTGCTTTTAATGGTGTAATGAAAAACCAGAAGGGGTTAAACGAGATTCAAAAACACAAGGCTTTTTTCCTTGAGTGAATTTAACCCTTTTGAAAGGGATGAGTCATTCCACTAAGTTTACGAGTGCACTGAGCAAGGAAGAGATGGGAAATACAAGTGAGGGATACAAACGCAATCTCAAGGCCTTCTTGTTTCCCAAGTGTGGGGTTTGAGGTTTTTTGATTTTTTTTTTTTGGGTGGGGTGGTTTTTTTGCATGTATTATATGAACTGGATGGTGGTATACTTCTAATGTGTGTCTGGACTGTCTGGTGCACAAGTGAAGTGACATTTTTATATAATAGCAACAGAAGGAAGGCATTGAAATGAAGTTGCTTAGGTCTTGGAAACTAAAACCCAAGGATTTTTCTTGAGGCTTTGTGGCAGATATCCCAAAAAGCGTTCACCATCTTCTGAAGCACAACATAAAAAATAGTTACCTTCCACGTAATCAGCCAGTCTGTAATAAATGGCCAGGAATGAGCCACAGTCCTGCTCTTCACTCATTTCCTCCATTCCAGGTTTTTAAAAGAGATTGTGTCTCCTGAGTGATGTGTTCAGAACTGCTCAGCCCCAGGCGGGACGATGCTTTGTGTTGCTCAGTGTAGATCTCTTCAGACTATTACTGACTAATAGCATCAAATCCTGGGATGTCTGCTGTGTTTCAAGCCAAAAATGTTGTGGACAAAGTGCATTTTCTCGTAGCTGATTGTGGGACTGGTATGGTGGGGTCCCCAGACGAGGGACCTGCAGGCTTCTCTGGGTGAGCCCATGACTGGGGGGGACACGGGCCTGTGTGTGATGGGCAGGGTGCCTGGGGACCCCCATGTTGTGTGCTGGCAGAGGACAGCTTCCATAAAACAGCAGCAATTCAACAAATAGCTTCCAGTAACTGCATTTTTAAAAGGCAAAGCATTAATGGATGCTCGACAGAAGTGGAAAATTGCACCCGTTTTCTAACCGTATCTTTGTTCAGAAGTTGGGCTCTCTGGGGCGCGTTCTGCCTGCATGTTTGTGCTCAAAGAGAGCAATTATTTGTGTGTGTTGGAAAGCTGCTCTCTGTATGTGGCGGTGGACAAAAGGGCTATGGTAGCCCTCTGTTTGCTTGTTATTACTGTGTATTTTACAGGTTCCCTCAGGCGATATATGGTAATTTCCTTGCTGCTAGAACAGGTTCAGCAGCATGAAAATGAATATGTCATTACACTAATTAATCCATCCACAAGGAATTTTAGAATGGCATTAATCATCTTGCATCAACCCTACAAAACTGGCAGTAGAGATTCAAGGCAGAGATTATACACCCCGCTCGGGTTGCGGTTCCCTGGCGCTGTGGCACACACGGTGACAGCTCTGAGGCCACCAGAGGAGCCTGGCACTGCCAGGAGGGTGGAGGACTTGCAGGGGATCACCTCTTCTCCTAGAGCAGGTAATGCATGGGTTAAAACTGGTGAGTCAGGTGTATTTTGTATTTCTCAATAATCAGTGTTATGCTTAAATATGGCCTGTGCTTTTGGAGCACTCTACCCCTAATGCTACATCTTTTAAAAACAAAAGCAAAAAGAAACACCTGAAAAATGCAAAAAATACTTCAAACCAATTTTCCATTAACTCTTTTGAAATCAAATTGAAGCTGTAAGCTAACTTCTTTAAGAAATTACCCAGTCATCATTTGACCACTCATCCTCGGCAGTCACAGCAAAGACTTGCACCAGGCAGAAATACTGTTCTTGTCTGATTTCTTCATCCTGTATTCTCATAATCTAATTCTTCACGTAGGCCCCCAGGGCAAGAGACCTTTGGATTCTGCCTCCTGAAGTCTCCTGCAACAAGGTGCCCCTGGAGAATGTCGTTCACACTGATCCTGTCAGCTGAGGGCAGGTGCATGAAAGCCCTTAAAAATGTCAGTCCCCTCCCGGCGTTACGCAGCTCCTCTCCTAACAAGCCTGGCTCCAGCTGTCTTAGGGATCTTCTACCTCAGGATGTTTAAAGGCTTAGAAAGAAGCACAGAAGCAAGAAAAGGTCCCATGGTCTGTGATGGTGGTTCTGCAACTCCAGAAATGTCAACAGAGCTTTGGGCGTTTGCCCCAGGGATGCGGTCTGCAGAGGCATATTCAGCAGTAAAACAAACTCCCTCCTTTGGTGTGGTTATGCTTGTGGTCCCAGTCTGAAGGCTGGGCCAGAAATTTGGAAAACAGGGGTTTAAAGTTTTGTTTGTGATCCAGTGAATTCAGGCCTGGTTCGTACAGCAGTAGCATGATACAAATGGAATCCCAAATTGAAGTGTCTGTGCCTCAGCAGGAGGGGAAAGCAAAGGAGCAAATGACAGGCCAGGGGCTGCACGAAATGATGCGGGACGAGGAGCTTTCCGCAGGGGTTTGGCTGCCCCGGAGCCTTAGCTTGGGTCTCCTCTGTAGATCCGCGCGGTACACAGACCCCCTTGTTCCATCGGGGAAATCTCTGCACCGCCACTGTGGAGGCTTCCACACTTGAGGGGGGTGCTCAGCTCTCGGAAACCTAATCTCCCTGTTTGTATGGCTTCTTAATTTCATAAAATGCTTTTGTACACAGAATCTTCTGGTGTGTTTAGTTCTCACGTTACTGATCGTAATTCACTGCCGACCTCTGAAAGACTGTAGCCCCCCTGGCATCCTGAACAGCACCGTGCAGAGGCCCCTTTTGTTGTCTTTGCAGTGGGTTTCCCATGCAGGAAATTTCAATAACTAAGCAGGCATCTTGGTTATTCATAACTCTTAATGCCATTAATCTCACTTGCAATTTAGATTAAGCGGTGACCTTAGCAACCAAGCAGTGATCAATGGGCGTGGGGGGGCACAGTTATTTATTTAGTTTTATTTTTATTTTTATTTTTATTTTTATTTTTATTTTTATTTTTATTTTTTTAGACACTCATCCTAGCGATTGTTTCCTGTGAGTTGCAGTGTCCGTCCTGGATGCATCATCACTGGTCACTCCATTTTTCTTTGACTTGTCAGATGGAAATATTCTGTCAGCGTGCTCAGGCATAAAATCCTGAGACAGTGGGGATTTTTCGTGAACTAACAATGTATCAGTGCAAATAAAGCACTCACACTGTGTTAATCTAGATAAGTGGTGGAGCAGACAATGTGTTTATCAAAGTATTTAATCTATAAGACTAAGTTAAATCTCTGAAGCTTTACACCTAATATCGCCTCATGTTATTTTGTGGTCTATTATTTTATAACATGGCAACACAGATAGGGTTGTGTTATGCCAGGTATTGTACAGAGGTAATTGAATGAATTGATTTTATTTTTCTTGAAGAGAATATTGAAAAATATCCCACTGATTTAACTGTCTTTAATTATTTTACTCCTGAGATTCCATTTACACTCTCTAGTCATGAATCCGTACCCCATGCTAAGACCATTAAAAAAAAAAAAAAAGCTATAAAAACTCCAAAACCCAACAAGACTGTGGTTTCAATCTGAAGGTCTGTCATTCTTACTTTAGGGCTGAATTTCTGATTTATCTGTACTGGAGTAGGATTAAATTAGGGATAACTGGATCTTTGAAGGATGGTGATGAATGTGCCTTTAAATTGCTAATTAGAGACTATAATCATATCTTAATTATACTGTGGACATGAACTGCACTAAATGCCTATTTATTAGGCACTACTAAAGCATGTGTGTTACAATTTATGTTAACGTTTTACTGGTTTTTTTGACAGTAAACCAAAATGGGATAAATTTGTTGCCTGTTTCAGGTAACTTTTCATACTTACTCTTTCATTTGTAGCACAAAGTTGCCCCATAAACCTAAGGGAGAGAAAGAAAGAAATCTGCTTTTCTTCCCCTGCTCTTGGTACCTGATAGCAAGAGGTCGTTCCTCTCTTTGAGAATTTGCACGGCTCTCCAGGAGGTGGCATTTGCTTAGGTTCTCTCTTTGGGATATCATCCTTCAAAATAACAAAAATTTTTAATTTTAAATGGTGGTCTATTCACATGCAATACTGTGGCTATTCCCTAAAGCAAAAAAAAAAATTAGAATCTCTTCTCTTGGGGGGAGAGAGATTGAAGGCATTAGGGTTGCTTTCTGTGCTTAGGTGTGACTTTCTGAAGGATTTGATGACAGTACCAACATGAAGTATTGAGGCTGTCCCTGTCCCGCAGCAGTGCAGGAGTGCAGGCAGTGAGCTGGATCGTGGAATGACCTGGCTGGAAAAACAAATGCAAGATTGATGTGGTCTCACAAAGATTCCTGCTGGCACATGTCTGGGCGTAACGTAAGAGTAGAGGTAACTGGATAAAGTGAGGAACCAAAGTGAAGGGTAGCAAATGCCTTATAGCGTTCAACCGGCAGCCTCAGCAGCTCAGTGCTTGAAGAGGTCTTTTAAGTGACTCTCCTCAAGGCAAGTGGAAATTGTAAGATAGATCTGCTCTTGGTCACTTTAGAGAGGGAGGTGAGACTAAGGAGCAAAAATCTGTCTGCAGGAGTGAGAGAGACTGATTTGGAGAATAAACAAAAAACAAAAGAAATCCTAAGTGTTCCAGGACTGAAAAAATGCATGGTGAGTAAATTAGCACAGGAATATGAGTAACATGCCTAGAGCCATGTATTTTTGTGCAGCCTATAATGAAGAATGCTTGAATTCTTTAAAAGCCTGTAAAACTGCTTACTGTAGAACCTTCAGAAAGATGAACTGCAAACCCTGAGTGCCCAGGTGGTTGAAAACAGTCCGCTTGACCTTTTCTGTAACACAAGGATCAACACCGGTCCTGGGAGACCCCTATTTCTGGGAAAGACTTAGCAGACGGAGCCTGTGCTCAGATGGTGTATCAGCAAAGGCCAAGGAGGGCTGGTGCTCCTGGAAGGGTTTTAGAGTACAGGAGTCTCCAGCCTTGGGTGTCCTAAAAAGGTTGTCACCACTGCACTTCAAAAGATGCCAATGCTTTTGTGTGCTAATGTGTTCTCCAAAGTACAGCCGGCCTCCCAGAGGCACTGGTTTGCCTTGCAACTGTGTCTATACAGAACAGTGTTGATTTTTTTGAGCAGTTTGGGCCTTTTAGTCCTTTAAGAAAGATGTTGCTGTTTCTTAGCAGTCTGATGTTGTGGATGCCCCAGCCACGAGCCCTTTGATACCTGTCAGCCTAATAATAAGGGAGTCCTTGGAGTGAAAACTTCTTCCCAGGCTGCACTCAAGGCTTTGGGATCCAAAGGCAATATCATCTAAATATAAAAAAAAATACTGGGGGGGGATGTTTCTGTTTAAACAATAATCTATCCTTTGTTAACATTTTCCTTTTTCTTTTGGTTTGTTTGGTTTTTGTAGACAGTACTGTTCCTCAGAGCTTTGGCAGCGGCCTTCAGGACACTAGAGAAACCTCTTCTTGTTATTGGGATGTTTGGTTTTGCTCTGTTCTATGCAGTTTGCTTTATATGGTGCTCATTTCTGCACAGTACCTCAATAATGCATTGCAGCTAGGAGGCATCGCTTAATATTCACCCGCTCCTTCCCAAGGGGGATAGATGTGTGAGGGAGGGTTTTCTTTCAGTAGGTTCTTTGATGTTTCCGTGGTCATGTTTATAACCAGCGTAAATGCCTAGCACGATGGACAGTGAAGCCAAGAGCAGAGAAACAGAACATAAATTTCAGTATTTCATAAACCTTATCACAGTCCTGTCCAGCACTGTTTTTTGATGGAAGCCAAAAATTTCAAACTGGGTGCAAGTGACAGAAGTCTGAATTTATATATAAACATGAAATGTAATAAGACCAAATATTTAGGAGCCTGTACAGCATTTTAAACAACTAACCAATAGACATCAAGTTTCAATAAAACATTAATTTAGTATAGGCCAAAATATGGCTCTTGCTAAAATGGGTGAAACAGGCAGGAAGAGAAAATGATAAATTCTAAAGGATGGTACTGAATACTTAAATAGTCTTTTTCAGCAGTGGGATCACAATAAGTTGTTACGTGGCTGTTCATCCCTAGGCTGAAATGCCTGGGGCATCTTTAAGCCCTTTGAAGCTACAGTGGGATTTCTTTTTTTATTTTTTTTCTTTTTTAGCTACATCTGTGTGTTTTTCAGGTTCCAGAGAAGTTCTTACAAAATGTACTTATAGTGTCAACACAGTTCTTATATTTTTAAAAGGCAGCACTAAATTTAGTACTAAACTGATGCTTCTTGGCAGGCCCAGAGCATGGATCGGGGCCAGGCAGGAGAGGGAGAGCTCCCCTCTCATCCGAGGTTTTTCTTACTGATCAGGGCACGCTGCAGGGAAAACCTTCCAATGCTGCTGATCACACCGCGTTTGTGTTCAGACTCGAGGTCTATCAGACTCTGCTTCTGCCCCACAGAGGAATCAAAGGCCAGAGCCACCTTTGCAAGCTCACTGCTGTAGTTGCATGATGCTTAATTACATGTCCCCTCTCTGTGAAGTGCAAGAAGTGAAATGAGTGACGTGATCCTCTGAGCATCCGGAGTAGTTTAAAGAATACATGGGTTCAGGTGAATGTAGCAACAAGCAGAATGACAGATCCTCTCCAAACCTCAACACCTTTGTAGTGTAAAAGATTTTATGGCCAAATCAGAAGTATATCTACAGTCTGGCTTCTTGAACAGCGTTGGCGAGAGACTGCAGTCTATTATTTGTTACACTTGCATCCCTCAGTCAACAGACATTTTCAAGTCCAAAGCTCAGTTACAGCACATCTTTTTTTGAAAGACCATCGCAGTCTGGAGTTTTAAAATTATTAAATGTGTTTCTCCCCATGAGGTAACTGTACCCACTATTAGGAATTTGCATATAAAGGTTGATTTGATTTTGTTTTCCTAATTTTAGTTTCTCTCTTGGTCTTGCTGATGTAGTACTTTGTCAGAGCTGCCACTGCTTTTGAGCATGTAACTTCTCCTTGTGCAGGTGCCTTTGAGTGTAATGGACTGAGCTCCTTCATTTTTGGTCTGAGACATTTTTCCAAGGCTCCAAGCAGCTCTCTTCTGGCCCATCAATGAAGTATTGACACTAAACTGACAGAAGCACATCCATCAAGGTCTCACTAGTGTTACAGCCCATGTTCTTGTTTTACCAGTGCTCCAGTTCACATTGCTGTAATTGAGCCACTTGGATGGTTATTTTTCAAAGAGAAGAGTTAAATCCTGTCCCCTTTATAAGCAGGAGCAGCATAGAGGTGATGAGCTGTCCTTGTGGTGAATCTCTGAGCCGTGCTGTGAGCTGTGCACACAAACTGGGGTAGGAGGGAGGGAAGAAGGAGGCAATACCTTGTCTGCGACACCCCTCATGATAGACCAGAGCCCCCTGCTAACCCGGACAGTACGTGCAAAGAGACCAGGGGCATACGTGGGCTCGAAAGGCTGAAGCCTTTGATCCTGCCGACTGTCAGTGAACATGTTAGCCAAGAGCTACAATTTTGAGTGGAACTCGAATGTCTGTTGCATAGAAGTGTTGGGGAATGGGATAAAAACTTTCTCTACTATACAGCTCCTGAAGGGACCATGCTGCTGCAGAATAGGATTCAATCCAAGCCTTTTTTTATTGAGCCTTTGTTTATTTAATAGATGTACATGTGAAACTTGAGGGAGTTGACTTTGGGACATGGTTTAGCAGTGGACCTGCCAGTTAGGTTAATGGTTGGACTCGATGATCTCAGAGGTCCTTTCCAACCTTAATGATTCTGTGATTCTATGATTTTAAGTGTATTCTTTACACTTGTGAGGACGATGCCACAATATTCCTGTTTTCCCCACTGGCAGGACAAACAGTGCCTGTGTTCTCCCTCATGGCTTCCAGGTACCTGCTAGGGCTTTACTTTCTCAATATGGTGTTTGCCTTTCTAAGGAAAGTTTTTTTCTTAGTGTCTTCCTTTTCTCTGTAACAAATGAAATCCAGTAGGGAGCTCTTATGATATTCAAAAGACCAGTCCTCTGTAGTTCAGTAGAGCTACCACATGCAAAACTGAAGCTGAGCTGTAACCTCAACCTAATAGGGTCTCTGAACACAGCCGTGTAATTTTAGTCTGTTGGCTGGTACCATTCATTTCCCGTACTGGATGGAAGTACTGGAGTTATTAACCATTTCAAATCTACTGCTAGAGCATACATGGGGCTTTTCATACACTTTCTTCAAATTCTGTGGTTTACCTACTTGGGAATGCTCCTGACAAGTGTTTACCTGACATTACGTTAAAGTTTTGCACACTGAGTTGTGTTTTTATTTGGCTCTGCTGATTTGCTGTCATTAACAAAATTGTCCAGTTCATGGCATTTTATGCTTATCCTGGTAAATGTCTGGTGAAGCAAATACTGCTGTAAAAGGGCTAAAAAGCAGCCTGTATTCTCTAGCACAGAAGAGGTGCAAACCTGTCAAGTGACACCGTCCTGTATTTTCAACTCTTACTCTGAGAGTTGCAGAGTTGTGACGGTGCCTGGGACAAGTCCGGTTCCTCATCTCTTGTCTGGTGATGACTGGAAATGGCTGTTGGGGCAGGTCGGGCTGCCCAAGCACCGGGAGCCCTCCCCTGGCAGCTGGCAAATACGGAAGGCGCAGTGACCTGCCACCGCCTTGACAAGGGAGCATCAGAGCTGGGTTCTGCTGCAGAGCTCAGGGGTTAAACCTGGCTCAGGCACCCAGCTGGCCGCCAGAAATTCTGAAGCTCAGTCCCTGAGCGAGGTGGTGCCGCTGCTTCTCTGGGGCACTCGAGATGAGCGTTGAGCAATGAGACACTAGAAATGAAGGTTTGGCTTTCACCAGAAATGAAACAACCCCAAAATTGTAACTTGCTTGGAAGTTTGTGGCTAAACAAATTGCTGGCTCACTAGCTTTTCCCCTTAGTTAAAAAAAAAAGAAAATAGAGGAAAAAAGGCACATTTATTTTGATGCTGTTCATAAAACAATTGAATTTTAGGCAGTCTCTGGAAATGAAATGTGCTTTGTGTTCACTAAGCATCTTTCTTTCTTCTTATCCCAAGAACAATTTATTGTGGGTGCATCCAGAGAGACAGAACCTTGCACATGTATACAGCAACCCTTATTTTTGTAAAGTAAGCAAACCCTACGGGATTTCCCTTTTTGCAAGCAGAGAAAAAAACCAGAAGCTGTTTAAGGTGTGAGCCTAGCAAGGCCTCCACTGAAACACAAAAGCCGTGCTGTCATAGGTGCTTGGAAGATAGTATGTTTTAATATTTCTGTTCAATTTATTTGATCCTTTTGACCTCTCTGCCCTGTCACGTATCCAGAATTGTTACATAGCTTCAAGCCATTTGTCTCCCTAGAGTTTAATTCTTAGTGTAGACGACAGTGCAACTGATTTTCTTTTTTTTTTTTTTTGGTCCTTTAGTGATGTGAAACATAACTTGTATGTGGAGCATCTGTTATTTGCTAAAGACGGTGATGTGGAGAGCGATGGTGCCCAGGCCTTTCAGCGTGTTACACACGTGAATTCCCAGTACCCTGGTACCTCCACGGCAGCAAAAGGATAAGCTTATTTGTACGGTTTGGAATGCTGTTTGCTTGGCCTTGCACTTTCTGGGCTTAAAGATCCTCACCACCAATCACATCGGTATTAGATGATGAGCATCCCCATGGCTCTCCACCTCATCGTCCAGCAAGGGGGTCTGTGCAGGCAGAAGCAAAATGGTTAAGTGCACCGATCTGTTGGATGGAGCTGTGCTGGGTAGGGTCCGCTCCCACATTGGCTTGTTTACCTTGGCTGCTCATGATATTCTCCCTCCGTTCCTCATGGAAGATTCCATTTTTGCAAGAGGGATGAGCTCATTTGTTTAAATGAAAAAAAAGCAGCCGTTCTGCTTATTAATCCTCTCCGCAATCATCCCGATATGCACAACTTGCCTGTTATTAAAGGGAAATGTATGCACGGCATCCAGTGCACACATGCATTTGCATTTCAAATCAGCTGAGTCAACACAATATAATGGTCCTGCCTGTAGGTCCTTAGGGAGCCACAGTAGCTGACAATGTGTGCTTAAAGGGAGGGTCTGCTTTTCTTCTTCTTCTTTTTTTTTTTTTTTTTTTTTTCTTTTTGAAAGCAGTTTCAATAGCCAATAGTCCTGTGTTAGAGGCGCTTGCACCGTAGCTGCTTGGACTACTGATGTTTAGCAGATGATTAGCCTGTCCCAGTGGCTGGGATTTGATTTGATTTTATTTTATAAATAGTGTTCATCTGGACAAAAAAAAAAATAACTGGCAACAGTTCAGAGAAGAGAAGCTGCTGCTGAAGTGTTTCTGCTTGTGCTGCCACTGATGCAAGCAGCTGTTTCCATCTGCACTGCAGTATTGCAGCCTCTACACAGTCAGAGCTCTCAGGGCTCCTTGCTGGTGGAATTACGGAGGAAGCTGGCCTTGCTCGCATCTAGCTTCAACCCAAGGGCACGCTGAGGATGGGAGGGTCGCAGTCTCTGCAGCAGGCACAGACAGGTAGCCTGAACCGGGAACCGTCAGAGGCCATGTAAGTGTGGATTCCCTTTGCTCTCCTCTTTTTTCTCTGTACCGTTGGGCCTGCAGCCTTTCTGCACTTAACCTGTGCCGTGCGTTAAGGAGCTGACTTTTGTGTCTGAGGCCTTTGTTTAATGCTAATTGCATTCAGCTGGAGACATAGTTAAGGTTTTGCTGAATGTTGCGAGTTATCTTTTATAATGCTTTCCTAGTATGAAGACACCTTGCTTGGACTGACCACCTCGATTCATTTGTGTCGAGTAATAGCTGTGTACCATATGTTTCGTCTTTTTATGTTTTGGATGCATAATCAATCAAACACAATGACCAGTTCCAGTGAACAAAAACACACCCCTTCCCCCCTCCCAAACCCACCACCTCTGTGTTTTCTATTTAAAATGCACAGCATGGAGCTGCATTTCACTGGGTTTTCAGAGCTTCTTTTTGCTTTTCTCTGTACAGATACTGTTTTTCAGGTCACATCACCCTTGTCAGCATCCATCCCTGTCATGGTATTATATCCTCTGATGAATCATAAGCAAGGGGTCCTTAGATCTCTTCTCACTGAAGGCCAACTCTGAAAGATTCATTGGGGAGAGGGAGGAAAAAGCAAACAATTAACGGTTAATCAGAACAAGTTATCACTTTTTCAGATGACTAAATCATATATGAAAGTGCACAAATATGTATGTGCATGCAGAAATAGCAGAGTCATTTCCCATTTGTAAACAGGATTTTGGCATTTATTGGTTGAGGATTTATCGGTTTACTTAGCCAACAGTCTTTTCTCCCTAACCCTCCACCCCAAACTACTAAGCTGGCATGCTCAAGCATGGACCTTACCTCTGAATGGGTTTTAGAAGAATTGCCTTGTCTCCTATTGCCATTTCAGTTACATAAATCACATTTATCTAACATGTCTGAACATCGAGTTCATTTTTGATCATGTATTTTGGTAAGTTTTAGGTATGTATCCACTAGGGCTAGCCTATAAACCAGCCTCATGTAGGTCTCTTAGTATTTTTTTTTTAATGTTATGTCTGGTTATTAAGGTAGATCTTATTATGATTGAGACATCATTTGTATGTTTAAGTGCTTCAGAGTCAATGGGGACTGAAATAGAGCAGTAACTGATAGTTTTGCCTCTATAATAGGCCTTCCAAGGAGGTATATGTTCCCTATTGTCATATTCCAGTATACCAGCAGATAGCTTTGCTTGATACTGTCTTCTTATATTTGTAAGATACAGGCCTAACAGCATTTCTGCATCCTTTGTTCCTTTGATGTATAGCTGTGCCAATTAAGATTTTTTTCTATATAGTTCCATCTTACATAGTACTGGCATTCCTATATACAGCATCTACTTTAATGAGATGGTGGAATAAACTGGTGCCTCGTTATCTTTAAGGTACTGTAAATTACATTTCCATCTGCACAAACTGGTGCTGATTTTTAACAGTGATCCAAGGACTGGGCAGTGAAAGAGATGTAGCTAAAGCAGGGTTCAGTGTTTTTTATCTACAATTTTCACAGCTTTTTAAGAATTCGTTCTGTTGAAGAACATACTGATCAAGGTTTGTGTGTGTGTGTATATATATATGTATGTATTTTGGGGGCACATGACTAAATTAGATTGTCATCTCTTTCAGTGACTTATATATAAATATACTCATCTTTTGCAGTTAGTCATTCCGGTGGGGTTTCAATATGATCTTTTCAGGCCTGAACGAATCAACAGATATACTTTTAGCACAGGCGTCATTCAGTAACTGTTGATGTCCTTCGGAAGAGTTTGTGAAAGATATAACTCATCTTGTATCAAATAAATCACTAAGAGAGTGTGCCATTTTCTTCACTCCAACTACATACGCTTTAAAATAAGATAAGTATGAAGGTGTTTCTTTATCCTTGAGAAAGTATGAGCCTGTTTTCCCAAAACAAGAACCTCCTTATAGGATGTCATGGTAATCAGTTCTGGTCTGAGGTTTCAACTTTGTACTCTAATAACTATAACTTTTACCAACACTTTTTTAATGAGGTTACATTTAACTTATTTTGCAGACACAAGCAAATTCCTTAATGGCAGTAATAGTTCAGAGGCAAAAACATCTGGCCGTGTCCCAGGCAAGTTGGGCAACTGCCCATGCAGTTACAGCATCCCTGAAGTCATCATTTTAGCCATCAGCAGAGGCTGACTGCTTAATGGAGACAGCTTCTTAACAAAGGGAAAGCCGAGTTGGCTTTGGCTGCCCTGAGTTCATTAGGTTAGAGGGGTGTAAATCAGAAATCATTACTCAAATAGATTTATGTTAGCATCAAAAAAGTACAGAAACAAATAAATCCCTCAAATAGCAGCTGGTTTAGGAATTCCTCCAAAGTGTCCTGTGACGGACTTGTTCGCTAAACACTAGGGAAAGTCGCAGAAAGAAATTGATAGTAGAATCGACGCTGAAAAGGGCTCTAGGTTAAAATTTTAGAGTGTGTCCATGATTACATATGCTCTTTTTGCATGTGTATGCCAAATTCCCAATTTTAATGTAAATTTATTTCAGCCAGGGTAAAAGTATTTGTAATAAAACCAGTATTGATACTGACAGCCTGGGGTATTGTGTTGTTCATTGTGGACTGTTAGCGACTCAGTCACTGGCGGTAGACAATTATCCTTTTAGTTAAAGGAAAAAAAAAAGTCAATTTTGAATGATAAAAACGGGAAAGCCCAAGGGAAGCCCGTGGCAATAAAAGTTAACTGCAGATAAAAGTGGTGTGTTTCAGACCTCGCTATTGACGTTATAAGCACTGTCATGTGCTTTGCAAATTGCAGCAGGCACCCTGGTGGTCACAGATGTAGCGAAATCAAGGGCACGTTTCAATCAGATAATAGGAATGGACTCGGTTGAAATAAAAGCCAGTGACAGTATGATGATGTTTAGTGTGCATGAATTTGTTGAGGTGCGTACACACTTAGATCGAGCGCGCTTGTGACGGTACCCTTGCGTGCGCTGTTTGTGCTACGCTGAGACGCCAGTTTTGTCCTGCTGAGGATGTGAACGCAATCCAGCTTGCCACAGGCTATCACCTACATATCAGTGGTTTTCTTTTTAATAGTAATATATTTCTATTTCTTGGTAATACTTTTTAAGCATTAGGAAACTGGAAATGTTGCTAGGTTTTAAAATGTTGGTAGCTCTTAGCCAGTTGTCATCTGTGAATCATTTTTTTTCTCCGATGGAAAGGGTTTCTTTCTCCTGAGCACGAACCACACCTTCCTTTTGTGGAGCGTTATGGTTGCTCTCCTTGCAGCAACTGGGCAGGATTTACATTCGGTGCCCATTTCTTGATCAGCCGAAGGGCTGATGATGTGTTATTTCCTCCCATCAGGAGCTCTACATGCTGCGTCTCTAACATTTTCATCCCTTGCCAATCCAAGAGGAAAATGACTGAAGACTGAGCCAGCTCCCACTGAAGTTGATGGTGAAATGCCCACTGACTTCAGTGGGAGCTGGATCAGGCTCCAAGAAAGAAATTGAATGTTACTGATCACTGGTAGCAGGCCAAGATGTTGGTGCCCTTGTGGGCTGTTTTGCAATATTTCTTCTGCTGCCTGGTCTTTTCATTTGTTGGTTGGTTGCTGGACAGACTCAGAAAAGTTTAAACTGGATTGACTCAGCCTTGTGCATAAGAGATGGGAGCAGCTGTTCTGTGCGTATGTGTGTATGTACACATGTATATATACATAAAAGTTACCTGTGCATACGCACAAAAATGCAGCCCTTGCTCGCTACCACATTTTTTGTTTTGCTGTTTCCCAAACTTAGAAGAATCCTCTGTACGGTTCTTAAAAGTTTGAAAGAAATTAGTCTGGTAAAATATTTGCACAGTTTTATATGCTCATACATAGGAAAATCATCTTAATGAATATATACATGGAAGAGTGGGAGACATATATATATATATAAAGTGCTGAAAAGAATTTGGGTCTTGGGAGGAGGGGAGGCTTCTGTTACTGAATTGGTATCTAGTCTGAGTTAATCCCTTGACAGGTAGTTCTGCCTGTTGTCAGCATTCTACCTAAATTTGTTTTCTTCTTCCTCTTATTGACAGTCATCAGTAAGCATTCCCATCAATAAGCAGAGCATACTCTATCTACTAGATTGGTCTACTAAATAGGGTGAATTGCTGGAAGGCGTGGGGGTGTTTTACTTAAGAGAAAATGGACCAGAAGTAACAAGCAAATTCTTCTGTCAAGCTCCCCTGTCTTTTATTCCAGCCTCCCCTATTTGAGTCCAAAGGATCGCATCTCTGAAGTCAATGACAGCGCTTCCTTTGATATGAGAGGTTATTACATCAACTGCTACATCTGTCACTAGAAGTAGGCAGGTCACGTTTAGACTTGAAAACAAAATAGAAAGACCCCAGAATCACTCACCCTTCTATTAGCAAGGCATGCCACACATTTGGCAAATACTTGTATATTATAAAGCTCTCTATAGTGAATGGTGTGCCCTGTGGCATGCATAATGGAGCTGCTGTCATCTATTATGTATTATGACATACGGGCAAATTGGAAAATATAAACTGATGTGAGGTAGTAAAAACATGAATGAAAAGGCATTCCTGCACATGCATTGTGGCTGTCGCTCACAGTCAGAACTGTTTCCCTGTCTGCTTCTGCTTTTTGCTTTGCTTGACCCAGCAGTCAAAGGAACTGCTTGTTAAATTTAAATCCAAGATGCTTCTCAGTCCTGTGTGTTTCAAGAGGTAATAGTCTGGGTGCTTTTAATATTTCTCTAACATGATGATAGCACGTAGAAAAGTGGTTCTATTATAAACACATTTCCTTTCTTTTAAGACTTTGCACCTATAGAGAGTTTTTGTATTTGCTAATGTCTTAGATACCATTTCATTATCCATCTCTGATGCGTTGTAAGGATTTAGCTATGTAACAAACTTCTTATTTAGTCCAGGTAAGCAGGCTCTTCTGGGGCAAAAGGCAGAGTTTTAATTATAGCTAGAATTTCAATGCAGTTTGCATTTTCTTTGAGGAACTGGGAGTGTTTGTAAGAAACAAACAAAAAAATTATATTTTTTACTGTGGAAAAACTTCTAAGAAAAAAAGGTGTCTCATCAGATCCTTAAATGCTCTGAAGCAACTATCTGGATTTAGTAGCAGGCTCTGGATATCATGTTCTGTACTCCCATTAGCACCAGAGAGCCAGCTTAATGGGAAAAAAAATGAATTAGTTTCTGTTCTCCGCCACAGTCTGAGCTTTCAAAGGTTTATTTTAAGGCATGTTTTGGCCTGAGAGCCTTCATAGACGATGATACTAGACAAGATAGTAAGATCCCTCCTTAGCTCTAGAAACCAATGTGAAGTTTGCAGCATAAAATTGTCTACAAATAGAGCGTTCGAACGGGGAAAATTTTGATTTAAGCAAGTGTAGGTGTCTCTTAGACAGACCTCAGGGTAATTGCAGAGCTGTATTAATTGTTGCATCCCCACAGTACTGTTTGCTACAGCTCCTCTCCTCCGCTGTGAGGTCTGATTAGCGAGAGGAACGGGTGCTTGGGAAGCCTCTTGCTTTTGGGAGGAAGAACGGGGGCCGTTGGTTCTGTTGGGATGAAGAGTAAACTTTGCGAAAATCTAGGGCTTTCCATTTCAAGTTTCTTTGATTCCGATTGAACAGGATCCTCAGAATTATGTTCAAATTTACAAGATAGGGTTTTCCTAAACAAAAGAAGCTTGTTTCTATGGCTCTATATAGACCAGACTGAAACCTAGTAAGTAGTTAGAATCAAATAAGCTCCTGCTTTTGGGTTTTGATTTTCTTCAGCATAGAGACCTGCATTTATTGGTCTTGTTAATAACAGTTCATTGCTCGCATTAGAAATGAGTCCAGTGTTGTGCTGGGAAAAGGCTGGCTTGCTAAAGGAGGGGGAGGATGAGCAAGGAATTTGAATCCCTTTGTTTAACTTCCCAAGTGCAGGACTGTCCCCTTCCGAAGCAGGAGCCTGGGAAGAGAAGGTTTTGTGCCGTTGTTCCTCACCTGGACGAGCTGTGGGCAGTACAGCTGGGGTGCCAGCTGGTGAGGTGCCACTGCAAATCAGGGATTGCTTTTTCCAGCATGCTGTTGTGCTGAGGAGGCACTTCCCTCAGCACCTACTGAAAGGGACGGTTTCATTGCGCTGAGAGCTGGAGCCGCACAGTGTGCCCACGGGAGGGGTAAAGCTGAAGTCAGTGAGAAATTACCAGACTGGAGCGGCAGCAGAAGGATCACACCCACCCTGGAGTCAGGACATGAACTTATTATAGCTCAACAAGAGATTTTTTTTGTTGTTAAGAGGCTGAGATGTTTTTTGTCCTTTGCTCCTATTGCTTCCTGGCTGTGTTTCTATCCCTGCAGCTGCTTCACGTGTTAAAGTAGAGGAATAAGGGTTAGTGAGGATCTGTGTGAAGCTCTGCACACCTTTATGGAGGCTGTGCAGGGGTAAAATAGGCAGAATATGGAGCAGATTGGGGGCAGAAGGACTCTTTTCTCCCCTCTTCCCTTTTAGCAAAGGGACTCCCTGCTTCCCTTCTCCACCCTCATCTCCTTTGAAAGGAAGGACCATAAGCATTACAGGAACACAGTCTTATTTCCACATCTCACTATTTTCACAAATCTCCATGCCTCTCAAGATAAGCTGGTCCCCCAGGGATTACGGGTGTCATATATTCATCTTTGCACTTCACAGTTGCTGTTTTGTCCCCGGGTCCTGCTTTTGAGCAGCATGGCTGAGCAGAGATGTGGCTCTGGAAAGCCGTGTTGCATTTAAAAGGTAGCTCCAATAAACAAAGCAATTTCAAACCTATGGCTCTGGCTCCCAATGAATTATTGATTGTTTTCCCTTGAAGCCATTGCATGATGCTGTATAGCACTGAGCACAGGCACATGGATGCTTTCCGAGGAGATAGTTACCAGGATGTTGTTTCCTGGATTAAAACTTTGGAGCTTGTTAGCAAAGGCAGAGGAAAGGTATTTGCCATGGGTATTAAATACTTAAACATCAACTACTGATTCAAATACCAATCCCTAACCTAGGGTGAACAAAGTGCAGCATTGACTGGGGTTATTATGTATTGACTGGTTATAACTGTATGCATGGTAAGTATTTTCTGCCTTGGATATTGGGGTATCCTGCATCTTTACTGTTTCCTCTCATCTCTTAAGAGATTTATGTGTCTGAGTATTGAGCAGCCTCTGGTGATTTAGGGACACGTTAGTATATCTGCTGTTGTGATGTCTGAAGATGAGTTTCTTTAATTGAATGGGATTTTCCTGTTGTTCCTCGGAGAATGAAGCATCTGCCTGAAAAGCACATAGGGATTAAAAAAATCTTCAATTCCGAGTCCTGTTTTTGTAACGTAGATGTTTTCATTATTCAGACTCAAGCCAGTAAAAGGGAAGGCAGGCTGGCCAGAAAGGATGGGGGTTCATTTCATTATTCATTTATATCAGTAGTGTTGAAAAACATACCCTGTTAGATCTCAGGAAAAGCAATAAAAAGGAAAAATTTAACATTATTTAAAGCAATATGGGGAACTTCTCGCTAATCAGTTAGAAAAATGATTTAAGTAGTTTGGAGTGCTGCTGTAAGTATGCCCTGTTATATCCCTCAGTCTTTTTTCCTTCAGATGTGGCTTCCCACAGCTTGAGACATTTCTTTCTGGTTGCTGTGTGAAAGCAGGAAACGGCTTTTGTTGGGGGAGTGTGAATTTGGCTTCTGCACAAAATGCTCTCAAAATCACTGACTAAACAAGCAGAAAAAGCAGGAAAAAATAATTCCTTCTTCCCACATCAGTTATGGTAGCAAGATTACTTATCATGCAATAGGTTAAAAACCAAAAATCAACATTATTTTTAAGGTGAGTATGCCCTTTTAATTCTCCTCTACTGCAGTTCTAATCCTGTTCTCTAAATATAATCATCCTATGAGGAAAAATTGGCCTTTTTATAGTAAGTGATTAATGTTTAAGGGATTCTTAAGTTTCTCTTTGCCATCTATTCTAGAAGACACATTTCCAAACTGACCTGTGTGGTTTGGATGACGTGCAAGGTATTACTTTCTATTGATAAAGTCCCACGTAATGATTTGAAAATGGAAGCCATAGCATTTTATTTTAAATATTTTAAATCAGATCCTTGTATCTCAGCTCAGACACTAAGTTGTCCAAGGACTTGACATTGGAGGTCGAATGTTATCAGAAGAGCAGTGAAGTCGCTCAGTAGAGTTACATGAGCAGCAGTATGTAACTGAGCCATATTTACCCTTTCACACCGAATTTATACTGGTGTAAATCATTAACACTTCAGCTGAACTGTCTGAGATGTGCTGGGGCAGCAGAGGACATCAAACCCTTGGGCTTAGGGCATGGAGGAGAAGCAGAAAGCTGCACAAAGCAGGGGAACGACTCTGGCTGCTTCTGAGCATGATGCAGAATGATCTTCCTTCCTTGTGTCCCTAAATTAAACCATGTGCCTGTCATGACACATCACTTGTGGGCTGGGAGGTATCACCTTCAATGTAATAGTGATTATTTTTCTGGGGAGCCATGTTTTCCGTGGGTCCTGTAGGAATATTTATGCTGAAATAATATTAAAATCCTTCTCTGGAGAGGAGTGCCTGCCCTGCTTTCTGCACACATCAGTGTCAATATGAGTTCTTGTGTAATTGCATTGCATTAAAGTAGGTCTTTGTCGTTTCAGTGGAATGGGATTTATTTGATAAAAGCTTTATTCTTAAGTGAGAACTGCAAAGGATGCTTCTCTGCCGCGTCGTAGCTCAGGCCATAAAATGAACACGTGACATTTATCCTGCTCTTGTGTTGGGCAGAATACCTCTGCTGAGGAAGAAACTGCGGATGATTTTATGGAATATTACTTTTGCTGCAGAAATCCATGAATGCAAAACCTAATTCCTATTTAAACCTTCCGGCTTTGATTGGATATGTTCTTTTACAAAAACCTTTTTAAAAAAATTGCTATCTGTTTTTCCTGTCCTACGATATTGTTTTTATTAGGGTTTTAATGCATGAGAAAGATAGCAGGATAAAGAATCAAGATACCTAGGAAATTAACTTCATCCCAGTTCAGGGATTTCTTCTATAAAATTATTTTAAATTGCTGTGTTTAAAGAAGCTGGAGTTGTACCTATTTTTCATTGACCCATATCCAGTTTTAAAGTAAAAATAAAGAGAGAAGATCTATAGACCAGCAATGATGAGTGTAATAAAGTAAGACTAAGATTATTCTCCAGCATTACTGTTTAAGCTGAAATAATCCTCTGATGAAATTATGGTTTCATGTTGATGATCAGAATTTGCAAGTCAGAAACCTATAAAATGCAGCACCAATGTTGCAATGCAGGTGAGTAGCACAAGGCGTAATTGCCCTTTCTGGTACGCATATGATACATATTCTGTACATGTGCCATACGTATCAGATAGCAGACAAAAGTATTCCCCCATAAGGTGAGGTACTTGCTTAGTACAGACTCAGCACGAGAAAGCTGTGAATTCCCACTGACTTCTGGTGTAGTCTGGGGCATTTTGCATTTCACTGGAGCAGACCCTCAGAAACCAATACACTCTGGTTTTCCTGTGGCTACCTTGGGGGTATCAAACATTATTTTGTTTTATTTGCAAGGCTTGATTCTCATCTTGTGTGCACAAATCAGTAGTAATGTTCCAGATGGGACAACGGTATCATGCCCGTAGGAGCAGGATGTGAGCTGAAGACAAGGGTGGTGATCTGACTGTTTCCCTCTCGGCCTCCTCTTCTTGTGACCCATTTTGCGGTTTGTCTCCTCACAGTATAGGTTTGTTGTGAATTTATTTAATCATAGGATAGATGATCTTGTCATTGAATGCCCTTACAACAGTGTGAGAGAAGTCCATTAATAGTTAATGGTCAGAAATGTGTCCCTAAAGGAATTGTCTTGTAAATGGAGACTGGTGACATGTAAGTGGCATGTTTGTACCTCCCCAGCTCCTGACTCAGTATAAGCGTCAGATCCAGCACTGAGAACATTCCCCATGGGAGGACAGGCAGGAGGCAGATGGTTTTCAGTGGTCCCTGCAAAGTCACCCACCTTTGAGCTTTGGTAGGCTAGGCTCAGGTTACTGCTTTTGCTCTTCTCTGGGCAAAACGTTTTCAGAGCTATCTGTACTGTTGAATTCTTTTGAGAAGTTCTATCATTTCAATGGTGTGTTTTATTAGAGAGAAGGGAAATATTGTTTGTGAGGCTTGTGCCTATCACCGTTTGTGTTGGTTTTTAATACCATGCATTTAGCAGATCCTTGGATGCTAGGTTTCATAGGTAGACTAATTCAGACACCAAATATTAATAGTTAATACCTAAAATAGCCAGATGAATCTACCATGTTTTCTGTATGTTGCTGTACAAATTTAATATTAAAATTTAAAACCTGTAGGGATGTTTCATATTCAAAACATGTAGGTGAACAATGACATAGCTAACAGCATCATGTTAAAAGAAGTTAATTATTGTGGAATGTCACGTTAGCTGGAAGTCACTGAGTAGGCAAATACTGTACAAAAATGAGAGCATACAAAGTTGACACATCTTTGATATTATCCTAACCTAGTGCTGGGATGAAAAAAATGACCTTGTGTTGTAGCTATAGAATATTCTTGGTCCTTGTGAGTAGGCCCTCGGGTCAGCTAACGGCTGCTGGCCTAAATTGGTAACTTGATCTCCGGGAAAGGAATTACCATTTGGGCTCTCTTGGTGATTTTGAATTATGATCCAGAGCTGTATTTGTAGGAGTCTGAAGGAAAAAAAGAAAAAGGAGGAAAGATTGCATGTATCTCTGTATTACAGAGTTGTGTAACTGCAACATGAGTGATACCACAAGATGAATTATAAGAGATTGTTAGTTAATGAATTTTATATGAACAGAAGGAAAAAACCCTCAAATGTAATGTGTACCAAGCAGTCTTTTTTCTCCCCTCTGGACTTTGCATACATCCACAGCAAGAAGCTGTTCGTGCCGTTAAGAGATCCCAGCCTGAGGGGACAAAGCAGATTTGAGATGGATGCAGAAGTGAACTGACCAAGGCCATGTATGTGCAGCCGTTCAATGGCAGGGTTGAGAGTAGGACTGATCTTCATCTGGAGAGATGCATTGCTGAAACATCCTGCCTCAGTGTTCTTTTGTTGTTGTTGTTTATTTCTGTTTGGTTTTTTTTAAAGAATTATATGGAAAAATCAGTTTAACCATTGAAAATGGCACCAGGAAATCTGAAAAGGTTTTATTAGACTGTTTACAGTAAAAGAGCTTTGACTGAAATTAATGTGCATCTCTGAGTGCCTTGCCTCTCTGGCTTTAGAAACTAAAGTTTCAAGTTACTGAGTGTCTTTTCAAATCTGTCAGCCTGTGTGGCTCTTGCCAGTGCAGTATATGTGCCTGCGTAAGTAACGTGCAAAACAGATTGACCTCAGAAGTATACAGCCAGTCCTGCATCCTTGGTTCTGATGTCATTAGTAAACCAGACCTGAATTATTCATGCAGGTTTTATGAGGATCATCTCTGAAAATGATCGATGGAGGTGAGACTATGAAACTTATTCCTCCTTTTTATTTCCAGCTCATCTCCCAATGGGATTTACAAGAATGAAAACCAAAATTCATCTTCAGTACTAAATAGAACATTGTAAGAAATTCCCTTTTTTCTTTTCTGATTTAGATTCCTCTCACAGCGTATGATAAATTGTTCAGTAAATACTCATGTGAAATTTATACCTTAACTTTATGATATAACATCTACAGATGCTTTGGAGGGGCAGGTCTGATGGAATCTGTGCGTTGCCTTTAGGTGTTGCCACAGGTAGTGCTTGTGTATCAGCACTGCAGTGTTCGCTCATTTGGGTCCTTCCATCGCATGGCTTTGGACTCCCTGTTCGTCTCGGAGCCCTGCTGGTACCTTTGGTGCGCAGGAATCTCAGTACGGGAACCGAGTGTTGCGTGATGTCCTTCTGGTAACAGATGCATGTGCCTTGTGCGCTCCTATTTGTCATACGATTCTTAAGGCCCAGGGAAACAGATCTACAGATAACTCTAGTGTGGTTTTATGTGGCCTAGAGGTGATGGATGTACTTGGACAACCATTTTCCCCTTGAACTCCAGCTCTAGCCAGTTGTAAAGAACATGTGGATCTAAAGATGAGGTGGAAAAAAAGACAAAATATCCATTTCTGCCTTCCCCCTGTCAGGGAGTACAGCTATAGCTCAGGAAAAGACTTTAGAAGTTATTGTCAGTTAAAATTGATCACGTAGAAAATGCTCATCATCTGAGACAGCCCTCAATTTCTCTGTACGTTTCCAAACGTGCCACACGCTACAATTAGAGGGCAATCTGTAAACAACAGCTCCCCAGCAAAGCTTTGGAGTCCTTGCTTTTGTTTCATTACTCTCCAAGCACTCTTGGGTGGTAATGGAGCACAGCTTGGTTTTGTTGTTGTTGTGTGCATGTTGTAAGATTGCCTGACTTTTTTCCTCCCGATATGTCATATTTCCAAATACACCATGAGAATGAAATTGTCACCTCTGGTCTGATGTCAATAAAACAAAGGTACCTAGAGACAAAACAATTAGCAGGTGGAGTTTTTTGAGTACCAGCGAGAAAGATGAGTTTATGGAGTGCTGGCTGAGCATCAGTGATATCACTGACAGGTATGAGAGACCTCAATTAATCTGGGACATGTGCCACTAATAAGGCAAATTTAATGTAATATTGCACACCAGTAGAGCAGTGCTCCATAAAGTAGTTTGGCATGGAGGGTTTTTTTTCTGAAGCAGGCTATATGCTAAATAAAAATTCTATATAGATTTGACTTTAAGTGAAGTAACTCTGCAAAAGCCCGTGGAGCTCCCTCAGCACGTACTGGTTCCAGATTTGCTCCCTTGTGCCCCTCCATAGGAAGTGATGCTGCCGACCGCAGTCCTTGGGTCAAAGCCCTGCTTTTAGGTTTCTTTTAAATATCAGACATCCCTTTCATTCCCGTGGAATAAAACCAGAGTGCACGCTTGCATTGGTTATGCTGCTGTAGTGTAAATATTAGAAGAACCTGAGACAGATGGCAGGGTTCCTGATGCGGCTGAAGGCCACAGCTCTGTTGCAAACTACTTTTTAATGAATTGAGTTTCCAAGTGACAGTGAGGATGACCTCACTTCAGTGGCTGTTGTGCCTAAAGAGGGCAAACGGTGAGGAGAGGCGGTGGAATAAAGAAATCTCATTCTTGCTTACTGAGTGCTTTCCAGCTACAATGACAAAAAGGCAATTTTTCATTCTGAAATAGAGCAGGACTTAAAATTATAAGCATCTGTGGCTTACAAAAAAAGACAATGCAACTTATGAGGTTGGATTTCTGCAAGGCCAAAGATGAAGAAAAATCAACCCTAGTGACTCCCTTCCCGTATTTCCTCCGGAGATTTATCTAACAGGCTGGGCAAGACCTCAAAGTTTCCGGATGAGAGTGGGAGTGCTCCTGCTCCACAAGTTGATGCGTTGTTGCCAGAGTTGTATTGGTCTTGTATGATTCTTGCATTTCTCAGTTCTCCCCTGCTTCTCTCCCCTGTCTCTATATGTTTCATTTACTGGTTACTGGTATCTTTCAAGAAGGGAGGTGAAAGAGATGGACTAGAAGAATATTTCTGGTCGTTTTGTATTCTATTACTATCATCTAATCATTTTGTAGCTTCTACAGTCTATGCTTTTTTGCCCATTATGTACAAAACCCAAAGGATACAGATGGAAATATATGACATGCTATCAAGGCAAGCTCCCACTAATTTCCCAGGCTGCCTAAAAGCACACGTGAATGTGTGTTCCTTCCTGCGGCTTTTACTTCATCGCTGCCCCACAGACCAGTCCTGCAGACTCGGACTCTGCACTCGCACGCCCCATCTCCACAACACTATGAGCTGGGGCCAGCAAATGAGTTCTCCATCTCTAAAACCCATGCATCCCATCTCACCATGCTTCATCCTTGGCTGGAGCTTCAGGATAATATTCGAGGTGATAAAAGGGCTCTTCCTTTCGTGAGAGCCTGCCCACAGCTGGATCCGTGGTGGCTGCTCCGTGCACAGCTTTGAATTGGTGCAGATTCTCACGGCATATCACAATTTGGCAATCTGTTTTACACCGTGAACTTCACAGCAGCATTATTTTCTTTCTGTGTATTCCATGTATTTCTCAGAGAAAAGACATTATGAATAGAACTGGCTGAAATATGTAATTTCCTTTTCACAGGAAATCCTGTTGTTCTGGGAAATTCTTTTCTTACAGTTTGAAAGTAGGACTGTAGTCTTAAAAATATCCTATGCAAGAGAGACCATCCGTGTTTATCTGTAATGTAGACCTTGGAGCCTAGTCCTGGTATGTGCTTCCAGGCTTTACGCTCTCTCACAGATCCCAGGCTATGACAAAGAACGTTTTTCTGGTATTCAGCTTCCCTTCATATTTCTTTGTTAAATACCATATTTTGCCAGCACGATTGTTTCTCATAACAAACTCAGCAGCATTTGGATTACGGTTAAGACGGTTCTTACTTGATTACATTGCTGCTATGGAGGGGTGCAGCTGAAACTTAGGAGTATTGCATCAGAATCTTTTGGGGATTATTAAATATCAGCAAAACAAAGCCTTGTGCTGGAGCTCAGGCACCACAACTGTCTGTCCACAGCCTCGGGAGGTTCTCCAGTGGGGAAGTTCATACAGTGAACAAAAAAGAACAGACATTTCTCTTTACTTCAAATGCTTATGCCCACCTCATCCAAGGAAGAGACCAAGTAAACAAAGGTAGCTGGTTTAAACATGCACAGAGTCTTTCCATCATTTAAATAAAGGACACAGAACTGTGCCATCAAGCCAGTTTTAACCAAGCAGTTACAAATATGAGTAGAACATGAAAATAGAGACTTTTTACAATTTCAGTTATATTACATATGTCTATATATTTACTGCATATGTTACACGTGCTATACAGACAGGTTGGAAAAAAGGGGTCTAAACGTGTGCAACCGCTATTGTTTCAGTATGACAGAGCAACACTTTGGGTACAAAATGAAGAGAGTAAAGCATTTATTACGTACAGCGCAATGCAGAGTTATGTGAAAGCCTGAGAGTTATGAATTACCTTTCATTTTGTTGGTTTGGATGATAACTGTCCAGGTTTATTTTTATGACACAAGAAACTTTTCTCTACTGGGAAAATATCACGCAACTCTGTTTCTCTTTGATTCTTCAACTTAAAAGTTTCCTGAACCAGCCCTGTGGAAGGAAGAGAAAGCATTATTTTGTTGAATACCTATTGTGCAGCTTTATTTACAGAAGCTCTTTGTTTGCAGCTGTTCTTAAGCTTAAAATATTTTGAACTTAAAACATGGTGCATCTTTGAAGGGGTATAATCTAAAATGCTGAGGCCTACCTCTTCCAATTTGTCTGTTCTGTGGCCTGATGAATGAATATGGTTTAAGCAATAACACAAAGAAGGTATTTTGAGGAGCTGCAGCAACAGATACAATCAAAAGCCAGGCATGCTATTTTTGAGCAGCTCCCCAGAAAGTGACATAAGTTTGGGGAGAAAAAGATCTCCAAAAATCCCCAAGTAATGCAAACATCCAAAGCTATTAACTAGTAGAAATGCTTTTGCTTTGCACAGGAGTAGGAGTGATGAGAGAGGGGGGCTCTCGTTAGGGTTCTGCGGAGGCAGCCGGGCAGAACCGGGTCCGCTCTGCTCCTCAAGCTGTCAGGGGTGACACTGCGGTCTTTTCTTCCTCAGCTCGCCAAAGGCTTCATGCTGTGATAGATTTGGGCAGATGTAATCAAATGCAAATCTTGTACTTCTCCTGACTTCGAGCTGCTTAAAATAATCATAAGCTTTGAAAAACCAGAGTCAGGCAGCTCAGACTTACCTTTTAACTTGCACAAAATGAGAAGAGTCCTCGATTCAGGACAGCTCGTAGAGTGCTTCTGGGGCATGAAATGGCTTTTCATTTCATGGCAAATTTTGTCGCCATTGCACCGGCATGTCGGGTGCGGACAGCCGTGAGGAGCAGTGGAGACTACAGCCATGCAAAGAATCGCTGGGAATAGGCAAATCAGTCCTGTCCTTTAGGAAACTGTCATAGTCAATTCACTTTATTACAGACCAGCAGTAAAAATCTGCATCTGACCAACAGAAATGCTTATTGAAAGTATGTTGTACATATGTTCAGCGCATATTGAATATGACACCATTGTTACCGCATTCCTTGCTCCCAAAAAAAGGCTTCAAGAAGAAATGTTTAAAAGCAAAAACTTGGTCTCCGTTTGGTTTAAGGACAAATAAGATCTGTAGTTTTCAAATCTAGAAGGACAGTTTCCTAAGGCTGTACTGCCATAAGAGCAACTTGTGTGTCCTTGTGTGGTTTAGATCCTCACTTAACGTTTAGGTTACCCATCATTTTGTACAGCTGCTGCCTTTCAAGCTTGTGCTTCATTTGACTGGCTCCATTTTGGGTGCTGCTGTTTTCTTGCTGGGTTTTTGTGTCTGTGTGAGCACATGGTGCTAGAAAAGGATTATTGATAATACCAGGACTCTGTGCATTTTGCTGGTTGTCTTACCTTGTGTAACAAAGCCATACACTTACCGTTTGAAAAGGGCTATGATAAAATTCTGCTAAAAATAGAATGTAGTTTTTCCGTGGGAGCAGGGTGCACAAGGATTTGCCACACCTCGGATATCTCCATGTCTGCTTTCTCACCTGTAGGAACACACACACAAGTTTGATGCTATTTTAGATGGGTTTTTTGATGAAGCTATGAAATCTCTTGAGAAGATCCTTTTTATTTTTTTTTTAGTTGATTTAGGTACATTTGTGCCAAGGAGAGTTTTAGAAACTAGCACAGGGGTGTCAGTGGTGTCATCTGTGTGGTTGAGCCACCTTCACACTGGACAACAGGCTTTGCAGGATGGATTTATTTCCAAGTGTATGTAACACAAAGAAGTCTCAAGTGCCATAAATACTTCTATATGGAGAAGACCATAGCTATGATATTCTGCTCTGGAAACCATACTGCAATGTAAAACCTCCTTTGGGAAATGCAGAGGTAGCCTGATAGCTGAGGTCTGTGCCATCAGTTCAGAAAGCCCTGCATTTCCAAGTACGACCTGCAAACGTGAATCTTCACTCTGCTCACTAGTGTCTCATTTGATTTTCACCAGGAGCTCTGACTCTGAAGAAGCATTTGAGACCCCAGAGTCCACTACGCCGGTAAAGGCACCACCTTCACCTCCGCAGCCACCCCCCGAAGCGGCGGCAGCAGCAGCAGCAGCGGTTGTAGCAGATATAGCAGAACAAGAAATAAAACCCCAGCTGCCCTTGGAAGACACAGGTAACGAGCATGTAATGAGTGGGACAGGTTACTGAGGAGGGTGAAGCTGCAGGGAGGTGTTTGTATTAGCACAGGCAAGGAATTGATGCCAATAAAATGTTTCCTGGAACATTAGTTAGTGTATGCTGGGCCTTATCCATGCTGAGAGGAAAAACCCTGTCACCTCCTGGAATAAAGTATTGGAGAATGTGTCTATTATTTTGACAAATAATAAAGAAAAGAGGAGTTTTCTAGAAAAACCTTTCTTCCTTTTGAATCAAATTTCATTCCCTCCTCTCAGAATTGTAGGATTTTTACAGAGTCAGATAAGTAAAAAAAATGAGGTGTGAGATACAGATGCAGGTACCTGGGTGAGCACCATTAACAGTGACAGTTAACTAAATGTTCTTTTCAAATATATTATCACCTGAAACAGAAGGTAAACAAAAAGCTCATAGAACAATAGAAATATTTATATTAGCTCTATGGTATAGTATTACTCTATGGTACAGTACAGGAGGAGCACAGGAGTATGTGTGAATGTATGTATAATATACATATGTAAAAATTGATACACACTGGCAAAGTAATTCCCTTTAAAAAGGGAATATTCTGTTTAAAAAAACAAAGAAGCCCTTTCCCCAGAAAAAGTGTTCTTTGTTCTCCAAATTGAGTAATGGAATATGAGTAGAAAGCATTCTATTAGCCAAAAATAGCTTTGTTTGGGCTGTCAGATGACAGCTCAACAGTTTAGGATTGAATTCCCCATTATGCTGTCTTCTTTCCCATCTGAAAGTCAAGTCATCTTGATCACCTGGCTAAATTGTATAAAGGTAATTTTACTCTAAGCAGACTAAAGCTCACTTGTATTTCATTTGGAAAGATGTACAGCATTGCCAGGCAGTGTTTTAAAGCTTCCATTCCCACTGTAGAAGTGGCTATGTTCAGCAGTGGGCAAAGCAATGTCCGTGGCTGGTGTGTGCATCATAAAGGCCGTCCAGCTTTGATTTAAACCTTCGGGAAAGCAACAAATAAGTCTTACAAATGTTTTGAGCCACCTAACGCATTTCTGGGAGTTATGCATTAAGGAATGCTCTTTAAGATCATGATTTATTATACGAGTTTATAAGAAGCTAGAAAGATGTTCAACAAACTGATTCCACAAAATAAAAATGAAACACTGAGACATCCTGACGCTTTTTCTTTTCTGCCATTACAGTTCCCTCTTCTTTGCAGCAAACAACATTACTCATTCTCCATCTTCTTTCCCTTTTCTAATCTTTTGTAACCTAATGATTACAAAATAAGTGCTGAGAGAACAAAAGAGCGCATATGCTAAACAGGACTGTAGTGTGTTTTTAATTACTGCAGTAGATTACCTTCAAACCCTTGATTACACATGTGCTTCCCTGGCACACGTGATTCTTTTCTCCCTCCATCCCAGATCTCCCCCTCCTTTCTTTCAGATATTTCTGAAGAAAGGTGGGAAACTGAATGTATCTATTCATAGCCAGTGTGAACCATATTGAAGGCCACTGGATGGCAGAGATGAAAACATTTCATTGGCAAATAAGATTTGTCCATGGGAGGCAAGTTACCACAAACTAACAGAGCTATGTTCAGCGTTCCAAAATTATGCAAAATGAAGTTATACAACAGGGTAATTTATGTGAGGGAAGGAAGATGTGTAATGCAGAAAAAATTCAAATGTAGGAGGGCAACACAAAGCATTCATTTGTTCTGGAAATCTTTAGAAGAAATTAATAATACTAAGACCACAGCTTAGGTGTTTGCATGCTTCTTCAGAAATGCGAACAGCTAAATGTTTTGTGCTTTATAAACCGCTTCAGTAACAGTTATCTCGTAGTTTACTTACCTCATAGGTTACGCATGTGGTGCACACAAAGAGAATGAGTCCCTTCCTCGGGGGTTATGGGCAGTTAAAGCAGAGTTCCTCGTTGGTACCACACAGCTAAATAAATAGGTTTCAATAAAAGAGGAGTAAGGACTATGGGCAACCGGAGAGCCTGGCACAGGGAGAGGCAGCGACATCCAGCTGGGTTTCTGGTTCACCAGCTGCGTGGCTTTGTCTTCTACATGAGGTTGGTGATGGAGCGTGCGCTTGGGTGGAAGGAAGAAGCATAGTAAGTTTTTTAAAGGATTATTTCATCTATATCTGACAATAATTACTTATGCAGACAGTTGCAGTTATGCTGCATGATATCATTAGCGCAACAGCTGGCCCCCACTGCTGGAAAGCCAAGAGGAGAGTTTTTAATTAGGTTGACTTCAACGCTAGCTTAATAAATATGATGAAAGTGAAATATAGCTAGACTCATCCTGGGTTTATGCCAGCTCCTGGTGGGGTGAAACCTGCTGCATGGCTCCAGTCCATCAGCAGCAGAGCAGAAGAGGGGAGTCAGTCTGCGGGCGAGTCTGGAGGGGAAAAGGAGTAACAGAGCATGTATGGAAACTACCTCTGAACCCTAGAAAGTGTCACTAATGAGCCCTTCCATTCCTCCGTAAATACTTTGTCTTTTGTGGGAAACGTGGGTTATACTCTAGAGGCAAATGACTTTGAAGGTGCTTTTTATTATTTCTTATTATTATAATTATTATTTTTGTCATATTTTAAATTATTGTTGCCTGCCTCATCATCTTCTCACAGCAGTGTCCTCTTGTCTCTTGTTCCAGCCATCTGAGCACCAGAAAGTGCCCCAAGTCCTTTCTCCCAAATACCCCCTGTTTCTGGCCAGGAATTCCTGCCTAGGCAGGGGCATTTCTTCTGCCTGCCTGCCGCCTTCCCCAGTTAATTAATAAATTCAGATTATATACACAGGGGAGGTGGGAGAGCTGGAGTCCCCTCTGTGCATTACAGCCCGCCGATCAGGCTATGGGAGACCTATATTCAGGTCCTTTTTGTGCCAGGGAAATTGAGGTCAGGCTTTCCAGTAGAGAGACGATGACCCAGACAAAAACAAACCGAATTTTGAGGATGGAAAACATTCTTCTTCAGTGCTTTTCCTCTTGAAGCCTAACACAGAAAAATTGAAAATAAACTTTATATCCAAAGTTTTCTCTCAGAATAAATGGCAAAAGTATTTTTACAGTAATTTTTAAAATAGCGCTACTAATTGATTCCATAACTTCAAAGGCTTCTCATAACAAGCAGGAACTTGAAATAAACTGTGTTTCAAAATTTCTAGTGTTAGGTAATTCCAATTCCTATATGCTATAGGCGAAATGTACTTGTCTCCTGAGTTATTTCATTATAATGGAGGATGTGGGTGCATGCTGTATGTCTTTTCCAAGGGTTTCTCTTTGTTTTTCTCTACAAAACACAGCTAGAATTTAATTTCTTCTGTATTTGCTTTATTAGAACTGGTTAAGTTTTGTTTCTAAGCTTTTCAAAATAGTGTTTCATTTTGTTTCCAGCTCAGCAGTGTTAAGGCCTTCTATTTGCAGCCTGTTGGGTTTCCCCCTATTTTAGAGCTACATAAATGAAGAAAAAATGCTCAACTGTCCTAGTGCACAGTGCAACCCCTCCTCTAGAAGAATTTGTTGTAATTTAAAGGGAGAAATATTTAAAAATACCTAGAAGTACTTTATATGTTCTAACTCATAGAATCATAGAATTGTTTAGGTTGGAAAAGACCCTTAAGATCATCAGGTCCAACCGTTAACCTACCACTGCCAAGTCCGCCACTAAACCATGTCCTCAAGCACCGCATCTACCCGTCTTTTAAATACCTCCAGGGATGGGGACTCAACCACTTCCCCGGGCAGCCTGTGCCAGGGCCTGACCACTCTTTCAGTAAAGAAGTTTTTCCTAATATCCAACCTAAACCTCCCCTGGTGCAGCTTAAGGCTATTTCTTCTTGTCCTATCACTTGTTACTTGGGAGAAGAGACCGACCCCCACCTCACTACAGCCTCCTTTCAGGCAGTTGTAGAGAGCGATGAGGTCTCCCCTCAGCCTCCTCTTCTCCAAACTAAACAACCCCAGCTCCCTCAGCCGCTCCTCATAAGACTTATTCTCTAGACCCTTCCCCAGCCTCGTTGCCCTTCTCTGGCCACGCTCCAGCACCTCGATGTCCTTCTTGAATTGAGGGGCCCAAAACTGGACACAGTACTCGAGGTGCGGCCTCACCAGTGCCCAGTACAGGGGCACTGTCACCTCTCTGGTCCTGCTGGCCACACCATTCCTGATACAAGCCAGGATGCCATTGGCCCTCTTGGCCACCTTAATATAGTTTCAACCTTAATATAGTTTCAACTCCTTAATACAGTTTCATTATAAAGAAATAGTTCAGATTTAGATTCAATAAGCTCATAGCTGGTGCAGATGTTTCATTTTCTTCTTTAAAATATCTTCAAAACAAATCTGAAGTTCCAAAGTTTTTGGAAATGTTTCTTTTTGTGAACACGTCCCGGGAGAGCGCACTGCCTGCGCTGCGGTAGGGGATGCCCCGGGGATGGCAGGGAGCATGGAGAGCTCCGCAGGTGAGGAGGAGAACGGTGACACTGCAGAGAAATGAAACAAGTCTGCCCTTGCTTCGGCTACTTCTGTAGCTCCTTGGGCAACCACTGCCACTGAGTTTCTGCCCATCTTTCCTAAGGCTGCCAGAGGTAAATCCTAATACCAGTCCTGCTCGAAACCTATGAATGCCTACTATCCTTTCGTATTCAATATAAAGCAGCGGTAGCAATGTAGTAAAAATTTTATGTCCTCGTCAGTGGACGGTTTGGAGCACATGCATGGGATTTGTTATTGTTCAGACCATTTATAGATCTTTATTTAAAGAAGGCTGAGTTAAGTGAGGTATGTGTCTGCCTCACTGTTCTTGGGGGACATTGAAGCTTTACTAGCATCTGAAGTGCCATCAAACTCTGGGTGTTTTGTAATGTACAAAAAAAAATTTCTGTAGTTGACCAGAAATGGTTTTTTGATATTTTTTATTCCTTGTTGTTGATACTAACAGCAGAAATTTGTTTTGTTTATTAATGCAAACAGTCTTACCATACCTTTCTAGCAATTTTTGCTTCTGCCATAATAGGTGACAGGTGAAAATGCCGAGCATTAAACATGCCATGGAGCTCTCGTTTAGAGGTCTCATCACCTGGATACAGGAAGTCTGGGGGTTTTGTTGTTGCTTTTGGTTTTGGCATTGGTTTTGGTTTTCCTACCTGATCCAGGCAAAATTTCTCTGAAATCAGAGATATTTCCTTGTGGAAGGAGCAGAACTTGGGCCTTCTCTTTTAATTAATGGAATGGGAGGGGTTTTGGGGGGATTGCTTGTTTTTTATGGCAAGGTAAGTTTCCCTGTTATCACTCA
Organism: Theristicus caerulescens; assembly: GCA_020745775.1. Lineage (NCBI taxonomy): Eukaryota > Metazoa > Chordata > Aves > Pelecaniformes > Threskiornithidae > Theristicus > Theristicus caerulescens. Next base: position 122,734,043 of record CM036560.1, read on the forward strand.
TGTTCTTGGAATGCTTTATAAAACTTAATAGCTACCTGTGGGCAGCTCTTACCAGTATAAATTGTGGGTGACTGTCAGCACCAATAAAAGGCGTAAACCTTATTTAAAACCTTGTGCTGGCCTCTCTCCAGGGCAAGTCCTGCTTTAATTTTCATAGCTTGTGTTGTAGCGTGTTCCTTTGCAATCAAATTGCATTTTAATAAAATACTGTAATTAGTAATACTGATTTGCTTAATTCTGTGATGTAAAAGGACAAATGGCACCGCTCTCTGAATAGGCTGTTAATGTCAGGAAAGAATGGTCTTCATATCTCTTAGTAGTAATAAAACCGTGGTGTTTTGCGATAGAGAGTACCGTTCATATCTTCCTCTCCAGCATTTCTGCTGTTACTAGCGCTGAGCCAATTCTGTTGTACCGCCAGAAGAGTCTAACAGCAGCATTTCACTTCTACCAAAAGCCATATTTTCTGAGACAGTTTCACATACTGTTTCGTAAAGAAACAATAAAAATATCGCAGTAGCGAGTCGAGCGACACTCTGCAGAAATCTATACGCTAAGTGAAGGATTTGATTAGGAGGAAGTTGTGAAACAAGCAATTAAAGAAGATTAAAGCCCTGCACTATGTGGAGCACGCCAAATTTGAATGCTGTTTTGCTTTGAGTAGCTGGAAAGCCTTGTCCGCTCTCTTTGCTGCTGTGATGCATCCCTAACCTCAGCTCTACCATGCCTGTTATTTACAGTCCGAGTCCTGCAGGGCATTGGTTTATTTGATTTTATTTTTTGTTTAAATGCATGTTTGCACTGACTTTGAACAAGGGGCCTCAATCCTGTTGAGGCCTTTGGCGCACGCTGGAATGAAAACAGCGCATAATTGTAGACAATTTCTTGTTCAGATCCCCCCTTTTAATTCATGCTGACCTACATTTGTACTCTGCTGACATATTAGAGCTACGCCAGTGTTTATTGTAATGTATTCCCGCTAAGTGTCTTCCCTTCCCGTTTCAGTGTAAAATGTACAGATTAGTCTAATGCTGGAGTTTTATGGCACTCTTTGAGTCCCCTTAACAGAAGTCCCATCAGTGTCAGAAAGTGATGTGTGTGTGAAGTGAGCACCAGCTCAGCTGGCAAATCGAGTCTAATTAATGACCTCTCAGCCAGGCTGAAACCAAGCCCAACCCAGTGGAGATTAAGGAGAAAAATAAACTGTCCTGAAGTACTGCCATGTTATTAGCATTCATTTAGCAGGAAAACACATTAAAATATTATTTTAATCGATGTAACTTAGTAAACTTCCACAGGAGAAACTGTGTAGCTGTCATTCCTTTGACAATCTCTGGAAATACGTGATGCCTCTCTAAGGTACTGCTTTGGGAAATGTGCCCAATTTTCTTAAATCCTTTCTGTCTTCTACATCCATAAATAATAATTCTTGTAATCTCTATGCAGACATATAATTACCTCTGAAACAAAGGAAAAATGGTTGTTTTTTTTTTTCCTGTTCTTAATCCATTCATAGCTTCTGACTAAAAGTACTTATTGATTGTCTGTGTTGCTGTTATGAACAATGTTAATGAATGTAGCTGGGCAAAATGGGAATTGTTTTGCAAAACATGTCAGGATTGGAATGAAAAAGATGTGTAGAAATTTCTCTGAAATCATTTAAGGATGAGCAAAGCATTCATTTTTGTTTGACTGTTTTTCTTTATAATTGCATAATTTTAAAAAGTGACAACATGAAGAGTGATTGAGTAGGAAACACTGGGGCGTTTTGCTCCAGTAGGTATCAGTGAGAGCTCCGAGGAGCTGGCTCACCCCAGCCTCAGCTGTGAGCTGGAGAGAGATTTCCCAGGTCTCCGATGCCCTGACTGGGACACGCACAGACAGGCAGAGGTGGCAATGTTACCTTCAGATAGGGAGCAGTACAATGGCAGCAGGAACAAACCATATTCAGAATTTGTAAAATGTTTTATTAATGAACTTTGATGAACTGGAAGGCAGAAAGGACCATCATCTTAATCCTTTCCTACCTATATATTTTCTATTTTTTTTCTACTTTGTCCAATATAGTTGTTATATCCCAAGTCAAAAGACTTCTAGAAATCTTTTTAGGATTCCATTCAATAAGCAAATCTTTAATTACAATGAAAAGCTGCTCAGTCTAACAGTTTTAGCATATAATTCTCTCTATAAATTTTCTTTCCATCAATGAGTTAGAGCTACGCTTTGAGAAATCTCTTTTAAATCATTTGTTGGGAGTTTCTAGCAGTCTTTTTTTAAGGAAGATTTTCAACGAAGAATATTTGTACAGTACTCTAATTAACTAATTTTCTTACCTTTACCATAATTGATTTCATATGAAATTCTCAGTGATTCATGTCTCATTATAAACTTGGAATTACAGGGTCAAAGTGGAGTGTATTGACTGCTTGGGGCAGAGGGAGGAGCAGCATTGATGGGTTGTGGAGAGGAAGCCGTGTTCCTCTGGGAAATTGGTAAAAATAGCACATGGGAAACAAAACTTAAGATCAACATGTAATTGCTGAAGCACCAGTCAATTTACAGGGAATTTACTGCATAAGAGCTCTGACATAATTCTGTGAACTCTTTATAACAGTACAAAACGGGAGTAATGAAGTGCTTGATGTTCAGTTTTTCTGGTATTTGGCATAGTTAGCACGTTATGGTAATATCCATCTCTCTAACTAAGTGATAATTAGTTTAGAAGAGATGCTCTAGAGGCTATTGCAAATGCATATTTTGTGTTTTTATGAAACTTGCCTTGAATCCTTTTCTGGGGAGAACTATTTTTTTTCCCCTAATCTAGTTCATGTATTGGAAATGTCACTTTGGTTTGTATGTCCTTTAATCATTGCTTAGTCTATTTATATGATTTTAATCCTTTATTTTTTTTACTTGTAGTAATATTAGATTATAGTAAAATTTATTAAGCTCCAGTTTTAAAAATGTGTTTAAACTTCACAGAGTTTTCTGTTTGTTCCCACAGGATTATGTTCAGAAACTGTACCCGTAACTGATGTGTCACACAGTGAATCAGTTGAAGAAAGCCCTTTCCGTCCCCCTTCCCATTCTTTTTCCACCGTCTTTGATGAGGACAAGCCAATAGCCAGCAGTGGAACTTACAACTTGGACTTCGATAACATTGAGTTGGTTGATTCTCTCCATGCCTTAGGACCAAGCTCTCCAGAAGCGAAGAATCGTGATCCCAAAGCGAATGTTCGAAGAAAATCTACCGATTCAGTCCCAGTTTCCAAATCTACATTGTCTCGCTCTCTTAGCTTGCAAGCAAGTGATTTTGATGGAGCATCTTATCTTGGCAATAGTGAGACATTAGCACCGGCAGCAGATGTGTACGGTACTGGTTCAAGTAGTGCTTCTAGTACCCTTAAGAGAACAAAGAAATCCAGACCAGCTTCCTTAAAAAAGAAGCAGTCAGCAAAAAAATCTCTGGATGCTCCACCGGTGAAGGAAACACCACAAGAACCGTCTGACCTTGGCCAAGCAGCTTGTGCCCCAGGTGAGGATAAACCAGTGTCAGAAGCAAAGGCTGACTCAGTAAAGCCTGAATGTACTGAACCTTCTAAAATCTCTGCTGAGAAACAGGAGGCCCCGCCTGTGCCTGAAGGATCCTACCCTTTGGATCCAGACAGTTTTGAAGGGATTAGTGCATTTAGCACTGGAGGCAGCAAAGTACAAAACTCTCCCCCTGCCAATAAGAAAACGCTACCTCTTACAACGGCACCAGAGGCTGTGGAGGTGACTCCGCCTGACACTGGGGGTCAAGAAGACCCTCCGGTCAAAGGCATTGCGGTGAGGCTGGAGTTTGATTATTCTGAAGAAAAAGGGGTGAGCGAAGACCAGCAGGAGAGTACTCCTCCTCCCAAAAAAGCAGGTAAAAAGCCTGGTGCTAAAATGCCACTACGGAGGCCAAAGACTAAAAAGTCAGTGGAAAAGCTTGACAATGCTCCAACCACACCGACCAAGTCACCCACTGATCCAAACGAAATCCCTATCACAAAAGGCTCTTACACTTTTGATATTGACAAGTGGGATGATCCCAATTTTAACCCGTTCTCATCTAGTACAAAAATGCAAGAATCGCCCAAACTGCCTCAACAAACGTACAGTTTTGAGCCAGACATGTGTGAGGACTCTATTGACCCTTTCAAGACTTCTTCTAAGATAGCCAGCTCACCCTCTAAATCTCCAGCTTCCTTTGAGATACCAGCCAGTGCCAATGAAACAAATGGAACTGAAGGGGACAACTTGAATAAACCTGCAAAAAAGAAGAAGACGCCACTAAAAACGTAAGTTAAAGGGCACAGATGTTTCTAGATTAGAAGAAGCACATTCCTACCCCTTAGCACAGTTATACCCGGTTTATATTTGAATAGAGAAAGGAAGATGCCGTTGAGTGTTGGTAGCCACAGAACTGGACTCATGCCGGGGGTCTGTACGTGCTCTCCCTCAACCTCTTTGCTCAATAGCTTGATGTTTCCAGACCGAAGGGGAGAACCAGGGCTAAATCAAGCCAGATTAGGCTACTGGACTGGCAACTGGATTTTTGAAGTTTTGGGGCTCGGTGTAGCTTTGAATCTGCTTAAGTCCAAATTTTATCAATTTTGTGCCAAATTTTCTGTGACCTCATCTTGGGAATTTGATACTGTTTAAGCTGATTGAAGTATTCACACCAGTAAAGAATATTTTGTGAATCATCGGTTTTGAGAGTGGGACATGAAATAGTAAGGCAGCAACAAATCTCCTGTTGCACACAGCAGGAAGATGGTTTTATCTAGTGACTTACAGTATTTAAAAGAAAATAACCTGAAACAGAAGTGTGCAGTTTCAAAATATATATTTTTAAATACAAGACTAAAAAACGTGAAAAATTTCCTTTCCGTGGAAGAGTTTACAGTTCTGCAGAAGGGTTAAAATCTCCTAGACTGCTACGTGTTAGGGAAATGTCCAGCTTTTAGACACAGTTGACAAATTGCAGGATAAATTCTCTAGCTTGTTGTATTTAGATATTTGGTTAATGATTTCAATGGCTGGTTGCCTTGATTCCATGGTTAGCTTGCTGGTGTGCATGTTATCTTACCCCTTCAGACATGGTTATTTTGAGTTTGTAATCAATAAGTTTATATTCCATTTATCTGAAATTGATATCTTGTATCTATAAGAAACTATCTCAGTGCATGTCCCTTCATGATTTAAACGTTTCAGCTAACTAACAAAAACGTGACTTAAAATTACAAAAGCCTGGCAATTTGGAGATAATATGGTTAATGTAAGGCAGTACAAAAAATGACCTCCTTTATGGAGTGAGGTGGAGATTGTTCATTTTTTTCTGAACAGCCTATTACTCTCTAGACGTCTGATTCACGTCCCTTGCCAGATTTGAGGAAGCTTGTGCCATTTTTTTCTTTTTAGGCATTTCTGACTCACAAAAATTATAGACCACTGTATAGTTGAGCTGAGTTTGAGTTGTTCTGATGTTGTTTCTTTTTGAGGTATGCCTGAAATTTCGGGGAAATTAAGGTGGGAGCTAAGATGCATGCTAAGCTGACACATTTTCCAAGCCTATGGTCCAAACTGGTTTTGTCCACAAGAAGACTTAAAAGTCTGACTGCGAGAGAGGAACAATTTGAATCTTACTGGGAAAGTGCAGAGGGAGAGAGGGCAATTTTAATATCACCAGATCCTTAAGTCCGATATTTGCAGCCAGCCAAGGTCTCCTTCTGTCTTCCAGAGCTGCAGTGGAGTTGACAGACCCCCAGTATAAACCTCTTGGGTCCACCCATCTGCTGTGAATATTAGAATCAATTCCAAAGATGTTAATTTAGGGGCAACACAAGTTTACAAAGAGTTTGCTAAACCACACCCGTCCTTGGGAAAATCCATTGCGGGAAGACCCTGTCCTATAGTCCCAAAGTTCACTGCTGCTCTTGATTGTGGTGGAAGAAGTGAAGCTACCCTAGAGCAGGGCTTACAGGTTCCTAGGTCAGGAGGTTTGCAGGAATTCCCAGCCCTTGCCTGGGTCTGCTTTCACTGCGTTGTGTTATCTGTCTGCTCGCTCCAGCCCCGTAACCTACTTTTGCTAGTGGGTTCTAACAAAGAAGAGAATCTGCATGTTAATACACAGAGCAGCCTGGAGCCATAGTACTTTCTGGAAGAAAATTAGCCTAAGGCTTGTCGGGGGATGCCAGGGGAAGCAGTGGCTCTGTTTGGCTCTGCCTGTCTCTGGTCTCCTCCCCACAAGAAGGGCCCTCGGCATGACTCCTCCGTGGGGTGCGGTGCAGGAGAACCCCTGGCCAGGCAGGGAGACGGGGTGTGGGACCCTTCTTGGTGCTGCTGTCGTGGTGGGACAGGAGAGAGAAGCCAGTGCAAGATGCTTCAGCTGCAAGGGCTAGAAAGGAGGGTGTTTGAGTTGGGAAATGATACTGTAATATACCACAACTTGTAAATCCAAAATAATAGATAATTTTGCGAAGCCAGGGGTTTTTATTAGCAGTATTGAGGGGTGCAGAAATACAATTGTATGGACCAGTTTGAAAATGTGTTCCTTATACGGAAAGACGGTGATTTCTAGATTAGACCTATGGGAGGTGAAGAAGCCAGGCATGAGTTTAAGCCATTTCTGAGCCTGTACTGCTTTGAATCTGTGCCATATGCTAGGACTTACCTGTGTTAAATCAATAAAAATAATCGATTTTTATTCTGGAATGAAACCTGCAGCAGTCTAAGCATTGACCTCCATGTGAAGAGGTGAGATTTTTAGAAGAGATGTCAGCTCGATGCAAATTACTCTCTGGTCGTATACCTAAGTGCTGAGCCACTTTGAGATAGATCGTCTTGCTCAGATGATACTGAAAAAGAGCAGCTGATGCCTCCCGAGTGCCTGCTTGTAGTGATGAATAAAAATAGGTGGCTTGTGTAGACATTGCTCTCGAAAGTGTTAGGTGATTGGAGGCTGTGTTTAGAAACACAAGGTGCCAGCTTCCAAGAGCACTGCACGTGAGAAGAGCCGAGCAGAAGCTGCCCAGCTTATAAGTAGATGAAAACTTTTCTTAGCCTTAATTGTTTGGCAAGGTTTGCTTCTGGTTTTGGGGCAATCAATTTGTTCTGTCAGAATACAAAGTTAGGTTTCAGTGAGAGCCAAAATAGATGAGATTTAAAGAAATGTCATTTTCTTTTTTGACTTCGGTAAATGATTTGAAATGGTCAAGTATCTTTTTCTGTACTGTCGTAACAAATCAGCAGACATGAAAAAACCTTGCATAACTGTGCTCTTTCCTTAAGCCTAGCTGCCATTCAAGAACAGTTTTACATCCCATATAATAACGAATACTGTGTTTTGAAAAGAAAGCAGGTGGCTACCGTCAGGGAAGGCAAAGACACTTAGTATGTTGATAGGAACTTAACCTGGAGGCCTCAGCTTTGAAAAATGTGTTTTGTAAGATGAAAGTGTGTCAAAAGTTTAACATTGAATTTGAAAACATTAAAGGACTTGATGAATATTTTTTTTCTCCCCATGTATTTCACAATAAAAAGTAGGTGTTAAGATTATACAGGTAGAAAATATGCATGATCAGATTGCCTTAACACATTAACATTAACAGTATTTGTAGGTTTATCTTTTTTGTCAGTTCCTTCTGTCTGTCTCTCTTTTCTTTGTCTTATTTGTCTTAGGATGGTAGAAGATGTGATGTCTGTATGTTCTCTGTTGTAAGTAATTCTAAGCTAACAATTCAAGTTTCCTCTTTGATTTATGGGCTTTTTAATTTTACTCATTTATTTTGCAGCATGATCAGTTATTATTCAGCATGAAGCTTTTATGTTCACTATTTCACTCCACTGGCACATCTGAAAGCTATTTTAAGTAAGATGCCTTGCTGTGAATGAGTTTGAGGAATCTATTGCCTCGTTATCTGTTTGCCTATCAAAGAAGATCCTCTTTTAAAAACTATATAGATTTCGTATCCTTGAGCTAAAATATGAACATTTTATTTCTACCATTGTACAACAACATTGTACAATCATTTTTTCATAAATACTGCATAAAGGGTTTCTCCTTCTTAAAGAAATAAGTTATTCTAATTACTTCTAGCATCATAACTAGGTAATTAGTAGCATCAAACACACCAATATTCAGCTGTCCGATTTATTTTCCCCTCTAGATGTGGTATTGATTTACCCTCTACCGATTGAAACCCACCATTATAATTTCTAGTGTTGATCTTGCCATTCATTGATCAGGGATGAGCTGGTGGGCAGTAATTTTTGCTACTACATCTCGTTTCAAACATTAAGTCTTTATTGGCAAGTTTGGTATGATATTTTTCTCCCTCTTCTAGTTAGCAGCAAAAATATGTTTGAATAACTGGCAATATGCATCAAGAGAACAGGTGGATAATTGGTTTATTTCCTTGTCGGAAAATATTTTTAACCAATTATGAATAAACATAAAGGCAACATTCATAGTTATACACCAAGATATAATGTTTATTCTTCATTCCTTTTGCCTGATTGAAACCTCTGGGATTTTGAAGGGCTACAGCATCCGTGCTCCCAGTCTGCACTGTGAGCTGTCAGGGGAACTGGAAGCAGAATTGCCATATATGCTGTTGTGTTTGTTTTAAAGAGGGAGGCGGTCCGGTATGCACATTTATAAGGATAGAGTTTGTTCTGGCATCTTGGGAACAGCATCTGCCTCGGCTGTTTTTATGTAGTTCATCCAAAACGTCCCATTTTTTTCCTTAATGATTTATGGGGTCATTGGAGCTTACTGCCTACGTTTATCACTGTTTTAATTCTCATTTAAAGACGTGGTTTAGACCTAATTTTCAGATGGGAAACTGAAGCAGACAGAAGCTAAAGAATTTGCTTAAGGCCATTGAGGATGTCTGCGGTGGAGCAGGGATTTGAATTGCAATCAAGCAGCAGCTCCGTTCTGTAAATGTGTCGGTAGTTGGCATGAAAAATATGGCAATCCTGCTTTTCTCAGCTTTTGGGGAATTGAGGCCTGTTCCAAGTGCATGACAAGAATATGTACCTATGGCATGTTTCTCTGTGGTGCTGCTGCCTCATGGATGGGATTTTCAAGCAGAAGGGTTTACAGAGGTTGCATTGTCTGTGGCTGTCTCTTGCTAAGTGTGAAATGACCCAATTCTTGCTGGCATTACCATATTAACTGTTTTAACTTTATTTTCAGTGATACATTTAGGGTGAAAAAATCACCAAAAAGATCCCCACTATCTGATCCTCCTTCTCAGGTAAAGTAGTGCCTTACTTTGATGCATGTAATTTGTGTTCTTGTAGAGGCAAAAAAGGGAAATTTGATTTATTTAATTGTAGAATTGCACATTTAATAATAGAAGAGGGTTTTGTAAAGAATACAAGCATATTGGTGTTCAAGTACAGCACTCTGGGCTATAATTATAAGGTATTAAACTTTTGGTCTCTAGAAGCATATATACAAGGTGTATTAGATCTAGTAGTTGCTCTGGGAATTCCAGTGAGACTATTAGTGCATTAGACTTTGGAAAGTGCTATGTTACAATGGAGCGACGATATGAATAAATATCTTCAATCCGTTGTCTGAAAAACTAGACGTAACTATCCACCCTGGAATTTTTAGATTAGAAAGTAAGAAACTAAATGCATCAAACTGGTGGGCTGGAAGGGAAATAGAAATAAAACAAGTGGGCTGATCTACCAGGAACATGTGCTTGGATGGTTTTATTCCTTGTTGTAAACTTCCAGCAGGTGGTTTTCTTGGAAGAGAAGTTAACAAAAGCTGTTCTGCCTACAAAGGCCTAAGTGCTTTGATGTGGCACAGCTCCTTCCACGCTGCTGTTCGTCTTCCTGTTATCCATCCTTCCCTCTTATTTATGCTGCTGACAGCCTAGAAGTGAAGAAAGGGTTCGTGACCTTGCAGACCTACGGAGGCTTGCTCCCATGAGGGAAGCCTAAAAAGTCAGTTTTGGTAGTCAAAGACTTCAGTCGTGGGTGATGTGTGCCACTTATGTCAAGTGCCTAACAGATTTAAACGGCTCTGGATTTTCTTTCTTCCTTGTTATCAAGGCAGCTTTGCAATGCGAGTGTTTATCATCAAAGAGTTTAGTTATACTGCGACGACTTGCTGCTAGTAGAGTTCTAAATGAAGTACTTTAATATTTTTCATTAAGTGTTTTTATACAGAGCTGCAGTAAAGAGTACAGAATTAAAAATTGTGCAGAGGAATTTAGGGACTTGACTATTCAATGTGTTAATGAAAGATAATAGAATTAATTGGCGCTTGTTTTCTGCAGGATCCCACTCCACTGCCTACTCCAGAAACACCTCCCGTCATATCCACGGTGGTTCATGCGACAGATGAGGAGAAACTGGCATCTTCGGTGACCAGTCAGAAATGGACCTGCATGACTGTGGACCTGAACACGGATAAACAGGATTACCCACAGCCGTCTGATCTGTCTACATTTGTAAATGAGACTAAATTCAGCTCTCCTACAGAGGGTATGCTTTATAAAGGACTGTCTGCATCCAGCTAATGTTATATTTATTGAGAGGGCTTTTGGGTTGTTTGAGGATATTGGCATATGCTTTGCTGAATGCGAACTGTATTGTTTGGGAAACCTGAAAATGGTGCTCTTTGGACCAGTCTGGGGAACTTGGCAGTTATGGGGAGCTGAATGTATGACCCCCATAGTCCCCCCTTGAGTTTTCAAGAAAGAGTAGAGAGGATGCTTAAAGGAAAATGAAAGGGGCCTTCAGAGAAAGGCTTTTGCTTCCTTTGTATGGTTAATTGTGGACAGGCTCTGTCTTTCTGTGCATGCAACCTGTTCTCTCTGTGCCTTCATGGGAGACTGGGGTCTGATACCACTCTCGGTTAGTGCTCTTGGATCCAGAGTCACTGAACTACTGATGTTGCCTGAGCCTGTTCCTCTAACCGGAATGGGAGGAGGTCCCAGGTTAAAATTCTGCTCAAAGTTTGTGTACTGCATTAAGGTCCTTAACATGCCATCTCTCCTCCAGGTTCCTAGGATCCAGGTATCTTTATGCATAAAAATGTCCAGGTTATTCCCTGCGTGAGATGATAGTTACCATTCATGTGCCAGATAAAATTTCCTTCTAGATAAGCTTATTAAGATTTTTCCTGTCGTACCTTCCTATAAGCAGTTGTGAGCTAAAGCTGGAAGTTTGTGTTGAGAACTATCATTCCAGGTCTGTGGAGTGTGGAAAAAACAGAATTTAGGAAATTTGTGTGTGGCCTTCCTTGGGGTTACCAGAGGGAATACTGCTTTGCAACATCTGCTCCACGGGCAGATTTTCAGCGTTGTGGGTGGGAAGAATGTATGAGTTTAACTTGGCTTAAACTTTTTTGTATTGATCAGAATTCTTTTTTTTTCCCTAACCTTTCAACCCATGTCCCAGTCTACCATTAAAGCTACTTTATGCCATTTTAGACTGGGTCTGGGGAGTTTTTGCCTAATTAAGAACTGCTAAGCTTTTAGGTCAAATGTGTTTGACATTAAAAGGCATGAATAATCACAGTGGTTTTAGTGGGACTGCACATGTTCATATGCACATGCTTATATGTTTGTGTGGCCTGGGCTTTTTGGAAATCCGGTGAGTCTTCCATTCAGATAAGTATTTCAGTCTGGATAAATCCATTTGGCTTTATTGTCAAATTATAAATTTTAGACATTGGCTTCACTTCATTTGTATTAAAAAAAAAATAATTTAAAGAAATATTTTTTAGAAAATAAGCCCCCCAGATCTGGGAAAATGGAAATTATATGGAAGGAAATGGAACAAAAGAATAGTGAGAGATACTCTAAGGCAATCATTTTAGCTATCAAAGTGGGTAGAAGAAAGTGAGCAAAGCTCCTAATTAAATTCTAATTGTCTTGTCTCATGTGTGCTGCATGGTATAGTCGGAGTTTCAGATTACATGCTAATTATAATCAACAATGCTTCCGCTTTTCAGATCTCTTAAAAATAATAATTTTTTTCCCTTGACAGTCTTGCTCCTGTGGCATTGAGAAATTTTTGAGTGATTCCAGGGCTGTTTCTCAGTGCGAATATTTTTACCCCTCCCAGATACTACTATGAGTGTTATCCTGTAACCTAACACTGCTTTTGTACAGATACAGCCCAACTCCTGAGTCAGCCGATACATCCAGCTCTCATCTGTTGCATGCGCTGCTTATAACTGCTGCCATTTTCGTGTTGCACAGACCAGAAATAAGCAGTAATTATTAGCAGAAAATTCTGATGTAATCTTGCAGCTATTTGTAGGAGGAGTTGGAGGACATCACTTAGTAAGTCTGTTGTATGTCTTTATAAAAGAGAATTATCTTACTTCATGGGATATCCTGGGCGTTTGTAGATTTTGAATGTATAGAGATAATCAGAGCCTAAGATTTTGGAGGGGAGATAATGTCTTAGAGGAGAAATCTAGGAGAGGAGATAGTGTCTAATTATGCTGGAAACTTCTGAGAGCAATGAGACGAAATAAACTGCGTTTAGCAAGCCACGTTATTTCTCTTGTTTCTAGTTGAAGGATTCCCGTGTGTGTTCTGCCTTTTTTAAATCAGTAAGGTTAAATACGTGTTGTCCCAAAGGTCAGTTTGGATTGCAATTGCAAAGCCGCTGCTAGCCCTGCAAGGCAGATGGAAGATCCCTGCCGGCTGTGCCAGCAGAGGACAGTGCCGGTACGTCTCCTGCCCGTGAGCGTGCTTGTGCGCTCGCTCGCTGCTTGCTCTCTGGGGTCGTAAAGCTGCCCCGTAAACATTCGTGATGCACCTCACTGGGCTACGTCTAGGTAAATGAAATACAGAAAGACAGTTATTGAACACTGGATGCTATTGTCTGGTATTTCATGCTTTTTCCTGCAATGCTGCATCCAGGAGGTGGTTTGAATCTTGTCCTTTCAGTTTTGTTTCTGCTTTCACTAGGAAGAAGCTTGTATCTGATACCAGGAGGTTGTCTGTCTTCCTTGGCTCCCTATTACCATTAAAACATATGGTGCTAGGAATTTAAATGTGAGAAGCCTGCTATTATAGCATTCTCTTCACTTAGACGTTTTGCTATTAATATCTCCCACATGTCAGGTACTGAGAGTTTGTGGCTGTTCCTCTTCAGTGGTTGTTTGACTAAATACATAGACTTGTGGAATTACAGTGCTTGTACTCTATGGTGCTATTTTTTATTATAAAAAAATTTTGAGCATTGTAAACTCACACTCCCCCGTCTGAAACTTTTTTTTTTAACAGAACAGGTAAGAGATTATCATTAGGGTTGGTTTGTTTTTAAAGAACAAACATTTTAATGATTGTTACCGTCTTCCTGCTACAAGCTCTACCTTTCAAAAGCTGCCCAAATCTAGAAGAATTTTAGCACATACTTTTATTGTAATGTAAATGGCAGCATGCCATTCATTAGAACTTATCTATAATGGAAATTAAATTGTACAAGTGGTTTATTGAATTAACTCATGGAAACAGAGTAAAATGCAGCATTAGGACAAATTAGTGATGGGTTTAATTTTTAAATTAAGGTGTCAGTGAACGAAGTCTTTGCTTTTATTTGGGTGCAGGAAGGTATGCTCTCTTTTCCATTTTGCTGTGTTTTATCTGTCTGCCTCTATATCAGCTCACTACTGGGTGACCGTGGATTGGAAAGAAATACAGGTTATTCCCTCCAGTGTAATTAGGAGATTAGGAGTAGAGAAGCAGTAAAGATTTGCATTTTTATTAGGGTTTAGATTTAGGGTCCTTCGTAAATCTTTCTGCCTTAGGCTTTTCCTCTGTAACTAAAATGTGCAAACAGCCCAGTAAGCTGTGTCACCCGTTGTTCAATGAGCGTACAGGGGTTTTATGTATCCTTTTATCTTAGGTGATGCCACGGTAGTCCTTCTTAATTAAGAACTGTGTGATAAACACTAAAAAATAGAAATTACTTCATTTCTCAACAGCTTTTAAAATCTTTTTGTGTACGTTAAAGGAAACTGGTATCAGTACTACCCGTTGTTGAAAAATGCATTTTCTGTGATAAGATAACATGATAGAGGAAAGTCATCTGTGCTCTGAAAGCGCTCTGAAAGCGCTCTGAAACTTTGTTAATATTCTGGCCCCTGGGGCAGAATCTTCAGCAAATTGATAAGGCTGAAATTTTTCAGGCAAATGAATTTGCCTGAAAAGTGTCATAGGCTCATTGTCGAAAATCAGTGAAAATTAGTGCACCTTCTGCTTTCTCTCTGTATATTCTATGAATACCTCTTAGAAAAGTATTGAGCAAAATGGGAGTGGCCCTTGTAAATGAGAAGAGATCTCATTTACTTATGCAAAAATCATTTCATGGCATGTATTTAATGGCTTTTTTTGATTCTGTTGCAGAATTGGAATATGGCAACTCATACGAAATAGAATATATGGAGAAAATAGGCTCCTCTGTGCCTGTAAGTTCTCACTTCATTTCCATTCATTTGCATTCCCTTGTCATAATATACTATCCTGATAATGCCATCAGCCTCACTACCCCTTAAATTAATTATAATGTACCTGCAGCAGATTTGCAAAACCAGTTCCTTTAAATTGGCATAACTGGGGTAAATTTCATGTGCTTTGTTTTCCTATATCCTATAGAGCTTGTTCCATTTTATTGTTTTATTTTTAAGCTAGCGGCATAGTAGTTCTTTCTGGAGAATAAAAGCAAATCAGTATTTCCAGCAGTGTAGAGTACAAAGCTGTCTACATCAACTATTGAGCGATTTTAAGAAACCAAGAGTAAAACTTTTAAGAAGATGGAGGGAATCAGGAGAGGACACAGAATGAATGTGAAATACGGAATGCAATACTATACATTATCAGTCATTTTGCTGTACTTCCATTTAATTCATGGATTTGATAGCTTGACAAGATCCAATGGGGGTATATCCACAGGGGAAGTTAGAAAAATCAAGCATGTATGTCAGGTGCTTAAACTGATGAGAATAACATTGGTTTCAATGAATATTTTAGTATCACTTTCAGTCAAGGGATGCCTCCTGCTTGACAGGACCAGAAATCTGATTAACCCCAAAGTGGGAGAAGAAGAGCCATTACAAAGAGTGAGCTGTTTAGGTTTTGTGCTTTAATGCTTAAAGGGATCATCTCAGTATTAGCATAGACTATATTACAGTCCTATATTATTAGTTGTCTGTCAGGTCATTTGGTCACTTAAAGCTTCAGTGACCTGAATTAGCTTTAACGGAGAACGGTTGAGTTGCTTAACGAGTCTTTCTTTTCCTGTTGCCAGCAGGATGATAGCACCCCGAAGAAACAATCTTTATACCTAATGTTTGATGCACAGCATGAGAGCCCAGTCAAATCACCTCCCATGAGACTGTCAGATTCCACAACACCATGCTCAGGGTATGTCACTGCAAGCAAATTCAGCAATGGAAAAGGATGTCGGGGAAATGGGTTACCATCATAGCACATACACAGGCAATTCTTCCTCTCTCTGCCTCTGCGTTGCCGAGTTGTTTGTTTAAAAATAGATTCCCATCTGTGTACACATATGATAGAGAATAGAGGGCAAAGATACAGAAGTTTTATAATGGGAAGGAATAAGGACATATATTTCTCCTTCATATTCTTACTAAATAGAGTCACAGTGGCAACTGTTTCACTAGACTGTGGCTTCCTACTTACCGTTTTTTTTCTCAGATACTGAGGTCATTTTCATATCAATCTGGAAATCTCCTAATTGCAACTTTTCACTTGGCCTTTCCTAGATCTATTTTCTGAACAAGGAGTCTATTTCATAAGAACAGGATGTGGGGGTTGTGTTTACTTCCAAAAATTTTGCTTGTTAAGGACATCTGTTCTTGTTAGTAAAAGTTTTTTCTTGGGAGAGATGTAGGTCACAATGAGAAAGGGGTAAAAAGGCAAGTGAGAAATATTTAAGGAATGTGCATAACATTTCTGATAGAACTGGCTTTATTTAGATGACTGGTGCATTGCTTTGAAAGGATATTGCAAAGTGTTATGAGATATAATGATATAAAGTTGAGTTGAAACAATGTGTCTGTGTATATATATATATATAAAAACATATATATATATATGCACACATACATGAAAGTAATGAAGAGGACTTCCCTAGCTGTTACCAGAAGCAGAATTGTAAGGACCTTGTGCTCCACCCTGAAAGCATGTACACAATCTTTTTCCAGGTCAAGTTTTGAAGACCCCGAAACCCAGCAATCCTCTGGAATGAAAATACAACATCCAGCTTCCCGAGTCCTAGCTGCCAGCCAAGAGGCACACTTACAGTCACCTGACAAGTCAAAGCAGAAGGACCTAGAACCCATGACCCTAGGAACAACTCCAGAGGCTATTGAAATAGTAAGTAATCTATGATAAGAGTTTAGGAATCATTTTCCTGCAGAAATTTCTCATGTCGTAGGTAGCAAAGGTGGATCTTGAAAGTAGAGTGAAACTCAACCTGATACTTAAAGATCTTGGTAGCAGCATGTGGTAGGATCCAAATGAGGGAGGTAGGTTGATGGAACTGATGGAATTCAGAGGAATTTTCAGAATTCTTACTGTAGCCTAACATGTTCTTGTGATAACTTATTCCAAGTTGATACTGTGAAGTGCTTTTTTTCTTACACGGGCCTTTTTACACTGTGCTTTAACCCAATATTTGAAGAAATATTTTATATATAAAATAAGGGGGTTTATATAAACATAGAGACATGATTTGTTCTGTTGCATGTACTGTGACATTTCAAAATATTGTTGGTAAAGAACAGGTGCCCTTTCACATTTTTGTATAAACTGTTAACTGTGTTGTTGTCATCTGATACTGATAATGTAAAATTCAGCTTTTTGATCCTTAGAACTCATTCCAGCTTCCAGTTAAATCACTTCTTTCAGTGGCTTCTCTGGGTTGGATTTGAATTAGTGGTGAGCCCTTCCTTGCTTCCAACCTGCACTGCATACAGACTTTAGAGCATTGGTTCTCAAATTCATGAAGGTTCCCTCAAGGCCTCCACTTTTTGAGGCAAACTTGTTTCACAGATGCCTACAGCACTAGGCATGCTAAGCTATATGACAGTATATTTACTGAGGAGTCAAAATAAGAAGCAGCTCGCTTTAATACTATGAGTAGTTTATATTTATGATGCTATTAATACCATCTCACAAAACATTTTTTATGAGCTTGAATACTGTTCTCACTGCAGGGAGTCTTGGGTACTCAAATCCCAGAGGTCTTGTTTTTGTCATTCTAATTCTGTCCGTCCTTATATTGTGTATTTATCCTGATTGTATTATAATTGTGAACATAACTTAGTTTATCCCCAGTAAGCAGTAAAAGACTTTGTAAAGACTGCAAAAAGAGTCTTGCTGATGTTCCCCTCAGTTTTTGTGGTCTTCAAAGGTTTTGGACTGCCTTAGAGATGCCTGAACGGAATATAAGCTATTGTATGAACAAAACCTATGGTAACTGTTTGAAAACTATTGTGGAAGTATCAAGAGTGGGCTGTGGTCCATGGTTTGAGAGCCATTGCTTTAGAGGTCCTAATATTGCTTACTTCCTGTTACTCAGCTTTTAAATTAGGAAGACTTGTTCTTGGTGTTTGTCTGCTTCACCTATGAATCATGTATTCAAAAGTAATATCTTCAGTGGGGCATGAAATTACTAGGATTCAAAGAAAGACAAGAGGTAATGGCTTTGAACTGAAAGAGGGTAGATTTAGATTAGACACCAGGAAGAAATTCTTCACTCTGAGGGTGGTGACGCACTGGCACAGGTTGCCCAGAGAAGCTGTGGATGCCCCATCTGTGGAAGTGTTCAAGGCCAGGATGGATGGGGCTTTGAACAACCTGGTCTAGTGGAAGGTGTCTCTGCCCATGGCAGGGGGGTTGGAACCAGATGATCTTTAAGGTCCCTTCCAACCCAAACCATTCTATCATTCTATGATTTGCAGACAGGTATGTTGCTTTCGGCCTGAACTACTGGGACAAAATCTCTGTTGCTTATTCTATATCCTCCTTACCCTTCAGACTTCTCCTGAAGACTCCTTTGTCTCTGCTGATGCTCTTCTCAATAGGATATCTAAGAAAACCTCAATATGTGATCAGCCTGAATATCTAGATCCTGACTTAGCAGAAAAGAACCCCCCAGTATTTGCTCAGAAACTTCAGGTTTGTAGCAGAAATATAAATGTCGCTTTTCTTTACGTTTGTCTATACACAGGTAGAGGAATGCTTTGCCTCATCTGAAAGGGGTGGGGGAAGGCTTGGAGGGGAGGTGGGAAAGAAGCAAAATAATGATTTGATTCTTTCCAAAGTAACGTTAGCTTTTCAGGAACTTAAGGAACGGAGATATTTTAATTTAATTCATGTAATACATAAAGATAAACTTAGATTTCTTCAACACTTTCAGCTATCCTGTACCACTGATGTATATATTTTGCAGAAGTCTTTATAAAGCAAATCTTTTAAGCTTGACCACAGGACTTGATGTGTGGAGAGTTGTCTTGACACCTGGCCTTAATTGGTCTGTATGCATAGATTTATTTTCAGAGATTTAGGCCCTAATTCTGCTGAAATGAAAATTAGGCTTGGTTTTTCTGGTAATCTATCTAATGTGTAATTTGGCATGGCTTCTTCTAGGAAAAGCAAATTTATCTGCGCAGCAGTTCTGTATGTCAGGACATATTTTCTACAATATTTATAGTGAAACTTTAAAACAGCAAAGGTTGAATTGAAAGCAGCAGCTGGCATAAATTCACATAAAATGAAAACAAAAGGAGAGGAGTCTGTGAAAAACAGCTTTAGCTTCGGAAAACATTTATTTTCCCCAAAGTGTTGTTCATACTTACCGCCTAATAAAAATTGTTTGTCTATACAGCTACCTCAAAACTAACAAAAAACGGGAGTTTTGTACCAATGTTGTAGTCATGAAAGGAATATGGGATGTGTTGTCACCCAGGAATTGTCAGAGTCATACATTAAAATATAACATTCCATTTTTGAATGCATTAAACATTTTTGCTATGTTCTTAATACATTTTTTTCTGTGGATTGCTCACAACCAAACACTTGACAGGAGGAGTTAGAGTTTGCTGCAATGAGGATAGAAGCACTGAAGTTAGCCAGGCAGATTACCCTGTCTTCTTTCTGCTCCGAGGTATCCATTTTGTGCCTGCCATGTGTGTGTGAGTGTGCACAGACTAAGAAACCGAGTGCTGCTTTTTCTTTAACAAGGTAACCAAGGCTCTCAGAGTGCAGTGCTAAGCTGTGCGCACCGACCTCAGTGTGACACGGAAGAGCATGCTGAAAGCAGTACTGCACACAGAAATGCTGTCACCCGCTCCACTTACAGAGTACCGCTACATCCAGATTAACAAAAGGCAAATTTGAAGGCTAGAAGCAGGCACATACTTTTCGCAAGAGACAAGTTCTGCAATCAGGTGGCCATTTGTCTTCTGCCTACAGCAAGATTTGTCCTAAGTGATTGCAAAGCAGCACCAAACCTACTTCTTATAAAGATGCTATAGATTTTGACTGTAGGGGCATTTTGCCTTTTGTTGGTATTTTCAGCTTGAAATCAGACACCTTGACCCTGAAAGTTCAGAAGTGAGAAGTTCAATCAACCCTGCCTTCAGGCTTCTGAAGAAAGGGACTACAGCAGGCTTGGAAGGGCTGTAGAGCTCCCAAGGGAAAAAGGCCTCCCAACACAATGTGACTTTATTCATGAAGATCTAAAGCTTTTTTTTTTATTGCTACTTTTATGTTGTGCTGGCTAGTGCCTCCTCAGAGTGATGCTATGCACTGCTCTAGGGATGCACGTGGTCCTTGCTGCGTTTGGAATGGGACAAAAAAGCTTGCTCTGATGCACTGGGTTTGGTGGTTAGCCAGTTGTGCAGCCAGTTTATGATGCCCCTCGTGGTGCTTTCAACAAAAAAGTCAAGGCAAAAATGTTAGTGGCTTTCATGGGAGGTGGTATCAGCTGAATGCGACGCCGATGGGATGGTAGTGTCTTGCTGCAGTGAGACTTTTTATTCCAGATGAGGAGAATGTGCCTCTGACATCCTTCTTCAGTGGTCTTTCTCTTCTTATACTGTTCATTAATAAGTCAGCGCAAAGTCTTTTGCCTGGTTCTATATCTTGAGTTCACTGCACCATAACAACATTTGAGCTGGTTATAGGGTAGTATTTCTTGGTGCTCTGAAGGTCAGTCATAAAGTAGTTCGTTCACAAAAGTAAAGATTTTTTTAGATTAACTGTACTTTTTTGAAAAGATAATGATCATATTTGATTTACTTTGCTTACCTTAAATAGCCCACGAGCCAGCTGTTTCCATGGTGCATATAAACTTATCGAAGTCAACTCATTCCGTGCAGATTTATGGGTGTTTTAAAGCATGTGACTATAATCTTTCATTTAATCAGGAGAAACGTGCCATTGTCTTCATTAGAAACCAAGATTAACCTTCTAATTAAAGGAGTGAAAAAATAAATAGCATTTTCCTGCTTGAGTACTAGCCTGTGCGTGACTGTGTGTCCCCTTGCTCCGTTGTCCTGAGTGGCAGAAGGGGGTGAGGTGAGATACTCTCTAACTCCTCGTTCTCTCTCTACCTTGTCCTCCCAGCGCTTTGCTGTAACATGCAGCAGGCAGGCTCTCCATCACCGGGAAACACTCGAGATGAAACATGTAATAATACCTAGATGCTCTTCACAGGTTATACAAAAAACTTCTGTTAGACATCTGCATTTTTGCTACCGGCCAGCCATTCAGAAACTCACAAATCGTACTATATCAGACTTAAGAGAATAGGTTGGTATGTTGGTGAATTCTTGTGTGTTACCTAGGGAAGATTCTGAGCTGCAAAAATGTTATAGTATATATTTGATTATGTGGAGTTATATTTTAAAGATGCTTTTTAACGTCATTACAGGATTTTCTTTTATATAGAACAAGTTTATGAACTCCTTAGAACTTAGAAATGGGGAATGGTTTTCATGTGAATTTTTAGAAAATGCCATTAATATGTATAGCAAAGATAGCAAAAGCGATAAGCAGAGATGAGGAGAGGAAAAAAAGCAAAACTCTGCCCACTGACAGAGAATCGGTAGCATCTTGACATTCACAAAGACCCATGTTGGTCCAGTCATAGGAATGCTTTTAGCTGAATACTGTGGGTGTCATGTTAGGCTGGGAAGGACTTTTGTCCTTGCATAACTTCACTATTTCAGTGGGAGGTTGCTGATGTTAAATTAGCCTATGATGACAACCCTTGTGACCTACAGTGACTGGTGGCCTGGATTAAGTATAATAGGATCCACCAGACGACTGCAGGGACTTAAATTCGGATGCTAACTGGCAGAATTCCCTTCTGGTTGTCTGGCCTCAGTTCTTTTCTTAATGTTGTATAATTACATTTAACATTTGCTAAACCATTACAGGATGAGGTAACAAGAATAGGATGCTAAATAAAAACACAAGCACTTGTTATGGCAAGTTAGGTCACCTAAAATAAAGATTAAATACAAGCATTTTCTGCTAGTACTAGGACTGGGAATAAGGATGTGCAGTTTGTTGTTTTCAGGCAGAGGAAAAGTTATTTGGCCACTCCCAAACTTCTTGTCACAAACTTCAACAACAGCAGAACTAGTCATCTATTTTGACACTGCCAAAGATTTCTATCTTCCAGCGTTGAGAGGAATTAACTCTTCTCTATTAAACAGTCTCCATTAGGATCTCCTGTGGCCATTTTTTTATAGATGCAACTTGAACAGAAAGCCAATAGGGTTTGTGTCCACCACCCTACAGATGCTGAGGCCATGTAGAGTTGAAATAAGATCCAAGGAAAGGAGAGAAACTGTAAGGAAAGGCATCAGCACAAATGGGATTAGTGCATCACGGCTTTGGGGGGCTCTACTAGTAGTGAAGGAGGAATATTTCCTTCAAACAGGGATACCTTTTTTTCTAGTAAAACTTTACAAGCAGAGAACTTATGCTTGGATTTTACTGGCTTTTCAATATATTTGCAAGCACAAATAAGTCTTGGTTTGCCTCCATTGACCTGTCTGCACACACCTCAATTAGTTAAAAGAGGAGATCATTTGATAAAACCCAAGCAGTATTTGAATGCTTGTAAAGGGCAAGCTAATTTTCAGCAGGGCAAAATACATATTCCCCTAAACAGTATGATAAAAACTAGTTTTCATTTTCATTGCAGTGCCTTTCTCTATTTTCTTCCACTTTGACCTTCTTGAAGGGAGGTAACTGCAGCTGGTTAATCAATGTGCATTTATTCCCTTTCTGGTCAGATATCTGGTTTCTGTGAAAGATGCTGGGAAGAGAAGGGGAAGCGCCCTGGGCTCTCAAATATTTACACTAAGATTGCAGTGACCTACATTTAGCAGTAATTCCCCTGCAGACTAATCTTTCTGTGCGAGGTTCAGTGACTTATAAATCCCTACGCTTATTATTACCCCAATTAACTGCTTACCTTCTCAGCAGTTAGGTGTTGAACTTAAAGCATTGACAGAGTTTTTTGGGTAATACCATCATCATGTTGGTCAGGTTATATTATTTTCTTAGGATAGGAATATTTGGAGGAAGCAAATAAGAGTTACTGCATTGTACATCAGTTTGGATCTGTGTAAAATTGGCTTTTGAAATAAAACCACGAGGACTTTTACTGCTTGTTCCTGCCAAAGAGAGAACACAGCAGCCCGGTTGGGACTCGTGGGAAGTGTTTCCAGAGTTAGGACAATACTGGTTGGACCACTCCTGCAAGCATTTCTGCTCAATGGTTAAATGCCAAGAGTTTCTATAATAGTTTTTGGAAATATTAAGTTGTTTTGCATGTCATTATTACTATTCTTTTGTACAATTTGCTCAAATGCAAGAGAGAACCAGAGAAAACATAATTATATTAGTTAGGTGTTGAGCACTATATAAAAATATACATAAGTATGTATTAAATGCTTTAAATGTTCTTTTTTCATTAAAAATTTTCATCATCCTGGCAGTTACTTTGACACGTTTTTATATGAGCTTGAGGAAATTTCTGTTTCTCTTGCCAGAATTAATATTTTCCAGCAATCTCAGTATGAGATCCAGCAAATTAAGCTGCAGGAGGCTTTTGAAATATGATACATACAGTTCACCAGATTGATCTTCAGGACGGCCTTTCTTTTGAGGGCAGCTTTCATGATCTAATGGCTCTTTTTTATCTCTCAATGTTTCTTGCCTTGTGTTTGAGGAGGAGCTAAAGTACATTTTTTTGAAGTGAGGACACTGAGTTGAGCCAGCAGTATTCTTATTTATTGGATGTTTTACCTTTACTCAGACCTGTGGACAGCACCACGTGGTTTTGTATTTATGCATTTACATAGATGTCTGAACTTGTGTCCCAGATGTATTTTTTCCTGCATAGCTGTTGTACATTGGGAGATACTTTCAAGAATACAGGCTATGTAATTTTGATAGATCTTGTGATGCTTTTTGCTCAGGTAGGAGAATCCACTGGATTTGAGGTTGCACCTCCTAATTATGTTGGAACTGATAATTATTTTGTGTGTTCATGGTTAAATGTAGCAAAAAACAGAAGGGATGGCCTGTTCCCTAAATGAAATAATAGTCAATTGACTCCCATGTTTAAAAGTTAACAAAAAATACAGAGGAAATCAGTGAGAGTCTCTTATATAAATAAAGATGCAGTATGGTGTTTTGTAAGTAGTTTAGCTTATTCTTGCTCTAATTAAATTTTCTTGCCTAGTCTTTTAATGCTGCTGGTGTGGTTTCTTCATGTTGTCTACAGATGTGATACCCAGAACATCTAGTCCTGTGTTTATCTCAAGTGAGCATTGTATGTAATTTTTAATACAGCTTCTTCAATAAGGAGTGATGTGAGAACTCAGAAGGGATTGCAACAAAATTAACAGCGGGTTTGGATTCTCTCTATTATTCCAGGCTATGTGAGAAGAACTGTGAGCAAGTGAACAATGTATGGGATAGCATCTGGCAAGGTTTCCTTTAACTGTGTTGAAACAAGAGCATGTGGTGTTGCAGTCAATGAGGTCTGTTTGTGTGCACGTTGTGGAGAGGAGGACTGAGCCTTGATTCAGACATTACCTATTCACTTTCACATTCCTGGGCTTCACACAATAGAATGTGATTCTGCTATTTTATTTAAAAAAAGCAACAAAGACAACTAAAAAAACCCAACCCTCTTTTACAATAAAATAAAATCTTTTCCTCTCTTTTGTGTAAAAAGCTCATTAAAAAAATCTTGATTACTACTCATAATTATTGTAGATAAAGCCTAAAGACTAAGGTGCTGCATTAGTGAATTTGAAGGAGCAGAATATATTGCTTTATACACAAAGGTAACAAGTAAACTGGAAAAATATGTCATCCCCTTTTCAGCAGCAAGGAAGTGCTGTACCAGAAAAGCTGTATGTGAATATATCCATCAGTGGATGGAAAAAGGCATTGATCAACCTGGCTTCCCTCCCCACCCGTACAAACTCTGGGCCATGGTCCAGCCCTCTCTGTGGTTACGTGTGGCATCGTCATAGAGACAATTTTAATTGTCACGAGAGCCCGCTGAAAAAGTCTGCTACTGAATCTGCAGGTTAAATTTAAAAAAAAAATCATTCCATATTTTAAAATGCAGTTTTGACACTGGCTTAGCAAGTGTCATGTGTGTACATACACAGCGAGAGAGGGATTTCTGGGCATTTCTGTCCTCACCACTGAAGTCAGTGTGTTTGCATGATCTGTACCATGTGAAGTATCTTCTTAGGTCACAGAAATTCAAGGAGTTTCAGCTGTACTCAGATACAAGATCTATCCTGTGAAACTTCTTTTGGTGGAAGGATTTCATATAATGAGAAAGAGAAAGGAAAATACTTAATAAGTGCAAGAGCCCATCCCTGGTCAGGGCTAAGCCTGTCTTGCCCCACGGTGCTCCCCGAGGCGGGGCTCCCCTGAGACTGCTCTGGGCAATGCAGGGACCAGAGCGGGTCCTCAGCCCGTGAAGTGGAGCTGCTCTGGCTCTGTCTTGCAGAATTTTCCCGAGGACGATGTAGCCTGCGCCCGTGCAGTGTAGTCGTGGGAGTCCCAGCACTGCAGGGGCGGAGGGGGCCCCCTTTCTCTGCTCTGGAGCCTGGAAGCATAACAGAGCTCATAGAGATGTCTCTTACCGCTAACTTGCTCCCCTGTTTGGTTTCTATGAGGGTTTCCTGTTTTAAAAAAAAAGTTTATTTTACCTTTTTGTGACATTTTGATTCTCCACCCTGTTTTAGTCCAGTGTTGTAAGGAAGCAGTGTCTTGGTGATAGCTGTGGTTTCTGTACTGTCTGCCCCTCTCCTCCCCATCCCCAGTAATCCTGATTCCTTTGGCCACTTTCCTGCATATCTAACAGAGGAGTGGAACATTAAACCCCAGCAGTAGCGATATGGTCACCTCCACCCCCAAAATTATTTCGTGACCCACCAGCAGCTGCGAGAAGGAACATTTTGTTTCCCAGACTGCCAGAGGCAGTACCCAGCCAGGCGGCCAGCACGTGCCGGCGGGATGCAAAGCATAGGCAGGAGACACAGGGACACATAGCTGTGGTGGTGCATCTGCTGCAGAGCGGTCTGCTCTCAGGGGGTTGCTACAGGTCGTGTCTAAAAATGTGGGGTTTCTTTATTTAGTATCTTCCTAACTGTCTTTTATAATCTCCTTGGTTTTAATGTGCCGTAACTTGGGTTGTTTGTGTCTAGAGTTGTTTGCAGGACATCTCATGCATCTCAGTATCACATACCTCTTTTTTGCTCTCTTCCTCATTTCACATGCTGCTCTCCTCCTGCGTTAATATGGGCAGCTGCACATAAAACCTCACTTAACTTACTAATCGCATGCTAAATACCAGTGGGGCAGCAACGTCACTTGTATCTTCACACTTTTTATGTAATACCATTTATGATAGATACAGTATATTGGCAGGTCAGACCTAAGAAAGTGATCTGTCCTCTTGCTTCTGGTTTCTTGAACTATTTTTATGGAAGCAGAATACCCCTTAACAAGCTCTCTGCCTCCAATTCTAATTTCTTCTGCTGACGTGCATTTCTTGTGGATGTTTTGATGAAATTTCTGCATCAGAAAGTAGTACATTTTCTAATATAGGACCTTAAAATATTGGTGGCAAAGTGCTGTCTTTATTTTCTCTCTGTAAGGGTAATATAGCTCTCTTCATGCTTACTATGGATCTTAAATGTATATTTTATGATTGCTAAATTCAAAGTTCCTTCTCAGTGTTATTGCTGTTGTAATTTAGTAGTGCACAGGATTCTAGTCCTAGCGCAGGACCCTGGTGCCTAGCACTACACCCAGAAAACATATGAGCTAAACACATATTTAATGGTTCATTTCTTTGTATTTAAAAAAACAAACACACAGAGAGAACCTGCTATCCCAGCAGATGTTTCCATCTCTAAAAGTGCACTGTACTCCCGGATCGGCACCTCGGATGCAGAAAGCACCACGGGTCTTCTCTACCCCCAGCAAGACTTAGACTCTGCACTACGACTGGCCAGAGCAGAGGTAATTTTCTTCAGAATTTGGAAAAAGGAAATATGTGACCCTTGTGGTTTCCTTCTTTCCTGTTTTCTCCCAAATGATTCATATTATGAACACTTGTTCTATTCTTGAAACCATCCTCTGCCACGCTAAAGCCACATTAGAGGCTACCAAAGCAAAAGGTGCTACACTGTAAGTTTTACCTTTTTTGACATAGGTGAAAAGCAGACATTATATGAAAATAAATCTTTATTGTTTTTAACCTCAAGTGCATTCTGTGCATCATAACAGTGCTATATAATTATATAAAAATTGTAAGATGCTAGAAATAGGAATAAAATGATGTATTTTACAAAGCTACATATAAGATTAGTCTGGCTAATAGTAACAATTAAAAATGGGTACGGTCTAGTGCTGGAGTATTCCAAACTTTATGATAGGTTGTGTGAACGAAGGTAGCACAAGGGAACACAGTCCTTTGGGTATAAAATTTCATGGACAGTCAGCCCTAAATATGCATGCAGAAGCAGTAGAACCCCCTTAGAGGACAAACCAGGGGACCGTGTTCCAAACCCACATACAGAAGTATTTCAGGTTTGACAGCAGGTCAAATCAGACATGGTGTAGTGTAATACAGTATTTCTTGAAAAGTGTCCTTGTTATAATCAGGAGTGAAACATGAAACAAGAACATTGCATCTACTTTCCTAAGTTAGTTTTTCAAAACTTGAGTATGATTTCACATCCAAACTTTTTTAATTGCACCTTGCAGTCTGAAAAAAAAATTCACAGGGGATGCTTATATTTGAACCCATTATGCACTTGAAAACTATACCTCTGTTAATTAGGATTTGATATTAAATCAAATATTGTACAGTTATTTATTTTCGTCTTTAATGAATCGCTTGGTTTTACTGGTTTTTTTTTTTCCTTTGCCTGCTTTGTTTCAGATTGTGGCCAAGGAAAGAGAAGTATCTGAGTGGAAGGAGAAATATGAAGAAAGCAGAAGGGAAGTGATGGAAATGAGGTAGGTTATTAACTTGTCGCTAATCACACTGACAGTGAGTCTCATTTCAGCCTGCGGACAGTACACAGAGTACTATAATGATTGTACAACTGTTTTGGTTAGCTGAATCTGTTTTGTTAGTTTTAACTGCAGGCTTTGGATTGATCCTAAACTGATACTTTGTCTTTGCTCTGTGTGGTGGGCACCCCTGTTCCGGGTAATCATTGAAAACGTCTATGTTGCTAATCTCATTTGCATCCTCAAAATACTGAGATAAGAGAGGTTTCAATCTAGGTGAATGTAAGGGGAGAATTTCCTCCAGTTTGTGCTGCGAATTCTCACGTGGATTGCACAGTGATGTTTCTGTTGCCTGCCTGAATGAGTCTGCCTGCAGAGCTGGCAGTGGTATGCATGTGCTAATTTAAAATTCACTCTCCACAAATAGTTTTGCCAACAGAAGAAAGAATGTGAAGGTTTGCAGGTAGGTATGAGTAGTACAGGCTCCCTCCAGGACATCACTGTAAAAAGTTTCTTTAATAATAGAAAACAAAAACCCAGTTGCCAGTAGGAAAATGTTTCTTGCAGAGGAACTACTCTGGCCTCTGAGTGTTGACTTTCGAGGAGATTCTACACCCTTTTCTTTGAACTGAGCTGATTTTCTAATTACTGCACACAGTAAGCTTGATTTTAGTTAAGCAATAGTTTTCTCAGATTTTGCTGCTCCATTTGAGAGCTGACAGAAGGACCCTGTGCTTTTCAGTTTATTCTAGTTGTATCTGTTCTATTCTATTTCTCCTTGCAAACCTGCCTCTATTACATTAAACATCTGTATACTGGAACATAACTGGTTTGACCTTCCAGCCCAGGTCCTGCCACTTGCAAGGGTGACAACAAAATCACTGTAGTGGATGAGGTGAGCAGTGTTGCTCAAAGAATCACTATTGCTTCCCATTTAGTCAGTTGAAAGTTTCAGCCTTTCTTTTTTTACAGTGGTAATACCGTAAGAACGACATACCAATGAGCTTGACCTGCTCATTGATCTGAATCTGAGAAAGTCATCAATTGCAAAAGAGAATGTATAAAAATATTTCATGGAGTCTTTAAAGCCTATTATTTTCTACCTTCAAACAGACAAAAAACCACCCCCCGCCCTTAACTCATAAATAAAAGGAAACTGTCAGATTATTTTAGCATCCTTTTAAGTAATAATTTCTGCAGTCGCTTCTGAGGCTGAATTTTCTTCAAAATCACTTCTGTTCTAGCACCAACTTCTTCCCAAAATTAAATGTCTCAGTGGTTTAAAGCTAAAGCCAATGAGCTGCATCAAGTGATGACCTGCATATGCAATTCTTGACTATATCCAGGAAAACTGTACTTAAGGGAGGAAGGGTAAAAGAGAACTGCGGTGCAGAACTCGGCAAACGCTAGCATGGGTGCCAGGAGTCGCACATGGCAGATTTGAATAGTGGCAGCGCAGGGCTTTGAGCCAAAGCATCTTAAGAGAAGCATCTGCAAAAGGCAAGGGCAGCCGCTTTATTTGTTTCAGAAAACCATCTCCCAGTGCCCAGCTGAGTTCTCTCACCTCTCTTGTGCTCTGCTTGGAAAGGAAACAAAACCCTGCCGTAGCCCTCAAATGCATAATGAGGCAAAACAGAAAGGAGCTGCTGCAAGCAGTCAAGCCGAGGAAGCAAAACAAGGAATGAACAAAATTAGGAATTGTGTAAGGAATGTCTCAGCGTTCAGCACGTGCTCAAGTGCGGTACTTGGTCTGTTCTCTAGAAACTGCCTGGGTGCACGCGCCTGCTGGCTGCAAACGGGCACGGACAGAGGTTGCTTATTCCTTAATGAAAGGAGAGCAGGGGGTGACACAGAGCAGCTGGCACACTGTAGGTCTGTACCTTCATCTTCCTCGCAGTAATTTACTTCTGTGTCTACACCCTCAGTAAAATTTGATTTGAAAAAAACACATTATCTAAGCCAAATTTCCCACAGGCACATCCCTACAACACATGGGTGAAAAAAAAAATCTGACTAATACTGTCACAAAATGATAAAATATGGATGTGTACACAAAGACAGATTTCTCTTGGAAGATTAAATGTTGAAACAGTCCATGTGTGGTAAATTAGAGATGCAGCAGTTAGATATGACATAATGATAAGCAAGGAGTGAAGGGATTATCTAGAGTTGCAAGCACAAAAGCATCACTTTCCAGAGAAGGAGAAGCAGTGCTCCTTTACCCAAGTCCTGCATACTCTACCTGGAATACCCTGAGTTCAGCTAAGTTTCCAGAAAAATGTCAGACTGGGCAAAAATCCCCTCCAGAGAACAGTAGCCAAGACGAGAAGTTGTAATAAATATCGAAGAGCTAAACCAGTTGTAATAAATATCGAAGAGCTAAACCAGTACCATAATCCAAGGGTACAACCAGAGGCAGGCAAGAAATATTTAAATACGGTTATTTGGAGGTCTAATTGATTGTGCCTCAGTAAGGGAAGTCAAGCAGATGACGTCTGAGATCCTTTGTAGCCCTGGATTTTGGTGTTATGACTTATGAAATTGCAGGAAGTCACTAAATAGACCGAATATCTAAAATAGCAAAAGTTAAGCCTGTGCAGCATGTCAAGCTAGGGTTGAGATGTGCCATCACAGGGAGGAATGATGTGGCCAGCATCCTTTGGTTCCCCAGCCATAATGACCGTTATTTAGGTTGCTCGACTAAAAGAGGCCTTTGACGTGAATCTGGAACAAGACTTCACTTGACTACCTTGCTTTCCAAATTGAATATTATTAAAATCAATGTGCCATTGCAGTATCCACTTCTATTGAACAGCTGCCACATGATTCATAAGGCTGGATAATGCAGAGAATGTGGTACCTACTTGAACTAGCCTAAGCTGGTAAAAACAAGAAATAGATAATGTAATTCCACTTTGCTGCCAACTTCCGTGGTGCAGCCTAGGCTGGGAAGTGTTGTAACAGTGTTTAATGTCATGTTCGTTGCCCTGGGTCCTTGGCTTCATTTTCTAGGATGATAAAACTTCCTAAAGGTGCCTGGTGTTACAAGGACATGACATGGCATTAAAATCCTTATTGCTTACACCAGGCTTTTGAGGTAATCTTCTTTGGACATGAAACCAATCCCTTCCTTTTAGGGGAAAATCCTTGTGGCTATCTTTGCTCTCAAAAGTGTCATTTATGGTTAAAGAAAAAGAAAAAAAACAATTAAAACAACAGAGTGACAGCAGGGAAAGCAGCATCCGAGCAGATCCCAGTGGAGGCAGCAGCTGGAGGCACGTCGAGCCGTGCAGAGACGGGCTCTGGCCCCAGTACTGAAGATTTTTTCTACCCGAAGCCTGAGCGAGGTCAGCGGGGTGCGCAGCTGTAAACCCCCTGCTCTGCCGAGTTCTCTGCAGCACCAGGGCAAGTGAGACGCTACTGACCTTTGGGGCAAGTGGCCTTCTCGGGGGTTTCTGGGCTCCCTTTGTGATTTAGATTTGGGACAGGCAGTACTGGAGTTACTGCATTAGTTTTTTGGGAGCTCCGCAAGTTTCTCCTTTCCTTACTGACTTCTGTCTCAGGATTTTCCCACATCCTTTCTGTAACCCCACCAACTGCAGCAGACTTCTCTAAAATGGAGCAAGTGAAAGCGAGCTAAGACTTCAAAAGAGATGTATTCAAATACCAGTGAGCTATTTTGAATATCCACTTCAGATGAAGTGTGGGATAATTTTGTTTTTCGTAGACAGTCCTACGTGGCTCATGAATCAAAGCACAGATCAAGCTAGTCTCATTTCATTAGCTTTATTTGGCTCTGGGAAGGGATGGATCATCTTTCTAAATCACATTTAATCTGCTTATTTTGGCTAACCTCTTTTCAAGAAGGAAATTCAAAGCCTACCGTGAGTATATGAAATAAAATAGTCTTAAAAGTAACATTTTGCCACCTCTGTTTCAAAAACAGATTTGGGAAATAGGACACGATGGATTTTGTGCTACATAATTGAATATTTTGGTCTTGTTCTCTTAAGTGCTAATGGATCATTTAGTCACATTTGGAGAGTGGAAGGTTAGATATATTTTGGATGAGGGCCAACTATACCCCTGTTAAGTTTACTTGCTACCAGTTATAATTTTACTTAATGTTTACATTAAAAATAAGCAAACACAAAGATGGAGAAGAGGGAAGAAAGTAATGGAAAAATCAGACTCTTTGTAACTCTTGAATTAGACCAATGTGATTATGTTTATATTTCAATCATGATTGGTAATGTACTTTGGGTATGTTCCAAATAACAGAATTTGTTTCAAAGCAATCCCTTTTCCCTCCCCCCACCTATATTGTTTTACATGGAGAATTAAAAATCAGGTGCAATGTTTAAACTGTCAGTTTTCTTTGTTACTCGGGTAATAAGGAGCATATAAAAGTGTAAAGGGATTCTGTATCTATCTCTCTTAAAATTCAGTTGTTGAGTAACATTACTTTCTAAGTAAGCATTAGCAATTATGATGTTTGCCAAAAGCTCTTCTTTTTTTTTCCCTCTTATAGGAAAATAGTTTCAGAATATGAGAAGACGATTGCTCAGATGATAGGTAGGTGTTTCTACTCTGAAAGATGCTATCCTCCACTCTGATTTTCTGAAGAGAGCCTAGAAACATGGTTGAAGTCTGTGGGCTTCATTCTGATGCTAGCTACATCTGCTGATGCTGCTGGGAGTTGTGAATGCATCTGAGGACACCAGTGTGCGCTGCCAGTTTGTGATGAAAAGCTAGGCTTCACTTTACAGAAAGCAGCCCCCGAGGCAGTCCAGGTAATACAGAAAGGCCAGGGCTTTTTCCTCTGCATCAAAGCAAATTGTCCCATAGGAAACATTGACATGCTTTGCCCACAATTCATGGGTATCTCTGAGAGAGACTTTCAATGACCTAAAAACCCTTTAGTCATCTGCTCCCAACTGTTTAGTGGGAGATACCAAACTTAGCTCTTTACAGCAACAGGGATTATCTGTGCTAAGTGCATTGGTCAGACCAAAACCTAGATTAACTCCAATCCCAGCTGAGAGATTATGAGTGGCCAATCCACCTCCCCAGTTATTTACTGACATAGGGGTCTCCTTTAAGGTCTAAATTATGACATGTTTTGCCTCACAATAATTAGAAAACGCCTTTGTTAACAGCATGCCCCACACCACTATGTGCAGTAGCGTTTCAAAACCAAAGGTTGCAGGACTCGTGTGCTTCCTTGGCACATAGGTCTGGCCCCTGGGATGTGATTTTAAAGCCTCCTCATAAGATTTCCAAAGCTCTTTTTCTTAGTCTGGCTATAGAAAGCGCCAGTGGCTTGTGCTGCCCTGTGCTGCTTCAGCTCAAGCTGTCTCCCAGAAAGGCGAACGGCTGAGCGGGGTCGTGGGTCTCTATGGCCAAAATTGCTGGGAAGAGCAGGACAAGAAGCAGCGGCTGATGAGAAAGCAGGACCAAGCTCATCTGGACAAGCTCGAGTAAAGCAGCAGAGAACTGGGAAATACTGTTAAAAGCCATTAGGAGTGGCCTCAGTTAAATCTGGGCTGTGAGATGCAGGAGAAAGGCTGCCTAGCTAATGACGTCTGCGAGCAGGGAGGGTTATGAATCCAGCCTGTTTGCACTCTGTTTATTGAAAAATAAAAAGAACAAAATATGCCTCTAACTCCCCTGAGAGAACTGTCACAGAGAGTACAGCGTGCCAGGAGCACAACAGGCATACCTGCGTCTTTTTAACAGGGAAGGATTTTTATTACAGCTATGGCCATATCCTTTTGGTTTGCCCCTTTTAAAATCGGCAGTCCCCTCATCTGCAGTCAGTATTGCGTGACCCCCCCAAATGTTTGATTTCTTTTACATTGTGGTTTTTTTTTTTAAATTAATGCTTGAGTTGTGCTTACATACGTTTGTAGTGAATTTGCTTATTTTTACCCAAGGAGAGTGGGGGGAAGTAGTTCAATGTCTGGTGCTTTTGCTGCCTTCCTGCATTTCTCAGCTGTTGGGAGACACCCCAGTCTCCTTTCAAGTGAAGGGAAAAATGGACCTATAAATAAATAAATTAATAATAATAATAATAATAATAATAATAATAATAATAATAATAATATAATGAATCATATATAATAATAATATGCCTGGCTTCATTCTCTATGGTGTTATGCCTCTGTTGCCTTTTGTATGTACAATTGAGCAAATTTGCTTGCCTCCTGACATAGTGTCTGTCATTCTCATCATGCAAGTGTTAAAATAGGAGCAAAACAGAGTATGCAAAGAACTTAATTCATTTTGGTTTACACTAAATGTGCTGTGGTATGGCTTCATCCCTGAACCTGGTCATTCATATGGACAAACACACAATCTGTTCTTTTTTCCCAAGCATATGCATATAGTTAGCAACAGAAGTTTCTTTTTGATGATAAATTAAAATTCTGCTTTTGAGAAACAGATTTAAAAAAAAACCCTCAAATTGTGAGACTGCAGTGCAACAGGAAGGTGTAGAATAGGGGTCCTAAGGCAAAGGCACAGCCTCAGCATACATAGTAAATTCTACAATTGCCATTTCCTCTTGTTGCAAAGAAGTCAAGGATAATTAAAGCATCGGGGCATTGACCACTGAGGAAACAAAAAGATCTTGAAACTTCAAATTCAGAGTATCAGTCAGAGTCTTGCAAGTGATCTATGGCAAGTTTTTAAGAGCTATGGCTATAAATAATGTAATTTGCTGTCCATTTGCAAAGGAACTGAAACAACAGTGACACAGAAAGCATGTGTTAATTAGAGTAGCGTGCAAATACATTAAATGCAAGGCTTCCTCTCCCTGCATTTAATGTAAATTTTTTATCTAATTGTCCCACTTTCTCCTGTCATTTGTCATAAATTACTGGCCCTTCTGATAAAGGAATTCACTCATCCAGATGCCATGTTGTGGAGGAAAATGATTGTCTGTGTGCTATTTGCATATACTTCACTGAACTCTTATCACAATAATGCCTTACTGCTAAAGCAAAATATGCATTTTAACAAAAGAAATGCCTGTGCTGTTTGTGTTTATGATTTAACCCTTCTGAGCTATT
The DNA here is from genome assembly GCA_020745775.1 of Theristicus caerulescens. NCBI lineage: Eukaryota > Metazoa > Chordata > Aves > Pelecaniformes > Threskiornithidae > Theristicus > Theristicus caerulescens. The sequence continues at coordinate 122,768,739 of CM036560.1, forward strand.
TATACAGCCCTGTTAGGAGGGCATTACAAGTGAGCCAATTTCACAATTCCCTTTAATGAATATGCGGTGTGGTTGGTAGGTCCTGCTCAGCTTTTTGTAGGTTGTCATGTGAATGTATAATGAATACTGAAAATATTCCATATTAACAATATATGATTGTGTATGTTTGCCTATAAAGGCACTGAAAACATGCATTGCAAGCAGTAATTGCCTTTGATTTCAAGGGCTGTGGAATGTCTCATATTTGCTGTCATATACATACAGAACCCAATATTACCTGACGTAGCTTATGCAATTAGTTTCATGCCACACTGTACAGCCAGAGCTTGCAAGCTGTCAGTGGACAGATCCCTGTTAGTGTCTCTGCATATTTTTTTACTGGTGCTTTAACTTTTTTTTCCCTTTTTTCTTACACTTGCCTCAGCCCCTAGCCCATCCTTGTTTATAATGAGGAGAGGGGAGAAAAAAGACCAGGCATTCCTAGCTAGCCTGCTGCTTGTGCTACTGCTTTGCTGACTGTTGCCCAAGTTTTGCAGCTCACGACTGCGTGGCACTGACAGCCGTATGCAACGGAGCCTGCGTAACCCCGTGTTCACTGCACCCCACCCTACACACACCGTGATCACAGCCATCCACACTTCCCTTCCAAAATCCCTCTCGTGGATGTCCTTTTTATTGATGGATCTGTAATGTTGGGTTTTTTTCTGTTAAAAATGTATCCTTACACTTGTACGTTTAAATACGTAATTAAATTCTCATTATGAAAAACAAAGAGATGTTATGCTTTGTGCATTACAGGTTGTTGCATTACTTATTTTCTGCTTTCCTAACAATTCCTGATTTTCTATTTTGCTTCCGTTTTTGTTGCTTCTTGCTATTTGCTTGCACAAACAAAACAGGCAAGCCTGGTAAGTAAAGCTTTTCACCAACTTTCACACCAGCATTTTGCATTTTTAGTTTCTTTTGCTTTTGTTCTCTGTTTGCTGCATTCCCATTAAGTAATGTAAGTAATACTGAGCTGAGCCTGGAAGCGGATCTGCTCTGGTGGTGCTCTGATTCTGTCAATTTGGATAGTGTTAGTCCTGAGCATACTGTTGTTATTGTTGGTGAGCCGTGGACAGTGTGTGTTGCAGACATGGAAGCCATTTAATTAAAATATTTTAATCGCATAACCTCATAAATATCCTTAGAAAAAAGCATAACTGCTTGACTAAGATTTGACTGGCAGACTATTATCAGCACAGTTCCACTAAGCAGCTTTTTCATTAGAGCTAAATCATAGTCTTAGAAAATATCACATAGATCTTCCAGCCCCCCTCCAGCCAGATAACCAGTTTCTGTTTTCTGTAGTATTTAACCACTTTGGTTTCAGATGTATCTATCTGAACTGTTATCTGAGATTATCAGGTGCCCCTTTCCTAAAGCTCACTGGAAACTTTCCCTCTTTTCAATTTACATGTCACTCCCTTCCCCAGTATAAATTCCCATTGTCCCCTTGGTTCTCATAAAGCCTCAGCTCACTCCCCAGTCCGTGGACACCTCTAGCACGTAGTGGAAGGGCGAGGAGAAAGGCAGCATTGGCTATCACTTGCCCCTAATTCCCATGTACACGTTGAAGTGGGGCTGGGGATGAGGGTTTATGGAGCTGGTCCAGCCGAGGAGAGAGGAGGGCACCAAGGAGAGAGGAGGGCACCGCGGTGCCCTGGGAGGAGCAGGAAGAGCTCGGTAGCTGTGAAGGAGTGAGTCATGAGTTCCTAACTCTCTAGGTTGCCCTAGAAACAAATAAGAAGGAAGTTGCTAAAATACCACAGACAGCAGCCTCAGAAAAAGTAGAGTTGTGACATTAAATGCATTTAAGCACCTTACGTGATCATGCACATGGATCCCTTCCCCTGCACGGAGTTGCGACGACAGAGGTTTTGCCAAAGAACAGGATCCTGCCAGTAAGTGTTTTGGAATTGAGCTAGACAGTGTGTAATCTCCACCGTGATTAAACAAATCTTGTGCTGGAACACAAGGTGACAACTGCTCAAATTTAGAAAAATAAATGAAGGATGACAAATGGTTTCCTCGTTTTACTTGAGAATGCAGTCATTTTGACATTACAGATGATCACAGAGTGTCTTTAAGAAGGCAAAATAGAAAAGAATGTTTATTTTTTATGAAATGTTAAATGTTAGCAAACTGCGGCATTACAGGGCTCTGGGTTTCTCAGTTCTGCCATATCAAAGGTATTTGTTCACCAGTAAAATAAAGGTGTTACAGCTTCCAGTGATGCAAACTCAGTGCAGGTCCTGAGAGTTTCTCTGGGGCATTTGATCTTCTGCATCACATAGAGCAAAATAACCTCAGGTGAGGCTCTGCCCCGGCCAGATGCTGTCAGGGGGCCTGCAGAGGAGTGCAGAACAGAGCCAACGTGAGCTGACGCATGGCGAGGCATCGTCACTGCTCTGGGCTTAGTTAGGCTAGCAAAAATGTATACAAGGCTTGAACATGCAAAAGGAAGAGATTAATCTCAGTTTGGGAATTGACAGTATCAACTTTGACATTTCAGAGCTGACCAGCACTTTGAAATACTTAATTCAGATGAAGACTTCTATTCAGATAAAAAGATAAACTCTTGTTTAGTTCTTTGTGTTTCAAAATACAAAGGTCTGAATGAAAAGTAGGTTCTGAAACGCCCCGTGCTTTTTACATGGGAGAGCTTCTTACCTTATTTTAGTTTCCATCATAGACAAAGGAAAATGTTAATATAAAACTGCTATGTTTTGCGGGTTGGTTTTCATTTCAGTATCATTCAAAGTAGCCCTTAAAACACGGACACAAGAATCACGTTTTAGGATATGAAGCAAACAATGAAGCGTTTTGGAAGACAACACCAGACCTTTTCTTCTGGTGTTGTACGGGTATTCCAATTTATTACTAGGTCAATTCCTTTGAAAAGTTCTCTTCCATATGGATTTGGATTCCTCTTGTTCTTGCCACCATCCCTGCCTCAAATTTGACTATACACAGGAGAAGCTTGGAAGATGTTTTCTGCAGACCAGAACTTAGAAAGTCTGTCTAATGCTAGATTTCCTTTCTGACACTTGCTACAGTAATCCTAAGAATGAGAGTTTGCAAAACACTGTTTTTCCAAAGGGAAGAATTTGATTTGAATTCCATTAAACAGAAAGTGCTTTGTTTGTACAGGATCAGAAGAGATGCCAGGAGATGACAAGCAGATATCAGCAATGGCAAATAATTTATTGCCAGTGCTAGTAATATGCATAAATGTCCTTTCCTTCAGCTAGCGCATGTTCAGGCAAACAAGGAAACTCCGACAGCTGCCTTTTTCATGGGAACAGCTGAGTTCAGAGTGAAATAAATCATCAGTGCAGAGATATATTCACATTTTTCCCCAACATCAAAATATTTAAATATCACTGTGTTTAGCAACCTTTTTCCAAAACAGGATTGTGTCTTTGTATAAAAATGACTTTTCTGGATCCCGCAAACTTACTAATATACAATGATGTCGAGCACAGTATAGTAGAAGCTATAGATGACAGTGAAATCAGTGTTCTTACTACTATTACCCTTCTTAAAATTGCTTTTTTTCCCTCCCCCTCTCTTCTTTCTACCAGAGGATGAACAGAGAGAGAAATCTGTCTCCCATCACACTGTTCAGCAGCTGATAGTGGAGAAGGAACAAGCTTTGGCAGATCTGAACTCAGTGGAGAAATCGCTGGCAGATCTTTTCAGGAGATACGAAAAAATGAAAGAAGTATTGGAGGGGTTTCGGAAGGTGAGTCAAGATAAAGTCCCCTCCTTGAACGAGGAGAGCTGAGCAGGCTGTCGTGTATGCCAGTGCCGCTTAGCAGAGGGCACCTCTTCGTTTGCAGTCCAATCTGCTGTGCTACATTAGACTGCAGCGTGCTGGGGGGAGGGAGAACGGGGATGCTCATTTGTGCTTTCGCTTTGGAATAGCTTTAAAAAGATGAAGATTTTGCACAAGAGTAACTTGTAACATACGTGACACTGCGATTTCAATAAATGTCACGGAACCACGGGACTTGAGCCCATGGCAGGGCTGGCCTCTGGCCTGAGCGTTCTGTTAAAACCTAGGACGTGAATTCCTCGGGTCAGAGGTTGTGTCGAAAGTCTGTGACACAACGTAATCCTCAGATGATGGATTGCAGCCACGTACCAAATGCAAACAGAAGAATTGTAAAGCTTTTTGCATTGTGTGATATTGCTTCAGATGGCCTCTGTGTTAGACTGCAGCCCTTAAAATACCTGAATGTGACTCCTGCAAATAGGTGCCTGCCCTACACTTCAACCTCTTGGATTAAATTTAATGTCATCTTCTCATTTAAGAATGAAGAAGTGTTAAAGAAATGTGCGCAGGAATATTTATCACGAGTGAAGAAGGAAGAGCAGAGGTATCAAGCACTCAAAATTCACGCTGAGGAAAAACTGGACAGGTAATTGATTGTACACATCTCTCTTCAGGAGTTCATGCTGCAGGAGGATTCCTGTGGCTGGCCCGTGCATCCCAAACCTGCTCTGTCAATATGCAGAGCACAGGCTGCTCTGTGATGGAGGTGGAATGAAATGCTGTAATGAGAATTTCTGTAATGCGCTGGTGTTTCTTCCAGCTACCGACCATACGGAACACCTTCAACTTCTATCTTTATCAAATGTCTGCATGTTTCTATAACGCATTTTACAGGGGAGATCAAGAAAGAAGCCATTAGCTAGGTTTTTGCAGCTATGGAGGGCTGTGCTCAGATATTGGTACCTGCAGCCACTATTCCAGCCCCCAGAGATTTGCTGTTGCCCCTGTGCTGTATCATTGCCCCTGTGTCAGACAGCAGAACAGAACATGTAAGTGCTGCTCAGCTGTTTCAGTGCAGAATCAGTCAGGCGGTCTGTCCCTGGTGACACCGGTTATCTAAGCTGGAGCAGCCCAACTTGTGCTGAGGGCAACGAGGAGCAGTTGCACAAAAGATCGTGCCAGATGTGCACGGATAGTAACTCCTTAAGCCACTGTTAAGGAGCAAACATCAAATTGTGGCTTAAGAGAGGCAGCTCTGGTTGATTTAATTTTTTTTTTTATGCTTCCATGTGATGACCAATTAAGCATTTCGAGGCATTACATTCAGGACTCATGTGACAGTCCCCTAGACCCAAGAGATGTTTCCAAAATGTCACTAGGATTTATCAGTGCCTAAAACAAAGTAAGACTTGGATTTGCTTTCCAGCTGTTGTCCCAGCTGTGAGTCCAGCCTGTAAGAACTGGAGATCAGGTTTAGAAACTGCCATAAAACACTTCTACCTAAGTGATGTTTGTGACCCCAGCACAGATATCTGAGAGAAGCATGAAGGGAATGACCAGACATTAAGAAAAGACTGCTGAGCAAGAGAGTGAGTCATGAAAAGCCTCTAGGGACAAGTCTCAGAATAGCTTCAAAGACATGCAGAAAGTAGCCCTGCCCTCACCACCCATGTGTTAAGATGCAGTCCATCCTTCAGTACCCTCCATCCTTTCCTGTAGAGAGCCTGACGTGACAAAAATCTGTGTTTTTCTAGAGCCAATGCTGAAATTGCACAAGTGAGAGGCAAGGCTCAGCAAGAGCAAGCAGCGTATCAGGCCAGCCTTCGTAAGGAGCAGCTGAAAGTGGACGCATTGGAAAGAACACTGGAACAAAAGGTAAATAACAATTCAGCTCTGTTAACGCCGAAGTCAATGGATGACCAAAGTGAAGTGCAACTTCCCCAGAGTGGCTGCATCCAGCTCTCCTCTGGAGCTCAGACCACAGCCAAGGTCTGCCCAGGGACCTGTCTTGCTCCTCACGTCCAGCTGGCCCAGCAGCTGCCCAGCCCCAGGGAGGGCAGCACTGCCCAAACCTTATAAGAAAATCAGCTGCATGCAAAGGGCAGTTCGGGCAAATGGACCCATCTGCCAGGCTCTGATGGCAGCCGCCAGCCAGTGCTCGGGGCCGATTCAGACTCGGTCAAAGCTCAGTGGGCACCTGGGTACCAAGCAGGACCCTTGGTTTGCTTTGGTTCTCAGGCTTAAGGTCTCTCTGGTTTAGTTCTTCTTTCAGTTTTTGTTTCCATTTTTAGTTTTAACTGTAATTCCAATGCTAGCTTCCATGCCTCCACTGTTAATATAGACACAATGATCAGATCCAGATCTGTACGGCTTAGGGCAAAAGCGACTGTAGGAAACCACTATTTATATTTAATGTCCTCCAGCTCAGCAAAGGAGCTTGCTTTCAGTATAGTACAGCTTGTCCTTGCTTAGAGCCCCTAGAAAACAGTGAAAATAATGCTATAAAAGTGCAGCCTAGAAACAAATTTACACTATGCATTATTATCGTGTGCTAGCAATGACTGCTATAAAGCTGTCTGCTTTAGTGCTAAATTGTATTTATTGAAGTCAGAGGAGCTGTATGTGGAAATGAGTAAGCATATTGTTTGCAAGCACTGTACGTAGCTGTACTATGTATGCCTATATATATCTATATATATATGGATATTCTGTTCTCGGTATTGGAGAAAACCTAATTATCTCACACTTCTCCTGAAGGTTGCATAATTAAAAAAAAAACCCTCAGCTTAATGCAACAATATGTTTCATAATACTTACTATTGCCTTTTATTTTCCAGAATAAAGAGATAGAAGAATTAACAAAGATTTGTGATGAACTGATTGCCAAAATGGGGAAAAGCTAACTTTTAACCAAATTTCTGGACTTCGATATTGAGTGCAATATGACCATTGGCACACTGATGTCCATACATTTATGTGGACAGGTTATATTTTCACTTTTTCGTATGCACTACTGTATTTTCTTTCTAAATAAAGTTGATTTAATTGTATGCAGTACTAAGATGACTATCAGAATTTCTTGCTATTGTTTGCATTTTCATAGTATAATTCATAGCAAGTTGATCTCAAAGTTCCTGTATCAGGGAGATTGTCAAGTTCTCTAAGAAATTACAAATTACTGATCCTAGCCTTCCCTTTGTACATGAGTTCCCATGTTGGATGTCTTTTGGATTTAATATAAACATGTATTACTTGCATGGGGACTCTTGCCTTAAGGAGTGTAAACTTTATCTGCATTTGCTGATTTGTAAAATAAAATTAAAAATGAAAAAAAATGAAAATGCATGTCACTTAAATGAAATTCTCTATTGTAAATAAATTTTTTCGTTGAAAGTTGAAGATAAGTATGGCTTTATTTGATGCACTTCACTTGCTTGCTTCATGTGCAGCGCCAGATACAGCAGCTCCTGTTAATGAATTCCTTCACAGAAAGCACTTCGTGGGTCACGGCTTGGAGACACCATGGGCCACAAGGATATACTACTTATGTGCACGTATCTACGTCTATGTCTTGCTCTCTCTATAAATATATATATATATATGCTAGATTGGGGCCATTCATGTCCCAAGCATAGGCTTAACCCTCCAAAATGTTTAATACTCTGACCCTGATCCAGCAAATCCCATAGGCAAAGGTAATGAGACCGTTTGCACGAGGGGGAGGCTGTGACATGCGACGATGCGATGGTGGGTTTTAAGCACATCGATCACTGAAAGGTGAATACATTTTCTTCTTCCTGCTACTGGAAGACTTTGCCTGCAGGGTTTGTGGAGACGAAGTACGTGTGATTAGACGTACAACCAGAATAAGCTAGATAAGTAGCATTCTCGCACACCTCTTTATCCTCTAAGTTATCCTCTGCAGAGGATTAGGTATGTAAGATAAGCATTAAGGCTTTAATAGCAAACAAACTGCTTTCTTTGGCTAATGGTGCATCTCTTGTATCTCCATGATGTGGACAGTCTTCAGCCTGGTTCTTGTCAGCTCCCTTTTCGTACTCAAAAGTAAGTCGACTCCCTTTTCTTTCTTATTTCTTTTTCATTTCCTACTTCAGGCACGGCTGAACCTCTTTGCTCTTCTGGGCTCTCCTGGGTTTGTCTGGTTTCAGATTATTTTGTGTATGTGGTTAGCAGCACAGAATTTCACCTCTGCTACGGAATGTGAACATAAATATGTATGCTACCAAATGCACGTGTCCCTGTGGACAGCAAGCGTGCCTTCTGCTCTGCACGTCTCAAGGACGGTATTTTAAATATATTTCCAATTCACGCTTGCCTTTGAAAATACCGTGTAGTTCAAACCAAGGAAAAGAAAGAGGATTGAGTTACAGTTGTAATCTTTAAACAAAAGCAAAACTCTCAAGATATGCTGTTGTGCCTTCCAGCTGAAGTGATACTGTAGGAGAAAATGAAATATGGATCATCATAGTAAGATTTTATATGTTTACAACATACTTTTTCACGGTACTGTGGACCAAAGATCATGACGGAGGGGGAAAAACCATGATACTCCAGCTTCTTACGGTGGACTCTGCTCTGAAAATGTTACAAGAAGGTGTGGATGCAATTACAGAACATCAGATGTTCTTGGATTATTTTAAGTGCAAATTGTAACAACTAAATAATATATGGCTGATTTTTTTTAAATCTTTAAAATCAGTATCTGGACCACTTCTAAAAAAGAAAAATTGATAGGATTTGCAGAACCTTTAGATTTTTTTTAAACTTTTTGCAATTTTTTGCATGTGCTTCAAACAAAATTAGAAAGCCTGCATAGCTGATATTTTCAAATATTGTTGCAAACTCTAAACCCTACTGTTATAAGCGGTCTTTTTTTCCTCGATGCCAGGCGAAGCGCTGCAGTGTTACACCTGTGTAGGTTCTAGCGATGAAGACTGTAACAGACAAGGAACGCAGCAGTGTCCGGGGCATTCAGATGCATGTGCCATCATTAGAGGACAAGCAAGTAAGTAGTCGCAAACAGCTCAGACTCATTAAATTTTTAATAATAGAAATAAACTATCAAGTGTTGGAAAGAGAAGAGTACATAGTAAGCTAAGGAGAAAAAGAAAGGTAAATGTTTCCTCTCAAAATAAGCCCTATTAATAAATCTCAGTCCCTGATTTTATTGGTTTAGCATCAATCGGGTACAAAATCCCTCTGAGTATGATCTGTCAGCATGCCATCATGAGCCGTATCCACGCTATGTGAAAGCTGTAAAAAATCATTTTAAGTATTGCCCGCTTCTTACTTAAATCTGTCATTTGTAAGTTAAATGACTTGCCTGGAAATTTGGAAGAAAGAGAAGCTAATGGGGCACCGCACTCGAGCACGTTCAGAGATATTTAAGCTGCACCAGTTGCATCTAAGATAAATTACAGTTCTTTAACTTAAGTGGGAGCTTGTTAGTGTGCTGTAATCTGATGGAATTGTATTCACTCATCAGGAACGGCCAAACCTAGTGGTGTTGCTCGGTGTCGGATGGTTGGGTTCACGCCGAGGGGATGCGGGGAGGAGCGGGTGACCACCAACAGGCAGGTCCGCTTGGTTCAGTGTGGCTCTGTTGTAGGTGGCGTGATGAAGTCCTGTTCGTTCAGGTCCTTCTGCGAGCGGGCAAAGAGGGACGGATCCAGGGCGCCTGGAGTGAGCGTTCACTGCTGCTACTCAAACAACTGCAATGCAAAAAGCCTGGCTTCAAGGGTCACCACCTCCATGAGCTACTTCTCTCTCCTCGTCTTTACGTTGCTGTGGCACCCGTTGTTGAAGCTGACATGAGGGGGGAAAAGAAGAGTATCCTGAAGCAACAAGTCTGCCTTCTTAGAAAGGGATGATTATATCTCCTAACCACGTTGCTCCGTGTACCATGTTTCTCGGTAGGCAAAAAGCAATAGGCAGACCTGACAGATGTTCAGATAAAAATTGTTCCATCTGCTAAATATCTCTTGACCCATATGTAAGAAACGCTGCCCTCTTCTTGTTTATCATAAGGGGTTGATTGTGCGAATACGTAACATTTTCCTACAATTTAGATAGTATGTATAAAGAGAAGGAGAAATCTTTGCTGCACGTAGCCTTGTAGTAGGGTAAAGGACCAACACCTTCCAAATGCTGTTTACTGTTGGCAGGCGTTCAAAAGCAAGCTAAAATTTTCAAGCACAAAGTGACTGAAAATTCTAGCAAGCAAATTAGTCTTTCAAAGAACATTTGCCAACTGGACAAAGCCAGAAAACTTGAAATAAAGATGATTTAGAATCATAGAATTGTTAAGGTTGGAAAAGACCCCGAAGATCATCAAGTCCAACCGTTAACCTACCACCACCAAGTCTGCCACTAAACCATGTCCTCAAACACATTTTAGTATTAATACAAACTGGTAAGAGAAGGTCATTAAGAGAACAATGCATGGAGGTATGTTGTCTTATCTGTATTTCCTGGAAAAGAAACCTTCCAATCTTCCCTTTTCTGATCCTTTGAGAATCGTGCCACAACATTGGAAAAAGAAGGGAAAAAAAAGAGCTTGGAAGTTGTTTTGAACCACTAAGCTCCCTCCAAAGATCAGCTCATTCTATCTCTGCTGCTGGTTTTGAGAACAAGTGGTTAATCCCTGTCTTGTAGGCAAATTATAACTTGACTCATAACATTTTTGTTTATCCAAATTCTTCTTGCGGTTTCAACTACGTAGTTAATTCTTCACTGTCCTAAACTTCACTCTTTAAGAGTAAGACTATCTATCTCCCCCTTCAACAATGTGATTGAGTTGATCCATGTTGGTTTATATATCCTTTTCATTTTGCAAAGTGAATGAAATTACTTGGAGATCTTTAGAGATGCAAGGAACTAAATCAACATTTTTAATAATCCCATTCATTGCAGTCTTACCAAGTAAATGATCCAGAATGGGCCACATCGCAGAAGGCGTTGTGCATCACTCGCTAGTAGGCAGATGGTCTTTTGAAGTGGTTGTGTTGAAACTAGGCAAGACGAGAAGTGACATAATGCATGATGCGATAGCGCTAAGCAGGGTCTTGGGCCTGTGATATTGGATTGCGGGGTGGTGCCTCCTTTGATTCCAAACTCAGAGGGGCAGACAAGCAGATGAGTGGTACTTGTAGATTGTAATGTCCAACTGTGATGATCTGGTCTAATCTCTGGCACACAACATGCATAGGACTGGCTTCAAGTCCAGCTGGTGTAATTGAAGTAGAGGTGGTCTTTCGAGTTCTAGTTTTAGTTGCTCATTTGGAAAAAGATTTGGTCGTCAAGTTTATGGAACTCACAAAATACGTGGCAAAGTAGTTTTTCCACTTGCTTTGTGTTGTGACTTTTTTTCAGTGTAATTCTTTGAAAAATCAACTCCAGGCAGTGTGTCATAGAATTCTGCACATTCACAGAACCTTTATTAAGGTTGCAAGTGACATCAGTGAAACCTCCACGTAGAGTACAGCCCTAGCCTGCCTTGTAGCTGCTGCCTGTCACATGGACCGAACTGGCCCCTTGTTTTATTGTACCCTCCTCTGTATGGATCCTTTCATCCTCTCCTGTAGATTGTGGCTTCGGACTGGGACTGTTCTTCGGGGGTTTTGTTCGGATGGGCTCTCAGACAAGGCGGTTCTGGTCTACGCTTAGGCACAAGTCTGATAAAGCTGTTGAATATAAAGATTGCAACAATGCAACAGCTCTTGGCTGAGAATGTTAATTTAGACTTAAATATCTGCGTAAAGATCACTTAAGTTGGTTTAAGTATTTTTCATTTCAGTCTCAGCTTGAATCAGTTCCTTCAATCTGTTCTGCTACAAGAAATATGTATTGATCGTATCTTTATTTTCTGATTGTTCTGTAATGGTAAATCTGTACTGAATGTGATCTCTGTATATGCTCAGTGCATTTCCCTAATGAGAAAATAAAATACATGCAATGGCTGACAATGTCTCTTGATAAACAGAACTGCATCTTTTATTGGGATTTCCAGTTGCATCTGGCAGTCTGTTTTCCAGCAGGAATTCTGGCTTTTTTTTCTATGGGATTTATTTCTTAAATCTGTTAGATAAAATAGTGAATGTTGATATTTTCTTACTGTGCTATTTCCATGACAAAATAAGAAGGTAAGGCTCTATCCTCTTGCCAAACACCATCTGTCGTTCCTGACTACGGCCAGGACTCAGATCTTCAGGCAGCTCACAGCCTCCCACCGCCTCCGTTTGATTCTGCCACCCAGCCCGAAACGGGCTGTGTTTTGCTTTTTTACGGGTCTGCCATTTTTCCTGCCTAATTACGAGCCTGAAGTGTGCATGCATGTATACATCTAGAAATGATGAACCATATTTATGGATTGATGGTATCAGTGGGGTTTCACAGTGGTTCTTGGCATAAACAGTAACAGGAAGACAAGCACAGAGAAAATGGAACAAAATAGAAGGAATATTTTTTAAACTCCATTAAAAATACAGAAAATATTTTGAAGTTTCCATTGCCATGACCGGGCAGAGCTATTCCCAGTCATGGGTAAAATAAAAAGTAATTGTCTTTAGTTTGGTTGTTCTGAAGGGTATCATTCCCGGCGCGTGGCATACTCTTTCTGTCTTCCTTCATGTTGACAGACAGTTGGGACAAAAGGAGCAGAACCTGCTAGTGAAATGCCTTCTGCTGCAACTGAAAATGATAGGACTTCTTTTTCATCTGTTGTAGTAGGTGGATCTATGCAGTGGATCAGCTGGGTTGGTAGAATCATAGAATCATAGAATCCCAGGTTGGAAGGGACCTCAAGGATCATCTGCTCCAACCTTTCTAGCACAATCCAGACGAGATGGCCCAGCACCACGTCCAGCTGAGTTGTAAACGTGTTCAGTGTAGCAGTCAACCGTTTCCCTGGGGAGATTATTCCAATGATTGACTGTTCTCGTGAAAAATTTCCCTCTCGTGTCCAATCGGAATCTCCCTGGGAGCAACTTGCACACATTACCCCTTGTCCTCACCATGGGACTCCTTGTAAAAAGGGAGTCTCCATCTGCTTTGTAGCTCCCCTTTAAGTACTGGTACATGGTACTGGGTTTGAATTTCATGCTACCCTCTCACCTTCAGGAAAGGATCTCCAAAGAAAGAGATTCATAATTTCTGATTTATAAGTGAGAGAAACTCTCAGTTATAACTGTAACTTGTAGGACTTACAGCTAGCCCCAAATCATAATTATTTCCATGATTTCTTTATATCCCCTGGTTTTGGCAGGACAGATAGCCTTTCTTTATTTTCCCAGTCTTCTCAACGACAATGGGAGCCCCGGGGCCCTACCAGGAGGGCACATCTGAGCACAGTGCCCCTGCGCCTTCCCAAAGAGCACACGTGCAAACGTACGGTTTCATTTGTGCCAATATTTATCCACACCTGACTTTTCCCGCAGTGAGAGTAAGGTCCCAAGCTGTCTCTTGCTCTTGGTAAGGAATAAACAATTCTGGAAGCTTGTGAGCTTTCAAATCTAGATCAGAGAAGATTACCTCAATACCAGCTGTGCTATTTAATGAAAGAAGCTTTAAGTACTGTGGTGTCACAGACCACAGTTTCTTTTTTAACCTTTTTTTCTTGTGAGATGTTAGTTGTGTGGCTCTGTTCAGTAGGGACTGAAACAAAGAACACCTTGTACCTCGTGCTGTCGTGTCTTTGTGTGCAACGACAGCCCAGCTGTGACAGATTTCGCTGTGAGCATCACTCCAAAGGGTCTCAACCTTTCTGGACCCTGTAGATGTTTAGGATGTAGCCCGGAGCTGTCGGCCGTTGCCAGTGACTGCCCTTGGGCAGGAGCTTTATGCTTTTGAAATCAGAAGTCCTGACTGCAAGTGCTGGAGCTGAAGGTTATCACCCCGCATACACATACGCTCCCTCTTATCATCCAAAGCCAGCAGGAATGAGGTGGGCTTAATTGGTAAACATACGATGTGCTTAGATGTAGCACATTTACTCACAACAGAGTGGAAAAAAATGATAACTTAATCCAAGTAACAGTGTGTATAAAGACTGTAGCTAGGAATTCATCATGTTGGTGGCGTTGGTACAAGTAAATTTTGTTCGCATCTGAACCAAACAAGGGAAAAGCCAATGATGTGGGGTTCAGTTCAGAAAGAACCACAGAAGCAGCATGCGATACTTGGCAGCGTGGCTTTATGGAAAGTAGGTCTTGTCAAAAGCATCTCATTTGAGGTTACGGATTTTTGCTGATAAAGGCAAAAACGTAGATTTTGCAACACATTTCAGATAAAATTGCAGTCGTGATATACAGACTGAGAGTTCAAGAGCTGGAAGAGTGAAAGACTGCAAAAACAAGTTCTCGGTAGAAAATCATCCAAATGGTATCTTGGACACGGGCGGTCTCTCGTCATCTTTCTGACAATCTCAGGATGTTGCCGTGAGAAGTGTCACAAGAAGAAGGGGCTGCCAAAGCACTGGCACGTCTGCATCACGACAGTCCTGCCTGTTGCCATAGGGACAGGTTTCCAAGGGAGGCAGGTAACTGCGCTCTTCTGGAACAAAACTAAAGCAGAGGAATGAGAGTGGGAGGAGATGCTGGGTGCTTTGTGGCCAGCCAACCCAGCACCAGTAAGCCATGAAGTACGCTATTGCTAAAATTGCTTACACCTTTTCTAGCAACCTGATTTAGCCCCGCAGGCAATATTTCTTTCAAAAACTACCCTTTTAGCTGCTAGCTCAAAAGGCTTGTAAGTACAAGATGATGTTTGAAAGGTGAAGGGGAATTTCTCACTTGAAGTCGTTTCCCTTTTCTGAAGACTTCCCGCCCTTCCTCCTCACCAAAATGTTTTTCATTTTTTGCTTTAAACACTCAAGGGGGGAGGTGTTTGAACACCGCCAGAGACTTGGCCAAAAAATTAAGGCTGGTGTTCAAATGCAGTCACTGATTCCTACCGCCTTCATCTGAGATGGCTGTGATCTTATTTTTAGCACTGCCGGTAACCCTCAGTTTCTGATTTTCAGTGTCTGCAGCAGTGGCCTGCAGCTCAGACGGGCCGGCTGGCATCTCTTCAGCCAGCTCACAGCCTGGTTTTGCTCAAAGACAAGTTTTAATGCATGGTTTTGTTCTTGTGCTCTCCCGACCTTCACAGAGCTCTTGCGATGCGTTCTTGAGATCCTGAGGACGTTCATCTCCCTTTAGCAACTTGGTCCTAACCCCTTTTGCAGCTTTTGGAGGACTTTCATCAAATGAAGAGATACAAAAACGTGTATTTATTAATTTCAAGTTCTCATATATATGTGTTACTGGAATGACATTTCTAATAGCATAATAATCTCTAAATTGCCTCTCTCAACTCTGTGACGATTACTAGTTTCAGTCTTTGTCAGCACGATAGGTTTTTTATTTTTTTGCTGAGCGTATGAAGACTTCATGGCTCAGGGCTATAAAAGTCAGCTCTCTCAACTCCTGCCCCACCGGCAAGCAGGCATGCCAGAAACCCAGAAGCTGTGTTTAAAGCAGGATCCATTTAAATCCCAGTCAGCTGTGAGCATCGAGCCTTGCTGGAGCTGCAGAGCTGGGGCTTAAGACACGCTTTTAAAGCAATCCACTGTCACAGAGGAGAAATGAGCACCTTTGCGGTATCAAATGGCCTCGGTGCTGTTTTCGGTCTCACCTCTGTTTCACTGCATCTGTGAAAGCCGCCACCGCCAGCTGTACGTGGGCAGGTAAGGGCAGTCTGTGACAACCCCTTCTTCATCTCTCCCCTCGTTTAGTCCTTCTAAGGGTTAAGCTTTGCTTTTGGGAGCCGTCTTTTTGGACATTTCGCTTGCACTGTACCGTTAACAGCGCTTATGAGTATTTGGCAGTCTCCATCACTTCAGTTTCCACATTCTCCCAGCCAGCTATGACTCCTCGTATTGGATAAACATGTCTGGTTTTGTTAAATATTCAGTTTCAATGAATATGACTCTGGAAAGAGCAAATCAGTTACCAGGATGAAGCAGATCCATGAGTGGGGCAGTTAACTGAGCCAGGAAAAATGTTCATGGGGAAGTCATCCGAGCGGGGCCGTGCCCGTGGGCACTGGCAGCGGGTTTATTAGCATTCCTGTCATCCAGCGTAGGAGGAGCTCGTGGAGAGGAGAGATCTACCAGCCTGCTTTGCGTCTGGTGAGGCTTGCGCAGCAGATGAAAATGAGTGGTTTGTCCCTGGGTTGGGTTGGTTCGATCTCCCCAAGGTTTAGGACAGAGAGGAGCTTCTGCTAAAGCATCTTCTCAACGCAGCTCTGCTCTGTTGGGTTTTTCTACATTTAGTAAATCTTCCTTCTGAATCCCAGCACAGTCGTGGGGTCAAAACCCTGGCCCCGAGACGGCTGCGTGTGTGGAAAAAAATCTGCGTGTTCAGGGTGCGGTGCTCTTGAAATGAGGGCGGTTTTGCAGTCGAGCAGGTTTCACCGATTGCTGGCAATTTCAGCCGTGATATTTTAGGAACTGTGGAAGCCAATAAGGATTTTGGAGCTGGCCTCGATGAGACTCTTCTGAGGATGATGACAGGTAGGGGGAAAAAAAGAAAACTTTGATTTGACACCTCCCGTTGACTTTAGAGAGAAGCAGTCCCTGAAAAAGCCATCTTCTGCCCGCTCAAAAATCAGGATCCCTTGTGGAAACTGAAAATAATACTTTTCTCATAAATGATCAGCAGTCTAGTGATCTCATCCGACCTTTACTTGAACATGGCTTATCCAAAGCTTTTCATGCTTATCCAAACTTTGGCTCCAGCCCACACTGTGAACCCGAGCTATTTGGGGCAAATCCTGGTGACCTCTCTGCGGGCTCCCAGAGGAGGATGAACAGAGGATTACTAGCCCATGGAAAGGGTGTCCCGAGCCAGCAAATGAAACAGTCCTCCCCGCCTTGGAGCTGATTTCTAAGCCATGGTGTGCTTGAGGATGTTTCTGTGCCCAGTCTCAGAGACCAGTTCTCCAGGAGACAGATGGCCTGTGGGCTGCTTTGGTCTTGGGAAATACAGAGTCAGCTGCAGCACTTAAAATAGTTCTTAAAATAGTTCTCTCTCTTTTTTTTTCTTTTTTTTTTCTTAAACAATTTTGCTCGAGATTTGCCCAGCAACTACAGAAGCGTTTTCATTCATGTTATTTTCATAACTGGGAAACCGAGGTCAAGGTGGCCCCCAGCCCCAGTCAGGCAGAGGAAATGGGATTGGAGCCGATGGCTGAAATCAGGACAAGGTTTAGCGATGTCGCTGCCGTTGGAAGCTTGCCCTGGTTGAAGCGCGGCGCCTGCAGACAGACACCGACCCTCAGGTGTCTCAGCCCTGTCTCGGCTCCAGGTCCCCTCTCCGAGCTGGCCGTCTGGCTGTCAGCTTTGTCCCGCTTTCCTGCCGGTTGCTGCTGGGAATTTGGATGCATTTTAAATCGGATTAGACTCCGCTAGTTCTGCATGAAAAGCCTAAAGAGGCTGCAGTGCCAAATCAGGGGCTTGTTTATGGAGTTTTTCTTGAGCATCAGTGTACTCATTCATTATTCTTTCTGCAATAAAATCACCTTCATTGCTTTGCTGCAGAATTTACAAGAGAAACTCCTTAAGGTGTCATTTAATCAACGTACGTGCACTCAGTCAGCAGAAAACTTGTCTTCAGCCCCTCGGCTGAGGCACACCGTGTCTCCGGGCAGCACAGCCGGTCTGGCGCCTGGGCTGGGACATACAGGCTGAGCTCCACCGTGGCCTCCAAAAAAGGGTGGCACGCTGGATAGGTAACACAGACACATCTTATGGTTTTGCTATTTGTGTAAAAATAGAAAAATGACATAGAAACAATAGACATTTACAATAGAAAAAAAATGGTACAAATATGTTTAGCTTTGGGTAATGCTGCTGCAGCGGTGACAGACTGAAGGCAGGGGTGAGGGAAGGTTTGGGGGGAGGTGGGAGTCTTTACTGAGGCCAGCTAAGAAAACTGGAAACAGGCACAAAAGTCCTTCTGCAGATCCGAAAACTCTTAATATTTAAGTTTTCCTCCTTTTTTTTCTTCTCTAAGGTTATAGAAACCCCATCCAAAGGAACTCTTTTTGCCCACATGCAGAAAATCACAGGAGATGCTGGTCCAAGTCAGAAACAGCGACCTGAGCAAAGATGTTCCTTGGAAATTGCACTTTATTTTCCCTGATCCGAGCAGCAGAACTTGAATGCAAGTTTCTCCTTTTTCCTTATAAGCGTTCTTGAAGCGTTGGGCTTCCTGTGGGGTCCTCATCGGATCTAATTATTTAAATCCAGAGACTGTCGGAGCTTTTTGCATTGCTTGTAGACGTGCTCCTGCGAGCTTGATCTCAGTCGCAGCTTCCTAGGGCAGCGACGGGAGCGGATGGGGAGCGCGGGACACTGCAGGCCAAGTCACCCAACGGCTGGCCGCTGCCAGCCTCCCTCTGCCGCCGGCCGCAGCCCTGCTGCTCTGCTGCGTTTCTGCTCTGCTGCAGCGGGGCGGTAACACATCAGGAAACTGAATCCTCAAAAGTGGAAAGAAAACGTGGCAGCTTAATTCCTTGAAGCAGTTCAAAGGGAACTAAAGCAGGGCTGGGACAAGACAGAGAGGGAAGGACCACCCATAAAAGCCATACCTCCATAGGCTTTCCTACACTATCTTATTTCCACTATGAACACAGATGTCCCTACAAAGGAATTGCCACGTGTTTTGACTGACAAAGCTCATCGTGGTCTGGGAAGGCCCATTCAAGCGCGGGTTTGGTGGAGGTTTGGCTGTGGCACGTCGTGATGCGTCTTATCCTGGAATATTGGCTGGAAGTCACGTCAGAGACTGCTGCTGCCCACCGTACCGCATCACCTTCAAGTGAAATGGGAGCAGCCCTGCTTCTCACACCCGCAGGAGGACAGGGTACATTAATAAACCTCCAGCAGTGTTAGCTGCACGTTTGATTTGCTAATCCTCAACACTGGGCTGTGATAAAACCCAGGAGAAATCGGGCTGGGAAGGAGGGGGATGACACAGAAGCTGCAGCCCTTACAGATCCTGATCAGGGCTTCAGGACAGGACAGAAAGAAAACAGCTTTCAGCCACGCTGGCCCTGGTGACTTGAGGTAGTGCTCAGGAAGAACTATTTGCTTTGTAGCATTTTTTTACCATAAAATATAGTTAGCTTACTTGAACTAGAACTGCATACCTCAGAGGAATCAAAAATGCTGCAGTTAGCTGAAGGTAACCACCTCGATTAGTAGAGACCCACGGGAGCGTGCTGTGCGATGTCGCTCAGCTTTTTAATTGTTTTTAAAAATAGCGGTAGACACAAAGCAATGTGTTAACCCATGAAAAGTCAAATGATCTCATTGATGGCAAGGGAACAGCGCACACAAAAAAAAATGCCACAGAGGGACATTTACGGCAGCGATAACCAGTTTTCACTTACCCATCACCGTGACAGGGCTGGCCCACAGCAGGAGCTGTGCTACCCATTCATTTGCTGCTCAGCATCCGTGAAATGCTTTTTGCTGGACCAGTTCCCTAGCGATAGCTCCAATTCTGCAGCCAAGCTGTGCTCCCAAGGTAGCTGAGACGTATCATTTTATATACGCGATGGTACAGTATAGCTCTGTTACGTTGGCAAAGCTAGCCCAGGAATGAAAGCAGTCTACAAAACCATACCCCAGGCAAAAGTAATCCCTGCCACAGCGTGAGTTCCTCTCAGCATCTCATGCCCTGGATAGCAGGGATGCAACGTCTTGTTTCTGAAAGCTGGGGATCTTTAGAATTAAAAAATTTTCGAATTAAAAAAAAAATAATAAGCAGTGGCAGAGGGAAACTCTGCATATTGGCAAACTCTCGATCGACAGTAGTTATCTCAGTACGAGGAAGGGGGTGAGCTGATCTGTAGTGTGAAGGTACCAGTGGAAACGCTCCTGTGCACTCTGAAGCCAGCGATCAGATTCAGATAAAGCTTCAGAATCTCAGCGTATCCTAACGCCTGAATTAGTTTGAGAATGAGCCTATTTTTGCACAGCTTATCATTAGACCATCTGCAAAACGTCTTGCTGGGCTGAAGAACAGTTAGGCCATCTTACGGTGCTACTGCCGAGGAAGGAGGTGTCTATCCCCCTTGTGTGGGCACCCTCCTTCCCGGGAGCGCTCTTCAACACAACCTCGCTAAATCCAAGTGAGTATGAAGGGTATTTATCTAATATTTGAGTTGACATGGTTCTTCCAACTGAAGTGCAGCCAGCAGGCTGCAAATTTGGTCGCCGTCATGCACATGATGATACTTTTTAGACACTGCTATCCCTAAGATGCACGAGGCTGCTGCTACTTGAATTGCGCTAGCACCTCCGTGCTGCTGCCTGCTCGCAGTGGTGACCTTGATGACCCAATGGCATTTTGACCCGTAGCCCAGATTTTACTTTGCTTTCCTTTTCAGGGGTTTATTTTCTGTGCCCCTCAGCAGGAGAGCCTCACCCACAGCATCTCCAGAGTGAGAGAATGGCAAAAAATTATTGTCTCTATTACATTGCTGCAGCACACGAAAACAAATATTGATCACAGGCATGAAACAAGTCCTCTTGGTTTGGTATTTAAACTAGAAGATAAGGCATAAATATTTAAAATTTTAGTATTTTTCTTGAATTATTGGAGTACAAAAACCTCTTGGCAAGCAGCAACGAGATAAACTTCTTTTACAGACAGAGATTATTAGTGTCTCTCTTTTATATATCTGTATTTCCCTTATTTGATTTATTCAGCTGCCTGGTTTGGAAACCTCATTTTTGCACATCCAAAATAATGACAGCAATGACAGCGATTGACAGGAATTTTGAAAATTAAGAATCAAAGCCACTACAACTTCATCTGCAGTCCCGTTCTGTTAATGTTTAAGTGTCCTTCAATCGCACTTAATTTGCGCATTCACGATTTGTTCCTTTGATGGAGCGAGATATCAAACGGCAATAGAGAACTGACTGATTAGGATCTGCAGCAATCACTTCTTTTTGGTTCATTAAATTACTTCACAGCTGCCTGATGTTCTCCAAACAGGAGGAGTATTAGAGGAGCTTTCATGCTCAAGTAAAAGGAATTTAGTCCTTCTGGAGGAACATATAGAAAAGGCAAGGAATATATGTCTGAATACAGATATCCACTGATACCACCTAACAGAGAGAAGAACTGAAATATATGCATTACCTTTTCATCCTGAGGAAAATTAAATTGATGAAATAAATTCTGATGATATGGAAATCAGTTTTTTTACAAGGGGTCATATACTTGGTCCTGGGAATGTAATATTATTTTTTAGAAACAAGGTTATACAACAGCTGAAGCACCTTTCATCTGAGGATTTGGAAACCCTTCAGACGAGCACCTCACTTCCAGCTCAGACTTTCTCAAACAACTTCTCTTCCCTCTGTCTCTCTTTACCATAGCATTATGGAGGGGTTTAGCAGCTGTCTTCTTCTGGAGCACTGTGCCTCAGCTTCTCAGCTCCTCCTGTGTTACCCCTGGTTGCTCTGGTCTCTTCAGAAGCACTAAAACATTTTTTCCCTTTTTCTTTTTCCTCCATATACTAAAATAATCAGGCCATCGCTTATTCATGCTCTGGTCACCCCAAATCATCTTCAAATTCCTTCTGAAAACTCCTTTTTCTCAAGAATTCCTTCTTGCTTCCAATTGGCAACAGCGCTTGGTCACTTCTCAACGGTTCCTCAGCTGCTGCCCGTGCTTGGCCTGGCATCGCACTCCCACGCAGGGCGTCAGGCTTCCCATGCCTTGCTTACAATCATAGGAAACTTAACACCCATTCTGGAGACCGTTAATGTGAAAAGGTCTTTTGAGGTTTCCTCCAAGAAAATGCCAGAGAGTGTTTTAGTGGCAAACAGCTGTTAGTAACCAGAGTCCTCACCCTTTCCAGTTCAACTATTAAAATTACCTTTTTGACTCTCATATCTTGACTTCTGATTACAAAATAAAAACATTCCTTTTTATATAAAGCTTTAAAAATATTTTTTCCCTCTGTATCGCAGGTGTCAGTCCATCATGAAGTGTGGAGTTTGCTCAGCTATGTCTGTGGCTGCTGGCCAGGTGAGACAGAGACACGGCTGTGGTCTGGGAACGCCGCTTGCGGGGGGAGGTCTCGAGGTGACAAAACTCGGGGCCGGCTCGGGAACTGTCGAGCTGCTCTTAGACACCTCGAAGCTCTTGGGGAAATCCTTTTGCATGCATTGACTTGCATATAACATCACTGTACACATCTTTGTATTGTGTTACTGGACAAAAATTGGGCTCGAAATCTGTTAACTATGGCATCTACCCAAATTTAAGGTGCTGACTAATTCGCCCATCAATTTATGTCTATCTGGGGTGAGATCTTTTCAGTCATTGAATTTTTTTTTCCATGGACTTTGAATTTTATGAACATGAACAATGTGATGAAATCAAGTTGATAACACGATGATATTCGTCCCGCCGCACTCCCCGCGCCCGCCAGCAGATGGGACCCGGGGCTCACAAATAAATGTCTTCCCAAGGGCTTGGGCTCTCCCCTCGTTATTTAACCAGCAAACACAGCAGATCTCAAAAGACGGCTTGAAGTGGACCTTGATCCTCAGCTCCCCTGCCAGACCCGACTAGGGAAGCTCCCTACTCAACTGCCTTGAATGCTCCATCCCCCAGGTCAGCCTCGTAGGTCCCCCTGCTTTAGGTGTGACATTATTTTACTGTCCTCCAAAGTAATGCCTCCTGCTAAATACGTCGTGCACTGGCCAGTTCTACTGCATCCTGCAAAAGCAATCATCTGCTGAACACACATCTCACCTTGCGATGAGCATAGCCATCGCGAGCCGGAGACGAGCCAGGCACAGCCAAGCCTTGATGTGCTTGGCCCTGTGCAGATGTAAAGGATGGGGCTGCGTCTCCAGCATGAACCTGGGCTGAACTCAGGAGCTAGCTGCCCACGAGTTGCATTTCTATGCAAAAATCTTAAAATACACTTGTAGGTGTCCAGGCATTTTTAGGAGGATGATAATAACGTGCTACATCACAAATCGACCAGTTTCCTTCTGTCCTTGGGTGACCTTGCAAGCACTCTTGCAAAAGTTAAATCAGAAGACCTGTTGCCCAAACCAGGTGCCTGCAGGTTTGTTTTTATTACATGTCCCTTGCCATATCTCCCTGTGTGCAAATACTACATCTGCTAGGCATTCATTCCCACTTCAGCTCCCTGCCCTAGGACAGAAAGGACGGCATTTCTCCAGGGACGCAGTCGGGGAGGGCTGGAGCAGTGCTGGGAACGTACGCCAGGCTTTCCCCACAGGGTGAGTACTGGCTTGTGAGCTTTGTCCTGCTCCTTTTCAGCATTTCTGCTTTCTGCAGAGACCCCAGCTTGGTGTCTGGACCAGTTATGCTCCAGTTTTTCACGTACACAGAATGACTTCTTTATGCCAGTGCAGTAAAGTGGAATCGGGCAAATATGCTGTTGAATGGCCAAAAAAAAAATCAGTCTGTAAGGCAGGTGTAATGGATTGTGCCCAAAGTACGAACTCTTACACTGCGCTGATTGTAATATCTTACCTAAAAAAATATTAAAAACCTCTTTCTGTTTAGCTGTTTTATCCGGACCTATTTCAAACTCCTGCAACTATTCTATGGGATATTGGCATCATTAAGAGTCTACTTGTTATGAAGGCTCTGAAGTTCATGGTTGTGTCTTCCCGCTACAAGGGCAACCATAAAAAAATAGTTCCAGGTCTACCCTGTAAACATGACCAGAGTGACCCAGAGCAGAGGGAAGGCTGATGGGACGAGGCTCTGAACTGAACATCAGTCTTTTGCACCCAGATACATAAATAGCTTATTTTTAAAAGATAGCTAAATCTTTCCCCACAGATTTATAAACATTCTTCCATGTCTGGAAACACTGTGTTGTAACATAGCATACCATGGCCACCAGTGGAGTGGAGCATTTTAAAACAAACAAACAGCAAAGAAATGACGATGGGCATGAAAACATGAAAGCAAATTTTTTCTTAAAGATTTGTTGTTGCTGCCCTTTTAAAATGAAACAGTCTGTAGATTTGTAAGAAGGTTCAAAATATTGACAGTCTAACCTCCCCGGCTTTTGTTTTTAAGCTCTTCCACCTTCAGCTGCAGTCCAGTTTTTTTATATTTCTCTCTAAAAAAATCCCATCTGGCTAATTCTGTTCTAATGAGAAAGAAACTCAAATTTAATGAAAGTTAGCAATGATTAGAGAGTGCCATGATCTACTCATCACAAACGCTGGCTTAGGATGAATGTGATGAAGGGCTTTTTCCCCTTGGGTTCCTGGAGGTAATATCTAATGAGGATCTGAAAGTCAGTAAAATGAGACTAGTCTTGATGGATAAACACAGCCAATGCTCTGGTAAACAAGAGCCACTCCCTAATCCATGTAAAATTCTCATTAATGTTAATTGACTTGAAACAAAAGAGCAGGTTGTAAAACTTCATCAAAAATGTAATACAGCGTCCTCACTGATCTCGTGGTGATACCTGAGCGAAGACTGGTGCTAAAGCAAGTTGGCTCCTTTACTCATCCACATTTGTCATGTAGCAGCCGCTGTGTTTCTTTGCCGTAGTTGGGGGTGTGGGTCTCCCGCAGTCCTGTGCCCTGCCGGAGGCATCAAGCGTGGGGTATTGTAATCGCAGGCAAATACAGTACAGATGGTTCATTCAGAAGGACCCAACATCTGTATTGCTTTCTATAACTTGCTGTGCGCCACCCGATCCTTCCTTTGCAGAGGTTACCATTTCTTTCAGACTTTTAAGGCGTTAGTTACCAGTTATACTAATTGTCTTCTCCTTCCCAAACCAAATTTTCTGGTTTTAATGCCAATTGGTAAGCAAAACAGAAATACATGGCTGTTCCTGTCAGGCTCCTCCACTACAAAGCGTGCTTTTCCGACTTCTGATGTAACTCATCCTGACGTCGCCTTTTCCACTGGAAAAATCAGTGCTTTTTCCTTTACACCAGCTGTCACCACAAACACCCGTGGCCACTGGGTTCCTCCACACACGCACTCACCTTTCAAGCGCTCTCCTTGACACGTAGGTTTTCTCTGGCAAGGCTTGGTTTCCTTATGGTCAGCCAGGGATACTTTCTGTCGTCTTCTGGCTTGAAACTGTTCGCTCAGAAAATCTGCTCGCTCAGGCTCGGATGAGTTCCTGGTTTCTGCCTCTCAAGTTAGTGCTGGATATGGACTACAGGGCTCCTAGCATTTCACCTCCTGCAGCCTGGGCTTGTTTCAGAACCTCTCTTCTGCAGTTCCCTGTATCCCTCTGATGCCCAAAAGCATCACCCACAGCCTCCACTCTTCCTCCAGGCTGTTGGTGCTCCCCGGCCGGTCTGAAAGCCTCACACCCTACGGCAGGTCATGGCATAGGTCTGACTACTCCAACTGTTTTCCTTTGCCTTCTAATGTGTAAATCATCGGCCACTCTTTTTCTCCCTATTAATCAGGTGGCCACTATATGAAATAGAAATTATTCATAATGTTGAAGGAAAACACAATTGAATAATCTAGGAAGGCCAGTGCAGCTCTAGTAGTTGCAAAGCTACAGTAGAAATCTATTGTATTTACCATTTAGATGAGGACATTTGATGAAGTAGGCTTCTGGACTCAAGACTTAAGTATTTTACCTCATATAAGCTCTCATGCAGGAGAGCGGCCAGTGAGTTGCCAGTGCTGCCGTGGGCACCAAGACGGTGACACAAGTGACACTGCTGCAGCGCTTTCTGAAATTAAAGATTCATTATCCTTGCTCTTTCAGTGTCTTCTAGAAGGAATTTTCACCTCTGAAGCCAAGTAAAAATGAGACAACCCAAAACCAGGAAAGCACTTGGCTCTCACCTGTGGTCTGCAAGAAGTTACTTGGGACTGGAGCGCTCGGTGTCCCACAGCAAGGGAATTTTAGGTGGTTTAGCCCTTACCCTGGAGCCTTCACCAGCAGACGTGCGGTGAGAGATCAGTCCTTTGATCTGCGTCACATCTTCCAGAGCAAAAGTCACTCTGGATATACAGTCTTACGATTTCCCAAATATTTGTAGAAGTCCAGTCTATGACTCCCCTCCTGGTGCTTCCGAATGCATCATGGTTGGAAACGGTGGCTTAGGGCTGACCTCTCCCTGGCATGGTAAGATGGAATAAATAATTTATGCCAATCTGTTATTAACAAATCTTTTCTTCCTGCAGGTTATTTACACTCCATGAATTTCACCTACTGAAACAACTCTCTGGTGGATTTTCCTATGGATAATTCCAACTGTCCAGATAATTCCAGCTGATGAAACAGTTCTACTGTATTTTAGCAGATAAGGATGTGAATTTGAGTGGAAAGAAATGAACTCAATTCCAATTTAAGCTTTTTTTGAAATACAAATTTTAATTTTGCAATGAGTTTTCCTACATCGTCAGGAATTAACTCTTAAATAAGAAACTGTTCCAAAGTGCATTTTTATTTCATCTTTTAAATGTTCATGGAGAACCAGAGAAATCTGTTTTATTTATTATAGCAATCGTAGTACATAAATGTACAGTTCATTTGCTGTAGCATCCCTATGAAGGAGAGGTGCGGAACAGGAAATTACCCTCAGGTCTCAAATTATATCTTGCTGGAACCTGAATTGCATTTTTTTGAAAGCTCCTAAAATGCGTGGGCGACAGCAATGATCTGTACTGAGATAATACAAATAATTTTCTTCGTCTTCGCAGACTGAAATTAGCTGGTCCTGAGCACGGCTTTAAATGTGTGACATTAAAGAAGCGCATAGTCACCCTACGGGAATAAGCTACCCTACATTTTAATGTTGCATCATTGCCTAGTTTTGTATTCCTGGCCACGTGATATTGACTCTGGAACAGGAGGCGAGATGTTTTAATTACTCATAAATAATTATGTAAATGTACATAGCGATGCTTGTTGAAATTAATCATCCATTAACACTCTGGAAAAAAAAAAGCCATGGAAATCAGATGAGATATTGCCGCTGAAAGCTGAGCTGAAATTCTGTTTCATTTCACAATCAGTGTTCATGAAATAGGCTTGATGAATATCGATTTACCGCGCTGAATAAATCTGCCTGAGGGAGGAGACACTTTCCAGAGAGGGCAGGTAATATTTGTAATAATTAAAGGCTCATCAAGAGATCTCAAAGTAACTTATGGAGGAGGGGGAACTGTTTTTGTTCGCAGTTGTGAATAAGGAAAGAGTAATGCAAAAGAGACACTTAAGTAAAGTTATTAATAAGGTATTGGACATTAAAAAAAAAGAATAGAGGGTATCTGCTGACTCTGCACCGTAGCTCCTACCACGGATCACTGCCACATAACTGGCAGGGTCAGCTCGCAGGACAGGGGATGCAGAGACTTCATTCGCAGCATGGGCAACCTATGGGCATGCATTGAAAAGAAAACATCTATTCCCAGTGTCTTGTAAGACGGTGCAAAATTAATTCATAATTCTGATTTTGGCTTCTTTATCCAGGCTTAAGCTGGCCCTTGAGCTGTCACACACCTTTCCTCTGTGGGCTGCTGCCCCTCCGACACCCACCCTGCCTTCCAGCCGCCTGGGCGGCTCCTAGGGAAGAGCTACGGCATTTCAAGGCAGAGGAGCTGGAGGACACTGCAAAGACCACAGGAGCAATGCAAAAACAGCTGAGGGCCTTTTCTGACCTTTTGCCCTTTACTTGATTGCCTGTTTCTTTAAAGTGAATTTACTTATGGGGGTTTTTTATTTAGTTTTTTCTCCTGCTATCCCCATGAGGCATTCTTTCCTATGAGTCATGCACACCATAAAGAAATTACTGTTTGGCTCAAAGTTCTGCTCCCATGCCTGGAATCAACATTTTTTCAGTGAGAGATAGGAAATGAGCTGAATTTGTGGGTGATTCATTATTTACTATTTTGACCTGAGATGTGTTTTTACCACTAGCTTTAAAAGAAAAGAAAATCATACAACAAAATCCCTAAAACACAAGGCCAAAACTACGTGTGACTCAAGACACTAAACATGATCTTTAACGTTTTCTTTACGTCATATACAGTAATAACCCCTTATATGTTTTGATGTTGATTTTACACTTTATCAGGATTATTAATGCGATTACTTTTGTTCCAGAATGGTATCTTAGTTATTTAAAATACCCTTCAAGAATGTATTTTCTCATATGGCTCAGAAACATGGTATTGTTTATGCATCTATATTCTTTTATGCTTGTATGATACAACACAATAAGGCACTTTTTAAACGCCTATATAGCCTGGATGTAAAAATCATACAGAGATATATAAACAGAGCAGTCCGGGGCACTGAAGCCTGTCTAAGCTCAGAAACCCAAAATGGGAATAAAACAGAATTCCAGATGATAAAACCGTAAATCAGACCAAAACCTGGCAAGGAAAATCCAATGCAATAGCCAGAGGCAGAGCCCCAGAAGCCCCTTCCATCAGGGACAGTTGGAAGGGTCCCAGCAAAAAGGTCACGAACTGGAGGAACACGCGGAGGCCTTCTCATTAGCAGGGTTTGTAAGGGTATTTTAATATTAACTCCAGGCGGATTATAACCGTTTCCAGTTGCCAGACAATTCCAGCAGTGCTGTTTGCCTGAGCTCCAGCCCAATGGGCAGACCCTGCAGGCAGCCCAGCCCAAGCCACCAAAATCCTCCTGCAAGCCAAGAAGGTGAAACCTAACCACTGCTGCCTGTAGCAGGGATATTTGCAATGTACCTGGAAAGGTCGGTCCTGGGATCAAAGGTAATCACAGACTGCCCAGAGACAGGATTTTGTGAACCATACAACTGCTGAAGGTTTGCTAAACACCAAGGTTTACCCTTTCTTCTCCGACGCTGTCAGGTGGGATATTGAAACATCCTCTGTCCCTACAGGCTTGCCTCTCAGTACGTCAAACTGTTTGTGGCTTTGAGGGGTTGACCTTCCTCCATCTCCATCACAAAAAGCGCTGATGTGCTTCTCTGAACATGCAGGGGTCTTGCCCCACGCACGACTGCGTATGGGTCACAGCTCTGCTTGGCCTAGGACCCCACCATGGGTCTGTAAATGAACAGCAACTACGTAAATGCCATGAATCAACTCTTCGCTTAAAGGAGTGAAAATAAAATCTGGACCAAGCTCTGAAAGCCTCGTTTGAACCCATTGCAAGTCACTTTCTAAAGTTAGATTTAGACATTTAGGTCATTATAAAGCAGATGCTGCCACCAAATTTGTTTGGATGTAACTCACTGCAGCACTTTTGCCAGTAGAAACAAATTAGAAAATGCTGGCTAGCTCATCAAATCCTACTGATTTATTCATTTCGAACTAAAGCAGTTGCAGAAAGTTCTTAAGTAGTGCATCTCCATCCTTGGCAGATATTTATGAAAAAGGCAATGATTTTAATTTTTACTGCAGGAAATGGAACACATCTGGGATCAAGAAGTCTCTTTTATGGTGGCCATCGCTTCAGGTGGGAGGGGAGGAGGAGGAAGAGGAGATGAGGAAATTAATTTCCCAGAAAAGGCCATGGCATATTTAAAAAAATATATAAACTAAAATATTGGTCAGAATGATTGCTCTCGGTTGAAGTGAACATTACCCGTTCAGTTCCCCCAGGATAGCTTCTGGATTTGAAGAGGGGTTTTTAAAGTGCAGCTGGCTGTTCCGATTTGACTAATACTCTTGCAACCATGTAGTGATAAGATTGCGTGGCAATGAGAGATGCTCCATGCAAGAAGACGGCGGCAAGTAGAAGCTATCCCTGACCTCTTCTCCCATAAAAGCTACCCAATGTATGCACAGTGTTGCCAATTTGCAATTTTTTCAGAAGTCCCATGATTTTTAGTTGGGAGGCAGAATGGGTTTAAAAGTCCCACACCCTGGAAGCAGCTAAATCGGCACGTATCACCCTAAAATATCTTGAATCACAGAAAGCCAGAGTTAAACAAGCAGAGCCCCTAAACTATAACTTACAAACAACAACAACAAGAACATTTTAAGCCATCCCACCATTTTTGGAGTCTGATTAATGAGTCTGAATGGCAGCGTGTACAACCAGCACACAAACAGCATCTAACATTTTCCTACTTCTGCTTGGCTGCGACTACTTTAAATAATTACTTCGGAAGGGTTTGACGTCCAACTGGGCACATGCTGTGCTGCTTGTGGCGAGGAGACCACGGGCCTGTTGACCATCATTGGTCACATCAGGGACAATCTCCTAATTACCAGACACATGGAGGCTGTTCTGGCTGCAGAGATGTCTTGAAGCTTCCCTCCTACTCTTCATCAGAAGTAGAGGTGAGGGCATCTCTGCTCCCCATTCAAAGGGATTGTCCTCAGCTTAATCTGCTTGAGCTGTTAAGGTTCCTTAAATTAAAAGCAGGTCCATTTTTAGTCTTTTTCATCTTGAATGAGTGATTTCAGGAAGATGCAGCAGATCTTACAAACCATAACGCTACTCAAAACCCAACGTAGGACTGCGGCGACTGAAGCTCTCGCAAGCTCCTGCACAGGAAACAAGATCTCAATGGCATTTCTGTCTCATTTCTGAAGGAGCCCGGCCCCGTTTCTCTTCCTTTTCAGAACACGAACAATGTCTAGAACGGTATATATATTGCTAATGCGAGCTGGGGTTTTGTTCATTGTTAATGCAGTGAAAAATACAGACTTTTCACATGGTTTTCTTTGTAAAGCCAACAGTTGGCTACAAACAAATGCTCTGTAAGCACAGGGTGCACATTACAGGGAAGAATGCTACTGGGCTGACAAAGTCAGGCCCACAAAAACAATGAAATGACATGATTAAAGCTTCCTATGCAACCTTAATCCAGGGCCCTTTTGCATAGGCATTATAATAAAGCCTTATAATAAATAATTAAAGAACCATTTTTGTCATCTCATCCTTGTTTCAGAGCGATAAAGCATTCAAAAAATGAGGTGTCTGCATGTTCTGTCTTCTTGTTGCCTACTGCATCTTGCAATATGCCATTTAAACACTTTTTTGAAATCATGATAATTAATGTCACCATCAGGTTTATCATGGTTCTCATCTCAGTCTTGCCCAGTGAACATCGCAGTTTTTTATTAATGATGTACTTTCATACCAGTTTGAGGTGTGAAGATTCAACCCCTCTTAATTCCTTCCTTAGGGAACAAGGACAGAGGCAAATGAACATCAGAAGTGTCCACCTTAGCCATTCAAGCTGCTGCCTCGGACTTGGGATTCTTTCAGAGGATTTAGAGGTATGCGGCATTTCATTTATTTGACACGCAACTTTAGGTGACCCCAGTTACGAGTTATTGACAGCTCTGGAGCTCTGAATCGGAGGTCTCTAGAAAATAAACCATGAATAACTGCTGACTACATGGGGAATTGATTAAGGCACCAGGTGTTACAGGCAACCCAGCCTCTTTTCCTAAACAAGCCTGATTCACGCCCAGAACAGGTCCATCCTCTGCAGGGAAACAGGCAGGTGTCGCATAGGAAAAAGTAGTATCATGGCACTCGTGTTCATTGGGCTGATTGATGTGAGGCTGATCTAAGGTTGAAGAAGTGCCCTTTGGGGGTATTCTTAACTCATTTTCATGTTTAATGTGCCTTTGTGGATAACTTCCCTTATGTTTAGTTGTGATAACCACACGAGGAGAGCCAATGCTATCAGAGGGACTGGGTCGTCTTTAGCACGTGTGCCATCACCCACTGTCAGAGGTACAAGAGTGCACGTTCTGGGTTGAAAAGAGTAAATATGGGAAAGACTTGGCGAAAGCACAGCTATTATATAGGATTTCATGCTGAGGAGACAGAAGAGATTTGTGTTTGGATGTGAGACTTGGAGTGAAATTTAGCAGTATGGTTTGGAGGGGCTGGTTCAGAACAAAAGAGAAAGAGGATCTGGGGCTTTTCCGGTGACACTGCTGCTGTTGCGATATTTTAAAAGGTCATAGTGAAAAATCCATTTGCTGGATACTGATCTGGGTTTCTACCACGACTCACTGGATGATCTAGCCCACATAATGTAATTAATTTGTGCCTTGGAATTCACGTCTGCTCAGGAGACTGAATTTCAGAGCTTTTCAGTGCATTTCTTACTTGTTTTTCTTAGGCTGAGATTTTCCAACATGGCCACATCTTTCAGGTGTGGCACATTATTTGTGTTAGGCTTGAGGTGGGATTCAATAAAAACCAGCCAAGCCAGAGACACAGTGCACCTCAAAGAGAAAAGGTGCTAGGAAGTGCTAATGGTTATTTACCCTGGAAAGAAGCAATTCAAACAACATGTTTTCTTCCAGAGTTCAGATGAACTTAACTCCTTTGTTACCGAAGGCCGCTGAATTCCCAGGCAATAGCATGGCTGAGACAAATCACTGTTTCCTCTTCAGAAAATGGAAGTGGCGTACAATTGTTCTTTTTTCTTTCTTTTTTTTTTTTGGTGGGAAAAACAACTTCTAAGTTCCTTTAGCACTTTCTGAGCTGAGCTACAATGGGGCCCAGCCAGCCATGACCTTTCACAACATGGGGGAGGAGATACGATGGAGTTACAGCTCATTTCTCATTTGTAATGATCCCTTTGCAAAATAGTACCTGTGTTTCCAGGACCCACGAATGCACAGCTACTCGGAGAAGCAAATGATTAATCTTTCTCCTTAATTTCCTTCAGAAGCTGTGGCAGTGGCCGTGTTCAGCTGACCCATATATATGTGTGTGTATAAATATATATCTTCTTTCCAATCAGAGCATTTAGATTGCTTTAAAATGCATCAGCAAAAGGCAACACATGGAAAATTCTGATTGAAAACATATGGGAAGTTGCATCAGAAAGAGAGACATTTTTCTCTTGCCTTCTGCGGATGTTGATTTGCTCCACTCACAACTATTTGGGGAAATAGCAGGGAAAATACATTTGATTTTTTGCTGAGCGCCATCTGAGCCCCGTGGATTGGTAACTTCAACGTTACTGTGATCTCTACCACGTTCTGCCAGCTGAGAGACTTCTCTATCTTGAATCGCGTGCTTCCTATTAATAATTACTCAACAAAAGTTTAGTTATGTATTATTCATAGCTTTTTTTTGAAGTCGTTGACACCACCTGCACTTAACTCTGAAAACCAGTCCTGAATCAGCTTTCACAGATCTCCGCCAGATTTGAGTGTCACCAGATGAAAAATATAACTATTACAGTAAAACAATTCTTTACTTTTTTCCTTCCTAGAGCTAATTGTTTTAATTATTTACCACTTTGTTTCCTACTAGTAACCAACTGGTTCTTCTTGCCCTGCCTGTGATTGTGTTTATTTGTTAATGTCAGAGAGAGAAAGAGAAGCTACCGCTGTGAGAGTGGAAACAACCTTAAATCATCTTCAGCCCTGGCTCGCATCGCTCCGCAGCCCCATGCATCTAAGAGAGGCTATATGGGTCTGTAAATCAGACAGGGCCCTACCTTCTCACACCAACAAAAAAATCAAAGTGAATCATCTATGGACTTAGGAAAGAGTGTTAATGATTACAGTAGGCTAAATCGCCGGCATTACATGTAGCACAGCTTTCTTTTCATTTACATCCCAGGCTGCTACAATTCATTAGTGCGAATGGCAAAATCTGAAACGTAGCTTTTGGTTCATGAAGAAAACAAAGGTCCAATTTAACAAGGGTGGTTTATGCAGTTTAGTTTTAAATTTCAATTTTTTCTGCCCACAAACAAGAGAAAAAAAAAAAACCAAGAAAAAAACACTGATCTGGCAAGAGCAGGATGCCCTTTATCATGGTTGCTGCTCCTTCCAGCACAACAGAAAATGATGGCTGCAGCCTGTGCCACTGGATATATAGGCACGCAAAGCTTTTTATTTCATCTCAAGACTTCAAATTCTGGTTTGTAACAAAAGAGGGACCTTGGATGCTGGAAAGCCGAGCAGCCGCAGGAGCTGCCCGTGCAGCAGGGCTGAGCCCAGGCAGGGGGCTGTGGCAGGGGGGCCGGTGGATCGTGGGGGGGACATGGTGCAGGGACATAGCCTGAAATTACCTTTTCTAGCCAGTCTGTTGGCACATTTGCATTGCTTTTCAATCATTTTACTTACACGGGATCAAAGACCCTATCTGGCAGGGTTTGTTCTAACATTAGGACGCCTTAATAAAGACATTATTTTTCACGTGTACAAATTTTTGTGATTTTTTTAAAATTCACTTGCTTAAAAATTGTTTCTTTTTTCCCCTTCCTCTTCTTCCTCTGATATCGCCGGACTGAGGTGAGCAGCAGATACTACTTAGTCATAGTTTCGGTGATGGTTTGGTAACCTGGTATCTCCTTGCCGTGGAAAGAGTCACACCACGAAAACGATGCGATTCTCAGTTACGTATGAGAAGAAGCACTTTGTTGTGGTCTTCAGCTTCGCCAAATCCTTACATCCAGAAGAACTAGCCCTCAATTTTAGAGAGTTTCTAAATGTACTTGTTACTCCTTTATGCTCCTTCCAGAATTTATACACCTTGAGCTGACAGCGGTACAAATAATTTCTGGCTTTAAAATTAAGGTTTAAAAAAGACTGCGACAGACGGAATGAATAAAGTTTTAAAAACTTTCCAAACCATTTGTCAGATCATTTTTTTTCTGTAGCAGGAGGCTGGCAGCAGTGACCTGTGCTGGGAAATGCTTAGTGCACCAGCGTGGCCTTGGTATTTGTAGGCTAATTTTTGTTTTGAGTATAACTCTTGACTCATGGAAAAATAATCTAAGTGTTTTGGGCTGGTCCCTGACTTGATCTTCCTTGAATTAATGACTGTCTGTTTCAAAATAAGCGTGGAGAAGCTTTTATGATAATGTTTTTATCCTCTTGCTCTCTCCGTCGCCTGCTCTTTGAGAGGCAGAAGTCCCTGGCAGTTCCCAGCAGCTGTTCGCTATGTGGGTGGTTGGGCTTTTCCAGCGAGCAAAATTCAGCGATCAGCTCTACCAGACTCCTGCTGCCACTCCAGCACTGCCGTCGCCAAGCATAAAGTGACATTTCATGTTAAAAATTAATGCTAAGATGCGAAATTAAATCAGCCAGTTTTGACCAGAGTGCTACAACAGTCGCTTTAGGCAAATGGCAAATCTCTCTCTGAAAGTCAGTACATTGGGAGGCACATACACCAAACAAAATCTAAACAGCTAAATTTAGTCCGGATAGGAAATTAGCTTGAGGTTAAG
Source organism: Theristicus caerulescens (assembly GCA_020745775.1). Taxonomy (NCBI): domain Eukaryota; kingdom Metazoa; phylum Chordata; class Aves; order Pelecaniformes; family Threskiornithidae; genus Theristicus; species Theristicus caerulescens. The sequence goes on from CM036560.1 coordinate 122,803,793, forward strand.
TAAAGTTTTCTGCTACTTTGTTTTGTTTTTAGATTACCCAAGAGATGTTCCTTCCTGGAAAGGGAAATAGGACAGAGATACATAGCTGTTTTTCAATCCCTTCGTTTACATGGACTCATTTCAAGTACGTTTTATCGTGTGTTTGTGATTTAAACCTTACCGGCTCCTATTTTCAGATGGAAAGGTTTGAAGTGCCAGTACCAGGTCTGGGTGCAGCACAGCTCCTCTCCGTGCCTCTCTCCTGGGCAGGGGGGCAGCTTTCTGCCAAACTCCTACCTACTCTGAACACAGGAGGACAATGTAAAAGTTTATTTAAAAAAAAATTCCTTCGCACCTCGCAGTTAGAATCAGTATTTATTGCAAAATTACATTCCAGAACAGAGGAAAAATTACGAGCTCTGCTATGTAATGTCTAAGCCAGAGGAGACAGAGCTCCTTGATCCAGCAACTCCAGCCAAAGTTCAGTAAAATCTAACCCACAGACTTTCTGGATTCAATATTTTATCATCTCCCCTAACATTTTTGCTTCGGCATCATTTTGCTTAGAGAGATGTTTCTAAACCTAAATCCTGGAGCTAAGCAGCCACAACTGGCTGCGTGTCTGCTTGCGTACCTCAAACCAGACCTATAACTTCCAATCTTTTTCACTGAAGACACCCGCTTTCTTTGTGTATATGTCATTTTTTCCTACTTGTTTTATTTTGCAATAATCGGGGTAGAAAGGACTGTAGGAAAGCATACAGTTACAGGTTTATTTACTGATCCAGGATATAAATCTTGTTGCTTAAGCAAACACAAACTGTTTAAACAGTTGTTTAAGCAAACATGAAGGATGAGGTACACTGGGAAGGATTCTAAAAATGCTCTGAAAGTTGGGGGCTTGGTGGTTTTTTTTTTGTTTAATAAAGCTATACCATCACTTCTTATAACGGCTGGGGAGGTGATGGGAGAGGAAGAGGACCCTCAACACTTGTATAATGAGGTTTTTTGCTGGCAAGCCCAAGCGCTGCTGGGGAGCCCTCGCAGGGAACGTGTACTCCTAAAGCCTCCTGCAGCCCAGTGCCTGAAGTCTGGGGGTGGCAAAAAAGTGTGCACAGGGGGAAAATAGCCCCGGCCAGGGCTCCCCACTGTCCCCCTTTGCTGGAAGCACAGCTGGGTGGGGATCCGTAGGGAAAGCTGGTGAGAGACTGCTTCGGTGGCACTGAGTGCTCGGAGACTTCCAGAGCTGCGGCAAGCCAGGTTAAATGGCAACACAGTGGAATCTCCCTTTGAAAGCTTCTGTTTACTTATGCCAAAGTTATTCTTTCAGAGGAAGCGATAGGAATGTACAGTTTCAGAGCAGGAAATACCACTGTCTTAATAAGGTAGGGACACAGGGCGTTAGGGTGGCACTGAGCTGGACAGGCGGCTGTTGAAGCCAAACTCTCCCCCTGGCACTCTTGCAGCTGGAGGCTTGCAGTAGATCGACTTTATCCCAGTGCCTCGGCTGGCGGGGTCCTAGCCAAGCACCGCCGTGCACTGAGATGGAAGAATCCTTTGCAGAACAGAAATAGAAAATGTTGGAGGTTATTCCTTGAAAGTCAGATTACTACTTTTTGTATTGCATCCTTACAAAGCGCCTCGAAGCCCTGGTAAGATTTGCGCCGTGTTGTGTCAGAAGAAGGGTGTCGGAAACAACCTCTGAACTGCAAAGCTTCTACTTTCCTCTTGCATGTATAAATAGCTTTGGTGGTACACCTTGGGATATAAGGAACCCTATAAATGATGCTAAAAAGTAGATGAGGACAGAAAGAAAGACAGTTTTAGCTTAGTGGATAGACTACTGTTATCCTTACATGCACTTCATAAATAATTTTTTTACTTTCTGGAGGTTTCTGAAGAGTGCATTATTCAAAACATCCAGCTCTTCCTTCTGAGACTGTGTTCACTGGCATCTTAGGAAATGCTCACTGTATTTAATTATTAATATTTTTTCAAGTATCTGTGAGTTTTTTCCACTCTGTACGACATGTGCAAGTTCACCTCTCAAAATGATAAGAAGGAAGATGGAGCTGAGGGTCATCTTGGCCATGACACCTTTCCATTGCATTTCTTGGCGACCTCCCTCAGGACCCTTGTCATGACAGTCTTGTTTCATCACAGCGTTTTACCCCATGGCTCCTGATGAGGCAAGCTGAGGATGCTGCTTTTAAAAAGGAAAGAAAAAAATGCAAACAAGTAGAAAGTGATTACTGAAATTAAACACTGAATCAGAATTGCATTATGAATTTCTTTTGCATGTTCTGGCTCAGCAAAAAGATCTGTCCTACAGCTCCCGATACTCCACCTCCTTGGGTCTTCCGTAGTCCCCTATGCCACTGGAAAATGCCATTACAAAATGGCACCATTTTAAATCATTTGCTTTGGAAGGTGCAACTCCTTTCCCTCCAGCCAGCGACTGGTGATGGCACGAGAGACCACAAAGATTTTTCCTTGCGACCTGTGAGATTTGGTGTGGTGTTTGAACAGGTACGTAAAGCTGAGAAACTGAAACAATCTGGTACAAGTTTCAAGATTAAGCGTGTTTTTCGGAAGGTGCTGAAATATGTTACATGTGTAATGTGCATATTTCTGGAAAATTATGAATCACATACTTTTTTCCTGTAAAAATGACAGCTGTTTTTTAGGATGTCAAATCTGTAACTCCTTCCAAATAGCAAAACAAATTAAGTAAGACTAGCTAAGCTGGTAGGGAGAATATTTTGAAGAATGGAAAGTAGAGCAGATTGCATCCCATGTTGCAGCGCATCTGTGATGGGGAAGGGAAGAGGGGCCGGCTCCACGCCAGCGCCGTGCAGATAACATGGTCCATGCATGGGACTGATGCATGGTAACAACAACGATTTATCTTATCAGGCACCAGTTCATTCTGGTGGTGACTGAAAGGGGATTTTACTAAGTCTGTGGGTTTCTTTAATATGCAATACAATTAATACATCTTCCTGTTGACTTCCCTCCTGTGTGTGTTGGATTAAGGCTGCAGTAGATCAAGTGTCTACAGCAAACCAGGTGAGAGCTGTTTCGGTCCAGCTCCAAGTTGGCAAGGACCTTCCAGCAAACACTCTCCATCCCCCTGAGCGTGAAGGAGCCGAACGCCAGCAGTCCCAAAGAGCACGTGTTGTACAGACAGGAACAAACTCGTATGTACTTGAAAAAGCCTTCATGGCCTTTGCAGCGCTACAAAAACACGTTGCGTGTTAGTTGCTTTGTGATATTTGCCCTTATTATTGAGATTATCTGGTACTGGTGTTTTTCTTCTTTAATTGTCTTTTAGGAGCCAAATCACCACAAAGGAATTATTCCCATTCGTGAACTCTTCTTTCAGGTAGAAGCAGTTAAATATGAAGCTTCATCATACAGCTTTTACGCTGGAGTAAGAATTCCCATAGTGAAAATGGTATTTCTGCCTGTTTGTGAAATTACCTTCATTTAAAGTAGTAATTTGATGTTGAGAAGAAAGGCAAACAATTACAGCAATCGCTCTCTGTGGTGCAAGTACGTTCATGCTTTTTCTGCCGTCTGACTGCAAAGACAATATTTACATATGCATACAAATCATATCACATATTTAACTAGTGCTAGAACTGCAAATATTAAAATTGCAATGATATTTTGTTGATATTTTAGACACTTGATGATGAGAAAATGCCAAGGCATTGATAAAAGAGCTGGTTGTCAGGTGTTTTGCAGGGCTCATCTTCAGGAAGTCACTTTCTGAACGCCTGCAGACATTAAGCGTCCGGAAATTTATTTCATCGGCCCCTTCCTAACGAAGCCCCGTATCACCCAACAGGGCATGACAGAAGAGATCCATCCTGGTACTCAATGTATTTTCTAATTTTTTCTTCCTGAGGAGCAGGTAACGCTCTGGGAATGTAAAGAGCAGCACGAAAAGTCCCTCTGCCTTCGGTAGCAAGTTGTGCGTTGAGATGCCGATGGAGAAGATTATCATAGCGTATGTTGTTGCCATTTAATTATTCCCTTTCCTGTAAAGAGCCTGGCTTTAATTAAATGGCAAAACAAAGTGAGAACTTTTCTCCAAGCCATTTTAAAGTACTCACTTCCTCCTCTGTGTTCTGCGGTTTATTAGATTTGAATGAGTAATGGGGTGGTTTCATTTGTTTAGTAAAATTAAAGTGGTCAGTAACAATTTCCTGTCTGAGCAAACCGTGGGCCAATTAATAATATTGGTGATGGTGGTGAACAGGGTTTTTTGCAGCACACAGGTTGTGCTGCCAGCATGCTGCTGCTCGGGGGTTTCCAGAGCTGCTGGTATTTACCAAGCTCAGTCTTAAGGCTCCCCGAGACAAACGTTGTGCTTGCCGGGCTGGGCTGGCACAGGAGGAGTTTGAAAGAACTGAATGCCAAAGCAGCGTGGAGGAGATAACGTTTTGAACCAAAACTGATCTTCCTCCTTACCCAAACATTTAATAATTTGCATTTGCAGGACCAAGTCTGGGTGTGGTACGAGCACTGGAAGCACTGGCGAGGTGTCCGGGTTTGGAACGTGCATCAATCATTCGGGATGGCAGAGAAAGGGTTTGCCTGGTCCTCTCCGACACATTTCCCAGCGTTGCTGGCAGGAATGGCCATCGCTACCACGGAATCCCTTTACTTTTTATAGAAACTCGTTCTTGTTTAACCTGCATGTAGCAATTTTGCAGAACCCCATGATCCTGCGTCAAAACTCTAGCATCCCATGAATTTGAACTAACAGCAAAAATGGTAGGGAAATCAAACACATTGTGCAAACCTTGGCATGGGATTCAGTATTTTTACTCCTTCTGAAAACACCTTGGAGAACTTTATCTCTGTTTATACCTGAAAAAAGCCACATGTAACCAGTCTCCCAACCTAAATTGCAATTACCAGTTGACACAAACAATATTTAGCAGTTGTTTTTCCCATATGCATTGCAGATTTTTCCCTGAATTTTATTCATCGCCTCTTCAGAGTCAGACACACAGACTGGTACTGATCAGTTCACCCAAAATCCAGAACGACACGATCCTCTTGCAAAAGGCATTTGGAAAAGGATGTCTAAACACTGATGTGGTATTTGTGGCAAGTAAATGCTTACTGCATGTAAAAGATCTTGGACTCTGATATGACATATACAAAATAAAAAAAAAAAAAGGCATAGTCCATGAGTTTTAAAATGTGGTGGCAGACACGAAGTACCAGAAACATCAGGCTTGTTGCAACACCTATTGAGTCAATGACAAAAATGCTGGCTCCAATTATTGTTGTTCAGTTGATGACAAATACAATGCCTTTGCCATTAGTAGGCATATACAAGGGCCTGTCAGCACAAAAGACTTCAAAACCTGACATCAACATCCAGCAGTTTGTTTAAAGAGCTGATTCAACATACTGCTAGTGTGGTTTTTTGCTAGACTTACTTCTTCAGCCTTTGCCCATTGATCGTCACGTCTACATATGACCATTAACTAACTTGGCTCTTTCTAGAAGCTGCAGAGTGTTTCAAGGGTCATGGTTAGCTAGAGGGTTGATAGTATTCTGTAAATAAAATACTTTATGCATCAACGCCAGTGCGTTCTGCAAGGGATGGCCGAGCGTGTACAGCCTCCACCAGAATCGTTCTACCCAGGGTTCAATTCTGGAGTATTTGAGTTCCCTTAATTTTTACCGAAATTGGTGTCAAAAGGAGATACTTAGCACTTCAAAGAAAATGTTGGTGGCATGTGGACTCCAGCCCTCATGGAAAATACTAATTGGTTATCTCAGGAACGTAATGCACCGAAGCAAGGTTTTCAGCTTAGAAAAAAGTAAAATGATTTCTGTGAAAGAAAAAGCACATACTAAGTAGATATCCGTAAAAAAACTTAAAAAAGAAGCATACTTCTTTCCTTAGTCATACTTCCTAATGTAGATAACACCAAGCCTTTGCAGAGAAAGGAAGTCAGAGAAATGACGCTGTTCCACATGAACAAGCAGGTTGCGTGGGCGTAACCAAAATCAGAAATTGCACTAATAAATAATGTCTCTCCTCTGACAACCCAAAGTGCTCTGCAAATGTTATTTCAGTTGAGCAATAGAGATGGGCAAATATTTTACAGTTTTAGAGCTGAAGGTTCAGACAAAAGTAACGACGTAAGTGTCTTGCTTGAGGTGAGACACAAGGCTAACGAAGAGCAGGAACGGTACCCCTGTGTTATGACTTATAGACCTGTGGTCTAACCACCAGAGAAGAAAGAGCTTATTAAAATTAACAGTGTTAGAAAAGATTATGGTTCCCAGCAAAATACCAAGTTCCTGTGAAGACCAGTTAACTGCCTGCGTAGCTTTTGCAAAAAGTTTTTTAAGAGACACCATCTGTGGTTCCTCTGTGTGCATCTGTGTCAGGACTTTTGAATAGTTACTCAGAAGTCAAATGTGCTGCTTTTCACCTTGTCTGCAAAACTCAGATTTCAGGTATAGATTACACCCTGTCTGCTTGACGGCAGGAAAACAAAGTGCCTAAACTTACCCCTTCCTCATTTAAAAAGAAACGGTCTTTTTGCTAAAAGTTCAAAGCAATGAGATTGCAGCTATTTTGCCAAACCAAGTACTTGGCCAGAAGTCATCTTAGAATTTTAAATTACTAATAAATTAGATCAATTCTTCCAAGATGGATCCTGGTTTGGGTTTGGGTGTAGGTGCTGAAGCACAGCTACCATCTGTTCCAAGCCATGAGACACATGCTCATCCTCTTCCACCTCCTTGACTCCTAGTGTTTCCTCTCTTGAAGAACTGATTTTAGCACCTGATGGGGTTGGTGAAGCAGGAGCAATCAGTTTAGCCCACTAATCATGTTTGTCACCAAGTGAAAATAAGCAACTGCAGCCTCTCCTCATGTCCCGCTCATCTGAAGGGTAAATTCGATCAACAGCCCGTTTCCATTACCCTAGGTTCTTGCTGAGAATTGGCAATTTCCTCTGTATTAGGCATGGGCTCAGATGACAAAACCTGGCTCTAGACTATAGGAAGAGAAGGTTTGGGGGTGTTTGTGTCTCAGCTTTCCCCCAGTTCCACACATGTTTTCTAATTTCTTTTTGATTGAATAATATTTTTCAAGGGGGCTCTAACTTTACAAAAACCATGAATGAGCCTAATCTAGATTACTTGTGCAGCTGTTTTTGTAAATCCTTATGAGTTGACACACTGGTTATGACCCTTTATCCTACGTCCCTTCCTCCTACTCCGCTTCTACACTTTGAATTTTGGTGCACAACTCTTGGCAGCCTCTGCTCCCTGCAGGTCTGACCTTTTCTGCAGCCACTGATGCAACCCTGCTGCCTCCAGAGGGGCCAAAATACAGCCTGTTTCAGAGCAAGGGGTCTTGTTTAATGTCATTAGATCCACACCTTGGGTATAAATTATTCTATTCCAAAATTTCTGTGTTACAGCTGAAATATTGTGCAACACGGTTATGTACGGAGAGGCAGGCTCAGGCCAGAGCTGATGCAGCAGTGCCATCCTGTACCTGGGCTATGATTAATTCTGCCTTTCAGCACATGAAACATTGGCTATCAATCTCTTTCTCCTCTTCTTCTACTTTAAAAACAGCAGAGACATTACCTGAGATATTCTATGGTGCCATAAAGGATGCCCGTTATTTATTTAGAATAAATGAAATGTGTTTTAATGGAGCATGTGTTGGGCTCCAAGCCAGTGAACGGGTTCTGGTGTTCTGGGCTTCGCTGTAGACACTCTATAATGAGAGTTTTCAAATGAAAATCAGGGTCAATTCATGAACATTTAAAAGCTCGTCTTGGCTCTACCCCTGGCTCCACTGCTGGGTGAATTGCAGCCTTTTGCCTGACTCTCCCATCACTTGAGTTGGGAGAAAAATGGGCTCCAGCTCTAGACGAGTTCTTTACTCCTGCTGGACTCCAGACACAGGGCTCTCAAAATCGCATTTCCAGACAGGCGAAGCCTTGCCCGTGGGAGCCGGAGCTGCCTTCTGAGGAAGCATTTCCCACACACAGGGAGGGGCACTGTGGGGGCATTGATGGACATGTCAGAATAATGCTTGATCTTACCTAAAATCTGGGCGGTGCAGCAATCGCCCCCGTGCCGGCCATCGCGCAGGTTCCCGGGGCAGGCTTTGCTGGGCACTGGGCATCCCTCCTGTGAATATGGATTGGGATGTCTTAAGGGATTTAAGCCTAAACTTCAGTTTCCCATGTCTCGCCAAGTTCTCACTGTGCTCTCCAGCAATCCCACCACCAAGGGGATGGTGCAATGGTCAGAGATGAAAAGGAGCATGTATCAAAATGAAGCCAGGCCACTGGGGGATAAAGTCATGTAGCTATGGGAAAAACATGTGTCCGTGAAGACTTCCCTTGACTTTAGCACACACATTCTGCTTGTTATAAACTGTCTTTTTATATAACTTGACCTAACAACATCTGCAAAATTCTTGCCTTTTTGAAACAGCTATGAATAGGTCGCTGTTTGTTTCTGATTAAGCCTGATTCATTTATCATTCTGCTCAGGCTTTCATTCCTGTAAATACATTTACTTTCAAGATTCTCAGTATTTAAAATACATGTTTCGTAGTAATTCTGAGGTCAGGAAAACAGTCTGCCAAAGACCCTGTGCACATTTCTACAGCATAAAGTTTATTTTGTGCTTCCTAAAAAAAAAGGCAGTGTGCTTGCACTAAATCACAATTTTGAAAGGAAATTTAAGGCAATCATTTCTGTAAGAGCTTTAGCAGTTAACAGTTGGCTGAATATTTAAGTGTAAACTGTTCCTAGACACAGTTCAAAAAAATCCCTGTTCAATTAGCTGTACAATTATAACATTGACATATTGTAGGAAATGTAAAACATTTACGGATAGCCTTTAGCAGATAAATCATATAGCTAGTAAGCTCCCAAGCTTACACAGATCATTTTTCATGTGTTCTTACACAGAAGCCAATTTGAAAGCAGAATTAAGGCTAAAATACATTTTGTCAGAATTCAGAACCCGCTGGCTAATTAAAATCAGATTTGCAAGAGCCTAACAGAACCCAAAGATAATGACATCCCTGCCCATATGATAAAAACTGGCCGGGGATAGGGAGGAGAGGCTTGTGTTGTCGGGATGCTGGCGGAGAGGAGACATGGTCCTTGCCTGCGGTCCTGCCCACTGGGCAGCTGCCCACAGCCCTGGCCCACCCCAAGGGACGGCCAGGAGGACATGGGAAGGAGCTGGGAGCCTCACAGCTTGGGGATAAGGGTCAGACACAAATCTGTAAGGTTATTACTTGGCTGCGCAGAGAACAGCTTGTTTCTTCGCAAAATTTCCACTCCAGGCTTTGACCTTGTGGTTTCTGTGTATTTCCCAAATTTTGTTTCCTGCAGTGGCACCGGGTAACCCCAAGAGCTGCCCCAGGAGATGAGCTGCAGGTTGAACCTGCTGCGGGATGCACACGGGGATGAGCCAGGAGCTGCTCCTAGGGCTCAAGGGACTTAATACCCAGCCCCAGCTTGTGGCCATTTCACAGGTTTCTGCTCTAGCTGCTGTAAAGCCAAGCGACCACATCACTTCTCCAACTGGTGTTGGACTAATTTTGGCCTGACGACGGAGGTGAAAAATGAGTTGCCTCTTCTCTGCCCAGCTGCACTCTGATCTCGTTATGATTTCATTTGTATTTCTAGAAATCTAGACATTTCCAGAAATACCCGGCTATGTAATCTCTTCATGGCTCTTCAGCAACCCCACCGGTTCCTACCAATCAACCTGTTTGTTAAAATTAGCAAAACATTACATAAAGGCTAAGACAGTTTTCATCCTTTGCAATTTTGTCATTTTGTTGTTGTGTTAAGTGAGTTCAGCTAAAGGGTGTTTTAAGGAGCACAAACTAAACTAACCTTCCAAGAAAGGTCCGTGGGCAAGGGTAGGAAGTTGCAAGAACCATGAGGTAGCTGCCAGGAGAATGCAGACAGATGTCAGAGACATTTCTCTATTTGTAAACAAACAAACAGCCCGACACCCAAATAGGGCCAGTCTGGTGGAAAATATCAAAGTCATGACCTCCATCAAATGAAAGAAAACAAATTACACAGCAGTGGTACTTGCTGTTTTCCGTGTCTTTGGGTACCTATGAGGCTATCCAGGGGATCTGAACTGAAGTGACCACTTTAGGTTCCAAGGAGTTTTTTTTATTTCACCATCACCATCTGAAAGGGGACAATCCACTGCCCATTTGTTTTTGTTTTCTTCCTGGTAATCTCCTCTGTTTTTATGTCTCCTCCATAATTTCCGTTTTTTTTTTTTTTACTTCTCCCTGTTCTTTTCTTTTCCCCTCCTATTTTACCATTTCCATTTACTTTTCTTCTGCTCAGCTCTCTAACTCCCTTAGAGCTCTACATTTTTACTCCTTAAAACTAAGTCCTTAATCCACCACTGTTATTTGCACGGACATTTGTTCAAGCAGTTGAGCTTAATATGCCACTTTTCATTCACTGAATCATGTTCCCCAGCTGCAAACAGGCCCATAGCCTATTGCAAACATAAAAAAATAGATATTTTAAGCTAGCCTTTCATATGCCTGAATTAACTTATTAGACACGATAACTCGACCAGTTTCAATGGCCTAGCCTTACCTTTAGTTCTGCTGAGGAATAGTCCCATTATGCTACAGCCCCATTTACCTCAGGCAGGCATAGACTAAGTGTCACATGGGTTTGGCCACAGCACTGAAAAAATAAACACTTATGATAACACACTTCTGATTTTGATTTCGGTTGCCTCATTCCCTTAGAACTGATGGCATTCAGAGGTGAGCTTCAGGAGTGGGATATTTTCAAATTTTGCAAACAGAAACCCTTTTTGCATGTCTCACCTTTTGTGCATCTGGATTTCATAGAATCATAGAACCATAGAATGGTTTGGGTTGGAAGGGACCTTAAAGATCATCTGGTTCCAACCCCCTGCCATGGGCAGCAACACCTTCCACTGGACCAGGTTGCTCAAAGCCCCATCCAACCTGGCCTTGAACACTGCCAGGGTTGATGGGGCATCCACAGCTTCTCTGGGCAACCTGTTCCAGTGCCTCACCACCCTCAGAGTGAAGAGTTTCTTCCTTATATCTAATCTAAATCTACCCTCTTTCACTTTAAAGCCATTACCCCTCGTCCTATCACCACGTGCCCTTGTAAAAAGTCCCTCTCCAGCTTTCTTGTAGGCCCCCTTCAGGTACTGGAAGGCTGCTAGAAGGTCTCCCCAGAGCCTTCTCTTCTCCAGGCTGAACAACCCCAACTCTCTCAGCCTGTCCTCATAGGAGAGGTGCTCCAGCCCTCTGATCATCTTCGTGGCCCTTCGCTGGACTCGCTCCAACAGGTCCGTGTCCTTCTTATGTTGGAGGCCCCAGAGTTGGACGCAGTACCCAGGTGGGGTCTCACAAGAGTGGAGTAGAGGGGGAGAATCCTCTCCATTGCCCTGCTGGCCACGGTGCTTTTGATGCAGCCCAGGATACGGTTGGCTTTCTAGGCTGCGGGCGCACCTTGCCGTCTCATGTTGAGCTTCTCATCAACCAACACCCCCAAGTTCTTCTCCTCAGGGCTGCTCTCAATCCATTCTCTACCCATCCTGTATTTGTGCTTGGGATTGCCCTGACCCATGTGCAGGACCTCACACTTGGCCTTGTTGAACTTCATGACGTTCACATGGGCCCACCTCTCCAGCCTGTCAAGGTCCCTCTGGATGGCATCCCTTCCCTCCAGCATGTCAACTGCACCACACAGCCTGGTGTCGTCACCAAACTTGCTGAAGGTGCGCTCAATCCCATTTATCATGGCGATCTAACAAAGCCGGTGTATTTGTGAACAAGTGTGCAGCCAGGGCATCTCTGTTTACCTACTCTACACACCTAAACATGGTGACTTGGAATTGTATCGTAGCTCTTTCACAGAGTCTCACCACGGCCCCAGACCTGCCAGGTACCTGACTGCTGCACCGCTGCTCAGACAGCAGTGAAGATGCTCCGGTGGGAAAGTCTTCATCGCCAGCAACTGGGGACTTTCAATCCCCTTTTTCCAGCTGCCCCCAGACACCTACCTCTGGGATAACGCCACCAACTTGTACCCAGTGTTCCCAGAGCCTTCCCTGCTGGTAATCCATCCCCTACCCTCCTTGCAGTGACTCATTGCTGTCCATAGGAAAAAACTGAATCACAATCTCGGCAACTTCTGCTGACCCCATTTACAGCCTGCAACACAAACACAGGCGGCAAACCAAAGCGGAGGTGGAAAGCTGAGCTTTTTGTTTAGCAAGTGCATCGTAGGACCCTGGAAAGGAAGATTTGTTTGTGTGCTGCTCGCTCCAGCATGCCTGTGCATGCTTGTGCTGCATTCCCGAGGGAAGCTGGGTTTCTGCGGGGACGGGAGCCGGAGCCGGGACGGGAGCTGCGTGGGAAGCTGGCTGCTGCGCTCCTTTCTTTGATAAAGTGGTGGTTGAGTCCACCTATGAAAGAAGCGCTTTTGCGGTCTTTGTTTTGGCAAGGCTGCTCTGGAAGCATAAATTCAGTTCCTTCCTTTGTAATCTGGGATGACTTTAAATCTCTTTCTGCTTTTTGAAGTTAGTCAGAATAATTAAAGTTGTGCTGGCAAACAGAGGAGGCGATAAGTAGCAAAAGCCAAATTTCAGGCTACAAGCAGCCTGCATGTGCCTGGGATCTGCTCGATGAATAAACTGAAGCCGAATGAGGACAAGCTAGTGGGGTAGGAGCTAAGGAGAGGTAACAGCTAAGGAGAGGTAAACCCAAATTATTCCTTTGCAGGAAAGAAAAAGAAGAGGAACCATTTTGCCTCTTAGGGCTAGAAACCATGCAGATAAGTTGCAACCCCTTGCTCTGCAGAGGGACAGTGCCTCTGACACCCTGCTGCATCTATAGGGACGGTATGGGAGCTATACGCGCAGCATACTCGGCACCCCAAGCTGAGGCCAGCCCGGCCAGAGGCACCCCGTTACAGACACCCCCGTTACAGACAGCACCTCCAGGGCGGAGGGGAGCTCGGCGGAGGATGCGGCTGCGCCCGTCCCTCGAGTTCAGACCTTGCTACAAAGACAAAGCCTTGGGGGAATTCAGAGGGTGGTTTTTTTTGTTTACTTAGCTTGTGGGAGTTTAATGTTTAATCGTTGCAGAGGAGCGAGTGGGTTAGTCATATAATTGTTAGCCATGATTTCTGCCTTTTTTCCTTTTGTCCTTTGTTCTTCCTTATCACAGCTCTTGCATTTTGTGGACTAAATTGGCTTCCTCTCACAGCCTGCTGGTCCTTGATTTCTCCATAAACTGCAGTTTTATAGCATTCACAAGAGTCTCTTCATTTAAACAACTCGAATTAAGGGCATAGGAGCCAGGGGCGGTTGGCGCTTAGACAGCTCCCTAACCTCAAAGGAGGATGATGCTTTCCCCGGTCCAGGCTGGTGCCCATCGCTGGTACTGCCACTCCCACAGATCAAAGAGCCAGCTCCATACCATGCTCCCAGCCTTCACCAGGAGAAGCAACGCTGAAATTCCTCAGCCTCCAGCGGCGATGGTTGCTGATTTCTCAAGTGAAAGAGGCGCAAAAGGAATAAATGACCATATAACTCCAAACAGAGAACCATTTGCCATTAAGCGAATAGGACACTTTTTTATCCACCAGCCTCAAACGGTAAAACAATTTAAGGACTCGGAGGTTGGTAGATACGCGTGCCATTACTTGCAACTACATAAGGCAACCCCGCGGGGCTGTGCCCTAAGGGGCAGGTTTGTGCCCAGCGTGGCTCGGGGCTGCCCCCCAGCATGGGTTCACCTCTGCTCTCTCCCAGCACGTGCCACAAAAACCAGCTGCTCTGTTTTGCCCATCTTTTTTTCCCTTAGAAATGTCAGATCTGGCCATGGCCTGCCGCTGTGAACCACACTGCTACGCTTTTAATGGACAGAGCCAAATTTATTCAATGATTTTGATTAGTCTTGCTGGTTAATAATTAATTCAAAACAGGACCATAAGATACTTCTGTTGGGTTCTTATTGCTTTTAACAAAACTGAAAGATGCTTTTAACAAAACTATAACTCAATTAATCTCTGTAAAAAGAAAGATATGCATCTTAATTGCCATCAAATATTTATTTTCTCTCTTTTCCCCTGCATCAGCTCTACCTTATTCCTTTCTGACCTTAATTCATCCTTGTGTTAGTGGTTCATAAGGCATTATTTAACATCTACAGAGGTATTTTCATAGTGCTGAGGTCACTCCCAGTCAGACACATGGCCCATGCCATTAGAGTTGCTTTTGCATGTTTCTAAGGTGTGACGAGCCTACCAAATGATCCAAAGAATAGGTCATTTCTCTTTTCTTTTCCCCAAGACAAAACAAGATTGACAGAGCCAGTCATCTTTTCATCATTAATATCAGAATCGCACTCAGTCATAAAGAAAAGATTGACGCATTTCATAGCCCAGCTCTCTACAGAATAATAATAAAAAATCCTGAACTGTCGCAGAGCAGCCCAATACACCTTCTGGAAATGTTGCCTTTCCAGATACCAGGGGAAACAAAAATCCAATCCACTTACCACAGAAATAGGCTCTCTACCTTTGAAATATAAAGCCACCTGGCTTAGATAAATTATGGCTGGATGAGCGCAGTAGCTTGACGGCAAAGGTAGCATTCAGCATGAGAACAACTGTCAACATCTGTCTACTTTAGGATGACAGATTGCAGGGAACAGAGACGCCAGCGTTGTCACCGGCTGAGCAGAGGCGCAGATGACCTGGCAATGCTGCTGTTTATACAACCCCTTGAAGCTATTGCCACAACCTGTGGAGCTGGTTTTAGCAAGCGTGGAAAATCTGTGGAGAGAAAGGAAATGCTGAAAAGCCAGACAAGCTAGAGCAATATCTGGAGTGGTGCTGGCCGCATTGTCAGTTAAATAATTTTCAGCAGCAGTTCAATTTCATCCACGTTCAGCCCTGGGTGTACTCATTGATGGCAACAGGGCTTAGAAAAAGGGCTTCAGAGAAAAATTGTTATCTCCTAAAGTATCCTTGGGGGCCAAGAAGGAGAGGCCATGGTCGCAGCTGTACCCCTTGGGGGTACTTGCTGTGCCCAGGCACAGGGGCTGTTGTCTCGGTGCAAAACCCCGTTCCCCAGCTCAGCTTGGCTGGAGCTGGCTCCGGCTCCGGCTCTGGCTCTGGCTCCGACTGTCTCTCCCATCAGCAGTTATCAGTTCAGGGTGGCTTCTGGATAGGTACTGTTGGCAACAGGGGATTTCATAGACAATGTCATAACTGCATCCGTTACCATAAAAATATACTAAAAAAGCCTTATTCTCACACTGACTTCAATAAAAGTGTAAATCCTAGAGAGAATGGAATAAAGACGCAAGTATTTTAAGTTGGTAAGACCTGAGTTGGGCAGCTTTTGATGACAAAATGTTCACAGTTTACATCAGTAACCCATTGCATAATGTGCACGATGTGCAAAGACTTTGGCTTCCTATATTAAAAATTAGAGCAGTTGGAAGGTACAAACACTGAAATTTGGTCGCGTTCAGGACCACGTTTCTAGCTGCTTTATTCCCAATGGTCAATTTTAATCTTTCCTCCAATGTAAATAAAAAGTGACATTACTGAAGGCAGCAGAGTTTGCAGGACGACACAAAGGGAGGTATAAAAAGCAAATCATACTGGAAGATGCACTGAGGTAGGAAAAATGGGAATTGTCCTAGAAGGATGACCGGCATCTTCTGCTCAGAAACCAACCTGAGACATTACGAAAGAATTTTTCCGAAGAAGATGTAAAACAACACTCAAGAAACAACCTAGAAAGGGGACACCAACGGGCTAAAAAGCTGGAATTTGGGAATGTCACCAGAACTCCAGAATTTCACACATTTTCTAAATCTGAACATTCAAAGATTTTTGCGTTCTTTCTAGATACTCTGAAATGGTAACCAGTGTTTCTATTTTCCTTTTTAAATGTAGGCACAGAGTTGTAATTTTTGTTATCTATTTGAAGTTGTGTAATGTAATACGGTGGATTGTATAGAGGTATCCTTACCTTTCAATAGATCCTTAATATTTGCTTCTTGCATTTTATTTTATGAGCTTAAAAGTTACAATGTTAGTGGTTAACCAGGGTCCCCATACACATCAATTCTTGTACATTTTTTACTGGCCACCAATACCAGTCGCTGCCAATATCACACCGCCTCGACCTGCCGCCTGGCACAACCAGATGGAGAAACCCAGAGTGCAATCACCAAGGGATTCCCCAGCATGGGAAATATCAGCCAGAGCTCAGTCAGAAGGGTGTGCCAGGGGCAGGGCATTGCAAAGTACTTTGGGATCTTGCTGCAGCTGAATGAAAGCTTTCATACTTCCACCCATCAAGGATTGCGACTTAGACTGTCACTGCAAGACTCTGAGTTGTTCTGGTGAAGTATAATGTTATGGTTCCAGGCAAAAGTACAAATGAGAGCAGCTTCAACCATCTGATTTGCTCCACACTATATGTCCTAATATAAATGTAAATGATCTCTGGAATATAGTGCATACTGAAAAATTAAATAAATAAAATAGTGTATCTTATTACCTCCATCTCACTTTCTGTGTGCTCCCACAGAATATCACTTTTTCTAGTACTAAATCATGTTCACGCTATTGTATACCTTCATATGTAGACCTCAAACCCTTCACAAGAGAAGGTGTATGTTGCTAACCAGCACCTGGTGAAGGCTATCTGCTGAAGGAAAGGCACAGGGAGGCTGCGAGCAGCCCAGCATCGCATCTGTGACGCTGCCAGAAAGCGAACTCGCGCGTCTTGACCTTCTGTCATCATCCCAAGACTATTCGAGCATCATGTGCTGGCTTTCTCTAGGGTCTGCCGCTGCTGAGCCCAACCACAGTGAGAAGCAAAGCACCGTCCTGAGCTGAGTAAGTGACTGCAACAACCGTGCGAGCCGAGAGCCCTCCGGGCGGTTTGCGTGTATTTCAGTGCAGAATACGCCCTTTTCTGAAGAAGATTAAGCTCTCGTCTTTTAAGCTTTGGAATGAAAGAGAGAGTCCTCAACTGAAAAAAAAAAACATTTCAACGTTTTTATTACAGAGACACTATATTTTAAAAATAACTCACTTTTTTTTTAAGTGGAAGGGCTCTGGGCTAAAATAGAATAAGGAGGAAAAAAGGGCTTTTTGTTTTTCAATAATAAACTTTATACCTAAAAATGATGGAAGACAATTAGAAATGCGCTGTTTGATAGAAACTGAAGAATCATCATAAATGTATTTTAGTATAATACTATGCACATAGAAATGAGCAAAACAACTGCAACATAAGAATATTAACTCCTAGTGCTAATGAGCTGAAAGCGTTTAAATATGACCTTCAGAGAAATGCAGTACTTAATGCAAAAGGCTGAGAAATTACTTCATCGCTGTGTATCAGTACTTATACGCAGCAGTTACATCAGGGTGCTTTTCTACCTCAGTATCAAATTAATAACAAGATCCAACGACTGGAAGCTGAAGCTGAATGAATTCAACCTCCACGTGAGATTAAATTTCCAAGCTCTGTCAACATAATTTTATCAGAAGAGATGAAGTTTTGGCTCTCACTTAGAGGCTTTAAAATGCATATTTTAAATACGCTTCTGAATTAAACTCTGCTTATACGTGCAGGGATTTTAATGCTTCTGCTCCTTCCCTCTCCCTTGGAGGCATGGAGGGCTGAGGCTTGTCTGCATTGCCCTCGAGGTGCCCGTCACACACGGAGTTTTGCTGTAAGGCAATGATTGCAGGGAAACCTCCTTCCCCAGTGCTTTAGCTAATTGCCTGCAACCATCCAGGGGACATTTTTCCTGCACTACCCGTTAGCTATGACAGCTCGGGGATCAGTGTAGTTATCTTCTCAAGCTTCAGAAACTGTCCATAACTGGAGGTGAACAAGAGTGTACTGCCGAGGTGGAGAAGACAACCTTGTTTCTTGGAGTCCATCTTGCTCATGTGTTTGAAGTCACAGTGACTGGCAACCCTGAAGGATGAAGGGGGGGTTCCTCCCCCGCTTATACTGACAGGAACCTTGGAGAACTTTTGTCTAGCTCTACCTTATGGTAAATAATTTAAGTAGGCAATAAACTTTACCTAATCAATCCCATGTCATTGCAGAAAACTCAAGACGTTCATCCTCTGGGATAAAGTTTAATGATGGAAAAGCTTTCCTTGGTTGCTAACACTGAAGGTGTCAGCAGAGTAACGACCTCGCCTCTGAGAAAAGTAGTCCCACTGAGTTCAGTAACAGCCCTCTTAAAACAGCGCGCAGGAGGCATACTGCATGTGGATGGAATTTGCAATATTGAACCCATAAAAGAGAATATAGTGAAAGCATTTTGCTCTACACTTAGTAATTCACTAGCCAGGCTTTTTCCTGGTTTCCACTGTAACATAACTGTTAGTTTTAACAAAACCGTTTTGTCTAAGGCAGAATTAATTTCTTTAGAGCAATGAAGTGAGGTTTTGTTCATAGTGCTTTATTTCTGTGTATGTATGAAGTTGCTGAACTTCCTCTGCTGGATAAAATTATCCATCACGAAAATACAATTAGAAAAGTTAAGAATTGAGATATTTTGGAGTTGTTGAATATTTCTGCTTCATTACCAGGAGATGCAAGATGTGTATTTATATATACAGGGCATATATGTGATATGCATATCTATACCTGTATGTCTGTACATGCATATATGTATAGATACATATTGCTTCTTTTGGTATTACTGTTATACACGTATGTTCTACTGGGAGTTTCCATATCTTGTGACATAAACATGTGTTCTTAAAGGTGCATATCGCCGCAGGTCACCCACCAAATGTTATTTATTATAGTCTGTATTTTGAGTAACTGGAATCTCAGTAGGAATTGATGTCCAAAGTCTCTTACCCGGTTCAGTGATGAGAATCACAAGCAGCTCCGGAGTAAAGGATCAGTACAGAAGGGGCCTGCCAATATTTTTTCCCAGGCATGAAGACTTTTGTGAGAATACCTGCCAGCTTTTGAAAACTATGAATAGAGACAACTGGAGAGGAAATAAGTGCCTGTCTCATAATTCTGCTGGAAGATACTGGGCTCCGAGCCAATTTCTAAATTGAAGTCAGTGGCATTGCATGGGGCAGAAGCCAGTGCAGACTTTATCCTTGAAGATTTTTTAGACATTGCAGAGTAGGTAAAAAATAGATTCTGTCCTTCGTAATCTTTGCACAGCTACTTTATATTGCAGAGGAATGGGAAAGTATCTGCGTGAGCTGATCACTTCAGATCTGAAGTTTACCCATTTGTCACCACAATTTCTTTCAATTGTTACATTTGCACACTCCACAAAAAGGAATACGGAAAGTATTGAATCACTGTGAAGTCAGTGGGCTCAGCTGAGCTTTAAGTAGCCTGTGTGTAAGTACAATATCATAACACCAGAACTATGAGCAGCCTCCTACTGAAAGTAATTTTTGCTTTAAATCAAGGCATTAGAGATGACTATATTTATGTTTCTATACACATAAGGTTGGCTTGGACATCAAAGATGGATATCTAAATGGTTCAGCATGGAGACATACCCTGTTGGGCTCCCCTGCACTGTCTGTGTAATTCATGGGGGAAAAGCTGCATCGGTGGCAGCTGACTTCTCCATCTCACACTGGTCAGTGGCTGAGCTCATCGTTTGGTTCCCCACACGCATAGTTAGTGAACATACTTTTGTGAACAGTGCGACTTACACAATTTGGCTATTTTAAAAAGTTTGTATCTCAGCTTAAGCAAAGATAGTTCTTTATATACCTGACTGTCTCCTCACTAAATTGCAACCATGGGAAGAATCAGGCCATCTCAAAAGGAAGGTTGCAGTAGTCTTCCATGATGGAAACTAGGGTAAACTACAATATGAGGTTTGCTACTTGATTCCAATAAAATATATTCCCCCTTTTAAATGTAATCATATTCTTTTTTTCCTTTCCTGAGTCTTATTACCACAAGGCAAGGTTATTCAAACCTTGTTTGGGAGGCTGGAGAAAGCACTTGAAAGTTAAGGCATATCAGACAGTAGACTGCCATGGTTTTCATTCTGCCACCCTCTGCACCTGCGTTATGAAACGGCTTTTGATTGCACGGCTTTTTGATTGCAAAAAGGGCATATCGCTTTTGCAAAGGGCTCTTCCATGCGCAGCGCAATGGCAGGCCACATCCTGCAGTCGTTTCATGAGCTGCCAGAGCCATGATCGTTCTGTCAGCACGAGAAATGTCAAACCAGGACCCAGGCGGGGGAGGGACACGGTGCTGGCTGCTGCTAATTGTCTTGCATTAACTCCAGTAAAACACTGTGAAGTGAAAATCATCAAAAAAATGTATGAATAATTGTGAATGGAGTCCAGAGTGAAAAGCCGCTGGCCGGCGCAGCTGCCGAGTGTGCGACCCAGCCAGGGTTTGATAGGAAAAAGTTGCCATGGGAATGGCAGGGCATTGTTTGCGGCTGACTTCAGCCTTTATTGTTGCGCTCCGATTACAGCTTTCGGTTCACTCTGAAGTAGGGTTGTTAAATGCCAGCTTGAAACAAAGATGTATTTACATGCAACGGCCGAGTTCAAATGATTTCTATTTTTAGAGATATCAGCTAGGAAAAAAAATCTCTATTACTATTTCGGAAAACTATGGGTGTTTTAGTGTAAGTATAGTATACGCTTAGAAGATAATTCCTATTAAAATAAGTTAAATATCATGACTGGAAGCTGCTATTCGCCACTAGAACCATAGTGACTGATGGCTTCAGAAAGCTTTGAGGTAGCCCCCGAACCGCCAAGCCTTCTGTGCGAAGCGCAGGGCAGGACTCTCCACACGTCCAAACTGTTAATTCCTTTTCCCCGTTAAATTTACTATTAAAATCAAAATAATCGCGTGTTCCGAAGACAGAGCTGCAGAAAATAAGCGGTGTCAGAGGCTTTCGTGTCATGGCTGGCGGCTGATGCCTTCCCCCGTGCCGCCTCAGCGGCCGCCGCCGGGGAACTACAACTCCCGTCGGGCCTTGCGCCGCAGGCCCCCGCGCCTCGCCGCGGCCGCCGGCGCAGAACTACAAATCCCAGAAGGCCCCGCGGCGGTGCCGCCCGGGAGGTGGGGCTGCGGCGCATGCGCGCGGCGGGGCGGGGCGGGGGCCTCGGCGGTGTCGCCGCGGTCGGTGGCGGCGGCGGTGAAGTTTCTTCGGAGGGAGAAGGGGGCGGGAAGAGCCGGGGCCGCCCGCCGCGCCGAGCCGAGCCGGGCCGAGCCGGGCCGGGAGGGGAGCGCGGCAGGGGGCGGCGGGTCCCCGCGCGGCCCGCGCTCCTCACGGGGGCTCCCGCACTGCCCTGGACTCCAGTAAGTGCCGCGGCCCGGGGCGGGGGCGCTGAGGCGGGGCAGGGGGGGCTGAGGCGACCCGGCCCGGCCCGGCCCTGTGGGGAAGGCGGCTGGTGGATGGTTTTCCTTCCGCGCTTGCCCGGTGTTTGAGCGGGCAGGGCACCGTCCGGTTCCCTCGACGCCTCTGCCTTTGTGTGGCTCCTCGGCCGGAGCCGCTCCGTGCCTTTCCCTTCCCTCCGCCCTCTCCTTTTTCTTCGTTTTCCCTCGAAGCCGCCGCCGTGGCGTGGGGGCTCTCCCCGTGTTTCACCTCGGGGGCCGTGCCATAATTGCCCTGGTAAAGCAGTCAGGGCTCGGTCACATCCCCAGAGGTAAGAAGATGATCTCATTACCCGTAATATATTTTTTTTTCTTTCTTTCTTTCTTCTCCTCTCTTCTTCTCAACTTCGGTCTTTGAGCATGATGGGAAGGAGCGATCTTATCTGGGCAGAGCCCTGCAGTGATGGTGCCTGGGAGGGTGTGGGCTCCCGGGGCACCCCGCCTGCCGAGCCGGGCCTCTCCCCCTTCTGCTATTGAAATCTCAAGCTGCAGCCTCAAGGAGAGCTGAGCCTGGCTGGGACAGCTACCACTTGCTGTCTAGTTTGCTTTTGGCTGTCGAAGGCGCTGGGTCTGAAGAGGGCTGTTTGGAAAGCTCTCGCCTGTGCTAGCAATGCTAAGCCCTCGCCTCTGAGTCATGTTCTCGCTGGGTCGTGTTCTTTAGCTGGTTATTTACTGAAACAAAGTGTCTTTACATGGATAACTTGACTGTAAATGAATGTTAAACTGTAACTAATATTGTTATACTTGCAGTTTTTAGCACATGTAAAATTCTAGATGTGCATTTGACATGCTACTAACTTAAGGCAGACTTAAATACTGTGTGTATTGTGCAGTTCCCTTAGGTGTCACTAATGCATAACCTTCATAAAAGGCATTATACTATTGCATAAAATATTTGCAAAGTAACATCAAGAGGACAACAATTTCTCTTTGGGGAACAGGCTCCTGTTTTGAGGCCTTTTTTTTTAAAAAAAAAATCTAATTTTCACTAATCAAGGTACTATGTTAGTTTATAAACAAGCAAAAAGAACAGTTTATCTTCAAGTGGGGAAACAGTTATTAATTTGTTAGGCTGAGCATTATGAATTAGGCATGAGCAAATTGGCATTGTTGATCTGAGTAAAGCTAAGAGGGAGAATTACTTTTTTTTTTTTTTAAGATTCTAAAGCGCTAGGTCTCTCCATGCTTCAGCTTCTTACAGAAGCATAGTACTTTTAAAGAGACTACTAGACATCCCTGTATATAGTAAGCTGAATGGCATCAGCTTTTTTGTTGCCTTCTGGCAAATTGCTCGCTTTACTAAAAGCGGCCATGATGTCTGCAAAGATACATTTTCTATTCTCTTCCCATTACCCAATCCCATACATGACACTGGAAGACAGAGCCATATTTGATCATACAGTTTGGGCCTATGAGGTGCCAGGAAAAGCTTCTCACTGTGGAATCCAGCAGGGTTTGGGTTTTTTTTTTTTTTCTTTCTCTTTGATTTGTCCACTTCCTTTTTATATTTGGGCTGTGTTCATTATGATGCAGCACAAACACAGTCTTTACTGAGTTGGAGCTGTGCATGGCAACTTTGGCTGGTTGCTCTATGATGAGTTACTCTGACTTAATGAATTTACTATACTGCACTTTTAAGGATGGGTTTTTTTACTACTTTTGATTTGGAAGTAGTTATGAAGTATGATGAAGTCTTGTATCAGTTTATTCCACAACTGAGTTAGACGTGCAACTTTAAGGCAAATTCAGTAGTCCTTGAGAAGGTCTATACATCAAATTATGTATAGGAGGACTTCTTTAATTTTATCACTTGTTCCCATGAGGCTCCACGTTGAATAAATTCCCAGGACACTCGCCGCATTCTAGTAAGTTTTAACAGTGGGTTTGGCACAGGGGCCTTGCCTTTTAGGGCCCTGCAGTCTTGCCTCCTACTCCTGGTTGTTATTTTTACTTGAGAGAGTCATGCAAGTAACAATACATAAAACTGTCAGTTGTGTAAAGCAGAGAAGTGTAGAAGTGCTGTTTTCCTGTTTGTCACATGAGTAAGTGTTAAAAGTGGGCTGAAAGCTCTCATGGTAGAGAGAGATTCTTAGCCTGGTTGATATTTGGAGGAGAGCCTTTTAGTTCAGGGATAAGTAAGCGCTGATGCTGCAGAACGTGATAATTCAAGAGATAATACATGGGATTTTTGTGTATCCTAGATATTACTGAATACTAGACTGCTGGAGACAGCTTTGCATAAAAAGCAAAACTTTGTGTGACTACCTTGTGTTCTTTTTGCAGTTATTAGACATTGCGATGTTATCCTGTTAGTGTGGAAAATTTAATTTTGAGTTAGTAAATTGTAAAATGAAATTTATTTTCTTAAGCTATTTCTGTGTTTTATGACTACAGTTGGCCTTATGTTCCGTTGTATAGCTATGCATTTCAAGGGTGGAAATAAAGAAAAAGATGCACAGTAGGTCACTGACAGGCATATTGCAATGTTTAAATGTTTCAGAGGAGCAAGTGCTTTCATATAAATTAGAGAATAGACAAAAGAAGAACCAGTGTAGGAATAAAGTAGGAAGCTTAATGCTTTTCCTCCTCCTTTCCCCCTGTACTTATTCTTCCTCAGGAGTAGTAACTGAGTGACAGAGAAGACACACACGGGGAATAAGGCAGGCGTGTATTTGAGGAAAAGACCTGAATGCAGGAAAAGGCCTTGGTTTTTCCAGGTAGCTATGGCTTATTTCAGAAGACGAGGAAGCTATATCGGCAGGAATTATGAAGGCTGGCTGTATGTCAGAGTGTTAATGTAGAAGAGAGGAAGTGCAAAAGTCAGTTTTTATTGCCTGTAACAGATTAGAAAGAACTTGAGGACATTACTGAAATGTGAACAGATCCCTACTTGTAATACAGTCTCCAGTGTAGTGTTGGACATAGCCCAAACTGCCAGGCCTGCAAAATTCTTAATCTATTTTAGTAGATTTAGAATTCCATCGATGTCTTTTATTACTAAATGTTCCTGGTTATTTAAGCTGACAGTTATCAGTTAATGTATTTCCGTCAAAATGCAGCAAACTAGCAGCATTGGGAAGTGAGTGCATCTTATAAGTGAGAGGTTTCCCTGCATGCGTGGTGTGCACTTTCTTGTATCCAGCTGCACCTCAGTGTTTGTCTAAACAATAGCTTGTGATACAAGAGTGTGTATGTTTCTTGCAAGATGGTATGGGGTTTTTTTTTTCCCTTCCTGATAATTACGAACAATAGAAACATTCTTAGAAAATACTTAATGGGGTTTGGAGCCAAATAAACCTTTGTGCAGTTGCATAATTGCATGAAAATACAGAATAGTAACTTACTTCAGTGCCAAAATATGGGAATTTAGGTAACTGGCTTTAGCATAAAACATTTTTACAAAGTGGAGCAAGTGCTGTAGATGTCACTAGGAAACAAATGATAAAAGAAATACAACAGTCAGTACATGTATTCTTTTGGTTTTGAGCCTAAATGCAACAAGACATGGCTGGAAGCGTTGTTCCCAATGCTTTATAAAATTATGTAAGAAACATAAATATCAAAATTCTAGTGAGCTTATTTGACATATAGAAACAATGTAGCTGCTTTTAAAAAATTACCTGCTGAAGAGGTCAGAGTAACAAGTATAGGTCAAGTTCAGGATTTGATGTTACACTTTAATGCACAGAATGACTGAAATGAATTGGAATGGGAGCTATGGCTGAGCTGTTCTAAAACTTTTTCTGCTCTTACACTGATCTCTGAAATTAGGACTTTGAAAATTTGTAAGTCTAAGGTCATCTTGATACATGCTGTAGACTAACTCTGAGAAACATTTAGATATGTATTTGTATATGGCTCAATTTTATAAATAACACTTTCCTGTTAGTGCTAGGTAAAGCAGTAGGGGTTTGTTACTGTGGAGGAAGGAAGCTTGGTTCATTGTCTCAGCACTAAGCAGCATTTTCTCCCTCCAGGGACTTGCAGAAGCATCTAGAATGTGTAGGTGTTTCTTTAATCTTGGAGAAGGAACTTATTAAGTTTTCTGGTGCAGAACTATATGAGCCACTTTTAACAGATGTTATCTGCACGAGTAAGGAGTTGCAGGTCTGGTAGACATTGTGGCATTCAACAGTTTAAACAGTTTTCAGGTTTGAACATATGCCTTTGCCTTGAAAATCTGAATAGTTTCAGGTATTTTATGTAGAAGAAAGGTGGTTCAATGGTGAGGTTGCTGCTCTGGGACTTGGGAAACAGGTTCAGCTCACTGCGTTGCCAAAAGCTTCCTGTGTGGCCTGGGACAAGCTGCTGCTCTGTCCCTCTCTTCTCATACTGAAACTGCAGAGGAGTCGCAGCTGTCTGCGTCGCAGAAGTGTTACAAGGATATATCGGTCAGGTTTTGATGTGTTCAGGTGCGGTAGCAACACGGGGCATATAGCTCCCTTATGCTGGGAGGGAGAGGTCTAAGAGGCTGCCCAAGTTTAAAGCTGGGCTAAGCTCCAGGCAGAAGGAGTAAAATCAGAAAAATTGGGGGTGGGGTGTTTGACTGGAAATCTCTTGGATCAGTTAAAAAGAGAGAAAGCGAGTCCTTAAAACTTTAAGGAGCATTGCATTGCTTTGTTTATTTAAGAAAGTATAAAAACAGTGCTTAAAAAACTTGAATGAACCAGGCAAAATTTTTCTATTATGATTCGGCCACACAAGGAACAATAACAAAGCTGTCTCTGTTCCTCTATCGACTGTTCTCTTCTTTGGAAAATGCTTTTAATTCTAGCTAATCATTACATCCAAATGTTTTAGCTATCAATTTTGTTCAGTTGTTCTGCTGGCACAATAGGCAGAATCTCTTAAATTCAGTCTGATTTATTGTCTTTTCATGTGAAAGAGGATGAGAAAGATCAGCTTCTCTACCTCCCCACTCACCTGAGGGGGAAAGAATTTGCAGCCACCTCTAAACAGCAGTGTCTTTAGTAACTACATAGAGCTAAAAGTATTTTGGATTTAAAATCCTTCTGGTGGGAAATATAAGATGGTATTGTCATTGCTATAAACTGAAAATGTAGATTAGACAGCAATTATCAAGCTTTGCAAACGCATTTTCGTTTTTGAGAGTCAACACTTCCACGAACAGTCTCTCTATACTGACAAGTGATAAATTCATTAGTTTAATAAGTAATTTTGGATGTGTATCCTCTCCATGAGTGCTTTGGTACCCACCACATCTACATCCCATGTCCAAGAAAATACGTTTGAACTTGTTCAGACTTGTGACTTAATTAAGTGTTCTGTTAAGTGCTGAAACAGTTACATGCCGGGTTTGTTATAAGAGTGAGCAGTCCTCTTAAAACTGCACTTCAAAAGATGTTGTTAAATATATTGGTTAACTCTTTAGGGAGTCTTATAATAACAAAGGGAAACTTAGGCTGTACTAATAATTCATCTGGCAAGTTATTTCTAGTAGACTCGGTACCTGTATGTGCACTAGTGCTGCAAAGTTACGTAGCAGTGCTTAAAGGATGTTCTTGCTTCAGAACAGTTCCTGCTTATTCAGGACTTAAGGCTTTGATTATATATTTTTTTTCTCATTAACCTTTTTTTCCCCCTTAAATCAAGTTCACTGTAGGTGCTGTAACTTACTTATACTGTCTTCCTAATTTGTGCTGGTGCCCTGATTTTTTTTTGAGTGGAGAAGCAGGATTTCTTTGGGAGATCTGTTTGTTCCCTTCTTGGGGGAAGGCTGCAGTACAGTATGTGGAAAACCAGTCTGTTGCATACTCATGGTAAGTTCAGGATTTCCAGGCATGTTGTTGCACATACACAGGACTTGCAATTCTTCTGGAGTATTTCCGTCTCGCTGTGTATAGGTCAGGCAGGAATCCTGCAAAGTGCCAGGAGCCTGATGACTTCCTGGTAGTATGGGGATTACTCTGTAGGTGGAGCATTGTTATTCTCCATCTGCATCGTAATTTACGCTTTGAGAAACACCAGTGTCGGTGCAGAACAACAGCTGTGCAGTAAACTGGTATTTGTGTCATTGCATAAATAAGAAGACAGGTAAGGAAGAAGGTCAGCAACCAGACATGGGCTGATGTGAGGACAATTCCTTGGGCTCACGGCTTGCTTCCAAGGAGGAAGGCTGCTGGAAGTGAATTGTGTGAGAAGTTACAGTGAAGTATGTGCTTCAAGTGAAGTGCTAGTGTGCTGGCACTATGCTACAAAACCTATGGTTGCAGTTAAGCTTTTATTTTATGGGGTTCCTCTCTGTGTCAGGTGAGACTTTTATTAAATATACTAGAGTGGGATTTCATTGTCTTAATTTAACAAGTATAAAAAAGCAGGGGAGGGAAGGTAGTGACCTGAAAACCTTGCCATTTGATGGGAGCTTAATTTTCCTCTCCCACCATGGTAAACAGGAGCTGCCATGCGTTCTGTGAATGAGTATTGGTTCACTTACATGAGACAGGCAAAGCCTTATTCTTCCTAAAGAACTTTCACTAACTTGCGCTTACCGAAGAGCTTGGAGATCAGTCCTAATTGCTGTGAATCCTTGTGCAGTACTAACATGGTTGAGAAGTAAGCTAGGTTCTGGAGGAGACATCTAGTCCTTGCAGTACCAGGAATTTTGGCCCGCATAGTGGCTTATGCAATGAACTGAACGTCGTCTGTACTGTGAAGTCCCACAGTATTAAAATGACACTGAGGTGAAATCTTAATGGCAACAATTTTTCCTTCACAAAGTATAAATGTAGATGAACCCTTGCATTTTTTATTCTGCATTGAATTTCCTAAATTAGTTCTATAAAATCAAATTTGATAATCAGTGACTTGCATTGTCTGCCTTTGTTTCATTAAATCTTTTTACATTTTTAAAAAAGGTCAAACCAAATACTCACCTGATAGTGTTCTTTTCATTATTTGATACCTTAAATGAACTGAAAAATCAGTTATTTACAGTCCTTGTTAGACTCCACAGTTGGTTACAAGTGTTTAAAAAAATATGCTTGCTTGGTTCTGAGCTCACTGTAGACAAAATTATTAAATGTTGTCTTAAACTTGTGTTCAGATGGCCTGTAATATGCTGTGCTACTAATAGACATGTAATGTGAAATCACAGTTCGCAGGTATTCAGCTACTCTGAGCTGGCTTTAGAGTGTCTTAAATGTACAGTTTAGTGGAATTAGTCTGAATGTGATATTCTTGCGTTTAAACTTGGAACTTGCCCTTGGATCTGTATGTAAAAGGTAATCTTTTTACTACTGCAACACTCTCCAAGTTTCCCTCTGTTTGGCTTCTACCCAATGTTTTCAGCACAACATTTTGGTGCTACTAAGGCAGATAATTTTTTTTTTTTTGAAGTAGTACTTTCAAAATTAATTTAACACGCACTTATATACATGCTGCTATTTCTTTAACAATGTAAGAGTACTCTGTGAAAACTGAAGAAGATATTTTCAACTTGTTAACTTCCTAACCAGCTGGCCGCCTGATTTTTTTTTTTTTCCATACTTCACAGGAAGGAGGCGTAGGTTTGTGCTGGTGAGCTTGTACCCAGGCTTCAGAGTGAAAATCGGCAACACTGGCTCAAAAATGGCAAATTTTTTTTTTTTTTAACCAGCCTCACCTTTTTGTATTGAAATTCCTCAGGTCAAATGAGCTTCATCAGGATTTGTAGTTTGATGGAGATAGCCTTAGTGTTTCAAAGTCCTTGGGATGCTTTTTGGGACTCTTGCCCTTTCATGTTTGAAGACAAGTTTGGGTTGAATTTGAAATAGCTGTCAGTGTGTGGAATCAGAGTTCTCAGAGGAGTTGGCCTAGGTGAAACAGTTATTAGTAATTGAAATTAAACAGGTTTTTACTAATGAGTAACTAATAATAATAAGTAATCCTAATATGTAATGTGCTTATTCCCCGCTTAATTTTAATTTGGTTTAGTTGTCATGAATGGAAAAATTTCTATAGACTAATGCATGTAAGTGTTTTCAAGAACAAGGACCTAATTTGTCATATTTGGAGTTTTACATACAGCACTTATTTAAAATCTTGAAAAGGCCCATAACATTAAAAGTCATTGTAAATAATAATTAACTCTGAACCTGCATTATTAAGCATTTTAACTAATCTCTGACTGAAATTAATAAGCTTTTAAAAATTTGTTTTGAGATTGTATAAGTCAAAGCGAATTAGTGTAACTATATTTTGTTTTCCTCTGTTGTATTTATCTCTCTGGTTATATCTCATTTTGAGTAACTTTGTATTACCTAGACTTAATATGAAGTGATGAAAACTGTATTTGTGACTGTTGTAAAAACTTTGCGTTGTTGAACATATTCTTTCACTGTCTTTTAACTTTGTTATTTTATTTTCTTGCTTTCTAGGCTAGTTGTCACTCATAAGTTATTAAAAGATAAATTTCAAGAGTGTCTTTTATAATGGCCTCATAGCACAGGATGCTTCCTTTTATCTGCGTTAGCTGAGTGCGTTTAGAGGGACAATTAAAATACTTGTTTTAGCTAGGCAAAAACCATTAATAGGTGAGGTTTTTTGTTTTGGCTGTCTTCAGAGATCAGCGATAGAGAGGAATTTTGCATCCTGTGCAGTGCATTTCCTCATTTCATCATATCCCAAAGCCTGAGGCTGCTATTGCAAATACCTTAAAATGGAGGAAAGGGGTTAAATTAAGAGCATGGAACATCACTTGCAGAAATTCCTGCAAAAGTTTTTGAGGAAGTACCAGTCTGTTGCATCGTGGAACTTGTAGATCAGTATTTGAAATAGGCCAGTGGATGATGGATTCAGGTAACTTTAGAACATTTTCCTTAGAACCCCAATCTTCCCCTAAAACATACTGAAATTTTGACCTAGACAAAGGTAACATTACTGCAGTTTAGCCTAAAGATGAAGAGCTTGTGCGTGGATTGATGTCGGTGCCCATGGTGAAGGATTGCGGCTTTCTGGCGAGCAGTGTGCCTAGAGCTGGGGACCAGCCCAAAATGCGAAAAACCTTAACTGCCAGCGTAGTAGGGAGGGAGGCGGTGGGCTGTGTTAATTAATTGCATGCATCTTTCGTGGTTAACTTCATCTCGGTTGTTTCTTGCTTCCGTTTGAGCCAACTGTTTCTCATTGGCATATTATTATACCAAGGGTCTTGGCGTGTTGCAGGTTTTACTGGATTCAATCTGTACTGAAAGAAGGTATATCAAACTGTATGCTTTGATGCATTTCTGTTGTAAAATGTATATTTTAATAAACGTTGGTTATATGTGGATGTTGAAAGCACCCAGGATTAGTGCTGTAGCATTTAAGTAGTAGATAGTATGGAATAAAATTATAATCATTTGACTTAGAATCACAGAATAGTTTGGACTTGCTGAGGTACACTGGAAAAGAAGGGAATAGTTCTACCCTGATTTAACAAGTCTTCCTGGAAAACAGCAGATCAGATGTGTTTTGAAGACAGAGTGATGACTGAGCAAGACTTAAGTGCAAGATAAGACTGCTGTTTTTGTTAGATGATTCATCAGTGCAAATGGGGATTCTTCTGTATTGTGGCCTGGTTGGGAGTTGGTTAGATGCTGCAGGAGGAATATATTGTTTGATCGGGGATAGGAGAGGTCAGTGCTACTGGTACTTATTTCAGGTTTTTTAATTTTGAAGATTAACTTCTTATGCCTAGGAATTCTCTTCCAGGTGAATATTGGCCTTTTGCAGCTGCTTTTTTCCTTCTTCTTGGCCACTTTAGAGAAGGAATCTAAATTTAGGGGTCAGCATATCCTGGAGACTTCCAGTTCTCGTTTGTAGATGTAGTTAAAATGTTGCTAATGGTTTCATATGCTTTTAACTTATCAAAGTCATGTCTTCTCTGTTTAACAGAAGCATACAATGTCTGTTGTGCCCTCCAGAACAAAAACGAATCAGTGGAGGATCTTTGGGAAATAGAAAAGTTCAGCCTGTCATTTTAAAACAGTCAATCCTAAATTATCTTCAGTTGTTGTCAGAATTGTACCCAAGTCATCTCTCCAGCTCCTGGATTAGTGTTTTTCTGTCATGTTTTGGGTACTTAAAAAAATGTGGCTTTAAGGGGTTTGTGAAAGATGAGCAGAGATGTCGTCTTGTGGCTTAAATTATCTATACAGTGTTCTGCCTCTACTGGCAGGTTGTCAAGGGGTTGAAAATAAAGAAGTTTGAACAACTGTCCTGGAAGATTTATGTGACTTGTTTTCAGAGGCTGTTCTGAGCTGGTTGTCTCAGGGTTGGGGTTCCCCCCCCCCCGTCTTTGTTGTCCTGGATGTACGCAAGAAGGAAAGCTTTCATTGCTGTGTTCTTCAAGGTTTAAGCGGGACAGTCTGAACTCATCCCTTACCCTTGGGAGTCAGTAAATGGAGTAAATGGCCAGTAAAAGAGATGACCAACTGGAGAGTAGCTGATTTACAGCAGGAAGCTGATAGTAATTGCCGAGGTAAAAGCCAGGAGCGCTCAATTAAGCTGTTCCTGGAACTGCAGGAAAGACTGGAGGTTGCTGGGGATACTGCTTACCTTCCCTTGGCGGCGATGGAGCTAGGTTAAACAGTAGAGCTTAAAAAGGGGAGTGGGGAGGAGGGATGGACATGACTCATGGCATCATTTTATATTTATCTAGTGTAGTTTTATGAATGTTGTTCATCATTTTGTAGAGATGAGTAAGTAGTAATGTATGTTTCTGAATCTTCTTAGCTAATAGAAAGAGAACCCTAAAGTTATCTCCTGTGGTAAGTTAAATCTAAAGTTCAAAATGTCCATATGCTAATAGAGCAGGAAGTAGAAGTGTTACTCTAAACAAATAAAAAAATAACAAAATTATATACAAAGCTTGGGGAAAACATGGAAAATAAAGGTAAAAGGTATTAAGAAGCAGTCCTCATCTTGCTGTATGTCTTAGTCAAGCTTTCATGTGGATAGTGCAAAGCCTGTTGCATGGTCATTTATTCATACGAAGTTCCACTTTCTCTAGCGAGCCAGCGGTCCGTGGTTTATGCCTGCTTGTGGAAATCAAGCATTAGCTGTCAAAGGCGAGACTGGGCCATAGAAACGTTACCTTGAGTGCCACTTTAATAGTCTTGTATAGACTTCGTACTTGAAGATGTGGAGGCTGCAACCAAACTGTAAAGGAGGTGAGCTTAAGAGCAGGTGCTGGCACAAAACTAAAAATAGAAATTAATGTAGGAGAGTTTAAGCAGTCTGTTATAAATGGTGAAAACAAGATGCTTGTATGCCTCTGCAGGTTCTAGTTGTGCAGTCATGCATTTACAGTTACGGACTGGGAGAAGGTGATCTGTGATTTTTATTTATAGCGGCGCCCAGGAGGCCAGGCAACCTTCAGTTTGTGATATAAATGCTGAGGAATGTTGGTTCCTCTCTCACCCGAGAGGAAAAGAGTGATGAGAGGGGAAATCTGAGAGAAGCTGGGCTGATGAGGTATGTACCTACTTAAATTAGTACACCGCCACTGGAAAGAGGGATGTAAGACTTCAAAAATAAGTGAGACCTCCTGTTTGGTTTATAACACAACCCTCCAAGAAGGAATTTTAAGGAGACGAGAGTTTTCTGAATTCTTACAAATGAATGTCAATATACACTACAAAATGGGTTTTAAAAAATACTTTAGCTTCTGCTGGGTTATGGCAAGAACCAAGAGGATATGGGTCACAGAGATTTTTTTTTTTCTGCAGTAGCACTGTCATTGACTCATGTCTCCTCCCTCCCCTGCCCCCCCAGTCTGGCCAGGGAAGGCAAAATAAAATGAAGTTGTGTGTAATCTGTTACAGGTTTGATGCCTTCAGCTCTTTGCTGTAAGAACTCGTAATCTTTTTATAGTATTTGATTCTAAAAGTGGGCAGAAGAGTTATTACACTGTTCTGTGCTGCAGATTCTGCTGCAGAAAATAACAAAGTGTGCATGCAATAAGAGCTGTAAGATCTACACAGACTTGGAGTTTTTTGTTTTATAATCACCTGAAATAATAATTTCATGAAAAATAAATCATATCTATATAAGACATGATCCATATTTTGAAGATGCTTTTAAGTTGAAGTTCTAGTGAATTGTTAGGCTGGTGGCCTTGCAGCCAGATTTCCTACTCTGAAGGATTAACGTTGGAGTTCTACAATTCCTTTTATGCATCTGTAGAAGTAATGTAGTAATTCTGTCTCTGTTGCTTTTTTGGTCAGTCTAGCATTGCCAGGAAGGGTGTCGTAGTGGTGGTTTTGTCATGTATGTTCAGTTGCTTTAGTAACTAGAAGAAAGGCACAAATTGATTTTCTTTTTACGTGCACTACAAATTGTGGTTCGTTAATGAATGCTGAATAGAACTGGTATTAATTTGCAATGGAATCTTGCCAAGGTGTAATATGATGGAAGCAGATTTTTAAAACTGGAAAATAATTGCATGATTTCATGTTTGATTTCAATTTTATAATAAAGTTAGAGGGGTTTTTATCTCTTGTTCTTTAAGAGCATCAGTCTGGTAGAAATCAGTAATCCTGTGAGGAATTTTGAACTAATCTGAAGAAAACAGCAGTTATACAACTTAAGTTTTTAAATTAATTATAGTTATCCTGTATTTTCATCAGAGGATAAAGGAACTGCATACAGTATTATTTTGTAGGCTAGAAATTAGCTAGTAGTACTTTGAAATAGAAAATCCATATGAATTTAGGGTTTTTTTCTGTGAAAATTGGTTTATTGACAAATAAGACAAAGCTGCTTAATATTTTTTTTTTCCCAGGGCAAAAGAAAAAATTAAAGTATTGGAGTAGTTCAACTTTAGCTAATCGTATGCTTATAATGGAACATTATGAGTATCCTCCTTTCAATTTTCATAAAAGTTTCTTGAAAGATAGATGCTCTAACATTCAGTTGGTTTTATTCAAGGAATCTTAATCAATTTGTATCTGGTTTCAAAACCAAGTTTTCCTTGTTTCATTTTCTTCACATCTGCAGAGAAGGCAGCTTAAGCCTGCTCAAACAGGAAACCAGCCACCAATATTTGCTTTTTTTAGGCACAAGGCTTTTCTGGGCTTCATAAACTGTTGATATTAAGCTGCAGTTGTGTCCCGGAACTGCTGTATATTTTGTTGAGGGACCACCTGACACAATTGAGGACAATACTGGTAAATGACAAGTTTTTTAATTCATTTAAATGAAAACAACGTGTGATGCCAAGTTCTGCCCGCTTAGAGGTATAACTTAGAGGACAGCTACCCTTAAGCTTGTCCCTAGCTACAGATGTGTTTATAGTGAGATGTTACTTCAGTGTAAAGTGATCCCAAGAGCCAGCATGTGAATTACTGATGAATGTTTGTTATGATTATGACACTGTCTTAAGAGTGCTCAGGTGTTTGTTTTTGCTGGTACTTACCACTATAATTCAGTTACAGACCTTGTCTTAGACCTGTGATATTTAAATTGGGGAACATACCAATAAAATTTAGATTAGCTTAGTAAATTTTGTTACTTTATTGAAGAACAAACCTATGCCTTTGAAGATTTAAACCATCATTGCATACCTTAAATATGGAGAGTCTTTTACCTTTTGGAGGTGGAAAGAAAAACAAATCAGTCAAGTGCTTATCGGAAGGCTTATGCACATTTAATGTTCTTGTGGCTATAGAGAAACCATCTTGCATCTCAAACAAAAGTGTGTTAACTTTGTTATACACAAAAATGCATTTAAATTTAGAATTAGTAGCTTATATTAAAAAAAACAGACCACTAACATTTTTAATAGTCCATCGTGACTATGATATTGCGATCTCTTCAACTTTTTGCAAATACTGCTGAATTGAGATTGGTAGATCTGGTCCCTGATGCCCAGCTTGGTGTTTCAGGCTTGACTTCACACCAGAGGATTAGTTTGGTGTTGAGCACAAAAGAGCTTAGTTATTTTACAGGCTGAGTTAAATGACTTAAACCAGTTTACTAGAGATTCTTCTAGTAGGGTATCAAAATCATGGTAACAGATTTTTAAAATATTGTTTCTCAAAGTGGTTGAAGCAAAACTTGACTAGTGTTCTAATTAGTCATAGAAAAGGACAGCTATAAATACAAGCATATATCTACATGTTTGTATATCTGATCCTCAAAAATAAATATATGCTTATCCGTATATCTGATTCCCCAAAACACTTTAAAATGTGCTTAACCGTCTATCATGTTTTACTGTGGTATATCAATAGCTAGCTACAGATAGTTATCAGGTGTCTGCCTTATTGTGTGTATATATAACTATATTTAAATCAAATAACTTTAAGCAAGGAAATAAAGGAAAACAATTTCAAGAAATATTAAAAAGAAACTTGGATATTACAGAGTGAAAGCTGGAAGATGGTATGGAAAGTGTGAAGTACTTAAACCTTCTATGTCTGATGTTAATATTATTGGATATGTACTATTTCTGAGTTTTGTAACAAAATGTAAACAAGACTGAATTCTTTCTTTCCTGCTCTGGGAAAGACTGGCATCGATGTGATTTTTATCATATTTAAATGTTGGTTTATTGCCATTTTTAGATGAGTATGCAAATTTATCTTTGGTCTTACAAGGCTGGCTCTTAAGGTAAAATGACTGTCCCGTAAAATAAAAGGAAGCAAAAAAAATGATGCAATACCCTGCACTAAGACAGAGCCATAAAAGGTGAAGTAGGCAAAATGGGAATAGGTGGTCAGCAGTACAGGTTTTTATTTATTTATTTTTAAAAGCAAAACAGCAAAAGAAAAAAAAAAACGGAACCAAAACCCGAAAATAAAAAAAAGCCTACCACCCTCAAACTGAGCACCACATGGATATTGAGGATTTCAGTTTTGGACAAAGAAGTGTGTTCACATCTCTGCTGCACATGCAACTTCATTTTGACTATTTAATGTATAAGGATGAAAAGATGTCTGTTCTTGGACATTGTTAGACATGAAGTTCTCTTTGTAGGAGAAAAGAAAAATATGAACAATGTTTTTAAAAGCCTTTTTGTTGAATTTGCTTAAGCAAAATACGAAAAATCACATTGGACAGTAGAGCTGCTGACAAAGATCCTCTCTTGACCATGAAAGGCAATGTCAAAGAAGGAAGTGTAAACCTAGCATTATCTCAACTTCATGCAAGTTGTGAAGGAGAATCTTTAATTATTCTTTAGTGATCTTGTAAAAGCTAGTCTTGGTGCTCATCTACTATTTACCACTTGTATCTTTGCACTTGGGGTATTAGATATCCTAAGTATATGCTTCAAAGAAGTAAGAAAGACCTATCTAAAAATTCAGTGGTAGTAGTGGGGGGGGAACAGCTACGCTTCACTTATTCTTCTGTAGAAACTTCTTTAAGCTACTAGTTGAAACTGCTCAAAATGTCATGGGTAGGCACAGAACAGTCTTAAAATTAGTAATGAGGAACTTTGCTTAACTTCTATGCTTTTTGTTCTGCAGTGTGATGTTCAGGGTCAGAAATGCCTTATGTGGATCGTCAGAATCGCATCTGTGGTTTCCTAGATATTGAAGAAAATGAGAATAGTGGGAAATTTCTGCGGCGGTACTTCATTCTGGACACACGAGAAGACAGTCTGGTATGGTACATGGATAACCCACAGGTGAGATGTTCTTGGCAATAGTTATCCAGCTTCTATCAATTCAAACTTTTTTAGATTTCTAACAAATTGACTTAAGAAAAATGGGGTTTAATATTACTTTATGGACCTTGAAGGTGGCGGGGGGGAGTTACATAAGTGAAATCATTGTAAAGCAGTGTCTCTTTGCTAATCCGTGCAATATTTTAAAGAAAAAAATAAATTCATATTTCTGTTTAAAACATTACCAATTGCAGCTAGTAGTAAAACATTAAAAACAACTCCAACATCAGTGAATTGCCAACAGGAGAACTGGGGATCAGACAGGAATCTGAATTTAATACCACAGTAAATCAGTTATTTGTTTTGAATCATGATCTGCTATATTTATTTTGTTTTCTATCAAGTGTCTTGAACGTGCATTGCAGGTTCTCGCAGGCCCTAGATAGTGCTATATAATATAACCAGATGAGACAAATCACATACTAGTTTCATTATTTCAGCTCTTTTAATTCACCTTTAAGCCTATGTGGAAGTATGTCGTTTTCTTTGCATTGCATGGGTCAGTTAACAGTTTTATGTTACTTCAACTGAATCAGTCACTGAAAAGCAATTTCTAATGATGCTTGCAGTTTCAATACAGCATGAATGGTACACGAATGTGAAAAGCTTGTATCCATCATGATGGAGAGCATCCTTTATATAAAAGCTATTTTTACAGTGTACAGGCATCAGTGTGTTTTCTAGTATAGAGGAGAACAGATAATTGCTTTGGGTTTGGGTACAGAGACAGTGAAAGCGTAGGATCTAGGTCAGCTGACAACTGTCTGCCAGAAGAGTATTCGTGTACCATTCTGCCAGGAAGACCACAGTTAAAATGCAGTAGAAGTCTGCTGTTCAAAGGAACCAACGAAAAAAAATAATTAAACGATGTGTAGTTCAGTGAATGTGACTTGTGACTGAAGCATTCAGAAGTTCTTACTGAGGAGAAAAAAGAAATAATTTCTGGAACTGAGAGACTTCAAACGTTTGATCTCAAGGAGAGATATGAAGCTGTTCTTTTCTTCAGTTTCTCCTGTGATATAACCAGGGCATGTGGGCAAAACCTTGAAATGCTGTAGAAATTGTACTTCATCGGAAGTTTTGAGACCAATGATATTCACAGTGCACACCTCTTAAGAAAGCCTAAGCTAAAAACTTTTTTTTTTTTTAATGTTAGCGTTCATGCACAAATGAAAGGGTACCTTGCAAGGGGCAAGCTGAAACTTCCTGATTTTCTTCCACTGCTGCTTTAGTTTTGAAGAACTACAGAGCTTTTATAGAGCCACTGTGTGGAGACCATTCTTAATCCTTGAAGTGATGAAACTCTTCATATAGGATGAGTGTATGGTGTGTGCAGAACTTCCCTGGGCCCTTTGTTGCTGATAGAAATGCTCTATTTGTATCTGTGAAAATCAGTTCAGCTGTTCAAAGAAATAATGTTTTCAAGTCCGCCGTTAACCACATATTATTATCCTAATATAAAGATTATAAAACTGTTGTATGCTGGGATTAAAATCATTCTGATAAAATAAAACTTAAATTTATTTATTTGGGCAGAATGGGAAGACTTTTTTTTTTTAAATTTCAGTGTTACCAGTCTACAGTAAACCTAACCTACTTCTTACCTTTGAAATATGAGTGGAGTATAAACCAATTACTTGTCTGTCTTTCTGACTCTGTGAGTAGCATTAGGCTCCTCTTTGCGATGTAGAAGCTCATAAGGCACAACGGAATAATGAAGAGCACTTTAGCTGGGGAAAGGATCGGCGAGCAGATGCAGTAACGTTCTTATGGTCTCCAGGGAGGCCTGTAGTGGGAAGAATGATATTGTAATGTAAAGGGCCATTTTGAAAGTAAAAACTGGAATGGAAAAAAGTATATGGAAAATGACGCTCTATTTAAAGGAATAAAATCAGGAAGACTGTTTCATCAGAAACAGTTAATAAAAGTTAACCATGGTTTGTGATGCTCAGTTCTTTAATTGTTGTATTTCTGGGCTACTAGCTGATTGTGAAGAGTAATGTAAATGCTAAGACTGTGCTAAGCAAGGAGTAAAACCAACACACAGCTCCTTTTTGGATTGTAAACATATTTAGGCTTAACTGCAACTTTAGGAAGTATCATGGTCTTTCCCTGTAATAACTTTAATATTAAATGTTACGACTGATTTTTTTTTTTTTTTTTTTTTTCCTCCAATCCATTTTGGAAAATATATGGGACGGCCTTTGAAGTATCTGACGTAATAGATGAATGTCACTTCTTGTCCCTTCCGCCTGCCCTGGTCAAAATGCATAAGGCACCAACATCTGTTAAGGAAAAAGTATTCTTTCCGGATTTCCTGGATGCAGACCTGCAAGAATCCTTTTTCCTCTAGTAAAATACATAAACCTCTGAAACAATTACTATTTATATTGTTTCTAGCAGTCTTTCTGTTTTTAGTTGATTAACAGATGTGTGTATAATAAACAAGTAGTTTAGATCCTGTTTCAAGTATACATTGTGTATTGTCTATAAAAACACGTAGGATTTTCTTTTTGTTTGTGGAATTGAATTATTTGCTTTTTATGCGTAAACACTGACTGTGATATGAGAATAAACTAGTTTCACTTTGTACTATATGATTTGTTTCAGAATCTTCCCTCTGGATCTCCACCTGTTGGAGTCATTAAACTTACCTATATTTCAAAGGTAAGATAATATGTAAGACAGTTGATGCTAAATTTTGGATGCTAAATTAACTACCAAGGGCTGCTTCTGTAGGCCTCAACTTTAGACAATTTTAAAAGCCTCTTATGTAGTGCATGGGAAGCTTTTTGCTTGTGTGCTACTCCTGAATTTTAGAAAAGTGTCAATAGTATCAGGTTAAAATAAGAACAGACTAATTACTGTGTCGTCTAGGTTTGTTTTGTGATTTCAAATAATTAATATTAATATAATTCAAATAATTAATATTTCTGAACTGTACGCTCCAGTTCTTTGAGTATTTGAATTCCAATTAGTCTTGGAGAAAAGACAGACCATTTATGAAGTGGAAGATAAGTCTTTGGGTGTGATAGTCTGCAAGTAATAATGATCTTTAATAGATAGACCAGAAAAATTTCTAGAAAATACTTAGTTCATTACAATCTGTATACACTCACTTCCAAATATGTCTGAAAGAAACTGCAAACTAAGAAAGTCTCCATGATTAAATTTGTAGCAGCTAATGCATTAACAAATAAGTGGACGAAAGCAATTGACCTTCTCTTGTCTTTCTGCTCATTTCTTGTCCTTTTACTTTTCTTGTTGTGGTACTGCATCTTCCCACCTTCCTTGTTTTGTTTTTAGTTTTTTGGTGAGTGTTTTTTTTTATTATTATTCTGAAAGGTATTATTGCTGCTGCTTATATCAGAGTATGGAAATGTCTGGGGAGACCTTCCTGGTTTCCTCCTTCTATGCTTACTTTGCTCCAGACCTCACAGTTGTCATCCTAAGAAATCTGAAATCTTGTATCTCACTTTTAATGGGAGCAGGGGTGGTGACCTGTGCCTTTGCACCGGTCTGCACCTTTGAAGGCAGCTCAAGTGTGCCTCCTGTGCGGATGCTCAAACTTTCCATAGTTCTTCTAGTTACGTAGTACGTGGTTTTTGTTTCTGGCCAAAAAAAAAAAAAGGCTTTGATGTGAGACTGCTTTGCCTTCTCCCCCACCCTTGATAGAAGTGCTCTATAACGTAAAAATGTCAACTCCTCCCTCAAAACAGGACACCCGCTTCTCTCCTCCCCCAGCACTGCAACATTTTAGAGACTCCTGAAGAAAAGTAGCTATTATTCTTTTTGTTAATGAACCAAAATATAACTGATATCCTTGACAGTATGAAAAGTCCTTGAATTTTTTGTTCAGTTGAGATGCAGAACTTCAAAATGCAAGTAGAAGTGTTATGTTTTCAGATTTCAACATTTGTCTGGTAATGAATCCTTAAACTTAAGGAATAGGAACATATGGCTTAAGCTGTCTTCTTACTATAGGTTGCACATCGTGAACTGAATTTTAGATAGTGTTTTTTTGTTATATCTGTATGTCTTTATCCCTAAAAAGCTTGCTATGCTGGTGATCTTCAAATTTAGCCACTTGAAAGAGAAAAAAAAATTGTGATATCTGATGTATATTTTGTATGCACAGTGATATTTATAATCTTCATTTCCCTACCAGGTTAGCGATGCAACTAAGCTAAGGCCAAAGGCAGAATTCTGTTTTGGTAAGTTCTTGCATGTGGCACGTGTGTCAAGTACATTCTTCAGAAATTTGAAACAAAGACAATGTTCTGCAATTCTGTTGCTAGATACAGCTGGTAGTGTATTTTTTAAAAATAGCTTGTATTCACTGTTTCTTCTTTAGTGTGAGGGAAATGTTGGCTTCTTCATAAGGTGTTTTTGTGGCTTTTCATATTGCAGCTTAATGAGGAGTAGGTGAGAGCTGTTTTTCAGATGTTTGAAATTTTTGAGGCATTAATAAGCTAATCAAAAATGATGGGTGTTTTCAGAAACACGCCATGCCTGTCAGCTATGAAGACAAGTAATTTAACTGTTTTAATCTGTGTTACTGATAAAAGAGTTGATTTAATTGATCTAAAAATACTGTCAGCCAATGCTCCTTTGTTAAATTTCAGCCTCTCTTGCTGCACTGAAGAAAAAAGAATTTGCTTGGGGTACCTTCTAGGTTTATTGATACTTAAACTTGTTTAAACTTGAGTAAAGCTTTAATCATAAAAGCCCCTTATGGTCTTTTTTTAGATTTTTCTTATAAGTAATTTGTCCAGGATTAACCACAATTCCAGACTTTTTTGACAAGCAATTGGCATTCACAAAATATGTGTAGAGACTGAAATCAGCCTCTGCTCGGTTTATGAATAACCATTCTTTATGCTGCATTCACGTAAGAGTTTTAGCTCTGATAAGGTACCGAAAATGCCTGGAGGTTTTATGACCATCAGTTAAGGTGTCCTTTGCCATGTGCAGTGTGGTACGGGCCCGGGGAAGGCAGCTCCACCGGACTTGTGCAGTCTCTGTGTTGGAGCTCATGAAACGCTTGGTAAATCACCCCTGGGTGTA
Source organism: Theristicus caerulescens (assembly GCA_020745775.1). Classification (NCBI taxonomy): domain Eukaryota; kingdom Metazoa; phylum Chordata; class Aves; order Pelecaniformes; family Threskiornithidae; genus Theristicus; species Theristicus caerulescens. The sequence goes on from CM036560.1 coordinate 122,845,992, forward strand.
AGGCTCCAGAGATTCTAGACTGGTACCTCACATGTCTGTTCAGTGCCATCTACAGATTCCTCTGCACATGCATGTGTAGAGGTGTTTGTCTTCATCAGCTGTAAAGTTGCTCTTGTCAGTGGGCCAGCTCTAAAAAGCCATAAGGATCTATGATGCTGGCTGAAAGCTTTTAATATTTCTGATTTATGAAAGCATTTTTGATACTTTTTAGAGGAAAAATTCACATTTATTGTCTTTTTATTTAAATACCTGGAGTTGTTGGTTCAGTCAACTCATTATACAGTTCTGTATTTTGAATTTATATTTGCATCTAATAGTGTTTGCTTCAAACCATCCACTTTGGAGAGAAAGATGATAGAAGAGTAAAAAGTATCTGTTTCTGGCATGTGTTCACTGTTAATGATGACCTGAAGAACTGTTATGCTATAGGTAGAGCGGTGAAATCTGTTCAGACTTTAGCTGCAATGCTCCAAAGTTCTGGGAAGATTTTAGTCACTGTTCACCTTAAAACTAATTTCAAGATAAGTTGTTAGAATTTGTGAGAAAACTAGCCGTGATTTTTTTTTTTTTTTTTTTACTGTTACACAGAAATATGTTTGTCCTTTTTGGATAAAGGTATGCTAGGTGTTGCCAAGTAGATATATAAACTTACTAAAGATATGCTTTCTCTGCCAAGTCACTAAAGTAAAATAAAGTTTTATGTTCTGGCTATCTTAAAGTTGTTTGGTCCTGAGCATCATATACTTAGTAATCAATACTGATTTTTTTTTTTTTTTCCCCCACAAATTTAAAAAAAAAAAAAATCAGTGATCATAGTCACGTTAATGAGTTTGTTGCAAAGGACAACAGATACTGGTCAGAGGATTAAAAGGAGAAATTGTAGAAGTCCCCAAGTATAAAACTTTGTTGCTTAGGGAAATTGAGAAAAGGGAAATGGAGCTGTAGAAAATTCTGATAAAATTCAAGGCTTTATTTCTATGTAATAAAAATCATTTAACAGATTCTGTATGATGCCATTTAAGTGGAGAGCTTAAAAAAAGAAAATAAAAATAGGGTTTGGGGTTTTTTTCGAATAAAGCAAGCCTGTCAAGTGGATGTATGTATCTTAAGGTGACTTTCTAAAAAGAAATGCAGCAGAGAGCTTAAATACTTCAACTGGATTTTCCATCTGAGATCAAATCTTTTTATGATGGTGTTAAGTTTGCTCTTAAATTTCAGTGTGTTTAACTTTTCATAATGGTTTTTAACAGTTATGAATGCAGGGATGAGAAAATACTTTCTACAAGCCAATGATCAGCAGGACCTAGTTGAATGGGTAAATGTTCTGAACAAAGCTACCAAAATCACAGTAAGTGGTTTAGTTGATATTTAGCAATGCTTTCAAATGATTACTGTCTCAGGGTGCTTAAATGTAACCTTTGCCTCCAGTTTTTATGCTAGAGTAGTCTTTTTATCTCTACAATCAAGTCTTGGCTTGGCTTTCCAAGACTTGGAGAAACTGTACAGTATCCCCCTAAACTTGAGTTTGTTTTACTTTTTGCTTTAAAAATTGGACAAAAATGTGATTATCTTTTTCCTTACAGCATATGATGGTTTTTCATAATTTAAAGTTAACCATACACATTTAATATTAATTGAAATATCCAGAAGACGCTTGCAAGCAATGAGAAGATACACGTGCATTTGCCTGGTGTCAAAAGTTTGTATTTCTTAACGTATCACTAAAATAATGAGCAAACACATCATGCCATGTTCCAAAGGCTCTCTCCTGATTTCAAGTAACATCCATTCAAAGAAACATGCCTTCTTCTGATAAGTGTTAAATTACTTTTCTGGTTTGTACCGGGACAGCTTGTTATCACATGATAGGAAAACCCATGTATTACCTCAGTCTTTTCAGGAGGAAGAAGTTATGGTTTTGTTTTCTCTCCAGTTTCGGGGAAGTGATGACTGGAACTGTTTTGAGAGCATACCCTTACAAAGAAGGGATTCTGACCGTGGGTGCACACATTCATATTTGTTGTCAGTAACTTTCTCATTTTTAGGTCATCTAAGGATGTTTCCATGAGTTGTTTGCATTGTTTTAATGTAGCTCTTTCTTTGGAGTTATAAAAACGTTACTATTAATAATAAATTAAAAAAAAAACAGGAACACGAAGCCTTCTCACTTGGGTTTTTCATAAGGAGGACGCACCACAACCAGGCTTGAATTGTTTCCAGTTCAAGAAATAGATTGAATAAAGAATTAATTGCATCAAATTAGAATTTAGTCTGAAAGCTGTTTATCACATGTTTAACTTGCATTCTAAATGGCTGGTGAAATCATTAGTATTTTTTGTCTTTGAAGGAACAAGCCTTTGAACTGTTAAGCTGTTCAGAGGTTATTCAGTATGGCCAATTATTTAATCAAATAATTAAGATCATTCGATTATTAATTTTCATATGAGCATTACTTGCTGTAGATCGTAATGTGAATGGAGTCACCTTTTACCTGGGCTAGCAGAGTTGGGCCTTGCGCAAGGCTAAGGCGGTGGTGGAAGTGCGAGAATGAGCCTGATGCCACAGCTGAGCAAGCTGCCGAGTGCCACCGTCGCTTGGCCTTGGGGAAGCTGTCCTAGGCTGACATTTGGCCTCTCAGGACTGTTCGTACTTCTTTGCAGGCTGCTTTTCTTTGTAAAATAAGCAGTCCTGGGCATAGGAACTAAGAGTCACAGCAGACTATAAAGTAGCTTTGTTTTTGTCTAGATCAGTTCAATTTCAAGCTTTGAATCTGCCACAGTCTTGTATGGTAATTCACAGTGTAAAGACAACTTGCATGTCCCTTCTTTCTGAAGGAATTTGGATGGCCTATGTAAGTATCCAGTAGGTTGCTGGCTAAGATATTTTGGTGTGAGACTCTTGATCTCTTCTTGTTGAAGTCACTTCAAATTTACTATATTAATATTAGGGGTGAAAGGAGATTATAAATGAAAATGTCGTAGGTAGCCACTTAGTGCATTTCTTAGGTTACAGATGTTTACTTCTTGCACAAACTCAGAAATTTGAGTAAACATTTTAGATCAAAACACTTATTGGGGAAATTAAATTCCTGTGGTGTTTTGATTGCTTTAGTTCCACATTTGAGAAAATTACCTAATAGTTAACGATAGTTAGAAATAGGTAGTTAAGGTAATTTTGGACAGAATTTAGCAATATATGTAGGATTAATGGAGGCAGTACACACAGTCTTCATGCCAAGCATCCCAGCATGGCAAAGCTGGGAATTGATTTTTAAATTTCAAGATACCTGGTGAAATGTCTTTATTGGTACCAGTTTTCTTCTGAGAACTAAAGCATAGCCATTGCAATGAATTTTCATGTAAGGTATTTCTGGCCTTTTACAATTAGAGAACATTTGTTAAATCCTGCTGAAGACAAATTAAAAATTCTTGAGTGATGATTAAGGCTTTTTTAGGTGTTCATAAAACTGATGTTAATTATCATATTCCACTTTCAGGTACCAAAGCAGTCTGATCCTCTGTGTCAAATGGATAATGCAAATCGTCAAGCTGAAAGCCCAGGTGGAAAGAAGCAAGTGTCTTACAGGACAGAAATTGTTGGCGGTGTTCCTATCATTACACCTACCCAGGTAATACCCTTAAAACAAGTGGGCTATTATTTGATAGAGGAAGCTTTGTTGTTTGACAGGTGAGAATAGGTTATGTATCATGATATAGCTGTCAGCTTCTCGCCTTGCTTGGAGGACTTATACTTTGATGTGCACCTTTTATTGATACTGACTGGGGTTTTTTTAGTACTTTATTCCCTTTATACATGATTATAGAGAATTATAGAAGACTATAAAGAATTACTTGAGTATTGATTTTTTTGCTCACAGATATTGTTTAGTGTGCTGAAAATGTCTTTTTGTGTGTGTGAAATGAATTGTTGGTGTTAACAATGCCAAAGTTCTGTCTTTTTAACTGCCAGGAAAAGTAGGCAAAAAAGGAAGTGATTAAGTTAGCTGATTAGATATACACTGTGGTGTTAGAGGTAGTAAGGATGACAGCAGGTTAAACTATTGCAGAACGGCCGCCTGAAATGGCTTGTGTGGACAAATAAGATAGCAAGTGAAATTCAGTGAAAATAAATGTGATGTAAGGGATTCTGGGAAAAGCAATCCTAGCTTTTATAGAAAATACTAGATTGTGAAATAACCATTTCCACTTGAGTGAGAGGTAAGAGTTAGTCACACTATGAAAACATCACCTTAGTGTTCAGTAACAGTGGAGGAAAAACCCCACAAAAAAAAAACCAAAAAACAAAACAGTGGAGGAAAAAGAATAAGGAGCAAAAGAGAAAACATCTTTGTTGCTGTATAAATCCTGTCTTTGACCAGACCTTGATTACTATGTCCAGTTTTGTTCTCATCTTAAAAACTAGAACTGGAAAGGGTCAGAGAAAGATTTCAAGGATGATTGGTCCATGTGGAATGATCTCCATATGAGGAACAATTGAGTAGGCTAGTACTCTTCCATGTGCAAAAGAAGTAACTAAAGAGGATGTAAGAGCTCTACAAAATCACAATTGGCAGGAGTGGAAGGTGTAAACTGTCTTTTCCAGTATGAGAACTATGGGCTTCTAAACAAAGCTAATGGTGTAACCAGGTGAAACGAAGGGAAGGAGTTCTTTCAGTGGGTAATAAAACATAAAGTACTCCTTGCCAAAAGATGGCATGGATGCAAGAAACTTTCCTCAGTTTGAGAGACTGGACAAGCTCACGGAAGAAGAATCTATGCAGTGTTAGAGATATAGACCTGTGTCTTTTTCTGGAAGTTCCCTGAGCTGAAAATAGTTACAGATTGGATTAATATCATGTAAATGACATGTATGCACCTGAATTGCATTTAAAAAGTTGGTGAATTCTGACGCGTCTTATGGTCCTAGAAATAGCTTTTTCTTAGCTGTAGCCACCTCTAGTGTTTTGCCCTTAAAGTCATGTTATGAGTGTGTCCTAAATACATACATATATCTTGTTTTCAGGTCTGTAACGTTCTTCATTGAGTGTCTGTCAATATTGTTTGAGAATACTCAGCACTTTCTTAGTTCAGTTTCTAAATGGCCCTGGGAGAGTCTTATTAGTTGTCTCTAGAAATCAGTTGAAATATTTTATCCTTTCAAACAAATTGGAAATGGGATTTGTGAGCATGGGATGATACAATTATTTCCTATTATAACTAGTATAGTTCTTCTTTGACCTTTAGAAAAACATGAGAGTATTCTGAACTTTCCTGCTTTTTTCTAGAAAGAGGAAACCAGCGAGTGCAGTGAAGGGGCTGATAGGAATTATTTGAAACGGTCACAAAGTCACTTTCCTTATTTTACTGCTAAGCATCCCCCAGATAATGCTATTATCAAAGCTGGCTACTGTGTAAAACAAGGAGCAGTGGTAAGTATTTGGGATACTTACCAGTATGTTTCATTAATGAAGACAGTGTGTTTCATTAATGAAGAACAAAGGTGGTAGTTGTACTTATCAAATAGATGATTTGGAAAAAAAAAAAGACAATTACCATTAACTTTAGCACTACTGACAATATTAAGGATGGCTAAAGATGAAACTTATCCCACAGTAGTATGTAATTCATGTCTATATTACTTCTTTTCATGACTTTCTTCAGTGTTATGTTGTTGGAGATGTTTTGGAGAGGAAAAGTTGTGTGTGTAGAGACTTTCACATGTTTAGTGCATGCAGCTAGGAATTCTGTTCTACAGTTATGCAGAGATCCTTATTTCGCTTACTAGAAGCATCTAAATTAAGGCAGAAGTTCAATGTCTGCATGCTTTTTAAATCACTAAAATGTTTAGAAAAAGCTAATTTTTCAGTTGAGAGGAAGAATTGTACAACTTGTCAGACTGATTAACACACGTGGAACTATTCACATAATGCCTTGCTAAAAGAAGGAACAAATAGTTCAGATTAAGCAAGATATATATCTCAGACTCATTTTATCTTGGATTGTGAAGCTTCTTTTTGTAAGAAAAATAACATTCCTTTTTTAGTTAAAAATAAACTAGAAACCTTTAGTGTACTCTCTTTTAACATTTCTTACGGGGTATTTATGCTGCTGAGTTGCTACACTTTCAGTGGAGATTGTTGAAAAATTCTTTTAATAGAAAATAGTAGCTTCCAGAATTTTTAATTTTTGCTGTTTTGAAAAAAAAAAATTAATTGAGCAGAGTTGCAAAATTATTTTGGGGGCACTATATATACAACACACAATAAATATATATACTATATAAATAAATATATATACTTTATAAATATATATAATAAAAATTATAAATATTATGGTTTAATAATTATAAAGAATTAGGAATTATACAGTATCATATATCGTAACTATAAACTAGAATTATAAATGTAATTAAATATATATGAATAATATATAACATGTAAGCATATTTGTATTTTATATATAAAATATATAAATATTTATTTTCCTGTAACAGATGAAGAACTGGAAGAGAAGATACTTTCAGTTAGATGAAAACACAATAGGATATTTCAAGTCTGAACTGGTAAGTTTCCAAATGTGTGTTATTTTCCAGTGATAGTTGCAAGAAAATCTAAAGGAATATGCTTGTATTTGAAAAATGTGCTGTGCTGCTCCTGCAACTCTTAACTCTGTTCTGTAATAACTTCTCATGATCGGGAAGGACAAAAAATTAATAGGGTGGCTGTTAACTTGGACTTCAGTCTTCTGTTTGGGAACCTGTCCGCAGGGCACTGAAGAACAGTAATAAGATATATTCTACAATCACCCTGAGTCTTGTATTAGTATCTTATGTTACTTTGTACTCACATAATTAATTGTGTTCTTGAAACAGCTGATCATTATGTGGAGAGACAAAACTGTAATCTTGCAGTTCTTAATTAAAAGTTAGAATTATAGGGTGTTTTATCATACAAATGATGGGATCTTTTCCCACACACTTGTTTCCCCAGCAGCCAAGACAGGCAAAGAGCTCTGCTGTTCAGAAGCAACACTTACAGACTTTGTTTTAGTTTCACGATCTTTCATCGCCACTCATCACTCTTCAACCTTTTGACCAATTTTGACCAAATATTAAGTGCCTTCAGGCTTCATGAATAAAAATGAAGTGGCTGGTACCAGAGACAGTTTTTTTTCCCCAAAAAGGAGCCCCACACTTACTAAACATGAGAAAATCTGTACCTAAGGAATGAAGTCTGAATTGTAGAGTATTATAAATTAAGGAAAATTGAGTTTACAGGCCAACTGTAAGACGTAAAATGTCAAGAACCCAAATTTCAGACTGTTCCTGAAGAGAACTTTTGCTTTACTTTTAATGAGCAGGAGTTCAATAGCAGGAGTTTGATCTTGCATCGTTGTCTTTGTTAAACTGTCAGCATAACACAATTCTGACTCATTGCCTATAATAAACCCTCTATTTTTATTTAAAAAAAAAAAATGAGTGCATGCTGCTCACAAGCAAATTCTAACTCAGTGAAGAATTGTACTGTGTGAGAGTATACTAGAAAGATGGTAGAAATGCATACACCTTTAGTGTTTCATCATGCTCCTTTCCAGTTTAACTATTTTGAACAATATAAAATCTTGTAGTGTCCTCCATTCTTCAGGCTAATATCTCCTTGCTGCAGTTTGAGAAAGGTACTGGACTGACCAGCTGTCAGACCACAGGGAAGTAGATCCTGTTTCAAAATTTTTACTGAAATTAGGGTTTTTTCCTTTTTAAGAGAGTCATCCCTCTTTTCAGGGAAGTAAGTACTGAATAGATGGAGAATATAGCGTCCTTCTATTGGACTATAGTGGTTAATCAAAGAATTCCATGGTTATGAAAGCTAATTATCATAATCATGTTTCATGTAGTTTTTTAAGCAATTAGGATCTGCCTTGTCTGCAACATACATGTTGGGGAGACATTTAATCTGTACTGGAAAGAGCAAAACTTTCACAGAGCGCAGCCCACCAAGAAGAAAATACCCGCAACAACTTAACCATATGTCCATCAGACTTTTATTTATCTCCTACAAACACAAAAAGGGTAAAGCGCTCTCTTCTGAAGATTTCAAGTGGCAAATGATTTCTTTCAGCAATGTGTGGGATCTCCGTTTCCCTAATAATCTCCTGTTCCTAACGAGAGTTGTACAAAGATAGGAAAAAAGTTCAATAGCGATTGTTTGTCATGCCTTTGTGGTTAAGACGGCTATGGCATGGAGGTCGTATTCCACTAGTGTAGCATCAGACTTCTAATTCTGGTAAAATTCTTTCTATTGGACTTCAGTTCCCAATAGCTGCAGTCTTCAGTCAAGCATGGCTCTTTCTTGAAGTTAGTTTGCCTTGACAGCCAGCCTGCTCACCAGTACTTCAAATGACTCTTACTGGATGTCTTGACATGCTGTTGTTTTGCGTCTGTAGAAATATATACCCGAGTTCTCCGTTCTCAAAAATGTAAAAAAATGTTGTGGGTTTTTTCTTTTATTTTAATTGAAAAATTTGTAGATTCTGGGGATTTTTTTGTTGTGGCTGTTTGGTGTCGTCTCCCCCTGTCCCTTCATGATCTCCTCTTTTCCATTTGAGGAAGAGCTAATGCCAGTCTTCAGCTGAAGCATAGTGGAATACAGGCAATATCAGACTTGGAAAATTATAATTTCTGAGCTGAGGTCTTCCCTGCAACAGGTGTCTGTATTCCAGGGATGATCTTGCAGTTCACATTTGATGTATTACTTTGAAAACTCTGTTGTAATGGATGGGTGAATGTAGGAAGAGCAAGGAGGGGAGAGGTGGGGAAGAAGGGCAAAAAAACTGAAAACATTGAGTGTTAAACTCTGTACATTTAATCTGCTATAGAGACAAGTGATCTGATGTAAACTGACATCTGAGGATGGTTATACTTGGGTGACATTTGCTGTTTGCTGTAACAACATAAATCTCTTAAGTATACGTAGTAGAAATTGTAGAGGAAGTAGTCATTCCAGAGCTGACAGCTTTTGTTTTGTCTATAAGCTGAAGCCAACTGAAGCAGTCCATTGTAACATTGCTTAAAGAAAACATATTAGGAGGTAAAATAAGTTGTGGTTTGTTTGTGTTTTACTGCAACAACCACAGGAAAATGATAGTATGTGTGACATTACCTTGTCATGGCAAAAGTGAAAGTATTTCTGTTTGGATGTTCTCATGTTTTTTCCCCTCTTGTGTGAAGCTTTGACAGAATTGTAACACTTATTTTTGTTATGGTAACAGAATTTTCATATGCTTTAAGAATACTTTCTTTTTTACTGGTTTTGGTATGATTGACTTCTTTGTATTATTCTTAATTGTATTGAGTATAGGATACAATTAATCTTATTTAAAGCCATATCAGGCAGTACCATTAACAAAGCGTCTTGTATTGTAGCATTTCACAGCAAACGAACATAATCATGGTTTTACTGAAATAAGCTGCCTGAGGCCAGGTGCAATTTTCTGATCTAGTTAGGGGAAGGGGACAGGAGTGGTTGTCTCCGTTATGGTAGGATGAATGAATGTTTCGGGGTTTTTCACTTCTTGATTTCACCTCCTCTTCGTTGCAAGTGCCATGGTAGATTTAATACTTACAAAAGCAAATTAAATTTTGGTTGACATCACCTTTTGCATAAGTGACTGCCTTGAAAGTCTCATTTCCATAAGTCTGCTGCTGTCAACTGTCGTGAGCCCTGGCTTTTTAACTATGTTCTCGTTGTTAGATATACGCTACTGAAATATTTTTGCCTTTTTTTTCCAGGAAAAGGAACCTCTCAGGGTTATACCACTTAAGGAGGTCCATAAAGTTCAGGAATGCAAACAAAGGTGAGGAGAGAAGCACTGATGTGGTTACATGGGATGTAGTACGCTGCTGTGTCATGGCTAGACTGCTCATTGCAAACAGCGGAGAACTTTTTAATAACTGCAGTTGATGTATTCATGTGTGATACTCTCTACTTATAGGACAGCAAGTAGTTTTGTGCATAAAACTGGTTTTGAGGTTCTGCATTAGTGTGCGTTTCAAACTTGTAACATTCAGTAGAATGTAAATGCATTGGACAAGGGTGGAACACAGGAGTATCATGCAATCATGAGTTAGAGATGCATGGGTGCTCTCTGATTTGAGGCAGCAATTTTAGGAGTCTCTATTCTGCTTATAGAATCTCTAAATCTTTGGAGGACCTTACCTTATGTTAAATGTCTGAATTTAGATGAGAACACTCTTCCTCCTACTGTTTCCCTCCCACCAAATGGCAATATACTAAGGAATTAATTGCCTTGGTGTAGGGTTTTTTTTTTTATCAGGCTACTGCTTAGGACAAATACTTTGCGAAGACATAACAAAATAAAAATGTGAAATTTTACAGAAATCTGACTAGAACAAGAAATATTTTTAAACTTAGCATGATATGGTTCGAATGTTCCAATTAAAAGTATATATAGTAGCACACATGCCACTGATAAACTAAAGAGTCTTAGGACTAAAATGAGTAAGAGATGCTGGTTTTCTTTTTCTACTTGGTTTTTTTGTTTGTTTGTTTTTTTTAAATACCAAATAAAACAAAAAAACAGTAGAGGGATAAAGAAATGCAAAGGTCTTCAGACAGCAAATGGTCTGGTTCTGTGCGCATCCTGGAGTCTTTTTGAAATAGGAAGTTGTACTTGCTGTTGAAGTATTTTTGTGTTTCATTTACAGTGATATAATGATGAGAGACAACCTCTTTGAAATTGTAACAACTTCTCGAACCTTTTATGTACAGGTAATTTCTTTTTTTAAACTTTGGGCAAAACCAGGAGACTGCCATAGTCAAAGCAAAGCAGTAGTGGCGTTTTGCTTTTTAAGTTGTATTTAACTATGCCATGATTTTCAGAGGCAATGTGATCTTCATTATGTCTCAGAAAGATGCATATAAGAAATACTCCACATAACAGCAACTGTTATGTCAGTAGCGTATGAAAGCAATAAACAATAAATCCTAATGCGATTTTGTTGGCGTTCAGGTCTTCAACTTCTGTAGGATCAACTCAGTATTTTAAATCTTTTATTTAGAAGTACTGAGTTTTTATGTATTGAGTTCTCCGATTCAAGTTAGTTGCCACATTAAAGCATCTACTAAAGCACAGCAACGTTTAGATTTCAGTACCCATTTGGTCATATGCGCTTTATTCACTGCACCCTTACCGTGTTATCTTTTAAATGTTTGGATATAATGCAAATCCCAAAGACTTGCTCTCCTAGTTCTGTGGGAATGTGATGCTTATAGTACTGGAAATAATTGTTGAGTTTCTCCTGTAGGATCAGAAAGGCCTGTATAGTCTAATACAGGCAGTGGTGCCAGATGCTGAGTTATGAGCTGTCCTATAGCTGAACATAATTAAGTGACATGTTGCAGATGTTTCTTGCTGGGTGGATGTTGCTAGTTTAATAAAGTTGCAACCTAATTAGGAGCTGGCTTTAGCTTTTCAGCTGTCTTTATCCCAGAAATGTACACCCTTGGTACTCACCGTTCATCTATCGCATCTTTGTTGGATTATTGTTCTAAATAAATGTACAGCTGACCCCAGACAGAGACTGATTTTTATTTTACTGTAACTCTTCAGTAAATACCTCATAGAAGTGCAACAGTGACTGAAAAGTACAGAAGTTATGTCGTTGGCCAAAGTCTGCTAAGAGGGATCAGCAGATCTCCCGTAAGAATTTCTGTGGGTGCTTTAGGTTTTTTTTGTTTGCTGGAAGTAAAAAGTTGAGTCTAGAGTATGCAAATAGTATAAAAATACTTATTTCTTCTTTATTATTTTATATAACTATGTACATATCATAGTAAATTCAGGGTAAGGTTTTAAGAAATGTCTGTCTTAAGAAATGGAAGTCCCTATGGCTTTAAATAACAGACTACTAAAGTAGGGTAAGGCTGTCATTTTAATGCAGATGGTCAGGACACGGGGAAGGTTGAGAGTCGATTATGCTAAATATCATGCATATGGTTTGATCCAGGCGGACAGTCCAGAAGACATGCACAGTTGGATAAAAGCAATTTCTGGGGCCATTGTAGCACAGCGGGGACCTGGAAGATCAGCAGCTTCCGTACGTTATTCTGAACCTCAGAGAAAATGTGATTTGTTGGTGTTCACTTGTGCACATGAAGTTCTAGTTGTGTTTTCCTTTTTGCCTGTCCTCTATCCTGTCCTGTAGTAACGTGGCATCTTTGCATGAACTTTCATACAGACTGGCATTAAATATTTTTGCATTTTTAATTGAGCATTTATCTTAGTCTTACATGTATGTAACTTTATGTGCATGGTATTGTCTTGAACACGTAGATAATGCAAGTGCTAACCTAGAAAAATTCTTCTGAGTTCAGTATGATCTTTGTCACTATGCTGCTACTAGTTTAGAAGTAAAATTGAAACTTTCTAATTCCTGCGAGGTGTTTCTGCTAATTGTTGAATTTTGCAATCAAATTACAACATCCAAATTTGGTTTTAACAATTCTCACTACTAAATTGTCATTCTCTATTGTTGATAATTTATTGTATATGCAGGTACAGAATCAAATTTAAAGTAACTTCTCTGAGATCTCTGCTCGCATGAATTAGTTTTTGCTGTTGGAAACGTAGCGTGAACACCATCTAGCACTACTGAACTGGGGCACGGTGACAAATCTTAATAGTTGTGAAGCCATGTGGATGCCAACATTTCATACCTATATGCATTTAAACTGTATTGGATGTTCAGTACAAAGTGCATTAACTTGTGAATAGCAAGGGTTACTGTAGTGTCACGCTGTCTCCAAGTATGTCCAGATTCAACAAATGGAATACTTTACAGTTCAGATGTTGCAAGCTATGGTTTTCACTTTCTGGCTGTGGGATGTTTTGTAATAAGCTGAATATATCATTACCCCCATAATCTGAAATCTAATAATTTAAATCTGGCTTTTGACTACACATTTGCATTGATATTGTGTTTCTGTTAACTCAATCTAAGCTCTCTATTTTTTGCAGCTGGGAGCTGCTTCATGCTTTTAAATAAAACTTCCTATCATAAATTTTGTTTCGTTTTGGGGGAATGAAAATATGCAGATAACTTTGTGTATGCTTTTTATTTTGTGGGGCTAACTGAGCAATCTAGCTGTTACTGTCTGCATCACTCTTCTTTTTCCCTCTCTTCTCTTCTTTCCTCAAGTATAGGTTACTCTAATCTTAGCTTTGCACTGTGTTCCAGATGCGGCAGGCCAGAAGGCTGTCGAATCCTTGTATACAGAGGTATACATCAAGAACTGGTGAATGCAGCACGTATGTGGGCTCTCATGTAAACTTGCCTTCTTAACAGAGGGCTCGGACTAGAGACTAATTTGCACTATAAAAAACTAAAAATAATGCTACCTATTGTCATTACCATTACTGAAAACTAACTCATAAATTATATCATTCACTTACAGGTTTGCACTGTTTTTTTCTTACTTTTAAAATAATTGGAAATTAAAAATGGCAAAAACATGTATTTATACTTCAAAGCATACTATGTATTTAAATGTAAGTTATGTGATGTCATTTTAGTAGGAAAGTATTAAAACTAATTTGCATGAGAGTTCATATTTCCATTTTACTTTACATTTTTTTGAAACTGCGCAAAAGCAAAATTAAATTTAAGCTACCCACAAACTAATACAGATGCGTGCAGCCAAAAAAGGCACGTCGTAACTCTAGTAATTGGAAGGATAAGATTGTAGCCTGATTTGCATGGCTTATAAGTCTCTGCATGAAATGATTAGTTCAAATGTAGAAGCATTACAATGTATAATCAGTACACTGTTCCGAGCAGGACACCTAAGGAGTAATACAGCAGCATAGTCTCTTAACTGTGAAATTACAGTCAGTGTGGGTAGTAAAATCTGACTATCCTTCAGTTCAATTTAGCAAAAAGTTTATTATAGAGATCTTGTCCTATTTGTTGAACTAAAATGATTAATAATAAGAATAATAGTAGGTAAATCACTGAATCGCATGTTCTCCTAAAGCAAATGTTTTCCTTAAAGTGGAGTATCAAGTCAGGTATGAAATAAGGCAATGTAAATAATGTGAAATGCTTCACGGAAATTGAACACAGAACTGAAGTCCAAAAAAAAGTTGCACAGCTCCTTCACCCAATAATAATAATTAATTTATAAAAAGAAATACAGTAGTTCTTGGCAGAATCCATTATGAGTAAATTTATGAATTCACGTCATAGCATTCTAAAAGATACTTGGAAAACTTCTGTGAAAAAAGAAGTATTTCATTTCGGGTGTGTATTTGCATCTTGGACACACATCTGTGATGGTTTTTTTGCTAACAAATGTGCTTGAGGAGTGACTTGGTTTGTGTACACAGATGGGTTTGCAGGTTTCTTTAGTTCATGTACTAACATTGGTGATGGCAGAAGTGGCAGCAGCTGCAGCTCCTAATGCACGCAGAGTGAAGTATTCACTGCATCATCGCACATCATTTTGATCATATCACTTAACACTGTATCCAGCGCTCTTTTAGATATCCCTCGGTATTCGAGACATCCTTACAGAACTGATAGATATGATGCGGAACCTGAGGAATTTTTTGTTCTGGAGATAGAGCTGTAGGTCAGGCAGGATATCCTAGGACATCTAAAATGGCACTCTGTGCCTATGCTTTAGACATCCAAATCATTCCTAGGTAGCCTGGGAACTTGGTTCTACCAGTAAGTAAATGGGGGAAGATGATTTTCACAGTATCAATCTAATAGAGTTATATAAAGGTCAACAGAGTGGCAGTTAACTATAACACACACAAGAAAATAACTTGATAATCGGAAGGAATAGCCTAAAGATCAGTTTCTTTTCTAGGTCCATTAACTTTGGAAATTGTTATACAGTCTTGATAGCATAAAACAGTTACTGCTTTTGTTTGGTCCCTGGAACAAATTGCAGAGATTGATACCCCAAAAAAAGGGAACAGTAAAATATGCATTACTTCAGGATTTAGCATATAAGTGCCTGATGTATATGAATATGTTTGAATACATTTTTCTCTTGGAAAGATGTCATTCTCAGTGGCCTTTAAAGTGTGTGTCTTCAAAAGGCTACTTAACATCTTAGTAAAATGAGAAGTTTCAATTTGCTGGGCTATATTATAAAGTCTAAAGAGCTGCTGAGCTTGATTTGAGAAATTTAATTTCCTCAAATGAAGAAACTGATGTTGCTGTCACATACTGCTGTAAGCTCACATTTAATACTACACTGCCTCGAGAAAGCGCCTGCCTCCTGCTGCTGTGGCTGATGCTTCGCTTTGTGTACTTTCTGTCTTGATTTTTTTCTTTCGATAGTGAAATCTGAAACCGCATCTTTCCAACATGATGTCAGTGCCTTCATCTGACACCTGCTCTTCTTTTCCAGGAGCATACCGAGTCTTCTTCCGAACCCAACCATGCTCTCCGTTCTGCCGTCCCAGCCCCAGCCACCTCACATTCCACAGCCGCTCACAGCAGCCCTCTGGTCCCAAACCCTCACGCCAAATACCCTGCCTTGGAGAAGCGAGGATTTCACGAATCTTTTACCAAGGCCAAGCCAGGGAGCTACAAGATCCAGGCTGTCACTCCAAGAGAATCAGCTTCCAAAGTGACTGAACGGGGCCTCTGGGAACCCCGAAGTAAAAATGGCACTCAGGAACAGGATCCTGGCCTTGTGGATCTGGATGATGCAAGCCTTCCAGTTAGTGATGTGTAGTGGTGGAAGTGTTTGGAGAATGATCCATTTGTTCGGTCCTCTAATTTCCTTGTTTGGACTTTTAACCAAAGAAAATGATAGGAAATGAGAACAAAAAACCGGAACACTGATTTCTATATATATGTATGTGTGTTTCTGTGCACACGTCTATATATAATGTGTTTGTATATTGCCTTTCCGCTGAGGGTCAGAAATGGACCTTACGCCTTTTCTTAAAGTCTGATAGTAAATCACTTACTAGGGAGGGGCCAAACTGCACCATTTAGAAGGAAAAAAAAAAAAAAGACAAAAACAAAAACGTACTTCTGCAAGTAAGGAAAGTACCAGCAACTTTTCATTCCTAATCTGGCAAACTTACTAAATTTACAACTAATGCTGTATTGTGGAGAACTTATTGCCAACAAATGTGATTGACTAATTTCATTTTGAACAACAGTAAGATTTTAGGCATAGATGAGAATTGTTTCTCTCCGTGACTTTCAGATACCAGGAAATGCACAAAATGTTTCTTCTGTTCTTTAGGATCAACAGTGTCAACTGATTTGTTATCAGAAAAAGAATTCTGAACACCCTTGAAATTCTGATTATGGTGCTGTAAAATTTCCACTAAAATAATATTTTGACTAGTCAGCCTATTTTTGATGCACTCCTAAAGGTGGGTTATAACTTTTTGCACATTCGGATTTTAATGGAATGCATGTAATGGTGTTTTGGAGGGGGGAGAAGAGAAATTGGACTTTTGAATTTGGACACTTTAGATCTTTTGAACTAAGTAGGGTTTATATTGTGTTACATTAGGCTTTGCAGCAATTATTTTTAAGTGTCTAAACGTATCATTTGATTACTGTTTTGAGAACGGTTTTCTTATCAGTGCTTTGTGAACAGTTCTTGTTTCTATATGGATCAGTGGAAGACCTCCTCGTTTCGTTTTGTCATTATTGGTACTGAACTGTTCATAGTCATGCAATTGTGGCCTATAACTTTTGGTGCACTAATAATCTTAAGTGCCTGTGTTTTTTCTCACATTGTTGAAGCAATTTTGGATTAATTATGTACATAAACCATTCTTTTTGGTCTTGAACGTTGGCTTGGAGTTGCTCTGAATAGCATATTTCAAAACAGCTATTTAAAATAGAAAACTTATGCTAGGGATACCAGTGTTCTGGTATTGCACCCACTAGCTGTGCAATATATGTTTTTAAAAAAATGAATATTTGTTGTTTGTGTACACTGTGTTATGGGGCTTCAGTGATGCAAATGAAAAGAACCTTTACATTTCAAGTATTGGATTTGATTGAGTGTGTACTTTTCATCGGTTTTGAAAAACGTTTGCTTTAATCAAAACCCCACAAATATCTCATGCTGCTGCTTATTGTGATTCGGATTGTGGAGCTTTGTGATACTTTTTTTGTCTACTGTAACCTAAGATACATATCATACAAGTCCATCTTCTCTCCAACTTCCAAACTGACTTCCAGCTTGAGAGATATGGATGGCTTTACCACAATAATTTCTTGATCCAAGGCTAGAATAATTAGTGTCGTATAAGAATGAAATACAATCTAATTTCAAAACCTTAAATTACATCAGCACCTTCTTTTTTTTTTTATCCATAAGCTAACTAACCACTGTCTTAAGGCAGTGGTGTTTGTAAATTACTAGGTTTTTTTGACTCTTTGCATATATGTGAAAACTAGCACAGAATTGGAAGTTACTGTAAATGTCTGAATTAGTGTTGTAGGTTTTAACTTCTATAAAGATAAAACAATAGCTCTTTCAAAGCTTATTTTTTCACAAGTACGTTCTGTGTGGAAGACACTTTGCATTGACATATTTTTACTGTAGTCTAACATCTGAAATCGCTTCTCTGGTACAGCTTTCACACTGCATGTTCATTTTATTATATTTTGGTATTGGCAATTTTACACATTGGGTGGAGGTAAAGCAGCTCCATTATGGGACTTAGAGGAGGAGGGGAAGCAAAAAGAAAAGAACTACTATTGTAGTTCAGTAGCATAGGGAAATATTTGTGGTTAGTAATTGTCAGGGTCTCCTATTTATCAGTGCTTTTATAAATCTATGAAAATTGTTAAATTATTTTAGAAACAGTACTGTAAATATGTCACATTGAAATTGTCAATAAATCAGTTTGGGTAACTTAAAATAACATCTGACTGAGTTTCCTCGCACCATGTTAACTGTTTTATCAGATATATTCCTTTTTAGCCTATAAGAGGTCAGATTCTCTCTTATCCAGCTATAATGTCTCTTTAATTCTTCAAATCTGATCAGGTCATGTAGCCTAAGAAAGAAATCGAACAGAATGAGCTGTTTTTCTTTTACTGTTCTCGATTCCTTCTGTGAATTTTTTACATGTTATGCCAGAGAAGTCCATCAGGTTTCTTTTAATCAATAGAAGGGAAGAGACAATGCATAGTAATAGTAATGTGAAGTTAACCTTTGGAAACACTCAGGCACTATCTGAAAGGGGAAAAAAAAAAAAACCACAACAAAAAGTAACTTGCATTTTTCTGGCATTATACTGTTGCATAACAAAGTTTCTCTCTCAAAAATGCTTTCCTGAAATAACACCACTTATATGACATCTGGAAGCACCTCACACTTGAGTGACCGCATTTTTCGAATCCATTTTTCCTTTTTGTAATGCAGCACAGTTAATGCCCCAGAGAAGGGCAACGAGGTTGGTGAAGGGAATAAGTCTTACGAGGAGCGGCTGAGGGAGCTGGGGCTGTTTAGTTTGGAGAAGAGGAGGCTGAGGGGAGCCCTCATCGCGCTCTACAACTGCCTGAAAGGAGGCTGGAGCGAGGTGGGGGTTGGTCTCTTCACCCCAGTAACAAGCGATAGGACGAGAGGAAATGGCCTCAAGCTGCATCAGGGCAGGTTTAGGCTGGATGTTAGGAAAAACTTCTTCACTGAAAGAGCGGTCAGGCCCTGGCACAGGCTGCCCAGGGCAGTGGTTGAGTCCCCATCCCTGGAGGTATTTAAAAGACGGGTAGATGCGGTGCTTGAGGACATGGTTTAGTGGTGGGCTTGGCAGTGGTAGGTTAACGGTTGGACCTGATGATCTTGAGGGTCTTTTCCAACCTTAACAATTCTATGATTCTATGATTCTAATCGGTCTGTCTCAACAGTATGCAAGCTTCAGATAAAGAATGGTAATTGAATAAGATATTTTATATAGGCAGTTACCCAAATTCCGGTTTGACTGTGACATCTTCCAACTGTGAATTATTCCAGGTATGTACACATCTGCAGTTACACTAATGTCAAAATATGCATGCTATTGCCTCCAACGTTTTACTCCGTGAGATACGACTTCTAGAGGAGTCACTGCGCTGTCTTGAAGCTTCCCTTTTAACCAGTTGCGCCACAGGCCAGAGTTGATATGCAATGTGTACATAATTGTACCTTTGGTTAGCCCGTCTCCATTTAAACTTGACATTTGCAGCTTTATCATAACATCACGAAGTTCCAAAAGCAGCTTGATTGCAGAAGTATGGAGTTGATGCTTCAGTAAGGTCGCTGGTATACCAAGTGAGATACTAAACAGATGGACCCAGCCTATTAACACATGGCTCCGTGGCTGGTGTCACCGCCACAAATTTGGGTTTTTTGATAATGGGATGACCTACACTGGGCTAGCTGGCATCAGATGGGATTCACCTTTCTTAAAGGGGGAAAGAGGGTCTTTGCTAGCGGGGCTCATTGACAGAGCTTTAAACTAAACTTGAAGGGGGAGGGGGATAATATCAGGCTTGCCCCTGACAAGCTGTGGGATGACATGCCAAGGGTAGAGGGACAGGGTGCTAGCGAGGGCCCTCAGCCTGTTGCTCTGAGATGTGCTGGCTACACTGGAGCACGCCTGAAGTCTTACGGAGATGAGCCAGGGGCTCGTGAGGTAATAGGAGCCAACAGGGAAACACCAGTGAAATACCTCAAAGGAATTGAGGGATGTTCCTTTAAGAAGGTGACGTGGCCGACAGCCCAGCAGCATGGGCAACAAACAGGAGGAGCTGGAAGCCACCATGCTGCTAAAAAGCTACGACCTAGTTGCCATTACTGAAAGCTGGTGGGATGAATCCCATGACTGGTGTGTGGCTATCGATGGTTACCGGCTGTTCGGAAGGGAGAGATGAGGAAGGAGGGGCGGAGTGGTTGCCCTCTACATCAAGAAATGGATAGAGTGTGAAGAGCTGTCTCTGAAGAATAGCCACGAGCAGGTTGAAAGCTCATGGGTAAGAATTGGAGATCAAAGCAACAGAGGGAAGCTTGTGGTTGGTGTCTATTACAGGCCGCCCAATCAAGGGGAGCCTATTGACGAAGCCTTCTTACTCCAGCTACAGGAGGCATCATACTCGCAGGCTCTCGTCCCACTGGGGGACTTCAACCACCCCAACATCTGCTGGAAAAATAGCACAGCGAGCTGTAGGCAATCCAGGAGACTCCGGGACTGCATTGAGGATAACTTCTTAAGCCAGGTAATAGACAGCCCTACCAGAGGGGATGTGATACTGGAGCTGATGGTCACCAACACAAGTGAGCTAATTGGTGATGTCAGGATTGGAGGCAGCCTGGGCTGGTGATCATGCACTGGTGGAGTTCACAGTGCTGAGGGATATGGGTCAGGTGAAGAGTAAAGTCAGGACCCTGAATTTGAGGAAAGCAAACTTCCAGCTCTTCAAGCAGTTGGTCGATAGGGCCCTCTGGGACAAGGGAGCAGAACAGAGCTGGCAGATCTTTAAGGATGCTTTCCATAGAGTGCAAGAGCTGTTGATAGCCAGGTGTAAGAAATCGGGAAAGGAAGGCAAGAGACTGGCATGGATGAGTTGAGACCTGCTGGTCAAACTAAAGGGCAAAAAAGAAATGCCCAGGCAGTGGAAGCAGGGACAGGTATCCTGGGAAGAGTATAGAGGCGCTGCCCGGTTGTGTAGGGATGGGGTCAGGAAGTCCAAGGCACAGCTGGAGCTGAACTTGGCAGGGGATGCAAAGAATAATAATAATAAGGGCTTCTGCAGGTGTGTCAGCCAGAAAGGGAAGGCCAAAGAAAGCATACCCACCCCAATGAACACAACTGGCAAACTGGTAACAACGGATGAGGAGAAGGCTGCGGTACTCAACAGCTTCTTTGCCTCAGTCTTCACTGGCAACCTCTCTTCCCACTCATCTCGAGTGGATGGACCTCAAGACAGGGACTGGGGGAGCAAAGTCCCTCCCGCTGTAAGAGAAGATCAGGTTCGTGACCACCTGAGGAACCTGAAGTGCATACATAAGTCTATGGGACCTGACGAGATGCATCCCAGAGTCCTGAGGGAATTGGCTGATGTAGTTGCCAAGCCACTCTCCAGGACAGTTGGAAAGTCATGGCAGTCAGGTGAAGTCCCTGGGGACTGGGAAAAGGGAAATATTGTCCCTGCTCATTGCAGGGGGGTGGGACCAGATGGCCTTTAAAGGTCCCTTCCATCCCAAAGCATTCTATCATTCTAATCCACGTACAGCAATACAGTTTATCCTTCCTAGTAATAAATGTCGGAATAAAATGTAATTACTGGCTGCAACTCAAGCTCATTTAAAGGAGCTGAAAATACCATTTCTAGTTCATCTATCTTATCGCATGCATCCCTGCTGTTCAGCTTTCAACTTTTTACCCTCTAATTATTTTCTTAGAAATCTTAAGTTATTTTTCACAGCCCGTTGAGACCTGAACTGTCGTCCCTGAAATGACTTGGATGCTCTGTCTTACTACGTGCTCTCCTGCACGTTTTCATTTGCCGTGTACTTGCTGTTGCCCCTTTACTGAAGAGGTAATTGCGTTATTCTTTATGGTTATAGATTTAAACCCACCACATCGCAATAAGAAATTTGCAGAAATTTAAGCGCTAAACCTGCAGTCCACGTACCTTGAAGGTAACTGCCAAAGGGTAAAGGTCCAGAACGTAGCTTCATAAACTGGTGTATGCCTTAACCTCATGGACTAACAGGATCTCAGCACCACCTAGAGGTCACGCTCTAGCTTTGGAAATGATCCGAGTCAGGCATTTACTTTTTAAGTGTATTTTTGAATCTTAAAAACTAATTTTGAAACTCCAGTTGTTAAGTCACTGGACTACTCGAAGTTTTTTAAACCTCTTGGCCCTTGCAAGCTTTGAATAGCAATGGCAGCAAATTGGCTGACGATGAAACAAAATTGCCCTTTCTCCCTGCTGTTCTCATTTATGATACCAGTTTACTCCTGAGGAAGCTACGGTTATAGGAAAAAAGTGAATAATCTGTTAACTTGTCCAGTCAATAATGAACATGTGAGGCTTCTCATGATGTGACTGACTGTGGAAAGCAATTACAGGCAATCAGAGTGTAGTAAAACATAGTTGAAAAAGAAGAAATTAAAGAACTGACACTTTGGAGAATCCGCTTTTTCATACTACAAAGTAGCAAAACTCAAACCACAGCACTAATGAAATACATCAGTCCTAAAGAACTGGTGTTTTCCTCTGATAAACCAGTACGAGAGAAACCTATTGCTAATAGCTAGATATTCAGTCTGGTAAGAGCAGCCTTTTTGGAATGAAAAGCAAGTACGTGAGAGATGATTGTACAAAATGTGCATGCTCAAAACATTAATTATTGCTTGAAGGACATGCGTACATCTAGCAGTGCAAGGCATGCCTTTCTGTACTAAGAGATGTTGAGCTGAGCTAGTTGACTTTCAATTACTGCATTTTAAAAACTCTGGAATGTACCTGGGGAACTGATTATCCAGAACGATGCAGCTGGCCAGAAGGACCTTTAAAACATCTCGTCTGAGTACAAGCTCTTCAACTACTGGACTGGAAAGGAAGCATCTCTGCTGCTCTGGTAGGCAAAGTAACGCGAGACAGAGGGACGAGCTTGGCGGCAGACCAGAGTCATTGGGGCTGGCGACGGAAGGAGGGGACCTAACCAGTTTGAAACTTCATTCTTTACTAACTGAGCTGCCGTTTTAATAATTTTACTTTTTGACTTTGAGGTTTTGCAATTGCATGTATAGGTTCAGAAGTCAAAATTCTATACAGAAAGGAGTTAAAAGTGCATACGGCATCACAGAGTATCTCCTGTCATAGAAATGGCTGTATTAGTAGAAAATGTTGCTATTCAAAGGCTCATTTTTTTAGGATTTATAGGAAGTCTATATTATAATGGAGGGAGAAGTTAGCGTGCACAGCAAAAAGGTGCACGCTGAAGGTGTGGGACAGAAATATCACTGTTCTCATAAAGATTCCATATTAATTTGAGGTGGGAGAGAGGGAAGAAATGAAAGAAGGGGGAATTTGGACAGGGCATTTTTAGTCTAAAAGTTAAAATGATATAAAAAAAAAATTGAAGCCCTCTGTGCTATGTATAGTTTTACCTTTTATCAGTTTTATTTAATGTCTTAATATTTATCTGTATTTTGGAGCACAACCTATATCACTATTTGATGCTCCATGCCAGTAAGCTGCTGAAGTACTTCTGAGATCTTCCACTGAAGGAATGAAGGCTGCTCTCTGGAAAAGGTATGCGTGAGTCCTCCTGTGACTGAATCATGTCCCACACGTCTGCCTTGGGTTTTCCCTTCAGATTTTCTGTGCAGCCTCTATGAGAAAAAGCAGCCGGTGCTCATTTGTAAAGGCACTGTGCAATGGTGTAGTCATAGTTGAATATTGCTCTTCCAAGTGGCACCTTTGACACTGTAATTAGGGTTTTGCATTTAAAACGACTGTCGGCACTGTAATTCTGCATATCAATTATGTGTAGTGAACACATCTTTTAAGAATTTAAACCACTCTGTTGCACGATGTTCCTATTGCCCCCATCCTCCCAGTGCTAACCGAGCCCATCAGGACACCTCAGCAATGTCTGTCCTCAGTAGGTGGGTGCCAGCTGCGGGTTTTCAAAGCAGCACAGTTGTTTTCTGTAAGTCAAGATTAAGTTAATCACGAAGTTTGGAGGCCTGTTTTACAGTCCCTGCCTGTAGTGTAGTGCCTGGGTTTTGGGGGGTGGGGGGTTACCTCCTGGCCAAAAGTATGCAGGACAGCATACTTTCTTCCCCCCACAGAAAATCTGAGAGAAAGTCGTTAATGAATGAAGCAAAATGATAACGCAGTCATAATTAACCTAGAAAAGCTTTCTGCGAAGTCCAAGCTGTTTAAGTTTGCTCAGAATATAGGCGTTCTGGCCATCCCCAATGTCCCCCATCCTCTTTTCTGGCCAGGATCCTTCTAGCCCCACACTATAAGGTTAACCCCTTTCTCTCCTGCCAAGTGTACACTTTTTTTCATCCTTTTCTTGCTACCCACGTGTGCCCAGATGCTTCCAAAGCCACCTCCTCAGCCCTCATGTGCGGTAGCAATGCAAGAACCCTGCGGCAAACGCTGCTGCCTTCCCTCGCTCCCTCCTGCGCCCAGGAGGCCGCTGGAGGCAGCAGCTCTTACCAACGCACCTTTTGCTGCTTTCCAAACCCGAGATTTCAAAGGCAGTAAACGATACATCTTGGCTAACGTGGCAACATCTTCACGGGCATCCAGGAAAACTTATTTTTGCAATAAGTAATATAAAGCACAGCGTCATGTTGCAGGAAAGGCCGACCCCTTCTGTCCTGACCCAGGGCCGGGGCTGGGCATCGCGGCAAATTCTGGCTCCCCGACAGCAACACCAAAACTTTCATTCCTTTAGAAGAGTTTGTAGTGTGTGATCTCTAGATGGAGCCTCCTGTCACTGAGTTCCATTTGAGAAGCAGGAGATGAAATACTTCACTAGTGAAGCCTCTCGGGTGTAAGTATTTTTCAGACCACATTTTCAGCCTCTACGGGCATTGATAAATGTCTTCTGGCTTGCATAGCCATTTCGTGTGAAAACATTATAATGGGGGAGAAATAATAATTTCTGGGTTTATAGCACCTTTCAGGTGTAAGGCTTCTGCACAGACTAGACAGGCAATTAACAAATATATTTCTCAGTAAACTGAGTTATTAAACCCCCCAAAGACTTACCCCAGTTATTTTGGAAAGTGAGATTTTTTTTTTTTCAGTTTTGTGTGCACCCATGCGAAACCTATAAAATTCATACTACAAAAAAATGTGTATTTTAATACTCAGATGAAGATTCACATCCTTACCTGGTTTAAGAAACAAAAAGCATACCAGCAGAAGGCCCTCGATACAAGTCCACTTATTTGAAAGCAAACTGCTGATTAATGGTTTTCACATAAGACCTTGGGATATATTTTATTTCCTTTGCAGTGTTTAACCCTTGACTGTCTATCAACAAATGTACTACCCTTTTCTGTGCTATTTATTTAAGAAAAAATATTGGCTAGTGTATTTAGTAGTCTGTAAAAGAGCTTGAAGCTGATAGTGCTGGCTGAATTGTGCAAAAAAGAGAATCCTACATCACAGAAAAGATAAATACGCTCAAGCGGTGTTTCAATCTTTCGTGTGAGAACACTATAAACTTGCAGTAGTTCTTGAAGTAGTTAAATATTTAGCTTAAGATTTGCAAACTCTATAAGAGGAACAGTTAAGTAAACACTTTATACTTTCATTGATTAATTAATCCTTTCTTGAGGTAAGGATGCGTTCACTTTACTTCGGTTTTGAACTAGGGGATTGACTTACTGAATTAGAACCATTCCAGATGGGTTTCTGCCAACAGGGCTCTTGTTAATGTATTTTGAGCCTCTCTTCATGCCTTGCCTTTGCTCCCTAGAATGACCGATATCAAAGGATACCAAGCTAAAAACCAAAAAAAACCCAAAAAACCAAAAAAACCAACCCTCCATGGCGAGAGGATGACTGAACAAGGAGTTTTCCTACTGCATGTAATTTTCTCCCACCTACGGAGACAGGGGTCCAATGGCTTCAAACAGTAAGCTACCCAACAAAGGCAATGTGATAGAAGAGCCGATAGCCCTTCTGGGCAGGGCAGGACTAAACCCCAGAGTAATTCACTTGCCTTTGAATATTTTGCTCCTGCTTCCAAATAGGAGCTTGTAAGGTCTTTTCTGAACCTCTATTTCTTTCTTCCTCTTTTTTTTTTAACTCAAAGCTGTTCATCTTTCCTTAAAGACTTGTCTCTATGTAAAAGTAAAGGGAAAAACAGAACAAAACAAAACAAAAAAACCAAAACAAGCCCCGAAGCTTATTTAAAGTAGCCAATAAGTAATGGATAAAAACCCAATAATTTGGAAACGCTTTACCATGATATCTATCCAGATAATATATAAATGTTTATATATATACATACATTTAAAAATACTTAAACTTATAAACATTTTCAGACTTTTTCTTAGACTTTTTAACACCATAATGATTTTAATACTGAGGAAGTTTTGCTGTGGCTTGTTCCAGATGGCTACCTTACCACTTGGTCACTTCTGAAATCAAGTGATTCTCCTGCCATCTCTTGCCTTGCACAGCGTAGAAATTACTGGGAAACAGCAGATGTAAGGGGTTCGTACTGGAGCTTTTACTGGGACCGTTGGAGTCTACGTGGTTTCCCACCTTCAGGTATTAACCAAGCAGTTAAGTAAGTTTTGCACATTTGTGGTTTTGTGGTCACAGTTTGATAAGATTTTATGATGTTCCCTGGAACAATTACGTTTGAATTCTGACACTTGGGATGCTGCTTCCCCCCGCTCCGGTGGCTGGTTGCTAAAGATTATTCCACTTTTCGTAGGAGAAAAGATTTTGTATTCTTCTGTATTAATGTAGTTGCTGGCATCCTCAATTGAGTTGCAGCTCATCTAACAGTTAACAGCATTTCATCTTGCCTAATGGTTTGTGAAGTTCCTTAGGTCCTTGGTTATTGGGTGCCTGATAAAGATACACTTAAATAATTATAGATTGGTAGTCTGTTCACAAGCTTAATCAGCTCGTAATTAAAAAATTGGCTGTGCTCGATTTCCAGCTATTGGTTCTTGTTATACCTTCCTCTGCTTGCTTTGGAAACGGTGTCTTTTCCTTTGGAAGGCACTTGCGTGTGATTTAAATTGCTTTTCAAACCACCTTGCATGGGCTATAAGAGCACATGGCGACCAGGCCTCTGTCCGTGGGTCCTGGCGCTGCACAGCTGCCAGATAACTTGGATCAGCCCGTTTGTGGGATGATGGAAGACTAAGAGGGTGGGGAGGTTTTTTTCTTTCGGTTGATCAACCTTCTGCTAATTGCTAGAATCCACCTCGCCCTGAGGCTCCGAGAGCCCCCGAGGGGGCGAGCAGCGGCGGCCCGGGAGCCGCCTGCCGCCCATCCCCGCCGCCTTTAGGCGCGGTTCAGCGCCGGCCGCCGCCTCCCAAAGCCGGGAATTGCTCAGGTCGCCGCATGCGGGACAAGCTGGCATTCCCGGCGGGATGCCTGCCAGCTGCATCCATTCGCATTACGGCTTTACTCTTTCCACCAGGCTGCCGGCCCTGCCCTCCGCATCTGCTCTTCCACCCATCTCCTTATCAGAGAGAAATGTTATCGGCGCTTACTTTAGCTTGGCTTCCCGCAATTCCTGAAGTGGGGAAGAGCGTTCAACCCCACCCCCCGGTTGGCAGGGGCGCGTTATCAGCTTTTCCGCCGCTCTTCATCCGTCTGTCGGGTTTTCGGTGCGGCCGCGCTTTTCAACGCCAAGTTGAACAGCTCCGGGCGGCGACGCTTAGGTTTCCCCCAAAAAGAGGGGGGGGAGGAGGGGGGGTGCAGCCCGGGGGGGCCGTGCCCGCCGCCGCCGCCCCGCCCCGCCGCCCTCCCCGGCCGCGCCGCCGCTTAAAGCCGCCCGCCCGCCGGGCCGCGCCTGGTCTCTGCTCGCCTCGCATCTCCTCTCCTCGCCTCTCCTCCTCGCCGCCGCGATGCCGCTGTGGGGCTGGAGCCTGCTGCTGGCAGCGCTGCTGCCCGCCGCCGCCGCCTCTCCGCCGCCCGCCTGCCCGGAGCGCTGCGATCGGTCGCGCTGCCCGCCGCTGCCCGCCGCCTGCCCCGGCGGAGCCGTGCTGGACGCCTGCGGCTGCTGCCGCGTCTGCGGGGCGGAGGAGGGCGAGCCCTGCGGCGGGCCCGGCGGCGGGGGGCCGCCCTGCGGCGAGGGGCTGCAGTGCGTGGTGCCGGCCGGCGGCGGGGTCCCCGCCTCGGCCACCGTCAGGAAGCGGGCGGCCGCCGGGCGCTGCCTCTGCTCCAGCAGCGAGCCCGTCTGCGGCAGCGACGCCGTCACCTACGCCAGCCCCTGCCAGCTGCGGGCCGCCAGCCGCCGCGCCGAGCGCCTCCGCCAGCCGCCCGTCATCGCCATCCAGCGCGGAGCCTGCGGGCAGGGTAAGGGCGGCCCCCGGGGGGAGGCCGGGCTGGGCGCGCCCCGCTGGGCGCTGCGGGGCCGGGACCCGGCGGGCCCCGCCGCCCGCTGCCCCCGCCGCCTGGCCGGGGGCTCGCAGCCCCGCTGCTGCAGCCGCTGCCCCCCTCCAGGGGGGGAGGGATCGCGCCGGTGCAAACAGCTCCGCGGGCGTCCCGTCCCGTCCCGGCCGGTGGCTGGGCTGGCATCCCATCCCATCCCATTGCATCCCATCCCTTCCCGGCCGGTGGCTGGGCTGGCATCCCATCCCGTCCCGTCCCACGCTGGCCGGTGGCGGGGCTGCCGTCCCGTCCCGTCCCGTCCCGTCCCATCCCGGCCGGTGGCGGGGCTGCCGTCCCATCCCGTCCCGTCCCATCCCGGCCGGTGGCGGGGCTGGCATCCCATCCCGTCCCATCGCGTCCCGGCCCGGCCGGTGGCTGGCATCACGAGGAAAGGACCAAAGAAAAGGGCTGGCCTTGGCTCAAGTTCGGTATTCAAGTTCAGTGAGAAACTAGAGCAAGAATGCAGTGTTTGTCTTCGTCTGCCAAGCGGGGCGGGGGGGAAGAACCCTGTATTCAACTTTAAACATCTCCTTCCCCATTTCCTCCCCCGGAGAAGTGATGCCGGGCTCAAAACCGGGGGAAACCGGTTGCCAAACCCCAGAAGCCGGCACGGATGGGGGGACCCGAGTCCCACTGTGCGGCTTCAACAAAGTTTGGAGAAATACTTGAGTGCGCTCCCGTCCGGGCGCTTCGTCACACAGAAATGCCCTGGGAAATAAAGCCAAGAATGTAGAAGCTGTTAAAATCCGATCGCAGCGAATGAGTGCGGCGTGTCGGTGTGGGCAGAGCAGGCAGCTGCCTGCCTTTGCCCCTTTCAGCAGATCCGCTCTGATTATTAATAATAGATCTGCTAGAGAGGGGGATGCTGGTAACTAAACAGCGTGTTGAGCTGGCTTTAGGGTTTGGTTGGGCTGGATTTGGTTGGGTTTTTTTTTTTGGAGGATGGGAGTGGCCGTCGAGAAGTAACAAAATAACTAGGAGCATATTTCCTTCAGCATTATTATTATTATTATTATTATTATTATTATTATTATTTAGTTGTTATTATTATTTAGTTGTTATTTTAGTTGAATCGGATGTAACTTGAGTACTGGGAGCTGCGGGATGGATGCTAATTATTTGTAAACTGTGTAAAGACCCATGGCTGGGTTAGGGAAGTGCGGCTCCGCAGACAGACAGCCCGGACAGACAGCCCGGAGAGGTGCTCAGCCTTGTAGGCACCGTGGGTGCGGGATAGGACGCAGCCAGGCAAAACCGTGCTGGGGATAAGCATGGGATGATCTTTACGAGAAGCAGCCCCTAATACCGGCTGGCTTAAACCTTGTAAGCTAAGGCTGCGTATTCCTTCCAAGCCGGTCAGCACGTTTAGGGGGTAACATGTAAAAATCGGCATGAATTAACCCTTTATTTCTGAAGTGGGAGTCACCTTGTAGCAAGTCAGTGCTGTTTCAGTGAGGATTGATTCTTTTGGTGTAGCTCGTACCACTTCTTTCTTGAAAAACAAATCTTTTTCTAGATTTAGCCATCACGTCTCCAGCAGAAGAATATTCCGATGTATAGTGACTATGCGTTCAGCTTGGGCAGAACTCTGATCCTGCATTACAGATCAAACTGTGGTACCAATACAATCCATTTTTTGTGCTGCTGGTTTTCCCCTCGGTTTCAAGGCTGCGTTGTGCTCTGGGGAACATTGCTGGCATTTACTGACACTGGAGACAATTAACGCTTTCATGCTACAGTTTCCTGATTTCCAGTATAATATAATGCCTTGGGATTTTTGTTCTCAATTCGTGAAACCAATATTGTTTTCTCAGTCTTTTCTGCTGAACGTTTGCAGAATTCGGGCTGTGTTTGAGCCGGAGAGTAATACGTGCCTCCGGTAGGTCGTATAGAAAATGCATAGGCTGCATATAGACCTCGGATAGGAAAACTCGGCTGCAGGAGACAGGTCATGCGTACGCCCAGACAATCATTTTGCCCTGTTGCATCTCTGGTTGGAGCGATGCTTATTTTCCGTATCACTGGGGACAAAAGGAAGGTGCTAGAGAAGCTGACCGGGGGCACATGTTTATCCCTAGTCCAGCGCAAACATTGCTGCAAGCAAAGCTTTTTTCATATGTAAAGAACCTAAAATAAAAAGAAATGGGGAGCAGGCTGCAAAGCTCTCTTCCCTGGAGGCAGATCGAATCACTGGCTTGAAAAGCCATTGCCTAATATGTGACTCCTTAGAGTCGTTAATTTTAAATTTTATTTTGAGTTCATTTTCAGGAGTGCTTTTGCCACCTAGAGATGGAGTTATCTTTGGTAAAATATTTTTATGCTTTCATAGTAACATATCTATATAAATAATTTGGTGAATACAGTGCAGTGGCCCAGGGAAACGAGGGAATGGGGATGTAGTGTTTGGAAAGCACTTTTTTTGTTGGTTTTAAGTTTCACATCACTTTAGTAGCCGGTCAAGTACAATATCGTGTATATTGCATAAAATCAAGTAAAACTTTTTGTCTTTTTCAATTTTCATCTACTACAGTCCACTCCCGGCGCTGCTTTTGTCCTTCAGTGATGCTCAGTGCATCTGTTCAAACACCAGCCGTGTTAATGAGAGGCTGGGGGAGAGGCAGGGGAGGGTTGCTCTGGGTCTGCGAGCAGAAGGGGGATGTTTTCCTCTGCAAAATGGGAATCGTGAGTCTTAAAAAAACTCAGGCAAAATTGCACAAGCCTCGGAGCTGACTCTGGCCTCGATGGGTGGTGGCAGGGTGCAGCCGTGTGGCACCAGGGTGCTGAGCAGGTCTCCTGCGCCGTGGCGATGTGCTGCGGGGTGCAGGGTCAGCCCGCAGAGCCAGACCTGCAGAAAGGGCAAAGCAGGCTCTAGCTGGAGAAACCCCAGGAGCGGCGAGGAGAGGGGGGAAAGCCCGGCTGTGGCTTTTAGCCAAGAAGTGCTTCGGTTAAACTAGTACGGGTGAGGGCACGGGATGGGAGCAGGGCTGAAGCCTGCCCTGCCTGGGCTCACCTCTGTTAAAGTCAGGCCGAGGGAGGTGATGAGCAGGGTGACACATTGCGGCGGCGGACAGACCCCTGTCATTACCGCCGTGTCCCTGTCTGGCGCGGTGCGCCCTTTCCAGCAGCGTAACCGGCGGTACCCGTCCTGCCGGCGGTGGGAAGCCTCCCAGGGCGCCCTGGGCAGATCTTCCCTCTGCCTCCAGCAGATGATGGAGCCCTGCTTTTCATAGCGAAACCGCTGGCAGACGGGCGCTTGCAGCACCAGCAGGCTGTTTCTGCACCTGGGCAGGGCTGCTGAGCTGCAGCTTTCCCAACAGAAAACTTCACTTTCCACGAAGGACACGAGAGATGTTGTAGAGGGCATTCAGGCCTGCAAAGCGCGTGCCGATGCGGCACGGCGTGGGCTGGTACTGATGAAAATACAAAGGTGCAGAAGGAAGGTGAGCGTCCTCTGAGCAGAAACCATGGCTGCGTAAAGACCATCCCACGCCCTGGAGTGAGGTCAGCGCAGCGAGACCTCAGTGTCCTGTGTGATGAGGTTCAACGTGCTGGGAGGATGTTTTCTTTTTCTTCTGCAAATATGTTTTTGGTGCTCTTAAATCTCTCCTGCTGACCGAGGGAGGATGGCTTGGGATGTTCAACACGCAACTTAAACCAGTCTTCCTTCCCCTCCTCGCTTCTCCCAGCAAATGCTGGCAGGTGTTTTAGGACAGCGTGCCCTTCTCTCCGTGTTGTGGTCTTCACACTGTAAAATACAAACTAACCTGGATTTGTCCTTTCACCAGAGTAAGAAGAAGAAAGTTCCTCGTGGTTGCTCTCCGTTCCTAACTTTCCTCTGCCCCCTTTTGAACCAGATTTTTAAGTTTTCCTATTTTTACTTGGCTTACCATGTCTAATGTGGTATCCCAGTAACCTCAGCAGCCCTCAGCGCACTGGCATCTCTCACTGGCGGTTCACGCTTCTCTGTCACAGGCGTGCGTGCACCATGATGTCATACCTGGAGTTTGATGTGAGCTCTTCTGGTTTAGATTAAGCAGGACTTACTTTGGGGGAAGGCAGAGGTGAGTTTAGGGGTAACTTTCAGTTCTAGAAAGGTGTGTATCGCTAACGGATACCGGCTTTGCTGTTTCTCTTCATCACGTTATCATTTCATGGCTCCAGAGACTGGGGGGGGAAGAAAAAAAATCCATCACTCAAACTGAGTTTCCTGCAAAGTGGCTGACTTTGTCTTTTGAAATGCACCAGGCGAAATTGCATCCAAGTGACTCTGTGCAATTATCTGGCAGAAGAAAAGGACCTCTGCAGTCAATAAACCATTTGTCATTAATCGAGTCCTTTAAAAACAGCGTACGAATGAGATCCATGCAGCAGAGGATGGGGAAGAGCAGTAGATGGACCTGCCTGAATTCTTTTGCCTGTAGTACAGACAGGGCCAAGGGCTGGCAGTGCTAAGCCTTGCAGGAATAAATAATCAGGGCAGGAAGAGAAACTCAGCTGAGAAATCTGGGAAGGTCAGGAACTAAGCCAGATATTTATCAAGAGGAAAGTCGATATTGTTGTTATGAACTAGGCTTTCAGCTGTTTCCCAAAAGATAACAACAGGCACATGGCGGTTAGCGTGCTGAAGAAGTGTTGGGAGACCTTTGCGGTTACTTGGCACGTGTCGAGTCGGTTAAAACCGACCTGGGAGGACCAGGTGTTGAGGAACTGGCTGCACAAACGAGCGCTCCAGTGCCGTGAAGTTTTTTAGCTGCCTTCATCTCCCTCAGTTGCTGTGTTTGGGTGGTCTGAAAGTCATTATCTGCTGACTTTCCTCAGTCTCTTTTGCAGCAGAAGGAGCAGGGGAGGGAGGGAAGAGGCAGCTGAAGGCAGTGGAAATAAATAGCAACATATTTCCAGAAGAGAACCAATTCCCAAGTGTGGGATTAAAAAACTTTTCCAAAGCCAAGTATTCAGCTCTGAGAGGAGGGAACTGTAAGAAGTGGTTTGTCTGAAGAAGCTCACCTTTTCCCCTCTCCACATCTAGATTTCCTTCCCGGGGAGCCGGCGGTAACTCTGTAGTCTCTAGACTTCAAACAGTCAAGTCGGTAAATACAGATTTGGAACAAGGAAAGGTTCAATCCTTTCATCTTCTGGGCTTTGAAATTTAAAGGTACCTGTGGACTGGACAGGAATACTTAAAGCCATGAGTAAGCAGCAGGAATCTTATTAAGTGGAGTTTGGATGTGATGGCGGCAGCGTATCCTGAGCAGTTAAAGGAAAGACTCTGCCGTCCAAGAAATAGGAGAAGCTGGAAAATATTTTTCAACTGTGAATTTACGTGTGCTTGGAGTGAAAGAAAGCAATGTCAGAAATAGAAACTGGGGTACTGTGGAACTTAACTTTTGTTGTAAATAAAGTCATTCCTCACTCCCATAAACTGCTGGGGCCTCTAGGATCCCTGGCTGGACTTGGCAGTAAGTCCCACAGCGTTTGTAACTGGGCCCAAGTGAATATCTAGTATTATTTTGGAGGCTGTGCTCAGGATGTAGAAAAAAAGAAAGGCTTCATTTTGCCTTCTGGATACAGGTCATTGTGATTCCCAGATTGGTTCGCCTGCCTCAAAGAGAAGAATAGAACTAAAAAATAAGTCTCAACTCCCCTATATTGAAGGGCTATAAAATAATGCATTGATCTTATACTAATTGATGATGTTGACCTCATATCTCTAGGTAACAGGACACTTATAATATCTTACACTTGCAACACAGGACACAGGTGACTAGTTAAAGTTTAGTGAATTGAGAAGATCTTGGCTACCCTATTTTAGCGACTGGAGATGAATTAGGCAGCCAGACAGAATAGCTCTTGAATTTCTGGGTTACTATCAGATACCCCGGTGCACTGATAAGATGAAGCGCAAGGCTGGAAGCCAGCTGGGTTGTGTGATTTGTTACAAGTGCTCTGCCAGGAGCTCGTTTCTGGAGTCAAAATTGGGTGCATGTATGTGCACACACACTGCAAAAAATACACACGTGTGTGTAACGTATGAGTAGATCCATTAGCCTCCATTGCACACTAACTCTGCAGGCTGGCACCGGGGTGGTAGCTGGTCCTGTCGCTGCGAGCAGCGGCGTGGTAACGGCACCAGTGCTGGGGCCGTGCTGAGTGTCATGGCATAGCTATGCCATAGGCTCCCCGTTACAATTTTCTGTATCACTAGTTAACCAAACCTTGTTCTTGCGTCCATCATTTCTGCCATCAAATTCTATTGGGGTTTCTCAGTCTTTCCATTTCCCTGCCCTTGTCAAGCTGCCTTTTTGGTGAGATGGGAGAGATGGATATGCAGGGAATTGTTCCTATATCCAGTTTTACAGCCTTGTTACCAGAAATATTGATGAGATGGAGCTCGTCAAATTAAAAAAAAACACTTCATGTTTCTGATAGCAGTTGGACTTCACATATTTTCCCTGACAAACAACTGACGGATAACATCATGCATATTAAATCTAGTAACCATGCATAGAAGTTATCCAATGGTCTAAAATTTGAAATAGTTGATACAGCAGAGCATTAGGAGAAGCTCACGTTTTTCCAGAGGCCAATGCCCTTACGCCATTTTACAGATAGTGAATCTGGGGCAGGGGAAGATAAAGAGCTTTGCTCCAGGTCAGCCAGTAGCAGAGCCGAGAGCACACTGAGGTTTTATGAGTCCCTGCTCGTTCTTCTGCCCCTTGCCAGCATTGCCGCTCCATTTTCCATTACTTTGCTTTTCCATTACTCTATTTCTTAAACTTGCAGACTGCAGTTTTGGCTTCGTTCTGCAAACAGCATCGATGATCTGTCAATCTGCATCTGCAGAAAGTAATTTTGGAGAAGGAAAGAAGTGGGTGGGCCAAGCACTCATAAGGAAGAGAAACCCAAATGCCTCTCTCCCCTCCCACCATCCCACCCCCAAAATAAACACAACCCCCCAGGAATCTCATACTTCAACATTTGTGGTGGTAAAGGGATGATTCATTCCTTTTTCCAGACCAACGTATGCACTGTTTGGCATGTCTGCCCATTCTGTATCAGAGATCTGTATGTAGACCTATCTCTAAAGGTAACCCTTTTTTTCTTCTCTATTCAGACTGTAAAAGTGGGCAAGCAGAAACCACTTATAAATAAAATACGAAAAATATTCAGATGATCCAT
The DNA here is from genome assembly GCA_020745775.1 of Theristicus caerulescens. NCBI lineage: Eukaryota > Metazoa > Chordata > Aves > Pelecaniformes > Threskiornithidae > Theristicus > Theristicus caerulescens. The sequence continues at coordinate 122,881,320 of CM036560.1, forward strand.
AAAATAAGGCAGAATAGATGTGCGGATAAAAAAGCCACTATGTAAATAGTTAATGTTGATAGGGGAGCAGTGAATATAATAATCAGAACTCTAAATATCATAAAAAATATGCATCTTTGAGAGAGTGAAATAGAAACCTGCTCTTCTTTTAACCTTTAAGGAGAACCGATACATGCAGTGGAGCAGGGCACTGTGTGACGGTGGCTGTCTCACCAGTGGCAGTGCCACCTCCTTTCTGTAATACTTAAAATAGGACGGCAGAGTTACCATCTGCCTTACTCCGTGTTCGTTTCCCAAACCCTCATTGATTTCTGATGCCTACATTAAAACAAATCTGGGCAGTCTTAGAGTGATTCTTAAGACACGTGTAGAAAATACTGCCAGAGGCTGAGGGATTCGCTCAACATGTAGATATTGTGGCTTTTGCAATGTAGTTATGTGGGATTTATGTATTGTACAATTAGGAAGCCCTGGAGTAGGAGGGCTGTGTGTTTTATTACTGTTTTGAGGTTTCTTCTAGAGATCTGATCCTTTGTGTATCATCTCTGTGTCACTGTAAGTCCTGCCACAGCAAAGTGGTGAAATCAATGCCTTCTCCCGCTACAGAGAAGCAGCATCTTAGGAGGCTTTTTTTAGGCTTACATCTCAAGAGGCTTTTTTTAGGTTTACATCTCAAGAGGCTTTTTTTAGGTTTCTTGTTAGAGAAAAAAGTGTTTGAAAAGCACGAAAACAAGAACTTGTTTTTATTCCCTGGTGTCTTCATACCAGGGTTCCTGGAAGTTGAAACTAAGTCTCTCTTAAGCAGGGATTTCTTCTAAAGATTCAGTGTGAAAGTTTCTCACATACTAAAAATGAGATCTTAATGTTTTTGTAATCTTAAGAGGAATTTTCAAGATCAGACAGCGGTTGGTTACACGTGGGATATAGGAATTACCACGTCGTTGTTACCTAATAGGCGTCGAGGGGATGTTTTGCTGGTTCTCTGCCTGCGACGATGGGAGCTGGGAGGTAGGGCAGGGTGATGACCTGAGTTGGAAGGGACGTAAACTGAGCAGGGCTGGAAAAAGGAGAGGAGAAATTATTCCTGACTCATCTGTTATATTTTCAGCCTTCTGCAGAGAAGAGAATACCACGTCTGCTTTAACCTGTTGACTGAAATATTCTTTTCATCTGTCTGGAGGAAATCAGGCAGACTCTTTTCCATAACTACCTGACTTACATTTCTTAATGTTTCCAGTTCAGACAGGACTACGTTAATGATGTTTTTGAGCTCAGCACTCTTTGCCCTTGTCCTGAATTGCTCTTCACCTTTTTTTTGTGTGTCTGAGAATCTGCCTGCACCCTGCCGTCCCTCCTCATCCTCCGACCAGACCGGTGCGCCCGTGCAGGCCATTGCAAGCGTAGGGAGCGTTGCTGGCATGGCCACCCGGAGCCGTGCATCTTTGTCAGAGGGCTGCTGAGTTGCAACTAATTTGTCATCTCCCCCGATGAGCCCAGGCTCGGCATTGTATTAATATGGCAATGCTGCTCCGGGAACAGCGTGTTCCTCCTCACAGGGCTGCGTTCCTCCGGCCCGGGGCTCCAGCCTGGCTGTTTGTGCCGAAGTTGGGTTTCCTCCCACCTCACCGCTGGTGTTTACAGAAGGAATCGCAGTTTCCTGTTGTGTTGATGGAGCTGTCGCTCCGCTCTGGGGGCCTGCCCTCCCTGCTTACGCCAAATTGCTTTTTAGCCTCATCAGCTTGAAAGCCTGCTGGTTTTGCTCACTACTACTATAATTGTGAGACTGACTTTTTGCAGGGGCAGCCAGTGCACTTGGTTTATAGAAGAATTTCTGGCATTTCTGAGAGTTTTTATACACATATTTTCTCCCTGTGAGGTTCTGCAAGGGTTGCTAAAGCCTGAGACTATTCCTGTGAGATAAAATAAGGGTTACGCCCATTTTAAAGCTAAATCTAAGACACTGAGGATTCAAATTACTTTTCACAAGTTGTATAGAGGCTGAGTAACACAGCTTAGACCAAGATACACACGTCCTGGGTGTTCCTCATCCTTCACAATGTTCCAACCATTTGACATGACCTAGCAATTCAGTAGTTGAGTTGCAACAGAAGATAGATACTCTATGTCTGATTCATTTACTACTTATTCTGCCTTGTAGACAAGTGGTAGGAACAGTTCCTATTTGGCTAAAATTTTAAGTTCTATATCTGAAATTACATAGGAACTTCCTGCAAGAAAGCTGTTGGCACAGTACCCAAGGACATTGCCCATTGACCATTTTCAGTGGCAAGAAAATCCGGAATTACAGTGGGACTGGATGCCAAAGAGGTCTGTTTCGTACTAAGAAAGAAGCTAGACCAAAGAGGTTGGACCAAAGTTCCCTGAAGACTCTGTGCTTTACAATTTAATTGTCTTCAAATACTTGGTTTTTTGTTTTCTTGTTTTATAAATGTAGAAGAGCTCTGTATGTGTTGTTCTCTTCATGTAGCCTGGTCATTCATGTGTTACCAATATCTGCTTTCATTTATTCATGCATTTATATTTTCAATAACTTACCCTCTTAAGCTCTGATCAGGGGAAGCATTAATTTGTGGCCAGCAGCTGGGAATAGGATGCACGCGGAGCCCGAGCTATCCAGTGCATCGCAGCGTCTCCATCAGCAGCAGGGACATCCTGCTGCTTGGTGGGGTTTGTCTACTCTTTCACACCCTTTTCCCTGAAAATCAATACAGTCAGGTTTTGTTCTTGAGAATATAAATTAAAACGTGCAATTTATTCACCTTCTTTTTTGTACTCAAAAGTGCTATGTTATATGAGCGACCACACGCTGGGCTGAAAACTGTTTTGTGTTATCATTAATTTCAGAGCTGTTTTGTTCTACAAAATATATTCCCTATTTTGTTTAGCTTGACAGCTTTTTTTTCCATTTGTTTAAAATCAGTGATTCAAGTTAACGGTTTCAGGCTTTTGGATTAACAGGGAAAATACGAATTTCAAAGCCTGTTACTTGCAAGATCTCTGGTGCATTTGACAGAGTCCTTGTTAAAGGTTGCCAAGAAAGAACTGATCGTCTAAATATTATGATGATGAAAATGGACTTTATTTTCCCTTTGCAAGTTTGCATTCATGCCAGAAAGCAATTTTACTTTAAGTCCTCACTTTAGTCTTGCAGTGGTTCTTGCTGCAGGAAATATTTTAAGTGAGTACCAGATTTGTGGAGTTTACTATTTGGTAGAATAAAATGCTTGAATTCTCTCCATTATTTAGCACTATGAAAATATTTTTGCTTTTAGGGATGTCACGGTAATACAGATCTGACTCTCGGAAATCTGTGAAGTGTCTTTAGTTTCTCCTTGGATTACACAGGGAAAAAATAACTGATGTAATAGTAGCTTTATTAGCAAGGTGCTGTGGTTTAGACCTCTCAAAATTCCCTCCATTGATCTGAAAGTTGTTCTTAGGCAAATCGTCGACGATACGTAGAATGTTGTTTCTTATTTTCTTAGTGTTTTCATTGCGTAATATCCTTTTTTGGTGTATTACACAATTTATCCTTGAATAGGAAGTGGAATATTTAGGCTTGCAGTTTTATGTAATTTAAAAAAAAAAAGAGCGGCAGCAGATTCCCATACATCACTTTTTCCTTGTGTCTCTCCAGCGGAGCTTGCCGATACCACCGTTTTCAGTGTGAGCTAAGCACATTTGCTGGGGTTTTTGTTTCCATAGTAGCGTCAGAGGTTTTAACGTTTTCCTATATGACATGAATGGGAGTTTGTACAAACACCAGCGGTTGGAGTTTTATTTGGGAGGGTGGAAGTTCTCCAAGTAAAACTTTACGGTCTTGTGGTTTGTGTTAGTAGTCACCGATTCTGCCAGCCCAGAGGTTTCATGAGTGCATAAGCCCTTCTGGTTTCGTTCTGCAGAGAAACCCAAACCCAAGCTGTTCTTTCAGACCCTAGTGTGCGTATGCACCTGGGATTGTGTATCTGAACATAATGTTAAGCAAGCAGTGAGGACAGGAGGAAGCAATCATCTATTTTTAGCAACCTGGGTAGCTTAATACATTTAGTTAGCCCATAACTTCAGCAGGTTGTTGTGGCTTTGCTCATACTCCGTCTTACTGGGCAAGGATCTCATAGAATCACTTATTAACATTATGGAGTTAACGGGGAAAGGTAGATTAACCACAAATCCCTGGATCCGACCCCCGTTTTCTTCTGCTGGCACCAACTTGATGTTAGCAGACCACACCCCCCCCCGTTGAGATGGGAGCACTGGGTCTGATGAACAGGGCAGGGGCGAAACAGCCCTCCTGCCTGAGTGTGCCGCTGCTCAGGTGCAAGCGTGAAGCAAAGCCAAAGGATATTTTAATTTGGTTCCCCTGGAAGGACAGGGGCATTGCACTTTTCCAATATGAAGCATCTTTAGTGATGCACCTGGAGATGGTGCTCCACCTCCCTGCAATTTGCATATGAACATCCTCTTTAACAGTTATAAAATTACAAATACTGATAGTTGCAGCTGTCTTGGATGATTACTGTTTCATGGGAAGTTGTGGGGGTTTTTTAATCTTAATGGGAATGAAAGTTTCTTGTTGTTTCTAAAGAAACGGAAGGCTTGATTCCAGACTGAATCTGAGCTTTTTGACTTAGGACATGAGGATATCTGGTGTGGTCACATCAAGTGAGGGTGGGAGGGAGGGACTTGCTGGTGTTTGCTGGGGTGTGCTTTTTTCCCCCCTCCCTGTATCTAGCATAAAAAGTCCCATTGAATGAGATAACTGTATTGGTTGTAACTTCAGACAGTGGAAAGGAGACATGGGAGTGTTGAGGATGCCTTAGCACAGGTTGGCTGCAGAGGATGCAGAAGAGAATGGGCAGCGAGCTGAGCTGGTCCTGATGGGTGAGAGCAGAACCCCCTTGTCTGCAACAGGGGGAAAACATATGAAAACTGGATGGGAAAAAGATCCATTTCTGACTGTGGTGTACCTAAAGCTTTATGTGAAGAGCTGCTCTCATGAGAGGTGGACCTACGCTGAGAGAAGACCTTCCAGACAGCAGATACAGTTCTCACAACTGAAGGGGAGAGGTTACTTTCTTATGAGATTTCTATCTCCAAAGCATCCTTTCAGTTTAGCTCAAAATATTACCAAAAGCAGCATGTATGAGATGTAAGCCTTAAAGCATCAATGCCACTTTGAGTAATGACCTAATCAGAACCTAGATCTTAATATGATTTTTGGCTCATCTTTATGAAACCAAATTATTTCAGTTGTTTACAGCTGGGTGTGCTTTTTTCCCATGCCTTGGTATTCTGTCCTGCCTCCTGGCAGTTTGTTTACTGATATTAGCCCTATTAATGTCAGTTGGCAGAGATTTTCCTTTTCGGTTGAGGGCTGACAGCCAGCACACCTTTGAAGTCCTTGAAGACTTGGTTGCCTTGGGAATTTTTCATACTGTAACCTATTTATGTTTTTTTAAAGTCAGTTTTTGATCATTAACTGAATTCACAACAATCATCTTCATAATGCCATTAGTAAAGGTTTCTTAACCATGCTCATGGGCACTTAGGGCATTGTGCAATAGTTCAATAAAAACATTACAAAACACAAATAATCACAGCATATAAATAGAAAGAGGGACAGTCTGCAAAGATCTGAACATCAAAGCCTGAAGGAATTTAGGAATTAGAGCTTTATTCAAGCCTACCTTTTAATGCTTAAAAAAATACAAACCCAAAAAACCCAACCCCAAACACAAAATAAAACAAAACAAAAAAGAAAATACTTAGTAGGAACAAAACTCCAGAAGGGTGTGGTTTAAAGATAAAAGAAAAAGGCCAGAAAATTGGGGTAACTTTATTCTCAAGCATTCAACACTGGTTATACCAAAGGAGCAGTTTTTAACAGAGAAATCTGTATGGAATTAAAGAGCTGCCCACCTGCTTGTAGGGTACCTAGAAGTCAGGATGGACATTGTGGTTAGATGTATGTATCATAATACACAGGCAGTGGGGATTAAATAGTCAAAAACATATCATCCATCAAAAGTTAAAGCTACCACTTTTTTTATTGCTTAATAGTCAAGCAGAGTCCGCTAAACCACTACAGAGTCTTCAGCTCTGTAAACCTGAAAACTTGGAGGATGTTGCATGATATCCAATCCACTCCAAAAACTGTATTTGCTACTAAAACCCTGAGCTACCAGTACAGCTGGAAAAATGTGTGTGTTAGAGAGAAAAGTATCTCCGGAGAAGTTCTGAATTTCACTGCTGTCTTCTACAGTGGCTGGTGATGGCTGGAAACTGCCGTATAGTGGTTGAGGAACGAGCATCTGCTCATGTTAGGTTTGTATTATTGGCGGTTTTATGCCAATTTAGGCTTCCACATCGTAGCCTGTGCCTACTGGTGATTCAAATCTAAGATAAATTTTTACATGGTAGTGCTTGCTTATAGGAAAGATAAGTGCACCTCTCAGCTCTCACATGCATTGCTCAGTAATGCCAAAGAGCAATTAGCTATGGTGAGCATGAAGTATGTAATGGGCACGTGGTATGCATGCACACGTGTCCATTTTGGTCTCATTTTTTTCCCCCCATGATACTTTTTCTCAGTGATGGAAGAAATTTTCAACATATTAATACTTTTACTATAGCCTTCAGATTTTATGTTGTCAGGTGCTGGTAAAGACCGGTTGATAGGAATTTTTTTTTGGTAGCATTCATCAATGAATTCATCTGAATTGTACTTTGACTTTTGTTTATTTGCTTTAAAAAGGTATGTTTTCCATTTAAGTGGGCAGTTGTTCAAGAGCTGTTGCAAAACTGTGTTACACAATGCAAAAGAATTCCTAATACATAAGCAACAGACAGGCGTGGCAAGCTGCCGTAAGCTTTTTAGGTCAGTATGCCATGAATCAGTATTTATTATCTAACTTCTTCAGAGTATGAAATTTTGACCTTTTAACTGCGTAGCTGAGTTTGGGACTGCGCAAGGAGGTGGATTATACGCAAAATAGTGTCACTTCTGAAATCTTGGTGTTTGTAGCCTCTGACTCAAAGTGAAGGCAGCTCTGAGATGAAGTATTAGTAGTCTCGCCATGTACAGCTTAGGCGTCCTTTCTCTTCTTGAATAGCTAAATGCAAAAAAGATTGAAGGCATAAAAAAAGCTGTGTGTTTCCTGTGCAGTCCCCTCATCCGTGGGAGCTCTCTTTTTCAAGGGCAGGATGTGACCTTTGAATGTCTATGGCATTGTAAGTGAGATGAAATCATTTTATAAGCAGGGATCAAAAAGCATATTGATGGATACAGTAGTGCCCTGTGGCGTTTTATCCCAACATCACATTAATCCCATCTGATAATCTGTCAAAGCTCCTATTTAATGCGAGTGAATACTCCCAAACTGCAGTTCTGATTCTTCTACCAGTTTTCCAAAACACTCCCATTATAGTTGTCAGCTTTATAGCGATGATGGGTTCATTTGATACCAAATATTTCTAATAAAGAGAACATAAATCCTTTGGTAAATTGATGTTTGTCATTCAGCAAACCCTTATGCCTTTCTGGCATTAAAGTCCAAGGAAAGCAGCCTATAGGTAAATCCGGGAAAGCACAGAATACTTTTGAGGAAAACAGTAGGTGAGGACACAAGTTTCCTGATCAACGTTACTGCTTCATAGAGCAGATTAACGTCTCTGAACTGTGATCTGAAACTGCATAGCGGATTATGTGGTTACTGCTGTGGCTGCTGTTCGGGATTAATTGCATTTAAAAGCCCTTGAGATGTTTCACAGGGTATAAATGGGAAAAAACATGTTCTTGAGTGATTGCATAGTGTTTGGGTTGAGCATCCACCCCTCTCATGAGGGCAGTGTATGCTAGTTGGCGTTGGTAAGGCACCTAAAACCCGTTGTTCACCCCTGAATCAAGCCAGTATCTGGTTAGTAGTAAAAGCAGCAATGTTTTATTCCCAAATAATTCCTCTGAATCTCCTGCCATGTGTTTTTGCCTCCAGTATGTACTTAAAAATTTGCATAGTTTTCCAGTCTGGTGTTCAGATAATGAAGGTCGTTCAGGTATTGGGATGATTTTATAGGATAGTCCTGTGTCTCCTTCTACAATTCCGCAAATAAATCATCCTGTTACACCATCACAGGCACATACACAAGCTGCTTACTGCTTTAATCTCTGGACGGATTTAGAAGCCAAATGGCAAGGATGGATAGAGCAGCACAGCACGTTAATGCTCATCTGAAAGTCAGTTGCAGATTTGGCTTGTGCCTTCAGAACATGAGATGGATGCATCAGATAAAATGGGAAGACTAATGAAAACAAAGGGTGTTTCTTGCCTCTAGGGAAATACAAAATAATTCTTTGGGGTGTTCCAATTGCTTAGTTGCTCCCAATTTAAAAAAAAAAAAAATTGTCACTGAACTACTTGAGCTGTGTCAGAACTGTGAGCTTTTTCCAGTGATTTTCAGACATCTGGTGGTGCAGACAGGTTTTCTGATGGCCACAATAGGAGTTTGGTATCCAGTTGCTTTTGAAAATCCCACTGACCTCTCTTGAATACTCAGTGACCATGAGCTTTTGTGTTACAGCACTGCCCAGGAATGCAGAGCTTTGTGGTCCCATTGTTTTCATGCCCGTATCTATTTTATAGCCTTGAGGGTGGTTCAGTAACTCCAAAGTACATGGGATCCACTCCTCTGTGGAGTTGATGGACCACAGGTGGTTGCAGTGGAAAGGATGCCTTGAGTATGGTTGTGTAGAGCATATGTAGTGTGCATCCACATTTAGGTGCCAGGTGGAGGCGGTGGCTCAAGCCGTGTGGGAACACTGGTGGGAGAGGCAGCACAAACCTCGTACCCAAGTTAAACTTTCACAGCAGCTGCTGTAGGCTTACGTGGGGGTTAGGACCTTGTTGTCCTCAGCATTTTACAAATGCAGCAGCATGAGACTTCAAAAACCACTAAGAAGGCGTATTTTGGCAGAGGAACAGAGCCCATTTGTTTAATCTGAGAAGACCATACAAGCTAAATAGACCGTTGAGAAAAGAGGTGAGAGCAGAAATGGAGGCATCTGAGTACAAAACTCCCTTTCCCAAAGGAAGAGCAGGGCAGTGTAAACGTGGACTAAACCCTGCGCTCCTCCAGTGCCTGATCCCTCGGAGCCGCCAGCGGTGCGGCGAGCTGAACCAGGGTCTGCGGCTACAGCCACGCTTGGAGCAGCAGATCTGCTGCCCCATGGCCCAATGACGTGCACGTGAAACAAGAAGGTTTCATGGATCCGTGTGTCCTAATGATAAAGCACGCTGCCTCTTCTGTGCAAAGAGGCAGAAGGGAAATCTAGGGGCAAGGGTTATGCTGCAGATGACTTTTAAGGAGGGGAAAGATATCCACTCGGAGCTTTTTTTAATTCAGGTATTTTGCAATGACCCTTCTCCTGTCACTTGAAGACCTCATGACATGTTTTCTGTTTCTATTTCAGGCCAAGAACATCCTAATAGCCTGCGGCACAAATACAACTTTATTGCAGATGTGGTGGAGAAGATAGCTCCTGCTGTGGTTCACATTGAATTATTTCGCAAGTAAACAAGATGCCCAGTTTTGATTTTTGTATTCTTGAAAACAGCTGCCAGTGTGCCAGAAGTGTTGATTGATGCTATGTAATGGCAAAGAGGTTTTTGAGATGATAACTATTTGTCGTGCTTAAGAATTAAAGATAATTTGAGAGTCCTGGGAAAAAAAAAAAGTTAAAACTAATGCATGTGCGTTATCTTCTTAATGATAGCAAGTAACAGCAGATATCCTTAAGCATTAAAAACCACCAAACCCTTTTTGGCTCTGTATCATTTAGAATGATTTGTGATCTTGCAACTTTTTGCAGCGATAAATGTTTATTTCCCATGTCTTTTAGACTTCCTTATTCGAAGAGGGAGATTCCTGTTGCCAGTGGTTCAGGGTTCATCGTCTCGGAAGATGGACTGATAGTGACAAACGCCCATGTCGTCACCAACAAAAACCGAGTGAAGGTGGAACTGAAGAACGGTGAAACGTATGAAGCTAAAATTAAAGATGTTGATGAAAAAGCTGACATTGCACTAATTAAAATAGATTCTCAGGTGAGTTGTTCAAGCAAGACACATTTTATTCCTCTTAATTTAGTATCCTCCTTTCCAACAGCTATGGCTAATTTTCATGTCTGAAGGAAAGGCTAGTAGTTTAGTGGTCTGAGTTATGGAGAATCTTTGAGCTAGGTGGATACACATTCTTAAAAGCCAAGTTTGTGGTTGGTAGTGGTTAATTTTATCACCTCAGTGCAGTGCGAGCAAGTACATTGCACTTTTGTATGCATCCTCAAAATAAAAACCAACGTTATTTCCTGGCTGGTTTACACACACTAATATAACTCTCTCCTTCTGCAAAGAAATGGGGATTGTTCCCTTGTGGTTGGTAGAGGGATGCATTAGTCTTTCTTGTGTGCCTATACTGAAGTCACAGATTGCTTTTAGAAGAGACATTTGTGCCTGTGAAGGGCTGTACCACACTGATGTGGGTATTACAATGGGAAGATATCTCAGGAACCATCTTGAACATGCAAATTAAAGCCAGCTTGGAAAGATGCGCTTACACTGCAAGTGGTTATCTGAACAAACGGGAATGCAACTTCCCGTCTATCGTCTTCCTCCACGTCAAGCATAAGCCTGTCAGCATTATTCTGCCTCCTGCAACAGCAGAAAAGCTGTCATGCGGTTCTGCACACATTGACAGCGTAGCGCAAGTGGGATATTGTGTTGAAATACTACTGTGTGATGTAGATGCAATTAGATCCATGTGATTGCTTGGAGTGTTGCTCATATTGGTTTCCCTTGTTTGGACTGTTAGTTAATGACCTCCAAATTTAATGGGCAAGAATGTTTCATTTGAAACACATGACTAAAAAATGTGTAGATCTTGCAGTGTTGTTTTAGTTCAGACCTATTCCCCGGTGAGGTCAAAAGTGTTTGTGCCAGAGTTCATGACTAAATCAGACGTCTAATGCAGAACTCTTGGATGACCCAAGATAGGAAGTGCTCCTGCTGCTCCCTTGCCACCTTTGTCATGTAAAGGCTCCTTCTTTTTTCTTATTTAAAAGCTTCTTAACAGCAACATGGCAGAAAACCTTAACAATACCAAGAACGTTTTTTTGCCAGGTTGTTTTTTCCTCTGTTTTCCTGAGGCAACCTTTTTACACATTTACCAATCATTTATTTTCTCATTCTTATATTAAAATAAGCAAAAGCCAATCTGCAGTAACAAAGCAAAGGGAAAGGTCCCCAAGATGAGAACTGGCAGCGTTAGGCTGAGTAGGATATGGCAGGGAGTGAGGGGCAGCTGGAAAAGTGATTCAAAATTGGAAGCACAGCGTGGTGGGGAAAGTAGACCCGAAAATGCTGGTGAGAAGGAAAGGACTTAAGGCGATAGGAGGGTGAGCTTCAGGGAAGGAAGAAGCTGGTAAGTCAATGAGAGGAGACATTGAACTGATGTGACAGATTGTTTTGAAGACTTAAGAAGAGAGCAGACATAGAGTTTTATTTTTGGAGTCTAAAGAAGTGGCTCCAAAATTCCCCTGGTAAGCTGCTTGCGGGAAGGGAGAACCGGGAAGACTGGAAGCAGCTTGGAAAAAAGAGAATGCAGCCAGATGAGTTGCCTGTAGTGAAAACTGCTCCTAAACAGGACTGGAATTGGTGATTCTAGTTATGACTTGAAAGATGGCAGATGATACTCTTCTTTTTTAAAAATTACTGCTGTGTAATTAAATGATAGTCATCGTCTTCTTCCATCAGTTTAATTTTTGAACGTCATTGTGACCCTGTTTTGCAAACAGCACATCAGCGTTGCAGCCTGATTAATTTGTGTATATATATATTTGCAAATTCTTTAAGGCAGGAACTTCTCCTGTCTTAGAGCTATCTAGAGCCAAATCAGCTACGTTTTTCTTTTGGGGAGTGGAGAGAGGAGGAATTGATCCGTTAACATTCAGTTGTCTATGAGAAAAAGGGCTGTTTTTAATGAAACTTTGGGAAGTGTCTCAGTGCCTGGAGGCTGAGCTCTTGCAGAAGGAGGTGAGCGGGCCCCCGCTGTCTTCCTCACCTAATGTCAGCTTAGCACATCCGTCTGGGTAGCAAGAGATCAACTTTCAGGTCTCTGCTCTAAATTAGATAGGATATGGATGTAAACTTGGGTCTGACATATCCTTGGTAAGTGTCCTGTCGGATGTACGTCCAGTGCCTCGTGTGTTGTTCTCCCTGACCCCTGCCTGTTGCACCTCAGGATAATTTTGAGAAGACTTGGAGAAAACTTCTTGTATTGCTTGGCTTTTTTCTGGGATGAGAGACCAGTTTTCCAGCTAGCTCTAGTGACATGGTACTGGGAAATCCTGATCCAAGGTGAGGCCTGAGGCACCTCTGTTTGCAGGACAGATGGTGCTTTGCACTTGGAGAATCAGAAACACAAAATTTTAAGTGTTCACAAAAAGTTAAAATGGAAACGCGGTCAGCTGAGAAGTTGATTTTCAGGCTGAACTTTCATGTGACATTTTTATATAACGGTTCAGGTTCAGTGTTTGAGCTTTCCTTTTTGTACTGAAATGCCTTGCAATCATTCAGATTCATAAAAGGCTTTTCAAAATCACAGAGGTAATAATTTGTTGGAAGTTGAAATGTATTTGATGACTAAAGCAGTCAATGTGATGGTACGAATAACCCTTTAAAAATCTGGATATAGCATGAAAACCATCCCTAAGAATTTTTCTGAAGTAAGAGGTGAAGTTCTTCCTTTTGAATAAATTATTTGAAGGTGACATCAAAGATGCAGAAATTGTTTTTTCTTCTGTTTTTCTGTGGCACGTTAAGGCAGGATCTGAAGGATGAAGAATGCTCTGTGGTTAGGAACAGAGCTGGGCTTGAAGTGTGAGTTTAGGCTGTCAGCTGGTATTCCTAAAACTGTTAAGATTTTGCAGCAGCCTGCATGCTGTTTTTCTTTAAGCTGTGAACATCTGGCCAAAGACATTACTAGAACTAATTTAGCTTTGCTGAGTACAATAGGAAATGAAAGGGGGGGGTAAAATCTGGGCACCAGTAAGGATGAACCACTTCCCTGATTAAATTCTTCTCCATGGAAAAACATCTTGCAGTCAATGAGGAACAGAAATCTTGGAGTTGTTCTTCTCATCCTAAAACATACTTATTTTTACAGTCTATAAAAGAGAGAAACTGTGTTTCTTGTGTCCATAGTAAGACACAGCAGTTTGCTGAAGTGTTGAAAGTAGGAAGTAAGATTGGAGTCCTGTGGTGAATGCAAAGGCAATATAACCATCCTTCCAAAGGCAAACAGCTTTGAGGAGACGGCAATACTAGAAAGAAATGGTTGCAGACAGTTTGGCTATGAACATGTAAAACTTATAAAACTTCCCTAGAAAAATTTGGACTTTGGCAGCATAGGCTGATGAAATAATCCATCCTGTGTGGCACGTGTGATACTGCAGTGAGCCTGAAACCCATCAAAAATATTGCACAACACTCCAAAGCTAGCAGATGCTTTTGAGCTGGCAAAGCTTGATTATGAAATTCATCTCAAGACAAATAACTACCTTGTTAAATGAGAATGTGTGAGACAGCTGCTGAAAACCGTAAACACCAGAAGGAGAAAAAAAAATTTTAGGGGTGGTTTAATGGGCAACGTCAGGGTTAATGGAGGGTAGAGGTATGAAAGAGCCCTGTGTCCTCACCCAAATCAAAGCTGGAAGCCAAAAGTAGTGGAAGGTGGAGGTAGATGTCTACCTGGAGACCCCTTTTACCCCTGGAAGTTGGACTCTGCCCTGCAGAAATTTATCTCAGTGGCAGGTGCCTATGGTTTGGCAGCGAGTACAGAAGGGGGTGAGCATGGTGAATGACTCTGTTTTGCGGTGTATCTTTTTCCTACACGCTTAAAAAGCAGCCGTGACACGCTTGCCACCGACTCTGAAATAGCACCTATGTCACGGAAAACATGCCAGGGGCTGAAGATTTTTGTTCCTCAATGTGACCAGTTACTGGCTTCCATATCCCAGGCAGGATTTGGCTTCTAAGAGATACAGCAGTAGTGGGTTTGTGACCGATCTCTAATTTGCGGTGGTACTTCAGCCCTTTTGCTTAAGGTTTTTCCTGCGTTTTACTAATAACCACTTAGTTTGACACTTGTAAATCAACAAGGCTTTCTGCCCTCATTCCTTCGGTGGTTTCGTGAGGCAATGCAGCGTCTGTATCTTTGTGGTCAGAGGGGATTTGCTTTTTTTCCCCTGTGTGTACAAACTGGAGGAAGCAGGAAAGCAAACTTTCCTGTTTATGTATCAATATTTTAATAGCTCACATTTTGAAAAACCAAACTACTTGAATACCAGATGTAAGTGGCTTTTCTAAAATGCTATTTTACTTTGAAATCTGTCGCTTCCTCTCAAGAGCCTGAGGAAGCCCACATATTGGTTCCAGAAGTCTTCAGGACTCACAGAAATGAAAGAACTTGTAAAAAGCTTGCATGTTAACTCCTGTTTACTCATCAGTTTAGGCAGCAGTGGTTTCCTGCCACCTTCAGCTCCTAGTAGCCCTCGCTGCGGGAACGATGTGCCGGTCCAGCTCCCCACATGACAAAATGCTCACACACCTCCAGCGTGGGTCTGCCAGCACCAGCGTATTTTATTTTATTTTAAGGGAGAACAGCAATATCTTGCCAGGTAATTGAAATCCTGGTGACATAGCAAAACAACGCTTCATCCTTTTTTCTTTTTTTTTCTTTCCTGCAAGCTTCCCATGCTCCATATTTAGATAAGGAGACTCAGTTTTGTTTTTCTAACTATAGATGAAATACTTTTGGAGGCTTGTAATGCATTCAGCTTGGGTTTTTCATTTTCTTTGGCGTTTTGTCAAGCAGTTTCTAGATTATAGATGATACTCTACATTTTTTTTATATGCTCATGGCCTGTGTTTTTATTTTGCCATAATGTATTCTGAACGTCAAATA
Source organism: Theristicus caerulescens (assembly GCA_020745775.1). Lineage (NCBI taxonomy): Eukaryota > Metazoa > Chordata > Aves > Pelecaniformes > Threskiornithidae > Theristicus > Theristicus caerulescens. The sequence goes on from CM036560.1 coordinate 122,896,356, forward strand.
GTTTCATTAATGAGAACAGAAATGCAATTCCCAGGGAAGTTACATGTTTTGCCAGAGTTACTTACAGCTGAATTAGCGTGCCATACAAGCATCTGTTTCTTTTCCGCCTAAAAATAAAAAGCATGAAGGAAAACTGTCTTTCTTTTCCACCTAAAAATAAAAAGCATGAAGGACAAAAACAATTTGAACTCTGAACATTTGTCTCCTCTTCATCAGTTTGTTGAACTCCTTCCTGCAAATTCATGATCTTCCTTCCGCAGACGAAGGGGATTACAGCACAGAGAAGGGATTTACTTGCTCTCAGTGCCAACATAGAGACAGCTTCACTTATTTCATGGATGAAGAAGTTCCAACCAAAACACCTACTGGTTATGGTCGTCTGCCTCTTGGTTTTTATTCCGCTGTGGCACCGGTTGTGCCCGGTGGTGGTTACATGCTGCCTCTTCTTTGAGTTTCAGAGCTGATTTGTCAGGGCTCCACTTACTTTACCTGACTCGAGCTACGTTGCTAATGTACATCAGGTGAACATCTGGCTCCTGGCTGATGGTGCTGCTGTTCTATACTTGTCCTAATCTCTTGTGCCACGATAGCTGCGTCTTATTGTTGGATGAAGCCGTTTCTTGTGGTGGTGTGCAGCTCTCCATCTCGTGGGAGTTATGTTTATCCAGGCTTTGAGTCAAATCCATATATAAAAATGTCTGAAGCCCTTTGGGATGAGAAAGGCTTAAAATATTAACACTAATTAATGACTCCTTCTCTGGCTGGGTGTAAACAGTGAGTCATGTGCTACTTATGGTTTTGCATGTTTAGTCCTATTTCTGTGTACTTGCAGAATGCCTGCTTGCAGATTTGTTTTATTGAGTAAACATGGATCCCAGCAAAGCCCCGAGGCTTCATCAAATGAAAAACGGAGGGAGGAGGGAAAGAAAAGACGTTATGTGTTGCCCAAGGTCATGCAGTGAGTCACTGGGAAAGCTGGTTAGGTGCTGGGTGTTTCTGGCTCCCTGTTCATTGTGCTGCAAGGCATGCTCATTTGCCTGGGATTTTAATTAACTGTTGTGGCAAATCTATAGTTAACCAAAGAGAATCACGAGTTGTAACAGTAGTTACGTCATCCTGATAACCATCAATGTTAGGTAAAAATTGAAGAGTGCCCATTTATTAGGTATAGTTACTAAGAGCCCTAGACCCAAGCACTTAAACTTGGTTTGCAAGGACTGCCTTAACATCCTAGGCAAGAGCTTGCCAGTGGAAGGGTGTGAGGGCACGGGCAGGGTGTCCCGATACGATTGTAGTTACAACCGCAGCTATACGTGCTTGCCCTGCGTTTCCAGCGCTCCTCTTGTGGACTGCAGAAGGACATATGTCCCACTCGAGCACTTGATGCCCAGGGATTTAGATTGGCTTTATACTGATTTCCCTTCAAAACCACCTCTACAATTTAAATAAATACTGGGGGGGGGTGATAATGGAAAGTTTAGTTCTGAATGTAGCAATGTTATTTTTAAGCTTTTTTAGGGAGAAACCCCAAAATTTAAAGCCAATACAATGCATATATTCATTATAACCAATTCTGCATGGCGTTTACGTGTAGAGGCACTAATGAGAGTATTTACGCGCAGTGCTGTTAGCGTGCTCTGCACCACACTGCGAAATCATAAGGAATAGCATTTCAAGTAGTACGCAGACCCTGCTGATTTTCATTTACCATGTAGACTCCCAGACCTGGAGCTCTTTTTCAACTGTGCTCAGCATCCTTCTTGAAGTGTGATAGATGCCCATGTGGGTGGTCCTCCCGTCCCCTCCTCATGGCATGGGGCTATGTAACAGGTGAAAATTAATCCTCTTGGTTAACAGAATATGACAAATCAAATGCATTAGTTACATTCGTAGTTACCTTGAGATAGTGTATTTTTCCATAAGGCTATATCTCTTCTAGAAATGTACTGCATACAGAATACATTTTCCAAAGCTCTGTTTCATAATGTGTGCAGAGCAAGGCGATTTTTGCAACTGATTTTTGTTCCTAGGAAAGGAAAGGTTAGCCAAACTCTTTCCAGAAGGCGTGTTGAATCACACGGATGACCCACAGCCAATCCATACAGCGTTAGACTTTGAACTGAAGCCTAGCTAGTATAGGCACAGGCTTGAAAACTCAGCACAATCAAAAGTAATTGTATTAGTCAGAGATTGTTCATGTTTTTTCTTTCTGCTGCCAAATGCGATTTTGGCTTCATGACTGTTTTTATAACTCAGGAACATTGTATAAATCTTTAACTTTGTACACAACCAATCTTTTTTTTCTATTAATGAAGGAAAAAAAAGATTTCTGTTTTCTTTTGCTTGTCTGTGTTTCATTTGCTGATAAATGTCCTCTTTCTCTAGAAAGTATCTGGTTTTGGTGCACTGGGATACAAACAAAACCCACTTTTTGTGTTGTTTGTTTTTGTTTTTTTTTTAAAATAAGGAAAAGCAGTGCCAAAAAGAGATGCTCTTCTTGACCAACGACATCTTGAAAACACGTGCTACGTAAGCTCAATAGCATCTGGCAAGAGAAGGAAGGGCCAGGGTGCTCCCTCTATCCAAACAATACCCATATGGGGCTGTTTGTGTTGCATATGCTGCGTGCTTCCCAGCACAGCTAATCGTAGCTGCCTCTTCCCCGCTGTCCTGGAGAGGTCCCTCGGAGTCAGGGCTGGGGTCTGAGATTATGAACTGATCAGCAGTGTTGCCTTGGGATGTCACTGCTTGTCTGCTGTGCTGCAAACACGATGGGGAGGCTGGGTATCGCCGATGAATCCTTCTCAGAATTAAACCACAGCCTTGGTTGAGTTTATCTATGGCTGCAGCACTGATAGGGACCATGGGTAATTATTATTTAATAGTAGGACATTGCTGGTTGTGAAAACTTTCCTCAGAAAGATAGAAAGGGAAATGTTTTTCTCCTTACTGTGTTGCCTATTCTGTTGCTCTTCCAACTGATTCTGTTTAACAAGCAGTTGGTTAATTATTTTCTTGCTGTCTGGATACTGAAAGATAAGTTTCCATTGAGCATCTTATCCTGTCTGGGATTTGGCAATGAGTTTTATTGAAACAATCTGTTCATCTGAGTAAAATTTTGCTGGTGGAATTGTAACAAAGTTGGATAAAGGATACACAGGACCAGGCTTGTTAAATATTAAAACCATAACTTCTGTATTTGCAGCAGCGTATAGTGATGACTGATGCCTTTATTTTTCACTTTCTACTTTACAGACATTGTGTATCTCCTAGGACATTTGAAATAAAACTGTAGGTGAAAAACACAAAGTAATGGGCATTTGGGTTAATTTATATTAGTGGGGTTTTGTCCCTAAGGGTGACTTATCAATACAGGCTTTCAAACTGCTGGTGACAAAAGACGCCTAAAGAGCTAGCTCTCGATTTCCAATTTAAACACATGATATTTTCCCTTTTTGCCAAACTTTAGTAATGATTCAGCTTCTATTAACTTCTGAAACAAAAGTATCACTAACTTGGGAATCTGTATGAATAATCAGGGCATACTAAATATTACCTTGTTTCTTTGCTATGTGAGCACACAGTATGTACCTTTTGGGATCCCATCAAGTATAGGTGCATAAATCTGTGTGCTTTGGAACAGGTATGGGATGAAAAAGGCACCTTATGGAAGTTTTCTGGAAGTGATGAATTACAAGAAGGGGTATTAAGCCAATATGTACCTCCATTTTAGGTACACAGCTCAAGAATACCTCGAAGGTACCCTGGTTTTTAATAAAGTGACTATGTTACCCACTCCTTGGAAATTGGTTTAGGTTAATCTCTAGCTGGGGCTTCCACTGCATCTAGAATCACTGGCTTGTTTTGAAAGTTTATACTAATGCCTTTTTCCTTTCGGGGACAGGTTTGCTGAGCAAAGGAAAGAATTTTGAAGTGGGGCAAGCTTGGAGGAAAGCTATTTTAAAGTTAGGTTTGCCAAGCAAAAGATGCATCCCTTCAGACTTTTTCTGTTTTGATTTCAGGTTCAGTACCCTCCTAATCCTCCAAATCCTTAAGTCGAAACCTGAATTCGTACATGTTGAGGTCCATTGATGCTAATAGAAGTAGTCTAATGACATGATTAAATCTGTAGTTAAGTACCTGGGAAGGGTCAGGATCTGTTGGACAACAGATTAAACATATAAGGAGTAAAAAACCATGTAACATCACTGAAAGGGTAAAGACTGGCTTTTAAAAATGCAAAGCAAAGTAGAAATGGAGCTCAATGCGTGTTTTACAGGCAGGTGATAAATAAAGGCAAAGTATTTATTTGAAATATAATGTTTCAGAACACCCTTCTTAATTACTTGGTGAGTAGGAGGCCTTAAGAGCTTCCCAGCTGTTTTCTGATTGCTGCGGGGGGGGTTATTGGTCCAGTTTGAATCATTTGTTTTCCAGTTTGAATCATCTGTTATCCAGCCAGTTCAGTTCCTGTGCAAATACAACATGTCATGGAGAAACCATACTCGGTTCCCTTGATCCATTGCATTAGTAAGGGTGTGTGGATCCAACCTTCCCTCCCTTTTTTTTTTAATTGCTGTAAATTGCAGTGGTCTCTGTTGATGATGGATTTTAAGAATGTTTTGTGTCTTAGTGGGAATGTCTTCAATAACATGACAGTTAATATGTTTAGAGATAAGATCTTGAAAAGAATATATAATGGTAACCCCTACTGTTATAACAGAAAAATCCCATAAAGTCTTTAAATCCTAACATCTTCAGAAGAAGACATCAGTGTATGTAGGAGGCAATATAATTATTTAGAAGAGATACTTCGTTAAAAAAAAAAAAGGTGAAACATTAGCTGGTGTCTTATGAGAATATAAAATGCTTTTAACTGTATATATGCATGTTTGATACACTTCATCTGTTGCTTTCATGACTCTAGTGTTCACTCTTAAACAATATATTTTTTTACTTCAGCAGCTGTTGGCTGATTAGTTCAAGAAGCTGTTGGAAACAACTCATTCCTAGTATCATCAGATGTTTGCTTTGTACAGCAGAGCATAAATATTCCTTTGGTCTTTTAATTGGTTTTGATTTAATGGGTACCTGTTGTGGAAAAAGTACTCCTCTGAAGAGCGGGCTTTTTAGACTGTAGCAGAAGTTCATTGAGATGTTTCTGTACAGAGCTGCATGAAATATTCAAAGAAAACAGAGCGAGCAAAATCCCCAAGGGATAAAAGCCTCTCTTTTTTCCTCTGCTCTATTAATATATTCATGTTTCTGTAGAATTTGTTCTAATAGTGTCCTAACAACATTTGAAATTTATTTTATTTTATTTTATTTTTATTTGTAGGGTAAATTGCCAGTTCTTCTGCTTGGTCAGTCTGCAGACTTGAGGCCAGGAGAATTTGTGGTCGCGATTGGAAGTCCATTTTCTCTTCAAAACACAGTGACTACAGGGATCGTTAGTACCACTCAGCGTGGAGGGAAGGAGCTGGGGCTCCGCAACTCCGATATGGACTATATTCAGACCGATGCCATCATCAATGTATGTCCTGCTCTGAGCCTCGTCCCCTGCAGCCCTTAAATTTCTTGAATAGTTGCTTTGAAAATTTCACCAGTGATACAGTTTTTAAGAACAGTGAGCGTAGTTGGCTTTTCTTTTATCCATGTAAATATGGACATCTGCGCTGCAGCAGCACTTGATTGTTATTTAAAAATCCCCCAAGGAACCACACCAAGTACAATATCTGCCTTCACTTCAGAATTTTTACAGATTACAAGGGAGGAGGCAATATTCTTTGGCAAATAAGTATCTTTTTGAAATCCCTCATGTTTTCTAAAAAAGAAGCCAAGCTTAGTTTAAGGACTCAAGTTTGTTTCTGCATTAAGGCAAAACAATAGTTTTTGTACTTCTACTGTTGGCCTTGTAAGAAATCTTCACTAACAGTTCCCAGAGCTGTCCTGAAATCTTAAGTTGCTAGTGTGGTACTATTAAAACAAAAGAAAAACCTTGGCTTTCTTAACTTACTCTGGCAAGAGAAGGACTAAGTGTTTGCAAAGCTCAGCTAAAAGGGATGATGTTAAGACTGTTCTATTGCACATATTTAGTAGACAATGCAAAAATTACTACAGAAATATCTCAAAAATTTCTTTCATGTTTTGCTTGCCATGAATTAAGAGGTAGATACTAAAACATGCTCTTGCCATATGTTTATTTTCAGTACGGAAACTCCGGAGGACCCCTAGTAAATCTGGTAAGAGTTTCTTTAAGTTTGTTTGCTTTGTGTTAAGCTTTTTAATATTTACTTTTTAGTTTAAAAACAGAACCAAAAGACCCCAAACAAACAAACAAAACCCCACACTAGAAATGTGATTCAGAGCATTTGATATCTGGCTGACTACACAAAATTCACATGGTTCTTACTAATCACTTGTCTGTGTTTATGCTGGCAAATCACAAGATACGCTTGGATTTCAATATTTAAGGTGTTTACCGTTTGCATAGTTTCGAGCAAGTGTAATGCACAATTTTTTTTTTTTTGCCCATGCCTTGCAAAAAGCAAAAAGCACATTTTTAAAGTTGAGGCATTTGCACTCACTGTATACCATGCAGCTGGCACTTTTTTTTTGCATACTGAAACTCAGATTAACAATTCAAAAACATATCTACCCCTTGATTTTGAATCACACCAAGGCGGCTGAAAAACCCATGTATTTATCAGAACACTAGGGTTTATTTGCTGATATTGTAGAACATAGCCAGAGCTGACCTTGCCGCAGCTGCGGATAAGCCCAAGAGGGAACAACTGAAGCAGGTTGCAAAACCCAACTGCTGTGTGAGAGCTCTCAGGTGGGGGTACGCGGGGTCGAACGGAGGAGAGGCAGTGGTCCTCAACAAGGGATGGCACAAATTGGAAGAAAGAGCTAGTCAGAGTTTCTGCCTTGGAGATCTGGCAATTTTTTTTTCACCCAACTTGCAGTACAATTTCAGTGCCAGTAACCTCCATTTTAAAATTTGTAGTTGAATAGTTTTCACCGGTGTTGTGGTTTAACCCCAGTCGGCAACCAAGCACCACGCAGCCACTCACTCACCCCACCCCGGTGGGATGGGGGAGAGAATCAGAAGAGCAAAAGTGAGAAAACTCATGGGTTGAGATAAAGAGTTTAATAGGGAAAGCAAAAGCCGCATGCACAAGCAAAGCAAAACAAGGAATTAATTCACTGCTTCCCATCAGCAGGCAGGTGTTCAGCCATCCCCAGGAAAGCAGGGCTCCATCACGCGTAACGGTTACTTGGGAAGCCAAACGCCATCATGCCGAATGTCCCTCCCTTCCTTCTTCTTCCCCCAGTTTATATACTGAGCATGACGTCATATGGTATGGAATAGCCCTTTGGCCAGTCTGGGTCAGCTGTCCTGGCTCTGCCCCCTCCCAGCTTCTTGTGCCCCTGGCAGAGCATGGGAAGCTGAAAAGTCCTTGACTGGTGTAAACTCTGCTCAGCAAGAACCAAAACATCACTGTGTTATGGACATTATTCTCATCCTAAATCCAAAACACAGCACTCCACTAGCTACTAAGAAGAAAACTAACTCTATCCCAGCTGAAACCAGGACAATCTGGGGTAAATCAAGGAAGGAAGCTGCTGAGATTTCAGAATCATTAGGTGTCAGTAGAGATGTTTAATCTGAAATTCTCACTTGGAGTCACATTGCTGGGAAAAGCTTTTGATTTTGATGAACTGTCGTTTTTCTTTATATTATGATGCGAGATTTGCTCAGCACCTCGCCTGCCGGTCGGTGCCATGCGTCGCGAGGTGCCTGCTGAAATAAACAGACCGAAATTGGCTGTAGAATATGCTGCAAGCTGGAGAGCTGCCCAGTTCTGACCTCTCTTCTGCTCATGGCGATATGAACATCGACATTGTTTTCCAAAATTGTAGAATAGTTTTTTATCGATAGGTGATTCAGAGAAATTAGACTTAAAGAAACCATTTAGAAAATTGAAAAACAGCTGCAGAGTATGTTGTGTGAATTTGTCTTTGTGATTGCTTGGAAGAAATCATCCATTTCTCTTCAAGATGTTTCACATTTGCTAATAAAAATTTCTTATTTCTCCAGGATGGTGAAGTCATTGGAATTAACACGTTAAAAGTTACAGCAGGGATCTCGTTTGCTATCCCATCGGATAAAATCAAAAAGTTCCTGACTGAATCCCATGACAGACAAGCTAAAGGTACTGTACTTACTGCTTTGAAAGAGAAAAATACGAAAATAGTAATAAAACAGAAAGTCAACAGCCGTTGAGGCTCTCTTTTTGGTAAGAGCAATTGATCAAGACCTATTTTCCTTTTTGTAGGAAAAGCAATAACCAAAAAGAAATACATTGGCATTCGAATGATGTCTCTAACTCCTAGGTAAGTAAAAGTGGTGGATCCTCACCTTTCCGAAGCTTGGGCACTGCATGCATTTGGACCAAGCTCATGATGAGCAGAAACAACCAGGAGGTTCGAACCAGCCGCGTGTGCTTCTCTAGGTGCTGGTGACAACTTCGCAGCCAATTTTTGCTACCTTTTTCTCTCTATCTGCTGCATGGTTGAACTCTCCTGTAGACTCTATGAGCTAGTTTTTAAACAACTCCCTGGCTTTTTCTTTTCCTTAATACTTCAGAAGAGAATAGTTAGTGATCATGAATTTGTCCCCGGGCTCTGTTAGCGTTGTTACCATCAGTCCTGCACTGTCATGAGGGTCGAGGAGAAAACAGGACAGTATGTTTTCAGTACTTACAGCAGCTACATGCATATTTCCGTTTATACAAAATTATATTCATTAAACAATTCACTTAATGTAAAATGACGCTTTTGTGTGGACTTGCTTATTCATACTCAAACCAGAAAAGGCTCACGAGCAGGTGATATTGCGTCCTGTGGAAGTTTTTATGTGTGCAGGTGCTGGATCAGAGGTATAACAAAGCATTGAAAACTGAAGGGGTTTTTTTTAGGATATCAGGATCTTCTGGTTCTAAAATAACGACCAAGTTTTGAAATGTTTTCTCAGATCCTCTGTATCTATTGAAATGATTGTCTTTACCAGAAATAGGCATTAAAAAGCTGTATGCATGCAAAAAGCGTCATAATTCTTGAAATACTTTTAAGGGTTAAAATGAATTGTGAAGTGTCACATTAACATGTGTAAAATACCTCAGCTAGTGAATGTTAAGTGAGTTAACTAAGTAAAAACGCATGACTTTTTTTCCCCATCTTGTCAAAATATTTTTGTTGCTGTTTCTTCATTTTCCAGCAAAGCTAGAGAGCTGAAGGATCGCCATAAAGACTTTCCTGATGTTGTCTCTGGGGCCTACGTTATTGAAGTAATTCCAGAAACACCAGCTGAAGCGTAAGTTGAACTACTTTTTTCTCAAAACCACTGCCACTGACTTAAGGGGGTAATGATGGAGTATGGGCCCTGCTTAACTGGCTATCTTGATTATGCTAAATTAACAAAATTACAACCATCTGATAGCTATTAGGTTGTCTGCTGGAAATTGGTTTGTGGTTTCAGTCCAGTCCCCGATGGGCAATATTGTGAATGTATCAGTGTATTGCAGCAAAGCACTGTCAGCGTTCCCGGCTGAAAGGGCAAGGATTCAGTGGGTGTGAAAACTCAATTTTTATTTTTCTCAGCAATTGCTTCCAAGACATCTGTTGTACCGATGCCAGTGCTGAATAAAGACGTTTGCTTGTGCATGCTCCCCACAGCCCTGCTGTGCACTCCTGTAGGAGAGCGAGGGAGAAGCTTTGCTTGGATGGACGTGTCCATCTCAGCCCAAGCACCTCAGTGTTGGGCAAACTCACCAGCTCTCTTGGCATGCCTCCACTGGGGGCGAAATCCTCTCTTGGCACGAGATACTCTTCCATGTGAGAGCTTTGTCAGGAGTCACATTACTAGGAAGGGCTTTTGGTTTTGGCCTACTGGTCTTTTTCTTCGTATTATTCAGTATTTGCTCAGAACCTCGCCTGGTACCTTCACGAGATGCCTGGCTGAAGTACAGCATCTGGTCTGTGGTCACTGGCACTGGTCTGGCTGGCTCTTGCCGGAGACACTTTCCCTTCAGAGTCTGGTTAATACAAAACTGCTTAGTAATCCAGGGTAGGAAATAGGAAACTTTATTCATTTTCTGAAACTAGAGATCATTTAAGAGAAGAGTAAATCTTTGTGGCAAGAAAGAGGCGTATGTAGCACCAAAGGCATGTAGGCAGAAAGCTTCTTGGAGCAGGCAGATGTTATCTCTTGGGGAGACTGTGAGGATGGTTGGATGATATTTTTTTGTTACAGTCTGGATGCCACTGTAAGGCATACAGTGTCAGCTGTCTGGCTTGCTTTCTAAATTATTGCTGCTTTGTGTGGATAATTCTTGTTGGCAGCGCTGTTCATGCAGAATACTGGCGTAAGTCTGTAATGTGAAATTAAACTGCAGTTAGCGTAGGAATAATGTGGCTGCTCCATTGTGGCACTGAACTTACTGCCTTGACATGCAGGTCCAATCTGAAGGTGCAGAAAAATCATTATAGGAGTACAGATAATAGCAGAGAGTGGGAGAAGGACATTAGAGAGAGGTAGAAGAAATGTGAGGCCATGTAGCCTTGTAACTTGAAGGCAAACTCAAATCAGGACGCTTCCTCTGAAGGCTGGCCTGGCAATTAAAATGCAGCCCATGTTTGCTCTGTCTCCTCCACTCCTAGTCCCCTTGCTTATGGATTTGCCCATTCTGCTGCTTTCCTCTCCGGTGCACGTTGTGTAGCCCTGCTGGGTAGGGGATGAGAGCAGTTCTGCAGCGACCCATCTTGCGTATGAGTTGAGAGGACAGGCTGCATGAGAGACCAAGATAATCTGGAATGGTTTGTCCCATGGAAATATTTTAAGCCATGCCTTCAGTAGGCAACCAGATTTGTTGCAAACGTTGGCAAGTCATCCTGCTTGCAGGAGACACTCATGTAAGACGTTTTCTGCGGGCGGAAGAGGCTGATGACTGCTCTGTGGTTTTGTGAAGAAGGATTATGCTGAAGGGCTGAATCATGTCTGATCTGGTTACTTGGTTAACATTTCCATAACTTGGAGCCAGATTGTTGTGCAAGACCGGGCAAAATGTTGTGGTCGATGGTATCCCTCACCATCCCATTTCTCGGTCCCGGCAGCAGTCTCAGGCAGCTGGGCGAGCGACCCGCAGCCCCGGGCCCCATCTTGGTTTGAGTCGGGAGGGTTTTGGTTTTGGTTTGCATATGGTTTGCATATGAGGTCTGGAGAAGGGATTCTGAGGGCTTACGGGCAGGTGGGCAAGGGGACGGACACGCATGCGGTTTTGGTGACGGGGCTAGATTGCTGCATGTGTTATTCTGCTTAAATTTAAAACACAAAGGTAAGGTGAAGTGGCTGCCAATACGCATGGAGAACAGAATGGGTCTGGGACTGAAATGCCTCATGTGTTAACACACAGTGCCACTCAGATTGCTTTGCTACATGAATAAAAGCTTGGAAAATTTCCCCTCTAAAATGAATACCTTGTTGCAGTTATTTTAGAAGAAAAGTATGCCTCTGTCTCTTCTACCGAATCAGCATCTAGGATCCTTATTGCAGAATTTTACTGCACTATTTGCAATAGTGAATTACTTCAAAGAGTGAAATATGGGATTCATCAAACTTGTACCTCCATCCAATTTCTGAGGTTTCTGCATTGTATTGTAATCTTCACCGCTTCATAAATTCTGATTGCTTTTTGCATGCCTGCTGTGTCTCTGTGCAACTGCCGTTGGGTGGGACATAGGGAAAATCCAGCAATCTTTTTTTTCAAACGGTATTGTAATGACGATAAAATGACAATTATAATAATACATTGCTGCTTTGTATTTTCAGTGGTGGCCTGAAGGACAACGATGTGATTATAAGCATCAATGGACAGTCGATAAGTTCAGCCAGTGATGTCAGTGACATTATTAAAAAGGACAGTACGTTGAACATGGTTGTACGCAGGGGCAACGAAGATGTTATGTTAACAGTAGTTCCTGAAGAAATCGATCCCTAACTAGAAACATGAGCTGGATTTCATGTTTTCTTTTAACAGCGTTGGACTGCTTATATTCTCTCTGTGCTGGTACAGGAAACGTTAGACTTCTGACCAACATTCTGCTTGTTCAGTGGATTAGTATTGGCCAACAGAGTAACTTCTAATAGGTTTAAGGTGCAAAATCAGTGTAATTTCACATACTCCAGATGATAATTTTTTTCCTTCTGTATTATGTATGCAATGTATTCTTTACTGGCTGTTACATTCCCCGCTTAACAAATCGACGTTTGCTTCCCTGTGTTGAATAGAGTTACCATTATTTCCGCTAAGATTTAAACAAAACCCACGCACACAATGTGTGTTGTGGTATTCAGGTATTTATAGGTTAGCTGTGTTTTAACTGGAAATACCATTGTAAAGGAGTAGTTGGTTTAAAAGAAAACACAATTTGGAAAAAGAGTTTGGTTTATAAACACAAAGAAATCCCAACCAGAATAACCTTTTGAGGATCCCATGCAGGATTTTAATACTATGATATTTTCCTAGTGTTATTAAAAGAATTCAACACTGCTTTTTGTGAGTGATTCATTTGGCTTCCCCTTGTGGAGTGTTTCTCTTTGAACAGCACATCTGCCTGAAAGGATGTCCCGGTGGTCTCCTTTTTATCTTCATAAACTGAAACACTTATTTTTCAGTATGTGCTTATATTTGCGCTCTTGTGCATCTGCTTTTCTTAACACGGCTGGCTCGAATTTGTCATATTGGCTATTGCAGATTGTCTGTCTTCCAGATGTTAAGACGCTTTTCCTTATTGTTTTAATTACAACTTCACCAATGCCTGATATCGGTTTGCCCATTATTGTGGATCGCAGATCCTACACCATTCTAGTTCAGATATTACGATGTTTGTAACTGTTGTAGATCTGGCCTTAAGCTCTTTCAAACAGGCTGTTTTATTCACACTCTTGAGTGCTGGTGTGTGTATAATAGGACCTGGTTTTGACTAGGATATTGAGCATTCCTCTAACATAGAGACTAATCTTTATACGTATATTTATGGATGCCCTTGAAGCTTGGATAGTTAATAGGATTGTCTTACTGTGTGGGAGAACAATCAACAAAATTTAATTACAATGTAATTACTCACTGGGTGAACAATAGGCTTAGCAGCTTTTCCTTTCCTCTGTTGAAATTATGTATCCCAGAGAAAAATCTGAGGTCTGTAGACAAATTTTGGTGACTGTCATGCTAAACATGCTCTTTTGGAAAACTGCTTCTTAGTAAAACTCTTCAACTGGGAAACTGGCAGTTTATGATTTTTAAAGAAAGGGCTGTATTCCACGCAATTACAGCAAGAAATCCTCTAGACCCGGATCCCTGACAGTTCTCCTTCTCCCACCAGCTGTATTTCAGTTCTGTTTCAGGCAGGTTATCCCAGTTTGGGGAGCCTCTGTATCCCCAGGTGCCAGTGCCTGCCCCTTATTCACCTGGAATCACTATACATTTACACAGTCATACAGCATATTGACACTTGACATGACTGAACACCTCGTTCCTGATTTACCTGTTCCGTCGCTGTGGTAAATCACACATCTGAAAATCTGCCAAGATACTATGGTGCCAAGCGCTGAAGGTCTATGATGCTTTCTAGCATGAAAGATGCAAAGTAGAATGATGTTGTGGAGTTGCCTTGTAGTATATTTGCACTGCAAGTTCATCTTACCGATGTTGGTTAATGTTTCAGCGTCCTGTCGAAGGGGTATTACATTTTGCAGACCATCCATGCCCTGTGTAGTGCATGGTGTGGTGACATACAGCTCTTGGCAAAAATGAATTAAAAAAACCTGCTGTCATGAGCAAGGTAAAATGATGCCCATGAACCAGCACAGGGCACTGGCTTTGCCGCTCCTCTTACAGTGATATTATTTCCTACAGAGGCTTATTTGGATCCCCACGACCTCAAAACTCCCCACATTTTCCCCAATTTCTGTATCAATCATTACTCAGCCTCAATATTCCAAATGGAAACCTCAAACTTTATTCTTCATGCCTTTATTCACCTTCTCCGCTTCTGCACCTAACCCAACTAGCAAAAATTAAGCTAAAGGCCCAAAGCCAGGAAATTGTGTTTAAAAAGTTTACAAAGAAGTTATTTTTCGTCTGCCTTTTTATTTCAAAACAAGTAGTTGCATAATTTAAAGAGCTGGTTGATTCTCTTTGTTCCCATTGTTTGTTGTTGTGGTCTCTTAATATGCAAAACCATTAATTTTTTTTTTTGCTTGGTTTCTAGCCAGCCACGTTGGGCTTACCAGTGGTGTCCCTAGCACAGCACATCTTTATGCCTGTGCGTTACATAGATGCTGCTGCGAGGCATAAATGCCTCAGGACAACGGCTCAGGTTTGCATGTGCAGTAGAGGCAAATGAACTTGACTTCTGTAAATGGTTTTCCTTCGCCACTGGGTTAGTGAAATATTTGACCAGATTTCTCGGCTGAGTAGGCCAGGCCCATAGCTCCATCTAGTGGGACGCGAGATGGCTTCTTATTGCAGCCAGTCATTTTCCATCATATATTTGAAAGTGGGTTTCTGATTTTTTTTTTATTATTTATAATTAATTTCTTTGCATCAGATATCCAGAACCACATGCTTATCCTGAAAAATATTTAGAATTTACTCTTCTAGTATCCAATCATTTTTGCAGCTACCCATATGGTTTCTTACAATCAAAATTGTCTCTAAATGTTTTTTAAGTATTTAAAATAAGATTACTGACAAGCAGAGGCACAGAAGCAAAGTTTGTCTTTAATACAATTAATTAACATGTATTGTTGGGTTATAGATTTGGAATTTTTTTTGTTCTTTGTTGCTTCAACGCACAGTTCTTTCCAAAGTGCAACTGAAAATACTTTGTACAGAATAGCTTTGGCACAGTTTGTATAAATACCACTTTCCTGGAAATTTTAGCAAGCATTGGACGCTAAATCAGGGAAATTGAACGTTCTGGCTTGATTTTCAGTATTTTGGAATGTCTGAAATGGAAACTGGAGTTGCTGCGTATGTGATGCCGAGTAGATGGCTATGTGTGGCTACGCTCAGAGGTAGTTTTGAAAAGCTAGTTCACTTATTCCATGAAGGAAATGTCTCGAGCTGTAAAAGAAATGATCATGACTAACAATTGTCTGGTTTCTGTGGCTTATATGCCAAGCAGTAAGGTCCTGTGGTTTCAATACCAGAGGGCTTTTTTATTTTCTTCCCCCCCCCCTCCCTCCCCATAAGTATTTTGTATTTATGTTAAGGAAGCTGAGGATGTTTTTAAAACTACATCTTTCCAAATTACAGTGAGAGAGCCATCTAGTAGGGCATTAGATTATATACATGTTCTTATCATATATCAGGAAAATAGTGTAGAGGTGATGAAAACTGCAGTTGCAAATATGCAGGAGAACTAGTGGTGGTCAAGAAGGCAGTAGTCACCGTCCAGAGCAGTGACTGATGAGTGCCACTGAGTATTTATTTGCATGCCATGGTAGGTCACTGCGGGAGTCCTTTTCATCCTTAGAGTGAGAATAAAGAAATGTTCATCAGAGGTTCCAGGGTCTCCTTGATTGAATTATATTTGAGATTATTCCTGCTGTTCCTAAATTCCCATATTATTTCACACTGTTTCCTTTTACAGCCAGAAAATACGGACCTGACTTGGCATCCTTTACTCAGTTTCCCCCTCCCTTTGCTCTAACTCCCTCCCCGTTAGCCCTGCTGATGACTGTCTGCAAAAGGAAACCAAAATCACACCCTGGGCTGACGTTAAGTCAGACTTTGAAGTTAAATGTCAGCGAGCTGTTGTGAGGCTTTCTTCATACCAAGAGGCAGAAACGTCCCTAAGAGACAGGAAGGAGCCAGGCAGAGAAGTGATGGCTGAAGGTCTGCCTCATCTGGCTGTACCCTCCACTTTAGGATGCAAACCTCGGCCTGGCAACCTCCTATCCAGATCCCAAAATTCAACCAGCATTGGATAAAGTTTTCTGGAGGCGAAGGGATTGGTAGCATCAGTCATGAAGTGAAGGGCATCGCCATTTTCGACTGTATAGAAATGCGTAGCAGAAAGCTTTGCTGATTTTACATTTCGTGTGGATGCGCTGTACATCTGTACATCCTGCGCTGTGTGTCCAGCTGTGCTGTGCAGGTGTCTGACACGCTCCATCTATTTTGTTCCCCTCAACTCCCAAACCCCATTCTCTTGTGCAAGATGCTGGGCCCCAGGAATGAATCCAGTTTAGCCTCTTTGCACTGTTCCTCTGTGAATATGCAATAGCTTGATTTGTTAAGTGTTATTTAATGCACAAAATTACTGCTAAAACCAGTGCAAATGTAATTTGACTAATTAGACAGAGCAAGTGAGGAAGAAATCTACCAGAGCAGCTCATCAATTTGATCTGCATTTTCTGGAAAGTTTTCCTCCAATTTTCATGGTTTCATTTAGTAGTCATGGTACTGCAGTATCTGTCCCCATAAACTCTCGGAGGAACTGGATAATAATTAGGAATTGATTAGAGAGAAAATGAGTCAGAGCTAAAGCATGGGAGTAAGATTTACTGAATTTGGTAAAGAATTAACTTCAGTAGCTTGGAAATATGGCATAACATGCTGGAGAGGAAAATTAAATATTTGTTCTGTTCATTCCTTTTCTGGTCAGTGTTTATGCAGAGAGAACACAGTGAGTTTCAGAACGTTTTCAGTGTGAATATCTGAGGGAAATGGACTGTGATACAGCAGTCCATGGGCTCAGGGCACTGCGATGGCAGCTGCTTGGCTTATCTGGACTTCGTGTTGCTGGACTCACTGCGCAGGCATGGCTGAAAAGGTCGAGCTCTTCCACACAGCAACTTCCTGTGAATGTCTCTGAGAAACAGAAATTTTTTGAAGCAGATTGAGATGAAAAGTGGGTATGGAAAATGTCATTGTCAGTTAATTTTTTCTGTTTTTTTTTAGTACAGAAAGGATTTTCTATTCAAAGACTATGTACAAATACATGAAACTACCTTCCCTGAATAGAATCATAGAACCATAGAATGGTTTGGGTTGGAAGGGACCTTAAAGATCATCTGGTTCCAACCCCCCTGCCATGGGCAGCAACACCTTCCACTGGACCAGGTTGCTCAAAGCCCCATCCAACCTGGCTTTGAACGCTTCCAGGGATGGGGCATCCACAGCTTCTCTGGGCAACCTGTGCCAGTGCCTCACCACCCTCATCATGAAGAATTTCTTCCTTCTATCTACCTAATCTAAATCTACCCTCTTTCAGTTTAAAGCCATTAACCCTTGTCCTATCACTATGTGCCCTTATATAATTAAAGCAGTTGGTCCATCTTACTAGTAAAACCAGACCAGTCTTCCTTCTCTTCCTCCATTCCTTTCATAACTTTAATTCACATTCACTGCTTTTTTCTTAGGTTTATACTTTTAACTGCTATTAAAACAAACAGGCTTATTATAGCACTGAATCTGATCCTGGACTTTGCATTTTTCTTACGTGCTCCCTTGCTTTCATTTGAAGCCACATAGTGTGCAGAGTTTAAGCACCGTTACTTAGGACTAATTAATCCCATGTTCTTTTTTGAACTCCAAGGTAACCTTGCAAACTCAGACCTTTTCCAGCTGACAATTCTTTTGCAGCACTTGCATGAGAAATGAAGTTTTGCATTGTCCTGCTTGTCCCTGTTGAGTTTTTGGGGCAGATGGGTCTCCTGCTCGTGGGCTATGGCTGCTTCCAGTGGAAGCATAGCCTTCCTTTCCCCTCTGCAGTGGAGCTAATGGTGCAGATCACTGCTCTGCAGAGGAAAATACAGGTGTGAGGTGTTATTGATTGAGAAAGCTGTGATTTAGGCTGTGTCTGTGTGGTAGCTGTGGGGTCTTGCTCTGTCTGCCTGGCTGCTCCCATTTCCCAAAGCCTCCTGTGCTGGTTTTGGCTGGGGATAGAGTTAATTTTCTTCCCAGCAGCTAGTGTGAAGCTATGTTTTGGATTTGTGCTGAAAAGAGTGTTGATAACACAGGGATGTTTTTGTTATTGCTGAGCAGCGCTTACACAGAGTCAAGGCCTTTTCTGCCTCTCACCCCACGCCACCAGTGAGTGGGCTGGGGGTGCACAAGGAGCTGGGAGGGGACATGGCTGGGACAGCTGACCCCAACTGGCCAAGGGGCTTTTCCATACCATATGGCATCCTGCTCAGCATATAAAGCTGGGGGAGAAGAAGGAAGGGGGGGACGTTCAAAGTGATGGTGGTTGTCTTCCCAAGTAACCGTTACGCGTGATGGAGCCCTGCTTTCCTGGAGATGGCTGAACACTTGCCTACCGATGGGAAGGAGGGAGTGAATTCCTTGGCTTGCTTTGCTTGCGAGCACGGCTTTTGCTTTCCCTATTAAACTGTCTTTATCTCAGCCCACGAGTTTTCTCACCTTTACTCTTCTGATTCTCTCCCCCATCCCACCGTTGGGGAGCGATCGAGCGGCTGGGTGGGGCTTAGCTGGCGGCTGGGGTTAAACCACAACACCCCTGAAAGCTAAGAGAGGAGCAGCAGCCCATGGGGCTCATCTCCAGGAGAAACAGGTATTTATAAGAACCTCTGGTCAGGTAAGTCCACGAGGGGGCGAATTGAAGCTAAAAACTGAACACCATCCTCTGTGGAAGCTGCACACACTCTGTCTGGACGTTGGACTGTGGTTATCAAGCACTTTCCATGGGTGCTGTGTACAGCGGTGCTGAGTCGGGGTGAGCACCCGCGGGAGGAGGGTGATGCAGGGGGAAAAGCAGATGTCCATGGAAGCCTGAACTGAGTGTCTGTTCGGAAAGAAGAGCTGCAAGTTGTTCTCGTAGCAGAGTTGATTCCAACTTTCTGAGGGACTGGGCAGATCTGGCAAGGAAAGAGTAGGTTTGTCTGCATCTCGGGTAAGTTCACGTGTCTGGCAAGGAAGGAGAGTTGACAGTCTGGATTGGAAACCAAGAAAGTTTCAGGATGCTGTGGCTGGTTTAAAATCCTGTACAGCTTTGCTCCTATAGGGGAAAAAAAAAAAACCCAAACCAGAAAGTCAACCAGAAATGGGCAAATATAACAGAAAAGAAGCTCTAGCTGTCACCTCTGATGCAAAACAAACCTATAATAAACCACACCTGTAATTAGCTGGAGAATAAGAGTACATTTGATTATATCTGAATCAGAAAGCATGGTCAGAGACAGTTTCTTGCTTGAAAAGAAGGGTACCAGTGGGGCCAGGGGAGGCTGAGAGCTCAACTGCAATTCGAATTGCTGGATGCGGTTGTGGCAGCACAATCACAGCGTTGCTCCTCCCGCTGACGGGATGGGGCTTGTGAAGGTAAGCAGCAGGGTTAGTCGTCGTCTGTGGCTGAGGGGGTACATCTCATTTGAATTGGAGGCTGGGATCTTGAAAGGAAACCTTCCTTTTGAAGAGGGGAATGATCTAGTCATTGGCAAAAGAACACTGCATTTCACCAGCATGGTTAGCGGGAGATGAATATTTTACTGATGTAACAGAAAAGGGTTTACAACCACGTATATGTTACCATTACATATACGGACTTATGTAAAGGATGATACTATACCGAAGCTATGAAGTAAGTCTTATTTCTTTCTTACAATCTATTAGTTTTGCTTTTATTTATCCTCAGCTAAGTGGTTTTTTTGGTTTGTTTAATGAAAAAGCACTTCCCAAGAGAAGGCAGGAGTGCTGTGCAGAACAAAGAGCTCTATTGGGATCGGTTCCAGCCTGTGCAATGGCTTCCTGCGAGCACTGAGGGCCATTGCAAACCTTGCCACCACGCACAAGGGCTTCTTCTGCTCAAATTGCTTCATTGCCTGAAGAACAGAGTAATTTTTTTTTTATTTTATTAAAAGCTAGTTTGCCAAAGCTCTCTGCTCAACACTGTTTCTGTCCTGGAGGAACAGAGTAAGATCAAATGAAATCCTATGCCACAGATGTTGATAGTGTCATTTGATTTGTTACTAGAAATGCTAGATACTACAACTCCATTCTTACTACAACTCCATTCTTGCTACAACTCAAGATAGGAAGCGGGAGCAGCTTTAAATACCTTGCCATCCCATCTCCTTTGGAGCCTCATGTTGCCAGGTTAGTCCTCAGTGTACAGCAGAGCAAACAACTTCAGGACTGTTGCCTGACAAGTCACTAGGGATATTCCTCCAACCATATGTAATATCTCCATGGCATACATGGCTGGAGAGGTGATGCAGCGCCTGTGCACACTCCAGTCATTTGCACTTGAATCAATCCTGTCTGAGGTTTCCATAAATTTGCTGATTACCATCAGCTGTACAGTTAGGTTTTTTCCTGACACCACATAATCTTTCAGGTTGTTACCGAAAAGCTTTACTACTTACCCTGTCTGCTGTAAGCATGGACATCACATGTTGCCTGCTTCCTCTTTTCAGCAACTTATTGTATATTTGAAGACTGCTATCACATCCCTACTTTGGGCTTTTTTCCCTCTGAAGACAGAGGACAATTTTTCTCAGCAATTATTTTAATCTCGTTTTATCTCAGGTCACATTTTCTATACCTGTCCTCATTACTGGGCTCTTTTCAGTTGATCAGATCCTTGAAGGGAAGTGCCTGGCCAGAGGGCATCGATTGCAGGCATATCGATAAAGTACCACCACACGCAATGGTCCAGCTGCACCTTCTAGCAACTCAGAGGAGACTGAAAATACATTTATCCATGGCTAGCAGAGGAGTGATTTTATATAGGATAATAGTTATTCTTTAAATCTGGCTTCAGTGTGTGAGGGTTTGAAATTCCAGCCTGGTTTTGGCAGCTGGTTCCCTTCTCCAGGAGCTGCTGTGCTGGCTCACAGCGCTCGTGTACCCCGTGTATCTGTGGCACCGCGTCCACTGATCGTTAGCACCATCCAACTGGACTTACCTTGTTTATGTTAAATAATTAGTGATATTGTTTTGGTGCAATGTGGATATGTGGTAATAAGTTGATGAATGCATAACACAATTTACAATTATTTTTTTCAGTAAATTATTAATCCATTTTCAGGAAGAGATATTGGACACTTTACATGTGATTTCATGAAAACAGGGAGGCCTTTGTTTCTCATTTCTTGTTGTTCACATCATCTCAGCAGTAAAACATTATCAAAGAATCTTATGTTTACTGCTCAGTTCTACATAGCTTCCATATTAAATTACATACAGTATACTAAGATATATACATATATATAAAAATATACTATCCATATTACTGCAAATAACATTCTCTGGTGGGATAGTTTTCTTTCTTGGTAGTCTATCTGCTCTTAGGTACTTCTGCAGTTTGTCTGTGCCAATTGAACTGGTTTCTTGTAGCTCTGACTCACTTTTTCTTCAGCTGTTTCCCTCACAAGTTAGGGCATCACACGCAATCTCCCATATTAGAAAATCTTTATAGATAAGGGGCTTTCCCCTGCAGCTGCAGCTATACCACGCAGTTGTTGGCCATCAGATAAACTGAAGATTGAACAAGGCAACTTGTACTTTCTCATCTCTATCACAGAAGTGCTAGACTTGCTTAAACAGAAAGCAAGTGGTAGAAGTGCTAAAATCGAAAGGGTTCTTTATTTTATCTATCTTTATCTAGATGTCATAATATCCAGATGTTACTGTAGGGAAATCTTTACATAACTTTCATATAACCATTAAATAACTATAACATGCTATTAAATATTTATTTTATTGTTAAGACCCGGTCTGATTGTCAGGCTCGGGGAAAGTTCGTAATGATCCCAAGGGCGAAATTAAGACACAAACGAGGTCATATGCCGCCAATCAGATGTTTTATTAGGTAAATATAAAAGAGTAAAGCGATAGGAAAGGCAGGAAATATTAGGAGGAAAATAAGCAAGCGACCAGAGAGGTAAGCAAAGGATAGTCACCACCATGGATCTAGCGGCGTCCCGTTGGTCCTCAGTCTTCAGTTCTTCGGTGGTGGAAAGGCTTCTTCTTCAGTTCTTTGGTGGTGGAAAAACTTCTTCCTCTTTTTGTTCTTCAGAGGTGGAAAAGCTTCTTTTTTCTCTGGTTTCGTTGTGCCGTCTTTTATCCCATGTTGGAGAGGGAGTTTTGCCCTCTCATTTCCGTTTGGTTACCCAGGGCAACATCACATATGCCACACATGCACATCTAGTCACAAAATACATATTGTTGGTGGGCAAACGGCCTGGCCCGGATACCAATTGGTGTCCCATTCTTGGTGGTGCCTGATAAGCCAAAGAATGCCCTGCTGCTTCAGCAAGTTTGCATGTTCCGTTGCAAGTTAATGGTACCTGATAAGCAAAAGAATGGCCTGCTGCTTCAGCAAGTTTGCACATTTCCTTGCAAGCTAATGGTACCTGATAAGCCAAAGAATGGCCTGCAGCTTGAGCAAGTTTGCACATCTCTTTGCAAGATAGTGGCACTTGATAAGCCAAAGAAGGATCCACCCTGGGGTCTTATCAGACAAAAGAGTGGTCTGCTGTCCAGTCTTATCAGATAAACACACCCAAGCAAGCTTTGAGACAATTGTTCTTAACACTTCAGACTCTTACATTTATGTAATTGTAAATCCTGTTCTTTAGAATCAACCATTGTTATGTTCAAATATGATAATTGCCTGTGCAAACCCCTTTGGTCAAAATTACATCCACACATAGTTATGCCAACTATGCTGCTACTACTAAGACCTGAAATTTGCACTCATTAGAGGAAAATAATTCAAACAACCTACCAAACATGAAGTTAGCTTCTGGATATCAGGATAAATAATTAATTTTCTTAAGTCTGTGTTCTTTGCCTGCATTTTCCCCAGAAGAACTCAGAAGGGTTAATACAGTCTTTCTAAGATGAACTGATGGCCAAGTCAAGTGTATATAGGTTCTTCTATGGAAGTGGGCATTGCTCAGAAAAGCAGCAAGACATACAATCTGGGTTGGGCTTTGCAGGAGTCGGACAGCCTTGTATTTACAAAAATGCATCATATTATGACATATTTTTCCCTTTTTATGTTGTTTGAGCCATTCTGGGGTAGATCTTGAATAGAAACTTGGCGAAGGTGCCCTGTTGTCAAAGGTGTCATTGAAAGTGAAGTAGATCAGCACGATACTGGGCAGAGGGGGGTGCAATGAGTGGGGTGGCACCACCCTGGAGTTCCCCCGGAACTCAAAGTCCTATTCGAAGGGTCAGGCAGGGTGGGTATTGGGAAGAAACATGGTTGTCTGGGAGGATTTTGTCTCTGAGTTTTGCCTGGCACCTCACTATTGTGATATGCTGCCTGTATGTTTTTTATAAAATGGTGTTTGCAATTCTCATAGCTGCTGCCCAGCAGGGAATCGGGTTGGGATCTGCTTTAGGGGATTTTGTGTTTCTGAACCAGACCCTTGCCAACCCTTAGCCACAGCAGGGAAATTGTGCTTCCAGGAGAGTCTTCTTCAGCAAAGAAATATAATAAATTCATTTAAAACAAAGGCCACAGAAAATTATTCCCAGACACTGTGCAGTGACTCTGAAGAACAAGGAATGGGAGGTGGCACAGAAACCCAAGGAAGAGAAAAGTGCCTTAATCTGATCCCAAACCTTCTGTTGAAGAGTAGTGAAGGGGTAGGAGAGCTGGGGCTGTCTCCACCGAGAGCATCGGTGCCAGGCTGGAGCCGTGGCCAGGGGCTGGTCCTTCAGAGCGGGGACTGTTGGTCATTCATGGCTTTGGTAGGTGCTTGGGCTTCTCTGAGGGGGAGACTCCCAGGGTGCAGCCTTAAATATCCAAATTTCTGGCCTCTGGTGTTGGAAGTCCATTTTACCTCCAAATATTGCTCTGAGTACTCAGGAGGCTGGTGGACACTTGGCAAGTTCTATGCAGTATTTTGGAAAACACGTTACAATAATGAAGAAGAACAGAACTGCAGGATTCAGTCATGTGTTTGTGCTGGTCAAGCAGTCATTCCCCTCATGAAGCATACTTTTGTGGTTTCCTTTTTTCTTTTAAATGTCTTTATGGGCACAGTCTGTCTCTTTTTTAATAGAAATGCCCTTGGCTTTGACTTTTCGTCTGGCTGTGGGCTTATTTACTTTGTCAGGATGGCAGAAGTATTTGATCCAAGTCATACTGAGAAAAGGAAGCATAACTGCTCAGTTTAGAACTAGCAGTGACCAGCCTAGCTCAGCTGGCTTCATGAAACTGTTGACCTAAATTCAAAACTAGGTGGGATGGATTGTTTAGGAAGTTGGCCAAACTGTATAGGCAGAAGTATGTGTTAATAACACATAGCATTGTTAGTTTCTCTCCCGCTGCATCAACAATGTGGGAACATTGTCAATATTTGTGTAAAAGCAGCGTTAAGCTTTATTTAATGACAAAACAAAATGTTTTGTCTTTTTTGGGGGGTGAAGCAATTCATGACAGGTTGTGAACCTTAGCACCAACTTTGGTTTTGGAGTTCTTGGTTACAAGAAAATGTAAATTTTCAAGCTGTGACATCTGTCCAATGCTTCTGGTTACCCTTAAGTTTATGGCAACATTTTTACCTTTCAATGAAATTTTATGGGTTTGTGGTTTAGTGGATCATACTAGTAATTATTTTCCTTTCTGTCTTCAGTGAACAATAGGAGATCCATCCTCCTTCTGCAAGCTGCTGCTCGCCCTTTCCAACTTCCGCTGTTTTGTCAGGTATTAGATCAGGTTTCTTCAACAAGCATAAGGCAAGATTCAAGGGAGACCTTGGATGGATGGAAGCTGAACTGCCCTTCCCTATCTCTTGCTGGCATCAGTTGCCACCAGTCTTGGAGGCACCTAAATTTGGTTATTGCTAATCAGACATTTAACAGCTGCCTAAAAAGTCTGAAATGATGAGTGATCTCAGCGAGTGCCATAAGCGCTGTGACTGGATGAGGCTACTTGCAGAAGGGAAAGTAGAAGACATTTTCCTTCTGAGCATGGGTGGTTCCCATCTTAAAATGGCTTAAGAGTTAATCTGTTCAGCAAGGAAATGCCCAAGGTGAGAAGGGGTCAAATCCGTATATCTCATCCCAGAAAACCAATCTAAATGCTTGACTATCAGTTGGCCAGGGTAGGAGAGGTGTCCATGCTTCTACCTGCATGGTGCCAAAAGAATTGCAGGGTAAGGAGCAGCTTTTTAGCTGTGGCTAAAGGCTGCTTAAAAGCGTGCAAGCCCCAGTCCTCGTCCCTGCTCTAGGTCTCGTTATTGTCTCTGTTCCAATAACTTTTAATGTAAACCTTAGGTATTCAGACTTCATAGCAACAAGGATATTTTCTGAGATTATATTTTTCATTGATTTTTCCTTTGCCATTGAGTTTTTATCTGTCTTTACCAGCTGCAGGTCTGAGTGTGTTGATTTAAGAAGTGAAGAGTGTATGCTCACATGAGGAGTAACTTGTGTTCTGATATGCTGTATTGGGGTGCCTATTACCGGAAAGTAAACAGGGATCAAACAGGTCCTGCTCTGCAAGATGTCCCTTCATTGTAAGGTAAAAGTGTTTGATTTCTGTTATCTTATACAGACCTTTGGTAAACAGGTCTTGTTGCATTCAGATGTGGTAATGAGCTTGTGTACCTCACTTGGATGTGAAGAAGAGGTTGGTGTTTGTTAGCTGGGGTGGATTGGAGTCAGTGGAGGTCTGGGAGAGGGAGAGGAGCTGGAAGCAGATGAGGGGCAACCAACAGGAACATAAAATGAGACTAGGCACAAGATTTGTGTCGTTCATGACCATCTGCCTAGTACCTTTCCCAGATAATCCCAAGTCCCTTCTCTTCCTCAACAGTTCAACGCCTCTTTCAGTCATGGGCAAGCAGTTCAATAATAGCAGAGCTGGTGAATAATAAATTTTTCAGTTGCAATCTTGCACTGTCTTAAAGGAACAGTGTAGTTTTGCTCTCAGGTTCTTCAAGCTTTAAAAAATAGATTGGGTCAATTTCCAACAACTTTATTTGAAGTGTTTCATTATGACAGGTACAGAACAGATATTTTTTACACTTTAGCATTTTGCTCAAATGAAATTGTTTGCTGAATTTGATCTGAATTTGTGATGAGTCTTTTTTCTCCCCATTTTTCAAAAATATTCACTCCAGGCAGGGGTAGGGTTACTGTTCAGGAATGTGTCATAGATCCTGACTATCATAAGATCAACGCAATTATTTCCTTATGCAGCTCCTGACTCTCACAAAATGCGGTCCTCACCTGCTTACTTGGATAGTCTCAGCTGTAACACACCAGGCACAGGTCTTGGCCAAACACTCGCTGCTCTCCTGCACGGTGCCCTCTTATGAGCTGTTAATGTGGATCTAAATGCCATTCCTCTTGGGGAAGAAGGAGCCAGCAATGGAGCAGAGAGGAAAGGGCTGGGAAAGGAACAGCAAGCCAAGAGAAAGAGGGTGAATGCAAGGAGTGGTAGCCCCATATAGCCGTGTGGTGGGAACTGCAGTGTCTATGCAGTTGTCCATAGCTGTGACTTCTCTGTTGCTGGTGAAGGGGAAGAGGTGCTCCAGGTGCCGGAGCTGAGATTGCCCCGCAGCCCATGGAGGGCTCTGTGCTGGAGCAAGGGGACATTTCCAGAAGGAGCTGTGGCCATGGAGAGGAGCCCACGCTGGAGAAGGCTGCTCCTGAAGGACTGCAGCCCATGGGAAGGACCCACACTGGAGCAGGGGAAAAGAATGAGGAGGACGGAGCAGCAGGAACAAACTGCTATGGATTGACTGCAGCCCCTTGTCGCCCTGCATCACTCAGGTAGAGGGAAGGTAAAGGAGTCAGCAATGAAGGAAAGAAGCTAAGCCTGGGAAAATGGGGAGGTGGTGTTGTAGTTTGTATGTGTTTCTCACTATCCATATCTATTTTAATTAGCAATAAATTAAATTATTTTTCCCCAAGTTGAGTCTGTTTTCCCTGTGATAATAATTGGTAAGTGATTTCCTTGCCCTTATCTCGACCCATGAGCTTTTTCACCTTATTTTCTCCTCCTGCCCTGTTGAGGAAGAGGAATGAGAGAGGGGCTGGGTGGGTGTCTTGCAGGCAGCCAAGGTCAATCCACCACACTTGGTTTTTTTTTATCTAGGGACAGAAGAACTGAGACGCTGGGCTCCAAGCAGTGAATGGCAGTCCTCAAGCAGGATGGCCATGCAGTGATGCTTGCCATTGCAACTCTTGGGGCCTGTGTGGACCAGCCACCCTGAGCTTGCCTCAGACTTAATCTTTGGAGTTGTCTCACATGTTCTCCTTTTCCATTCAAATATTAACAGCTTTTGTTGAATTTTCAGTGTTTGTAATTTGTTTTTGCTTTTCTTTCATCTCTCTGGATATACAACAGCTGCCCCAACCTGTTTACCAAGCCACCTCCCTTACTTCCTGCAGTCCCTCTGAATGACCAATTCTTCCATCTTGCTTGCAAAACCATGATAAGAGAAGACTACCTGTATTTACAGAGTCAATGAACTGTTTGCATGTCTAACAAAGTAACCCTTTCTTTTTTACCCTTCCCACTATCGAGTTTGTGCTTCCTTTCTCCCTTTGATCTTCTGAATTGACTCTGCTGTATCGGGTTGTGTTTAGGTGCTGGCTGTTCTGGGCCAGGACAGTTGTGTTGCATGTTTCATGAGGCACAATAAACACATTTCTGAGTTCCTGAGAAGGAATATGTTTACCAATCTGTAATGAATCCAAAGCAATCTAAAACTACCAGCAGGAACAACCAGCACGTCAAATCTTTATCTAGTAAAAGTCTTCGCACACTTTGTCTAAGAAAAAAAAAATGTGGAATTCTGTGTTACAAGAATAACTGAGACCCTGAGCCACTTGATTGAACTTTGAAGATAACCCTTCTTTGACTTGAGGGTTGGACCAGATAGTCTCCAGAGGCCCCTTCCAGGCTAAATTTTTCTGTGATGCCAGGGTTTTATGTACTGTTCAAGTGCTGTGCAAATGCAGTTTCTTTGATGGGCACTCGGATCCACTGAAACCTGACCATGATCTGAAATATAGTTTCTCTTTGTAAAAATCCAGTGTAGAGTTCCATTAGATCCCATTATTTATCTGTTATCTTAAATACGTTGTAAATCCCAGTGAGGGGACTGTGTCAAGGGATCTATAAGGTACTTAAAAACTTCAGAAGCAGAGAATTCGGGATGAATTTTCCCTTATATTCTATACTTGCCCCTATCCCCAGACTTAAACTACTTGTTCTCTGGGAAGGTTCATGCAGTTTAACAACGACCAGTGTGTGACCACTGAATTTTGACTTGAGTTTGTGACAAAATTCAGAAGATGACTTTGGTGGTTTCAGTTTTGCAGTACATGATTTGCAGAGCTTAAACGTACTGTCAGTCTTGCTACCCTGGTGAAGATAAAGCATGCTGAAGGGTGAACAAGGGAGATGAGAAAGAGAGGAACGTACTCACTTTCTGCTGCACTTTTATGTGACATCTATCAGGACAGAAATACTCATAAAAATAGTCTAGGAGAATTCAAGGCAGCGCAGCATCCTAGTTCCAAACTCTTCTACCTCCACAAAGTTAACTAATGTGTAACTAATATTTGAGAAATACCTGACGGTAAGTTGTGTGTGATATTTGATGGTCCCTGAAACTGTATCTTCACAACAACTTTAAGGGACTGGCGACGTGACGGTTGTTTCCGGGTAATGTCCTCCCAGCAGCTGGTAGGTCCACCTCCCCGAGGGAGTCCAGGCCAGTCAGAAGGGTCTCCATGAGCCCCTCAGTTGTTTCCCACCACGCTCTTACCCTTCCACATCTGCAGCCACAGAAAGCAAGGCTCTGTTACATGGACTTAAAAAGCAATTTTGGCTCAGATACAACTCAAACACCAGAAAGGGACATGTTACATTTGTGACAGCAACAGAACTTCACAGCTGAAAGAGGGACGGGATGGAAAATAGCAGCCATTGCAACCACTTTTGATCTCTACCTTCTCTGAGGAAGATGTCAGGTTTTGTCTTCTTGTAGAACCAGGAAGCTGTAAATGTTGGGTAACAAATCAAACAAAAGTCATGGAAATCAGAGAAGTAAGAGCAGTGCGGGAATGTGTTTGGTATTGACTCACTGAAGGGACAGATTGGGCTGCTAAGCTACACCCTTTTGTGTCTCTGCCTATAAATTCTGGTGCACTCCTGTATCAGGAGCTCCAAGGAGATGGGTGCCGCCATGATCTTCTCTTGGGTGGTAATGTTAAGTCTTCATTTTCAGGTGGATGCAGGTAAAGTGTCTCACTTCTGACCACCTTCATGGCTATATCTCACGTAAGGCTAATGTTGAGATTTAAGGGTAAAAGAGGATTTAGCAGCATGGCTTAGCTCTTTCAGAAACCATGAGCAGGTCAAACCTATGAGCTGAGCAAATCAATCGTTATACCCATTAATTCAAAAACTTTTATTGAAACCACTTAATGAATTTAAATTTTTGTTCCTAGCATTTTTCTTAAAGAGGCTAGTAAAGGAAATTCAAATGAATATACTGTAAAGCCAATGATCTAATTTTCTGAATCTTTGTATTGGGGTAATGAATTTAAAGACTTATATGTATTTTCTGGGTGAAATCTGTGTTTATTTTAAAGAGCGTGAGGTGCTTTTTGAACTACATGTTTTGTATTTGATTAAGTATATTGTTATGACTAACACATTGGTGTTTAATAACAAAGTGCCTGAGATCAAAAAAAGTAGGGCATATGTCCCTGTTCCTATTATTATTGTAATTGTCAGAATATAATAGGAATTACTGTAATTTTGTATTATTCTAATTTCCCATAGTCTCATTCCTGTTACGAGAGTAATTTGATTTGGTTGCAGAGGCAGTGATCTGCCCAGCCACTTTCATCCCTTTGGGGACCGATACAAATATCGGTGGGTCTGATGGGAGGGACGATGCTTCAAAGAGGGTAAAATGGTCTTCTTGTGTTCAAAAAGCACTTTCCCCTTTTCCAGGTGAGGCTTCCCTGGCTGAGCAGAGTGCCAACATGGTGCTGTGAGAACCAAGGCTGTTCTTTTTAAGCCGCTGCTCTTGCATTCTTTGTGCAGGAGGGAGGAAGGGGAAAAGATCCCAAGTGCTGGCCATAGCTGCTGTCTTTCCATCCCTCCCTCTTTCAGATGTAAAATTTTGACATTACCTTGACTTGGACTAATGAACCAAAAGCAAAAACCTGCTTTCCCTTTCTGTGTTCACACACACACCTACCTACACAATGGAAAGAAATAACCATTCAGGGCTTTTCCTGGGGTCAGGTTTTTAACGCTCTTATTATCTCCTCCTTCCATAAATATTTGAGGTACAGTTCATGATATCAAAAACTAAGCTAGAATGTTGATATTGAGCTGGAAAACACTGAGCTATTGTTTGATTCTTTCATTACTATCTAATTAATCTAGATTTAAAGCCTTGCACATGTGAGGAGCCGTGTGGTGGGACGTGGCAGCAAGTTCCCTACTCACTGAATAAATGGCAGGTCTCCCTGTTAGGATCTTTGTCTAAATCGAGAAATCAGTTTAAATACATAAACTGTGTTTAAGGGTCAATGTTACCGGTCTTGTCATACATGATGTTAGTCAGTGAAGGCATATTGCCACCTCTGACTGTCCATGGAGCAGGATTTTTATCACCAACAGTAGTTGGACCTAATCCACTCCCTTGTAAATCAGCAAACTTCCCTTTGCCAGCGTCACCAGGGGATCCTGTATATGCAAACTTTCCATCCGCATTACTTAATTCATGTAATGTTCTTTCAATTTTTTTTTTTTTGGTTACTTGTGTTGACAACGTCTGCAATCTGGACGTCAGCAGTTTCTGGAGCAACAATACTTCCAACAACAGGTAACTTCAAAGTTACATAAAAATGTACACTGTTTATAGAGTTGGCATTGCTAAATACTCTCTCCAAGCTGATGCTTGCATTTGAAAACTTTTCTAGTCCAGCTGTAGCCAATGTAGCAAACCTACCTGTAGAGTCAGGGGTTCAGTGTCCTCCAAACTGGGCTCCCAGATGCTGAAATGTACCCGTGCAGGCTCTGTATGACAGCATATGCATGCACTTAAAATGCAGCATATAATTGTATGTATATGTCACTCTTCTCCAAGAAAGAACGCAAGTCATTGCTGCAATAAAGAGCTTAAACAAACCAGTGCGTGGGCTAGAACCTTAGGATGATAATGCCGTGTGAAAAACAGAGGCTGTATAAATGCAGCAGTTTCTGAGAATCTGAAAGCAAAGAGGAAAGTTATCCATGGTTTGAACAGGCAAAATTTTAACTGAATACAGGTTTGTAGACTGTTTTCTGGTGACCTATACAAAGCCAGAGCAGGACCTCACTGGCTCCGTGAAATGCCCTTATTCGTTTTGATTATAGGGTTGGTGCTGTCACCTGGTCCTGTGGCCTAATTTTTCCATGCTCTACTGTGCTCGCTCTTGTCTTACCAGACCCGTCAGCTCATCTTTTTCAAAACTGCAATTCTTACAAATATAGTGACACTGTGATTAAGGCAATACAGAAACCAGTTTCATTTCAGTAGCTGCAATGATTAAAATAAATCAAACACTGGAACGACTCTGTTTATGTTTTGAAACCAGTTTTTAAACAGCCAAACTCACCTATTTTAAATCCTTTTAAAGATTTCTTTGAGAGGACATTTGGAGAGTTGTCAGCCCTGATGCAGAAGGGTAATGGTGGTCAATACACTGTCCTTCCTCCAGGGTTTGAATAACCCCATAAAGCCCTATCTCAGAAAACGTAACTCTCTAGGTTAGATGAAACACTAGGAAGGAGATCACCTTTCTCTGCCTGCCACAGCCCTGTCCCATGGGACACCTTCAGTCTGTTGGTGCCACCTGGAGGGCTTTCCATCAAGCGTCCTGTACAGGAGCCTTAGCAGGGAAAATTCTCTGACCCAGAGTTTGTGCCACCAGCTGGGCTTAGCAGTGAGGTATGGATGAAATCAGTGGTGTTGGAAGGGGAAGAGAAGGAGAGTAGCTTAAATGTGGTGGGAATGTGAGCAAAACCTGTCACAGGTAGCTTTTGGAGACCCCTTTTTTGTCAGAAGCTGTGCAAAATGAAGGAAGATAATGGGATCTGCAGCCTCCCTTCCTCACCGGCCTTGCTCTGATGAGCTCCCCAGATAGTTTTCTCTCATCTTCATTTCTGTTAATATTTTTTGGGTGGCTTTGTTGGTTTTGGTATGGGGAAAGGGAGGAGGAGAGAGCTGTTCACAGCCTAGTCTCATGCAAGAAGCAGAGCCATCAACTTCTGATCGGATCAGGTGAAACCAGCACATACCTTGTTCAAAGCAAACAGAGAGAGATACTTTTCAGTTCGAGGGCACCTGGCACTCTCTGAGCCAGTTGCACATTTTGGTGGGTTCACAAAGAGATTTGACGATTGATGGAGGAAAAAACTGCTGAGGTCTACTAAAATAGAAAAAAACCTCTGGGGTTCGGGCGACGGCTCGCGTGCAGAGCAGGGTGCAAGGAGGGGGTCAATTTTGAGCCAGGCCATCTTCCCCATGGGTCCATCCGTGGCTCTGCATGAGCTTATAGTGTGTGCTCCAAGGGGAGCCACACAGTCCGAGTGCCTCACTCCGAGTGCCTTGCTTTATGCTGGGGCCGGGGCTGTGTGCAAGGACAAAGTTATGTGGGATCCTGGATTTTGGGGATGGCTCTGCCCCCCAGCAGCCAGCATCCTTGCTAGGAAGAAAGCGATCTTCTGTCACATGTGCCCTTCACTGGGGACTTGACTTGACTCACTGGGGAGAGGGTAAAGCGCGCTGATGGCTCCCAAGGGATGTGTCCTAATTCGCTTGCTCTCTGTATGTCT
The DNA here is from genome assembly GCA_020745775.1 of Theristicus caerulescens. Taxonomy (NCBI): domain Eukaryota; kingdom Metazoa; phylum Chordata; class Aves; order Pelecaniformes; family Threskiornithidae; genus Theristicus; species Theristicus caerulescens. The sequence goes on from CM036560.1 coordinate 122,929,263, forward strand.
TTTTCTCCTTCTTCTCCTCCACAGTTCCGATCATAGCTGATGGTGAGTCTGCCTGCCAGGTCATCGTGGCCCCAAGGACGCGCATGCTCGCTGCTGCCCCAGCCTCTGCCTCCCCCAGCGTGGGAGCCCGAGCAGGGGCTGCCGGCCCTGCGCTGTGCTGCGGGTGGATGCCGTGGGGTGCGAGGGGGCGGCCGCGCCCGGGGAGGACGGGGCAGCCCGCGCTCTCCCGTCGCTCTGCCGGGAAGAGGGGGGCTAAACCTGAGAGCACGGGCTCGCCAGCCCAGGGGTAAGGTCCTGGCCCCCATGGCTTTCCCAGGGCCCACGCAAGCTGGGGATAGTTTGCAAAGCCCCGTGTGCCTCCCTGGACCACCGGCACTGCCCGCTTTCTCGTGCATCGGTCAGCAGTTATCATTGCCTGAAAGCAGAGCACTGCTGGCCTGACCAAGGGGTTTGTGTCTCTCGCAGAGCTGTTGGTGCAGCTGACCGGCGGGCCAAACAGATGTGCAGGCAACATGGAAGTCTTCTATTTTGGAGGCTGGGTGAAAGTGTGTGGGTACTTGTGGGACATGCAAGACGCCCAGGTTGTGTGCAGGCAGCTTGGCTGCGGCTCGCCTCTTGGCGTGATGCACTATTTCCCTTCGAACAACTGGGACTCGTACATGATGACAGAGGTGAAGTGTGAGGGCTCTGAAGAGTATCTGTGGTACTGCCCTTTCAAGGAAGAGTATGGTGACTGTCATCACGGGGACGCTTCTGTCATATGCTCAGGTGGGTTTTTGCCTTTTGGTGTCATTTTCCTGAAGAAAACCCCTCTGGAGTTTGTGTGAGGCTGGGCAAAGGCTGGCCAACCCTTGCTCCGTGCTCTGCAGGGCAGCAGCGGGCCGTGGGTCCGTGTCCCTGACGCAGGGGCCCGTGTTTCAGAGGGAGCACCGTGCCTGCGCTTGCAGACTGTGCAAGGGAGATCTGGGGTTCGGGCGAGGGCTCGTGCGCAGAGCAGGGTGCGAGGAGGGGGTCGGTTTTGAGCCAGGCCATCCTCCCCACGGGTCCCTGCATAGCTCTGCGTGAGCTCGTAGCGTGTGCTCCAAGGGGAGCCACGGGGTCCGAGTGCCTCACGCCCTCTGGTTTTCTCCTTCCAGACTCGGGACTAACGGTGCCTCCACCAACAGGTAACCAGTGATTTCTGTTTACAGCCTTCTTCTCCTTGGGGTGCTCTGCCTCTGGCATGCTCTGTCTCCCTCAGAGCACAAGACCCAAACAGGGGCTGCACTTACAGACCCTGGGTAATGTCCCTGATGCTCAGGGAGATGAGGGATCGCTTGGAATTCTTTGGGATTGAGCAGCGTCTTCTTCTGTGGGAGAGGTTTGGTGCTGGTCTTCATGGTGCCACAGTGGTGATGGCCTTGAGCAAGTGGGGTCCACTAAAGTGGAAAGAAACGCCCTGGATCTAAAGTTGGTCAGCCACAAATTGCTGGAGGCTGGAACGGTGTTTGGGGGAAGTTTCAAATTCTATTTCCCATGTTGACCTCCCCGTACGCTATCATGTATGGTTTTCTTCTCTCTAGAAGAAGCAAGCACAACTCCCACAACACCCGAGATCACTACTGGTGACTAGAATTTGTCAGATTTTCTACTTTGTATGATAGTGATAGCTTTCTAGTTTTACCATCATATTATTCTTGGGAAGCAATGTGCATGATGAAAAAGGTCATGTGTTTGCTTTATGCTGGGGCCGGGGCTGTGTGCAAGGACAAAGTTATGTGGGATCCAGGATTTTGGGGATGGCTCTGCCCCCCAGCAGCCAGCATCCTTGCTAGGTGACGCCCTTGAGCAAGTGCTGGGGCGGCTGGTACTGCAGCCGTCTTGCTCAGTCCGGCCACGTTACAGTGCCGACTGCGGGTTTTGGGTTTCAGTGTCCCGGGGCTCCCTTTGGAGAGGGGTGATTCCCAGCAGGATGCTCCTCTTAGGCAAAACACTGCTCGCTCACCTGCTGCTCTCTCCCTGCAGCACCCGATCGCTCCAGCTCGACTCCCCCCGTCTCAGCGACCGCAGGTATGTCCAGAGGGGTTGAGGGGTCTGACTAGCTCCTGCCCGCAGTTATGGATCACAGAGTCACAGGATGGCTGAGGTTGGAAGGGACCTCTGGAGGACATCTGGTCCTACCCCCTGGCTACAGCCGGGTCACCTACAGCTGGCTGCCCAAGACTATGTGCAGATGGCTCTTGGCTGTCTCCAAGGACGGAGAGTCCACCACCTCTGTGGGCAACCTGTGCCCGTGCTCAGTCACCCTCACAGTGAAAAAGTGTTTCCTGATGTTCAGAGGGAACCTCCTGTGTTTCAGCTTGTGCCCACGGGTACTTGCCCCATCACTGGGCACCACTGGAAAGAGCCTGGCTTTTGGAGAGCGTTGACTCCCAGCAGGTTGTTCCTCTTAGGCAAAATGCTGCTGGCTCACCTGCTGATTCCTCCCTCCAGCATCAGGTAGCACCAACTCGACTCCCCCTGTGTCATTGACCACATTCAGGTGCAGAAGGGTTAAGGGGCCTGGTTATCTCCTGCCCCAGGTGTCCCGCTGGATGACCAGACCCCTCCGATGGGGGTCACTGCCTGTGTTGAGCACAACCTGTGCTCTGGGCTGGGGGGATGCAGGGATGAGGCTTCGGGATGCAGCCAAGAGCGCGGGAGGGAGGGTTTCTGTGGGGCTGTGGCAGAGCCTCCTTGCAGGGGGCCGTGCCCTTCCCTGACGGCTTCTGGCAATGGGATTTCAAGAGCTCTCTGCCCATCCCCGGGCTCTGCTCCTTTCCGCAGGGGCCAGCTCCTGCGGTGGCTTGCTGCAGGGTTTGTCCGGCTCAGTCCAGAGCCCGGGCTACCCCAACTCCTACCCCAACAACGCCCTCTGCGTGTGGCGCATACGGCTGCGGCAGCTGGATCGCAGGATCGAGCTCCAGTTTTCAGATGTTGAGTGAGTCCGTCGGGGTGGCAGCTGTGGTGTGGGCAGGGTGCCCAGTGCTGGCCGTGGGCTCAGGGGCGGCTTTGTCCCCATTACGGGGCCTTGGCCACCTCTGGCTGAGTGCCGGGGCCAGGCTGGGAATGGGGTCGGGTTGCTTGAGCCCTGCAGCTCCTGCCGGTGCTCGTGCTCGGAGGCGGCACAGCCTACGGGGCAGACAGACCCTCCTCTCCCTCCGCAGGCTGGAAGGCAGCAGCTGCCAGTACGACACCATTGAGGTGTTTGACAGCGCCTCCCCCGGGGGCCAGCCCCTCGGGATCGTTTGCAAGAACGACCATCGTGTCTTCAAGTCATCCGGGCACCAGCTGACCATCCTGTTTCGCAGTGACGGCAGCGTCACCCGCAGAGGTTTCCAGGCCTACTACTACTCGTTTCCTGCTTACGGCACCACCACGGGTAAGATCACGGCTGTCCTTTACTCTTTGCCAGGGCACAAGCACAAACTCTTCCTTAGGGGCCTTCAGTAAACACTGCTGAGGTCTACTAACATAGCAAGAAACCTCCTGGATCTAAAGTTGGTCAGCCGCAAATTGCTGGAGGCTGGAACGGTGTTTGGGGAAGTTTCAAATTCTATTTCCCATGTTGACCTCCCCATATGCTATCATGTATGGTTTTCTTCTCTCTAGAAGAAGCAAGCACAACTCCCACAACACCCGAGATCACTACTGGTGACTAGAATTTGTCAGATTTTCTACTTTGTATGATAGTGATAGCTTTCTAGTTTTACCATCATATTATTCTTGGGAAGCAATGTGCATGATGAAAAAGGTCATGTGTTTGCTTTATGCTGGGGCCGGGGCTGTGTGCAAGGACAAAGTTATGTGGGATCCAGGATTTTGGGGATGGCTCTGCCCCCCAGCAGCCAGCATCCTTGCTAGGTGACGCCCTTGAGCAAGTGCTGGGGCGGCTGGTACTGCAGCCGTCTTGCTCAGTCCGGCCACGTTACAGTGCCGACTGCGGGTTTTGGGTTTCAGTGTCCCGGGGCTCCCTTTGGAGAGGGGTGATTCCCAGCAGGATGCTCCTCTTAGGCAAAACACTGCTCGCTCACCTGCTGCTCTCTCCCTGCAGCACCCGATCGCTCCAGCTCGACTCCCCCCGTCTCAGCGACCGCAGGTATGTCCAGAGGGGTTGAGGGGTCTGACTAGCTCCTGCCCGCAGTTATGGATCACAGAGTCACAGGATGGCTGAGGTTGGAAGGGACCTCTGGAGGACATCTGGTCCTACCCCCTGGCTACAGCCGGGTCACCTACAGCTGGCTGCCCAAGACTATGTGCAGATGGCTCTTGGCTGTCTCCAAGGACGGAGAGTCCACCACCTCTGTGGGCAACCTGTGCCCGTGCTCAGTCACCCTCACAGTGAAAAAGTGTTTCCTGATGTTCAGAGGGAACCTCCTGTGTTTCAGCTTGTGCCCACGGGTACTTGCCCCATCACTGGGCACCACTGGAAAGAGCCTGGCTTTTGGAGAGCATTGACTCCCAGCAGGTTGTTCCTCTTAGGCAAAATGCTGCTGGCTCACCTGCTGATTTCTCCCTCCAGCACCAGGTAGCACCAACTCGACTCCCCCCATTGCATTGACCACATTCAGGTGCAGAAGGGTTAAGGGGCCTGGTTATCTCCTGCCCCAGGTGTCCCGCTGGATGACCAGACCCTTCCGATGGGGGTCACTGCCTGTGTTGAGCACAACCTGTGCTCTGGGCTGGGGGGATGCAGGGATGAGGCTTCGGGATGCAGCCAAGAGCGCGGGAGGGAGGGTTTCTGTGGGGCTGTGGCAGAGCCTCCTTGCAGGGGGCCGTGCCCTTCCCTGACGGCTTCTGGCGATGGGATTTCAAGAGCTCTCTGCCCATCCCCGGGCTCTGCTCCTTTCCGCAGGGGCCAGCCCCTGCGGTGGCTTGCTGCAGGGTTTGTCCGGCTCAGTCCAGAGCCCGGGCTACCCCAACTCCTACCCCAACAACGCCCTCTGCGTGTGGCGCATACGGCTGCGGCAGCTGGATCGCAGGATCGAGCTCCAGTTTTCAGATGTTGAGTGAGTCCGTCGGGGTGGCAGCTGTGGTGTGGGCAGGGTGCCCAGTGCTGGCCGTGGGCTCAGGGGCGGCTTTGTCCCCATTATGGGGCCTTGGCCGCCTCTGGCTGAGTGCCGGGGCCAGGCTGGGAATGGGGTTGGGTTGCTTGAGCCCTGCAGCTCCTGCCGGTGCTCGTGCTCGGAGGCGGCACAGCCTACGGGGCAGACAGACCCTCCTCTCCCTCCGCAGGCTGGAAGGCAGCAGCTGCCAGTACGACACCATTGAGGTGTTTGACGGCGCCTCCCCCGGGGGCCAGCCCCTCGGGATCGTTTGCAAGAACGACCATCGTGTCTTCAAGTCATCCGGGCACCAGCTGACCATCCTGTTTCGCAGTGACGGCAGCGTCACCCGCAGAGGTTTCCAGGCCTACTACTACTCGTTTCCTGCTTACGGCACCACCACGGGTAAGATCAGGGCTGTCCTTTACTCTTTGCCAGGGCACAAGCACAAACTCTTCCTTAAGGGCCTTCGGAAAACACTGCTGAGGTCTACTAACATAGCAAGAAACCTCCTGGATCTAAAGTTGGTCAGCCGCAAATTGCTGGAGGCTGGAACAGTGTTTGGGGAAGTTTCAAATTCTATTTCCCATGTTGACCTCCCCATATGCTATCATGTATGTTTTTTTCCCTTCTAGAAGAAACAACCACGACTCCCACAACAACACCCGAGATCACTACTTGTGAGTAGAATTTGTCAGATTTTCTACTTTGTATGATAGTGATAGCTTTCTAGTTTTACCATCATATTATTCTTGGGAAGCAATGTGCATGATGAAAAAGGTCACGTGTTTGCTTTATGCTGGGGCCGGGGCTGTGTGCAAGGACAAAGTTATGTGGGATCCTGGATTTTGGGGATGGCTCTGCCCCCCAGCAGCCAGCATCCTTGCTAGGAAGAAAGCGATCTTCTGTCGCTTGGGCCCTTCACTGGGGACTTGACTTGACTCACTGGGGAGAGGGTAAAGCGCGCTGATGGCTCCCAAGGGATGTGTCCTAATTCGCTTGCTCTCTGTGTGTCTTTTTCTCCTTCTTCTCCTCCACAGTTCCGATCATAGCTGATGGTGAGTCTGCCTGCCAGGTCATCGTGGCCCCAAGGACGCGCATGCTCGCTGCTGCCCCAGCCTCTGCCTCCCCCAGCGTGGGAGCCCGAGCAGGGGCTGCCAGCCCTGCGCTGTGCTGCGGGTGGATGCCGCGGGGTGCGAGGGGGCGGCCGTGCCCGGGGAGGACGGGGCAGCCCGCGCTCTCCTGTCACTCTGCTGGGAAGCAGTGGGGCTAAACCTGAGAGCACGGGCTCGCCAGCCCAGGGGTAAGGTCCTGGCCCCCATGGCTTTCCCAGGGCCCACGCAAGCCGGGGATGGTTTGCAAAGCCCCGTGTGCCTCCCTGGACCACCGGCACTGCCCGCTTTCTCGTGCATCGGTCAGCAGTTATCATTGCCTGAAAGCAGAGCACTGCTGGCCTGACCAAGGGGTTTGTGTCTCTCGCAGAGCTGTTGGTGCAGCTGACCGGCGGGCCAAACAGATGTGCAGGCAACGTGGAAGTCTTCTATTTTGGAGGCTGGGCTAAAGTGTGTGGGTACCTGTGGGACATGCAAGACGCCCAGGTTGTGTGCAGGCAGCTTGGCTGCGGCTCGCCTCTTGGCGTGATGCACTATTTCCCTTCGAACAACTGGGACTCGTACATGATGACAGAGGTGAAGTGTGAGGGCTCTGAAGAGTATCTGTGGTACTGCCCTTTCAAGGAAGAGTATGGTGACTGTCATCACGGGGACGCTTCTGTCATATGCTCAGGTGGGTTTTTGCCTTTTGGTGTCATTTTCCTGAAGAAAACCCCTCTGGAGTTTGTGTGAGGCTGGGCAAAGGCTGGCCAGCCCTTGCTCCGTGCTCTGCAGGGCAGCAGCGGGTCGTGGGTCCGTGTCCCTGACGCAGGGGCCCGTGTTTCAGAGGGAGCACCGTGCCTGCGCTTGCAGACTGTGCAAGGGAGATCTGGGGTTCGGGCGAGGGCTCGTGCGCAGAGCAGGGTGCGAGGAGGGGGTCGGTTTTGAGCCAGGCCATCCTCCCCACGGGTCCCTGCATAGCTCTGCGTGAGCTCGTAGCGTGTGCTCCAAGGGGAGCCACGGGGTCCGAGTGCCTCACGCCCTCTGGTTTTCTCCTTCCAGACTCGGGACTAACGGTGCCTCCACCAACAGGTAACCAGCGATTTCTGTTTACAGCCTTCTTCTCCTTGGGGTGCTCTGCCTCTGGCATGCTCTGTCTCCCTCAGAGCACAAGACCCAAACGGGGGCTGCACTTACAGACCCTGGGTAATGTCCCTGATGCTCAGGGAGATGAGGGATCGCTTGGAATTCTTTGGGATTGAGCAGCGTCTTCTTCTGTGGGAGAGGTTTGGTGCTGGTCTTCATGGTGCCACAGTGGTGATGGCCTTGAGCAAGTGGGGTCCACTAAAGTGGAAAGAAACGCCCTGGATCTAAAGTTGGTCAGCCACAAATTGCTGGAGGCTGGAACGGTGTTTGGGGGAAGTTTCAAATTCTATTTCCCATGTTGACCTCCCCGTACGCTATCATGTATGGTTTTCTTCTCTCTAGAAGAAGCAAGCACAACTCCCACAACACCCGAGATCACTACTGGTGACTAGAATTTGTCAGATTTTCTACTTTGTATGATAGTGATAGCTTTCTAGTGTTACCATCCTGTTTATTCTTGGGAAGCAATGTGCATGATGAAAAAGGTCATGTGTTTGCTTTATGCTGGGGCCGGGGCTGTGTGCAAGGACAAAGTTATGTGGGATCCAGGATTTTGGGGATGGCTCTGCCCCCCAGCAGCCAGCATCCTTGCTAGGTGACGCCCTTGAGCAAGTGCTGGGGCGGCTGGTACTGCAGCCGTCTTGCTCAGTCCGGCCACGTTACAGTGCCGACTGCGGGTTTTGGGTTTCAGTGTCCCGGGGCTCCCTTTGGAGAGGGGTGATTCCCAGCAGGATGCTCCTCTTAGGCAAAACACTGCTCGCTCACCTGCTGCTCTCTCCCTGCAGCACCCGATCGCTCCAGCTCGACTCCCCCCGTCTCAGCGACCGCAGGTATGTCCAGAGGGGTTGAGGGGTCTGACTAGCTCCTGCCCGCAGTTATGGATCACAGAGTCACAGGATGGCTGAGGTTGGAAGGGACCTCTGGAGGACATCTGGTCCTACCCCCTGGCTACAGCAGGGTCACCTACAGCTGGCTGCCCAAGACTATGTGCAGATGGCTCTTGGCTGTCTCCAAGGACGGAGAGTCCACCACCTCTGTGGGCAACCTGTGCCCGTGCTCAGTCACCCTCACAGTGAAAAAGTGTTTCCTGATGTTCAGAGGGAACCTCCTGTGTTTCAGCTTGTGCCCACGGGTACTTGCCCCATCACTGGGCACCACTGGAAAGAGCCTGGCTTTTGGAGAGCGTTGACTCCCAGCAGGTTGTTCCTCTTAGGCAAAATGCTGCTGGCTCACCTGCTGATTCCTCCCTCCAGCATCAGGTAGCACCAACTCGACTCCCCCTGTGTCATTGACCACATTCAGGTGCAGAAGGGTTAAGGGGCCTGGTTATCTCCTGCCCCAGGTGTCCCGCTGGATGACCAGACCCCTCCGATGGGGGTCACTGCCTGTGTTGAGCACAACCTGTGCTCTGGGCTGGGGGGATGCAGGGATGAGGCTTCGGGATGCAGCCAAGAGCGCGGGAGGGAGGGTTTCTGTGGGGCTGTGGCAGAGCCTCCTTGCAGGGGGCCGTGCCCTTCCCTGACGGCTTCTGGCAATGGGATTTCAAGAGCTCTCTGCCCATCCCCGGGCTCTGCTCCTTTCCGCAGGGGCCAGCCCCTGCGGTGGCTTGCTGCAGGGTTTGTCCGGCTCAGTCCAGAGCCCGGGCTACCCCAACTCCTACCCCAACAACGCCCTCTGCGTGTGGCGCATACGGCTGCGGCAGCTGGATCGCAGGATCGAGCTCCAGTTTTCAGATGTTGAGTGAGTCCGTCGGGGTGGCAGCTGTGGTGTGGGCAGGGTGCCCAGTGCTGGCCGTGGGCTCAGGGGCGGCTTTGTCCCCATTACGGGGCCTTGGCCACCTCTGGCTGAGTGCCGGGGCCAGGCTGGGAATGGGGTCGGGTTGCTTGAGCCCTGCAGCTCCTGCCGGTGCTCGTGCTCGGAGGCGGCACAGCCTACGGGGCAGACAGACCCTCCTCTCCCTCCGCAGGCTGGAAGGCAGCAGCTGCCAGTACGACACCATTGAGGTGTTTGACAGCGCCTCCCCCGGGGGCCAGCCCCTCGGGATCGTTTGCAAGAACGACCATCGTGTCTTCAAGTCATCCGGGCACCAGCTGACCATCCTGTTTCGCAGTGACGGCAGCGTCACCCGCAGAGGTTTCCAGGCCTACTACTACTCGTTTCCTGCTTACGGCACCACCACGGGTAAGATCACGGCTGTCCTTTACTCTTTGCCAGGGCACAAGCACAAACTCTTCCTTAGGGGCCTTCAGTAAACACTGCTGAGGTCTACTAACATAGCAAGAAACCTCCTGGATCTAAAGTTGGTCAGCCGCAAATTGCTGGAGGCTGGAACGGTGTTTGGGGAAGTTTCAAATTCTATTTCCCATGTTGACCTCCCCATATGCTATCATGTATGTTTTTTTCCCTTCTAGAAGAAACAACCACGACTCCCACAACAACACCCGAGATCACTACTTGTGAGTAGAATTTGTCAGATTTTCTACTTTATATGATAGTGATAGCTTTCTAGTTTTACCATCATATTATTCTTGGGAAGCAATGTGCATGATGAAAAAGGTCACGTGTTTGCTTTATGCTGGGGCCGGGGCTGTGTGCAAGGACAAAGTTATGTGGGATCCAGGATTTTGGGGATGGCTCTGCCCCCCAGCAGCCAGCATCCTTGCTAGGAAGAAAGCGATCTTCTGTCACATGTGCCCTTCACTGGGGACTTGACTTGACTCACTGGGGAGAGGGTAAAGCGCGCTGATGGCTCCCAAGGGATGTGTCCTAATTCGCTTGCTCTCTGTGTGTCTTTTTCTCCTTCTTCTCCTCCACAGTTCCGATCATAGCTGATGGTGAGTCTGCCTGCCAGGTCATCGTGGCCCCAGGACGCGCATGCTCGCTGCTGCCCCAGCCTCTGCCTCCCCCAGCGTGGGAGCCTGAGCAGGGGCTGCCGGCCCTGCGCTGTGCTGCGGGTGGATGCCGCGGGGTGCGAGGGGGCGGCCGCGCCCGGGGAGGACGGGGCAGCCCGCGCTCTCCTGTCACTCTGCCGGGAAGCAGGGGGCTAAACCTGAGAGCACGGGCTCGCCAGCCCAGGGGTAAGGTCCTGGCCCCCATGGCTTTCCCAGGGCCCACGCAAGCCGGGGATGGTTTGCAAAGCCCCGTGTGCCTCCCTGGACCACCGGCACTGCCCGCTTTCTCGTGCATCGGTCAGCAGTTATCATTGCCTGAAAGCAGAGCACTGCTGGCCTGACCAAGGGGTTTGTGTCTCTCGCAGAGCTGTTGGTGCAGCTGACCGGCGGGCCAAACAGATGTGCAGGCAACGTGGAAGTCTTCTATTTTGGAGGCTGGGCTAAAGTGTGTGGGTACCTGTGGGACATGCAAGACGCCCAGGTTGTGTGCAGGCAGCTTGGCTGCGGCTCGCCTCTTGGCGTGATGCACTATTTCCCTTCGAACAACTGGGACTCGTACATGATGACAGAGGTGAAGTGTGAGGGCTCTGAAGAGTATCTGTGGTACTGCCCTTTCAAGGAAGAGTATGGTGACTGTCATCACGGGGACGCTTCTGTCATATGCTCAGGTGGGTTTTTGCCTTTTGGTGTCATTTTCCTGAAGAAAACCCCTCTGGAGTTTGTGTGAGGCTGGGCAAAGGCTGGCCAGCCCTTGCTCCGTGCTCTGCAGGGCAGCAGCGGGTCGTGGGTCCGTGTCCCTGACGCAGGGGCCCGTGTTTCAGAGGGAGCACCGTGCCTGAGCTTGCAGACTGTGCAAGGGAGATCTGGGGTTCGGGCGAGGGCTCGTGCGCAGAGCAGGGTGCGAGGAGGGGGTCGGTTTTGAGCCAGGCCATCCTCCCCACGGGTCCCTGCATAGCTCTGCGTGAGCTCGTAGCGTGTGCTCCAAGGGGAGCCACGGGGTCCGAGTGCCTCACGCCCTCTGGTTTTCTCCTTCCAGACTCGGGACTAACGGTGCCTCCACCAACAGGTAACCAGCGATTTCTGTTTACAGCCTTCTTCTCCTTGGGGTGCTCTGCCTCTGGCATGCTCTGTCTCCCTCAGAGCACAAGACCCAAACGGGGGCTGCACTTACAGACCCTGGGTAATGTCCCTGATGCTCAGGGAGATGAGGGATCGCTTGGAATTCTTTGGGATTGAGCAGCGTCTTCTTCTGTGGGAGAGGTTTGGTGCTGGTCTTCATGGTGCCACAGTGGTGATGGCCTTGAGCAAGTGGGGTCCACTAAAGTGGAAAGAAACGTCCTGGATCTAAAGTTGGTCAGCCACAAATTGCTGGAGGCTGGAACGGTGTTTGGGGGAAGTTTCAAATTCTATTTCCCATGTTGACCTCCCCGTACGCTACCATGTATGGTTTTCTTCTCTCTAGAAGAAGCAAGCACAACTCCCACAGCAACACCCGAGATCACTACTTGTGAGTAGAATTTGTCAGATTTTCTACTTTGTATGATAGTGATAGCTTTCTAGTGTTACCATCCTGTTTATTCTTGGGAAGCAATGTGCATGATGAAAAAGGTCACGTGTTTGCTTTATGCTGGGGCCGGGGCTGTGTGCAAGGACAAATTTATATGGGATCCAGGATTTTGGGGATGGCTCTGCCCCCCAGCAGCCAGCATCCTTGCTAGGTGACGCCCTTGAGCAAGTGCTGGGGCGGCTGGTACTGCAGCCGTCTTGCTCAGTCCGGCCACGTTACAGTGCCGACTGCGGGTTTTGGGTTTCAGTGTCCCGGGGCTCCCTTTGGAGAGGGGTGATTCCCAGCAGGATGCTCCTCTTAGGCAAAACACTGCTCGCTCACCTGCTGCTCTCTCCCTGCAGCACCCGATCGCTCCAGCTCGACTCCCCCCGTCTCAGCGACTGCAGGTATGTCCAGAGGGGTTGAGGGGTCTGACTAGCTCCTGCCCGCAGTTATGGATCACAGAGTCACAGGATGGCTGAGGTTGGAAGGGACCTCTGGAGGACATCTGGTCCTACCCCCTGGCTACATCAGGGTCACCTACAGCTGGCTGCCCAAGACTATGTCCAGATGGCTCTTGGCTGTCTCCAAGGACGGAGAGTCCACCACCTCTGTGGGCAACCCGTGCCCGTGCTCAGTCACCCTCACAGTGAAAAAGTGTTTCCTGATGTTCAGAGGGAACCTCCTGTGTTTCAGCTTGTGCCCACGGGTACTTGCCCCATCACTGGGCACCACTGGAAAGAGCCTGGCTTTTGGAGAGCGTTGACTCCCAGCAGGTTGTTCCTCTTAGGCAAAATGCTGCTGGCTCACCTGCTGATTCCTCCCTCCAGCACCAGGTAGCACCAACTCGACTCCCCCCATGTCATTGACCACATTCAGGTGCAGAAGGGTTAAGGGGCCTGGTTATCTCCTGCCCCAGGTGTCCCGCTGGATGACCCTACCCCTCTGATGGGGGTCACTGCCTGTGTTGAGCACAACCTGTGCTCTGGGCTGGGGGGATGCAGGGATGAGGCTTCGGGATGCAGCCAAGAGCGCGGGAGGGAGGGTTTCTGTGGGGCTGTGGCAGAGCCTCCTTGCAGGGGGCCATGCCCTTCCCTGATGGCTTCTGGCGATGGGATTTCAAGAGCTCTCTGCCCATCCCCGGGCTCTGCTCCTTTCCGCAGGGGCCAGCTCCTGCGGTGGCTTGCTGCAGGGTTTGTCCGGCTCAGTCCAGAGCCCGGGCTACCCCAACTCCTACCCCAACAATGCCCTCTGCGTGTGGCGCATACGGCTGCGGCAGCTGGATCGCAGGATCGAGCTCCAGTTTTCAGATGTTGAGTGAGTCCGTCGGGGTAGCAGCTGTGGTGTGGGCAGGGTGCCCAGTGCTGGCCGTGAGCTCAGGGGCGGCTTTGTCCCCATTACGGGGCCTTGGCCGCCTCTGGCTGAGTGCCGGGGCCAGGCTGGGAATGGGGTTGGGTTGCTTGAGCCCTGCAGCTCCTGCCGGTGCTCGTGCTCGGAGGCGGCACAGCCTACGGGGCAGACAGACCCTCCTCTCCCTCCGCAGGCTGGAAGGCAGCAGCTGCCAGTACGACACCATTGAGGTGTTTGACGGCGGCTCCCCCGGGGGCCAGCCCCTCGGGATCGTTTGCAAGAACGACCATCGTGTCTTCAAGTCATCCGGGCACCAGCTGACCATCCTGTTTCGCAGTGACGGCAGCGTCACCCGCAGAGGTTTCCAGGCCTACTACTACTCGTTTCCTGCTTACGGCACCACCACGGGTAAGATCAGGGCTGTCCTTTACTCTTTGCCAGGGCACAAGCACAAACTCTTCCTTAAGGGCCTTCAGAAAACACTGCTGAGGTCTACTAACATAGCAAGAAACCTCCTGGATCTAAAGTTGGTCAGCCACAAATTGCTGGAGGCTGGAACAGTGTTTGGGGAAGTTTCAAATTCTATTTCCCATGTTGACCTCCCCATATGCTATCATGTATGTTTTTTTCCCTTCTAGAAGAAACAACCACGACTCCCACAACAACACCCGAGATCACTACTTGTGAGTAGAATTTGTCAGATTTTCTACTTTATATGATAGTGATAGCTTTCTAGTTTTACCATCATATTATTCTTGGGAAGCAATGTGCATGATGAAAAAGGTCACGTGTTTGCTTTATGCTGGGGCCGGGGCTGTGTGCAAGGACAAAGTTATGTGGGATCCAGGATTTTGGGGATGGCTCTGCCCCCCAGCAGCCAGCATCCTTGCTAGGTGACGCCCTTGAGCAAGTGCTGGGGCGGCTGGTACTGCAGCCGTCTTGCTCAGTCCGGCCACGTTACAGTGCCGACTGCGGGTTTTGGGTTTCAGTGTCCCGGGGCTCCCTTTGGAGAGGGGTGATTCCCAGCAGGATGCTCCTCTTAGGCAAAACACTGCTCGCTCACCTGCTGCTCTCTCCCTGCAGCACCCGATCGCTCCAGCTCGACTCCCCCCGTCTCAGCGACTGCAGGTATGTCCAGAGGGGTTGAGGGGTCTGACTAGCTCCTGCCCGCAGTTATGGATCACAGAGTCACAGGATGGCTGAGGTTGGAAGGGACCTCTGGAGGACATCTGGTCCTACCCCCTGGCTACAGCAGGGTCACCTACAGCTGGCTGCCCAAGACTATGTCCAGATGGCTCTTGGCTGTCTCCAAGGACGGAGAGTCCACCACCTCTGTGGGCAACCCGTGCCCATGCTCAGTCACCCTCACAGTGAAAAAGTGTTTCCTGATGTTCAGAGGGAACCTCCTGTGTTTCAGCTTGTGCCCACGGGTACTTGCCCCATCACTGGGCACCACTGGAAAGAGCCTGGCTTTTGGAGAGCGTTGACTCCCAGCAGGTTGTTCCTCTTAGGCAAAATGCTGCTGGCTCACCTGCTGATTCCTCCCTCCAGCACCAGGTAGCACCAACTCGACTCCCCCCATGGCATTGACCACATTCAGGTGCAGAAGGGTTAAGGGGCCTGGTTATCTCCTGCCCCAGGTGTCCCGCTGGATGACCAGACCCCTCTGATGGGGGTCACTGCCTGTGTTGAGCACAACCTGTGCTCTGGGCTGGGGGGATGCAGGGATGAGGCTTCGGGATGCAGCCAAGAGCGCGGGAGGGAGGGTTTCTGTGGGGCTGTGGCAGAGCCTCCTTGCAGGGGGCCGTGCCCTTCCCTGACGGCTTCTGGCGATGGGATTTCAAGAGCTCTCTGCCCATCCCCGGGCTCTGCTCCTTTCCGCAGGGGCCAGCTCCTGCGGTGGCTTGCTGCAGGGTTTGTCCGGCTCAGTCCAGAGCCCGGGCTACCCCAACTCCTACCCCAACAACGCCCTCTGCGTGTGGCGCATACGGCTGCGGCAGCTGGATCGCAGGATCGAGCTCCAGTTTTCAGATGTTGAGTGAGTCCGTCGGGGTGGCAGCTGTGGTGTGGGCAGGGTGCCCAGTGCTGGCCGTGGGCTCAGGGGCGGCTTTGTCCCCATTATGGGGCCTTGGCCGCCTCTGGCTGAGTGCCGGGGCCAGGCTGGGAATGGGGTTGGGTTGCTTGAGCCCTGCAGCTCCTGCCGGTGCTCGTGCTCGGAGGCGGCACAGCCTACGGGGCAGACAGACCCTCCTCTCCCTCCGCAGGCTGGAAGGCAGCAGCTGCCAGTACGACACCATTGAGGTGTTTGACGGCGGCTCCCCCGGGGGCCAGCCCCTCGGGATCGTTTGCAAGAACGACCATCGTGTCTTCAAGTCATCCGGGCACCAGCTGACCATCCTGTTTCGCAGTGACGGCAGCGTCACCCGCAGAGGTTTCCAGGCCTACTACTACTCGTTTCCTGCTTACGGCACCACCACGGGTAAGATCAGGGCTGTCCTTTACTCTTTGCCAGGGCACAAGCACAAACTCTTCCTTAAGGGCCTTCGGAAAACACTGCTGAGGTCTACTAACATAGCAAGAAACCTCCTGGATCTAAAGTTGGTCAGCCGCAAATTGCTGGAGGCTGGAACAGTGTTTGGGGAAGTTTCAAATTCTATTTCCCATGTTGACCTCCCCATATGCTATCATGTATGTTTTTTTCCCTTCTAGAAGAAACAACCACGACTCCCACAGCAACACCCGAGATCACTACTTGTGAGTAGAATTTGTCAGATTTTCTACTTTATATGATAGTGATAGCTTTCTAGTGTTACCATCCTGTTTATTCTTGGGAAGCAATGTGCATGATGAAAAAGGTCATGTGTTTGCTTTATGCTGGGGCCGGGGCTGTGTGCAAGGACAAAGTTATGTGGGATCCAGGATTTTGGGGATGGCTCTGCCCCCCAGCAGCCAGCATCCTTGCTAGGTGACGCCCTTGAGCAAGTGCTGGGGCGGCTGGTACTGCAGCCGTCTTGCTCAGTCCGGCCACGTTACAGTGCCGACTGCGGGTTTTGGGTTTCAGTGTCCCGGGGCTCCCTTTGGAGAGGGGTGATTCCCAGCAGGATGCTCCTCTTAGGCAAAACACTGCTCGCTCACCTGCTGCTCTCTCCCTGCAGCACCCGATCGCTCCAGCTCGACTCCCCCCGTCTCAGCGACCGCAGGTATGTCCAAAGGGGTTGAGGGATCTGACTAGCTCCTGCCCGCAGTTATGGATCACAGAGTCACAGGATGGCTGAGGTTGGAAGGGACCTCTGGAGGACATCTGGTCCTACCCCCTGGCTACAGCTGGGTCACCTACAGCTGGCTGCCCAAGACTATGTCCAGATGGCTCTTGGCTGTCTCCAAGGACGGAGAGTCCACCACCTCTGTGGGCAACCTGTGCCCGTGCTCAGTCACCCTCACAGTGAAAAAGTGTTTCCTGATGTTCAGAGGGAACCTCCTGTGTTTCAGCTTGTGCCCACGGGTACTTGCCCCATCACTGGGCACCACTGGAAAGAGCCTGGCTTTTGGAGAGCATTGACTCCCAGCAGGTTTTTCCTCTTAAGCAAAATGCTGCTGGCTCACATGCTGATTTCTCCCTCCAGCACCAGGTAGCACCAACTCGACTCCCCCCGTGTCGTTGACCACATTCAGGTGCAGAAGGGTTAAGGGGCCTGGTTATCTCCTGCCCCAGGTGTCCCGCTGGATGACCAGACCCCTCCGATGGGGGTCACTGCCTGTGTTGAGCACAACCTGTGCTCTGGGCTGGGGGGATGCAGGGACGAGGCTTCGGGATGTCCACCACCTCTGTGGGCAACCTGTGCCCGTGCTCAGTCACCCTCACAGTACAAAAGTATGTCCTGATCTTCAGGCAGAACAGATATGGAGCATCTGAGGTGGGGTCCCCAGATGGAAAGGTTCATGTGTTTCTGTTGGAGCTGTGTGTGTGCAAGTGCACGCAGAGGAGCTGCTTGGTCATGGTTGTAGCCAATGAGAGGAATGTTACTGCTCCTAATTTTGGGGCATATTCTTCTTCATTTAATACAAAAAAAAACAATGCCTCAAATTATCCCAAAATAGCAGTGCAGGTGATTTCACACCCAGTGTAGTCACTTATTTCTTCACAGTCAAGCAGTAATTTCAAAGTGCTTAGGAAGCATTCTTTTCAACCACTTCATAAGTATTGATATTCCACTAATTCCTATTTCAGCTGTTTGTTCAAGAACATTCAAGATGATTTGAGGACAGTGCATGTTTTGAAAGTTTAATTGTTCACGTAGTAAATGTTAGATCAGTTAGTGAGAGAAGGTTTTTTCATGTTTTCTAGAAGCTGACCTCTGTAGGTCTCTTGTTCCTTCTTTAGGATAAAAGAAGTAAATGTGTATTTTTTCTAATTTAGAATATAATTCAAAAGATGATGTCCTTTTACACATTTCTCTTTTCTTGGAGTAGTTTGAGCTTGTACTGAAAAGTATCTTAGAAATCCATGACTTTATTTTACTTCTAAACGTTCTTAGATCTTGATTCCCCTGTTATTTGATTAGGCCACAACTGATCTATGTATACATTTCATACAGTTTTTTGACTGTGACATAAGGTCTTCATGCTTATGGATTGGATATTTGTGAGCATTCTTATTCGGAAACAAAATCATTTTGATCTTTGTTTTCCTTCCCTTTGGTTGTTAGCAATTGTCATAGCGGCGAACCAAGCTCAGCTGTGACTTTTTCAAGGAACAGCTGATCTTCAGAGGTCCAGCCTCAATGATTGTCCAGTTCTATGACAAATATTCATATCCTGCTAGTGCAGTCACTGAAGATCAGCATTATGAAAGCTATGCAGTGTGCTTAACATCTCCCAATCTGCATTCAGATGATATATGAACCTAATAGAAAGACCATTGAAGCTGGTACAAGCCACTGCCTCTAAATTTTAGACTTATAAATTCTACATAGACATATTCCAAAAACAACCTTAAATGGTGTATATATATACTTTCATATTTTTCTCTGCAGAAGATTATTCTTGTGGTGGCTTGCTTTCCTCTCCATCTGGGACATTACAGAGTCCATTTTACCCCAGAAATTATCCAAACAATGCCAACTGTGTTTGGGAAATAGAAGTAAAGAACAACTTTCATGTCAGACTCACATTTACAGATATTCAGTAAGTAAAAATTTATTACTTGGGAAGATGATGTATGGGATCGACACCTTGGACTTACTAAGCTGATAGCTGCTTGATTTCAAGGATGTTTTTTGAAGCTTTTAGGACATCTGAGATGAAAAATGTATTCATTTTTGTTTATTTAGTCAATAATGTCAATAATGTGGCTGGCATCTAATGAGATAGAAATTGGAGGCTGTAATTTTTGTTCCAAAGACTTGATAGTCATATCACTAAAATGTACTCTTTTGCTATGAACACTTAATCTGAGTTAAAAAAAAAAAAAGAAGAAAAAAAAATTTTAAAAAAATTAAGCATTTAACTAAATAGTCATGTTTGCTCTCCAGGATGGAAGGTGGCAGATGCCTGTCTGACTATGTGGAAGTCTATGATGGGCCACTCCATACCTCTCCTCTCCTTGGGAAATTTTGTTCTGGTTCTTATCGCACATACACATCTTCCTCAAACCTGATGACTGTCCGATTTTACAGTAACTCTCGATACACATACAGAGGGTTTCAGGCTGACTATTATTCCAGTCCAGCAGATCAGAGCACTAGTAAGTTCATGTTTAAAGCAGAAACCTGCTTCTCAATTACTTGCTAATTCACTGATTGTTAATCTTGTTGTACCACTTCAATGAATCACCCATTTCATATTATTTTAAATTAAATCTGTAGCATTTCATAGAGATGCAAGTATATGGTTTGGATTCTGAACTACTCCTGCAATATCGGCTGCCTCTGCAAAAGATATTGTTTATTTAAGTATAACCTTTTTCAGTCACTTCAATGAGCTTGTAACATATTTTCTTTGCCATCTGCTAGCGCTGTTGTGTTTGCCAGACTACATGCGTGCAGTTGTGAGCAGATACTACCTTCAGTCACAAGGTTACTCTGCCTGGAAGCTCTCCTTGAATGACCCCTATTGCAAACCCAACATTACATCAGAGTATGTTATATTCGACATACCATACACTGGCTGCGGCACAGTGAGAGAGGTATGACTTTAAATGTTTCAACAGAATATGCAAATATTGTGAGCGTGTAAAAATTCAAACTGAAGAATTAATTTTGAAAACCAGCACAAGTTGAAAGCTATAGAGAGGCCTGCAGGGACTGGAGGTGTCCTGTGATTACAGGCTGCCTCTCCCTCTCCTGAGGGATAAGGTTTATTAACACTCATATTTCCTGCATCTGCTGCCAGAGCATTCACTAATAGCCTGTTATGGATATTCTAAAGAAGAAAGTGTGGGAGGAAGCAAATATTTGGCATTTTCAAGGTCCCAAGCTGAGCGTGGTGGTTAAAAAGATCTCAAAGTCTTTACTAAATATGACCAATTGTGGTTTAGGTCAGATTTGAGCTTAAATACTGTGCTGGACTAGATCCTTCAGGCATCTGATGTTCAAAGAATTGTACAATGTCTGCATGTAGACACGCAGTGAGTGAGTAGATTTCTACATCCACATTGTAGTCACTGAATATTACATGTAGATTGCAGATTCTTATCCTGAGAACAGAAATTACTAGGTTCAGACTTCTCCACAGCAGACTTCCTGGGAAATAATGCATTTACAGTGCACATTGCTCTAAGGGTACAGTAAAATTTAGAATGCATAACAGGAAACCTGACTATATGAATTAATTCCGCATTTTATTTTATATGTCAAACAGGGAAACAACAACACAATAACTTATTCCAATGTTATTAGAGGATCCTCTTCTGGTACTGTCATCACAAGAAATGAAAAGCTTTACTTGCATATCAACTGCAAAATGCTCCAGAACACATGGGCACAAATAATGTATGTTGCGGAAGACAATTTTGAAGTCAATGAAACTCAGTATGCCAGATATGATGTAAACCTTACATTTTATCATTCTGCATCCTTCTCGCGGCCAGTGAATGACTCACCATACTACATCGGTATCAACCAGAATTTGTTTGTTGAAGCTTACCTGCACAACTCTGATTCAAACCTGGTGTTGTTTGTGGACACATGTGTGGCATCTCCCACTCCCCACAATTTTACAACAGTAACCTATGATATAATCAGGAATGGGTAAGCTCTTATGCATTACAATTACAGACAGAACTGCCTTTGAACTCCTGTATCTCTTCTTTTTTTTTTTTTTTAATTTTTTTTTAATGGAATAGTGTGAATACAGCATACATTAATGTCAGCTTCTAACTAATTAATGAACATAGGCATTTGAGGTTTACTGGGGGAAGGGGGATGGATTGACCCAAAATATAACACACACACCCCTCAGCTTAAAGTGACATATAGGCTAAATGGCTATGGCCAGTTCACCATGGATTGTTATTGTCAGAGAGGTAACAATGACATATCTCAGGTAAGGCTAATTCACCTTCAGAAAAAACGTACAAACACCAGGTATCTAGACACGACAGGCTGAAGGGAGGTACCGTGGCTCAATGCTGCCAAAGAAGGGCATCTTGCTTCTCCTAATGGCAGGTTTCTGAACCATTGTCATCATGTTTAAAAATCACTTTTCGTGTTATGTGTTATATTGTGTGTAAATGACTGATTGCAGTGTGCGTTCATGAGAGATTTTTTGTTTCTTTTTAGGTGTGTTCAAGATTCTACCTATGCTACATATTATTCACCCTACAGACACATGGTCCGGTTTAAATTCAATGCTTTCCAGTTTATTTGTAGCAATCCATCAGTTTACCTGCAGTGTGAACTAGTGGTGTGCAGGGCCTATGACTATTCTTCCAGATGCTACCAAGGTTGTATTACTAGGTCCAAGAGAGAGGCAAGCTCCGGCCAAGAACGTGTGACTGTTGTTGCTGGCCCAATACAGCTTCAGAAAGCTAATCCTGAGAATAAGAATGCATGTGATTTTAAATAAAACTTTGTCTCCTTTAGCAGATAGCATCTTTAAATGTCAATTTAATTCTGCATGAAACTATGCTGCCGCTGGATTACCAGCAGCTCTACAATAAACGTTAGGAATGTGCTTACTGACTTTTGCCTATTAATCCCACTTCATATCGGTTGTCTTTGTCTGCACATCATAAAATTGCTAATTCAGCAGCTCTGCGAGGAGTCAGGAGACAGGGCACAGGCAGCTCTGTGGAACTCACCTGTTCCCAAACTGCCTGCGACGTGCCTGAAAAGCCAGTTTGAAAGCTTCCCAGACAAATTTGCAATCTCTAAGCTTTTTGTTTGTTGTTTGTTTTCTTAACGGTAAAACTGAAATGCTTAAGTTGCAGTTTAAGTTCTATAAACAAGCTCTACTCTAATATAAGCCTTGTTTGATGTGTATCTATCTAGAGTACTCTGGCTGTATCAGAGTGCAAGAAATGGATTGATCTTTAAACCTGATCTAGAATGCCAGTTTTTTCTTTTTTAATGTTTTGGAAACAACAAGATGAGGGATCAAATGTAACCAGGTCCTCTTAGCCTTCCCAGAGCTGGACCCTTTTGTCATCCAGGAGAACAAGAATTCTGCTCCTGCTCCAGCTGATGTTTCTCATGCACCATTTATCGTCAAGCCCCTGGCAGTTGCTTTTCACTCCTGTTGTATTTCTTTTGAAACATAAAGTGAAGAAACCAATTCCATACCAGACCATGTAAGCCTTAGTAAACACCTGCAGCTGATCACATTGGTTGAGTAATTCGCTGGATTGAGTAATTTTCTTCCATTGAGTAATTTCATTGACAATTCAAGATTAAAATCCAAGCATGAAATCCAAGCAAGAGGTGATGCCTCACCTCGTGAGAAGAGGTGGGCTTGACAT
This sequence comes from Theristicus caerulescens, assembly GCA_020745775.1. Taxonomy (NCBI): domain Eukaryota; kingdom Metazoa; phylum Chordata; class Aves; order Pelecaniformes; family Threskiornithidae; genus Theristicus; species Theristicus caerulescens. Next base: position 122,951,306 of record CM036560.1, read on the forward strand.
AACAACTCAGCATTGAAGGAAGCCAGAAGACCAGGGAAAGTTTGCAGCCCGATAACAACCCTCAAATTAGTTGCCACCTGCAATATTAGGCTCTCAAATCTTAACACAGTACCTGAATCATCAGCTTCCTCCTCTCAAGATGGAGATCTTGACTCTGCTAGTGAAAAATACAGCCTGGGTTTTGGGGAACCCGGATAGCCAGTTCCTGCTCCACACCAAACATGAGTTGGTTTCCCGCTTCCTCAGATGTAAATTAAGACCAAGAGTCCTTCCTTTCCACAGAGCAGGTGTGAGTGCATCACACAACGTGTGCTGCATGACAACTAGTAATGGAGCCCATCTATGTACCTCTGAAAGGTACCTCAATAAATCTGTATTTCAATTTACCCTTCAGGCAAGGCACTGTTGAAACTGCCCCGTAATGTTTCCTGTTTCCACCGCAATCAGTGCTAGCAGGCAAAATACTTGAATGCAAGTACTACCGTTGTACTCTGCTAAGCCTTCTTTTAAGTCTTGTTTTCTATCCATTCCAATTTTCTAAGATAGAGATTAAATTTTGCATAAAAATTGCATGGCATAATGAAATGTTTCAGATGGAGAAGGTTTTACGCAGCTAAAAATACCTAGAAAATCACACATGACTGAAAGAGAAAAATTATTGTTCCGATTGCTTATGGATCCTCATACATAATGTCTGAATATTTTGTGACTAGTTCTTTAGGGAGGTCGTTCTTGTTGAGAAAATGAGCTAGTTGAGCTATTTTCAATTACGGCTGATTTCCAATATAAATTATGCAATTACAAAATCAGGCAGACAATGTTTCTAGCGTGATATTTCTGTCTTGATTCCTGAAAGTGTCTCTGCATTTGAACTCAAAGTTTTGCTGTCTTGAAGAGCATCATCTGTAATAAAGAAATTTTTCCAAGCAACACATTGGTCATAGATGGGGTTCTCCTGCAGGAACACAGGTATATCACATACCTGGGTTCTGGAAAAATCCAGGAAGAACTTATTTGTGGTCCAGATCTGCTGTGAGATCAGCCCTGCATACCAGCTTATGTCTATGACTTGCTGCCTAAGCCAGGCACCTCTGTAAAATTCATACAAATCCTTACTATACTATTACCGTGACAGTATAATTATTGCTACAGCCTAATGTAGCACTTCACTGTCAGCTGAAAGCAATCCTGGAAAACAACTTACAGTTCCCATGTCTAGTTTTGGTTTTGGTTTGGTTTGGTTTTTTTGCCAAGAAATAAGGTCCAATGAAGTCAGTATAACTTTTTTAGGCAATACCATAGCTCTGCTTCATATCAGGCAAAGGTGCCAATTTATCTGCTTGCATTTCTGCAGAAACAAAGACAACTAGCAGCAACAACAAGTGAACATCATTGGGGGTAATAGTGCCTTCCTGGAGTGCTGTGTGGCACAAACATCTTGCCGATTGCAGGATGGCAAAAAGGATGCTGCTCCAAGAATGCCTGTCTGCAACCCTCCTGCTCCAGGCTGCAACATCCCTGACTCCTTCTCAGGGCACGGCACAGCTCTGCTGGGTCAGTGCCATAGGGGTTGCAGAGGCGACCGAGCACGACTTGTCCCGTCAGGTAGCCATTGCATATAACATCTGCTCATCGCTGGGCTCTGAGAAGAACAAACTGCTGACACGGCATCAGTCTTTATCCAGCTGAAGCTTCCAGAAGCCAAACCCCATCACAGCCATCAGCCAGCTGCAAGTCGTCTCCTCCTGTATTCCCAAACAGCAATAAATATTGTCGATGGTACATGCTGGACTGAGATACTGGGAGATCCTCATCTGCTGATCCATCAGCAGGCAGCTTCTAGAAAGATCTTTGAAGAAGTTGGTGCCTTGAAGAAGTGCTGTGCTTCCTTGTCCCGTGCCTGCGGCTGCCCGCATGAGCCGGGCTGTTCTCCCGCTGCACCTCTGGTGACCACGCTGCAAGACGGGGCACAGCAGAGGCAGAGCACGATGCTGGTGGCAATGGAGCACACCTTGTCAGAGCCCTCATTGCAGAGCAGCTTTGCTTTGATGTCTCTGGGAAGTGTTTTTTCAGCCTTAGCCCTGGATTATGTGTGATCAAGGCTGGCTCTGGACTGTGGCCAAGGCAGGTGGAAATGGAGGCAGCTCCACCTGAGTCAACAGACCTTTGGTACCTTTATTGCAACATTTAAAAGCTTAGGATACTGGAGAAAGCAAGGCTAACCTGCTTAGGTGTAACTGGAGCTGTGAATGGGCAAACCAAGCTACTGTTAGAGCTCCTTGGTTTGGAACGTGTTCAAAACTTCCCAAGGGAAAAAATCTAGATCAGACTTCAGTGCCTTTTGACTTGCCACATTACCACTGTGATAACGTAACTGCATGCAGCCAGAGGAAATTTTTCTGTGGAAGGTTTCTGAAGAAGAAGGAGGCTAAAAGATAACATAGATTGAGGACTGAACTGGATGAAAGTTTAATGATTCACAAATACTTAATGTTTAAGACCAAAGTATGTGGAGTACCTAAAGGGCTATAAAAAATTTCTGTTATCATGAAACTACAACCTACATAATTGCAGCAAAAATCCCAAATGTCTCCATACATTTTTCCCCCTCTATTAAATACTGGTGAATTAATAGAAAAGGTATAAGCATCCCTATAGCGATATTTACACTGTCTTATTTGCACTAAGGTCTGAAGTTTTCCCCACCATTCCCTGGTTATGTACGGTGAGTCTCCTCCATCTATACATCAAATCTCAAATTTTAAGTCAAATGGTGTAGTCACTGAAGTGCTCTTAGTAAATACAAATAATGAGTGTTAATAACTAACATCTACTCTTACATTTTCTTTTTTTTATCATTCTTTCCTTAAGTGCTCTGCTAATTCTCATTTGAAAAGGCTTGTGTCAGTATTTATTTCTCTTTCAAAGCTTTTTGTCAGTTCGGTAAAGGCCTATATTATTACTACTCTTAGCTCAGGTTCTTGGTTCAAAACTACACCAATCTTCCTACACTGTAGGGTGGCAGCTACAAAGGGCACAATGGAATAAGTCAATGGCTATTGTCTTTTCTTTTTAAAGGGATGACTCATGCATCTTTATGACAAGACAGAGTAGATTCATTGTATTATTGTATTCATGTGAACCAGGGAATGCCAAAGCCAAAGGCAGTTGCAGGACAATGAAATCTTCAGGAAAATAATATACGTCATACAGGGGATGAAATGTATAAGATTCTTATAACAGGTAACTTGCAAACACAATGCAGAATCTTTTGAGAGTATTTTAAACATTTTTATAGATCCACACTGTTCTTGGACCATATTTGTTGAGCTTACAATCAATCTAATAAAACTGAACGTCAGCAGAAGCTATAAGAAGTTATTTCATATCACCTCACTTTAAGGCGTCTCCATCACCTTTCCCCCCTTTTTTTTCCTTCTGCTTTCTTTAGACAAATAGATCAATACAAAATTCCTCTTATCTAACAAAGATATGTTTGCAAGGTCTGAAGTGACTGGGTTAGGCAGCTAAGCCTTGCCTAGCCTTTTCAGCAGGCTGTCGGCACTTGGGCAGTCAGTTAATGTGGCCAGTGCCTGCCCATGCATTATGCTACAGCCAACTTCTAGGCTCTCTTCTTTATACTAACACTTAGCTGTTATTCATGTAATGGCAAGCACAGCCTGGAGACCTCATCTCTTGCTCAGACCTCCTGAGAGCATTGCTGTGTTTTCTCTTCATGCTAAAGAACAAAATCTACTCCTTGGCGTTGCTATGGTCATGCCCCAGTTGTGCCAGGTTGTGTAGAAAGGCGTAGCACAGTCTGGTTTGGCCTTTGGGAGTTTTCCAATGCGGAGGTGAAGGTATGTTGCCCTCAATATGCACGCTTGTTGTGAAATTTGTGAACTGAGTGCATCAGTTGAGCACTGAGCATTTCAGCAAATATCTTCAGAATGGATTTTGAGAAATGTATTGGAGGCCTGATCTTGCAGAGGTTAAGGCAAACATTTAACTACCTCGATAATTTCCAAAGATTTTGGGAGACTATTCATAGCAAAAAAGTTATGCACATAGCTTAGTTAAACATTTGCAAAGTTTTGTTGCTCATTCTCATTTCATTTTAACAACATACCTTGGCTCCCAGGTAAATGTCAATATATAGTGCAATACCTAATACCTCAATATATGTGTAAAACTGACTTCATCTTCATTGACTGAAAGAGATACAGCACTGAGCAGCACAATGTAGACATCTGCTGTCCAGGCTACCAGTTTGGGAATCTTTGGGAAGACCTTGCATGAGCTGGGCTGAGTGGGGAAATCATCAAAGCCAGCACTGGCTAGCGCTGTAGACTTACCTCTTTGGGAATCAAGACCTTTAGTTTGGTTGGCTTCTTTAGGATTAAAAGCTTTAAGTAACTTTAATGTGTTTTTTTTCTCTCCCTTAGAACCACAGGTGTTTCTGTGCACATACACATACTTGAAACACAGATGTGATGAGACATGGGACTGGAATCCAGTACCACACTTACATCACAAAAAGGAATTCTTACTCTATTAGCTTTTGAATTTCCTTAAACACCATACATATCAAAAATTTAGTGACACTTTTTTTTTATCCAATAACAGTCCAAGTAAATAAAATGTATTAATTTTTAAGTAGCTTAGTTCAGCTTTTTCTTTGCATTTCTATGTTTAACCAGAAGAAAAGTTGCTTTATGATAATTTTTTGGATGGTGACAGGTTCTGGCAGGTATACAGGATGAACAAAGTCCTTGATAAAGATATCATATTGTGCCCAGAGAATTAACTTTAAATACGTTTTCAAAGCTTACAGGGTCATTAAAAGGCTTCAGAAATATGCTATTGTTGTCACGTCGTGAGAACAAAGGGAAAAATAAGGAGATTAGCTAAAACCAGACACAGAAACACATTCTGAAAAGGAGCTGGCATGGTTAAAAGCATTTAGACAAATGGTATATACAGGTCATTTTTAGCTTTCTGTAGGAGGACTTCAGTGTTTATTGATTTGTATCAACTGTAAAGTAGCATAAAAGTTGAGCAACACATTAGAAGTGGATTGGTGCTGATGGTAATCACCATGAAACTGCGAAATGACTGACTTCTGTGTCTTATATTGAAATAATCTTTCACACAGCAAGAAATGCGTGTTACTTCTCTATATACTTTCCTTGGGTTTATATGGAAATCACCTACCACACACCTGTGGTACAACACCTCTGATGGACTCTTTCTGTTTTGAGTGCATGTGGCCTTTCATGCATGTAGGTATTTTTTCACATGAAGCAATGACTTTCCTTGAGCAATTCCCTTTGGCAACTAGCAGCATCATTTCCTTCTTGCTGATCCTTCTTCTGGTTTGAAGACACAGTCAGGGGATGAAGGTGAACAGATGGTAACGCTGAAGAGAGCAGGAAGTCTTGGAGCCAAGTTGCCTTGGTTCACACCTTCTCTTTCAGCAGAAGCTGCCTCAGGCTCCCTCACATGTGGTGTATTTTATCTCAGTAAAGCTTAGAAAGGAAACTGTCATTACTCGAAGACTAGAAATCTATCAACTAAAAATGTTTCAAAGAACTAAGAATGGTTTGAATAGAGGAGTATAAAAAGAGGCTGGAAGGCAAAAGCCAGGCTTGAGGATCAGATATAAAGCAGTAGGAAAGAATGCAGCTGCAGGGTAGTGTAAGACAGGAGCAGATATGGCCCATAAGAAGCATTCACTGAGGTTGTACTCACTTTCTTTTCCAGAAACCCTTCAAGTGTAGGCTGTTCTGACTGTTGAAGACCTTCATTCATGACGTGACCAAAATGCACATGTATCGTGTCATGAGAGAAGTGCAGGTCTGGTCATACAATGGGACAGTGACTTGCAGGTTGGCTTGCGTCCTTGAAGACTACTTGTACGTCCCACATCCCAGGCATATCACTGGAAGGCAGCTGTGCTACATGTTCCCAAATCATCTCTGTTGGCCCCTGGCTGTCCAGGGTCTGCAAATGTAGGAAGTTCCTTGAAACTGGCAGATGGTGCAGAGAAGCTCACAGAACGTGAGTGTCCAAAAATGTATGAATTGCGTATCAGCAATTAACTATAAGCACTGTGAAATTCTTCTCAGCCGTTGGCTAGGTGTTGCCAGCCATCTCTTCCATGCTTTATCCTGCTTTTGCCAGAGGTCTTGCAATCTTACTGGACACTACCAGGCCCAACATGGGAGGTGCAAGTTAAGCAGTGCACAGAAATTAGAGATGAGCAGACTAGAGATCTACAGAAGAATTTAAATCAAATAGGGAAGTGGACAATGAGAAAGCAAATGCAGTAAAACTGCAAAGGAGGTGAAAACAGCATCAAATGGGTGACTATTAAAATGAGGAGGTAATTGCTAGGGACAGTAAAAGAGGCAAGAGTAGACTGTAGTTTTAGGCATGACCAAATCAAATGGTGTGGTCTGCCACTGGAGTTGGTAATGCTTCACTTGAAATCTTTATAAAAAGGTACTTATGAATTTAGCAGAATATATGTTCATCTTTTGGTATGTATACTATTTAATAAGAAGTGTAAACAGCTCTACAGAAGGATTAAGGGCATATATTCAACTCTACATACCAGACAGGGGCAGTCAGCCACCTAGCTGAACAGCAGCTGCCATATAGGCATATACAGAACAAAATAGGTGCCTGAACGCTCAGCCTCCAGACAATGATCAAAAGGCTGTATACGGTCTCTATGTTCTGCCTGATTAAGTCTGAACGAGGGAAGAAAAATCACTCTGTGCTCTCCAACATGGCTGTACCTAGATTTCAAATGCAAATGTGCTGACAAGCAGAGGTGACAATGAGGTTACATGCAAGCTAAAACTTGGCTATTGACTTTTCTGTTACAGGCAGAAAGAATTGGTTCAAAATGGAGAACAACAATCAAGAAATAAGATGTTGCTGCAAACTCTTGATTCGAAATTTCTTTAGCTTTTCTGGATTGTTGTGTGGATATGAGACCCTATGCAACCAAGACACTGTCCAAATGCTAGACTTACGTACAGATGGTGCACAAATGTATTTCACCTGTATATAGCTTTTCATAAGATTTCTGATATTTATTTTTGCCACTTTCTTAGACTTACAACTGAACTTACGACAGTCAGTCATCGAGTGGAGCTGCTAAGGAGCCGGCCCAATCCACAGTGGAGCAGCAGATCTTGGTGCATAGGGAGGTTTCCTGAGGCAGGGAAACGCCAGGGCAGCAGAGAGACTCGCCAGGAGCTGGCAGCTCTCACGGGAGACACTGATGGGGCCTAGGCATTGCCAGAGAAACCGCGACCACCTCTAGGGCTATAAAAAGTAGCCTGTGGAGCACGAGTGTCCAGGAGTGCGGCCAACAGGCACGGCATGGCGGTTTGCACAGGTAGGCGCCTCTTCAAAGGAGGGGCATTCCATTGGCTGAGTGGGAGACTTGAAGTACACATAAACCAGCAATCGGGCACCATTCTGTGACCGTCTGATGAGGGCACTCATCCTACCTGACCCTCAAGGCAGAATGGTGGCCGCTTGTCTGAGAACAAAGGCTGCAGCTCCAGCTGAGGGGTCTGCACCATCTACCCCAGCGGTGGCCAATGTCTCCACGCAGATGGAGCTGCTGAAGGGAGAGGCTGCAGTGCAGACCTCAGACTGCAGGAAGTGCCCAGACCTTTCTCCTGGGGCAGGGACAGGCAGCAGAGCTGCCTGCAAAAGGTGTACCCAGGCGGAGGACCTCCTGCAGCAGGTGGCTGAGCTGCAGGAGGTGGTGAGAAGGCTGCGTAACATCAGGGAGGCTGAGCAGGAGTTAGATAGCTGGTTCTAACGCAGTCTGCAGTGGACCCACGGCCCATGGCCAAACAGCCAAAAACTCCCCCACTGGCACACACAGAAGGGAGGGGAGCCAATAATGCAGAAGAATGGAAGCTTGCAATGGTAAGGACTAGCAGGAGGAAGAGACTTCCCCCAAAGGCTGAGATGCCCTTGCAGAACCGCTTCATCACTCTGCAGACTAAAGAGGAAAGACTTGTCACATCAGGAGAGACACTGGAGCTGAGTAAGGTAGCCTGATCTGCTCTTCGTATAACAACCAGCACAGCTAAGAAAAGGCAACGGGTGACAGTAGTAGGTGACTCTCTTCTGAGAGGTCTGGAGGCACCCATTTGCCAACCTGACGCACTCTCTAGAGAGGTGTGCTGCTTACTGGGGGCTCGTATCAGGAATGTCACCGAGAGACTACCAAGCCTCATACAGTCCACTGACTATTATTCTCTGCTGTTGTTTCATGTGGGCACCAGTGATACAGCCAAAACAGTCTGAGGAGTATGGAGAAGGATTACGGAGCCCTGGGAGCAGCAGTAAGGGACTCAGGAGTGCAGGTAGCTTTTTCGTCAATCCTCCTGGTCAAAGGGAAGGGGTTTGAAGGGGCCAGTCAAATCTGGTGAATCAATAAATAGTTACAGGACTGGTGCCATATCCAGGGGTTTGGCTACTTAGACTATGGGACTCGCTTTGAGAAACCTGGTCAGATCAGGTTTGAGACCATCTAAGGAATCTGAAGGTGCACAAGTCCGTGGGACCTGATGAGATGCATCCGTGGGTCCTGAGGAAACAGGTGGATAAAGTTGCTAAGCCACTATCCATCATATTTGAGAAGTCGTGGCAGTCCAGTGAAGTTTCCACTGACTGGAAAAGGGGAAACATAACCCCCATTTTTAAAAGGGGAAAAAAGGAAGACCCGGGGAACTACAGCCCAGTCATCCTCAACTCTGTGCCTGGCAAGATCATGGAAACTATGCTTACGCACATGGAAAATAAGGAGGTGATTGATGACAGCCAACAAGGCTTCACTATGGGCAAATTGTGCCTGACAAATTTGGTGACCTTCTACAACGGGGTTACAGCATTGGGAAGGGAATTAAGGGAACGTTAAGGGAAGAAAAACTGTGTAATCTACCTGGATTTGTGCAAAGCATTTGACACTGTCCCACACAACATCCTTGTCTCTAAATTGGAGAGAAGTGGATTTGATGGGTGGACCACTTGGTGGATAAGGAATTGGCTGGATAGTCACACTCAAAGAGTTGCGGTCAATGGCTCGATGTCCAAGTGGAGACCAGTGAAGAGTGGCATCCCTCAGGGGTCGGTATTGGGACCGGCACTGTTTAACATCTTTGTCGGTGACATGGACAGTGGCATTGAGTGCACCCTCTGCAAGTCTGCCGATACCAAGCTGTGTGGTGCAGTTGACAAGCTGGAGGGAAGGGATGCTGTCCAGAGGGACCTTGCAGGTTTGAGAGGTGGGCTCGTGCAAACCTCATGAAGTTCAACAAGGCCAAGCACAAGGTCCTGCACATGGGTTGGGGCAATCCCAAGCACAAATACAGGATGGGTAGAGAACGGATTGAGAGCAGCCCTGAGGAGAAGAACTTGGGGGTGTTGATTGATGAGAAGCTCAACATGAGACAGCAAGGTGCGCTTGCAGCCCAGAAAGCCAACCATATCCTGGGCTGCATCAAAAGCAGCGTGGCCAGCAGATTGAGGGAGGTGATTCTCCCCCTCTACTCCACTCTTGTGAGACCCCACCTGGAGTACTGCGTCCAGCTCTGGGGCCTCCAACATAAGAAGGACATGGACCTGTTGGAGCGAGTCCAGAGAAGGGCCACGAAGATGATCAGGGGGCTGGAGCACCTCTCCTATGAGGACAGGCTGAGAGAGTTGGGGTTGTTCAGCCTGGAGAAGAGAAGGCTCTGGGGAGATCTTCTAGCAGCCTTCCAGTACCTGAAGGGGGCCTACAAGAAAGCTGGAGAGGGACTTCTTACAAGGGCACATAGTGATAGGACGAGGGGTAATGGCTTTAAAGTGAAAGAGGGTAGATTTAGATTAGATATAAGGAAGAAACTCTTCACTCTGAGGGTGGTGAGGCACTGGCACAGGTTGTCCAGAGACATTCCCCTCCCTGGAAGCGTTCAAGGCCAGGTTGGATGGGGCTTTGAGCAACCTGGTCTAGTGGAAGGTGTCCTTGCCCATAGCAGAAGAGTTGGAACCAGGTGATCTTTAAGGTCCCTTCCAACCCAAACCATTCTATGATTCTATGAACTTTCTCCTGTTGTAGGGACAAAGCAAAGCAGGCTAAGAGTAAAAGTCTGAGAAGTACCTGGTGCTCTCCTGATGGGGTATTACCCATCTGTGTACAACATGAAATGAATGGGAACATATCTAAAAACTTCTTAAGTCCTGCAGAGCATTCCTGGGCAGATGCAAAGGATCAATGTGAAGACTGATGTGTTCGAGCTCCCTCCTGCAAGAAGCACATGGCAGAAAAACAGCCTGTGGATCTAGAACACAGAGTGTTATAATAAATAAAATCTTTCAATTTTTTCTTTCTCAAACTGAAAGAAAATGATTGATCAAGGGAGATGGCAGAGCTTTCTATAGTCTTTAATAGTCTTTAACACCTTTAAGTGCCACTAAAAATGACAACTGTGTTTTAAAAATTCAACCTTTGGTAGTTTGGACCTGCATTTTTTATTGAAATTGCATAGAAAAGATAACATTTATTTCTTTAATCCAAGTATTACAGTATAATTTAGTGAACATTTGTTCCAGCAAACAGCTGACCTCTGATAGCAGATATCATGAGTTAACTGAGGCTGATTTTCTTAGACAAACTTCTTCAGGTTTCATGTGTCTGACATCTTTTGTATTATGGTAAGACAAATTCAATCCCTTGTATTCTGTCTCAGTGATATGTGCCGAGGCAATAGTTTCCATTTCTTACTGATGTGAGAACAGTAACGGATTGCTGATATGCTATCACGAATGCAACCTCATACATCAGGTTATTTACAGTTTTTTTATGGTACTTTATTTTGCAACAGTCTTCCTGCTGCTCTGATGTCGGTATGTACACTAGAAGGGAGAGGCGTATTTAGTGCAGAGAACACTGGCTCTTTAGCAGCTGCAAATCAAAGGTGCCTGATATCAAACCTGATGACATAGATCCTCTTATAAGTTAAAGAACATTTACTGGAAGTGTCAGAAATGCACCAGGAAGCTGGCATTGGTCTGGCAAGAACTCTGACAGCCACATTTGTGTTAGCAGATTTAATTGTTGTGGATAAATTTTAACTATAGCACATTTAGTCCTCCTCTGTTCTTGAATCTCCTTAATGTCATCCATAAATTTTCTATTCATGGTGTCAGAAACCAGCTAAGGCTGGATGTTCTGGAGATCATCTAGTCCATCCCCTTGCTCAAAGCAGGGTCAGAGAAAGCAAGACCAGCTGGATTTGAATATCTTGAAGAAGGGAGGAATCTATAACCTTGCTTGGCAACCTATTCCACTGCTTGACCTCCCTCACAGTGAAATTCTTTTTTCTTATGTTTAAATGGAATTTACTGTACATCATGCCCATTGCTTCTCATCCTGCCACCAGGCACCACTGAGAAGAGTCTGGCTCCATCTTTACTGCATCCCATCAGGTATTTGTACACATTGATGAGATCCTCCTGAGCCTTCTCTTCTCTGGGCCTCTCCTCATATGAGAGATGCTCTAGTCCCTTAATCATCTTAGTGGCCCTTTCCTAAACTTGCTCCAGTATATCCATGTCTCTCTTGTACTGGGGAGCCCAGAACTGGAACGTGCACCTCAGGTCTGTCTCACCAGTGCTGAGTAGAGGGGGAGGGTCACCTCCCTTGACCTGCTGACAATGCTCCTCTGAACGCAGCACCAGGATGCCACTGGCCATCTTTGCTGCAAGGGCACATTGTTGGCTCATGGTCAATTCGTTCATCAGGACCCCCAGGTCCTTTTCTGCAAAACTGCTTTCCAGCTGCTTGGTCTGTACAAAGGTCTTATTTTTCAAGAATTTAGAGGCAGGACTATGACCCCATAGCCCCTTCCCAATGACAGTGTGTGATCACTCCACTGAGCACATGGTATTGTTTTTGCTTTTGTCAGGAAGTCAGGAACAGTAGAGCTGTGAATAGCAATGTTCAGGCTTACATTTCTTTATTAACATATGAATACAATCAGTTGTATTTACCATTGTCCTCCAGTTTGTTTGCTCTTCTCAGCACTGCTTTGACAGCTTCTGATTCTGTTTCTGGACTCTTGCCTTTTGTCTTTCCTTCCTCTACTCTAGTGCTGTGAACCTTTGCAGAAAGAGGACTCTTTATTTCCTTTCTCTCTAGACCCAAGCTGTGCTTTTCTGCAGGAGGAAGATTGGAATATATCGGCAGGAATCATGAGTTATGTCAAATATTGCGGTTTGGTTTCCGTTTGTATCATAGCCAAAATGAACAGATAAGTACAGCCTGGATGAAGTGTAATGAATAGAATATTAGACCAACAATTGGCCTGTTTCTAGCTGGCCTGTATTTACTTATTTATTTATTTATTTCATTAGATGAGGAGAAACAGTAGAAGTGCAATACAGTGGCTCCAGCGAACAGATTAGCAGGATACGAATGTGGGCTGTTGTGCCCTAAGCAATCTATAACTCCATTAAGACTTCTACATAGACCAAACAGGGAAACCATTTCAATAGGACTTTTAATTTCACTTCAACCCATACTTCTTTCCTGTTTTATAAACTTTGTGATGCAAAGGATTGAAGGAAGTCTTGTTGGCAAATTCAGCTAAGGAGCATAGCAGTAGATTGAGGGAAGACATTGGTAAAGCAGAGCAAGCTCAACAGAGGCCCCCAGATGAGGTCCGCTTAGGGTATGCTACAAATAGATGGCATTAATTTACTTTTGATACCTGACATAATCCCATTTATGATGTGCTGTTTGTGTACAAGCAGCAGGGAAACAAGCCTGTAATATCAAGTGGCAACCATCAGAAATATGAACATTTATGAGACCAGGGCTCTCTGCTGAAGGATTTATCAGAAAGCCCGCTATGAATTTGCTGCCTCACCTTGCAACGTGTTACAGTCTGCTTAATTAATTTGTTACAAGCAGTAAATAAATAAAATCGGGATGGTGAGGGCAAAGAAATACGTAGATTCACCAGTCTGGTTCCAAAGGTAATGCTGGGCCTGCACATACAGTTAAGATAATTTATAATAAGGGCAGTGGCAAAAATTATCTGGGAAATGGAAACTTTACCACTGATATATGATCATTCTGTAAAGATCAAGTAGTCATAAAAATATTGCATAAGAAATCAGACATAAGATGGGTCAGACTGACCTTGGGAGCCTCACCCTTTTACAGGTGCAGACTATAAATTCTGATGCTCTGCTTTATTGGCATTTCTTGACAAGATGGGTGCCAACAAGACCTTGCTGTGGTTATTCCTCTTAAATACATCACTCCTGGCTGCCTTGTCAGGTAAACCACTTAAAATCTTTAAAATCTTCCAAATCTTCCAAAAAAAGGTAGGAAAAAGGGGATGTCTTACTGCTCTACACGGGTTCCATACATGTAACTCACATGCTAGTATCATCAACTTTGTGCAAAGATTAGAAGACAGACTGAAATTAGATAGCATCATGTTGACTTATTAAAAATATGAAGCAATTGATATTGTGATTAACTATTATTCATGTTGAAGTAAATTTAGTGTGATGAAATTAATATTGCTCTAACTGTTTTGCAGTCGTGTCTTGTAGCATAGTTTCAACCAAATAATTGAAAAGTACTACCATGAAAATACTACTGAAAGACTTTGTTCCTATAAATCTGTGGGTTTCAGTATGGAATTAAGAGGGAATATAGTTTCTTTGGCTGCAATGCATATTTGCTTTAAAAGACTTCAAATTCAACCTTGCAGATGCACATGGAACCACCCAATACTTGTTTAACTTTATATAATTCAATGGAAGCACAATAGTAGGACACAGTTGCTATCCTGTACAGTATCACAAAGTCCCAGAGGTGTGCATTTTGCTCACAGTTGCACCTTTGAGACTTTCATGCACATGGAGTAAAAACCTGGAGACTGTAACAATCCAGACTGCGCATTTACACATGCAAATCAGAACAGTGTTGGGTTTTCTTAGAAACCAATATTTAGTATCACTGACGACTTTCTGAATACTATCAATATTTTACAGGGATGAATTCTTGGATTTGCTATTCCCAGCAAACACCTCTTGAGTTGTATCATGCCTGCCAGCCTCTGGCTTTGCCTTGGCATGGTGACTTCCCTGCTTTAATTCAGGCACAAGCACTTGTAAGATCAAGGTGAAAAAAAAAAAAAAAGGCATAATTATCACTCCTCTTTCAGAGAAAAGATCTGAAGTGTTATGCTCCTGCTAGGAATTTCTTCTGACTGGGACACCTGTCTGTTCACTGTTCGTTGCAGATATAAATAAGGAAACAATATCCATCATATCCCCAGGGATATGAAGGATATAGTGTGTGCTGCGTATTTTGCCCATTGCTTTCAAAAAGACAGTACAAAATGCTTGAATTGTAACAACAGCAAACAGAGAAAAAAAACCTAAGCCACACTGGCCACATAGTCATCATCACAGAAACATGGTGGGATGACTCACACAACTGGAGTGCTGCAATGGATGGCTACAAGCTCTTCAGAAGGGATAGGCAAGGAAGGAGAGGTGGTGGAGTAACTCTATATGTTAGAGAGTGTTTTGATTGTATACAGCTCAACAAAGGTAATGATAAGGTTGAGTGCTTATGGGTAAAGATCAGGAGGAAGGCCAACAAGGCAGATATCTTGGTGGGAGTCTGTTATAGGCCACCCAACCAAGATGAAGAAACAGATGAAGTATTCTACAAGCGGTTAGCTGAAGTCTCACAATCTCTAGCCCTTGTTCTCATGGGAGACTTCAACTTACCAGATATCTGCTGGAAATACAACACAGCAGAGAGGAAACAGTCTCGGAGGTTCCTGGAGTGCATGGAAGAGAACTTCCTGAGGCAGCTGGTGAACGAGCCAACCAGGGAAGGTGCTCTGCTGGACCTGCTGTTCACGAACAGAGAAGGCCTGGTGGGTGATGTGGTGGTTGGAGGCTGTCTTGGGCACAGTGACCAAGAAATGATTGAGTTTTCCATTCTTGGAGAAGTAAGAAGGGGGGTGAGCAAAACCGCTACCCTGGACTTTAGAAAGGCAGACCTTGGCCTGTTTAGGAGTCTGGTTAGCAGAGTCCCTTGGGAGGCAGTCCCGAAGGGCAAAGGAGTCCAGGAAGGCTGGGTGTTATTCAAGAGGGAAGTCTTAAAGCCACAGGAGCAGGCCGTCCCCATGTGCCGAAAGACAAGCAGGCGGGGAAGAAGACCATCCTGGCTGAACAGAGAGCTTTGGCTGGAACTCAGGGAAAAAAGGAGAGCTTACCACCTTTGAAAGAAGGGGCGGGCAACCCAGGAGGACTACAAGGATGTTGTGAGCTTATGCAGAGAGAAAATTAGAAAGGCAAAGGCCCAGCTAGAACTTAAACTGGCCACTGCAGTGAAGGATAACAAAAAATGTTTTTACAAATATATCAGCGACAAAAGGAGGGCCAAGGAGAATATCCATCCTATGCTGGATGCAGAAGGAAACATTGCCACAAAGGATGAGGAGGGGGCTGAGGTACTTAATGCCTTTTTTGCCTCAGTCTTTAATAGTCAGACTGGTCATCCTCAGGGCATTCAGGCCCCTGAGCTGGGAGATGGAGATAGGAAGCAGAATGAAGCCCCAGTTATCGAAGAGGTAACAGTCAGCGACCTGCTCCTCCACCTGGATGCCCACAAGTCAATGGGGCCAGACGGGATCCACCCGAGGATACTGAGGGAGCTGGCAGAGGAGCTTGCCAAGCCACTTTCCATCATTTACCAGCAGTCCTGGTCAACCAGGGAGGTCCCAGTTGACTGGAAGTTAGCTAATGTGACGCCCTTCTACAAGAAGGGTCGGAAGGAGGATCTGGGGAACTACAGGCCTGTCAGCCTGACCTCGGTGCCGGGGAAGGTCATGGAGCAGATCATCTTGAGTGCCATTATGCAGCATGTGTGGGACAAGCGGGGGATCAGGCCCAGTCAGCATGGGTTTATGAAAGGCAGGTCCTGCTTCACTAACCTGGTCTCCTTCTATGACAAGGTGACCCACTTAGTGGATGAGGGGAAGGCTGTGGATGTTGTCTACCTGGACTTCAGTAAGGCCTTTGACACTGTCTCCCACAGCATTCTCCTGCAGAAGCTGGCTGCTCATGGCTTGGATAAGTGCACTCTCTGCTGGGTAAAAAACTAGCTGAATGGCCGAGCCCAGAGAGTGGTGGTGAATGGAGTTAAATCCAGTTGGCGGCTGGTCACAAGTGGTGTTCCTCAGGGCTCAGTATTGGGGCTGGTCCTGTTTAATATCTTTATCAATGATCTGGACGAGGGGATTGAGTGCACTTTCAGTAAGTTTGCAGACAACACCAGGTTGGGTGGAAGTGTTGATCTGCTGGAGGGTAGGAAGGCTCTGCAGAGGAATCTGGACAGGCTGGATCGATGGGCCCAGGCCACTGTGTGAAGTTCAACAAGGCTCAGTGCTTGGTCCTGCACTTGGGGCACAACAACCCCAGGCAACGCTGCAGGCATGGGGAGGAGCGGCTGGGAGCTGCCTGGTGGAAAAGGACCTGGGGGTGTTGGTCGACAGCCGGCTGAATATGAGCCAGCAGTGTGCCCAGGTGGCCAAGAGGGCCAATGGCATTCTGGCTTGTATCAGGAATAGTGTGGCCAGCAGGACCAGGGCAGTGATCGTCCCCCTGTACTCGGCACTGGTGAGGCTGCACCTTGAATCCTGTGTTCAGTGTTGGGCCCCTCACTCCAAGAAGGACATTGAGGTGCTGGAGCGTGGCCAGAGAAGGGCAACGAAGCTGGTGAAGGGTCTGGAGCACAAGTCTTATTAGGAGCGGCTGAGGGAGCTGGGGTTGTTTAGCCTGGAGAACAGGATGCTGAGGGGAGCCCTCATCGCTCTCTACAACTGCCTGAAAGGAGGTTGTAGCGAGGTGGGGGCCGGTCTCTTCTCCCAAGTAACAAGCGATAGGACAAGAAGAAATGGCCTTAAGCTGCACCAGGGCAGGTTTAGGTTGGATATTAGGAAAAACTTCTTTACTGAAGGAGTAGTCAGGCACTGGCACAGGCTGCCCAGGGAAGTGGTTGAGTCCCCATCCCTGGAGGTATTTAAAAGATGTGTAGATGTGGTGCTTAGGGACACAGTTTAGTGGCGGACTTGGCAGTGTTAGGTTAATGGTTGGACTCAATGAGCTTAAAGGTCTTTTCCAACCTAAATGATTCTATGATTCTATGATTCTAAATGAGAATAAGAGACATTTAGGAAAATAAAATAATAGAACAAAGAAGCCCAAAAAGTAGTACCGAAAGCAAGCCAGAGTTTAGAATTTTTGCAGGCAGCCTGACTCACATCCACAATGAATTAGAGAGTATTATTCAGATGTGGGATGATTTGAATAAACTCTATGTTATATAAACATAACAGTGTGACTCAAACCCATAGCTTTATACATCATTTCTTAAAGAAAAGTAGCTCGTTGGGGGGGGTTGAAGGGAGCATTGGGGTGGTTTGTTTGTTTTAAATCAAACTGTGTTATTTTGAAGAATGCACGAACTTACCAAAAGTTACTCTGGCTTTCCAAAAAGTTTCCCGTACTACAAGAATATATATTTTAATCATGAAACCCAATAGAGTTTACATGACCTAGCCTGGAAGTGAAGGAGGAGTTTATATAGTGGTCGCTGTTTGCTGTTCATTTTACATTAAAGTCTGATATCTGCCTCACTGTATAAAGTCACTTTTTGAATGTGTGGGAATTACCAAGTATTTTGCGTATGCTACTCAGAATAAAAGAGGCTTGAGAAATATACAACACTTCTAAAATTCTGAATCAGACCACAAACCATGTTTAAGCATGTCATTACTTTATGTTAAAATCATGAATAAATTTTTCCTATAAGATATTAACTTAATGCCTTATGCAAGTTTTCTTTATACTTGTTTTACATGTTTTTCAATACACATTTAAGTTTACAGAAAAAAAAAGCCAATTGCAGATAAACATCATGTGTTCAACAATGAAAAATACAGTGGCTATTTCAAATTAGAAGCTCAGATTTAAGGAAGTACCACAAATGTTCTACATTACTCCCACCCAGCCACTGTAAACTCTGACTGTTTATTTTTATTATGATGACAATAAGTCTGTGCAATGTTTCGTTTATTTAGTTCCCAGCACCTTCTGTCCATTATTGCTAGC
Source organism: Theristicus caerulescens (assembly GCA_020745775.1). Classification (NCBI taxonomy): domain Eukaryota; kingdom Metazoa; phylum Chordata; class Aves; order Pelecaniformes; family Threskiornithidae; genus Theristicus; species Theristicus caerulescens. The sequence goes on from CM036560.1 coordinate 122,969,534, forward strand.
AAATACACACTAAGAATTACCACAGAAAATTCAAATATTAGTCAAAAATCCAAACTATTCTGTTTAGTCTAACAGAACATTAATCTAAACATGCATGTATGAAGGATCAGTTTGCTCTATGGCAGATTTGCCCTCCGTTGTCTCTGTTTACAGTCTTTTATTAATTAAAAAGATAATTTTGGGAGGCTACCAAGCCCTTGTGGAATATGCACCGCTAATTACCTCTCATTTCCCAGACACCTTGTGCCACAGTTTCAGCGTACAAGAGCACACTACACTGTGATGCTTGTACAATGCTTTGTGAGATGTTCTCTCATGCAGATTGACCTTATGGTGTGGCACTGGCCTCCCCTCTGTCTTTTGAATGTATTAGCCACATTAAATTGAGTTTGACAGAAGGGAGCTACCTTAAACTTTAATTAAATGTTTAAACATTACACATACATTCTACTTAGGTCTACCACAGAGGCTGGGGAATTGCCATGCTTGGAGATTTTCAAGACTTGCTGTGGCTACACAAAGTCACAGCTGACCTGACCTAGTGCTGGAAATAGTCTTGCATTTATCTGACAAATCACACAGCAAAGCACAATACATATGTCATCAAAGCAAAGAGGAAAAAAATGCAAAAGACCATTTCTGACAGTCAGGTCAACTTGTTCCCCCCCCAAATATATATGTATTTATACATATTTTTTCATAGTCAGATTTATTACTGTCACACTTATGCATGCATACAACACCTAGGCTCTGTCCCTTGAGTTTCATAATCCTAAGAGTGGTAAGACAAGGAAGTATGGCAAATATTAATAGCAAAGTTTTATCCTTAGCAGATTAATAAAAAAGCTTTTAAAAGTGATTACTAATGATGTGTCCTAGAGGAAGGGATGCCTCTATATCCTCAGTGGATGCATATCAGTGGGCAAAATATGCACCACACCCTTTGCTTAAAACTCCTTTTTCAACAAATCTCCACCACAGCTCTCTTGTCTGTCTTGTCCAAAGCTGTGAGTCTCAATCTACTGTTGTACTAGTCACTGTGTGGAACGAGTATGTCTCCTTAGAAACAAGTTCCTTACTGTTGTTTTGTTTTTCATTTGTAAAACAGTTGCCTCAAGTAAAATTTATGGATCTGGGAGAGATAGTCTTCATAGTTTTATTAAGATAAGAAGTTGCTCACTTGCTTCTTTCTCTTCTTCCCTTACAGTTGCAACCACCAGCAACCTAAGTAACACCATGCCAATGTCTTCAGGTGTGTCTGCACTTTTCATGCTTTCTGTCTGTGCGTTACTTTTGGCAGGTGAGACAGGTAGGACCATGGTGCTGTGAACCACACACCCCAGGGCAGGGCACTGGTCTGCCAGTCATGCCCTTGGGGCTATCGGGCATGTGGCAAGCAAACCTGCAGAGAGCAAAGCTCCAAGGTGGATTGTACGACATCCCAGAAGATGCATTGCTAGGGAAAACATACCTCATCTCCATTTGTTTATATCACTTGCATTGTCAAATCTAGTCATTCACTAAAAGTAGCCATTTACAACAAGAATCATAGAATCACAGAATCACAGAATCATAGGATCATAGAATGGTTTCAGTTGGAAGGGACATTTAAAGGTCATCTCATCCAAACCTCCTACAATAAGCAGATATATATTCGACTAGAAGATGGCTCAGAGCCCTCTCGAACCTGACCCCTAATGTTTCCACGGATGGGACACCTACCACCTCTCTGGGAAACCAAGAAATTAACTCTTGTTTGCCTGAAGAGAAAATGTTTTGGAGACGTGTTCAAAGACAATGGTTTTGGTTCCTCTGCATGGAAGACTACTCTGCCGAGACCCCCAAGCTCTCCAGCGCCCACGTGACAGGGTGGCACCAACATCCCCAGTGCCTGGAGAAAAAAAAATGGTCGTGCCCCTTCATCCACAGGCTCCTCACTGCCTTCTTTCTCTTCCTCCCCTAACAGGTGCCACCACCACGACCGAAGCCAGCGTCACGGCATCCGTTCCTCCAGGTGGGTCTGAATTTGTCATGGTTTTTCTGGGCACTGCTTTTGGCGGGAGCAGGTAGTGGCTCCCAGGGTGGGGTTTGGTCTTCTCCACGGGCGAGCAGAGCCAGGGAAACGCACAGCCTAATCAAGCAGAGGGGGACGGTCCTGGTGGCATGAAACTCATAGAGCAGTGCCAATGCTCTGGCGAGAGCAGGTGCCTGCGTGCCATTGGGTTTTCCCTGTCTCCTCCTTCCCAAGGTGCCTCCCTCAGCCTGGTGAACGGCAGGAACCGGTGCGAGGGGCGCGTGGAGATTTACCAGTACGGGGGCCGCGGCACTGTCTGTGATGACGGCTGGGACCTGAACGATGCCCAGGTCGTGTGCAGGCAGCTGGGATGCGGCTTTGCTGTTTCTGCACCATCAAATGCCTACTTTGGCCAAGGCACTGGCAACATCTACCTGGACGATGTGCGCTGCACAGGGAATGAGTCCTCCCTCTTTCAGTGCGGCCACAGTGGCTGGGGCGTCCACAACTGTGGCCACAGTGAAGATGCTGGTGTTGTGTGCTTGGGTACCGTTGCTTTTCCTTCCTAAATTCCAGTCTGCTGTCCAAAAGTGGCCCTTGTTGGCCACAGTTAGGTATGTGTTGGAGATGTGTTCAAAGACTGTGGCTTTTGTTGCTCCCACCATGGAAGACCACTCTGCTGAGACCCCCAAGCTCTCCAGCGCCCACGTGACAGGGTGGCACCAACATCCCCAGTGCCTGGAGAAAAAAACTGGTCATGCTCCTTCATCCACAGGCTCCTCACTGCCTTCTTTCTCTTCCTCCCCTAACAGATGCCACCGCCACGACCAAAGCCAGCGTCACGGCATCCGTTCCTCCAGGTGGGTCTGAATTTGTCATGGTTTTTCTGGGCACTGCTTTTGGCGGGAGCAGGTAGTGGCTCCCAGGGTGGGGTTTGGTCTTCTCCACGGGCAAGCAGAGCCAGGGAAACGCACAGCCTAATCAAGCAGAGGGGGACGGTCCTGGTGGCATGAAACTCATAGAGCAGTGCCAATGCTCTGGCGAGAGCAGGTGCCTGCGTGCCATTGGGTTTCCCTGTCTCCTCCTTCCCAAGGTGCCTCCCTCAGCCTGGTGAACGGCAGGAACCGGTGTGAGGGGCGCGTGGAGATTTACCAGTACGGGGGCCGCGGCACTGTCTGTGATGACGGCTGGGACCTGAACGATGCCCAGGTCGTGTGCAGGCAGCTGGGATGCGGCTTTGCTGTTTCTGCACCATCAAATGCCTACTTTGGCCAAGGCACTGGCAACATCTACCTGGACGATGTGCGCTGCACAGGGAATGAGTCCTCCCTCTTTCAGTGCGGCCACAGTGGCTGGGGCGTCCACAACTGTGGCCACAGTGAAGATGCTGGTGTTGTGTGCTTGGGTACCGTTGCTTTTCCTTCCTAAATTCCAGTCTGCTGTCCAAAAGTGGCCCTTGTTGGCCGCAGTTAGGTATGCGTTGGAGATGTGTTCAAAGACTGTGGCTTTTGTTGCTCCCACCATGGAAGACTACTCTGCCGAGACCCCCAAGCTCTCCAGCGCCCACGTGACAGGGTGGCACCAACATCCCCAGTGCCTGGAGAAAAAAAAATGGTCGTGCCCCTTCATCCACAGGCTCCTCACTGCCTTCTTTCTCTTCCTCCCCTAACAGGTGCCACCGCCACGACCGAAGCCAGCGTCACGGCATCCGTTCCTCCAGGTGGGTCTGAATTTGTCATGGTTTTTCTGGGCACTGCTTTTGGCGGGAGCAGGTAGTGGCTCCCAGGGTGGGGTTTGGTCTTCTCCACGGGCAAGCAGAGCCAGGGAAACGCACAGCCTAATTAAGCAGAGGGGGACGGTCCTGGTGGCATGAAACTCATAGAGCAGTGCCAATGCTCTGGCGAGAGCAGGTGCCTGCGTGCCATTGGGTTTTCCCATGTTTTCCCTGTCTCCTCCTTCCCAAGGTGCCTCCCTCAGCCTGGTGAACGGCAGGAACCGGTGCGAGGGGCGCGTGGAGATTTACCAGTACGGGGGCCGCGGCACTGTCTGTGATGACGGCTGGGACCTGAACGATGCCCAGGTCGTGTGCAGGCAGCTGGGATGCGGCTTTGCTGTTTCTGCACCATCAAATGCCTACTTTGGCCAAGGCACTGGCAACATCTACCTGGACGATGTGCGCTGCACGGGGAATGAGTCCTCCCTCTTTCAGTGCGGCCACAGTGGCTGGGGCGTCCACAACTGTGGCCACAGTGAAGATGCTGGTGTTGTGTGCTCAGGTACCGTTGCTTTTCCTTCCTAAATTCCAGTCTGCTGTCCAAAAGTGGCCCTTGTTGGCCGCAGTTAGGTGTGTGTTGGAGATGTGTTCAAAGACTGTGGCTTTTGTTGCTCCCACCATGGAAGACTACTCTGCCGAGACCCCCAAGCTCTCCAGCGCCCACATGACAGGGTGGCACCAACATCCCCAGTGCCTGGAGAAAAAAAAATGGTCGTGCCCCTTCATCCACAGGCTCCTCACTGCCTTCTTTCTCTTCCTCCCCTAACAGGTGCCACCGCCACGACCGAAGCCAGCGTCACGGCATCCGTTCCTCCAGGTGGGTCTGAATTTGTCATGGTTTTTCTGGGCACTGCTTTTGGCGGGAGCAGGTAGTGGCTCCCAGGGTGGGGTTTGGTCTTCTCCACGGGCGAGCAGAGCCAGGGAAACGCACAGCCTAATTAAGCAGAGGGGGACGGTCCTGGTGGCATGAAACTCATAGAGCAGTGCCAATGCTCTGGCGAGAGCAGGTGCCTGCGTGCCATTGGGTTTTCCCATGTTTTCCCTGTCTCCTCCTTCCCAAGGTGCCTCCCTCAGCCTGGTGAACGGCAGGAACCGGTGCGAGGGGCGCGTGGAGATTTACCAGTACGGGGGCCGCGGCACTGTCTGTGATGACGGCTGGGACCTGAACGATGCCCAGGTCGTGTGCAGGCAGCTGGGATGCGGCTTTGCTGTTTCTGCACCATCAAATGCCTACTTTGGCCAAGGCACTGGCAACATCTACCTGGACGATGTGCGCTGCACAGGGAATGAGTCCTCCCTCTTTCAGTGCGGCCACAGTGGCTGGGGCGTCCACAACTGTGGCCACAGTGAAGATGCTGGTGTTGTGTGCTCAGGTACCGTTGCTTTTCCTTCCTAAATTCCAGTCTGCTGTCCAAAAGTGGCCCTTGTTGGCCGCAGTTAGGTATGTGTTGGAGATGTGTTCAAAGACTGTGGCTTTTGTTGCTCCCACCATGGAAGACTACTCTGCCGAGACCCCCAAGCTCTCCAGCGCCCACGTGACAGGGTGGCACCAACATCCCCAGTGCCTGGAGAAAAAAAAATGGTCGTGCCCCTTCATCCACAGGCTCCTCACTGCCTTCTTTCTCTTCCTCCCCTAACAGGTGCCACCGCCACGACCGAAGCCAGCGTCACGGCATCCGTTCCTCCAGGTGGGTCTGAATTTGTCATGGTTTTTCTGGGCACTGCTTTTGGCGGGAGCAGGTAGTGGCTCCCAGGGTGGGGTTTGGTCTTCTCCACGGGCAAGCAGAGCCAGGGAAACGCACAGCCTAATTAAGCAGAGGGGGACGGTCCTGGTGGCATGAAACTCATAGAGCAGTGCCAATGCTCTGGCGAGAGCAGGTGCCTGCGTGCCATTGGGTTTTCCCATGTTTTCCCTGTCTCCTCCTTCCCAAGGTGCCTCCCTCAGCCTGGTGAACGGCAGGAACCGGTGTGAGGGGCGCGTGGAGATTTACCAGTACGGGGGCCGCGGCACTGTCTGTGATGACGGCTGGGACCTGAACGATGCCCAGGTCGTGTGCAGGCAGCTGGGATGCGGCTTTGCTGTTTCTGCACCATCAAATGCCTACTTTGGCCAAGGCACTGGCAACATCTACCTGGACGATGTGCGCTGCACGGGGAATGAGTCCTCCCTCTTTCAGTGCGGCCACAGTGGCTGGGGCGTCCACAACTGTGGCCACAGTGAAGATGCTGGTGTTGTGTGCTCAGGTACCGTTGCTTTTCCTTCCTAAATTCCAGTCTGCTGTCCAAAAGTGGCCCTTGTTGGCCGCAGTTAGGTATGCGTTGGAGATGTGTTCAAAGACTGTGGCTTTTGTTGCTCCCACCATGGAAGACTACTCTGCCGAGACCCCCAAGCTCTCCAGCGCCCACGTGACAGGGTGGCACCAACATCCCCAGTGCCTGGAGAAAAAAAAAATGGTCGTGCCCCTTCATCCACAGGCTCCTCACTGCCTTCTTTCTCTTCCTCCCCTAACAGGTGCCACCGCCACGACCGAAGCCAGCGTCACGGCATCCGTTCCTCCAGGTGGGTCTGAATTTGTCATGGTTTTTCTGGGCACTGCTTTTGGCGGGAGCAGGTAGTGGCTCCCAGGGTGGGGTTTGGTCTTCTCCACGGGCGAGCAGAGCCAGGGAAACGCACAGCCTAATTAAGCAGAGGGGGACGGTCCTGGTGGCATGAAACTCATAGAGCAGTGCCAATGCTCTGGCGAGAGCAGGTGCCTGCGTGCCATTGGGTTTTCCCATGTTTTCCCTGTCTCCTCCTTCCCAAGGTGCCTCCCTCAGCCTGGTGAACGGCAGGAACCGGTGCGAGGGGCGCGTGGAGATTTACCAGTACGGGGGCCGCGGCACTGTCTGTGATGACGGCTGGGACCTGAACGATGCCCAGGTCGTGTGCAGGCAGCTGGGATGCGGCTTTGCTGTTTCTGCACCATCAAATGCCTACTTTGGCCAAGGCACTGGCAACATCTACCTGGACGATGTGCGCTGCACAGGGAATGAGTCCTCCCTCTTTCAGTGCGGCCACAGTGGCTGGGGCGTCCACAACTGTGGCCACCATGAAGATGCTGGTGTTGTGTGCTCAGGTACCGTTGCTTTTCCTTCCTAAATTCCAGTCTGCTGTCCAAAAGTGGCCCTTGTTGGCCGCAGTTAGGTATGCGTTGGAGATGTGTTCAAAGACTGTGGCTTTTGTTGCTCCCACCATGGAAGACCACTCTGCTGAGACCCCCAAGCTCTCCAGCGCCCACGTGACAGGGTGGCACCAACATCCCCAGTGCCTGGAGAAAAAAAAATGGTCGTGCCCCTTCATCCACAGGCTCCTCACTGCCTTCTTTCTCTTCCTCCCCTAACAGGTGCCACCGCCACGACCGAAGCCAGCGTCACGGCATCCGTTCCTCCAGGTGGGTCTGAATTTGTCATGGTTTTTCTGGGCACTGCTTTTGGCGGGAGCAGGTAGTGGCTCCCAGGGTGGGGTTTGGTCTTCTCCACGGGCGAGCAGAGCCAGGGAAACGCACAGCCTAATTAAGCAGAGGGGGACGGTCCTGGTGGCATGAAACTCATAGAGCAGTGCCAATGCTCTGGCGAGAGCAGGTGCCTGCGTGCCATTGGGTTTTCCCATGTTTTCCCTGTCTCCTCCTTCCCAAGGTGCCTCCCTCAGCCTGGTGAACGGCAGGAACCGGTGCGAGGGGCGCGTGGAGATTTACCAGTACGGGGGCCGCGGCACTGTCTGTGATGACGGCTGGGACCTGAACGATGCCCAGGTCGTGTGCAGGCAGCTGGGATGCGGCTTTGCTGTTTCTGCACCATCAAATGCCTACTTTGGCCAAGGCACTGGCAACATCTACCTGGACGATGTGCGCTGCACAGGGAATGAGTCCTCCCTCTTTCAGTGCGGCCACAGTGGCTGGGGCGTCCACAACTGTGGCCACAGTGAAGATGCTGGTGTTGTGTGCTCAGGTACCGTTGCTTTTCCTTCCTAAATTCCAGTCTGCTGTCCAAAAGTGGCCCTTGTTGGCCGCAGTTAGGTATGTGTTGGAGATGTGTTCAAAGACTGTGGCTTTTGTTGCTCCCACCATGGAAGACTACTCTGCCGAGACCCCCAAGCTCTCCAGCGCCCACGTGACAGGGTGGCACCAACATCCCCAGTGCCTGGAGAAAAAAAAATGGTCGTGCCCCTTCATCCACAGGCTCCTCACTGCCTTCTTTCTCTTCCTCCCCTAACAGGTGCCACCGCCACGACCGAAGCCAGCGTCACGGCATCCGTTCCTCCAGGTGGGTCTGAATTTGTCATGGTTTTTCTGGGCACTGCTTTTGGCGGGAGCAGGTAGTGGCTCCCAGGGTGGGGTTTGGTCTTCTCCACGGGCAAGCAGAGCCAGGGAAACGCACAGCCTAATTAAGCAGAGGGGGACGGTCCTGGTGGCATGAAACTCATAGAGCAGTGCCAATGCTCTGGCGAGAGCAGGTGCCTGCGTGCCATTGGGTTTTCCCATGTTTTCCCTGTCTCCTCCTTCCCAAGGTGCCTCCCTCAGCCTGGTGAACGGCAGGAACCGGTGTGAGGGGCGCGTGGAGATTTACCAGTACGGGGGCCGCGGCACTGTCTGTGATGACGGCTGGGACCTGAACGATGCCCAGGTCGTGTGCAGGCAGCTGGGATGCGGCTTTGCTGTTTCTGCACCATCAAATGCCTACTTTGGCCAAGGCACTGGCAACATCTACCTGGACGATGTGCGCTGCACAGGGAATGAGTCCTCCCTCTTTCAGTGCGGCCACAGTGGCTGGGGCGTCCACAACTGTGGCCACAGTGAAGATGCTGGTGTTGTGTGCTCAGGTACCGTTGCTTTTCCTTCCTAAATTCCAGTCTGCTGTCCAAAAGTGGCCCTTGTTGGCCGCAGTTAGGTATGCGTTGGAGATGTGTTCAAAGACTGTGGCTTTTGTTGCTCCCACCATGGAAGACCACTCTGCTGAGACCCCCAAGCTCTCCAGCGCCCACGTGACAGGGTGGCACCAACATCCCCAGTGCCTGGAGAAAAAAAAATGGTCGTGCCCCTTCATCCACAGGCTCCTCACTGCCTTCTTTCTCTTCCTCCCCTAACAGGTGCCACCGCCACGACCGAAGCCAGCGTCACGGCATCCGTTCCTCCAGGTGGGTCTGAATTTGTCATGGTTTTTCTGGGCACTGCTTTTGGCGGGAGCAGGTAGTGGCTCCCAGGGTGGGGTTTGGTCTTCTCCACGGGCGAGCAGAGCCAGGGAAACGCACAGCCTAATTAAGCAGAGGGGGACGGTCCTGGTGGCATGAAACTCATAGAGCAGTGCCAATGCTCTGGCGAGAGCAGGTGCCTGCGTGCCATTGGGTTTTCCCATGTTTTCCCTGTCTCCTCCTTCCCAAGGTGCCTCCCTCAGCCTGGTGAACGGCAGGAACCGGTGCGAGGGGCGCGTGGAGATTTACCAGTACGGGGGCCGCGGCACTGTCTGTGATGACGGCTGGGACCTGAACGATGCCCAGGTCGTGTGCAGGCAGCTGGGATGCGGCTTTGCTGTTTCTGCACCATCAAATGCCTACTTTGGCCAAGGCACTGGCAACATCTACCTGGACGATGTGCGCTGCACGGGGAATGAGTCCTCCCTCTTTCAGTGCGGCCACAGTGGCTGGGGCGTCCACAACTGTGGCCACAGTGAAGATGCTGGTGTTGTGTGCTCAGGTACCGTTGCTTTTCCTTCCTAAATTCCAGTCTGCTGTCCAAAAGTGGCCCTTGTTGGCCGCAGTTAGGTATGTGTTGGAGATGTGTTCAAAGACTGTGGCTTTTGTTGCTCCCACCATGGAAGACTACTCTGCCGAGACCCCCAAGCTCTCCAGCGCCCACGTGACAGGGTGGCACCAACATCCCCAGTGCCTGGAGAAAAAAAAATGGTCGTGCCCCTTCATCCACAGGCTCCTCACTGCCTTCTTTCTCTTCCTCCCCTAACAGGTGCCACCGCCACGACCGAAGCCAGCGTCACGGCATCCGTTCCTCCAGGTGGGTCTGAATTTGTCATGGTTTTTCTGGGCACTGCTTTTGGCGGGAGCAGGTAGTGGCTCCCAGGGTGGGGTTTGGTCTTCTCCACGGGCGAGCAGAGCCAGGGAAACGCACAGCCTAATTAAGCAGAGGGGGACGGTCCTGGTGGCATGAAACTCATAGAGCAGTGCCAATGCTCTGGCGAGAGCAGGTGCCTGCGTGCCATTGGGTTTTCCCATGTTTTCCCTGTCTCCTCCTTCCCAAGGTGCCTCCCTCAGCCTGGTGAACGGCAGGAACCGGTGCGAGGGGCGCGTGGAGATTTACCAGTACGGGGGCCGCGGCACTGTCTGTGATGACGGCTGGGACCTGAACGATGCCCAGGTCGTGTGCAGGCAGCTGGGATGCGGCTTTGCTGTTTCTGCACCATCAAATGCCTACTTTGGCCAAGGCACTGGCAACATCTACCTGGACGATGTGCGCTGCACAGGGAATGAGTCCTCCCTCTTTCAGTGCGGCCACAGTGGCTGGGGCGTCCACAACTGTGGCCACAGTGAAGATGCTGGTGTTGTGTGCTCAGGTACCGTTGCTTTTCCTTCCTAAATTCCAGTCTGCTGTCCAAAAGTGGCCCTTGTTGGCCGCAGTTAGGTGTGTGTTGGAGATGTGTTCAAAGACTGTGGCTTTTGTTGCTCCCACCATGGAAGACTACTCTGCCGAGACCCCCAAGCTCTCCAGCGCCCACGTGACAGGGTGGCACCAACATCCCCAGTGCCTGGAGAAAAAAAAATGGTCGTGCCCCTTCATCCACAGGCTCCTCACTGCCTTCTTTCTCTTCCTCCCCTAACAGGTGCCACCGCCACGACCGAAGCCAGCGTCACGGCATCCGTTCCTCCAGGTGGGTCTGAATTTGTCATGGTTTTTCTGGGCACTGCTTTTGGCGGGAGCAGGTAGTGGCTCCCAGGGTGGGGTTTGGTCTTCTCCACGGGCGAGCAGAGCCAGGGAAACGCACAGCCTAATCAAGCAGAGGGGGACGGTCCTGGTGGCATGAAACTCATAGAGCAGTGCCAATGCTCTGGCGAGAGCAGGTGCCTGCGTGCCATTGGGTTTTCCCTGTCTCCTCCTTCCCAAGGTGCCTCCCTCAGCCTGGTGAACGGCAGGAACCGGTGCGAGGGGCGCGTGGAGATTTACCAGTACGGGGGCCGCGGCACTGTCTGTGATGACGGCTGGGACCTGAACGATGCCCAGGTCGTGTGCAGGCAGCTGGGATGCGGCTTTGCTGTTTCTGCACCATCAAATGCCTACTTTGGCCAAGGCACTGGCAACATCTACCTGGACGATGTGCGCTGCACAGGGAATGAGTCCTCCCTCTTTCAGTGCGGCCACAGTGGCTGGGGCGTCCACAACTGTGGCCACCATGAAGATGCTGGTGTTGTGTGCTCAGGTACCGTTGCTTTTCCTTCCTAAATTCCAGTCTGCTGTCCAAAAGTGGCCCTTGTTGGCCGCAGTTAGGTATGCGTTGGAGATGTGTTCAAAGACTGTGGCTTTTGTTGCTCCCACCATGGAAGACCACTCTGCTGAGACCCCCAAGCTCTCCAGCGCCCACGTGACAGGGTGGCACCAACATCCCCAGTGCCTGGAGAAAAAAAAATGGTCGTGCCCCTTCATCCACAGGCTCCTCACTGCCTTCTTTCTCTTCCTCCCCTAACAGGTGCCACCGCCACGACCGAAGCCAGCGTCACGGCATCCGTTCCTCCAGGTGGGTCTGAATTTGTCATGGTTTTTCTGGGCACTGCTTTTGGCGGGAGCAGGTAGTGGCTCCCAGGGTGGGGTTTGGTCTTCTCCACGGGCGAGCAGAGCCAGGGAAACGCACAGCCTAATTAAGCAGAGGGGGACGGTCCTGGTGGCATGAAACTCATAGAGCAGTGCCAATGCTCTGGCGAGAGCAGGTGCCTGCGTGCCATTGGGTTTTCCCATGTTTTCCCTGTCTCCTCCTTCCCAAGGTGCCTCCCTCAGCCTGGTGAACGGCAGGAACCGGTGCGAGGGGCGCGTGGAGATTTACCAGTACGGGGGCCGCGGCACTGTCTGTGATGACGGCTGGGACCTGAACGATGCCCAGGTCGTGTGCAGGCAGCTGGGATGCGGCTTTGCTGTTTCTGCACCATCAAATGCCTACTTTGGCCAAGGCACTGGCAACATCTACCTGGACGATGTGCGCTGCACAGGGAATGAGTCCTCCCTCTTTCAGTGCGGCCACAGTGGCTGGGGCGTCCACAACTGTGGCCACAGTGAAGATGCTGGTGTTGTGTGCTCAGGTACCGTTGCTTTTCCTTCCTAAATTCCAGTCTGCTGTCCAAAAGTGGCCCTTGTTGGCCGCAGTTAGGTATGTGTTGGAGATGTGTTCAAAGACTGTGGCTTTTGTTGCTCCCACCATGGAAGACTACTCTGCCGAGACCCCCAAGCTCTCCAGCGCCCACGTGACAGGGTGGCACCAACATCCCCAGTGCCTGGAGAAAAAAAAATGGTCGTGCCCCTTCATCCACAGGCTCCTCACTGCCTTCTTTCTCTTCCTCCCCTAACAGGTGCCACCGCCACGACCGAAGCCAGCGTCACGGCATCCGTTCCTCCAGGTGGGTCTGAATTTGTCATGGTTTTTCTGGGCACTGCTTTTGGCGGGAGCAGGTAGTGGCTCCCAGGGTGGGGTTTGGTCTTCTCCACGGGCGAGCAGAGCCAGGGAAACGCACAGCCTAATTAAGCAGAGGGGGACGGTCCTGGTGGCATGAAACTCATAGAGCAGTGCCAATGCTCTGGCGAGAGCAGGTGCCTGCGTGCCATTGGGTTTTCCCATGTTTTCCCTGTCTCCTCCTTCCCAAGGTGCCTCCCTCAGCCTGGTGAACGGCAGGAACCGGTGCGAGGGGCGCGTGGAGATTTACCAGTACGGGGGCCGCGGCACTGTCTGTGATGACGGCTGGGACCTGAACGATGCCCAGGTCGTGTGCAGGCAGCTGGGATGCGGCTTTGCTGTTTCTGCACCATCAAATGCCTACTTTGGCCAAGGCACTGGCAACATCTACCTGGACGATGTGCGCTGCACAGGGAATGAGTCCTCCCTCTTTCAGTGCGGCCACAGTGGCTGGGGCGTCCACAACTGTGGCCACAGTGAAGATGCTGGTGTTGTGTGCTCAGGTACCGTTGCTTTTCCTTCCTAAATTCCAGTCTGCTGTCCAAAAGTGGCCCTTGTTGGCCGCAGTTAGGTATGCGTTGGAGATGTGTTCAAAGACTGTGGCTTTTGTTGCTCCCACCATGGAAGACCACTCTGCTGAGACCCCCAAGCTCTCCAGCGCCCACGTGACAGGGTGGCACCAACATCCCCAGTGCCTGGAGAAAAAAAAATGGTCGTGCCCCTTCATCCACAGGCTCCTCACTGCCTTCTTTCTCTTCCTCCCCTAACAGGTGCCACCGCCACGACCGAAGCCAGCGTCACGGCATCCGTTCCTCCAGGTGGGTCTGAATTTGTCATGGTTTTTCTGGGCACTGCTTTTGGCGGGAGCAGGTAGTGGCTCCCAGGGTGGGGTTTGGTCTTCTCCACGGGCAAGCAGAGCCAGGGAAACGCACAGCCTAATTAAGCAGAGGGGGACGGTCCTGGTGGCATGAAACTCATAGAGCAGTGCCAATGCTCTGGCGAGAGCAGGTGCCTGCGTGCCATTGGGTTTTCCCATGTTTTCCCTGTCTCCTCCTTCCCAAGGTGCCTCCCTCAGCCTGGTGAACGGCAGGAACCGGTGCGAGGGGCGCGTGGAGATTTACCAGTACGGGGGCCGCGGCACTGTCTGTGATGACGGCTGGGACCTGAACGATGCCCAGGTCGTGTGCAGGCAGCTGGGATGCGGCTTTGCTGTTTCTGCACCATCAAATGCCTACTTTGGCCAAGGCACTGGCAACATCTACCTGGACGATGTGCGCTGCACAGGGAATGAGTCCTCCCTCTTTCAGTGCGGCCACAGTGGCTGGGGCGTCCACAACTGTGGCCACAGTGAAGATGCTGGTGTTGTGTGCTCAGGTACCGTTGCTTTTCCTTCCTAAATTCCAGTCTGCTGTCCAAAAGTGGCCCTTGTTGGCCGCAGTTAGGTATGTGTTGGAGATGTGTTCAAAGACTGTGGCTTTTGTTGCGCCCACCATGGAAGACTACTCTGCCGAGACCCCCAAGCTCTCCAGCGCCCACGTGACAGAGTGGCACCAACATCCCCAGTGCCTGGAGAAAAAAAAATGGTCGTGCCCCTTCATCCACAGGCTCCTCACTGCCTTCTTTCTCTTCCTCCCCTAACAGGTGCCACCGCCACGACCGAAGCCAGCGTCACGGCATCCGTTCCTCCAGGTGGGTCTGAATTTGTCATGGTTTTTCTGGGCACTGCTTTTGGCGGGAGCAGGTAGTGGCTCCCAGGGTGGGGTTTGGTCTTCTCCACGGGCAAGCAGAGCCAGGGAAACGCACAGCCTAATCAAGCAGAGGGGGACGGTCCTGGTGGCATGAAACTCATAGAGCAGTGCCAATGCTCTGGCGAGAGCAGGTGCCTGCGTGCCATTGGGTTTTCCCTGTCTCCTCCTTCCCAAGGTGCCTCCCTCAGCCTGGTGAACGGCAGGAACCGGTGCGAGGGGCGCGTGGAGATTTACCAGTACGGGGGCCGCGGCACTGTCTGTGATGACGGCTGGGACCTGAACGATGCCCAGGTCGTGTGCAGGCAGCTGGGATGCGGCTTTGCTGTTTCTGCACCATCAAATGCCTACTTTGGCCAAGGCACTGGCAACATCTACCTGGACGATGTGCGCTGCACAGGGAATGAGTCCTCCCTCTTTCAGTGCGGCCACAGTGGCTGGGGCGTCCACAACTGTGGCCACAGTGAAGATGCTGGTGTTGTGTGCTCAGGTACCGTTGCTTTTCCTTCCTAAATTCCAGTCTGCTGTCCAAAAGTGGCCCTTGTTGGCCGCAGTTAGGTATGTGTTGGAGATGTGTTCAAAGACTGTGGCTTTTGTTGCTCCCACCATGGAAGACTACTCTGCCGAGACCCCCAAGCTCTCCAGCACCCACGTGACAGGGTGGCACCAACATCCCCAGTGCCTGGAGAAAAAAAAATGGTCGTGCCCCTTCATCCACAGGCTCCTCACTGCCTTCTTTCTCTTCCTCCCCTAACAGGTGCCACCGCCACGACCGAAGCCAGCGTCACGGCATCCGTTCCTCCAGGTGGGTCTGAATTTGTCATGGTTTTTCTGGGCACTGCTTTTGGCGGGAGCAGGTAGTGGCTCCCAGGGTGGGGTTTGGTCTTCTCCACGGGCGAGCAGAGCCAGGGAAACGCACAGCCTAATTAAGCAGAGGGGGACGGTCCTGGTGGCATGAAACTCATAGAGCAGTGCCAATGCTCTGGCGAGAGCAGGTGCCTGCGTGCCATTGGGTTTTCCCATGTTTTCCCTGTCTCCTCCTTCCCAAGGTGCCTCCCTCAGCCTGGTGAACGGCAGGAACCGGTGCGAGGGGCGCGTGGAGATTTACCAGTACGGGGGCCGCGGCACTGTCTGTGATGACGGCTGGGACCTGAACGATGCCCAGGTCGTGTGCAGGCAGCTGGGATGCGGCTTTGCTGTTTCTGCACCATCAAATGCCTACTTTGGCCAAGGCACTGGCAACATCTACCTGGACGATGTGCGCTGCACAGGGAATGAGTCCTCCCTCTTTCAGTGCGGCCACAGTGGCTGGGGCGTCCACAACTGTGGCCACCATGAAGATGCTGGTGTTGTGTGCTCAGGTACCATTGCTTTTCCTTCCTAAATTCCAGTCTGCTGTCCAAAAGTGGCCCTTGTTGGCCGCAGTTAGGTATGCGTTGGAGATGTGTTCAAAGACTGTGGCTTTTGTTGCTCCCACCATGGAAGACCACTCTGCTGAGACCCCCAAGCTCTCCAGCGCCCACGTGACAGGGTGGCACCAACATCCCCAGTGCCTGGAGAAATAAAAATGGTCGTGCCCCTTCATCCACAGGCTCCTCACTGCCTTCTTTCTCTTCCTCCCCTAACAGGTGCCACAAACACGACTGTTTTTCCCACTCCATCATTGACTACTCCAGGTGTGTCTCCTTTTTTATCATTCAGATGCATTACTTTGGCGGTGTATTAGTTAGTAGTGTATAAGTTGGATTTGTGTCACTTGCGCAGTGTAATACTTTTGCAAAAAATCATTATTGGTACTAACTCTTTAAATCCTACATACTGCTCCTCTGTCTGTCAGATTCTTCACCTGCGGTGGATTTCAGACTCTGTTGTTTTTGTGGGAAATGTTCTTTTCTTTCGTCTCTAGATTTTATTTTATTTAGGCCAGCATCTCTTGCTTTCTCTCATACATATGTTTGCCTTAAGCCTACCAAATGCAAAATAGCAAGGGAAAGTCAGAGTTCTCTGAAGAGATCATCACAATTGTAGCCTGAGTGACAAGAGCACAACCATTCGGTTTCTCTGGAGATTTAATCTCCTGTTGCTATGGCTTGGATACACAAAATGTATTTTCATTTGATCAACAGTAAATCTAAATGAATCACATCTATATCTTTTTTTTTTTCAGCTAGAAAATATATTTGTGGTGGCTTACTTTTTAATTCCTCCGGAACACTTCAGAGTCCTTCTTATCCTTTTAATTATCCAGATAATGCAGATTGTTTGTGGCAAATACAAGTAATGAATAATTTCCGCATTGCGCTCACATTTGGAAGTATTCAGTAAGTAAACTGCTTCCTGCTTGGGCAATAAATGGGTCCATAATCTCAACTACAACCGCAGTTCCCAAGCACGTTTCCCATGCTTATAAGTGAATTATAAATATTACATGGGAATTGTGTGAGTGCAGTATCTTAGTTTATTGTTTGTTCAGAACTTAAAAACTTAAAAAGTTTACCAAATGCATTTTATTATATACTCATGTTTCTTCCTCAGGTTGCAAGGCGGATGCCAGAATGACTATGTTGAGATCTATGATGGGCCACCCAATACTTCTCCTGTGCTTGGAAGAATTTGTTCTAGTTCTGATCTCACGTACACATCATCCTCAAACTTTATGACTGTCAGATTTCACAGTGACTCCAGATATTCCAGTAGAGGGTTTCATGCTGAGTATCAGTCCTTCCCAGCAGACCAGAACACCAGTAAGTTTCCATTCTGTTTGTAAATTTTCTTTGCTCGGAAGCTTTTATACCCTGATTTTGTGTGCTAAATAAGTATTTGCTAATGTTGTTGAAGAAATCCCACATAGATGACATTCCTACTTGTATTCCATAACTGGTTATTGACTGATCACTTTCAGACAATAATTATTTTTTCATTTTAAAAAAATCTTCAAATATCAAATTAATTGTCTTTCGATGTTTTCTATGATGGCCAGTCTAAATTCATATTTCTTTTTATCACATCATTATTCATATATATTTTTCTACCTTTGTGGACAGATTTTCATAGAATCATAGAAATATCGGTTAGAAAGGACCTATGGAGGCCTCCTAGTTCAGCTATTCAAAGCAGAGCTATTGCCAACACCAGGTCAGGTCCATTATGAATTTGTCCAGCTGAGCCTCTAGAAACGTTCAAAGGATGAAATCTTCAAAACCACAGTTTCTCTGGGTGACCTGTTCCAGTACTGTCCTGCAGTCCCAGTGGGAAAGTTTATCTAATGTGCACTCACAACCTCCCCAAGCACAAACAGTGGCCATCACATTTGGCTCTGTTGTATTCTTAACTGCCTTTCAAGAGGCTGTGTGTTGCCAGTAGGGCCCTGTCATCAGTTATCTCTCTCTACCAAAGGCCAAACTCTCCCTGGGATCATTGCTTTTCATGTCACGGACTCAGTGAACCATCATGGAGATGGTTTCAGGAACCCCTCCCACCCAAGCAGTGTTTCTGCAAGCCGGTGTGCACATTTAGCTCTACACCTTCCACAGCAGCTTTTGGATTCTTATTCAGGAAAAACTCCCACTTCTTAGCATTTCTGTGAGTAGTGATACAGGCTCAAGGTCTCAGCAAAAGCCTATTGTAAGCTACATATTTTTGTCAGGAGAGTAACTGAAGGTCAGCTGAAGTTTGTCAGAGACTATTGCTTATTCATATTTAAGTCTAAGGTGTAAAAATAAGTGGTTTGGCTCACAAATTCTCTCTGCTAAATGGTAGCAGCTATTGCATTTGTTGAAGATGTAGCATGCAAGCATTATCAAGTACCTGAAATCAGTAATAATTCATATTTTCTTCCCTAGCTCTTGTGTGCTTGCCAACCTACATGCGCGCAGCTGTAAACAGACGCTATCTCCAGTCACAAGGCTACTCAGTGTGGAACATCAGCTTGTCTGACTCTTATTGTAGACCAACAATTACATCAACTGAGGTTATATTCAACGTTCCATACAATGGCTGTGGTACACGTAGACAGGTTGGTGTCAACATATTTTGGAGAACCCTCCAAGTCTGGGCATGGAAACTAAATAGACATTTGGAAAATTGTCATGAATCACAAAGGATGTTGTAGCCCACAGGTATTCAAAACACAGAAAAGAAACATGTGTTTCTGGAGGCTAAGGTTTGTTAAACATTCCTATTTATCCTTCCAGGCTTTAGGTAATCCCTGTACCTATTTCAGAGTTGTGCTCTAGAGAACAAAGTATAGAAGAGACTTAAGTGAACAATCCCATCCGGGATGCTTGGGACTTTTGAATATGACATGTTCTTTCTGACTAATACTAGGACCTGGCACATACAGAAGTTTATAGTATAGGTTGTGAACGTGACTACATGGGATAATTTTGTACTCATCTAATGTGTCAAATAGGGCAACAATGAAACGATCACCTACTCCAATGTGATAAGAGTGCCTGCGCCTGGTTCCATCATCAAGAGGCAAAAGGACCTTCACTTGCACATCAACTGCAAAATGCTCCAGAACACCTGGGTGCAAGTAATGTACATTGCTGATGACATCATTAATGTCAGTGAAACCCAGTATGGCAGATACGATGTGAACTTGACATTCTACAATTCCTCATCTTTCCTGTGGCCAGTGCATGACTTCCCATACTACGTTGACCTGAATCAGAATTTGTTCCTTCAAGCTTCTCTTCACAGCTCGGACCCAAATCTGGTGGTCTTCGTGGACACATGCGTGGCATCACCTGATCCTAGAAATTTTAGAACACTGACCTATGAATTGATCAGAAGTGGGTAAGAAATTTCTAAAGAATTATTTAAAAGCTATATCTCTATGCATAGTTCTGAAAGAGCTTCACTTATGAAAGAGGTGATTTAGGGCCAGTGTACATTGGTTGCAATTCTTAATACAAACATATTTCTAAGAAAGACTTTTTGGCAAAGCTTGAATAAAATATAATATGACAAAGAAATGCCATTCAGAAGTTGCAGTCAAGCACTGAGATTTCACTCAAGGATGCAGTGTAGAAACTCAGGTCTGAATTTGTTTCTGAAATAGATTCGTGAAGTGTAGGGATGTCAGTGCCTCCTGGGGGAGAGTTCACAACAGTAACGTTAGCAGTGTATTAACCTCCTGCTAAGCTGGAAGTCAGACTTGTGGCAGGCTAATGAAGTGGCACAGTGCCTCCTGCCTGCTGGGTGAATGTCCTTCCTTTTACACTTTATGTGAATCTTAAGAAGGTTTTCCTCTTGTTGGGGTTTCTTTTTATTTTATCTATAAAAATACATATTCATTAAGCAGGACACAGAAGGACTGTCTACCTTTGTGAGCAGGACACTCACCATGGAGACGGGGAAAATAGGTTCTGGTCATTTTCCAGTTAATTTTTATTCATGTGGCAAGGAACTGTGTCAAAAGCAAATATATTTACTCAATATAAAATCAATAATATCCGTCTACAAATATTAGGTGTGTTGGGATATCACTGCGGTATAAAATAAACTAAGAATGAGAGGACTTAAAATCCTTGAGGTCTTTATTAGGGAAATGAGCACAATGGAATTTTTTTGAGCTACAAAGATAATTAATGACAACTTTGAAATATTCTGGGGTAACAATTGTGGGTGAATTATTGTGATCTTTTTTCATGGTGGTTAAATTAAACCATAATGACAAGGATCTAAGTTAGGTAACTTCTAAGGCTAGTAATTGTCAGGATGTGAAACGCATTGACAGGAAAGTTAATGTGGCATCTTGCTCTGTGAAACATCTGGAGATCCCTGTCAGGTGTCGAGATTCCTCAAGCAAAGTACTCTACACACATAGAATCATAGAATCATAGAATTGTTAAGGTTGGAAAAGACCCTTAGGATCATCAGGTCCAACCGTTAACCTACCACTGCCAAGTCCGCCACTAAACCATGTCCTCAAGCACCACATCTACCCGTCTTTTAAATACCTCCAGGGATGGGAACTCAACCACTTCCCTGGGCAGCCTGTGCCAGGGCCTGACCACTCTTTCAGTAAAGAAGTTTTTCCTAATATCCAACCTAAACTTACCCTGGCGCAGCTTGAGGCCATTTCCTCTCGTCCTATCGCTTGTTACTGGGGTGAGGAGACCGACCCCCACCTCGCTACAGCCTCCTTTCAGGTAGTTGTAGAGAGCGATAAGGTCTCCCCTCAGCCTCCTCTTCTCCAAACTAAACAACCCCAACTAAAGGACTAATGAGCATATTTATTGCCCAGAAAAGATGTATATTAGAATTAGTTTTGTCCTTCCAGAGTACAAAGGGCCCTTTCTGTTTCTGCAACAACTTGCAGGGGCCTCTTTGCAAAACAGGTCCTCACCTGAAACACAGAAACCAGCAGAGCCACTAGTTATTTTTCAGCTATTCATGTTTACATGAACGTTGTTGAGCTATGAAATTTCTGTGCTGTATACATTATTGTGGAAGAAATCACTGCCACTCTTAGTTATTTTTGTCTCTTAATTTCTCTTCTTGCTAAAAACACACTGGTTTTTATCCTTTTGAGTTCTCTTATACTCTTATTTTCTGGTTTTATATTTAAACTCGAACCATATTGCACAGAGGTAGAGTAATAGTGTTTCTATTTGCAACAGCTAATCTGTTAATTTTATATCTTTCCAGGTGTGTTAAGGATCCTACCTACTCTTCTTACTATTCACCATACGGAGATGTTGCTCGGTTTGCATTTAATGCTTTTTCATTTGTTAATCGATACCCGTCAGTTTACCTGCAGTGTGAGCTGGTGGTGTGCAGGCACAACGACTACTCTTCCCGCTGCTATCAAGGCTGTGTTAGTAGGTTCAAGAGGAATGCAGGTTCTTCCCAGAAAAAAGTGAATGTTGTTGTTGGACCTATTCAACTTCGGGAAGCTCACGCTGAGAACAGGAACGTTGGTAAGTTTAAATAACTTAAATAACATAAGACTCTCTGTATTACTGTATGTTTGCATGTCAGTTCAGACATGAAATCCAGCTCTGAAATATGCCTTTGCTGGTTTATTCATAACTCTGCTATAATTCTTATGGGGATTTTTTTTAATTAATTTTTATAAAATTGTTTTATAATGCTTTACAAGCTGTCATAGTTTAGACCCATTGTTTGTTCTGCACACGTCAGATGGCAATTGATTAAGGTCTGTGGGAAGAGGGATGAGATGTAACTCATCTCCCTGCAGGATTTATATTAATTTTTCAAAGGTGTCTGTCTGATTGGCATGTCTCTTATTTATTAGCAACCAATCTGCAAGTTCCCTTGGAAATGTTGTTTCCCGGTGTCCTGCAGCTGCTGTTTCCACTGTCAGAAAACAGCATTTTATGGTCTTAGAGTGTAATCATTGCAAATTCTTAGTTGCTTTTTAATTTCTTGCCATAATCTTTACTTGTTTGGCATGGCCACAGGATCATTTGTGAAACGATGTTCAGTAAAGAAATTTGGTTTCTGATCAGATCCAGATTGCAACATTTTAATTCAAGTTCTCTTTGCCCAATTACCTTTGAGATTAATTAGCTCAGAAAAACAAATGGAAGCCTCTCTCTTTCTGTTTTGTGCACAGAGCTGGCCTCTGACATCCAGGCGAAAGGGGACTCTCAGAGCTCAGCGCCTGCTGCCAGCTCCCACGTTCCTCTGGCTGTGACCGTTCTGGTGCTGGTGGCTGCTGTTCTCACTGTGGGAGGATTTCTTTTGAAGCGTAAACTGCAGGAGCCCATCCCATACCAGATAATGTGAGAAGCAACCCAAGACTTGCAGGTGGACAGATATTTTCACCAGCCATCTGCTTCATGATTTGGTTTTGTAATCTGTGTAGAGAGTAATTCTTACTTGACTATTCCACCATTCAGATCTTGTTTGAAGAATGTACTGTACTAAGGTAAAACCCAGTGTTACCATGAACTGAACTTATAAAGGAGCCTGGCTTTAAACTCCTCAAGTCCACATACACCTAAGGTCTAACGAAAGGTTGATTCTTCCATCCCAGCATCCAAATAAGCTACCATTTTCAATCCTGGACATGTCAGAGCATCTCAGTTGAGCTCCTGGTTGAGTGTCTGTCTGAGAAGACTGATTTAGGTGACTTGAGAAAGAAGAACTGACTTATTTTGCCATTGCTGATATGCAGATAAAACACCTGTGTGGCACCATGAGCTACTCTGGAAAGTAGTCCAAGAAATACATTTCTTTGCATTAAAAATATCTCAATAATGAGCCATAAGCAAAAATGCACAGGAGCTGCACATAAGGAATTGCACCTGTACAGCGTTCCTTATTTTGGGGGGTATGGTTCGTCACAATTACACGTTACTCTGAGAAAATGTAGTCCCTTTATAAGAGTTTGAATAGAGGACAAATATAATCACATCTGTTATGTAAATGTGTAATTAAACAAGGCAGGAAAGAAAATGTTTTTTGAGCAATACTTCTTTTTGTGTTCTTGCAAACATACCGCCTATGTGTCTGAACTCCCAGCTAACGCATTATCAGGTTGGATAACGTGGTTTCTGACAAAGTGACTTAGCCAAGCAATGCTTGTGCTCTTGTTCTTACGCATTTCTAGCCCTGTAATGGGCTGGGCAGAGAGAATGTACGTAAGTTGCCATAAGGAAGTGTGATCTGTCTCCTATCCGCACGTGAAAACAAAATAAAAACAATAAAGGAAGAATCTGTTTCGAAGAAGCCGCTTACTACAGGTGGAAAGGTCACTGGTATTTGATCAAGAAATACTCCTCAGACTTTCCTGTTGTCTAGCCAGCTGTGAAAAAGGAACGTTCATTAGGAAGAGTGTAATGTACTGTGAGGTGAGCCAGAGACGTAGTGACGTGTAAGGAAGGTGAGCTGTACTCTAGGGCGACATCCTGACCTGACAAGGAGGATGCAGGTAGCTCTGGTGGGAATCATCATTACAGCCTGTACCATTTCTTCCTACAAGCTGCAGGTGACTTTTGCTGGTGACGCCAGCAGGCCTCTCGTCACGTCTCAGTGCTGTGGAGAAGGGACCACACAAGGAGGCAATGGCATGGCCCACAGAATGTGGAAGTGAATTTTGTTGCCCACACATGAGGAACAAGGATTGAGGAGGGTCCTCCCCTCCTCTCTGCCCACCTTTGAAGGGCAGAGCAATCCAGGAGGCTGACCTGCCTTTCATCTCGTCCTGTTGTGTGGATCAGAAATTGTCCAGGCTTGGAGGAATCCAGTGACCTGCTCGGTGCAGTGAAGACTTTCCTGGACGTGGGTTTTCCTACCTCTCTAGAAGAGGACCTTCCCTTCTGCTCTTCCCAGGCCTGCTGTTTTCTCTCCTGCCCCTGCTCCTGCTGTGGCCTTGCTGCTGCAGTGTGTCTACCCCACCATTTTTCAGGGCACAGCTTTTTCTGCTTCTCCTAGCCTCTGAATATTATTGTGATGAGACGAGCAGAAGGATCCTAGACCTAGGATGTTGGTGCCTCCAATCTGTAACATGCCTGTACTGTTCAGACCTGAGTCTTCCCATGCTATATCTGTGTCAGGGATCCCAGATGGAGATATACCAAGGTTGCATCAGAATGCAAGGTAGAAATACCTAGTTCAGTGGTTTCCATATTAGATGTTGCTGTAGAAAACACCGCTAAACTCTTCAAGTAGTTGGTGTCTCAGAATCATCCTCCTTGGTTCCTGCCACCTTTCTTGATCCTCAAGTATTATAGAAATGCAGGATTCAAGAAAACTGGGTTTGGTGATGAGGAAAGGGCCATGCTCTAAAGTACATATGCCTGGTGAATGGTGTCTCTGCCAAGAACCTTCCTTCCCACCTCCTGCCCCACTGCATTCAAGAAAGCTTCTACCAGTAAATCCAGTGGATTTGACTCTCAGTGGCAGACTGTTCTGATCCACTTGCATCCTCACCATTAAACAAATGCAAATCAATTTGCAATGACGTGCTTCACATAACACATGCAACAGAGCCCAAGAGGCCATCAAGGAACCCAATAAACTAGACTAAGCTTCCTCATTGCTTCTTAACGCATGGATTCAGACTATCATTTCTTTGTCCAGAAGTCTGTGGATACCCTCATTCCAGTCTAGATACTTTCTTATAGTCATGGATGAAACCTGATTAATCTTCTGTGTCCTTTCAGTGGTTTTCACTTGGACCTCACAAAAGCCAGTATGTCTGGAAAAGTCTCCTAACAATAGTCAGTAGAAGAAAAAGTGTTTTCAAAGCTCAGTGGAGCTTCTTTCACAGAGTAATGTGCTGAGAAACACTTCAAGCTGCCAGAAGAAGTCCTAGAGAGCAAAAATGTATTACTGCAAAAGACTTACCTAGCCAATGGGAACGATGAACACATGTGCTGTATGGTATTTGCATTAATTAATTAATTCAAATTAATCAGAACATAACATTTATCTATTCCTACTCTGCAGATTGTCTGATAATCAAGAGCTCTAGAAATATCTAGGTCTTTCAAGTTTGTAGTAAAGAATTAATTAGTAAAGAATGTAGTGAAGAATTAATTGATCAGTGTTGTTCATTTGCCTGGACAGTTGGACATGTTTTGTTTCACTTGAACCATCTGGGAATCACTTTCGTGTTCCCCTACCTCCCCACCCTTTTCAGTTATTACAAGAGTTTGGAGAAGAATCGCTATCCATCACTTACTCTTGCATCACTGTTGCAGTGTTTGATTGGTCAGTCAAATACACTGAAATTTTTCTGCTTCTTGCCAAGATGTCAAAACGAGAAGAATATGAATAGTGAATACCAGGTGTTGCGTACATTTCCTCATTCATGTGTGAATGTGGTTGTTTGTATAAAGAAGAAACATATTTACCCTTCTCAATGTTCACTTTCAAGGCTTCCAACATTATCTTTGGCCTCTTGTGTTTTGCACTTCCTTCTTCCATTCCAATAATGCTGGCCTTTGTGGAAAGACCTTCTAAGTCATTTTTCCCTTGGGCTCCTGGACTTCAGTCTTCATCCTTGATGACTGCCCCTGGAGGCAATAAATTTGTATATGGCAACAATTGTGCCACAGATGTTAACTCCTGATAGTGCCATCCAAGCCATGATGGCTGTAGCGGTAGGAATCACATGAAGAACAGTATCCTGGCTCTTCGGTGTTAGGATGGTTATCAGCCTTTTCTTGTTAAGTGGTTAAAACACAGAAATACAGAAAAGTAACCACTTTGAGAGTGATGAATGAGAATTAAGCATTATTTCATGTTGTGGAAAAGCTTTGCTTTATTCTTCAAAGTATGACACAGCTGTAATTGTCACTAGGCAAAATTAAACAATAAATATATTAAGAAAGATTCTTAATAGAAATCTGAACATTCTTTTCCCCATTTGATAGTTCAAAGGATCAAAGGAAATTTTAGAATAAACTTAACTTGCAACCTATGTAATTTACTTAACTATGCATGAAATCCACTGTTTTTTCTGCAGTTTTCACAAAAAGTTATCAGCTGACCCTGATTCTCTTGACACTTTCTTGCAATCAAACAGTCTCTCAATGAATAGAGTTTTGACTTGAACTTAAAAGTGCCAAAAAGGAATGGGTTCATATTGGGACTGGAGGTGTTGACTTCAGCCACAAGGTTCTTCAGGTATCTCATAGTGATTTGCTTACAAGGCTTGTATCAGTCTCTCTCCTTAATTATCTGGAGCAAATTACCTGCATGTTGAGGCAAAGTTATCACTTACACACTATGGTACGAGCTCCCCTCTGCTTACGGCTGTGGTTCTCAGGCAAGGAAACTAGCAAGCAATATTTCACGCCTCTCTCGAGTCAGGTCCTCTTGCTGCCACTCCAGCTCTCTTTCCGCAGGTCCTGGACCAGTAGTTCAGCCAGGACCACTGATTGCCTCCTTTCCTTTCCTCACCTCTCCACCACATTGCCTCTCCAGCGGTTCCCACATCCACCAAGAGGCTACAGCCACCTCCTACCTTAAACTTCTTGTTGTTGGCTCTGCTGCTGATGGCAGAGGAATTGACGGTGTGGTGGAGCTAGCAATTTTGATAGGATGCAACTGTCTCGATTAAGTGTCTCTCAATTATCTTCATGTTGCATTCAGCAACAGCCACAGTTCTGGTGGGCTATGCCCAGAGATCCCTCCAATCATACTTCAACAGGGCCACCACATCTTACCTTATTTTATCTGAGTGTGCCAAACCTGTAAGAAATTCATGGCTCCCCAGGGAGACTTGCCTCACTACTTGGAACCAAGTTATGAAGCTCTTTTATTACTTTACTGGAGGAAACCCATTTACATTTCAAGATTCCACTACCTTCCCCAGACCTGCCAAGGAATCTCCCCATAAAAGAAAAATCCTGAAATTCATCAGCCAGAATTGAAAGGTATCTTTGGATAGGAGCTCATTTTCTTTGTACAATGAGATGATTATGAAACCTGTAGTAGCACAAATATTTTCTTCCAGGCAGTGGAAAATGTTTTTCTTGAGATATTATCTTTCTGCAAAACCCAGGAAGTTACAAAATCTTGAATAACAAATCAAACATATTTTTTTTCAGATCATAGGAGTGTGATTGTTTTATTGTTCTCCTGTAGAAAGAGAAACCTATAGAGCCACTCCCCTTCAGAAATAGAGACTATATATTCTGATGGTCCTTTCTATCAACAGCACTTGATGAGATGGGAACCACTATGATTTTGACATGGCTGCTCTTGTTAGGTCCAGCAGTTCTGGAGGCCAGATCAGGTAAAGCATTTAGATTTGTTCCAGGGTGCATAAAAAAACATATAAAGACAGTTTCGGGTCCTCTCTGTTGATTCTGCAAATAGAAATCACATTCATGCTGGTATTGGTTTGGGCAAAAGATTAAAGGGGAAGTTGGATGAAAGAGATAGCACAGTTTTGTTCTACTAAAATTATGAACTAATCATCATAGTAAATTATACGAATGATTTAAACCATTTAGTGGAGTTCATTTTGCTCTCACAGTGTAGTGCTTGTCTTAGTGCCTTGTATCATTGTGATAATTGTGTCTGTGAGTATGTTATGAATGAGTCATTCTTCCAGTTCCAGAAATTTGATCTAAGAATTATGGAAGAATTTATTTATTTTAAATATATATTTATTCCAGTGTATAAGTACACAAACCTATGGTATATATTTAATATTTCTTGTATTATTTGATTCTTCCTGAGTTTATGTACAAGTTAATGAGATATAACAAGAAGTTAGTTTTCATAATCTAGCACTGTGGATAAATGAGGGCCATCTAAAAATAATGAAAGACATGAAACACTTTTAGTTCAACTTTTTTTTTGTCATTGTCTTTTTCCTTACATGATTATTTTCTGTCTCCTAAGTGACTTAGGTGACTTTGAGCTAAATAGTTCTATGTATATCCTAGAATAATTGCAGATTATTTTTCTAACTAGTTATTTAAGCATCACTATGATAATTTATATTGCCATCATCCACCTCATCCATTTTTCTTCATCTGTCCTCTGCCTGCCTGGTGATAAATCATCTTGCTCTTGCTGCTCCAGTTCTTCTCTCTGCTCTTGGCTTCATTCCCCAGCCCCTGCCTCTGTCTCCTGGGTTAGAATAAGTGCTGTATTTGTATAATCACAAGCTGTTGTCTTTTTGACACCAAAGTGTGAGGCAGGACGCAACCTATCTAATTACATGCCCAGCTGATGGTTTTGCTCTCACAGTGATGACAGACCCTGAATGAAAGCAAATAAAACTGTTTTGGATCAGCTTTCATTTCCTAATCCCACTCCGACTTTTTGCCAGGTTTGCTGTTTCACTTCTCAAAAGTCCTATGAGTGTGGTTCAAAAATGTGCATGTCCAAGTAGATATTTGAAGAAACAAATCAGATATAAGTCAAGGGGCACTTTTGTAACTTCTCCCTTTGAACTGCCAGATAAATGCATACAAACAGGGACAGATTTAGTTTGAACACTGTCTTGACTGTTCTTCTAGTCCAACAACAAAGAATTGGATGCAGTGAAGAAATCCTGGAGCTGTTAACTTCTCAGATTTCTTTTGCTTTGGATGACTTACTCAGTGTTTAATAACAAGCTAAACAGGTATCTGGCAGAAATGCAAAGTATAACAAGTGCAGTGTGCATGTTTTGATTTCCAAAGTGTAAATACTGTGCATCTTAAGTTACAACGTTTGTTTGCTCACTTACATTTAGTGGTAAAGTCCTTAACAAACTTCTTCACCAAAAATGGATCTCTCAAATCAGGATTTTCATACTGTTCACTGCAGAATGTCTAAACAAGCTAACTCAAATTGGAA
Source organism: Theristicus caerulescens (assembly GCA_020745775.1). Classification (NCBI taxonomy): domain Eukaryota; kingdom Metazoa; phylum Chordata; class Aves; order Pelecaniformes; family Threskiornithidae; genus Theristicus; species Theristicus caerulescens. The sequence continues at coordinate 122,998,050 of CM036560.1, forward strand.
ATCAGATGGGCTTTACCTGAATGGATGCAGTAATCAGATGTATACATGATAGGTTATTAGGTATTTCTTTATTTCAAACTCTAATAACATTTTACTGGCATATAAGAAATAAAGCCACTGGATTCCTATTGACATTTTTATAATCCCATTGAGAGCATTGTCCATTTTGTTGAACACTTAGTGGAATTCTTCCACTAAAATTACTCTTAAAAACTACAAGATTTGGTTGTGATGTGTAGACTCTAGGTCCTTAAAATTCTCCTAAAAATTTTAGAGGAAGAAGAGAAATTCTAGTTAAATTGCATAAACCAGGGAGAAAAATAAAGAATGGCTTTTGTTTTCTCTAAAATCCTGTAGTTTTGGGGAAGGATTCATTTGGCCTAATTCTGTCATCATTTTACACAAAGTAGTGCACTGCTTGTTGTCCTTCAGTAGTGCATAATATCTCGTGAATTGCAATTTATCTGTCTGGTAATTTTTATATGGCAGCACTGTAGCAGCCCCGTGAGCACATTTAGGAAAAAAACATGGTCTTGACTGTCCAAGCTGCATCTTACTGTGTCCTTGGAGCCTCGATGCTCTGCTTGAGCCACTGCTCTGCTTTCCCCCCTGCACCCAGGTCAGCAGGGGCTTCGTACATCACGTAGAAGTGCTACACATACATGCTTCTGGTAAGACACAGGCTGAGGGCGGGAAAGCTGTGCTGTACATCCTAAATTCCAGTAGGATTCTATGCAAATTGCGAGGTCTCCTTGTTCTTTAATGAATAAAAAAAATACATAAACATGGAATGTGTTCTTAAAAACATGCCATTTTCTTCCTGTTAACGAAGTGATATTTTCTTAATACAGTTCTACTTAGATTTCATTCAGATACCGAAATTAATTTTCTCTCCTTTGCTTTCTTATTATGTTTTTCTTATTATTAAAGAATTTCCTTTCTTGCTGAAAGTGTTTGTGCTTAGCCTGCTGTCTAAATTTTCTGGAGAAATTTTGCATAAAATATATGCAACTGATTTTGACATCTGGAGGAGAGGAAGAGGAAAAGTATGTATCACCTCTGTCCTCACAGGCATTTAATATTGGGCTAGGCAAGCACCTACTAGGAACGAGGGGGCAAGAGGACAGAATAGATGATTTCTTAAGATCACTTCCAGCTTATTTTTCTGACTGTGTTTGTGCTCAATTCCATCTCTCCCAAAGCGACCCGTCTCCAGCTGGTGAACGGAAGGCACAGATGTGAAGGTCGTGTTGAGCTCCATTACAAAAAAGGGTGGGGGACAGTTTGTGATGATTTCTGGGACATTTCCGATGTCCAGGTTGTGTGCAGGCAGCTGGGATGTGGCCAGGCTGTGGGAGCTCCAGGAAGTGCTTACTTTGGGCAAGGCTCAGGCGAGATCCTGCTGGATGATGTGAAGTGCAGTGGAAATGAGGTCTCCTTGTTGCATTGTAATCACCGTGGATGGAGGATACACAACTGTGCCCACCATGAAGACGCTAGTGCTGTCTGTTCAGGTGCTGTCACATTTTTCCTTTCTAAACACTTTTGCTATAAACTGCACTCAATATACTTGTGTCAGCATAGGAGTATGCAGATATTCTCCTCCTGAGATAACATTTAATTCATTCAAGACATATGGTGGAAACTTATAGCAGATATATCAGACATATGTCTAATCTTTCTTTCTACTTTATTATGAAGAGTTTTGTATCTATCTGTGGAAGGACACACTCCCTTTGAAAAGGCCTGTTCTCAGGAAGCGGAGTCTGGTCTTCCAACAACCCTGTCTTTTCACTCTGCTGACCCTGCAGAGCCAGCATGGACTCATGTTTTTCTCACTAGGGTAGTATACAAACTGTGATTGCTCACTCCGTGCAAAGCAACTAAAAACCCCAAGGATCAGATATGCATTGCAATATGCAGAACTTTCCCTCTGTCTAATAACTCAGCAGTGACAAAGAGAGTAAGGAAACAAGTCGAAATCAGAGGCAAAGCTACGTCTGGTAGGCAATGTTCATCAGGGAGGAATGGGATTAGGTGAAACTCGTCCTCTTATCTCAAACCTTAATGCATTCATTATGGGCACTAATAATTTCACAGTCACAACTCAAACTGCCATAGCTGACAACTCACCTTGCATTTTTTCTGTATTTTTCAAGTTTTCCTTCACTTTTAGGCCCATTAATATTATTTTCCTTTACAAATATCCATCCATTTTGAGTACTCTGTCACCTTGCTGTTTTCTGATTTAACTTTCCCCTTACTTTTTAAGAAAAGGTAGTTCATTTGTATGTTATTTTCTCCCGTATTAACAACAGATAGTTATAAACTGAGACATGACTGACAACAGATTGTTCAGGTGTTTTACATATATTGCAGTTTTTCACTTTCCCTCAGAGGAAGAGCATAGAGAGCTGAATTCATGCTAGCAGAAAATGCTAGCGACATCAGTGCTTTGCACTTGGAAGAAAACAACAAAACTTGCTCTGATACCTTTATTACCGTATGCGTGCTGTGTTCAGTGTCTTTTTAAGTACCATTTATTTCTTGCTTGCCTTTGTAGCTCCAGTGCCTATGACAGACTGGCCGTATTCAACAGGTAATTCATGCTGGCCTGATCCACTCCTGGCCTTGCACCGAGCACCACCCCAAGACCACTGCCCGGGCTGCTCCCAGGGATGACTAGAGCCTCTGCAAAAGGGTGTCCATGATGGTGATATGTCCAAGCCCTGCTGTGGCCAGCAACCTTATGGCTCCCAGCTCCATGGCAGGAGCCTGTAGAGGCCAACCTCCGTCCGTGCCTGGGCCATGGTGTCCTGTGGCTGGGAGCAAGTGCCACATCAGTACCTTTCTCTGGTGTCACCATTGGAAATACCACTTTCAAGAAAAAATTTCAACTAGCTGTTACCCACCTCCATTCTCTCTGTTGACGCCAGTCAAGATGGAGTATGCCATCAGAGTAATTTGTCATGATTTCACTTCTATTTTTGAGGAACTGGGCTTGTAGCTAACATAGAGATGTACCTATTGCACAAGCATGGTCCTCATGTGTGTGCTGTTTATCTTCCATATTCACAGGAAAGACGTCCACAGTGCTAACAAACTCAACACCAGAGACAACCTCCACAGTGGAGATGACCTCCATAGAGGAGACAACCACCACAACACCAATGACCTCTCTAGCAGAGATGACCACCATAGCATTAACAAACCCCACAGCAGAGACAACGACCCTGGTAGATACAACCAGCACAGTGCCAACGACACCTGTAGAGGAGACAACCTCCCTACTGGAGATGACCACCAAAGTGCTAATGACCTCCGTAGCGGAGACGACCACCACAGTGCCAACAACCACCATAGCAGAGACAACCATCCTATCATCAGAGACAACCACCACAGCAACAATGACTACCGCAGCAGAGGAGAGCACACCAGGTAACCCAGTCCACTGTCACTCACTGATCTCCTTAGTCCCTCTGATCTCCCTTCCCAGACCCGATTGCACTGGCAGGAGTCTCCCATCCTTGGGCCACTCCACTTATGCCATTCTTGGCACCCAAGTCCACAGTGAGGATTCAAACAGAGCATGGAGAAGAGCTGGTAAACTGGAGGGCTGACGCTTGGGGCCAGGACCTCTGTAGCCATTGCTGGTTAAGGAAACTGTTCAGGTTGAGATTTCCTCTCACTGCAACTGGGGGAATTGTGACAGGGGATCATTCTGCCTTCACCCCTCCAGTTCCTGCACGGGTAGTAACATAGCTATTTCCTAGACATGCTCTGGGATTTGGGATGTGACTGGAAAAAGAGAGAGATGCTGCATCAAATGTTTTGTAATGCGAGTTAGACCTCCATAGGCATGTAGCTCCTGCCCGGGGAGCAGATGGCTGTGTGAAACAGAGAAGTTATGATGGTCATTTCAATTGAATGAAAGACCTCTGCATGATGTGAAGTGCCATAGGACAGGGGCTCCTTGAAGACAGGTTAATTTGGGGTGCATGACGTGCACTGATTGTATTCAGAGCCTTTTTCATTGACGCCTGGTGCCAGGCTGGAGGGACCCTAACCCATGTGCCTCACTCCAGGCACCCGCCAATTGCTGTGTGGTGGGAGGAAAGGCTGTGAGGGCCACATGGAGTTGTACAACAGCAGCAGCTGGGGGATGGTGTGCTACGACTCATGGGACCTGAGTGATGCCCAGGTGGTGTGTTGGCATCTGGGCTGCAGCCAGCCCATGGCCACCCCGGCCAGCACGCACTTTGGCCTCCGCTCTGGGCCCATCTTCCTGGACGACATGGAGTGCCACGGTGATAAGCCCTCCCTCCAGATGTGCAAGCACAACATCTGCGGCATGTACAACTGCAGGACGTGGCAGGACATGGCACGTGGAGGACACCAGTGTCATCTGTGCAGCTGCATGGGCAGCAGAGGCCATGGGCTTTCCCACAGATGACACCAGGCGGGTTTTGGTGCCCTCCCTTGGGAGCAGCTGTGCTTAACTCCCTCAGTAGAGCTGGAGCAAAGCAGCGAGGTTGGGGGCTTTTGCAGCCTGGTGCTGGAAGCATGTGTCATGCAAAAGCCCCGTTTTGCACACAGAGGGCACAGCAGGCTGTCCATGATCACAGGTGTGGGTGCTTGGTGCGTTGGCAAAGAGCACGATTGCGGGATTGCAGCCTGGGGAAGAAGGGACAGCACTGGGGACACATCAGGCTGCTCTCTGGAGGGGGAATGGCAGGACAGAGCCCCACGGTCTCTTCACCCATTTGTGCTCCAGCCTTGCATTTCCATGCCCATTGCCATTGCCATTGCCGTTGCCATTGCCACGTCCATTACCACAATCCTGCTGCATTTGCTGCCCTTTCATTCACTCCATCTTCTTCCTTACAGCTGCTCATTCAACCTCTCTTGCTGAATCGCCGTACACAACAGGTAATTCATGCTCACCCAGCTCATTCCCAGCCGTGCAGCGAGCCCCAGCCCAACATGAGAGAAGAGGAAGGGGATGTGCTGGCCTGTGCCTGGCCGGTGCGGGACGGCTGCTCCCCTCTGCCCATGACATAAACAGGGTACATGAGTGGTCCCCCTTCAGGGGATGGGCCACACACACAGTGTACAAAGGGTTTTTCTGCAAATGCCCCCATGTCCCAAGCATTTCTGCCCCCAGGCAGCACCCACAGACACCCCAGAAGGTCCCTACATGCGGTGCATCTGCCCTGCACCCACCCAGGGTACTTCCTCAGACTCTGACCTCCCCTGCTCCATTGGGGTCTGCACCGCCCCATCCCACAGTCACTGCAGCCAAATCCCCAAAATAGTTGGGGAGGTGGCAACTGTGGGGACCGGACTGGAGGGACCCTGACCTGCTGTACAGCCTAATTAAGCAGAGGGGGACGGTCCTGGTGGCATGAAACTCATAGAGCAGTGCCAATGCTCTGGCGAGAGCAGGTGCCTGCGTGCCATTGGGTTTTCCCATGTTTTCCCTGTCTCCTCCTTCCCAAGGTGCCTCCCTCAGCCTGGTGAACGGCAGGAACCGGTGCGAGGGGCGCGTGGAGATTTACCAGTACGGGGGCCGCGGCACTGTCTGTGATGACGGCTGGGACCTGAACGATGCCCAGGTCGTGTGCAGGCAGCTGGGATGCGGCTTTGCTGTTTCTGCACCATCAAATGCCTACTTTGGCCAAGGCACTGGCAACATCTACCTGGACGATGTGCGCTGCACAGGGAATGAGTCCTCCCTCTTTCAGTGCAGCCACAGTGGCTGGGGCATGCACAACTGTGGCCACCATGAAGATGCTGGTGTTGTGTGCTCAGGTACCGTTGCTTTTCCTTCCTAAATTCCAGTCTGCTGTCCAAAAGTGGCCCTTGTTGGCCGCAGTTAGGTGTGTGTTGGAGATGTGTTCAAAGACTGTGGCTTTTGTTGCTCCCACCATGGAAGACTACTCTGCCGAGACCCCCAAGCTCTCCAGCGCCCACGTGACAGGGTGGCACCAACATCCCCAGTGCCTGGAGAAAAAAAATGGTCGTGCCCCTTCATCCACAGGCTCCTCACTGCCTTCTTTCTCTTCCTCCCCTAACAGGTGCCACCGCCACGACCGAAGCCAGCGTCACGGCATCCGTTCCTCCAGGTGGGTCTGAATTTGTCATGGTTTTTCTGGGCACTGCTTTTGGCGGGAGCAGGTAGTGGCTCCCAGGGTGGGGTTTGGTCTTCTCCACGGGCAAGCAGAGCCAGGGAAACGCACAGCCTAATCAAGCAGAGGGGGACGGTCCTGGTGGCATGAAACTCATAGAGCAGTGCCAATGCTCTGGCGAGAGCAGGTGCCTGCGTGCCATTGGGTTTTCCCATGTTTTCCCTGTCTCCTCCTTCCCAAGGTGCCTCCCTCAGCCTGGTGAACGGCAGGAACCGGTGCGAGGGGCGCGTGGAGATTTACCAGTACGGGGGCCGCGGCACTGTCTGTGATGACGGCTGGGACCTGAACGATGCCCAGGTCGTGTGCAGGCAGCTGGGATGCGGCTTTGCTGTTTCTGCACCATCAAATGCCTACTTTGGCCAAGGCACTGGCAACATCTACCTGGACGATGTGCGCTGCACAGGGAATGAGTCCTCCCTCTTTCAGTGCGGCCACAGTGGCTGGGGCGTCCACAACTGTGGCCACCATGAAGATGCTGGTGTTGTGTGCTCAGGTACCGTTGCTTTTCCTTCCTAAATTCCAGTCTGCTGTCCAAAAGTGGCCCTTGTTGGCCGCAGTTAGGTATGCGTTGGAGATGTGTTCAAAGACTGTGGCTTTTGTTGCTCCCACCATGGAAGACCACTCTGCCGAGACCCCCAAGCTCTCCAGTGCCCACGTGACAGGGTGGCACCAACATCCCCAGTGCCTGGAGAAAAAAAATGGTCGTGCCCCTTCATCCACAGGCTCCTCACTGGCTTCTTTCTCTTCCTCCCCTAACAGATGCCACCGCCACGACCGAAGCCAGCGTCACGGCATCCGTTCCTCCAGGTGGGTCTGAATTTGTCATGCTTTTTCTGGGCACTGCTTTTGGCGGGAGCAGGTAGTGGCTCCCAGGGTGGCGTTTGGTCTTCTCCACGGGCAAGCAGAGCCAGGGAAACGCACAGCCTAATCAAGCAGAGGGGGACGGTCCTGGTGGCATGAAACTCATAGAGCAGTGCCAATGCTCTGGCGAGAGCAGGTGCCTGCGTGCCATTGGGTTTTCCCATGTTTTCCCTGTCTCCTCCTTCCCAAGGTGCCTCCCTCAGCCTGGTGAACGGCAGGAACCGGTGCGAGGGGCGCGTGGAGATTTACCAGTACGGGGGCCGCGGCACTGTCTGTGATGACGGCTGGGACCTGAACGATGCCCAGGTCGTGTGCAGGCAGCTGGGATGCGGCTTTGCTGTTTCTGCACCATCAAATGCCTACTTTGGCCAAGGCACTGGCAACATCTACCTGGACGATGTGCGCTGCACAGGGAATGAGTCCTCCCTCTTTCAGTGCAGCCACAGTGGCTGGGGCATGCACAACTGTGGCCACCATGAAGATGCTGGTGTTGTGTGCTCAGGTACCGTTGTTTTTCCTTCCTAAATTCCAGTCTGCTGTCCAAAAGTGGCCCTTGTTGGCCGCAGTTAGGTGTGTGTTGGAGATGTGTTCAAAGACTGTGGCTTTTGTTGCTCCCACCATGGAAGACTACTCTGCCGAGACCCCCAAGCTCTCCAGCGCCCACGTGACAGGGTGGCACCAACATCCCCAGTGCCTGGAGAAAAAAAATGGTCGTGCCCCTTCATCCACAGGCTCCTCACTGGCTTCTTTCTCTTCCTCCCCTAACAGATGCCACCGCCACGACCGAAGCCAGCGTCACGGCATCCGTTCCTCCAGGTGGGTCTGAATTTGTCATGCTTTTTCTGGGCACTGCTTTTGGCGGGAGCAGGTAGTGGCTCCCAGGGTGGGGTTTGGTCTTCTCCACGGGCAAGCAGAGCCAGGGAAACGCACAGCCTAATCAAGCAGAGGGGGACGGTCCTGGTGGCATGAAACTCATAGAGCAGTGCCAATGCTCTGGCGAGAGCAGGTGCCTGCGTGCCATTGGGTTTTCCCATGTTTTCCCTGTCTCCTCCTTCCCAAGGTGCCTCCCTCAGCCTGGTGAACGGCAGGAACCGGTGCGAGGGGCGCGTGGAGATTTACCAGTACGGGGGCCGCGGCACTGTCTGTGATGACGGCTGGGACCTGAACGATGCCCAGGTCGTGTGCAGGCAGCTGGGATGCGGCTTTGCTGTTTCTGCACCATCAAATGCCTACTTTGGCCAAGGCACTGGCAACATCTACCTGGACGATGTGCGCTGCACAGGGAATGAGTCCTCCCTCTTTCAGTGCAGCCACAGTGGCTGGGGCATGCACAACTGTGGCCACCATGAAGATGCTGGTGTTGTGTGCTCAGGTACCGTTGCTTTTCCTTCCTAAATTCCAGTCTGCTGTCCAAAAGTGGCCCTTGTTGGCCGCAGTTAGGTGTGTGTTGGAGATGTGTTCAAAGACTGTGGCTTTTGTTGCTCCCACCATGGAAGACTACTCTGCCGAGACCCCCAAGCTCTCCAGCGCCCACGTGACAGGGTAGCACCAACATCCCCAGTGCCTGGAGAAAAAAAATGGTCGTGCCCCTTCATCCACAGGCTCCTCACTGGCTTCTTTCTCTTCCTCCCCTAACAGATGCCACCGCCACGACCGAAGCCAGCGTCACGGCATCCGTTCCTCCAGGTGGGTCTGAATTTGTCATGCTTTTTCTGGGCACTGCTTTTGGCGGGAGCAGGTAGTGGCTCCCAGGGTGGGGTTTGGTCTTCTCCACGGGCAAGCAGAGCCAGGGAAACGCACAGCCTAATCAAGCAGAGGGGGACGGTCCTGGTGGCATGAAACTCATAGAGCAGTGCCAATGCTCTGGCGAGAGCAGGTGCCTGCGTGCCATTGGGTTTTCCCATGTTTTCCCTGTCTCCTCCTTCCCAAGGTGCCTCCCTCAGCCTGGTGAACGGCAGGAACCGGTGCGAGGGGCGCGTGGAGATTTACCAGTACGGGGGCCGCGGCACTGTCTGTGATGACGGCTGGGACCTGAACGATGCCCAGGTCGTGTGCAGGCAGCTGGGATGCGGCTTTGCTGTTTCTGCACCATCAAATGCCTACTTTGGCCAAGGCACTGGCAACATCTACCTGGACGATGTGCGCTGCACAGGGAATGAGTCCTCCCTCTTTCAGTGCAGCCACAGTGGCTGGGGCATGCACAACTGTGGCCACCATGAAGATGCTGGTGTTGTGTGCTCAGGTACCGTTGCTTTTCCTTCCTAAATTCCAGTCTGCTGTCCAAAAGTGGCCCTTGTTGGCCGCAGTTAGGTGTGTGTTGGAGATGTGTTCAAAGACTGTGGCTTTTGTTGCTCCCACCATGGAAGACCACTCTGCCGAGACCCCCAAGCTCTCCAGTGCCCACGTGACAGGGTGGCACCAACATCCCCAGTGCCTGGAGAAAAAAAATGGTCGTGCCCCTTCATCCACAGGCTCCTCACTGGCTTCTTTCTCTTCCTCCCCTAACAGGTGCCACCGCCACGACCGAAGCCAGCGTCACGGCATCCGTTCCTCCAGGTGGGTCTGAATTTGTCATGCTTTTTCTGGGCACTGCTTTTGGCGGGAGCAGGTAGTGGCTCCCAGGGTGGGGTTTGGTCTTCTCCACGGGCGAGCAGAGCCAGGGAAACGCACAGCCTAATTAAGCAGAGGGGGACGGTCCTGGTGGCATGAAACTCATAGAGCAGTGCCAATGCTCTGGCGAGAGCAGGTGCCTGCGTGCCATTGGGTTTTCCCATGTTTTCCCTGTCTCCTCCTTCCCAAGGTGCCTCCCTCAGCCTGGTGAACGGCAGGAACCGGTGCGAGGGGCGCGTGGAGATTTACCAGTACGGGGGCCGCGGCACTGTCTGTGATGACGGCTGGGACCTGAACGATGCCCAGGTCGTGTGCAGGCAGCTGGGATGCGGCTTTGCTGTTTCTGCACCATCAAATGCCTACTTTGGCCAAGGCACTGGCAACATCTACCTGGACGATGTGCGCTGCACAGGGAATGAGTCCTCCCTCTTTCAGTGCGGCCACAGTGGCTGGGGCATGCACAACTGTGGCCACCATGAAGATGCTGGTGTTGTGTGCTCAGGTACCGTTGCTTTTCCTTCCTAAATTCCAGTCTGCTGTCCAAAAGTGGCCCTTGTTGGCCGCAGTTAGGTGTGTGTTGGAGATGTGTTCAAAGACTGTGGCTTTTGTTGCTCCCACCATGGAAGACTACTCTGCCGAGACCCCCAAGCTCTCCAGCGCCCACGTGACAGGGTGGCACCAACATCCCCAGTGCCTGGAGAAAAAAAATGGTCGTGCCCCTTCATCCACAGGCTCCTCACTGGCTTCTTTCTCTTCCTCCCCTAACAGATGCCACCGCCACGACCGAAGCCAGCGTCACGGCATCCGTTCCTCCAGGTGGGTCTGAATTTGTCATGCTTTTTCTGGGCACTGCTTTTGGCGGGAGCAGGTAGTGGCTCCCAGGGTGGGGTTTGGTCTTCTCCACGGGCAAGCAGAGCCAGGGAAACGCACAGCCTAATCAAGCAGAGGGGGACGGTCCTGGTGGCATGAAACTCATAGAGCAGTGCCAATGCTCTGGCGAGAGCAGGTGCCTGCGTGCCATTGGGTTTTCCCATGTTTTCCCTGTCTCCTCCTTCCCAAGGTGCCTCCCTCAGCCTGGTGAACGGCAGGAACCGGTGCGAGGGGCGCGTGGAGATTTACCAGTACGGGGGCCGCGGCACTGTCTGTGATGACGGCTGGGACCTGAACGATGCCCAGGTCGTGTGCAGGCAGCTGGGATGCGGCTTTGCTGTTTCTGCACCATCAAATGCCTACTTTGGCCAAGGCACTGGCAACATCTACCTGGACGATGTGCGCTGCACAGGGAATGAGTCCTCCCTCTTTCAGTGCAGCCACAGTGGCTGGGGCATGCACAACTGTGGCCACAGTGAAGATGCTGGTGTTGTGTGCTCAGGTACCGTTGCTTTTCCTTCCTAAATTCCAGTCTGCTGTCCAAAAGTGGCCCTTGTTGGCCGCAGTTAGGTATGCGTTGGAGATGTGTTCAAAGACTGTGGCTTTTGTTGCTCCCACCATGGAAGACCACTCTGCCGAGACCCCCAAGCTCTCCAGTGCCCACGTGACAGGGTGGCACCAACATCCCCAGTGCCTGGAGAAAAAAAATGGTCGTGCCCCTTCATCCACAGGCTCCTCACTGGCTTCTTTCTCTTCCTCCCCTAACAGATGCCACCGCCACGACCGAAGCCAGCGTCACGGCATCCGTTCCTCCAGGTGGGTCTGAATTTGTCATGCTTTTTCTGGGCACTGCTTTTGGCGGGAGCAGGTAGTGGCTCCCAGGGTGGGGTTTGGTCTTCTCCACGGGCGAGCAGAGCCAGGGAAACGCACAGCCTAATCAAGCAGAGGGGGACGGTCCTCAAGGTCTGAAATGAGAGAAGGTGCCTGCATGCTAGAGGGCTTTTTTGACCTGGTGCCATGTGTCCCCTTTCCCTTCTTGTCACGATTCCCCTCATGGTACCCTGTGCCCTAAGGTGGGGTTATGTCTGTGCCCCAGCACCTTTCTCTTGAACAGCATGTCTCACTTTTTGTTTTTCTTCCTCCACACCCACATCTGCTCTGGCCACGCCAACACCTCCAACAGGTGATGTTCTTCTGTCGCTCTTCTTACCCTTTTTATTTTTGGGCTGTGTCCCTGTTGGGATTTTTAAGATTTGATTTTTGTTTCTATGGCAATTTCACTTCAAACTTGCATGATAATTCTTAGACAGGCTGTGATATTGCCTTGCATTTTGCTGATGCTTGTTTTGCTGTTATTCTGGTTGGCTGTGGGCAAGCCACCTCCTTTCTGGGCTCTTCAGCTGGGTCAATGCTTAGGAAGTGTCACCTAAATCTCTAACTTTTAACTATCTACATTGGTATTGGCAGGGTGGCGTTCAAGTATTGCAATGTGGAATTTTTGGCTTTTCTGCTTACTAGAGCTGTTATGATCTTCAGCCTGCTATTTTTGCTGTTTCTAAAGCAGATTTTAAATTTAGAGCTTGACCATTCACAGTACAAAATAGTACGAAAGCGAAGGTGCTTGAGAACCTGTCCAGGCTGATCAGAGGAAGGGGCAGTGTCTGGGTACAGCTGATGCTCCCAAGCTTGGAATAGCCTGAGAATTCCAAAATTCTGAGGCAGGGAGGAGTGTGCTGCACTGGGGGGTATCCCTGTGCAGGAATATAAAATGGGGGGTTATTGTCTTTACATGTCACATCTTGTAGGAATTAAATTCAGAGCTTGTGCTCACCTTCCTATAAGGAAACTTTTAGGATTATCTGTGTGTTTAATATAAGACACATATGTCATTCATGCTGGCAGGAACATGAAAGCTTTCTGCAGCTACGCTTGTAGGAGAAATGAGATATATTTAAAACTTGGCCCAGCAGCCTGGAGTGCTTATTTCAGTCTGAGACCATAAAACTACAGAGTTTCCTATGAGACTTGCAACTTATTTATCTTCCAAAGTCCTTAGGGGAATAAAGAGAAGCAGCAGAGTAACCGAGAGGATGCTGTCTGTTCAGGAAGGTTCTTCCATTTTGACTGTCATGACACCTGCTAGAATCAGACTTTGACTGCAGAAAGGAGAGACCAGAGCAGAAAGCATCAAGATGTTACCAGCCCACCCTGAAGAGGGTGGTCTGACACCATGGATGTGACAGGGAGTCCCAAATCTGATATAAAAGTAAACCTAAAGCAAAAACAAATATTTGTTTTGATTTGGGTCATATAGAATATCGCCTGCAGTCAGCAGGAGACCTGTTTTTCAGCAGCTGTGAGTGAGACATGTACAGCTCAAGTACAATTTTGTAGAGGTTGCTGTAAGTAAATTCTCTTCCATTTCTTTCTGCAGCACCTTATTTTTGTGGTGGCTCAATCTCAAATTCCTCTGGGATGCTGCAGAGTCCCTTCTACCCTGGAAGTTATCCAAACAACGCTGACTGTGTATGGGAAATACAAGTAGAGAACAATTTCCGTGTTATGCTCACATTTAGAGATATTGCGTAAGTAAAACAAAGTCAAAACTTACTTGAGAAGTTTGAAAACTTATTTGAAAGAGGCAACCTTCCCAATTTTAAAGATACTTTCAATAACATCCAGTACTTGGAAGACCAGAACAAAATCTGGGTTACTGTAGTATTTTCTGCTCACAATTTTCTGCTACAGCTACAGACGAAAAGAATAAAACCTCTGCCATGAAAACTTTAAGTGCTGAAAGATTTTATCATGTGTTAGGCAGCTAAACCAGAGTTTCTGAAATGCATTTGACAAGGTGCTGACGTTTGTTTGCCAGGATGCAAAGCGGCAGATGCCAGTATGACTACGTTGAAGTCTATGACGGGCCTCCACACTCTTCCCCGCTTCTCGGAAGACTTTGTTCTGGTTCCTTTCCCACGTACATATCCTCTTCAAACATGATGACCGTTCGCTTTCACAGTGATTCTAGATACACCTTCAGAGGGTTTCAGGCTCACTACTCCTCCGTTCCAGCAGATCACAACACTAGTAAGTTCCTGGTTGGTGTTTCTCAACGAACAAGCCTGCTTATTGCTTTTGTTTGCAAAATAAATATTTGTGTATATTTAAAGAGGTTAGGGAAACGAAATGATGCGTGTGAAATATGATGAGTTTGTGTGTGAACTGCCTACCTTGTAAATTAAGAAAAAAACAACTTTTGGTTCAATTACAACCTTTAATCTTTAACAAATTCCTGAAGTCACTAATATATTGTATCTTCTTCTTCTCCCAGCCCTTCTGTGCTTGCCAGACTACATGCATGCAGTGGTTAGCAGAGACTATCTCCAGTCTCAAGGCTACACGGCACAGATGGTCACTCTGAACGACAGTCGCTGTAAACCAACAATCACGTCACACGAGGTTATATTCAACATTCCCTACAACGGCTGTGGGACGATACGAGAGGTACGCTCACCGTTGTGCACGCTGAATTGCAGGACCAGCTCTGAAAAAAGTCATTGAAAGGGCCACTGTGGTCCACATTGCTAAGAAGTGAACCAACAAGACTCAGAGATTTTTAGTGCTTTAGCTTTCCATGCCTTAGGGAATCCCCATGCTTAATAGAAATGAGCTTCTAGGGAGGAAAGCATGGGAGGAAGTTATATGAACTTTCCATGATTTAAAGTAGACGTAGTCTTGTAAGTGGCATGCAGGTTTGGGATGACTGTGTACTACACGATTGGTGTTTTGTACAGATGTTAAATGAGTTGGCTCTGCCTTGGATTTAACAAAGAGTTTTTCTCCACTGATTTCTGTTTAATTACATACTTCAGCAAGTTTATTTACAATGTGTGAGCAGAAAAGACCAACATCAAGCTTGTTGGTTTAAAGAGTTTAAGATGAATCTACATTTTTAAATTGCGTATTACTCTATCAAAGTTTAGAACATGGAACATGAGAAAAATGCAATTCCTCATTTTAAATTACATGTTAAACAGGAGAACAATGATACAATCAACTATTCCAACATGATCAAAGTTACATCTTCTGGGTACATAATCAAGAGGAAAAAGAATATTCACTTACATATCAGTTGCAAAATGCTACAGAACACATGGATGCAAATAATGTATGTTGCTGAGGATACTGTAGACGTGAATGAAAATCAGTTTGGAAGATATGACATGAACATCACTTTTTATGATTCCTCATCATTCTTGTGGCAAGTGCACGACTCTCCATACTACATTGACTTGAACCAAAATTTGTACCTTCAAGCTTATCTTCACAGCTCTGACCCAAATCTGATCGTGTTTGTGGACACATGTGTGGCATCACCTGATCCTCATGATTTTAACACTCTGGCCTATGATATAATCAGGAATGGGTAAGACCTTTCTGAAGTTGTTAGAAGCACAGCTGTGATACACTTTCTGCATTTATTTAAAAGAATAGAGCCAGTCTGAATTGGTTTAGATCTCATTATCAAAAGACTGTTAAAAGGGGTCTTTGATTTTTTATTTTTATAGCATGAGCCTGGAAATAAGAAATGACATTTAGACCTTACTAACATTTCATTTCACTTACTTACTTCATCCTGTCCTATATGCAAAATTCAAAGTAGTGGGAGTGAGGTAGATGAGATGAGATAGTGAAAACTGGCAGCAGGAATCTATCGTTAAGGCGTTAAATATTTTAGTAAAACCACGTCAAGCATTAGACTCATTTTTTTATGCCTCATATAGCACAGACATTAGTAAGAGGTAAGAGTCTGTTCTGCCCTCTTCACCACTTATAGTCTCCTTCTCTTGGAAAAAAAAGAGTGGCCAATGCTCTAGCTGCTTCATAGGACTTAAATAAGTCTATATTTAAAAAGTCTATACTATGCTTTAAAAGTTGCATTTTTATCCCATTGTGTTCTTAGTACCTGGCTACAATATAATTTTGTTTTAATATCTATTGTATTTTTGCAGGAAGGTACCTGTGTGTATCCATGAAGACTAATTCTCTGTTTCGTTTCTTTCTAGATGTGTTAAAGATTCCTCCTATGTCACATACTACTCCCCCTACAACCACCTTGCCCGGTTCAAATTTAATGCCTTTGAGTTCATTAGCCGCCATACGTTAGTCTACCTGCAGTGTGAGCTGGTGGTGTGCAGGCTTGGTGACTACTCCTCCCGCTGCTACCAGGGCTGTATTAATAGGTCCAAGAGAGAGACAAGTTCTGCCAACGAAAACGTGAATGTGGTTGTCGGACCACTTCAGCTTCGAGAAGGAGGTGCTCAGAGTAGGAATACTGGTAAAGTCAAATAAATTTCTCTCATATTTACTCTAAGACTACTTTGAGCTTCAAGAAAAGCCGTAACTCTGTGTTTCTGACCTCTTTCACTGAAATCTGCTGTTGCTAACTTTGCCATAAAAACCAAGGGATTGTTTGGCTGACCCAAATGTCTACAAATCTCTTCTTCTTTCAACACCTTGCAAACCTCCTGTTTTCACCTGCATGTATAAAAAGTATAACTGCTTTGGCTGTCCCAAAGGAGAGGTAGAGTGTAACCCATTGCAGTGCTATAACTCTACTGAACTAATTAGCTCCAGTCTGATTGTGTAACGTGATGGTCAGCTGGAAGCAAATTCCCAGCCTTCTTGAGAAATGTTAAATTCCCTCAGTTGTCTTCTGCTTATGAAGTTTGCTTAGTTAAGTTGTCATCCCTGCTAATATAAAGCCTGTTCAAATAGTTTCACAGAATCATAGAATGTCCTGAGTTGGAAGAGACCCACAAGGATCATCGAGTCCAACTCCTGTCCCTGCATAGGACAACCCCAAAATTCACACCGTGTATCTGAGTTTAAACCAATGAATCTGTAAGAAGTTAGCTTATTTCTGACTCTGACCTGGGAACCACCCCTTTTAACGCAGCAGCTTTTTGTGCCCTGAACTTTAATATATTGAGACCAAACCCTCTTTGCCTTTACACGCAGGGCTGGACTCTTCTGCGCCTCCTCCCCATGCAGTTGCTGCTAATCCCCTCGCACCGGTCGTTGTTGCTGTCGCTATTCTGACAGTTGTCGTTTTTGTTCTTGCCGGTTTTCTTGTGAGACCTGCACTGAAGAAACCGCTTTCGCATGGGATAATGTGAGATCAAAGGTCAGCATCATCCACTAAATGAATACAGGACAAACACCACATATTATGAGCCGCCAAAATGCTTCACTGATGACAGTCACATATGTGCCGTTTGCAAGAAGCTGTGATATCTTTATCTACAATGAATCCTAGCCTGTTACAATGCTTTAGAATAACTTTGTAATCCTAACACCTCTTAAATGATTAAGAAATAATTTCAATATTCATGTCATGAGTTGTTTGGTCTAATCATTATATCATTTTTCTCCTCTTTAATTCTCTTCTCACATTCTTCTAAGACCATTTATCTAATGCCTCAAAATTTTGTGAGCTGGAGAGAAAATATGAGTGAGGCATCAATAAATATTTCAAGGTTTATTAAAAGGGAGGAAGATTTAATCTGGGGAGAAGTAATAGTCATGTCTGGAAAGGAAATGTAAAAATTTATCTTACCATGGCATCTGGAATTGTGACTATACAATATTCTAATTATTTTGAGTATTGTTTTTAATGCTAAGTTTCTCATTGAAACAATAATGGATCTGTGCGTATTTATAAAATGCAGAGATTTCCAAGCTAAAGTAATCTGTTATGTGAGGAGTGTAATTTAAAGTCAAAGGCAAGAACATTTACAAAACAATAATTCTATTTTGTCTTTCAAATTAATGTCTCTGTGATTAAAATACAAATGAATGTTTTACTGTGTTGAAGAGTGTGGTCTGTTGGATTAAAAATTCACCAAGTGATGGACTGAGCCCCTGCTTCTGAAATACTATATAGGGAATTTTTAAATACCTTAATGTAGGCTTCAAAAGGAATGAGCTAATTCTTTTTCTTTCTGCACATGCAAATTTACAGAAAATATCTGGGCCTGGGAAGCCAGATTGCTGACTCTTGATTTAGAAACACCTTTTCTTTGGCTTCCATTACTTTCCATTACTTTCTCCTGGGTGTCCCACACAAAAGCAAAATGACCCACATTGTTCCAGGACCTAAGGACCTGTCTATCCGCTTTTGCCCCATCCCTGTGCTCCCTCCGAAGCAGATGGCTGGTTGAGTCCCTGAGCATCCTCTCCCATCCAAGCAGGCCCCACATCTGCCACTGTTCCCACAGCATCACCAAAGGTGAGGACCTCAGGAAAGGTGACAGGAGCTTCCCCTATGTGCCAGTGAGGGATAACTGTCTTCTACCACCAGTGTGTTTCCCTGTGTTATTGGAGAGAAAGCTTTGCCTCCAGTATTTGACTTTCTGCCCATTGGTTGTATTTTGCAACACTTCTACATCCTGCTGTGAAGAGGTGTGAGGTATCTCTGTTTTGTATGAGTGTTGGGCACACCTCTGTGTGTGTAGCTACAGCAAGGCATTTTAATGGAGTTAAACTGTAAAGGGTGGGTAAAAAAAAAATAAATAATCTAGCAGCAAAGGTAAAACAATGTCCATACCTCACAGAGAAGGCCTTGAGAGACTCCTCGGTTGCTCATTGATGATAGACGTATTTGCAAAGATAAGGAGCAACAGAGCACAGAAATCATCATGCCCTGAGAGGTCTAGAAAAAGTTCCTCAACCATTTTAGTGCAACTACCTTTGCTCTTTTCTATCCTGTCATTTCTGTTATCTCCTCATGACACACGCCTCCTGCTCCTGAGGTCCCTACTAGAGCCCTGGTCTCCTTGTTCCACATTGTGGCACTTGTCCCCATGAATGCCGCAGCCTGTTTCCCACACCGCCGCTAGGTCCCTGCTGCTGCCTCCACCCTCCATGCCGGCCACCCCTGTGCCACCTCCTCCTCGGCCATGGGCACCACTGCTCACCCAGGGTGTCCAAAAGCACATATAGCTGGAGCTTCCTCTGCACCCTCAGCACCACCACCTCAGCCCAACATCTTTGCAATAGATGTTTCCCTAACTTGCCTAGGCAATCTCTTCTCATGCTTAATGAGACTCACTATTGAAACTAGCATCACCGTTTAAAAGGCATTTCACAATGCCTACCCTCAATTTTCACTGTTGCCATTCAAGCCCATTAGTTCTTGCCCTGTCCCTCCTGGCCATGGGGAATCTTTTTCTCCCCTTTTTCTTTAGGTGCTTTTTACCTGTTTGAAGATTGATGTTTTTTCCATTAAGTTTTCACTTCTCTAGATTGAATAAATCCAAATTCAATAGATACTGAGCTATTAAAGGTTTGGGTTTTTTTGGTTTTTTGCAATATTTAAGGCTGAACCACACAATATGATCTAAAGGCTTGTCAAATCAATTGGAAGCCTTCCCATTGATGTACATCCTAAATCAGGCAAAACTGTAACTCTCATCCAAGAGATTGAATCTCAGTCAGGAGACATTTCAGGTCTCACCAAAATGTCATTTACATGTTGAAAGACATTTCATGTCTCCTTTTGAGAAGGAAGAGTTTTGTTCAATTTTTAATACTTCTGGTTGCTGATCACAAGAAAATTATTTAGTTACTTTTTTCTTCATGGTTGTATGCTTTGTGGTTGTGAGGAGTTTGGCTTCTCAGGACTAACCCAGCCTTTCAGAGTGCGTTGTGCACATTCATAAATCAGGCTGAAACATGCTGGAAATGCAAACAGCCAAATCCCACACAAACATTTACCAATGGTGCGTAAAAACGTGAAAAGCAAGGTTTGGGATTTTTGCCTTTCATGTCCTAGCTGAAAATGCAGAGAATTAAAGTCAAAATGGAAACTAAAATTGTTTGTTTGGCCTTTTGTTTTGTTGTCCTGTTTATTCATTTTATGTGGCATCAGTGTTACATCAGCCCCATAGTGAAGGCTGGTGCCTGCAAACACAAGGATGTCAAGAACCAGGAGCATGTGGAGGCCACTGCCTTTGCTCTTTTTAAATGAGCTTTCTGGAGGCTGCAGATAGGCTTGTGGTTGTCACCTCCTCCACCCTCAGAGAAGACACACCAACTATCACTTGGTAGGGTTTTGGTTTGAATAACCGTTTGTCTTTGGTATTAAATTATTTAATTTCTTCCTAGTGTGTCTGTCACTACTCAACTATGTAGTATGTACTTGTTCACTTAGTAGTATGTACTCAACCAACAATTTCAGCACCAACTAAACCTGTTGTTTGCAACATGATGCTAAAATCCCTTGGCAGTGTCACCCTAAGTAGTGTGAGCTGTGTTGGGAGAGGATAGTGACTGAATTACACCACGTATATCCAGATCGTGTAGCTGCCAGTGTTCGTAACTGCACATCCCTGAACAACTCCCCTGAAGTGGCACTTGAGAAGGTTTTTTCATGGAAAGAGAATGGTTCCATAGCAATTTGGTTTCAAATACGGACACTTTTTTTGGTAAAAAAAATTGTACAGCCTCTATGGGTTCCTGCCATTATGCTCTTTCCAGTGTTATCATGCAACCTGTTTGGCCAGCATTGGGGTTAAAGCAAAGCTCAGAAACAAAGTTCTTGTTTGCTTGTTTGTATGCTGAATTTCCTGTGCTTTGGTGTCCTGTTTATCTTTCTATTCTAATTTCGGAGGATGAAGCAGATAATTCAACTCTGTAGTCCTCCTTCCCCGGAACATACTATAAAAATATTTATAACTGGGTATAAATAAATATTGTTTTGTTTCTGGATCCCATAGCTCACAAGTAGATTCATTTTCCAATTGTTAATAACAAATCCCCATGTTTTGTAGCTTGAGACTGAAAAAATAGCTACTTTGGGTTTGCAGGATATGGGTAAGAAACACAATTTTTCTGGCTTTTATTACTTTCTCCCCATGCCTTGCCATAGAAGCCCACAGATACTCATTGACATCAAGCTGAATTAAGCAGCTAAGCATCACCATCTGCTCACAGTTCTGACTTAGGTGCCCTTTAATGCCTGAGACTGAACACTTGCACCAAATTCCAATTAAATGACTAAATTAATATACTCTGGAGATCACTTTCACTTGACTGATAATTTTATTTTTTTTAATAACTCCATCAGACTCACCAACCACGGGCAAGGTTTATTAACAGGATTGCACTAGAATCTACCTGGAATGGGAAATCAGGCAGGCAGCCACTGCAGCTGGGTTGCTGAATTGTCCACCACGCTTAATAAACTCAGAGGAAAGAGCAAAGGCATTTCTTGAGACCGAGCCACCACTGCCCTTTGTGACAAGTTCAAGATAAAAACAATTGCAGTCCTTTGCTGTCCAGCATCCCTGAACCCAAGCACAATTTTTCACATGATTTCTGTTAAATGCCTTATTTTTTTTCAAGGAGATGAAATTTTCCTTATTTTTTTTCTTTAGTTTGGTAGTTTGCTTTTCTTTTCATGGGGTTTTTAAATTTAATTTTTATTTGTTTTGGCAGTTTATATCTAGCTGGGAAAAACTAAGGAGATATTAAAATTCTCACAGCAGCTTGTGTATTTTAGGAGATTTTCTATCTCAGGCTCAAGAACTAAGACAGAAAAAGCATATTGTAACGAAATCGTGCCTAGCTGAGGAAACTCGTCAGTGACCCAGCTGAGTCACTGGGAGTGAGTTTTGTTTTCATTTCCTAGAATAACACTTGGATCACCTCTTTTGCCCTGAATCACCTGGTACCCATCCAAGCAGACTTTTCCTTCTTCTTTCTGAAATAAACGAATTAGACACAGGCTATAACATAGAAATTAATTGGACTGCTGCTGTTCTAAAGAGCCTGTCAAATTTGAATGACTGTCGTCTTCTTTTTTTGTATTTTTTTTTCACTTTTCAGAAACTATAGTTTCAGAGAGATGGCTTCTCTCTTTCCTCCTCTTTCTATATGAAGACTGTGAGGGCTGTATTTTGTCCTCATAGTCAGGCAAATCTGTTGAGTCTAAGGAAGTTCTCTGTGGGTGTCTGAGTGTCTCAATAGAATAGATAAAATGTGGGGTTTGAACAGTTGCAGTCAGATGAGTATGGCCTAGTAGCCTTGGAGGCTGAAATCCATCTACTAGGATGGGGATGAAAGTCCAGTAGAAACCCATCTAGTGGTGATGGGGATGAAGTCTCTTATGTTTTTTCCATATGAGTTTTCCCTTTCTTGCTTCTTTTTCTTCCCCTCTCATCCCTGCTCCTACCATGCAGATAACTTCCTAGTGCATGTCAAGATCTTGTTACCCCTTGCCTTATCTCCCTCATTCCTTCTGCTTATTGTTTTTTAATTTAGGTGCTGAATAAAATTAGGCACTAGGTACAAAGGCTGAATTTTCTTCTGTGCCTGACCAGTTGCTAGCAAAAAAGGAACCTGACTTGAGGGCTCCTTGTTTGATGAAGGTATCTGGTTATAAAAGGTTTATACACAGGTTCAGCTGGGGGTGTTGAGGTGTTTCTGAAGCATTTGGCATTAGTTACCACCACCTTCCATTGCTAAGCCTGGATTCGAGCAGAGCTTTTTTGCATGAGATATGATGAAAATTGAGTTACGCTGATGTGAAGGCTCTGTTCTCCCATGCAAAGAGGTGGCAGGGAGCGTGACTTAATATTAATGTAGCGAAGTCAGGCCTTCTTTCCAAAATACTGGATCCTGCCGTCCCTAGTCACAGGCTCAGAAAGGCAACTGTGAAGCCCCAGTTCATAGAATCATAGAATCATAGAATTGTTAAGGTTGGAAAAGACCCTTAGGATCATCAGGTCCAACCGTTAACCTATCACTGCCAAGTCTGCCATTAAACCATGTCCTCAAGCACTGCATCTACCCGGCTTTTAAATACCTCCAGGGATGGGGACTCAACCACTTCCCTGGGCAGCCTGTGCCAGGGCCTGACCACTCTTTCAGTAAAGAAGTTTTTCCTAATATCTAACCTAAACTTACCCTGGCGCAGCTTGAGGCCATTTCCTCTCGTCCTATCGCTTGTTACTGGGGTGAAGAGACCGACCCCCACCTCACTACAACCTCCTTTCAGGCAGTTGTAGAAAGCAATAAGGTCTCCCCTCAGCCTCCTCTTCTCCAAACTAAACAAGCCCAGCTCCCTCAGCCGCTCCTCATAAGACTTATTCTCTAGACCCTTCACCAACCTAGTTGCCCTTCTCTGGCCACGCTCCAGCACCTCGATGTCCAGTTACAGGAGGGTGGCCAAAACCTGTTACTTCAGTCTCTTTTCAAGCTCCTGGGCAGCTTGGGCAGAGTGCATCTGAAAGCTGCACACCATGCATGTAGAGTAAACACTTGATCTGAGCCTCGCCAGTGTGAAACAAGCCTTCTTTGTTTCATAAAATTTCACTGGACTTCTCTAAGGAATGCATTGTCGAGGAAGACAAGTGGACTACTCTCTGCCAACACTGCAAGGATTAATCCAGGCGTCACATGAGATGCTTCCCGAAGGCTGTGAAGTATGACAGCTGGGATGACACTTACAGATCAAGCTGAAAATTAATTGTTTGAAATACAGACTAGAATTTGTACAGTCTTGAGGGGTTTCTGGCATTGCATTTTGAAAAAAAGCATCTTGTGTCCTAGCAGATAAGGCAGTCCATTGCCCCCATAATGCTTACAGCTGCAGGCACTCTGGTGCCCAGGGCCTGGCTGTGTGAGCCATGGGAGCATGGGGCTAAGACCTCAGCTGGCTCGTGGTACCCCTGCCCCAAGAGGTTCCCCAGGTGGGGCTTTCCTTGCTGGGGCTCGCTCTGTCTGGGCTCCTGGACAGCACAAGTGGCCCAGGGCAGGAGGTGCTGCAAATCCCTGCAACCCTCTCAGCCCACAGAGCCCACACATGGACCTCGGGCAGAGCCACCATGGACATGGGCTGGGGGCTCTGGTCTGCGAGGGGACAGAGGAACACAACCACCCCCAGCTCCACGTCAGGACAGTGGAGAAACTGAGAGGTGGAAAAAGTCTGCCATCATTTTTTGCTTGGCGTCACTAATTTTCTCCCTGGCTGCATGCAGCTGGTTCCTCTTGGGCCAGTGGCTGCCATTGGATGTGCCAAAGGGAGGGTTTAACCACTGGTCCCATAGAAGAGAAAGGCTGCAAACAATAATTAGGGTAACCAAAAAATCAAGGTATTACAAACCAACCCTTGGCAAAAAAAAAGTAAGAGAATATTTTTAAAAGTTAAAAGTATCTCCATTGTATGAAATTATTAACTTAAAAAAAAATAAGGCTGGTCAAACTGCAGAGCATACCTCTTTAAACCCACATGCTTATAAATTCTGAAACATGTTTTATCAGCGTTATAGGGAACCCAGTTAACATGAGTCCCATGCTGACCGCTGCATGGGGGTCGTCTGCAGGGGTCGGTACTATGCCTTATGCTATTCAGCGCTACCTCCCTCTCTCTTGTGTTTTCCTCTAAAATCAATATTAGCAAATTTTGTAACCTGTACCAAAGACCACTCAAGCCGGTAGACATTGTGGGTGTTTAGCAGGCTTGAGGACTGAAGATGCCACCGAATATTTTTATTATTTCTTTTAATGTAATGTAGAAAACACATATATTGTATTGTATTTTAATGCATTGTAGGAAAAAATACATAATGATAAGTAATTAATTTTCTTTAGTGCCTTGGAGGGGCTTAGACAAAAATATAATGACACACTGAAAGGGGACCCTAGCAAGCAGGTAAGAGCATTTGGTAAAAGCATGGTGAGCTGCATATGTGTAGCAGGTTAGTCACAGCCTAGAGGTTAGACACAGCCTAGGTCTGAATTCCTGCTTTGGATACACCAGTGTCAGCAGATCTGTTCCTTGTAACGGGTGTTTGTCTGTGGCATGGTTTCTGTGAGCTTTGGGAGTAATATTAAGCAATGTGGGTAATAAACTGGAAGTAGTTCAGAGCCAAGGGGTACCACAGTGGTCTTCACTGCAGATCTTCAGCTGGAAGCCGCGCAGCATATGTGCGTGCAGTGCAAAAGTAATCCCTAATGCATTTGATTTTTACCTCAATAAATGAAACACCGAAGGCAGTGACCTGCTGCTCTTCTACTCTGAGCACTGGCTTCCTTGCTCAGTCCATTGCTGGTCAGATACAATGCAATATCGCATGCTGGAGTCCCCACTAGATGATGATGGCATTGTGTCAGTGTAACTCTAACTTTATGCAACTGCCACAAGGACACTCAGGTGCCTCACCCTTGGAAGACACTTTAAAATCAGCCCCAAAGCCCCAGGATCTCAAGTCTGGTGAGCAGCACAGGTTAGAGCACACTTTCCCTGCTGATGGGCTCCTTAGAAAGCTGTTGTAAACTTTTCCTCCAATAGCCTGAGACTGCGAGGGTCATTGAAAACACATCAGTCACTCTGATAGTTGATCTAATTTCCTTTAGTCTTCCAAAGAATCGTCCCTGAGGCTAGTGAATGGGTCAACAGATGTTCTGCACCTCTGGGAGAAGCTCACTTTGGTGAGGGCACAGGGGGAATCCTCCTACAGTGCTGAGGAGGTGAAGCTCTCCTCTAGCAGTGCTCCCATAACGGATGATTCGTCAATCACTGTTTTCATCAGGAAGATGCCGGTGTCCCCTGTGCAGGTAACCTGATTTATTGACATCAGCGATCAATAGCATGTTATACACATCTGCTGGACCAAGATTCTGGTGCTCAGTGAAAGGGAACTAAACTACCAGAATCATTGTCAAGGTCTTCAGGACATCCCCAAACTATCTCCTGCATTTCAGCAAATACTTCTTCAGAGAGCTCTATAACCCACATGTTAGCCTCCACACTCAAAATCTTTAACTAGTAAAATCTAAGGAGCAGGACAGTTACATTTCCTTTTTTTTGGTAGAGTATGATGCCGTTCAGAGGCTTACCCATCTTCCCATTCCCATTGCTTCCTAACTAAAGAATGAATTCAACTGATTGTTCATAAGAACCACAGAGAAACTAACTAGCGATTTTCTTATGTGTTGTAGAAAAAGATCTTTCATGGGACATATTACTGTATTTGCAAAATACATGCTACTATGCATTTAAAAATATAAATAACCTTATTAAGAAAAAAATTCAATGTACTGAGAGTTGATTTGTGGTTTTTTTTCCTAGCAGTGTGGGTAAACAGATAATTTCTGTTCATTTTGTTCAGTGCAAGTTGTTAAAAATGCAAACTTTCTCACTCTCACTGGGGGACCATTTTTGATGATTTCTGGGATATAAGCACTGCAGAAGTTATCTGTAACCAGCAGGTGTGTGGACGTGTTGTATCATCTTCAGGCAATGTCACCTGTACTCACAGCCCAAGAAATATTGTCAGGGATGATGTGCAGTGCAGAGGGAATGAGAAATACCTGTGGGAACATTCTTGCAGGGGGTGGTATAGCGGGAAGTGTGACAGCCACCGCGATGCCAGTGTCATCTGCTTGTGCACATACTAATATCTTTGCTTTATCAAGAAGAGTCACAATTAATTTTTAATTTTGTCAAATTGAAAAGTGCTCCCATGAACTAGAAAACCCTTTTCTCAACAGCATTATGGCTCTCTTGCCCATAACAAGGCTCTATCCTACACAGAGAATTTCCCTCTTTTTTTTTTTAATCAATATTTGTCATTGCAAACTTCCATCCAGCTAAGATACAAAAACTTTTAGAGCATTTTAATCAGTGTCACTCAGAGTCCATCCAATACTTTTTTAATATCATCACATTATTTTAATCATCTGTAATCTGTATTAACCAATTCTATTTGCTTATTACCAAGACGAGGGAGGAGCACCAAAAAGCAATCCCCAGGCACATTCTGTCCTTACAGAACCAACAAGCTTTCACACAGGAGACTTCTCATGAACGTAAGGTCCTAATCCCACACGCCTCACCTTGACAAAGCTCCTATTGAATGCCTGCGGACTATTTATTTGAGTGAGATAATCAGGATAAAACAAATCCAAAGGCTTAGAGGCACAACTCTTTTGCAGTCCAGGGGCAGGGAGCAACAAGAAGGAGCCAGGGCTCTGTCACATCCCTCTGAAGAAGGACGTCCATGCTCAGACTTCTGGCAGTTCTAGGTCCTTGCTCAAATTTAACCCTGGCAACTTTTCTTAATATCTGTCAGATGCTAAAAAAGTTGCAAATTCTTATCCTGTTCCCCACTAATTTTCATGTGGCTAGCAAGGAAAGTCAGCTCATAATCTCATGTCTCATTGTTTTTGTCATCTTCAGAACAGATGTATTACGAAGAGCTTAATTACCTAGTTGTTGAACACTATCTATCTGAAACAAAAATAGTTTTGCAAAGAAGGGTGAAGTATTATCATAGAATCATAGAATTTCTTGAGTTGGAAGGGACTCATAAGTATCATCAAGTCCAACTCTCTCCTCCTCGCAGGACTACCTAAAACTAAACCATAGGACTAAGAGCATTGTCTGGATGCTCCTTGAGCTCTGACAGGCTTGGTGCCATGACTGCTTCCCTGGGGAACCTGTGCCAGTGACCAACCACCCTCTCAGTGAAGAATCCGTTCTAAAAATATAGTTAATTTTACAAAAACTGTGATTGCTAAAATGTGTGTTTTGTCTATTTCCTCCTCTCACAGCTTCTATGGGAACTGAAAGAACCGACAATTTCAATTTCATATTTATTCAACCATTTCTGTCTTGAAATAATTTTCCCTAGCATAAGCAATTTCGTGTTTAAATTATTACCAGTTTACATCTTAGTTTCTTCAGTAGTTTATGCAAGAGAAGACCTACTTAAAATACAGTATATTTTGATCACAATGAAAGCAGTAATACTGATTTACATAGTTTTCATGAGGCTAACCATGGATTTTTAATCTTTAAGGAGAATTAATAATTGAAACTGAAATGTATATCTGGTTTGCCAGAGTACTGGAAGGATGGGACTTTTTGTGTGTGGAAAACTTCTTCACTGAACCAGGGTGCTAAAAGTTCAAAGTCTTAAAAAAGAAAAGGTGTTGCATAAACCAGCATTTTTCATTTTATCTGTTGGGCAGAGTTACCTCACATGCAAAAAAAAATCTAAGAGATTTTTTCCACTTTCTAGTGAAACTCTAAGGCCTTTAAGTGATATTAAAATGCAAGGAGAAAGGAGAATTTAGTTATAAGAAAGTCATAGTTACATTGTGTTGCTTTGGCTTGATTAACCTCGTCCCTTGGTCACCCTTGTCTCTATGAGTAAAACCTTGATTCTGCCTCTACTAATTTTGATACTTCATTGTTAATATGTCAGTAGGTAAATACCCACTAGCATTTATCTAACATAGGTCATTTTTTTCATTACTATTAATTTCACAACCAGTATTCAGCTGGGAATGAAAACCTGATTTAGGTAACTGTGAACATCTGCCTGGCCCAAGCAGGGGATGGGCAACTTAGAAGCCATTCCTAAAGAATAAACCCTTGCTCTGGCTTTTCAACACAAGCTAAAATCTTTGTCTTGATTAAGGTAGTAAAGACAGGTTATAAAAAAGTAATTTAGTTTTAGAACACAATAGACAACATAAGAAAGAGGCTCCTCACCACTTGCAGAGAGCAGACTGAGGTACGAAGTTCTCACCAGTTGCCACCAGGTACCACAAAGGTCTGTTGTAGTGTTTGCTCTGCTGCTGGCAATTAATTAATTAATTTCTTCTGAAATACAACTGAAGCTGCTAAGATAACAATTTTCATGTTGTTCATATTTTCATATTTCTAATCCACAGCTTCTAGAGGAAACAGGACATCTGGTGAGTCTTATCATTTCTTTAACTGATCATTCTAAGAATTGGGTATTTACTGGTAAATACATTTTGCTTTTGTTTCATGCAAAGGGAAGAAGATAACATTTATTCAAAGAGGATGGAAAAGCGCCATGCTATAGTTCATCAAATGATGTAGATGACTCAAATGTTGGAAAACCATCTTGAAAAAGCATGTAAGGTGTGCAATTCAGAACTTATCAATGAAAATCAGACTCCCTTAGCCTATCTCACTGCTTAGCAAATCATGTTGCAAGCAGATGAAAATCTTGGACACACTTTCAGAAATTCATCACAGAAGAGCAAGGTGTCCCTCACACATGCCTGCTTTGATTCTCTAGATGTTGTTGTCAGGGAACACAGCCTTCCTTAAAGTGTTGTCGTACTCCAAAGATTCACTGACCCTGCACAGAGCAAATGGCCACTTCTGTCGTTCTTACGATAAGCCTGATTACAAGCAGACTGATCCGGCAGAAACATTTTCATGACTGGAGATTCAGCACAATTCACGCTAATACATGGAGGTAGGATAGTCAGAAATGTTTTCCATACATACCTAAGGCACATGTAGTGACTGATGTGGTTATAAGATATCATAAATAAGTAATAAGTGCTTCCATTGAGTAACATTGCTTACTACTCATCCTTCTTTTTTCCATACCAAGTCTCTA
Organism: Theristicus caerulescens; assembly: GCA_020745775.1. Taxonomy (NCBI): domain Eukaryota; kingdom Metazoa; phylum Chordata; class Aves; order Pelecaniformes; family Threskiornithidae; genus Theristicus; species Theristicus caerulescens. Next base: position 123,027,034 of record CM036560.1, read on the forward strand.
ACTGCATTAGTCGCCCAAAATGTCAGTTAAATAGGATATCTGCTTTTTCACATAGTTCCCATGGAGAGCACTCTCATGCCTTGTCCACCCTCACACCCATCACCACCACCCAACGCTGTTCCCTGGGGCAGGCAGGCGCATGGGGCAGGAGAAGGTGCCACTCCAAGATGTCCCACTGAAGCACTCCTTGCTGGTCACTTAATAGCTCCCATAGCTATTGCATGTGTGTTTGCACAGCCTTCCATGTGCAAGCCTGCACTGCGGAAAATATCAGCGTATAGACAAAACAGATCTACACATATCTTTACGTGCACTTTTTTCCTCTTACATCTGAGCCACTGAGGACTCATTCAGGGAAGAAAGTTCTCCTAATTAATTGATGTAGTTAGCCTGATTGTTTCTTGTTGTTTATTTTCTCTACTAATTCATCTTCCCTATTTTGTTAATTACTCTTTTCTTCATCTTTCATTAGTAACCAATAAAAGAAAGCTAGGTCAGCATCAGTTCTATTTATCATTATTATTTCCAGTAAATATGTATCAAAATTTGATGCAGTTTTCTACCTACATCTTGTATATTCAGCTACCTTATGAATCAAGACCCAGGACATTGCTACATTAATTTCCCGAGGAAAATCAAAGGGCCAGACCCATCCTCTTTGCTCTCTCAGAGGTGCCACTGAGGCTGATGGACGGCAGGAACCATGCAAGGGCCCTGCTGAAGTCCTCTACTAGGGCTCTAATATTGCATAAAAAATCCTTGAGTTTTATGCAGGCACAGCTCCCAGTGTTTTCTCCAGAGAAGCATTTGTGAATTTCCCTAATCAATTTTTTTCCTTAATTGAACACTACACATGAGAAGGAGTATCAGAAGGAATCAATTAATCAAAATCAGTGGAAACATTGGCTCCAGGCACTCTTCCCTCCTCTTCTGTGATTTGAGCTTTGATGACTTTAATTTGGGAGTTGATTGGGTTGGGGTTTGGCCATTTATATGCTGGGTTTTGTGTTGTTTCTGTGCACTTTTTAATCAGTAATGTATTGATTATTCTTATGTAAAGATGTCTCTGAATCAAAATCCTGAGAAATTGTTACAGTCTCCCCAAACTCCCACGAGATAAAGTTCTAAATAGAAATGTAGCTTTCATAAATGGATCTTATTTCTTGAAGGAATCAGACTTTTACAGAGTTAGCATTTGGGTAGACTGTGCGCTTCAATCCCCATTTCTTATTGCATTGATTTTTTACTATCTACTTAGAAGAAATGTAAAGGCAGTATTATTCACACCTCACTCCCTGGCACCCCCAATGCACTAGATGGCCACTTCAATTTTTGTAATAACAAATGCTTAAAGGGTGCTGGAGACAGTCGCCAGCACTGGTGGTAGTCTGTGTGACGCCTACCCATGGTACCTGCTGCGATCGAAGGGATTTGCTAGAAGCTGAGAAAACCTCTTTATTAAGGCTATACTGTTGTCCACGTGAATGTGAAAACGAGGAAGAGCTGCAAGAATGCAGCACACACCAAGATAAGCAACCTGTGTTGACACAAAGCCTTAGCTGGGTAATAGGATGAAATGACCTGTCCTACTGTGTGCGGAGCCAAGATCACCGGTACCTATTTACATTGGCACAGCCTTCATCTCTGACAAAGATCTTCCCTCGCGGGATTCACAGGGGTGGACTGGGGCTTCCAGGGGCTGGATGGTGACATCTTTATCCCAAGGTAATTCTCCTCTGGGACCGGGAAGCCAGACCCAGCACTCAGTACTCAGTTCTGCCCACAGAAGATGACCTGACATGTAAAGTTTCCACTTTGCTTTACCAATAAATTCACCATAAATGCAGGGAACCTGTTTGAAGGTTATGTTATCAGGGATGTGATTTACTTCACCTGGGCTTTGCCCTTTTCTCTATACATTCTTCAGTGTGCAAAAATACCTTTCACTTCAGAACTTATCAGGGTTGAATTTAGTGGAATGGCTGGCAGAGAGAAAACATGAAAACAGAATGCATTGAAAGAATACACATTTTAAGTATAATTGAGAATATGTCTGGACAGCTAAGCAACAAATATTAGGGCACTATGCAGCTTCATATAGATGGCATGGGTAACAGCAGCAGTGAATATACAACACCACGGGCCTTAATAGGAGCAAGCAACCAGGCGCACACCCAGGGCCTCCAAACCTCAGCAGAACATTGCATTTCCAAACACAAATCATACCACAAAGCTGTACAACAGCTATTCATCATCCTTTGTTGCACACACATTGCACCCAGCCCCCTGCTAACCTCAGGCGTGCAGAGATATGTGTGTGCACAGGACAAGCACTGCTGTTATCAGGTAATTCTGCTGCTCCTGAGGCAGCCAGGATTGGGGCTGGGAAAAGTAGAAAAAAGGCAGTCTTTGGCTCCTCTGCTTGCTCATTTTTCCTTGTGCATCTTTTCCACCTTGCTGATCTTTGGCAACATATTATTTCATTCCCATGTTTGTTTCCAGGTGTTTTTCAAAGTAGAAAAAATAAGGAACCTTCATTTACATGTACATCTTGAAGGCCTCAAAAGTTCCTTTGAAGTTGGTCCTTCTCTGCTCTTACAAACAAAAATTAAAACTGACGAAACAAAACACGACATTTCTTCTGAAATCAATGTTTTGGCTTGTCCTTATTATATTTAACTAAATCATTTTTCACCTTGCTTCAGAAGACACCATTTTTTAAACAGCTAAGTGGTCCTTACCAAAGGAGTTTCATGACCTGAGAGAAATATTTCCCTTGTCTCCCCAGGTCAGTCCTGAAGGGGTAAATGAGTTTACTTAGAATCATAGAATCATAGAATAATTTAGGTTGGAAAAGACCTTTAAGATCATCAAGTCCAACCGTTAACCCAGCACTGCCAAGCCCACCACTAAGTCCACCACCACTTTACTTGTGTGGGGAGCCAGGTTTTGGCACGCTGGTCCCTCAGCCCCACTAGCTGAGAGCTGCTGGGGCTGTTTCTGTATGGCACTGCAAACACCTCCACTGCAGCAGGGTGCTAGACACGGCCATTACCAGACTGCTGGGAACGCAATGGGTTCAGCAAAACCCAGGATTTTTTGCATAAGAAATCTTCTCAAAAGTGCAGTAAGTATATTTAAAGAAATAACAAATACATTACCATAGCATGGAAAAAAGTGCGCCATTTTGTGAGTTCACACACATTAGTAATTTCTTTTTTTCAGGGAAGAAGAAATACAAATAAGTATTTATACAAGAGATACACGTATAGGAGAAAGGCAGCCAGCCCTAGTTTATCCCTTCAGAGATACTTCAGTGAAATCCTTTACAAATATTAGATATGAGAGCTATCAGGTGTTGTGGTTTATAACCTCTTTAAGTGATAATGAGTGAAGAGCTGCAAGGGAAGATGAAGTAGATGGATGCCTGAGGTGGGCCAGAGTTTCTCCTGATCTCCATTTGGGCACAGACATATCCTCCGACCTTGGCAGGAGACAGGTGAGGAATGGAAACAACCATCCTGCTGTTTGTAGCTGTCCCATTTGCATATGTTTATTTTCACATCTGCTTACTTTTAAAGGTATTTGCTGAAGCTGAGGCCTCTTTCTGGACCCTACAAAAGCACTGTGGTGTTGGACCATCTTATCCAGAAACGTGCTCACTCCCTAAAGGACAGTGCCTCGCTGCCCTCCAGTGGCAGGAGCCTCCAAAACAACTTGCATTTTCCCATTGCTTTTAGCCCCTTAAACTATGTAGACACAGATCCTTATGGAAATTATATATGGATATATATCATTATATCATCCATCATATGGATGTTTAAATGCCTTTGGTGAGCTTACTTTTGCTTGCAACTGCTGGAGAAGTTGCCCGGTCAGAGCTGCAGAGCAGCATGACTTCATGGAGAACTTGCCCCTTAGCAGCTGTCCTATGGAGAATAAGTCATACATGCAGACATACGTACCTCTGCGTGTGCACCCATAGCCCATACTTTACGTATGCTCTTTCCCCAATATTCACATGCTAGATTTCACAATACAAAATACACACTGAAATTCATATGTAGTTATAAAAAGCTGGAAAAAGCTACTTCCAGGGAGGGTAGTTTTGCCAGTGCAGCAAAACTTCACTCCATGAAGAAAGGTTAACACCCAATCTCCAGCATAAAACTATTTCACTACAGACAAATGCTGTTTGTTTTCTATGAGTGAATTTTGATAGATTTTTTTTTAAGAAGATGTTCTGGGAAGCAGCTTTGTTAATCCAAGACCACAAAGGTCAGCCCTACTGTCATCACTGCTGGTTCCTGCCACACAGGATTAGTCTCCTTGCTTAGCTTTGGACTGAAGTCTTACCACATTCTTTCTAATGGCACTTTCAATGTCCATGACAGGAACTGCAATGTTTAATGTGGAGGCTGGTCATTCTTTGTCACCTACCACTACAGATTAGCTGTACAAATCTTCTGCCCCTGCTAGCATTCGCACCTACCACCATGACTTCTTAGCTATGGTGTAAAATAGCCTAAGGTGAGATCCAGCCTCACTAGGCAAGAGCTGGGTAGTGGAGTCCTCAGCCCTCCGCATGTTTGCTGGGACTCATATCTTCTTTGGGACCTGTTTTATAAAAGAGATTCAGGAAGGCTGAAAAAGCAAATCTTGACGCTTCTTCATATTCAAGATATTTGCATTCAGCTATGTTCCCCATATTTGCCTATCCCTATGTCAAGGCTCCAAATAGAGGTGCACTGAAATGTCACTGATTAAGAGCTTAGTTTACAAACAGATTAGATGCCTACAACTAGATAATGTGAACTATGTCCCCACTTTCCATTAACACCCATGCATGGGATTTCTTGGGCAAGTAACTTCACTGCTGAGCACACTGTTTGGCTGTCACCAGACGGACACATTAGCTATTTCTGCAGGACTCTGCACTTCCTAGAGAGAAATATTATTGAAAGTCCAGCATCAGTCAAAGAAATACTTTCATTATAAGATGGATATGAAGTGCACTGCAATGGCACATGCATATCAGACTTCTGTGCCTTCTATGTGACATTGTTAGTTCCAAATCTTTAAATCCAGAGCACTTAGATCTGTGTCAAATCACAAGATAAAATGAATTTGTTTGTCATTGTTCTGAGAATAAAATCTTCATAAGATTGCAGATGGAATTTTGGACTGTTTCTAAAATTTCTTTTTCATTCAAATGTGAAAAACATTTGTATAAAATAGCTTAATTGCTGTCAAGAAAGAAAACTGGTACATACCATACTGTTCAGACCCAGCTTATAGCTACTTAGATAGAAATACATTGATAAGGATCTACCATAAACCCACTTAGTCACTGAATGACACTGAATTCAAGTAATACACACACACGGAACTAGGAGTTCAGATACTTAACATGACTGGTTTTGCTCAAGAAGGTACTGTGAGGCTAAGAACATGGATATCTAGATAGATATCATACATCGCACTGTGCTGAGAAAATAAGAAAAGCATTTGCAGAAGGAAAGAATTGCTGTTCATTTTTAAATCAGCTAAGAAAATTTAGCTTTGCTTTTTTTCTCTCTCTAGCTGAGACCCATCTTCTCCCTGACAGTACAGAGCGAGGCAGAGCTGGAGGCGCCCTTTGGGGTATCGGAGGCCACAGTGGTGTTGATACCACCAGCTCATGCCAGGGAGAAGATTGTGTGGCTGGAGGGATGCTGCTGGATCCATGGCTTTGCTAGAGGCAAATCTTTTCCAGCTCTATAGGATGGCCTTTCTAGGTGAGATTCCCTTTTTCCATGTGAGTCACCTAATCTGAAAATATACCATGAAAACAGGAGGTAAAGGATAATCTCCAGCATGACCTGTTGTATATTTCCTCTTCATGATGACTTTTTTTCATGCTTTCTCCTAGTCCTTAATTAATTTGTATTTATACTGGCACTACACTATCTTCCACCTCTCATCCTATGATTGCCTGTCTCTTGCCAGTAGAATAAAAACCTGTTTCTAGTTTCTCCCCTTCACCTGAAAAATATGTTCTGCCTTGATTCTTTTGTGTAGTATCTCAGAGATGCAAAAGCATGTCTCATAGGTCCTAACACACGCAGGTTTCACTTCCCTAGGCTCTGTGCAGTCTATGTTTTTGAGGGATGTAACACACAGGACTGTCAGGTAGCATGTGTGCTTGTCCTTTGAAGACAAGGGGAAAATCTCAGTCTAGTTTGGTCAGAAACATGCCTGCTGTGAAACTGCTGGATGGAGAGCAGGGCATAAATGGTCAGTGGAGTCTTCATCTTGTCCAGCATTTATAATACTGTAACAAAGGTGACTAATTGCCTTCATCAACCTCACGATTCGTAAGCATCATTTGGATTTTCCCTACTGTGCTCCATCAGTGCTCACCATTTTATTTGGCATCATGGCAAATCAGTGTAGATCACTGCATAGGGCCCCATGAGTTCAGTCTATACTGGTCTTCCCCAGAACAGGGCACACCAGCTGGTCATGCCCCTCTTTAACATACAGATTCCTTGACTTGCACAGTTTTAGCTTAATTTAGCACCTTCTGGCCCTATCTTGCTCCATTTCCTTGGTTGCTGTAGTTCAGCAATTGCCCTTCTTATTTACCCCCAAAGCAGTTGTTCTTACCTGACCGTGCCTTGGCCAATACCTCTTACAGATGTTTTATTGCTCTGTAGGCTGCAAGTGAGAGAGAGATAACTGCAGATCTGAAACATGCTGGAGGGATCTAGTCCCAGGTTAAAGAGGAGTCAGAGAAATACGAAAAAGCAAAGGAACTGCTTCTTACAGGAGTAATCTGTAGCGGACAGAGAGAATTTGGTTGAGACTTTCCTGACATTTTTAGGATGCTAATCTTTTGGCACAATTCTCATGCCAATTTAATCTGGTTTAGTATGGTTGTAAATTGGAAACCGACTTACCTGGTGGTATGAGAATCTTTACCAAACCACCTAATCTCCAAAAGTAAATCTCTGCTTCCTGGAACAACCACATCATCAACACACGGCCACAAAGGTGCCTGGGGAGTGTTTGGGAAGATCTCGGTAGCCAGTCCGGAACAGCGCAGTGATCTGGATGTACTTATCCGGATGTCTGGATGTACCCTGTGAAATGAAAATATTCAGTAAATCACTTCCTTGGCATTGATCTGGAAGTTCAGGAAGAAAGATCAAATTGCACAGCACACACCTTTCGTGTAGACCAGAACTCATTTAGTATAAATTCTGAAACTGCATTGGGTGAGAACAGACAACCGCCATGAAAATGGACCTTCAAGGGAGTCTCACTTGGTTGCTGCTGTTAAGTGCTGCTCTTCTATCTGAACCAGGTATTGTGTCTAAGATTTTTTCATGCTTGCAGGGAAGTGTTACAGGCAGAATTAATTACTAATACAGACTGGCTTGCTGGGAAGTGGTGGCCAAGAGTCTCCTAGAATATTGCTGACAAGCTTTGTACCGTAAAATCAATGGTTTAATTTGTCTTCTAATTCAAAGATTCAGATCGAATCCATAGGTTATATTTCAAAATATAACTTATGAGGGTTGTAGGCTGAAGAAGGCTGAAGAATATGTTTTTTGTTTCTTTTCTGTGAGGGGAATAGTTTGGGGAAGTTGTTCTCTAAATGTTCTTCTTCAAATATTTTAGTTTTGAACTTAAAGTCTTCTATACTGTGCCTTTAAAAATGTAGAGAAAGAGAGAAAAAGCAACACAGAGCAGCCTACCAGACTCAAGTGAAAATATACTTTACTGCAGTGCCATGTTCCTTCAAACTTCAAACAACAATAACACCAAACCTTCCTTATAATCTTGCTAGTTTGAATGAGATATTTTGATCTTTAATTATCAGTATGGGCACCATGAATAAAGTCTTGTCAATCCCTTACAAAAAGAGATAATTTCATAGAGTGTAGATTAAGAGGTTGGCTATATTGAATTATTTATAAGAGAAGCGCAAAGGCAGCCCAGAGGGAAGTTCAGCATCAAAGAGGACTAAGCTGCCTTTCAAGAAGGTGGTCAAATCTCAGCACTTCAGCAACCCTATAATCTTTGTTCTTATTCAATAGGTTCACTTTTGTCTTTGGTTTGACTTGATGTAGACTGGATTAACTTTGACTGGAAAAATCACTTAGGATCCTGTCTTGCAAACCCAAGACTTTAGTATCACGAAAGTAAAAGTCTGTGAACGTGAGTGTCTGAAGATCAAATGCCAATTTGAAAAAAAGAAAAAAAAAAATCCCCAAATGAAATTTTTCCTGGTTTTAGTGATTGAATCAGGCACAGCTCTTCACAGCATGCTAATTCTGAAAGAGCAAGGATATTATTTTAAAAAGCTGACATTTGAAAACATTGCTTTGACTCCTGGCAGCCTAAATCCTTTTTCCTTTCAGTGAATATAAGTAGATTATCAAAGGTGTCACTAAAACTACAGATTATCAAAACCACACAATCAGACCACAGGTTTGTACCCTGTTTTGGAAGACCATTTCATCCCCTGGTATCTGAACCATGATGCCATGGTCTGGTTTAATCAAACACACATTTTTAAATACCTTAAGCAGTATATAGTATATTCTTCACTGCGGAGTTAGACAAAGTTGGGTTTCCTATGCAGAACTGAGCAGGCATTTGCAAAGATTTTAGCTAACTTGCTGGGCTATCAGCCAAAACAACCATCACGGTCTGCACAGACAAATGGTCCACAGCCTCCCCTGCTATTGTGGCAATCACGCATGGCAAACGTAAGTAACCCTTTCTACTGTCACAGTGAAATTTGGCAGAGGTCAGCTCCCAGAAGCCCATGCCTTCACTGAAGGCGAAGGATGTACACAAGGATTTCTGGGGTCAGATCCCTTTGCTCTTTCTGCTGCCATGACATAAGGTCCTCTACAGTCATCTCCTACTCAACTATGAGCATGTCCTTCCAGACACAGGGAGGAACCACAGGATTGCTTTGAAAACACACCACATACCAATGCTTACTGTATCTAACTCTGTATCAACACATACCGGGTACCAGCTCCCAGCAAAACATAAAATATACCTAGAATTGTGGTATGTTACATCAATACTAATATGGTTTCTTATCTGCCACAGCAAGTGGTATGTGGTGGAACTCACCAGGTGGCTCAGAAACTGGAGGTCAAAACTCACCACAGGAGACATTTTCAGAACAGACAGAAGATGAATTTGAACCCAAAGGTAAGAGGGTGAGACATGCTCCTGAGTATGAACATACCGGGCACACCTGTAGAGTTACATGAGCCAGCTCTGGGTGAGCTGGTTATCTCACCAGCACAGCCAGCGATAAACTACCGTGACAGATCAGGTCCTGTACGCAGCAGAGCCATGTGAACCAGGCTGAATTAATCGCACTGATTTGGGCTCTGCTGTTCAGCTCCCTGCCCTGCACTGCTTTGCACACTGCAGTTGTTCCCCAGTAAGCCCTGGGTACTGGGGACACAGAAATGCTGGGCAGCCTGTCCCTGCACAGATGGGGATGCAAGCTTGGATGTAAGAAGTTTAGATATCCTGGGAATAAACAAATTGATATGTTTACCTGTCAATTTTTGCTTTCGTTTCAGAAGTTCCCCAGCTGCGACTGGTGTCTGGAGGGGACCGGTGCGCCGGGAGGGTTGAAGTTTACCATGAAGGCAAATGGGGGACAGTCTGTGATGATTACTTCAATATGAACAGTGGCAGTGTTGTGTGTAGACAACTTGATTGTGGTCAAGTTGTTTCTGTCTTGGGATGGTCTTACTTTGGCCCTGGCACAGAAGGCATCCACCTGGATGATGTGCAGTGTAGAGGAACTGAATCTTACCTTTGGGACTGCCAGCACGCCAACTGGAGCACACATAACTGTGGGCACAATGAGGATGTCAGTGTCATCTGTTCAGGTAAAAAAAAAAAAGTTATGTGCTCTTAAAAATCTCTTTGGATTTTCCAAAATCAGAGTAGAGCTTGGTAATCAGACTAGAGCTGAACTGTGTGGATGTGGAGGCTTCTTGTATTTAGGCTGGTCTGCGTGATCAAGGAACAAAAGGATGTCTTGGACAAAATACCAAGATTGGTAGCAGCAAGCACTGAGTGCAAAAATGGTGAAAAGAAGGTAGTTCAGGACCACTTTAGTCAACATCTGATTACAGGCCATTCCCAAGATAATAAAGGCAACCAGTTAAGAGGAGATAGAAGCCCATCCAGATGTGAACCAGGCATGTCTGAATTGAAAATAAAAATTAGTACTCTTGTCATACACATAACTGAAATCAAAGACTGCATAGCTAGAAGCAGCCTATTTTGAAGCAATAACTGCGCAATAAAAGTAAATTTTTGCTTTTTTTCCATGTTCACAGGTGTGGCATACTCCATGGTTGCACCGACAGGTAAAGAAGGGCTTTTGAGACATAAGCCCATTAGCTCTTCACAGTCTCCCCAAATGCTCAGAGACTAACTTTTAACTCAAAAATCATGTGATTACATCTCTTTGACAGACAGTGTTCTAGAAAGGTACATGCTCTGCATTACTAGTTATTGCTCCAAATTACTATTTATTCATCCACTGTAACACTATTTCTGTTCTTTGGATTGCTCATAGGAACTGTATTTGCCACTCATCTACTACTAATTAGGGAAAACATAAGGCAAGTCTTAACACTCCAGGTCTAAGCGTCTGTGTCCTGTCTTTTTCACTGATCCTGACACAATCATAGCACCCTGGAAACCTTAAAGTACGGATGTTACTCATGCTTCCCGGGGTTTTTAAGTGTTGCGTTAATTACTAATGCTCTTCAAAATACACAGCCGCAGAGGAGTGGGCGCTAAAATGCAGTTTTCGATCATATGTAGCCCAGAAGTGAAAGAGTGGTTTCCAAAATAATTTCTTTTCAAGACTTGAACATGCAAAACCACCTTGTAGTAGTCCTGAACTGCTGCTGCATGCTCCACACATCTATTTCTGCACTGATGGCACCACTGGCAAATATCTCTGAAATTCATTCAGAGCTGCCATTAATCAACAGAAATGTCACTCACACTACCAGAAGTTAAGGTCTGATGCATTAACCCAGCGCTGCACGAAATGGGACGTTTAAAGTATTTCACCAATGCCTCAGTTCTCATGACTATTCTTACAGTTCTCTAATAATTTATTTCCTTTAACTTTCAGAATCCTCACCGAAGCCCCAAACTCTCACTTCTGCATCACCATTTTCCACAGACAGCACTGTTGTGACATCTGCCACAGAACCCCTGACTTATGCTGGCAAAGGCAAGGGAAAAAAACAAACCACAAATGTCACGTGCGGAAATTTTGAGTAATACATGCAATTTTTTTAGAGCAGACAGGAGGAACACTGGGAATTCTGTAAAAATATTTAATACCTCTGCATGTAGCTAGCCTTGGAAGAGCCAATGGCAAACACCATCTTCATTTTCATAGGAAAATGTGGTTGGAGGGAAAACGGGCATGTAATTAAGTCTACCTGCATATACAGTTATCAAGACTGCATGTATGTATGGTGAGATCTTTACAGTTGGTTCATCTGAGGCACTTTTACCTGGATATTTTCTTCACCTTCAATTCTTTTAGTAACCTTGCTTATTTTTTCCTGGTTCTTAAGTTAGTGCAAAGGTAGAATGGAAATAAGGTGTGTTTATACCCTGCTGAGAGGTGCACCAGTTGCATCAGTCTCCCAAGTTCACCTATAATTACTAATGGGAAGATGTTCTGAGCCACATTACCAAAAGTTAAAGTCCAAGGAACTGACTTCCTTTTCCATGAAGCCTGAAGTATTAATGACTTCACAGATCCTTGAAATGTCTTTTCTTTTACATGGTAGTGTTTCTATTTAATAACGTATTTCCCCACCCCTGGCCACCTCCACAGATTCCTCCTCGGCACCCAGCTCAAGCCCAGCAGGGACTGAGACACTGTCTGCTCCAGGGACCTTGACAGCCCTCACGGAAGGTGAGGCACACTTGTGTGCTGAAAGTCACTTCCAAAGCACAAGACAAATCTCGTTCTTTATTTCCCCTAGCAATGGCCACTTTGCATCTTTCCAAATGACTACTGCATCTCTAGCAGTAAAGAATGCAGTCAGAAATATCTACTATCTTTATTATTAAATATTAAATGAAGATTAAAGTCTTTTCTTCAGCCAAAATAAAGGGCTATGCATTGACTCACTGTCCTGCAAAGCCCACATTTACTTACTTTCATCAAGATTTCAGTTCATATGTTCACTCTCAGTTGCTGCCAGTCTCTCCTCTTCTTTTTATTTCCTCAACTTTCTCTTGGCCTCAGTTACGTCTTCTGCATCCACTATCATCACAGAGGAAAACACCAGATCAGCTCCGGAAATCCCAACCACAGTTTGTAAAGGTAAGAACAGCCATTTTTATTCTGTTAATTTGAGTTTTTCAGCTGGATTAAGATGTGATCATGTAAATCTGTAAAATATTCGTAGCAGACAACTACAAATTAAACATCTCTGTGAAGGACCAACACCTTACAACATCTTCACTTTAAAAATATCAGGCTGTCAGGACGTATCAGGAATATATGCATTTAATGATTAACACCTCTGAGCTTGTAGCTATAAATGCTACGCTTAACATTTTGAAAGGCAAAAGTGTCCAGATCATTGTGATTTTGTGTGTCCTAGATTCATAAAAACTCCAGAAACATTAAGGAGCAGAGCCAGGCATTTGCGCTCATCTCCCTCGGTTGGGCCTCTGCCTCTCCTTATGGAGCAGACTGATAACACAGTTTTTTATCAAGCCTGAGACCTAAAGCAAGTCACAAGCTCCTCAAATCACACTTGTGCTTTTAGTTGCTACTTGCAACCATTTAATTTCTCATCCTTACAGCCTCCCCTGGTAGCACAGGTGCCTCCCTTGCTTCCACCGCCGTCACAGAGGAAAGCAGGACATCAGAAATCCTGACTACGCTGCAGACAGGTAAAGGGCATTTGCACAACATGCAGCATGTTAGAAAAACGTGGCCATAAGTTTTGGTTAGGAGGGGACATCAGTGGAGATGCCAAGAAATGTTGCAAAATCACCATCTCTCAGTGCAGCTAATGCTTGTCTATGAATTTCCTCTGCTTGGTACCAACCTGCTGCCTTTCTGGCAGCACGGGCAGGCTATCACTGCCACTACCACTCCTCCAGCTGGGAGCTGCAGATGCTATACGCAATGCCTGCTTCAAGGGAAGTGAACAGTGCAGAATTCAAACCACAGAATCTGAAGGAAATCATTCTTTTTATTTTTATTCCTTTAAGAAGCATGACTTGGGAAAAAGCCACCCAGTCTATGCTTGTCACCCTCTGTAACATTACCTATCTGGATTCTAAACAATTTATAAGCCTCCAGACTTGGCTTTCTTGTCAAGTCAGTCCAGGATGAACGGGCAGGACCTGCACTCCCTTTTGAGGATTTCTCAGCTCAGATTCATCTTCTCCCAACCTGTGGCCCAGGATGTTGCAGGCTGAGCCCAGAGAGCTGGGGATGAGAGAGCTAGCTCTCCCTCCGGCCTCCCTCCCCTCTTCGGCACGGCTCCCACCTGCTAATGGTGGTGCTCCACAGGGCAAGGAGATCCAGCGGAGAATTGCAGGAAAAACAGATGTTGTATTTCAGTGTCAGTCCTGATGGCCTCTCCCTCCTTTCTCCAATCACTACTGTCCCTCTGTGAGAAAGACTTTCAGTCAGATAAGACAGGAATAGCTGTAATAAACATTTCCCTCTATACAGCCAGAATACCCTTAGTTATTTCACTTTTTGAACTTCTTAATAAAGTTGACAAAGCATGCCCTGTTGCAGTGTTGGGAAACTATATACCAATAAATGTCACCGCCAAATTACAATACTCATTTCTATTTTTGCTCCTTGCACTCCTTTGGCTTTTCTCACTCTCAGTGAGAGAAGTCTGAAACTTTGTTGATGCTTGTAATGCACAGCATTAACATGAAGATCCATTTCTGACCTGTGCCAGTGGATGTGGACAGGCTCCCTTTCCCACAAAGCCTGAAGGCAATTAAATTCCTCAAGAGCTGATTTCAGTCATTCAGCCTTACCCGAATGCTCTCTCCCTCTCATTTCCATAGTTCTTCCTCCTTCTCACAGCCTCTGAAAATACTGCAGAACCATCCATTTCACCCACCCCACTTACAGGAGATGGTGGTACCTCAGCTCCAGAAATCCCTTCCACAGCTGCTGAAGATAAGAACAGACACTATGCCATAAAATCTAATAATAATAGTGTTTAAGTTTGTTTAAAATAGATTACATTGGTAGGATTACAGTAACTGTATAAAGTTTAAGATCAGTCAACTGCTAATTAATCATCTCATTGAAGAAAGAATCCAGCTTCTAAAGCCTTCATTTCTAAAATATTGGGCTGTCAAAGTTTGGGAGATATGTAATTATGAACAATTTGGGGCTTTAAACTGCTCGTACTTTTTGCGTAATTTAGGCATCAGCAGAAGTGCCCAAATATCAGCGCTTTTGTCTGGGCAAAAGTGGATACTTTACAGGGGAGAGCATCAATGGTTAAGTCAGATTGTGACATCTTCACCTTAAAGATTCAATAATCTTTGACCGTTCTTTCCCAGTCCTAAAGATGGAGATGCCACCACCTGACACAGCACAGAAGCTGGTTCTCTGTACTTTCCCACTCATCCCTGTTGGACTCCCTCACCAAGGAGATGGATATTTCTCCCCAGTGATGTATTTCCTGAACTCTTTCACAGTCCCTTCAACACTCCTGTATTCCTCCTTCACATCCACTTCAATAAATGAAGAGACTGAGGTGGTATCTACACCAGGAATCCTAAGCACAGCTTACAAAGACAAAGTTATAGTTGCAAAATCAATTTTGAGTCGAAGTGAGCTAAGGGAAAGCCATACTGTATAGAAAACGTACGCAATGAAGTTTTAATAAAGAGGGCTAAGAACACATTGCTTCATTCTCCAGTAGCTAAGAAGCTTAAAAATCCACATTTTAAATATTTATTTATCATGGTATTACATGGTGATAGAGACTCAGGTAGAAGCACAAGGGATAAGTCCATGTTCGTTCTCTGAATTTTCCTGTATTTTCACACTTTTCTAGCAAAATGACAAATCCAGATCATTTTAACCAAAAATTTGATTGTGGTACATATTCATGTTTGGTCATTATTGTTCATTGTTCCTATTGTTTTTTTTCCTCAAAGCTTCAACAGGTTATTCTGTCACAGAAACAGATGACTTGATCACATCTGCCCCAGTCACAGACAGCACTGAGCCATTAACAACTCCAGCATCACTGTCTACGCTGAGAGAAGGTAAGAAACAGCCAGATACAACCTGTGTGCCTTGCGTTGTTTAGGAGCAAAAATGTCGCTGTCCTGCATCACCGCACAAGGCACCATTTGGGGCTCAGAAAATCCCTGAGCCACAAACAGGTGGCAGCTAGGAGACGAACCTTACCTCCTGCGCTCGTCCCCTTCACATACTCCTCCTCAGCACCTCTTAGTTGTCCCCGTTGGGGAGGCAAAATTAACTTATCCAGAGCTGTGGTCCAGCCCTTCTGCAGTGCTGATCATGCTGCAATGTGTGTACATATGTCCCACCTTTTCCCCAGACTCTTTGCTGGGGCAACTCCTATTCTGGCATCTATTTTGCAAGGTTTTAATGAATGAGCTGGTTTAATGAATCTATGAAATAATTTCTTAGGTATTAAAAAATCTTAAAACCAGAATTTCACTAGACAGGGCCACTTTGCATCAGCCATCAGCTGAGCTGGAACCTTCCTATCCTCCACATGCTGTCCTCCTCTTCTAAGGAAGCAGAAATTGATAGCACCAGTAGGCGTTGAACTCCTATGCAAATCTCCACCAGGGGAGATGACTATGTGCACTTTGCCTCTGAACTTGACGGATATTTTCCAGATGCACAAAAAATGCATTGGCCGTTGTATTCAAAGTTCTTTTATTGATGAACATTTTCTGTAGTGCCTACAGTTGCTCTTTTAGCTCTCTGTAGGCTCCAAGGAGCAGAGGAACTGTTGGCCATCCTCTTTAGAGCCCTCTTCAGAATAGTGAAAGACACTGCTCACATCAACTAAAGCCAGCTCTTTAAACCTTTCCGCAGAGCTCGTGATTTTCAAGCCTATTATATTCTTGATTCATTCATCCAAGCTCTCCCCATGATCTCTGTCTGTCTTAAATGCACAATCACCAACTGAGCAGCTGAGGTCTCTAGCGCCAAGGAGGCTAAGTAGCTCCCATGTTTCTCTCTGTGAGCAAGACTGAGACTGGCTCACTGTAGCATTAACATTAACAACTTCCAGTTTTTCCATGGTCCTTCTGTGCCAGCTGAAAGGATGATTTTGCCTTTGTGCATTGGTTTTCTCTTTCCAATGAGCAGCACATTCCACCTGTCTTTATCGAATTTCAGCTTGCTGGTTTTTGACATTTATTCAGTTTATGAAGATCATTTTGAATTCCATCGTGTCCTCCAGAGAGCGCACAGATCTTGCTTTTCCTTCTGCCACTCTATCTGTACTGTTCCCCTTCCAGTGGCAAGGGCTGAGGATCTCGTTACGGTACAGTAGCTGTGCCTGGCAGTTTAACACCCGTACCATCTGTTAGTCCAAGGTGCTGCATAACATGATAAACAATTACCAAGGCAACTGATAACTCCTCTCTTTACAACCTTTTTTTAGCGCTGCTTGTCTTCTACAGCCTTATCTATGCTGTCAGAAGTTCAGAGCTGCGACTCAATACCAGTGGTAGCAGCGCTAGAAAGTGTAAAACAGATTTGCTTACTGCTCCACCCATTAACCTAATTTCAAACAATATTTTCATGTTCAAGACCCAGGATCTATCCACCCTAATTTCTACAAATGTTGTCTTAGAAATGAACAGACAAATCTTCAGCATGGTGAAGAAGAAATTTCAGTCTGTTTTTCTACCTTTTTCCTGCCAGTCATTTCACTTTCAAAAGGATAGAAATGTAAACTTTCCTACTTTGAAGAATATTTTACAGAGCTTTGATGGGATTTTGCTGCTTGCCTTACTTATTCAGACTGGGCTCTATTCCAGCTGAGTGAAGGAAGTTTGCACTTCTTTGCACACACCAGTGAAACTGAGAAATTAATGTGGTCCCTCAAGACTTAATTTTATTTGCTTGGCTTTCAGAAGTTGAACGTGAATTTCTTAAATGAGTGATCTGTTGACTATTGTGCAGGCTTAAGGAACCAAACACATGGTGTATATATGGTTTCCTAAGAATTACTGTGGAACTATGTGCTTGCAACTATTAAGTGCTTTGCCTATGTCTACTCAACCAAGTATTTGAGCAAACAATTTCATCTTATTTATGCATATTGTGCGTAACAGGGATGCTGTTCAATGGTTAAAGGGAAAAAAAGGCTCCTCTATAGCTCTGACTAGTAATCTCATTACTTTCATTTGTACATACTGCAGGTAAACTGTTGTTTGTGTTAAAGTCCCAGGAAAACTAAGTGCTCACTGATTCCTTTGATTATATTCTACACTTAACTAAGCACAAAGCATTGACTTTGAAGAGATACAAATATCGATTATTTTCTTTTATTAATTTGCTGAAAGTAAAAACTTGCCTGTCAGCTGTCTGTAGACACCCCCACAAGAATGCATTAAAGATTCTTGGGACTGTTACTTAATCAGTCCTTTATTTTCTGAAAAAGTGCCCCCCAAAATTTCAGATTGATGTTCATATTTCAGATTAATGAAATACTTCATTTACTTAGAAACTTTAATAGGAAAGATGCCTCCTTCCCAATAAAGCCATTTTTAATATCAGCTGAATCACAACAGATTTATTTCTGCCTGTAATTTAAGTTAAGACCTGTACCTGGATATAGAATTTTTAATCTGCCTCTTTCTCACTACTCCCACCTGGATTTAGATAGTTAACGTAGTCCAGTTCTTAAACTTTTTATTTAACGCCTTTCACTACTGCTGGTGAATATTCGACACCTGGATCAACAGCTTAATTATCTTTTGTCCCTATTATCTTTTTTTCTCCCTGAAATCATATTTGGCAGTCTTGTAGAAGTTTAGACCCAGGTCTTGGGAAGTGAGCCAGGCACATTGCTGCTGGCGTTTCTTTACAGCCAACTTTTGCAGAAGTAAATGATAAGCATGGCACTCAGATGGAAGGAGCTTTGATCATGGTCAGCAAAAAGGAATTAAGGAGAAAGAGAGTCCTAAGAAACATGGCCCTCATTCTGAATGGATGTGCATTAGTTGGTTACAAATGGCTGCCAGGTGACAGCAAAATGTCCCAAAATGAAAACCTCGTAATTACTGACCCACCAAGGAGTAAGACAGGTGTGTATACTTGGTACAGTTTATGATGGCCACAAACTAGGAGGAACTCAATTATGTTGTCAGCAGCATCTCTGATTTCTTTCTCTGAAAGAAAAATACACTCCAGGCCCATAAAACTAATTTGGAACTTCAGATCTCTAAAAGCCTTTCCCTCTGAAAGTGAGATAAATGTGTGGAGTATTCCATAAGTAGCCAGCTCTCAGAAATGAGCCTGGTCTGTAGAAATAGCTCCGCTACTGTTCTGGGGAAATGATGTTGTGCCAACCATCTGTTATGCCAGAGGGTTAGCAAGGATGGGAAAAGAAGCTGAACCAGGCATTATTTAAAGGAAGAAAAAAAAAAAAAAAAAAACCACAAACCACAGCCCTTAGATTGCAAGGTATCCCAGGAAAAAGTTGGCTCTGGGTATTTGTGTTCGTCCTTTCGACAGCACTACGGCATAGATGAGAATGATGGTGAAGAAAAGGTAGAAAGCCTTCCCTTTGTTGCCCAAAGTGGGGAGAGGTGGCAGCTAGCTGCACGGGTGAGGATCATTTTCCCCAGAGATCACATTGTGGAAGAGGATTATGTCTGTGCCCGCTGGGGATTGCATGTAGAAAGATGGGTTTGAGCATTTATATCTATCCTACAACAGCACTGAAATTCAGGGGAGGATCCTTTGTCAGAGCAGACCATGTTGTGGGCTACCTGCTCCTGTCTTCCCTGGGGTGGTACTTGGCCTGAAGACAGGGCCACCACCTCGGATAAACACCACTGACCCATGACGCCGGCTCTTTCTCCGCAGCAGATACCTCGGCTCTGTCCCTGCGACTGGCAGACGGTGACAGCAGGTGCTCGGGCCGCGTTGAACTCTATCACAACGGCAGCTGGGGAACAGTCTGCGATGACGGCTGGGAGCTGGTGGACGCCGAGGTGGTGTGCAGGAGCCTGGGGTGCGGAGAAGCTCTGCTAGCTGTGTCTGAAGCCCAGTTTGGTCCAGGCTCTGGGAACATCTTCCTCGATGACGTGCAGTGCAGAGGGGATGAAGACGACCTGTGGGAGTGCTCCCACAGAGGCATCGCTGTCCATAACTGCCAACACAAAGAGGATGCCAGCGTCATTTGCGCAGGTACGCTAGCACATCTCTCGTAAACTATTGCTCCGTGAGCAACGCAAGCTTGCCTGCAGCTAAGATTTTGATGCACGACTTGTTTCCAGCAGTGGAATTGTTTCAGGCATGAAACCAAGACCTGTGAGAACTGCTGTGTTTTACCACATTTTTTCTTTTTGTTAACTCATGCAGTTTATTCACACGGGTTTGTGGTTTAATTTTTTATTTTAATTCCCAAATCCTTTGGCTACCTGGTATATCATTGTCAATCTTATCTGATGCCCTTTCCTACTCTATTACCTGACTGCTTTATGCATTACTATTTGAATCATAATTTTACATCATCACTATTATATAGCAGGCCTCCTAGTCCTGATTTCCCCATAAATTATGAATGATGACTAATAAATCAAATTTCCTTTTCTTGTATTTAGTAGGAAATTATTTTTAGTAACTAACTTCCTTTAGGATTTTTCCAAATCAATTCCCAGTTTTCCAGCAATTCTGTATTCTGACTGGAAACACGTGTGCCATTGGAGAACCTGAGTCACTGCAGCCTCTGTGCGGCCGGTGCCATGGCAAGTGGTGGTCCACAGACAAAGCTCATCCACGTGGTGGGCACTCGGTGAGCCTGAAATGAAGGAGGTGAAACATAACTGGCTGAACTGGGTTGTGGATGAGATCTGGCACAAAGAACGCTGGTTTACAGCTTATCCTGGGGATACCTTTCTCTGGGGAAAAGTCAAAGCAAATTTTTAATAGAGTTAAGCGTTTTAGTAAAGGCCTCAAGTGGAGTTAAACACGCGACCCAAGCAGATGTGTCTCGTTGGTGAGGATGTCCCACACCTAAAACAATTAAAGATTACACCTGCAAAGCAACTGCGACCATTAACACCTGACATTTAAAAAAAGGGTTTGCAGCCTTCTCCTTTTGGTGATGATGCTTCGAGAGATGAATGGGTTGCTCTATGTCACTACTGCTTTCTTTTTTTTTTTTTTTCACATAGTAACTGAAGAACGTCATTAAGCATCCTCTGTAGTAAAACTAGAAATTCACTTTTCTGTTTCCTTTTCTAGAGCCAGTTACTCCCCCGGTCACAACAGAGCCCGTTCCAGCTGGTGAGTTCTCCCTAGATGGGTCCTGCAAAGCTTTCACAGCTGATATATTTTACATAGTAACTTAAGCGCTGGTAGGAAGGCAAAAATTTTATAGGTAAAAATTTCAAAGCAAGTAAATGCATGTAAGAGGAGTTTCTGAGATACTTGAGGCTTATCTAAGAGTTTTCCTGTTAGAGAATACTGGTATCAATAGGAATGGTTATGTTAGCTATGGACATATACATCAGAGCCTGAAAGAGAATAAAAAACTTTATATTTACTCTCAGGTGTATATGGCACACTATGAGAGTAAGGATCTATGATAGCTGATGAACTGACACAATGTGGCATGTTACAGTAAGATTAATTTCATCTTTTTGCCAATTTCTGTACAACACAACAAAGTTGGCTTTTGCTATTTGATAAATGCACCTGGATAGCCCATTTCTGAGGCTGCTGAGTGCCCGTGCGTTTCCCTCTGTATTTCCAAGACATGGCCCTGAGACTGGTGAACGGAGGGGACGTGTGCTCGGGACGCCTCGAAGTCTTTCACAACGGGAGCTGGGCAACCGTCTGCGACGACGCCTGGGACATGACGGACGCCACGGTTGTGTGCAGGCAGCTGGGCTGCGGGGATGCTGTCTCAGCCAAAATCAATGCCTTTTTTGGGGAAGGAACAGGAGATATTCTCCTGGACAACGTGGCGTGCAGAGGGGACGAGTCCTCCCTGGAGCAGTGCTCTCACAGGGGGCTGGGCACGCACGACTGCTACCACAAGGAAGACGCTGGTGTTATCTGTGAAGGTACTCACCTTTTCCATTGTATTTAATGTGAATTAAGTTTCCTAAGCCAAAGTCGTGCATGCAAGCTGGTATGGGCGAAAGGAGGAGCCTGGCGCAAGGCTGGAGCCACTATGGGAACAGGGACCCTTGGCAGTGGCCGTGCAGGGAGAGGGGAGGCCGATGAGAGCCCAGAAGGATGGCCAGGGGCACCCTGATCACAGGAGGCACCAGCCACCATGGGCTCCATGCATCCTGGGGCCGTCTCGTCCTTCCAACAAGGGATTCCTCTACCTGGGTCGGGTGAAGCAAAGAGGGAAGAGGGGGCTATAGGCTTTTTCTTCCAGTAGGTTTTGGCAGACCAACATGGAATCTGCTTTTGGGACAAAGACTGTTTGCCTAAGAGCCTCAACGTACTTGTGTCAGACTTGCAGTTTTATAAACATATTTCCTTCTCTTTATGAATTTGTACTCATTTGCAAAGATCTGCATCATATTTATGTGAAGTTTATTGAGGATAATGCAGAAAATTCCTGCCAGCTGAGGATGCAAAAGGAAATGGTTTTGATGGAGGCTCTGGCACTAGATGAGTGTGGTGTGTCTGATCCTAGGCATCAGTGTAGGCTGGCAGGCCACTGCATCTCTGTGGACTCAGCTGTTCTGCCCAAGAGAAAGTGAGATCCTACAGGGAAGTGATACTCATGCTGTGCTGTCGTATTGTGTTATAATGCTATAATGACTAACAATAGCCGTGAGACTTACACATTCCTGAAGAAGTGAATAAGGCTTCTACTACCCCTCTGAAGAGGCCCATATTTTCACTTTGATTTTATTTTTGTTATTTCTTCTCCTCTCCCCTTTTTCTGGTACCATGCACGGTTCTTAGTTGATGACAAATAATTTCAATGAATATTTGAGAAACAATTGCAACGAATCTTTGATGTGCTGTACATAAGCTGCAAGCCCCAGGAGAAGCATTGCAGGAGAAATCATGTTCAGGCTATCAGCCTGCATTCCTAATTCACTCTGTCCTGTGCAATCCACCATAGTCCACACACTGCAAACCATTTCTCCTCCGATATATCAGGAGGCTGTATAGCAGCACAAGCCATACTTGCTTAAACTTTTTAGTAATTTACAGAACAAAATGTTTGTTTCCCAACTAACCTTCCCAAGCTGCACGTAATTTATTTAATTTAAATAGGATTATTTCCATATGGCTCATCTTCCAGGCTCTGGCAGATCTTGCAGTGGTGGAGCTACTTCACTGCAAGCAGCAATTCATACTGGATTTCAGCCTGGGTGAGAAGGCAGAACAGAAATTATACCCATCCCCACCAGGTTTGCTTCTCTGCCCCACTGTCGCCAGAGGTACTCATTGCATGGGGTGGCAGTGAAAATGGCACGGCAGAAACGCCAATGGCACGGCAGAAACACCTGCAGCCTTCTCCAAGGCTTCAGAAAGCATCACCTCAGCCACGGTTTTGGGGAGAGCCCTGACTGTGCTGCTGCTGCTTGTCTCGCCTAATAACTGAAAGCATTGCTCTGGCTTTCCTTCTTCTGATGGGTTTTATTTTCTCTCCTGACAGTCCCTCTGGAGCTCACCACACCTGAAGCAACAGGTATGGGGTACTTCAGCGTTCATTTATTTATCTCAGGTTTAGACAAATACAACTTATCCCGCAGCAGAGGGCTGATTCCCCTGGACTTTAGCAGCGCCGAGATGAAATTCGTGCTCTCGGAGGTGAGAGCGCCCTTACCTCATCGTTAGCCCCAAAGAATTCAAGGTGCTCGGGTGAACACGAACTCCTGGTGGGATCTGTGGACAGAGGTGTCCGGCCGCACTGAGCTCTCCTGCCTCTGTGGAGATACACACAACCTCAAGGGCGGGGGAAATACCACAGGCTGGTTTACACAAATGCCAAATTATGGGGTAAATCGCCGTAATGTAATTGGATTGGGGATCTCGTTATACCAGGCCTAATTATACCTCAATGATAATGTTTTGCTTTGTCAATCTATGCTTTGCTCAACTCAGTATTGGAAAAAATGACTAAAGCGTGGCTTTTATTTTCTCTTTGACAGTCCCGACTGAGTCCACAACGGCTGAAACACCAGGTATTTATTTCTGGTCACTTATTGAACCGTGGTGAGCAGAGGTACTGTCAGACCATGAAGGACAGCAGGATCCACGGCTCACACAGCGCTCCCAGCCTGAGCCGAGGAATTAACTGTCGGGCACCCACGTTTTCAGTCTCAATTCAGGATTTAGCGGACTACCTGCCTTCCTGGCAAGGCAACGCTGGCTGCCCTGTCCAGCTGCATTATTTGTTTCCCTGCCCAAGCTCAGGCTCTCGCTGGAGGGTTTTCCAGAGGTGATGCACACCATCGCTCCGGCTGTGTCACCGCAGGGTGTAATGTTCACAGCCGAACACAGCAATACGCTGGCTACATTCAGTCGTGCAGCCAGGTGCTTCCCAGTTACTCATACAGCTTTGTGTGATATTGCAAGCGGCTGAGGCTGTTGCTATGGGTCTTGGGGGGAAAAATACATATTTAAAATGCAGGCAATATTTAATTTAATCTTTTCTTTCTCACAGTAACAGTCTCCCCTACTCCTGAACCAGCAGACGTTACCACTTGTAAGTAATACAGTGTTACCCTGGCTTACATGCTTAGTTGTCTGCCCAAGTTGTGATCCTGTATTGACTGGCTCCCTGTCACCACTGTGTGTATAACCTCATGGACTGAACCATCAACTTCAGGGATAATCCCAGTCGCCTTTCACTCAGCTTCCATACAGAACGGAGGAGGGAAAGGGGCTTGGTGTCAGTACAGGAGAAATACCTGCACTGGTGAAAGCACTAGGGAAGGGGCAGCCCTTGGGGGGCCACCAACATGAATTCAGATTTGCACTTGATCATCCCACTCCAAGAAAGCCAGCCTTCCTGCACTTCCCAAAGCTGCGTCCCCATCGCTGCACAAACCGGGCTGTGCTTCCCGCGGGAACAGCCAGGTTCAACGCCCGCCGAGGCGGCAGCCCGGACCTCACCAAATCGGTGCAGCGCACATTATAAACCGTAGCTTTACGTCATTATCCCCCGGCATCCAAACTGTTGTTTAGCAAATATCCCCCAGGTTTCCAGGGCCCTTCACGCGGCGGGTCAGAAGCCTGCTGGAGGCCATGGCAGAGGCAGCCTGCATGGGGATGTCTTTTCCTCCCACCGAGGCTGCTCACGCTCTGGGCAGACTTTGCCAACGCCTGCCCCAGGCAGCGGCAGCATCTCCCAGGCGCTCGAATGAGACCTGCAGGTCTCCCGTGGTTCGGGTACCTCGTGCCTTCCCGGTGCTGGGACAACGGCTAACCTGCAGTTTTGTTTTCTCCCCTGTCTCGGATCAGCCCCTGCAGAAAACACGACACCCGAAGCAGCAGGTATGTATGACTTTAGCTTTAGTGGAATTGGTCTAATGCTTGATCCTCCAAGTAAACTACTGATTCCCTCCCCACTGAAGTCTTTGCTTTGCTCATGCAGTAATGGAACCGTTACTGAAGCATGGCTTTTACTTTCTCTTTGATAGTCCCAACCGAGCCCACGACGGCTGAAACACCAGGTATTTATTTCTGGTCACTTATTGAACCACAGTGAGCAGTTTACTATTTTTCATGTGAGTCATCAACGTATTTAAACCATGGACAATGTTTACTTTCATATTTTCCCTTCTCACAGTAACAAACTCATCCGCTCTATCAGTCTCTCCGACTCCTGAAGCAGCAGCCATTACCACTTGTAAGTAATGCAGCGTTACTCTGGTTTAACTCCTTAGTTATCTATCAAGTTGTGATCTGATTTTGCCTTGGCGTGGCTCCCTGTCTCCACTGTGTGCATACTCTCATGGATCTAGTAATTAACTCCAGGGATAATTCCTTTGGCTTCCACACAAATCAAGGCACTGGGGAAGGGGCAGCTGCTGGGGCAGACGCACTACACCAATATAAATCAGATTTGCTCTAGATCATCTCACTCCTAGAACTTCAGCCTCCCTGCGCTTTCCAAAGTTGCATCCTCACTGGAATTTGAGTCTGTGGAAATCTTTCTGACATATTCAGTGGTATCTGGTTTGAACCTTAATAAAGTTTTCTACAATGGGGTTTATCATTTGAAAAATTTGAATTGCAAGTTCTGCTCATTAATTGAAAATATTCTGCCTCAGACGCTTAGATAGCAGACTAAGGTTTTCTTTTAAAGTCTGGCCCTATCAGCTACACATTGGTAAAGGCACCCAGCTGCAGCAATAAAACATACATACTTGTGTCGACAACATACAGGAAACTGAACTTCAGGTGCAAAGCATGCGTTTGAGCATGGGACTATCTGCCTACACAAAGGGATAAACAGAATTAAATCTTGTTCCTGTTAATGCTAGGAATATATCACCTTTAGTCTTCAAGCCTGTAAGCTTTCCTTCATAAGAGCCCTTTGTCCACGACACCTCTGTTCCTCAGAACTGTTGCTACTAACATTTGCTAATCTTAATGCATTCGGCTGATTACAATGTATATTAATTGATTACATAAAAGCACACATTTTCCTCATTCAGTCTCACTTAATTTTCTTTTTTTTTTTTTTTTTTGCATTAAAAGCCTATCCAAAACGAGATCCAGCACCTATAAGCCCAGGTAAGGTATTCTCATTCTTTCTTCTTTTTAATGACTTCTCTCCCCAAGTGCAGTACAGGCTGGGTAAGAGACGTGAGTTGGGAAAGCCTGGCAGTTTTACAGCAGAGGGTATCTGAGTGCAGAAGAAAGGGGGAAGCTGGAGAGGCCGGGAGCAGGCAGAGAGCTTGGGGATGCCACGGCTCACCCAGGGACCGCACGCCGCTGATACAGCGGCTGGCAGCCGAACCATCCTCGGTGGTAAGCATTAAGGGGATAAGCTGGCCTATGTCTGCACCATTTATGGAAAAAACACATTTAAAACATCTGCCCATAGCCTGCCAGGCTGCTGGCCAGTCAGTGCCCGGGCGCTCCAGGGGGCTCGCAGGCAACGAGCGAGCTCGTTATCACGGCGAGCTCACCCTCTTCCCAGGAGAGAACGGACGGACACGCTGACTTGTGTAACCTCGGGGTTAGGCGTAGGAGGGAGTAACGAGCTTTTCATGGTACGCCATCAAAGAAAGAGAAATTAATTTCCTTTCCTCTCCTCAGCTGCTATTCCCAGGTACGGCAGCAAGGCCCACCTTTGCATTTGCAAAGCATACTAGTATTTAATACGTGCTGCATTTTACTCTGTGCTTACATATGGTTTACTAACATTAAATTTCTTCTTCTCCAGTAAACCTTACTTATCTGCCTAAATACACGCGGGTGATGTTACAAAGATTCTTAACTGGCGTGTGCGGACCGAGGAGGCCTGGGATGCAAAGTATAAAATTACAAGGGTAAATATTTATTCATGCGCATGAGGCGTCTCAGCCAACCTGGGCCACCCCAAACATGGTTTTACACTGTGTTCTTACACCCTTCAAACGTTCAGGTACAACACGATTTGACTAATCACTCACACCCACACCACCAATTACTAATCACAGTTAAAACTTTGCAAAACAACTCTATTTCTGCAGCATTCTTGCTGCCTATTGATCCAGACGTCCCTGGAGGCAGTCTTGCTGGAGTTACTGATCTGTGACACCAGATGACGCTGGGAGGGTTTCAAAGACATGTGAGAGGGGCTGGGATGCTGGCGTTATCTTGGCTGTCCAGGGAAACGCTTCATGGACAGCTCTAAGCTTCCACGAAGCAAAGTCCTTCTTTCCAGGGCCGGGATGTCCCTTAGTTTGTTTTAATTAAGCATGAACAATACTGGAGTCTCCAGTAAAATTCCACTATCATCTCATAGAATCATAGAATCGTTAAGGTTGGAAAAGACCCTTAAGATCATCAAGTCCAACCGTTAACCCAGCACTGCCAAGTCCACCACTAAACCATGTCCTCATTACATTACACTATATAATGTGAACTAATATATATTAACAAAATTCATACACTTTCACCCTCTAAAGACTGATTGATATAAGAGTTATGGAAGGGAATTTTCATAGCAGTGACCACCAGAAGACCCTACGCCAATGCCAGAGGCTACGGTGCAGGGAACAGACACCTGAGCAACCCCCGATGCAGGCCTGGATCGACTCCTGTCCCGTGTTTCACATGCCATACAAAGGCTGTGGCACAAGAAGACTGGTAGGAACATATGGGTTTGAAATTATCACATGCCAAGATGTTATCAAAACTATTTATGAAAAAAAATTTCAAAAATATTTTTAAAGATTGTTACCGGACAATGCCACCTCCTGGCTTTGTGAATGCCGAAACTCAGAAAGGTGACATGGAACATCCACACCATAGACGAACGTTATGTTAACACCACAACAAAATTATGTTTCTAAAAGTTCAGTATTCTAAATTACATGATATTATCAACCTTCCCCATTTCACACACTTCCCCGCCCCGCTTCCATAACCCTCCCTCGTCAGGTCACTTCGTGTGCGGCTAAACGTGCCCAAAACAAAGAGACTCTGCAAGTGGGTTATGGACAGCTGCGACGCACAGAGCGATGGTGTATTCATTCCAACATACAACGGAGAGCAGGATTTATCGAGCTAGGCGTTAGCGTGCTCACCACACCGAGGAGAATCCCAACAAGCCTTTGCGGGCAGGCGACAGTCAGGTGGGGAAGGGTCGGTCTTCCTCCATGGCTCCTTCAAACTTACCCTCCACTGTGCTCAGCTGCCATTCCCCATGGGTTTTTTTCCCTTTAAGACCTTCTACCTCTCCATGCTGGTGTTTTCCCTCTTGAGTCCTTCAGCTACTAACTGAACCCGAATCAACAGTAATTGATTCGTCAGTAATTTCACCTCTCTTATCTCGCATGGCTCTGCAGACTTTCTCACAACTCGGCAACCTCCTCAGCTGGGACCTGCGGTTGAGCCACCTCGGGTGGTCCGGGATCCTCCCAGCACGGACCCCTTAGCTCGCCTGACTTTCTAGTGACATTCAGGAAAAGGTTTCAGCCATACTTTGCAGCTCTAAACTCGTAGCCCATCAACCCATGAGCTATTCCAACACAGTGGAAGGATTCATTTCTGGCAGCTTCTACAGCAGAAATACACATTCTCTTGCCAAACCTTGACTG
The DNA here is from genome assembly GCA_020745775.1 of Theristicus caerulescens. Classification (NCBI taxonomy): domain Eukaryota; kingdom Metazoa; phylum Chordata; class Aves; order Pelecaniformes; family Threskiornithidae; genus Theristicus; species Theristicus caerulescens. The sequence goes on from CM036560.1 coordinate 123,055,573, forward strand.
CAAAACACACAGGAATACCAGTGCCCAAATGATATCCAGTGTTACAGAGTCTCCATACCAGGAAGCTCCAACTAGACAATTTATTGTCAAGTTTGCCTTTTATGATTCACCATCTTTTTCAAATTCGGTGAGGGCTTCACCATACTATGTTCAGCCAAACCAGGATCTGTGTGTTCATGCCACCCTCTACAGCACAGAGCCAAATCTGGTCCTATTCACAGACACGTGTGTGGTCTCTCCAAACCCTCATGACTTTACGACTGTGCCATCTGATTTAGTCAGAAGAGGGTAAGGAAAATATCTCAACAACCTTTTCAAAGTAACTCCTGACGTGTGACTGGCTTTATATGGACAACAACGAATACGTACACCAAAGATACACTGTCCTGAAACACATTTGAGTTACCCGCTTGCAAGAAGCGGTGTTCAGTTCTGCACTGTGAATTGTGATTAACATCACAGTTAGAAATTTCTGAAGGAAAGTTTCTTGTAACCAATGAAACAAATGGGCTTAGTGATCATGTCACAATTTTTGTATGACAATTATATGTGGGGTTTTTTTCCTTTTTCTTTTCTCAGGTGTGTAAGGGACCCAACCTGTGGGAACTACTACTCACCAGGCAGGAGGACTGTCCAGTTCAAGTTCAGAGCTCCCATATACCCAAGAGTTTGCCTACGGTGCAAAATATTAGCATGCAACAGATACAATTATTTTTCCCAACGCTACCAGGGCTATATGAGAAGAGGCAAAAGAAGCACAAATGACAAAGACATTATTATTATTATCACCTCCAAGTAATAACAGCCCCAATAATGCTGCTTCTAACCATAATATTATGTTGATCATTTTAATACATGATCGGTGTGTTGCACATCCACTATTAATTTCTAAAAATACATTATACTGGGGGTGTAAATCTAAAGGTATTTTAATCTTAACTGTACTTGTGTTCCTTAATTTCAGATCTTTTGGGTCTGTATTCCAGATTTGTAAAAGCCTAAACTTCAGTAAATACTCTCAGTGACAAACAGTAATTGGATCAGCTGGCTGATTTTCCTCATCAAGACTTTGTTCCCCTCTCACGGTTCTTCCAGTTCTCCCCATTGTACCAAACAGCCCAAACACTGAGCATTGAAGGAAGATTAACCTGCCTTACAGATGCACACGTCACAGCGCCGCTTTCTGAGCTCAAGAGGAGACATAAATCAAAGGATAAGCATCCCTTGTAACCAATAATGTCTGAGCAATTATCTTAAATAGGAGCTCAAAAATATTTGGAAAAAATATTGTACATGTACTAAGATATAATCCTGCAACACCTATAAACTATTATCATCTTTCCACATGCCAGTTTTTATTTCTGGAGATTAGAACTATAAAAAATTTTACATCTAAATTTACCTCATTAAAGCATTTGCTTCATCCTTTTTCTTACAATATCTGTTCAAATTATATCACTGTTAGCCAAGAAAGTGTTTCTGCACTTTAATGTTCAATTGTCCTATTTGGAATGACTTAGTGAAAAAAAATGGAAATTAATAATTTTCAGTTCATAATAGAGAAAAATACCTTGTCGACTGCAGAATTGTACAGGAATACAGCAGTCATCTCAGGGAAAGAGATGGATTAAATTTTGATAACCTGGTGAGCTTGGCCTGTGAAAAGCACCTTTAAGGCGAATACTCAGTTTCCATATGGCGAATATGTGCAGATTACTCAAACCCATAATGAGATGCTCTGTATTGAATAAGGATGCTTAGTGTCTAGAGGCTGTGCCACACAAGACAAAAAATCCACTTTTTTTAGCAACTTCTCCTTTTATGCTTCATCCCTTCAAAAAAGGGATTAGGGTCATTCTGAAACTTAGCTTCTCCATGAATAACTTAGCCAGCTCTCAAATGCCAAAATCAGGCAGATCTCCCATGAAGGCTCCAGCTCAAATCTCTTACCCGGTGGTTAAGCCTTGGCATTGGCTGAGCAGGCTGCCCGAGTCCTCGTCCTGCAGGACCATAATGCCCGTCCTGAGCCAGAGTATTTCCTCATCATACTTAGTTCATACAAAACTCCATCACGCTCGTAACCCTGCTGCTCTGCTTCTCACAGGTAATGATCTGAAGTGCTTGAAATCACATTTTCCCTGCTATTGCACTCGGCTGCAGGCAGTGAGAGAAAGTGCCTTTAAATAAGTGTCACAACAGCTGAATCCTTGTTCCTTTGTACTACAATGCACGCTAATTTGTTCTGCGGATCTGCTATTTTACAATACCTTTCCTACAGTCATTCTCATCTTAAAGGACTTTCACGAAGACCTGTTGGACATTTTTTTTGAGGTAGGAGAGGGAATTCAAAGTGGACCATTAATATTTCAGCATCACCCGATATCTGAACACATCACACTATCTGAGCACGGGCGTAACACACAAGATTTGAAAACAGTTTGAACACTCAGATCTGTGGCGCGAGTACGCGGAGCAGCAACCCAGCTGCCTAGAGACTTGCAGGGGTAGCTGCCAGCCAGCACGGGCACAGCCTTTCAGAAACACCGGGCCACTGCTTAGGGGTCCAGTCCCTTAATATCAACTCCAGCGCAAGAAAATTTCCTAATCATTCATATACAAGTAATTCCAAACAGTTTGACTACCAACCTGTAACTACCGGAGTAAATCACCAGGCTATCATAGCCATAGGCATTTATTTTCTTGGTTCTGATGGACACAGCATTGATTGGCAGGGCTCCACACACAAGTTCATGCATTAAATGCACGCAAAATGGATGTTAGCATTTGAAAATTCCTTGCAAGTATGTGTGTGGGCTTAAGAAATGAAAGGCTATACAGAGTAAATGCAAATGTAACATTTCCAGAAGCTAAAGGGAATTCAAATGCTATGCAACATCTTTATACACGTATTCAAGGCCTCCATGTTTAAAGGCAGTATAAGTACGTTGTCATGATGAAGAGAGAATTGCATTCAAAATCCTTAAAGTGAGTTAAAAATCAGAATTCTTTTAAAGAAGGCATAGGTCTGAGATTAGAAATATAGGATCATTACAGATGCATCATATTGCATGTTTGTTTATAAAAGAAAAAAAATGATTTTGTACAAAAAAATTGTCTTTGTGCGAGAAAAGTACCTGGCTGTGTTTCAAGGAGGTCTGCATTGCAATTTGGCTTTTCTAGTACACTTGAAAGAACACGTGTTTGCACAGCTGTGGGATACCTGCTCTCTGTATTGGAAAGAATCACGCAGCCAGGCTCCTGCGTGAGCCCTGGCTGTTCGCACAGCACGCAGGTACCGCGCCGAAGCAAGGTCAGGGTAACAGCACATCTGTGGCACTGGCACTATCACAGCCTCCAGAAGCTTTAAAGATTGGGTATCCGCTGCTGCAGGAGGAAATACTCTGGATTTCAAGAGCTTTGGTCCTTACGGAAACAGCCAAAGTAGCATAAATATATTGGAACAGATACTCATTAGACTCGTGCGAGAAGGAATTGAGGCTCTTGGGACTGTGCTTCTTACCTCGGGAAGGAAAGGCTGATGCCTTTTTCTTTGTAGCTTCTACTGTGGGACTAAGAAAGTTTTATCTGCAAAGTGGTTGTGGTGCAATGTTTTAAATCTGTGACTAACATGAATCTGGCCTTGTTCATCCATGAATGATTCAGCAATAGGAAATTATTACTCGTGACAACTCCACTGTGACAGTCGCACTTTACAACCCAAGGGATCCTCAGCAAGAACAGGGAAGGATAACCCTAAAGTATAACCTAAAGGGGTAGGTGTCAAAATGAAGGTGGGAAAAACCAAGCTCCTGCTGACCAGGGCTAAGAGCAAACTGCTGAATGTGTCTCCCAAGGGAGTCTGTCAATCCCTTCCAGAACATTCCTGCTCATGTCAACGTACCTTCCACGAAATCAACCAGAAAATGGGCTTTGAACCCACAGGAGCTGACAAAACCACAGTTAAACTTTCTCCACGCAGTACATATTAAAAAAATGGGCACACCTGTTACTTTCTCATTTATATCTGTTAAAAAGAAACAATAAGTGAGAGATTAAGCCCTCCCTTCATGATACGGTGTAATACAAGAGGATTATGAAAGAGCAGGAGGTATAAAAGTTAGAAAAGCCTAACCTCCCCAGCTGCCATCAAAATGCAGGCGCTCAGACAGTTCCTCCTCCTCCATCTCGCAGCTGCACTAGCTCTCGCTGAAGACAACTCGATAGAATCCACGGGTATGGAAATCTAGTCTTCTTTTTCAGCTGTGAAATGTAATTAATTGTTGCACAATAGGTATTTTGTAGGCAATTGAAGGGTAAAATATTAAACGTATCTCTAAAAGTGCATCTTATTTTAATGTACTGCTGCACAATAGTAACACTCGCATGTGCCACCAAGTGTTAAAAATGGTAAATAACAAAAAAAAATTTGCAATATATGACTCCCTGTGGCAAATATTTAACTTAAGAACTTGATTTTGAACATATTTTACTCTGGAATGGAAATTTGCATTTATAAATTAATACTGTATTGGAGTAACAGGAATAAAGTGACTTACTTGGGAAACGGTTGCTTTTTAAAAGAGATTTGCTCATTTTTCCTTTGTTCAACCAGAAGCAATAGATAGTCATTTGTTGCGCAATTTGGGATCACCATTCTGTGCTCCAGTCAGCGATTTACCTGATTAATGGTGGGTAGCTACTGTAGGATAATGAATTATTGCTGCAGAGCTGGGTCCAGAGGGATGCAGAGGGAGGGTAGGGCCGAGCTGAGCTTGTAATGCTCTTACAATCGGCAGGTTTCATACGTGACAAGAAAAGCCTCTCCTAAACCTTTCTTTTCCCTCTGGAGTTCATCAGAAAGCCTGAACTTTCTATCTGGGACTGCATACACTATATAGGAAATTCTTTCTGCTGTTTTAGACCATTAATTTTAGGTTAATATTAAAGTAGTAAGGAGATCTTAGGCTCAAACTGAATTATAACCTTTTTCTCAAGTTTTCTATACAATGGCCATTACTGCAACTACTTCATAACTCATTAAGTGATGTTAGCGATGTCAATCATTTGATTTGTGTTTTTTCAAAAGAGAACTGAGTCAAAGTCCAGCTAGGCCTGCATCCCGAAGCCAGTAACAGTCAAGAGAGTATGCTCAGGCAAGAATACAGATACAAGTATGCGTAATACTTCCCCAGAATACTCTCCCAGCCACCAACAAACGTGGTTCAGGACTTCCGAAACAGAGAGGAGGTGCTACCTTTGTGTTTAATAGTTACTAAAGGCTTTTTCTTTCATGGATTTGACAATTTTTGTGTTTTACTTTTACCATCCGCATCACCCTGCAACAAAGATCCACGTGCAAAGAGCCAGTTCCTTTTATTTCAAAACCACAACTTACCCGTTTCATTCCACTGCATTACTGTATTGGAAGATAATATCTCATATTAACCCTCTCCATGAATTTACAGACCTCTAGCACCTCCTTTCCCCGCTAGTTATCTCTTTTCTGACCTGAAATGCTTCAGTCTGGAAGCTTATTCCTTGCCTGGACGCTATTCTAAACTTTTGATCATCTTCGTTGCCATTCTCTGAAGCTTTTCCTGTTTAGCAGCACCCTTTTAGAGATGGAGGATCAGAACTGCATGCAGCAGTAAATACACAGTAATCCCACAATCAGTCATTTAGAAACTCAAATCTGAAAAGCTGTTTTGATTCCCTGAGCATAGGTTCCCAAGTGCTTTTAAGTCAAGGGCTGAACCTCAGACCTGAATTCAATGATCTTTAGGAACTCAGGGTAGGGGGAAGCCAGGAGACTGGAGGGGCGTGTGGTGGCCAGCCTTGCAGAAGAGAGTTGCTGAGGTGGCCTGCGTCACTTGGCATTTCCAGTTTTGCCATTGACTTCATCTGTGGTATGTGTTGCCCTAACTCCCCTTTTCTCTGCTACTAGGAAAATGAGGATAAAAAGTATTTTCTAATATTCTTTTACTATTTGGTTCTTTCATAAACTGCAGTAGTATAAATGAAAAAAAAAAAAAAAAGAAAAAAGTACATTTTGCATGTCTGTTCCATGATGGACTGTCCCAGAGTTTTTGCATAGTGGAAAATGAAACATTATGGCAAGAGAAAACTTGAGAGAGATCCTGGCAAGCTGGTTTTGTTGTTGCTGTTCTTCAGGAGGCGTACCTCGCTGTGGTGCTTCACTTCATGACCTCAACAAAGCATTAAAGATTGAACTAAACGCAAACGCAAACTGCGTCTGGCAAATTCAGAGGAATACAAATCAAACAATTAGGGCCATTTTCTCCTATTTTAAGTAAGTATTTCCTACAGATGCTTTTGTATTCTTTCATTCCATTAGAATACAGCACAGAAAAATATTGCCTCCAAATATTTCTCTGTATTGAATCTGTGTTGTGGACTCCAAAGAGCCTCCAGGGAGCTTAGGTAGTTCTCACTGTTTCTTTTCAATAGATTCGCTCCTTCTTCAAGCTGTGAAACAGAAAGTATTAAAATCTATGATGGTCCCTCAACTGATTCGCCTCTTCTTGGCCAAGTATGTAACGACACTGATGCCATTCCAGTACTTCAATCGTCTTCAGACAGTTTAACTTTTCTCATAACAACAAACTCCGTGGCTTTCACAAGAACCTTCTTTGTCTTCTACTACTTCTTTTCATCAGAAACAAGTAAGTTGGAACTTAACGCAGCCATTAAATACCATTTGAATTGCACCATTAAAAGAAACTTTCCCATTAAGGGAAAGTTCAGGACAGCAATTAGAGACTATTAACGGAATCTTTAATTAGTCTCACTCAGCTCATCAGCCTTTAGAGAATGGTGCGGGGGAAAATCAGTGGAAGGAAGGAGGCAGCAAAACAATAATGCACTTGCTGGACAGCCTAAAAAGTGCAATTTTACTCAGAAAGATGATTGCAAAGGCGGTATAATAGGACTCTACTTTTACTTACAAGCTTCTAATAAATTTGCTCAGTTTGCGAATATTATAGCATTTACCCAGAAAGAGAACACGACCACCTAGTCCTGCCGAGTACAGGTCACAGAAGTCAGTAAGGGTTTTTATTCAACAAGCTCCTTAGTTTTTTTTCCTTAAAAGGTAAGAATAGCTTGGACAAAATCAGTCTCAGCTTGCGATCAGTTCATTTGCTTCTGCTGATCTGAGTGGCATGGTATTAAGCTCTTAAAAGCTTTAATTTTACGGAGTAGTTACCACACCCTAGTTTATGCTGCTCCAGTGTTTAACTTTGCTGCTGAAAAATTGTGCCCTATTTCTAGTCTACATTTGTCTTTCTGAGGTTTCCACTGATGATTTTATTTTGCTTTTGTCTACCAAGTTAAATATCTCTCAAACTCGAAGATTTTGCACTTCCATATAGATCATGACCAAGGCCTCACAGATTCCTCTAATATAAAGTCTCTCGGGGCTTCTTTCAGCTGGTATGGCATCTTCATTGCCAGTTTTTCAAGGTGGCACCTAATTTACCCAAAATGTAGATGTAACTAAATTGCTCGCAGTATCAAAGCTAACTCATCTACAGCCATCTCGGATGCCATTACACCCTGCCTCGCAGGTATACCATAGTGACAACAGGCTTCATTTTGTAACATCCACCTGACCTGAAATTCTCTATAGAAGTTCTGTCTTTAGTACCTTTAATAATTTCCAAAAGCATGGAACCCTAAAGGAACAACCCTGCTAGTTACATAACTTCAGATCTTTAATTTATTTTTTATGGCTCATTATATATACCATTATGTTACCAATATATCTACTCTTCTTTTCAGAAATTGAAAATTGTGGGGGACGATTAACTGGTCCCAATGGGACGTTCACCAGCCCCAACTACCCAGCGACTTACCCTGCATTTATGTACTGCGTCTGGCACATAGAAACAGCAAAAGGCTCGAAGATAAACTTACAGTTCCAGGATTTTTTGTGAGTAAATGCCCTAATGCTCTATTTACTCTTTTTGCATTCTGTTTAAAGGCATTACTTTAAACACAGGAAGCAGAAGTGCTTTCAAACTTTTAGAACATCTATACGCTTTTAAAACAAACGTGCTTTGCTGACTCTTAGGATGGAGTAATTGCGAAGTGTTCCACATCACTATATGTTACCCTATAGCTACTGCAGTGCCGGTCAGTGAAACGCAGAAAGCGTTTCAGGTGACTAGCCATGAGGTGTAGGTCCATTTTAAGCTAGCCTGAATGATCTCAATTTAAATCCATCAGTATAAAAGAAGCTTTTGCTACATAAGGAACATGTTTAAAGCCATCACGTGCACTGTAACTGCAATTTAGAACTGAAGGTCAAAAGAAGAATAAAGCGCATATCACACAAAGTACCTCTTCCTCGGTATTGCTGGCCGTTGGGCAAAGAAGATAGCGTAGCAGTGGCTTAAGTACCTCCAAGTCTAAATGCAAATGGATGCATTGGCATAAGGAAACCACGCTGGCGCGCACTTTCCTGACCCATACTGCTCTTTATCAGGGTTGGTCTCCTGTACGCAGTGGGCTGGTAGCCCTTTTTTGGCTTTCCCTGCATCAGTTGACACCGTGCATGGGGGAGAGCCTCAAGACCAAGGGAATTCAAAGGGCAGTATCTTCAAGAACATTTCTTGAGATATTCTGACTGCAGAATGCTATAGAAGAATTACGTATGGAATGTATAGGATTCTGTAGGAAACCGTTACCTTGACCACTGCCCTCTGCGATGATGGACGCTGCACAGCGTGGTGCATGTTCTCACCAGTCCTGGCCAGGATCCATCTGCTGGTTCAGGGGCAGAGATGTTGTTCTGGAGGTATCCACCCCCCACAGCACAGCCGGTGCTTTGCATCGAGGGCAGCAAGCGCCGAGGTAAGCTCTCATGCAGACTGATAAAAAGGGCACGAGCCTTCCTCTGGTGACATACATAAGAGCTTTCAGAAACCCGCGTAAGTCAACCCTACACTTCAAAAGCTCTTTAAGATACAGGATTATTTTTATATATATATTAAAAAAATATGTATTTGAAGGTGTGGTTATTTTTAGTAAATAAGTAGCAATCAATACATAGAGTATCAGAGCTACAAAAACATAGCTGATCCAGCTTCTGTTGAGAGCTATAGCAAAATGTTTTTTATTTCAATGGGAGCGGAATCACACTCTTATTAAGCATTTCTTGCCTTTGAGGGTTTTCCATGTTTTATTTGGTTTTAATGTCTATTTATGTGTTCTTTTATTCTCCATTCTTTTATTTCAGTTGACTGGAATTCATCAGACGCTTTATCTGAACTGGATCCTCTATCCAGTATGAGCAATGTTCTCTATACTCAGATTTCCCTGTGTTTTTTCCTCTGTCTACAGCCTGGAACTAGATAGAAACTGCCAATTTGACTTCGCAGCAGTCTATGATGGCCTCACCACTAACACTGGCTTAATAGGAAGAGCATGTGGTCGTGCTCAGCCCACATTTGAGTCTTCTTCAAATATTATGACAGTTGTGCTGTCTACAGACTACGCCAATTCCTACAGAGGATTTTCTGCTCAGTATACCAGTGTTCTGCTGCCAGCTCCTGAGGAGCCCAGTAAGTACCTTACTACATCAATAGGATGCTGTTTCTTATTCTCACATACGATTCTTTGCTTCCCTTATAAATATCAAAAAGAACTGATGATTGATACTGAGGATTTAAGCCTTTTTATTGGTAGTCATTAACTCTCTTCATACACAAAAATCCCATGTTAGTCTCACCTATAGAGCGTAAGTTATTACCTGACCCATCTGTGAAAGACAGCCTGGTCTTTCACTTTTTGGTCCTTTTTCTGGCCAGCAGCACTGAAAATCTGAGGTTTTCCTTCTTTTGGACAAAGCAGGTACTGTTACCATCCTAGAGAGGTAAAGATAAACTTTTTTTGACTGGTTAGTTTAAATGTTCTTGTTCCCCAAGATATTTGGGAAAATGGTCTGTGCTGGTTAGCCAAACAGGGTTTAGGTGCGTTGTAATTTCTTTTCCCCCAGAGCTGAACCATTTTCCTTATTGGTTCCATATGTTTGCATGCTCATCTTCTCATTAAGTGGGGTGGAAAAGGGGTCTCTGAAGCCTCGATGTCTGCCACAAATCAATTTCCTCACCCACCAATTCTGCACTAGCACACTGATTCCTTTTCCCTTTCATAAAAGCTGCAATTCATTCTGTGTTACTGGGTTTAAAAATTAAACTTTCAGCATGAGTTTTACATGGTTTTGCTTACCTAACATTTTTGAAGTCGAGCATGAAATTTTGTTCCGACTTCTGCATGACCTCAAATGCACATGAGCCATTTCAGACAAATCAAGAACCATGCAACAGGTTCAAGGATCTAGACCAACTGAGAAACGACCGCAGCAGTTTGTGGTAACGTTTTTTGTTCTGTTTTTTTGAATTTCTCTTTCAATGGCAGCATTCCTCACATGCTCTTCAGACAGCATGAAAATTGTTCTGAGCAAGTCGTATCTGGCCTCCCTTGGGTATGATGAAAGTCAGCTACAGCTGAATGATCCATCCTGCAGACCACTTGTATCAAATTCAGTGACCTTTTCCTTCCCATTAGCCAGCTGTGGAACAACTAAAAAGGTAAAGGGGGGCAAAAAAGTTATGTGAAGCTAACCATAGCTTATGAATGACAAGAGCTTGTAAAAGCAGTTTATCAATAGCATGTGAATAAGCTAATCGCAGATTATATATTTTTATATTATTATATATACTATATATTATATTATATATACTACTACTTTCACTTAGCTCATCCAATTGCATGTGTTCAGTCTTGAAGTAGAAAGAACATTTTTCCTCTTTAAGAGCCTGATGATCAATGAGCCTTTCACAGGAAGTCCAGGAGAATCCACACAAATTAACCCCAAATGTTTCATTCCCTCTCCAGCCCAGGTTATCAGAAGTAGCACAATGTTAGGTATGGAACCTAAACATTCTCTGCAAGTGATGCAGCTGGCACCTATGCTGGAGTCACGAGGAAAGGGGAAAAACCCAAGAGCTAGTTCACAGCATTGTTTTGATAAGGGTGACTGAAGCGTAGCTTTGGAACTTTCCACACTCCATGCAGCATTCCTTAACCTTTTTGCTGCATGGGTTGGTTCAGTGTTTTGACAGAAAACAGGAGGAGGGCCGATAATGGTTTTTTTGGTTTCAACCTGTTTCACATTTCAAAGGTATCTTGAGCCTCTGATAAGCACAGCTGGGCGGCTTTGTAACTTTAGTACAATCGCTTTCAACTGCGCTGCTCGTATCATCACAACTGAGCACATCGTGATTCCCTTTACAGGATGATGGTCACAGCATCACTTACACCAACATCATCTCTCTCCCTGCAACTGGCAACATTATCACCCGTCAGAAGAACATACAGATTATTGCGAAATGCAAAATGGAAAACAATTCAACCTTAGAAGTCATTTACATAACGCAAAATAATATAATCCAGAACATAACCGCTGCGGGAAAATACAATGTTAGCATGTCATTCTATGACTCGGATTCCTTCTCCAAGCCTATACTTCAGTCCCCGTATTATGTAGACTTGAACCAAACTCTTTTTGCTCAAGTCAGCCTTCACTCCACGGACCCAAATCTTCTGGTGTTTGTTGATAACTGTATAGCATCTCCACAACCTGATTTTGGATCGGTAACATATGACTTAATCAGAAGTGGGTAAGACCCTAAATTATTTTATGACTGTCTCCTAATATGTGAGGAAATACAATCTAAATATCAACCATCGTTCTTTTGTCTCTCTACTTATCTTCTTTAGTAGACTCTCGTTGGAAGCTAGATTTCATAGAAATTTAAAGGCATTACATAAACAGAGCTAGGAAAAACAGCCACTACATAGCACTGGGGAGAAGAAAACAACCACATCGATTGTAGGCCCCCGTGTAAAAATAATGCCCTAGTTAAATGCTGTGGTTAGTCAACAGTAGTGAGCAAGAATGACTATTTTATGTGGACTACTTTAACAGATCTGTAAATTCTGTTACAGCTGCAATAAAGATGACACTGTGGTAACCTACCCACCGCTTGAACACTATGGGAGATTCAAATTTGATGCCTTCAGGTTCCTGCAGAGCTCTCCATCAGTTTATCTCCAGTGTGATATTTTAATTTGTGACAGCAACAACACAAACTCTCGCTGTACCGAAGGCTGTATCTCCAGGCAGAAAAGAGAGATTTCTTCATACACATGGAAAACTACTACCATAGTAGGTCCCATCCGCCTGAAAAGAGATCTCAGGTCTGCTGATCACTCAGGTAAGAGGAATACAGAAAGAACCTGATGGAGATCTTCCTCAGTGTAAATCCACTACCTTCCTTCCACTAATGAAATAAGTGAATTACACTAGTTCAGAACCAACACGGCATCAGAGCAACAGGTTCAAGGGAAGTTTGTGTTTTGTGAGATCACAGATGTACTTTTCAAACCGACAGACTGATGGCCTTTTGGATTAAGGCATGTTCTTTGAAGCACAAAAAGCAGCACTCGCTCCTAGTTACAAAAGTAGTGCAGGATCTGACTATGTAGTCAGAAAAAGTCACGAATGGCAAGAGATTTCAGATTTTCAAATGTGACATTGTTTGACAAAGCATACATAGGGACCAGGGCTCACTTCTCAAAGCCACAGACTACTTAAAAAGCACATTCCAAATCGTAGTCAAGCTTTGTTATAACCTGTGTATCTTCCAACATTCCACTCAATTTCACTCAGTTTTATTTGTTGGTACTACAGAAAAGCTATGCCAGATGATAAACACAGATGACTTATTCCACCCTAGGTTAAATCTGTTTGTACTGCCTATTAGAACTAAAATAGGAAAAGGAGAGCCACTGGAGCAGAAATCAAAAACACCATGCTTTTAACTTAGAGCTGCAAATCCGTTTATGAGACAACTAAGCTTAAGTGCCCCAATCTAACACACTCCTTAGCACAATTTGCAGTCTGCTCTACAGTGGTCTAGACGAGTACTGAGCAAGAATGCAGAGGTGACTGCAAAATATGGAAAAGCTATTTTAACAGGCTTGTATTTTAACTCCCACTACACCCATTGTTCTAACTTTTATTGAGCACAAAGCTTCATCTGAGAAAAGCGCATTGTGCACATGCTTTCAGGTGTCAGATCTAAGAAGTATTTAGCATTAATCACACTCTTAATAGTAATACAAATTTTCTTCCTTTTTTAAATAATTATTAACCTCTTTGAACTCTAGCAGCATTTTAAACATGTTTCTGTTTATTTCAATAGTGACAGATTTTGCATCCATACGCTAGAAACTGGACACATCTATAACGTGAAAAGGATTCAAGTGTAAATAGATCACACTCCAAGTATTATAAAACATAGATTAATCCTCATAGTACCTTTCACAATTTACAGAAAAATAACGAGTTTTACCAAGGACCAGCTAGTAAACCATTAGAAGGGACAGGGTTAGAACCACGAGTTTCTTTTTTGCCCAGCTTTGCTTCAGCAATGTCTCCCACTTATCCGGTTCTAAAGATAGCGACAGCACTGCTTGAGAGTAACTTGGCTGCAGCGATACCAAAGACTGTGTTAACATTGTGATGCTCTTCTGCACAATTGTTTTATTACAAATTTTTACAACTCTTCAGTACTACACATTCAGAATTTGCAATTGATGTGGGTCACCTCCTCAGAACCAAAACATCCCCAAAAAATGCTTATTTAATTTTAACTGAAATGACATGGTGTTCAAAACTTTAAACATCCCACCTTCTTTTTTCTCTACACAGAATCCCTCACTAAAGCAGATGCTGAAGAAACCCTGAACCCGCAACAATACAGCTTCTACACTCTTTCCTTTGTGGTTTTGATTTCAAATATTGTCATTGTGGTAGCTGTGATACTAAAATATCACATCAAACACCAAGCAGGATATGGCTACCAAAAAATCCAGAGCTCATATTAACTACTTCAGGATATTTTGAATTTGTGTCAACTTCCGTTCAGATTTGTCACCCAAAGAGGGGAGAGAGAAAAAACCCAAACCAACCAAAAATCAATAAACTAACAGCCTTGGAATACAACAGTGCTTGGAAACATATTTCAACTTTCTCTGTAATTCAAAAAAACTCTCAACATAGCACTGTATCCTAAATCACTGAGTTGGAAAAGAATACAAGTGTCTACCTTAGGGTGTTTCTTAGAAAGTACCTAAAAACTAACTTTACAGGTGTAAAGTGACTTGTAAAGTACAAGATAATTTAGGTCCCTTTTTCTTCACAAAAAGAAAAAAAAAAGAAAAATTCTCTTTTTATCTTTTCAAATCACTTTGAAACTGCACCTGGCACGAGTTAAGCTGAGGGACAACTGCGAGATGTCTGTTCAAAGCAAATTATCCTCTCTTCAAAATCTACTCCTGTCGGTTGCTACCATCAAGATCTGACAGTCTTCAAAAGACATCAGTTTTCCTGGAGAAGAAGAAAATATTAGGTAGACTAGATAAAGATACTGGATTGTACGTGCCTATGCTGCTTGTTCAGTCAACACCTGCTTCCCCATCAACAGCTTTTGCTCAGTGCGTTTTAAGACACCGAATACAACCAGTGTCTGCACACCCAGCTTAGGGGTTTACCATTAAGTCCCTACACAGTCCAAATTAAACGGTGCACCCCAGAATTCAAAGAGCAATAAACAGAATGAAGTTTGAAGCTTTACCTTCCACAAAAGAGGGACTTCGAGTCACATTTCTACCTCCCCAAATGACAGCAGAACTGATCCCAACATGTTAAAGTAAATACAATGCAATAAGGCGACTTCTCTGGCCTAAGGTTGGTGAAATGCAGCAGATCCTACCCCAGCACATTCTACCTGGCAACGAGGTCCCCTGGAGAGGAACCACGAACAAAGTACTTATATTTCTTATGATAACGAAACATGGATAAATACAAGTCTGCTAAGTATGCATTCATTTCAGTTGTTCCCGCATGGCTCAATTAATTTAGGAGGGGAAAAGTATAATGACAGTCTTGGTTCTAGATATCACTTAAGGAGCCTAGATTCCTAACTGAGGTGCCTGTGCAGCCAGCAAGGTTATCAGAGAACCCAGGCTGGGGTACAAGTTAGCCTGTCTCTCTAAACCTCACTCCTCAAACACTCGCAATGCCAGTACTACCCTTCCTCCTACAGGTGGAGTAATAAACATCTTCTACAGGAGTGCCATTAAAATAAACCAACATCACAAAGAAACCACATTCAGTTCTACTGGTAACACGTTACATATCAAAAATCAAGACAACAAAAAAGTGAACTGATTACGTGTAGGTAAAAAGATAAGCTGTAACTCAGTTTATTTAGTGTACTTCTCCATTGTTCAAACTGAAACTGTGAAACTGTTTCATATGGCTTTTAGCAATGCTCTTTAAATAAATAAGCCGCAAAGGGCATACAAAATTCTTACATTTAGCAAAAAACACACATTCTTAAGATCTTTCATAAAACTAACAACTGTGTACAATAGTGGATAGAATTACAGTACCAAATGCAAGTCAACAACACTGAGGTTCTTTACAGTTATAGCTGCATAAATACTAAGCCTGGTAAAGTATAATTGCCCTTAAAGTACTTACGCTGAAGTCCTAGATCTATATACATCTATCTCTCCCCATTAGAGAACCCCTCGTTAGAATCATAGTGCGCTTGTGAAATTCTGTTTGGCTTTGAGTTCTGAACCAAGTCCATTAAGAGAACCATTTTATTATCTATATGTGTCTGAAGAGCCTGGATTTGGCGATCAATATAGTCCATTAGTTTTTTCTCCATCAGATCCATATTTTTTGAGATCATCTTTTCCAAATAGGAGCAAATAGGCTGTTGCTCTACTCTGTGAAAAGAGCAAACATAAGAATAAGTATAAGCTATTTCTTAATGGCAAGGGGCATGATGAGAGAGCTGGGAACTTCAACTTCTTTTAAATGTAAAATCTCATTTATTAGACAATAAACTTCGGACAGTGTTAGGTTTTTAAGCACAAGTAAAAAAACTTGCCTGCCTGCCACGTTTTAAATCTCAGAATTTTTTTATTTTTATAAACATGCTAAGGTATACAGTCACCTTCTTTCAACCTTATTTTTTCAAAGGCTCAATTATGCATTAGACAGCTTAGTTATGTATAACAAAATCCACACACCTCAACAGTATACACAGAGTTCAAATTCTGTCAGTATGGCAGGTTTATTCTTCTCAGCTAAGGCGTTTCAAGAGTTATACAAACTATGCAATTCTTTACTTGTGCATCTGCATTCTTTAAAAATACTGCACTTTCCCAGGAGCTGGAGATATTCAGGCTCTATTAGAACCCCGATTCCTATGCTACATTCTTACATCTCACCATTTCCACTATTGATCCCTAGGTATCAAACTAGGTGCGCTACTACTACTACTACTGTCAAGTTTGCACTGTAAATGCCAACAAATGAGGAAGGATAGGAAAGATCAGTGGGATGAGATACACTAAGTGCAGCAGAAAGATCATGGCACATAGTGTGAAAAAAGGAAGAGAAGTAGTCAAAATGAAAATGTAGTAACAGACAAGAAAGACAAACTAAATGTATATGAAATTGCAGAAAGACCCTACTTTTTTTGAGATCATAAAAGGTGAAATGGAAGTAAAAGACAAACAGTTCAGTAACAACAAATGATGTTGTGATTTCTTCTGAAAAAAACTCCTATATTCAAGCAGCTCATCTCAAAAATTAATTGTAATCATGTTCAATGCCATACAACCTTCAAAATCACATATTTTAAGACTCGCTGTTAATGAGAATAAAATGCTTACATTATGTATTTTGTTTATTTTTTAAACTTGTCAATAAATACAGTCAAACTACTACTTTAATAAGTGTACCGAACTTAACTTACCCAACACACTGAACGCCTTCCTCTTTAGTCACTGCGTTTTTACCAAAATGCCTATCGCCGTCTTTTAGCCGAAGATGATTTACCTGACTACATAAGTTTTGAAGAAAAGGAAGAAGCACCTGTGGGTTAGCTACATTTGGGGTTTCGCTCGCTTGTTCCTGTGTATGCAAAGATCCCATGACTTTAAAATCGTTTCTGAGGTCAATTGTATTTTGCTGGGTAGTAAGTCTTTCGGAATCAGAAGTATTCCCTCTTTCAGGTACCTGTGTGTTCAAATCACGACTTATTTTTAAGTCTTCGTATACTGTTTCACTTGTTAAATGATTTTTAACAGGCAAAGGTTCACCGGCTGATTGATCTTGTGATGTTTGAATAGCTGCACTGTGCAATCCATCTATTTCATGGTCACCTCCAAAGTCTGAATTTTTCCCAAAGATCCAATTAAGTTTGTCTCCAAGAGGTAAACTGTTCTGATGGGAAGAAAAACAATACAATTAATATTTAAGTATTAAAATATACTGGAAATTATACAATAAAACAATAGCTACTTTATAACTCAGCATTCTACTAGTGTGATGTAAAGATTTTAAAAGTAGTTCTGAATTATGTTCTTCAGGAAAAGTGCAGGAGAAGATTTTCCCTGTATGTATTATGTGTTAATTATCTTGTCAGTCTCTAACGAAACAAAACAGTTTTACTGACTTCACTTTTACCATGCTATGTCCCTCAGACTGGACATTATTGACGTCAGATGGATTCAGGATTCTGCTGAAATAGCCTGCTTTGCAGGATTAGGATCTAAATCAAATAAATGCTCTGTAAGAGCACGTTCCCTTTAGTTGAAGGTGACATGCTTTCAATAACCATAAAGAAGACAAACCAGCCCATCTACCTACACCCCAAACGTGACAGGGAACACGCCCACCATCCTGGACAAGCAGTGACAACAGAAACAAACAAAAGGAGAGTAGGGTGGCAGTGAAGTTTAAAATTACGATGATACAGAGTTCTTAACTCTGGACTTGGTGTATGCACAGTGATTGCTTGCGTACAGAATCTTTATTCATTGCACTCCTTATTTAAGGGTGGCAATAGCTAAACCAGGGTTAAAATGGCAGAAATTTGGGGTTAAAAAAAAGAAAATCTTTTTCACCAAATCAGTTTAGAACATGCTTAACTGTTACAGAACATAAGGTCACAGATCAGTACTATTTATGTTTACGGAAAAGCACACTGACTTACTTTCTGCTGACATCGGACCATGTCCATGAGCTGCTGAGCACCTGGAGACAACTTAGATCCCATAGATTCCATTATAGTTTGCACTCTGTCTAGATCTATGCTTGAGCCTAGTGAAGGAAAATCAGTTGCTAGTTTTGCAGACACTGTTTTCACTTGTACAATTATTTTACTGATGAGTACTCTTTGTTTCTCACCAATGGAGAGCAGCTATTGCAAGAAGGAAAAAAAAAAAATTCTGATTAGGAAAAAAAACAGTTTCATGTTTTCTTTGCATGCATGGGATAATGCATTATTCTTTGAGTCTTGGGAAAAACAATGCTGAACTCTTTTCCAGGGAAATTAAGTCGATTTCTCTTTGCTATTACTCTTCGGAAAATTCTGACTGGAACAGAGGTGCCTGCATGACCCAAAGAGAAATCAGGCCTTGATCCTCTAAGCACCTAAGAGCAGTGGCCATACAGATTTTCATAACGTTATTTAACTGCATCAGAGTTAACAGCTCTAATTACATAGCAACTGTTGATTATCTGCAGTCTATCTGGTCTACTAAGTTTTTTTGCCTAATAGGTTATTATCTTTCTCATATAAATATTAAGTTTTCACAAAAAGAAAACTGTAATACAAATTTAAAAGAACTCTGCTATCAAGACAAAGCACCATCTAACAGATTTTTAAGTGATTACATGAAGTGTATAAAAACAATAATTTGACCAAGAGCAATGCAATTTAGTCAATTAAGTGATTAAAAAGACAAAGAAAAATTAAACAATTCAACCCCCTACCTTAATTCTACAGGAGGCTGCAGGGCATTCGAACTTAAGGTACTTTTTGTATAAAGTAACGTTTTCAGTTTCGCTAGAAAAATAAAATAAATGAGCTATGACATCACTATATAAAGCGCTTTTTTTTTTAGTAGAAATACACTATATTGGTAAATATTTAGATAAAAACCAAGACTGACTGGAACATATTTCTAATGCAGTATAGCAGTTTTAATGCTTGTTTTCAACTTGTATTGAATCTTATCGGATACGGATTTAAAAAAGGATTTGTAAGCGTACGTACATTATCTACTAGAGAAGCTTTTGAGGTTCAGTACCGTTATTCACACATCTTCCCTGCGGCTCTGAGTCGGCTGTTTTTATTTAGCTAATTAAGCAGATGTAATGACTTAAAAACAAAAGAGAAGACATTGCTTTAATTCCCCTGGCAAAGCATGGAAAGGAAGCATTCAAGGGGAAAACAAATCCTTCTTTTTTTATTTTCTCTCTTGTCCTTAAAGCGTGAGATGACTCTGTATCAAGAGGACAAGCGATCTTCTGGTAAAGACCAGCTAAAAGAGATCTGCTGAAGAGACGAGCAGACCTGTTGTCCCCAAAGACAAAACAACACAGAAAAGTTGCACCTGCCCTAACTCCTTCTGTAGTCTTACACAACAGAACTTCAGAGCAGCACTTTATAACTTACTGGATTAAACGTTTCACTAATTACAAAAAGACCCAAAAAGGTAAGCAGCAGAACTGCAGCCTTATGTCTTTATCAAAGAGGCAGCGTTTGTGCAAGCCACCGGTAGCTGTGGGGAGTGCACCGGGGTCATCCCAGGCGGCTGCAGCGCCCACGCCCGTTCACCCGTTTTGCACAGACCTTCAAACTGGGCGGCTTTCGTGGTGCAGACATCAGGTCTTTACCAGTAGGAGCACCTTACACAGACAGAGAACGACGCTGCCAGTAAGAGAAGGGCCAGGCGGTGTCAGGGACCCGGGGGCACCCCCCCACCCCCCCCCGCTGCAGGCACCCCCCGGGGCCCGCACTCACCCCGGGGCCCGGGCGGCGCCCAGGCTCTCGCCCCGGCCGGTCCCGCAGTACTCCTCGCCCACGTACACCTCCATGTTCCGGGCCTCGCTCAGGATGCCGACGGAGACCATCTCCCCGCCGCCGGCAGGCCGGCACTCCAGCTGCAGGACGCAGGGCGCCTCGCTCCCGCCGCCCGCCCGCCTCTCCACGACCACGGCCTCGGTGCTGCGGGAGGGGGGAAGCGCCACGGCCGCGTTGCCCCGCCAGGCCCATCCCGCCCCGCCGCCCTCCCGCCCAGGCGCCGCCCGGTCCCCCCCCCCTCAAGCCGCCTGAGGGGAGCTACCGGGGCGCCGCCGTCCCCTCCGCCGCCGCCCTCACCTGGCCTCGCCGCCGCCCGCGCCCCGCCGCAGGCAGAGCGCCCGGGCCAGGCCGTCCGGCGGCGCGCAGGGCCAGGAGCACCCCGCCACCACGCAGCACGGCTCGGCGGCGGCCACCTCCTCCTCCGCCGCCGCGCAGCCGCTCGCCATCGCGACGCCGCAGGCGGAACCGAGCGGCGACGGCGGCTGAGGCGCCGCCACCAACCGACCCCGGCGGGCGGAGGGCGCCTGCGCACAGCGGCGGGGCCGGGGGCTCCGCGCATGCGCGCTCGGGGCGGCGGCCCGCGGTGAGGCGGGGAGCGCCCCCGGGGTAGGGCCCGGGCCGGCGGCGGGAGCGGGTCGGTGGCCCCGGGGGCTGCGGACGGGTGTTCCCCGCTGCCCGGAGCCTGCCCTCCTGGAGCGGCGGGCTCTGCCCCACCTCGGCCCGCAGGGGCGGCGGGGGGCGCGGGCGGAGGAGATCCCCTCGCCCGCCCCGCCTGCCGCGGGCGGTGAAAGCTGACAGGGAGGGGAGCGGCGAGGCCTGGGCGGTCTCGTCGGGGCGCGCCACGCGTTTGAAATAACACGGTGTGGAAAAATGCCACTATTCGTCCTTCTTCTAATAAAATAAAGCTCTCTCGGAGAGATGGAAAAGCCTTAAAAGCGCCTCAGCGCTGCGGAACTTGACAAAATAGCAAAATTTGCAGTAACACAGTGCTCTCTGCGGAGTTGCGTGCGAATGGCGTACCCCATGGGAGGGAGACTATAAATAAAAGATGGGGTTCATTTAATTTGCAGTAGGATCCCAGCTGCTGGAGTCGGGGAGAGCTGCTCCTGCCGCTGCGGCGCGGGCGCAAACCTGGGGACCGCGGGTATCGAGTTCTTCCACTTTGTGCTCGGCAGAGGAACCCGAATTAGGTCTGTGAAAGCAGGAGAATGGCCTTGAGCAGGCGTTGTGCAAGCTGATATTACAAATGTTGGTGGCATGGGTGCTTCTTTCCACTGAAGCCATCGTTTTATGTGATTCACTAGCAATGGAAAAATGGATTTGCTCTGTTTTAATTAATGAATTCATTAAAATTAATTAATGTAAATGTAAAACTGTGTTGTATCGGTCTCCGTTTTGAGTTTCTAAATGTGCTTGATACTTCTGAAATGCGTTGCAAATTCCTCCAGTTTTTTTGGTGAGAATGTGGTTGCATGATGCCTTGGAAGATGATTCTGATCCTGGAAGAGCGATGAGCTGCACAAAATGACAGACTTTTGGTGAGGAGAACGATCTTTAACATAGAAGGGACTGGGTAAAATCCCTGGTTTGGGGATTTCCATGTGTTTGTGGGATTTCCATGCATTCACATGCATTGTATTTTTTACATATTTAAAGTAAAGATGAAAAAATGAAAACAAAGAACAAGCTGAAATTTCAGAGAGTAGGCTGGTTTATGCTAGAGTTTTTTACTGAGCTGGCAATAGCCAGCATAAACATCCTAAACATTGTATCTGTTGGTAGCAATATTTTATGCTTCTAATCTCATAACAATCTCACTGTGGTATCAAAGTCCTTCAGAATAAACCAGTTCGATCCTGGCATGGGTTGGTGCTCTTTCTCCAATCAGCATTTAAGAATGTGCTGCTTTTCACTTGCGTTAAGCTGCCTAACCAGTTTTTTTGCAAGCCTAATGGATTAAATTTTACTTCCCGTTTCCTTAGCAGAGATGAAGTATCAGAGTGCTTTTTCTGTTGTTTACCTTCGGAGCAGACGGTTCTCGCTAGTCTGTGTAGAGCAGCTAAGAGGCAGGTACACAGCGTCTGCTCAAATGCTGTAGTAGTTTCTCCGGGAAATCTAGTCATGTTAAAACACAGCCTATTTTTCTTCACTTTTGGACTAACTTTAACTGGAAAACCTTTTTGGATAAAAGGTAAGCTTTCAGTTTTTGTTACATGTTCAGAAAGTTTCTCCAAGCCTTCTTGTACTCTCTGATGGGAATGATGCACACCTTTCAAATCGAGGCACTGCTCTCCCCAGGTATTGGGCTATTAGCTGACCTGCTAATTGAGAAAATCTTGTTCAAGAAAAAAAGGGTCTGGAAAAGATTACAGGTTGAAGCTTTTTATAGTTGAGCTCTTTGTGTTGTTTTCCTCCAGGATGTAGTAGGTACGTAAATACATCATCTTCCATACAGGACAGTGGTTGTGATAACTGCAGTTACTGCCACTCTCTTCAAAAATAAAGACTGGAGAAAAAAGATTTTGATCTTCAGTAATGTGAGGGAAATTCCTACATTAGTTCTTCATTAACTCATTTCCATTTATGATTTGGCTTCAGATTTTAGATTTAGATGTAACACCTGACATATTCCTTAGAAAGTGATACTTTTATGACTTGCATTAAAGATGGTTTCCTGCTTTCGGGTGTCAAAATTTCAATTGTTAGAACTGCATTTCCACTGCTAGTTCAACATGCACTTAACTCATGAAACAGAATGGATTTTGTGATTTAGATAATAAAATTATTGGAGACCAAGAGCACTCAGAAGTAAATACTGAGTGCGGATATTCTTTGCAGACCTGTTTGCTCATAGCAACTTCCACATTTTGATTGCAATGGCAGTCTTTAATGTTAAACATATGCTACCTGCACCTAGCTTTTAAAAATCCTGATGTTATCTAATAGTGAGAGATCATCATTGCACTGAGGAATCCTCCTCCTTGCTTTGAGTGGGTGATTCTGTGGCTTCTTTGCAATTATGAATTCCTTTCACAGAAACGTGGGAGGCTGAGGGTGGCTTTGTGCTACTACAAATGAGAAGAAATCTCTGTTTCCTTACAAAAGAAAAATCAACGCTTTCATTTTTAAAACCCATGTTATTGTTGATTCCGTAACCTGTTTAAAAGCAATGTTTGTGTCTGTGTTGACCAAAGTGAATACTCAAACCAGACTGATGAGCAGACAAGATGAATTCAAGTTCAGCCAATTTTAAAAAAAGCCACTGGAGATTGGTTTTGTCTTTATAAACCTGTTTACCTGAAACCAGATACTCATCAGACTTCTTACCTTTAGCTTCCTGCATTAGCATGATGTTCTGGAGATAATTCTGATGTAAAAGGCTACAAAGCTTTTACGAAGGTTTGGCTGTCGCTGGGACAAACAAAATACAGCGTTAGGCAATGGCAGGAGGCCGTGTGGTGAGCCAAGATTATGGACGCAGCAGGTGGCAGGATCATATCCAGAGGACAACTGCAAGTACTCCTCATTCAGGGCAATGGGGAAAGGAATAGGAGTAAAGGGAGGTAAATGGAAGGAGAGGGCTGGAGGGAGGGTTAATTCAATCAAGGAAAGGAGAGAAGGAAGTAGAGACATGAGGGAGAGGGAGAAGGTGAGCAAGTGCAGGACCTCACAGCAGCTAGCAGGCGATAGCACAGCAAATGGCTCTGTAACCAGTAAAAAACATTCCCCGGTGTATTTAGGGACGGAATTTATTCTTCTGGAGATACAATATTCTCCAGTTCTCTGTCTAGCAAGTTCTGAAACAGCCTGGCAAAGTTGGATCCACCATTCAAACTGATTGTACTATGCGTCCATCAGCCACTCCCAGAGAGCCCTGCTACAGGTTTACAGATCAGCGCAGGCTTCCTGGCACCGACAAGGTGGTTTCACAAAGCTTGAAGGACCTTAATTCTATTGGAGATGTTGGCATCTCTTGCACAGTTGATTTTAACTGGCCAGCTACTTCAAAAATTACTGTGAGGGGACAGACGGGTGGACAGAGAAGGCAGCTGCATCAATTTTCTGCGGTACATCAGGTTAAAAGTGTAGGTCGTGGAAGAAAAATGGTTCAAAAATGATAGACAAAGTTACCAAGTTAATAATGCAGGTTAAAATGTGTGAGAATTAAGACTGTGTTTAAATCATTTGATAGTTTTTCTTTGTGTGCTCCAGAAGACCCCAGATTTAATCTGAAGTTACTTTTTTTAAATCAGTTTGACCATTCCTAAACTACTTCTTCATCACTATCAAAGTATGCAGTGAATACAGGAAGGGATTTTTTTTTTTTTATTTTTCTTGTTCTTGGGATTCTCTGTTACATTACTGTCATATTGGTTGAGGGATTTATTTTTTTTCAAACATAAATTCATATATTGTCTACATGAAGGAATGAGAAAAATTTGAGCCATTATCCCAGTTTATAATGTAAGTAACTAAGACCAAGAGTTAAAGTCAGGATTGCCAGCCAGTTTTGGACACCCTGTTTGAGAAAACTTTTGCTCGAATTTGCAGTTTTTAGCACTTTACATCAGTTGTGTTTGGGGTGGTATAGTCATTAACCTTGAATTAACCTCAGCATTTCTGCAGAGAATGAGGCCACATATACTTAGTTTAAACACTCAGAAATGAAGAGTAACTTGGCCATGAATGAAAATGTGGATTTCTGTGACTTTCCCAGCATAAGCCGAGAACTCTGTCAGGGTCAGAACAGACCACACTGAGCATGGGCACGCAGGTCCCGCACTGATGAAATTACTTTCTCCATTTATGGCCTGATCAGAATGGATTTTCAGCAATCACCACTGTGCAGATGCCAGCATAATGTCTTACTTATCCTTTCTGATTCTTTAGAAATTTCAAACTTTGTTTTTAGGTGTATCTTCTGAACAGACATCCAGCCCTTCTACGTTAGAAATAATTATCCCTCGAAGTCTGACAGACAAACATCGTCCATTTTTTCATGAGGTTTGTTATTCTATCTGATTTTTTTCTTCTGATGTTGCTGTTTTTCACAATATTGGCCTGTATTACACGCATACACACACAATGTATAGTATGTATAATTATTTTTTGTGAAGAAATGTGCGCTATTTCTTCAGATTCTTAAGTGTTTTCAACTAGTTTAGGGTAAATTTGTTCCCACAAAGGTCTGTGACTACACTCTAAGTTAACGCCTTTCAAGCTTCTAGTCTCTGTTAACAGACAGAGTGGGAAGGAACAGGAAGAACATTTCCATTTCCTCCAGGTCAGATTAGATGTTGAACTCGAACTTGAACTTGAACTAATGTCCGTGCTGTATATGTTCTTTTGCTCATTGTACCTGCTCTTTGGATAACCAGAGGATTTCAACCATGTAGCACCTAAAGGGCTGACACTCACTTTGTAGAGATGGCCCCACAGAGCCTCACAGGTTAAATGAATGAGTAAAAAGAGGAAGATCTGAGCCTTAATTCTTCGGTTCTGAGGTAACTTACCTTTGTTCCAGATACCGAGTTCCATTACTGAAGTAACTGTTCACGAAATAGCATTAGTCATCTTTGTGCAAACCAATTAAGGAAGGAAGAACCTGTGAGTTGTTCACCCAGCTGACGATGATTTACACAAGGAGTGTCACGCAACACGATGTGGTGGTTGGGCAAAGAGTGCATACGTGGGCTGTGCCCTTCTCGGGGAACGGAGTCTGGCCACCTTCATCCACCTTCATCTACCTCCTCTCCACTAGCATCTGAGGAACATCTGTTCCTGAGCCTATAAACTATAGCGTGGCAGTCTAGGTTTAGCTTTACTAACACTTCTTTTTTGTTCTTTTAATACCACAAATTTTACATTTTCATTTTTCTGTAGACTTTATATCTTCTACATTCCCTCTACACATCTCTTATGGCAGACATATTTAATTTCTTCTGTAGTTTGCGTACTTTTTCATTCTGTCTTCTTAGCTTAGTCGACTTTCAACTTTCCATAGGAAAGAATGGAGAGTGTGCTGCTGAGACTTTGTTATGAGGGTTAGGCATGCGTGGTTTGTAAATCTGGTAAATACTTAAGACATACGTAGTAGGTGGACTTCTCTTGTCAAAGAAAACACGGAACTGACACAATCAAGTACAAAATCCCCTAATTAAGGAATATCTTTTGTTCTGTTTTCAGGAGCATTCAGATGACAACCTTTCTTACTCAATTAAAACCAGAAATGGAACATACCTCCTAAAATTGCAGAAAAATAAGTATGTGGTAGAGTGTTCTAAGAAATCATTCCATCTTGGGCATTAGTTGCATATAGTATGCAGAGTATAAAAATACAGAGAAGTATACTGAAAAAATTCAGAAGAAACCATTTAAATGGCAGTTTGCAGTAATTACAAAATTACTGTTAAATAGTGTCTCTGTTATGGTACTAGCTTGCAAATAGAAGGGAATAATATTTTTTCTAGTTGTGCGGAAATTTATTTTGATTATTTTTTTATTAGCACCACGTGATTGTAGATTTCAGAAAATCCTTATGGAAAATTAGAATTCAGTTCAAACTTAGTTCTTTATTAGCGGGGAGGGTTGTTAGCACTGTGAAGAAGAAATTTGTCTATTACTTGAAGAAATTTGTCTATTACTGTTGTTCCTCATTCCTGAGCCTGTAATAGTCCAGGCCCTGATATAACATAGTCTGTTCAGATCCTACTCTATGGATATTTTAGTTAAAATATTTCAAAATAACTTATTTTCCAAATAATGCAGCTCATTTTTGAGGTATTTCGTTTCATGTCCATGGATTTTAATAATAATTTAGCACAAATGTCCTGCTAACAGAATGTAGTACTTACTAGGATTCCTGACTTATTTCTTGCTTTCTAGACTGTTAAAAGAGCAGTAGTTTATTTTTGTTTCCAGAAAGCTTGTTAGCGAAGACTTTATGCTATATACATATGGGGAAAATGGGAAACTGGAGGCAACACAATCAAAACACAAGGTATTGTACATAATAAAATTCCCCTTTTATGTAAGAGTTTCCTCAAACCAGGGAAGCCAGGCTTTATGAATTGAAGCCATACTAACAATTCGATAGAACTGAGGATGACAACAAGGATGTGTATGCATCTAAATATATTTTCAAAGCAAAAGTAATGCACAACCATTAATTCTGAGTGTCTTTGTACCTCTATAATAGGACAGTGAAAATCGGTTACATTTTTGGCAGTGGAGGGGAAAATGCAAGTGATGCACATAAAGTATCTACAGAAGAAAAATATATTTGCTGGGAAAGAGGCTTTTGTGAATTTTCACATTTGTGGCATTTCTGTTTAACAGTTACCACTGATACAAAACACAAGGTTCTATGTCTTATGAGGCAGTGGGCTGTTTATGGTGAAGCAGCATCACTGTTTTCCAAGGTGTGAAAGGAGATGCCAGAAGATGATGCCAAGACTGAATTTGAGCTACCTGATTAGGTTGCCTTTGCATAGTATGCAATTAAAGGAACAATGGCAGCATCAGAGCTTTATAGTTTTGAGGTCCAGAATCAAACAAGCCTTACAAATGCTTTTGCATTTAATGTCAACTTTCAACTGCATGAAAGCTCAGTGAGACTTAATTGGGTGCTTTGTGCATGGGAGAGAGATCAGCCTTTGAGAGGAGTCTCTTTAAGGACAAGATGAGCAATGTAGATGAAAAGATTTTGCTAAAAGACGGTGATGGGTTAAACTAAAAAGCTGCTTGTTTTCTAGAACCAAGGGAGCAAATGCTATTGTAGTTACTCATGTCCGGTAGCATTCTGTTCCAAGAAGGTTGGGATTACTTTTAGAATAGGGAACTCTGTAAATTTGTAACAGCCAGCCTTAATGTCATGCAAATAAAAAAGTTGGTTGGAAAATAAGTTTGCATTTGAAGGCAACAGCCTTATTTTGTCATTAATTATGTGGTTTTATTGCATTTCAGACACACTGTTATTATCATGGCACTGTTGAAGGAATTGCTGACTCAATGCTTGCTCTTAGCACATGCGATGGCCTTAGGTATCACCTCTTGCTTTTTACTTCAGGATAATTCATTGTGCAGTACCAAAGCAAAACAGTAGAAAAAACAGTTGCTATTCATCATACAGCTGGAGAGAAAACACCATCCTATCTTGCAATTTTTTATGTATTTTGCCTTTTAATGAAGTTGAAACTCTTTAGAAGTTTTATATCTTCCCTTAACTACCACTTTTTTCCCCTTTTCCAAAATTCCTTCACAGAAAAAGATACCATGAGAGAGAGCATAATCCAAATATAGACAGAACATGGGCATGAACTGAGGCCTCTGTTACTTGATGCAAATGTCTTGACCAGAGCTACCTCTCTAGAAGAAACACTGATGACGCTTTTGCTAAACTTAACACACTCCTGTGAACAATTCTGTCATATGAATGGCATGTTTCAAAAGAAAAAACATTTCTGTGGAAAAAGTTTTGACCAAATTTGAAACCATTTTTTATGTTTCAATACAAGAAAATTGTTTATTTGAGAAACATAAAGGGGCCAGATTAATGCATAAAAGATGGTGGTGTTCTCCCCACAGAATCAGTCCATGTGAGTTGGGAAAATGAGACGGCATGCACAGCAAATTGTGCAGATAGTCATAATCTGCTTAGAGTCTGTCCATGCTCCCCTGTGTTCACTGAGCTTGGCTCTTCAGCTGGGCTTTGGATATACTTGTTGGTTGTAATAACCTTGTTCAGTCTGATTTTTTTTTCACAAGCGGGAAGAGGCAAATGGGATAAAGTTCACCCACATCTCCTTCACGTATAGCATCACAGTGAGATGCCACGCACAATGAATAGTGAAATTTCCTGGCATTCCTTTAAATGAAGCATAAAATGGTCAACATACTGGTATGTCAGGTAACGCTGGATCTCACTGAGCAGAATAGATATTTCATTTTGGCTGTTCTGTGAACTCATGCAGATTCAAATCCTTTGGTCACCTTGTACTCACATTTTTGAGGATCTTCTTTCACAAGATATTAACTAGAGAATTCTTGTTCTAAATATAGTTTTGAGATTCCGGAGAACAAGATAATAGCTTCTGAAAGATTCTGGTACAGCAAATGGCAACGTACCTGGTGTTTCTGAGCCATGGACAAATGCAAAATCTTTATACTTAGCTGCACTCAGCAGTGCAATACTGCTGTTGCCCTCATAAACACCCTGGTGATTGCTTTTAGCCTCTCTTTCTGTCTTAGAAGATATCTTTTTCTAAAATGCTAGATTACTTTAGCTGCATGGGGCTAGGAGTGAGACTAGAGATAAGGACTAAAAGAGACCCTTTGCATCAGCTCTGTACCCACAATCCAGACCCATTTAGTAACAATTTGGCTTTCCTGCTAACGGATTCAAGGAACCCACACTTGTGTACGATCGAGTATTTTAAATAAGTTCTGTTTTGTCTTTTGAGATCCTGTTGGGCATCTCAATTTACCCCCTATAATAAGGTAATTTAAGATGATAATTTATTTCAATATAGTGGTATGAAGGTTTTTTAAGTATCCAGCTGTCATTCACTGACCGAGTCATAACCACGAGGGAAAAATTGTGGAATAATTTTTCATTCTTTTATGATTATTAGAGGTATTCTCTACATTGGTGGGAAATGGTATGGAATGGAGCCGCTCAACACATCCAGCACATTTGAACACGTGTTTTACCAGTTAGAAGACACACAGGATATCCCCTTCCAATGTGGTGTGCTGAATGGCAGCCTTCATCACGAGAAGATGTTGGTGAAGCAGTCTGTGAAATATGCGTTTTTATCAAACAGTACCTCTAGCAAGGAAAAGCTTTTGAGGGTAAATACCTTTCTGTTTTTCTCTTGAGTCCAAGCCTTCTCCTCAGTCTGTTCCAGCAGCCAAGGGTCTCCAGAGCTCTTGCTTTGGCACGGTATCATCGCAGGTGGGTTTGGCCTGGCAGGCCCCTGCCTTGTTGCCTTGTTACCCCAAACTGGTGGGAGTACTGCTAAGGAAATCCTGAAAGAGAACAACAGCACAACGGGAATTTAATATAGTGTGAAGCAATCCTTTAGCAGAGAGCAGAGCTCTGCCCAAGACAGCTGTGGGTATGATGTGAAAGGCATGAAGCTGCCATTCAGCTCATGCATCCCAGTGTCTGAGCAGAAGTGAATTACTGACGTACAGATATTTTTGTGGAAATCTAAGGCAAATTGATAGGCCACATTAAAAAATGCATAATTGCTTTATAAATCCATGAAATGAAAATCATGAGAAAGATAAGTAAAAAAACTTGAACTCATTAGTCATTATGTTAACTTATTGTGCTTTCTAATCTGCAGAAGCAGCGAGCTGTCCTGCCACAGAAAAGCTATGTGGAATTATTTGTGGTTGTGGATAACAACAGGGTAATGATTTCATCTGATGCTGCAGACATTTTATTACATTTTATTAAACCATTAAATTTTTTCTCTGATATTCTCATATGGTATTTTACAGTTTGTGCTGAAAAAATCAGATCCTGCGGCGGTGCAAAAGGAAACAGTTGAGCTGATTAATTACGTTGATGGGGTAGGTCAGATAACTTGCTGAGATTCAGTAGTTTCTACTTTATCGTAGTTTCCAAAAGAACAGCTAATGCAGTAAATCTGAACGGTTATGTTCTGAAACTGTACTTGGAAGCTATACAGCAATTTGCAAAACATTTAAGGCACCTCATGAATGTATGCACGAGTCTTATAGAGGTGTAGACAGAGGGAGAGATGCAAGGTGTTTTTAAACCACTTCTCTGTGCTCCCAGACTTTGGCTGCTCCAGGAGTGTGAGGTCTCCAGTAGGTTTTACATTTCCTGGAAGAGTATTTCTCATGTATGTAGTTCTTTTTTATTAAGCAAACTGTCAGCGCTGTGAACAAATCCATAAGCTCTCTGATCATCTGTTCCCAATTTCTCAAGACAATTAGCTAAGGAAATGAATGAACGTGGTCTTTCCAGCCTTGCCAGCTGGCAACAGTAGACTGCCTTCAGTCATATATTCTTTCCTCACATCAAACATTAATTATTCAAAGAAACTAAATTATGTCTCAGTCATTATGTTCAGCTTAATGTTTACAGTAGTAGTGATGTAATCTTTCATAATTCAGTTGAAACAGACTGATGGACAGTAATTATCTTTTTTTTTTCAGATGTATAGAGCGTTAAACATCCAGATTGTTTTGGTTGGATTAGAGATCTGGACAGATACAAACCACATATCTGTAATGGATGGTTCAGCTGGAGATGTACTGAGTAGATTCGTTTCTTGGAGACAGAAAGATCTTCTTAAACGAGCACGAAGTGATGTTAGCCATCTCATAATGTAAGCCTTCGTTCAGTGTTAAAACTAGCCATGCTGCCAGTGTTGTTAATGTATATGATTTTGGGGTTGTGTATGAATGAAAATGTAACTAGAGTAAAATTCACTCAACTTCCAAACTGTTTTAACCTGGAAAAATGTCAAGAAAGTGTAATGAATTCTTTATAAATAATCAACTCCAGGTGGCTCTGCTTGAGCAGGGGGGTTGGACCAGATGACCTCCAAAGGTCCCTTCCAACCTCAACCATTCTGCGGTTCTGTGAACTCAGAAGCACTGACACAGCAGATTTAGGTGATTGGTCATTATTTTCAAGCTCTGTTATTCAGATGTTCATTATGTATTACAGTGAAACGCTGATACGATGATAAATTTCTTCTTGGCTTTAAGAAGACCAATCTTGACTTGCAGTATTTGTTTCAGACTCATCAGTGTCTTTTAGTAGAAACTGTGAACTTTCAGCCCCTCTTTCAACAACACCTTCAAACTGTTTTTGTTGCAGAGGGAGAAGCTCTTATGGTGGATCCATTGGAATGGCTTTTGTAGGTACCGTCTGCTCACAAGTCCAGGGAGGGTCAATCAGCACTGTAAGTACGCAATGTTGTGCTTATTGGAAGAAACTAGCACAGGAGCTGCTAAACTATAGAATCATAGAATCATAGAATTGTTAGGATTGGAAAAGACCCTTAAGATCATCAGGTCCAACCGTTAACCTACCACCGCCAAGTCCGCCACTAAACCATGTCTTCAAGCACCACATCTACCCGTCTTTTAAATACCTCCAGGGATGGGAACTCAACCACTGCCCTGGGCAGCCTGTGCCAGTGCCTGACCACTCTTTCAGTAAAGAAGTTTTTCCTAATATCCAACCTAAACTTACCCTGGCGCAGCTTGAGGCCATTTCCTCTCGTCCTATCGCTTGTTACTGGGGTGAAGAGACCGACCCCCACCTCACTACAGCCTCCTTTCAGGTAGTTGTAGAGAGCAATAAGGTCTCCCCTCAGCCTCCTCTTCTCCAAACTAAAGAACCCCAGCTCCCTCAGCCGCTCCTCGTAAGCCTTATTCTCTAGACCCTTCACCAACCTCGTTGCCCTTCTCTGGACACGCTCCAGCACCTCAATGTCCTTCTTGAATTGAGGGGCCCAAAACTGGACACAGTATTCAAGGTGCGGCCTCACCAGTGTCGAGTACAGGGGCACTATCACCTCCCTGGTCCTGCTGGCCACACCATTCCTGATACAAGCCAGGATGCCATTGGCCCTCTTGGCCACCTGGGCACACTGCTGGCTCATGTTTAGGCGGCTGTCAACCATCACCCCCAGGTCCTTTCCCGCCAGGCTGAAATATCATAGATATGCTGCTAGTGAGACCAAGAGGTACCTGAACAATTGAAGGCTTTCCCCTGTGCATTTACACAACCCAGAGTTGTAGCTACTGCTATTGCCAGACATTGCTTCCACAGAGGTATCTTCCAGAACATCCTAAATAAATAATGCGCAATTTGTTGACCTAGTCAAGTCACTCAGGTCTTGGAATGGTACAGTTTCTTTCATGGAGTTTGTGATGTAAAGACTTGTGCATATTTTTATACTTATATTAAAAAAAAAAAAAAGTGTTTTCCAATTTCTCTCTTCATTACGTTCCAGTCCATTTGGCTGATTTAGTCCTGAAATAATTTTTTTATCACCTTTTTGTAATTCAGCTAGCTCAAGGTTGTATAAGAAAAGCCCATTCTTGTATCGTTAAGGTTCATAACCACAGTGTTTTGGGGATGGGAACGCAGCTACAAAATTATGTGTATTTTTTGACTTTTTACATGGATAGACAGTGAACATAATGCACTCTATTCTAAAGTGTCAGGAATTCTCCACAATGAGGCTGTGAATTTGGCAAAATTAGCCAGAAACTAGGTTTTTCTCCTTCACTCTTGGGGCAGCACCAGTATCTCCAGAGGTTCCTGTCCTTACAATATGGATGCCACAACATCATGGACAATCTTAGAGGCAGATTCTGTTCGTTAACAGTCTTTGTCTTTTTGTCTTTGAAGACTCCATTGAAATCAGTGTCATGACTGATTAACTGTGTCATTATTCAGCATATGATCCTAACAGAAGATATAGAAAGAGTGGCAGAATCTGGCCCTACTGAAAAAGCAGTGACAAATTGACTGTTCTTGCTGCTTTTGCTTTGCAATACAATTTAGTATTCTGTCTTCAGAGCCTCTGAGAGACTTGTGGCTTGAATAAATCTGTAGGTAGAAACTTAGTAATGTCTTTAGTTTCATATTTTTTTAACACTGATTCTTTTTATTAGTTGAATCATAACAATGTGTTACGTCATGCTACAGTAGTTGCACATGAATTGGGGCATAATCTCGGAATGAAACATGACGATAAAAGGTGTCCTGCATCCTATATTATGCACAGCACAGACAAGTAAGATTTCCAGTTCTTTTATTTTAATAATTGTCATTTACCCGCAGTGACTATGCCTTATAAGCTGTGAAACTCCCATGAATCTTGAAGAACTTTTGTGAATGGGGAGTTGTTTGAAAAGTTTAACCACAGAGGTGAATTCACTGACTTAGGTCCTAACATCATTTTAATTTATTTGAAATGTTACCTGTTTTCCAATCCAGTCATTCTTTATTTGTGGCATTCCTAAAAACTTATTTGGATTTTCTTAATTATTGTTTTTAATGATAGTATGTTGCTTTTTTTTTTTACCTGGCCGAGAATGCTTTACATGTATTCACTGAGTTTGTGCAAACATGCATCCTTCGCACAGATTCTCTTAACAGTTAATTTAAACAAAAACAATCAGCCTAGACTTCTTTCAGTTCGTTTGTTCTTTGACTTCCCCTTAAGAGAAAAAGATCATATTAGTTTATCTATCCACATTTGTGTTAATAAATCAGGGTAACTGAACACTGGATGAAACTACTATAAGAAGCTGCATTTCTGAGTTCTTAGGGACTCCAAGTTAAGGAGAATGTCTTTCTGGAAACTATTTTTTAATCAAGCATTTTTAGACTCAGTAGAGACAAGGAATTTCTAAGGCCTGTTTCATATAGGATACCAGGATGGATAATCTGATGATCTCTTCTGAAAGTACTTGCATTTATGTTATATATAGTATTTTTAACTTCTAGTACTGTACTCTAGTGCAAAATAAAGTAAAAATTAAGTATCTCATGATCTCCTAACGCTATGAAACACGGTATTTATTATAGATTGACAATATTTTAAGGGCTTGAGTTGTATTTTTTCCTGTAAGCAAAATATTTATAATAAAAAAATAATATTATGCTTTCCAGTGGATCCAGGAATTTCAGCACCTGCAGTGCTGATGATTTTGAGAACCTTATTCTAAATGGAGGTGGAAACTGCCTTAGAAATCCTCCCAAAACAAGTAATGTTTACAAGGAACCTGTCTGTGGTAATAACGTGGTCGATAACAATGAAGAATGTGACTGTGGCAAACCGCAGGTAATGAATGAAATTCAACTGGATACTTGTATGTTATGTTATGTTATGTTATGTTATGTTATGTTATGTTATGTTATGTTATGTTATGTTATGTTATGTTACGTTACGTTACGTTATATTGTGTTATATTGTATTATTTATATTATATTATATTATATTATATTATATTATATTATATTATATTATATTATATTATATTTGTTGTAAACACTGGCCTTTTGGTATACCTGATTTGCATTAATATCTGAGGAATTTTCCTTATAAATTTACATTTTTGCAAGCAATATGAAGATAAATTTTAGAAAAAGCCTAAAATCATACTTTGATCTTGATATGAACTCAGTTAAGGGCTACTGGACTTCACAGAGCTTTGAGCCAATGCCTAAGAAAGAGGAGTATTTCAGTGCAGAGTACGTGGAAACGCCACTGTTTTTTGTGTTGGTTTTAGCAACATGGATATTTCTGTTACATAAAACAGACTACTCATCTGTAGAGCACTTACAGGTTTCCTAACTGTAACCCTTAAACTTCACCCACAACAAAACTACTTTTGTGGGTCCTATTTGCATTGTCAAAATGTCCCTCAAATAATGGGATCTATTGACTCATTCTTTAGAAAATAAAGGTGTCTCAAAAAAGACACCAATAAATTGAAAGGCTGTCAGGAAACTCAGGTTCCATCGTATAGTTCTTCTAAGTCATGAAAAGATACCAAGATTTCTCTACATCAAACTGCTAGTGTAGTGGGAAAATAAGATGACAGGAGGGGTGATAAGAAGTGTTATTTAAAAAACAGTGTTCTGCTTCTTTTAGTGTCCATTTAAGTGTAAACCTATCCTATACCCCTGTGCCACAACACATCAAAACAGATGTCTTTCTGATGACTTCTGGTAAAAAAAAATACAGCCAAACTGTATGCTGGTTTCTGTTAGAGCAGAAGGCTGTCAACCTCAGAAGATGCAAGAGAGACGGTGTATTTAGTTTGGTTTGTCTGTGCACTTGGTTTGATGAAGTACTTTCCTAGCTACATAGCGAGGTGAAAACATTGTGTCCCCTTGCCCATGGTTGTTCTTCAGGAATGTACGAACCCTTGCTGTGATGCTGCAACCTGCAAACTGACGCCTGGATCGCAATGCGCTCAAGGACTGTGCTGCAAAAACTGCAAGGTAGGCTATGTTTTATTAAGCTAAATACTATTTACTAGTATTTTTTAATGTTTGAAAAGAGCTCTCATAGTACTCTTGACATATTTTCACGTTATCAAACCACATGCACCAGTAGAGAGCATGTAAGCAGAGAATTTGTGTCTAACAGCTCTTGGTCGGTAGCTTAGAAATGGAATGTCACCTCTGTGTCATCCCTCATGGGAGGCAGGAGCCATCAGGGGACTCAGTAGCAGTGATCTCCATTACGCAACACCAAGCTTCTGCTTTAAAATTTGTACTTGTGTGCGCATTTGTACGATCTATCCAAGTCTTCTGCAGGCTCAACTCATAAACTTTATAGCTATACCATATGAAACTGAGGGAAGTTTTGGATATTCATTAGATATTGATCTGAAAAACTATTTCGTCTTCCTTAAAATCACAAAAGGTTCCCAGCTGTCGTCGTTTCATGTTAGAACTTCCGCGATTGCAGAATAAAAGTAGGGTGGCATTCCTCTCTGGTTCTAGTTTAAAGTGGCAGGAACAGAGTGCAGATCGAAAACGGATTTCTGTGATCTACCTGAATACTGCAATGGAAGCAATGCCTACTGTCCAGACGACGTTTATATCATGAATGGTTACCCATGCGACAACATGAAGGCATATTGCTACTATGGAGTATGCCAGAGTTTCGATTCACAATGTGAATCTATATATGGAAAAGGTAAGTTTATAATTTAATGTAAAAAGACTTGTTGCCTCCTAATAGACATTTTCAATTTTTCTTTTTCATATTTTTAAGACAGTGTAGT
This sequence comes from Theristicus caerulescens, assembly GCA_020745775.1. Lineage (NCBI taxonomy): Eukaryota > Metazoa > Chordata > Aves > Pelecaniformes > Threskiornithidae > Theristicus > Theristicus caerulescens. Next base: position 123,092,424 of record CM036560.1, read on the forward strand.
GGCTTACTAAGATTCACTATTTTTTGTACAGGGGCACGAAAAGCACCTGACGTGTGCTTTGAAAAAGCGAATATTAAAGGAGATAGGTTTGGAAACTGTGGAATGACAGGTGGAGCATACAAGAAATGTCCTGTTCAGTAAGTCACCAGCAAATAAAAGCTAACCCTAAAATCTTCAATGTAAAAAGTATATTCTGTTACAAACTCTTAGAGCACAAGATTTAAAAGAATATTTCCTTGAAATGCAAGCTAAAAAGTTTGACTGGATGGTGTATTTGCACTGGTACTTGGGTTTTTTTGTGTTCACCTTGTCTCTGAGTGTCATTCATTCACTACAGGCACAGTCTGTGTGGCAAGCTCCAGTGCACATCTGTTAGTCTTCAAAATCTTCCTGCCTGGAGTGTTGTCAATAACGCATCTGGGGTTTTATGCTGGTCTTCTGACTTCGACTTGGGATCAGATGTCCCTGATCCTGCTCAAGTGCATGATGGAACAGCCTGTGGAGAAAAGAAGGTACGATGATCCACAGCAGCATTTCAGAATATATTGCACCAGCTGGAAAGTTCTTAACTTTCAAAAGCATTACATAGCTCTCTTATTTGCATGCCATAATATAATAAAAAAATCTGTTTTTTGAATACACACATACAAACAATTAATTAGCTTTTCAAAAACTGGGATGCTACAAACCAGTGAACTACATTACCAGTTATTCCAATTACTCCATCGAAATGCATCCACAGACTTAAGAAAATCTGAGACAAATACAGCTATAAAACTGTGAAGTACTGAATGTTCTACCAGCCCTTTTTCTTGACATTTAAGTAAAAGCTGTAGACTTGTAAACATAGACATTTATACAGTATATTTATAAAAGGATGGGATTTTTTGAAGTTTTGTGTTTGAAAGACTTTAATTACTTTTTCCAGGCCTGTCTAGGTTTTGAATGCGTTAACGCAAGCCATCTGGGCTACAGCTGTGATGTAAAGCAGAAGTGTAACGATAATGGGGTGAGTAGATGGTGTTTTCATGCCCTGTTTCTAGAAGACAGAGATAGGTACAAAATCCCTGCATAAAAGCAGCAACCAGCCAGATGGCTTTGTTTTTTTCTGATCTGTATTAAAAGTTAAGTCCACTTCTTTATGTGTAATTCATGTTGCCAGTATACTGGAAACCTTTTAGCACTAACATTGAAATTCTTCTGAATTTCCCTATGGAATTTGCTAATATTACTGAGCTGTTGAATTGTAAAAGAAAAATATTCCTCTGAGGAGGACAGCCTAGTGATTCCTGATTTATATATATTTCTGTGAAAAATCAAAATGGAGTCCAAGGGTTGTAAACTTGAGTTCTTTGGACTGTAAGCTATTGCAGGCAAATAACAAAACAAAGGTTAACTTCTACAGAGGATTAACTTCTGATATCAGTATCACTCAGTGTTTTGGGGATGTTACGGAGGGGGAGAGCTTATTCCCAAGCAATACTAAGCAATGTTGCTTGTTTCCACGTGCAATTCTTAATGTGTAACTCCAAATATATACTGGAGGTTGAAAGTGGCCGCTTGCAGAAAGGCGCTGTTCGTTTGACTAATCCCTGTTGTATGGACTGCAGGTGTGTAACAACAACGGGAACTGCCACTGCAATTCTGGATGGGCGCCGCCGTTCTGTAACCAGCCAGGCTACGGCGGCAGTGTTGACAGCGGTCCAGCTCACATAGGTAAGATACTGAAACTGGCCTTTGTTCTGCCCCCAGTGTCTGATAAATAATCTACTAATAACAGGGGTTTTTTCAGTCTCTTTTCAACTGTTTTTTTCTACTGCATGGGACACTTAATCATGGACTGACTGGAAGAACAAACATTATTATCTGATGCGTAGGTTTGCAGACATCAAGGAAGTTGGTCCAAGGGAGAATTTGACCTCTATTTTGTCTGAGATAAAAAGCAATACATTAGTTGCTTAGAATTACTGTTACATTTTTTTAAATAGTTAGATATTTAGATATTTACTTGGATATTTAAAACAGAGTTCTGATAAAGTGGATGCTATAGAGGAAGGCTATAGCTTGAGAATGAAACCAACAGCCTTTATATATGGAAAGGTCTCACAGAAATGAGAGGGGTTAAGGAGGTGCCTGCAGCAAGCAGTGGTTGGCTCGTGTAAGAGCCATGAAATTCTGCAAAGGGAAAATGGAGCAGATTTTGCTGGCCTTCACGCTGAGAGACCATGCAAATGTTTTGTATTTACTAATAGCTTAGGACAACAAAGAAGACATGCAGATCAGTTGTGGGTAAGCAAATACAAAATCAATTTGTCTGCTTTAGAATTCTTGAAAAAATACATGGAAAAGGAAAAAGGTTGTATATCATACAACATGGCGTGGGTAAGGCAGAAAGAACTTGTGATAACACAAGGCCAAATCCTACTTTTCTGATCATAGCATTTTATAAATTTCAGTGGAGTTACTAGTTTTAATCTATAATAATTTGAAGATTGTAGTTTTTACAACAGAAAGGTGTTCTTAGCAGAAAAAAAGCTTTAATATGAGGTTAAATGAGATTACTATCTTACATGATTTCAATTCTTTTTCTCTAGATACATCACTTCGGGATGGTCTACTTATTTTTTTCCTCCTTGTGTTGCCAATAGTAATCGTTACTGTATTAGCGGTAATTAAGCGTGATGCAATAAAAAGAAAGTTTTGCAGGAAAAGTAGAAGACCACACAGGTATTTCACTTACTACAATACATATTTCAACACTTGAGAGCATGCTCCAGATTAATTTAGCAAGCCAGTTAGACGCTTTATCTATACAAAGAGTTCCATACCTCCTAAAAGAAAAGACTTCCCTGCTATTAGGAGTAGTAGGGAGTTTAATAGCCAGTACCCTGCTATGAGGTAGTTTAATCCAGAAACTCCAGCTGTCAGTTCTCAAGCAGTTTTCCCCAAAATACACTGCACTTTCCTAATTGTTATTGATAATCGTATTGCATGGACACAGGGGCATAGCACATTGAAATTATTTGCCAAGGCCAGAAAGGGGTGGAGTCAGAAACAGAATCCAGACCTCTTGAGCTGCAGCCTCGTCCCTTGAAAAACACCGCATCCCTGAAGGTAGTTAACCCAAATGGGGATTTGCCTGATGACGTGGTTTTTATTTCAGGGATAACAACGTGCAGCAACCAAAGCAAAATAACAGACCAAGTCATAACCCAAGAAATAATCAGGTAAGGTAGATGCATACTTGCATTATTTCATGTTGAGCAATCCAAATGATACAGTGCCTTTTCTCTAATATAGTTACTGATGACTTTGTGGCCTTTTGATACATTGAAACCATCTGAATTCCCAAGTATTTAAAATAATTTATAATGTGTTAGACAGGATTTCTGTTTGGGTAAGTATGAGCTTTATTGCCTGCCCTGTCAACTCAGGCTGTGAGTAGTACAGGATGGAACAGGCTGCTATGAATTCTCTGAATTCTGAATACTCTGAATTCTGAATACTCTGAATTCTGCAGCCAAATACCACAGAAGATGCTTAGCCAGGCTGTGGATCTAGTTCTGATAAAACAAAATAAAAATTACCAAAACAAAATGTTGCAGGAGAATATGAATACCATCACAGGAAATGAAAATTAGTTCTAAAATACCACTAGGTTAATACTGAATAATTAGCCACACTTTGAAATCTGTGGGTTTTGTTAACTTGATTTTCTGCAACATCTTTTCCAGCCTGCCACATCGAGTCCCGATCTTTTTAAGATACCAGATTTCCCTGGTCCGAGGTCTGTAGTATTTAAAACCTTCTTTACTTCATGTTTGCTATGTTTACATTGTTGTATCATTGTAAGTGAAGTTCCTAATGTCTCCCATCCTGCTTAGGAGGATTTTTCATGGAGCATCATATGAGAGAAAATAGATTAAATGCTTGAAGGAGAAATGCTGTTTTTCTGCTTGTATAGAAAACAGCATAATGGGACATATAAATGCTACTAGGGAGAGGGAGAGGGAGAGGGAGAGGGAGAGGGAGAGGGAGAGGGAGAGGGAGTTAAATATATATATCAATGCTAGCAACTGTTTAAAAATGTTATAGAACCAGTTTAGAAATACCAGGTGTCTCAAGTCATAAAATACCTCATGAAGTGTGTGTTCCACACTTCAGGCAGCCAGTACAAGCCCAGTTCCCTGCAGTTCCTTCCGGACCTCAACGACCCGCAGTCCCACCTAGACCAACTGTCTGAAAAGTTGCTTGGGAGCCCTCAACCAATTCCGACAAGTAACTGATCTGAAAAAAATTAAAGATTGCAACCCTCCAGTCCTCTCCTTGTGCAGCCAAAACACCTTCCGAAAGCACGCACCTCTGGAAAAGACTTGATGCTAAGAGGCACTGAACACAGATTTTGTAATATCCCATTATTTTGGTAATTGCTGCTGGCTGTATTTGTGCCTCTTCTACCTCACCTCTTGTTTTTTTTTTCTTAAATCAGAAGCTTGAAGTTCAACTCTTGTTAGATTAAATCTGTAACAGCATCAGAGAACAGGACTCATCTGAAGTGTAGCCGTACTTGCAGGCCAAAAAGAGAAGTGAATTCAGTTATTTACACACATAATTTATTCACCTCTAGTCATACGCTACTGCTAAAATGAGAACATAGATTGACCTCTTGGGAAGTCTGGAGCTCATCTACCTCCTGGTGCGTCCTCTCGGCAGCGTGCTGCCGGGGACCCCCCGCACACCAGCCTTGCCCACCGTTCCTGTGCCTTGCTCTGAGCCTTGTCTCAGGTCCAACCGTACCAAAGCTGGGATCCAGATCCCACCTCTCAACGCTTAGTAGCTGCGTTACTTTCCAGTTCAGGTAGTTTATAAAAGTAACCTCATACAGGGACACTAGCAGTGGAAAGAAACGCTGTAGATAATGTATCCGAGTCTAAAAGAAACAAGCCATCTCTGCTGTTATAGAAAACGTGGTATATCAGGAGATACATTATAAAACTGAACAGTGTTTTTATGTTGAGATTTTTGCTAGAAACTGATTCCACTACAAAAGCAACAGATAACTTTCATCGTTCTAAATGTGACAATTAGAAAACGGTACTGATTTAGAAGAAAGTGTATGACGTTACATAGTTTGTCAAAATGGCAGCTAGTGGAAAAGCAGCTGCTACGCCAAGAAAAGCTCACTGACAAGAATAAAGCTGAGGATACCAATCGACCGGTACGTCGGAGAGTAAATCACACACTGGCTGTCTTCACGTGCAAACTTTGGGAATACGAACTAGCAAAAAGAGTGATTAAACGATGGAATCGCCTCGCCAAGAAAATATTTCTAATCCCTTAGACGGTCATTTCAGAGAAGAGCTGGACCAAAGAACCCAAAATATACTGCAGGCAAAAATCTGCACTGGCAAGGAGCGTCTCCTGAGGAACTGTTGTCTGTCTTAATTCTTTAGATTCTTAAATTGTTATTATCAGTTAAATGTTCCTGTCATTTAGACCTTATTAACAAGCATATTACAATAATACAATTTAACATAAATCATCAGCGTCAGCACACTTTGTAGCATCTTGATTTTATGACCCTCAGAAGAACCCACCGCTGGGCTCGCCCGGGATCACTCGGCCGTCCGACGCTTCTGGGTTCCCCAAGGTGTATCACTGAATTCATTATCAAAAGAAAATGGAATAAAAGCGGGCGTTTGGAGCACCGGGCCAGGCTCCCGGCGCTGACAGGACGGCGGCCCCGCGCCCCGCCCGCGCATGCGCAGAGCAGCGGCGGGAGGGACCGGAGCGGCGGGCGGGCGGGCTCCCGGCAGAGCTGGCGGCGGCGGCGGAGGAGCAGCAGGGCGGCGGCGGGCGCGCCCGGGTGGGGCTGTGTGTGCTGTGCGGGCTGCCGGCGGCCGGCAAGTCCAGGCTGGGCCGCGCCCTGCGCCGCCGCCTGCCGCAGCGCCCGGGCTGGGCCTGCGGCCTCCTCAGCTACGACGAGCTCATCCCGCCGGAGGCCTTCCTCCCGCGCGAGGCGGGGGCGGGACCGGCGGCGCCGTCGCCATTGGTCAGTGCGGCTTCTCCCTCGGCCTCTCATTGGCCAGCCGAGGCGCCGCGCGCAGCAGCGTTGCCCGGCAGCGCGGCGAAGCGGGGCCTCCCCGCCGCCGGTGCCGGGCCCGCCCGGGTGCGCGGGCGTTCACCTCTGCGCTGCCTTCCTCCGCAGCTGCCCCGATGGAAGCGGAGCCGGCGAGAGCTGCTGCAGTGCCTGGAGAGCTTCCTGCGGGCCCTGCTCACCGGGGAGCCGCTGGCCGCCGCCGCCCCGCAGCCGGCCTGGGGGCGGTTCCTGGCCTGCTGCCGCGGGCAGGGGCTGCTCCCCTCAGCGGGAATTCCCGCCGGAGCCGGCGGGCGCTGGGCACCGGCCGCCGCGCCCGGGCCGCTCTACCTGATCTTGGATGACAATTTTTATTATCAGAGCATGAGATACGAGGTGTACCAGCTGGCTCGCAAATGTAACTACTCTTTGCTCCTACGCGTAACAACTTTTCCGGCTTTGTAGGAAATTCAGTCCTCCTTAACTGCCTTTAAGTACTCTTGTGGAACATCTGTTATTCTTAATTGCTAGATTCCTGCTGTACAGTAACTGCTAACTTAACTTTATTGCTGTATTATTAAAAGTTGGTAGGTCACTTAAAGCCTTTCTTATGCATGTTGATCTCAGAAATTACTCCTTGAGCAGCCCTGAAGGTAAAATCGGTTGCATTCTTCTCAGGTTTGCATTCTTCTCAGGCTCAGAACTAGTGTAGGAATTACTCATTCATGTAAAGCCTTTCTCGTGCATGTTGCTCTCAGAAATTATTACCTCAACAGTTTAAAGGTAAAATTGTCTGTTTATGTTCTTTTAGATTCCTTGAGCTTCTGCCAGTTATTTTTAGAGTGTCCACTCGAATGCTGCTTGCAGAGAAATCGTCTCCGAAGCCATCCGTTACCCGACGAGACAATACGTTTAATGGCAGGAAAAATAGAAATGCCAGATGTCAAGAAAAACGCTTGGGAACGGAACAGCCTCATTCTGAAAAGTTTTGATTGCAATCCAGAGGATAAGTATGCTACTGTATTGACGCTAGGGTTTTCAATAAGTACTGTTTTCATAAACGGGCGAGTAGAAGCTTTTGACTGTATCTAAAAAGCATGTAAAAAGTATTCCGTGTGGTGATTTTTGGAAGCCTGTAACACACGATAGACGCCAGTTGTTGGGAACTCACAGCCATCATTCTTTGCAGAGTTAACATCACTGCACTGCACTTCTAAACTGTTGTTGAAAATTTATGTAAATTGTCTGAAACATTAAGACTGGAAATAATTGGCTGTAGCTTTAGTTGTAATTGTTTTTCATCTAACTTGCTGTATAAAGATTAGTTCATGGATTGCCTCATAAATTTAACTGCAAACCTGTTTTTTTTTCTGCCATGAGGTGTCATTACAAAATGAAAGAAAAATCTTCAATGAAACTGTTTGATTAATGTGGTTTACTCTTTTGTTTGTTTCCTTAGTGAGCAGATAATTAGTTTGCTGGCCACTGCTTTGGAAAATCCAGTGAAGCAAAACGAGGAGAACACTGAGCAAAAGGTAGCACTGCTTGTCTTCACAGTCACGGCTCTTTCAGCCGATGGTGAATGAGTTAAGTTATTCCTGAACTGGATTCAGAACACCTGTGATGACAGAAATTGAGAAATAGCTAGTGCATTTCTTGATTGCAAAAGCATACGCAGAAAAGTTAGTCCTATTTGAAATGGGTACTTCTGTCACCTTATTAAGTTAAACCACTGAACTACCTTTAAGAATGCTGTTACATGTTCTACAGTAGTAAAAAGAATGGCTTTTGGAGCTCTCACATTGCACTGAGGAAAATAATGTTCGCTTCCTAATGTCACAGACATCTGTCCCTGGCAGGCACCCAGGCACACAAACCTGCCTCCAAATCCAGAGGAGCAGGTCCATGCTGCGCCAGTCACTGAGCTGCTGCTGCTGTGTTGCTTGTTTTCAAAGAGTGCTTCAAAAGGTGATGACTGTCTAAATCAAATGTAACGTGTTTGCACGCATTCTCCCTTTCTGTTGGTCACCCTGGATAGGAAGCAGATCGAGCAATCTGCGCAGCTAGTGCCGTCCATCAGGCCGATCAGACGTGCAGACGCATCATCTCCCAGACAATGAAGGATGCAAAAGGTACGCGTAGCGTGTTCCAGGTGCTAGCCTGCAACTAAGACTAAAGTGGTGCAATTCCCTCAGGGCAAATTATTAAGGAATCCCAACCCTGCAGGCATGACTGAGGCAATCTCCTTCAGAAGTCTGGTCAATTTGTAGAATGCGAGTCAAAGTCTGTAAATTTTGTCTTTAAACATGAAGTTAAAAGTTGAGCTTTAATTTTCTTTTAGATAAAAACGTGCTCCCGAGTGAGATGAAGAGCCTGGCAGAAGAACTCAACAAACTCAAAGCAGATTTTTTGGAAGACTTGCGGCAAGGAAATAATTTGGAAAACCAAAATCAATATTCTGACCCTGCTACAAGCATCATTTCTTCATTCCAACATGAGGCAACCAATGTAGTTAATAAATATATTTTAAAATAATGACATAGAGAATATTGGTGTTTTTTAAGAGTCCAGGGTGTTTAAAATGCAGTACTCTTTCAGCAGCACAGCTGAGAGATACCGCTTCCTTCTCTGGAGGCTCGTGCCCTCTCTAACTCCTCTCCCCATATTATGGAAGAGAAATACAGTCTGGCATACCGTGTTTGACTTTGAAGATCAAGCCAACAACAAACCATCTTTAGATTTTAAATTAAACAGAATCATAGGAAAAGTTAGTCTGGAACACCTTGAAGTCACCTAGTCCTGTTTCCTGCTTACAGTGGGACTAACTTGGAGCTGGATCAGCTTTCCCGGAGCCTCCTCCAGCTGAGGTTTTGAAGAGCGCCTTGGATGGTGACCTGCTCTGCTCTGCCAGACGGGTAGCCGAGCGCTTCCAGAGAACACGTGCCTGGGAAGGTAGGAAAACAAGAAGTGAGACAGAGTTCAGCACTTCAAGCATGAAGTGGGTTGACAATGTACTGCAGCACCCAAAGTCAGGATGTCAGCACCTAAGTTTAATCCAAGTTCCCGCTTCAGTTTCCCAAGTCCCTTTTTTAGATCAGGCTCTTGGCTTCTCCGCTTGTTTCCCTGACAGAAACTTTGCAAAGAACAAGAAATTTGAGATGCACCTGAATTAAGGCTCTTGAGAGTTGCATGCAGATAGGCATGCATGTAGGATTAACTCCAGTGTCCAAAGGAGCTTAACGTTTGGTGCTGCCATCGAAGTATCTAACAACATCCACAGCAGTTCCATATGCAGTGCCAGCCACCTTACCACGATGAAAACTCTCATTTCAGACATACAAGCATTCTTGATAAGGAAATAGGAGTATGAGGAAACAAAGAAGATGACCAAATGTGCAAGATTAACAGTGGAAAGAAGTAAGAGAGTGTCCTGGTTCAGCACTAAAATTAAGCATTTTCAACTTGAGCAGACTGCAACATAAATGCAGTGTTCCTTGCTTACCCAAAAGGTAAGCTTACCTCCATACCGTATCATGAGTTCATCAGTTCCAGCTGTCGAAGCGTACGTAATTAAGAAGAATTAACATGTGACTTAATTAGAAAGTGTTATTTTATTCGTATCTTACAAAAGCAAAGCTCCACAACATGAACTACACTAGATATAGTCATTTCAGAATTAACCTTCTCATCCGAAAACATTCACTACACAATAAAATTTATTTTACAACTCGTAACAGGTTTCATTTTTGCATACAAAATATGCTCTTTACACTGGAATACATATTATTAACAAAGCAGGTACTTAGAAGCACATACACAAAGATTGCTCAATGAAAAATGCTTCAGCAGGGAATAGATTTCCTGCAGCAGAACATCCATTTGCTGTAGATTTTCAAAGAAGCTTAAAATTAATAGAAAACTTGCCAGTGAAGACTTCTAAATTACATTCCCTTCGTCAGAAAGAAACAAAAAGCAAACAAGCAAACCTCCCAAACATTCTGGAACAAAACAAATAGCAACAGATCATTTTGCTAGGAAGCGCTGTTGGAACGTGTCTTCCAGCACTGCGTTTTATGTTAAAATGCCAATCAACATTTTATGTCAAAATCCTCTTCATCTAAACATTGTATCTGTGAAAAAACAACTATTTTTCCCTATTAGCTGCTTCACAGTGGGTTTAAGTACTAACTGAGAGAATCTACCAAGATCTTCAGTCTAATATTTGCATGTTCATTGGAATATTCAGTCTCAAAATAATAAGTCTGTATTAAGAGTACTATAAATAGTGCATGTTAAAAATGTCAACAAATCTCTAAAATAATCTATTACAATAAAAACAAAAAAACTCACAAAGTTAATGTTTTGCAACTACAGAACTTAACAGAGTCAAGCTATGGAAAAATTTCAGCTCATTCCCAAACTTCCCTGTTAATACCAGTTAAAATGCTAATCACCACCTTATAATATAAGGGTTTGGTTTTTTAAAAAAACCAAGTTAGTGCAGTGTAGCACATGGAGAACTCAATATGAAAAATCCTAATCCAGGACTCGATCCCACAGTTCCTGACAAGTATCCCTCACTGACTCTGAGTAAGGCCTGCTTGTGCAAGGGAATCGTCAGGATCACACTCTCAAACAATTTTCCAGTACTAATTCTGGTCTTTAAATTATAGTAAATAGTACGTACAAAATTATGAAAAACTCATAGGAAAATACACCTTCCAAACCTACTCCGTAGACAGAAGGAAATAGATACAGTCAGCGTACTGTTTGGCACAACTGAACACACGGTACTATGTTGAAAAATTAAGAATCCTTGTCCAGAGGGTGACCCTCTGCGAAGGACCAGGATGTCAGCAGGGATCCATCCCACAGACCTGGTTGCAGAATCAAGGGATGAACACCAAAGCCTGCTGCCGCCTAAGAATCCCCCCTGCAAACAGGAGCTTGCACAAGGAAAGAAGGACAAATAGTTTTATTGTTCAACAGTTCATAGATGTTCAAGCTAATTTTCTTTTCCTTAGGTATTTTGAAGCAGAAACAATGGTATTAAGTCAATATTAAAATACTTCTAAACAACAATTTGCAAGGTTTGGGGTTAGGGGTTTTTTTTTTTTTTTCATACTGAGTTCTATTATTAAGAACATACGTTCCCCTGCAACAGAGGAGCCCCTCCTAAATGAGGGCTCCTTTTCAGTAAGATCATCCAGGCTTCCTCTTGCTATGGGCTACCTCTATTAGTGACCTAACTATTTCCCCTATCTAAAATTTCATTCAGGGGCATCACAGTTCAGAAATCATTTTTCTAAATCACCAAATCATGAGCCGACACAAAAAGAAAAGCCAATAATGTTTATAGACACTGCCAATGAAAGTCCTAATGGATCAGAAACCGCGTCAATGGAACGGAAGGATGAAATCTCAAACATTTGTGCACAGTGGAGTTAATCTCCCTACCAATACCAAGGGGAAGACAGGCTGGAGCCGCAAACCAAGGCGACCTTGGCTGTTGTGATCGGCATCATTCGGCGCTGGAAGGTGCTCCTTGGAGCACCACTGTTTCAGAAGCTGCCTTGGAGTTGCTAGAGCCTCGGAATAGAAGTTTACATCATCTATCAAAAGGCAAGGAAAATGACTTCTATAAATTACTAATTGTAATGGTCTTTAACAGTAACATTTGTAGTTCTAATATCGTATTTCAGCCAAATTTAGATTTTGGAACGTGTCAATGTGTGATCAAAAGAAAGCCATCATTTCTACATTATTCTTTGACTGGAAGCGTCATGTTACAAAACCTGTAACAGGAGCAGTAACTTCCAACTGGATTCCAGTTCAGTCAACTTCTAGTCCTTAAAACAAAGGACTCTGTATGTTTATGCATACAGAGTTGCAGTTCTGCTTATAAAATAGATTTTAAAAGTATAAAGCAACAAAGAGATATTTTGGAATTATAAAGGTTATGAAAAATGGAAATTACATTCTGTTTTACAAATCCACTGAAATGGATTTTGAACCAGGCCTGAAACCAAAAACATTTTTAGGAGTGACAGTGTCTTATCATTCATCTTCACTACATTGGAAACACTTCAATGGCATATTTTTGACCTCGTTACTACAAGACTATGTGCAGCCAAGAATCCAGTTCCTTCAACTGGTTACCTAAGCACAGAAAATTCAACAGTAGGTAAGTTAGGCAGAGAGAAACAGATTCGGTTCCCAAATTTCTAATTCATTAAAGTCAAAATTACTTCTAAAGCTAAGATTCTCAGAAGGGTGTTTTTTCCTGCGTTGATCTTACACTGAAGTCATTGTAAGTTTTTCCATTGGCTTCAGGAAGCTTTAGCTCCCGTAACAATATAAATTTGAATAAGCCAAACATTTGCTATTTAGATTCCAACCTCTGACTGGCAGAACATTCATAAAATCTTCCTGCTTTTAACAAAACATATTTGCTGCCATATTTTGCTGATAGTAAAAGGGGGATATATAAGGGAAGCTTTAACTTGTCTCAAGTAAGACAAACTAAGGTAAAAGTGCATGTCTAAATATGGGAAAAGTAACAGTTCTTCACTTTTTTGAAATTACAAATTCCTGTGTAACATATTAAGAGCTTTTATTCATTTTGCTAGGATGTTTTATTTAGGTTTATATTAAAGTGCCTGTCCGTTAGCCTAGGTGCTTCTAAAGTAAGATGTACAGTATTAAAAAAAATAAACATGTGCAATGGACTTCATGTACATCTTTAGTTACCATTTGCCACCTACAATATTAATCACAATGACTTCCAATGTTGTCAGCCAGTATTCCTTTGCCTACTACATTAACAGGTCAGAAAACCCAGAAGCCCTTCCCCTTATTTCTAGCACACCAAATGGACAACAAATCCGGGGGAGGGGACAAGACAAACTGACTTCCAAGTTAGCTGAAGCTTACAATAAACTAGACTATACAACTTTCAAACATACAGGCAACCTATCAGCTGTAGCTTGGCCCGAGAGAAAACTGAACAAATGATTTTTAATTTGTAAACCTCTTGTTTGTTTCTATTAGAACTTCTACCAGTGAGATAGAAGTCTAATTGTGCAAATTTTAAATATCTGTACAAATTAGTTTAAGGCAGTTAAAAATCTCACGGAATATATATTAGTTCTACAAGCTCTTCATTATGACTGTTTAAAAATTACCTCCTTTTAAAAAGAATGACATGTAAAATTTTCCTAAGTGTACTTTAAAATAAGGTGTCACATTTAATTTTTCCTTTGTATAACTAGTGAATGACAAGCTTTTAACTCTTTCCTTTTTTCTACCAGTTTCATTCACAATAACCTGTTATTTTCTAGTTTGTGACGAGTTTTAAAAATAATAGTTAAATTAGTGTTTCAGCCCGAGCATGAAGAGTTTAGACTATACTAAGCAAAAACTTATTAACCTTCATCAGATTAAAGCAAGTTTTACATCCAATTTAATTTGTATGTGAAAGTTGCTTCTGTTTGTTTTTCCAGTTCGGAGTGGTAGCTAAGTTTTTAAGGATGTCTCCAAAGTAACCACGTGTGTCATTGCATTAACCTTTCCTATTTTATGGTTAATATATTTTGTCTTGCCTAGTAAATAGTATGGTAATTGCATCCTATGTTTCAGGACACACACTCTGCTTCTACTTTTGCAGAATGTTTATTGGGATTAAGTGCAAACAAATTTAGCAACCAAAACACGTAAATGCATTCCAATTCTTATAGCACTTTCTCAGCTTTTTTGAAAGGCTACATATAAAATAGCAACCACATCTTATACAAAATTTCCCTGGCAAGTTTTACGACAACATAGAAATAAATTTGCCTCCTTTGTCGAATTGATTAACGTGAAGATTCCTTATGGGAATGTGCAAGCTTTACCTTCAGCAAGTATGAAAAATATACTGTAATATGTTAAAAAACTAAATGAAAGCATGTTCTCAGTCAATGTTGACTATGTTGGCCTCTTGCAAAATGGCAAGCAAAGTCATACTTATTTTTACACTTACACCCACATATGTTGCACTGAAAAGGATTTTCAAATCCATGACATCCCATGTGAATAGTATAAAGGATATTGTCCGCAAAGTACATGTCACAGTGTTGGCAGTGATGCAGAAGCTGAGGGTCCTGAACCGGAAGGGTTGGAGCTGGAGTACTTGGTTGACTGTTACTTATGCTGGGAGTACTGGTGTGGGCACTGCGATCACTGCTGGGACCTGCCACGGGACTATAGTTCCTCTGATTGTGTGTAGGCCGAGGATCTGGGCTGGTTGGAGATGAACTTTGAGGAATATTTGCTGACACAGCTGAAACTACTGCAGGTGCAGCAGGCTGCTGTATCATGAAAGGCTTTTCATCTTGACAGGAAACAACGTCAGGAGAGGCTGGATTTTGGTTTTCAGGTGGCAAGCTAGATAACTGTCCGGCTAATGTAGAGAGCTGGTTTAAAGGATTATCTACCATGAGGTCTTGTGGATCTCTTGGCAACCCACTGCTCTGGGTTGTTTTTGTCATGCTCTCATACGCTTCAGTCTGAATATTTGGGATTTCATGAGTGAAATCATTAAGGTAGTCTGGTTTCTGAACCACCATGGAAGGTGGACTCAAATTAATTAATGCTCTTCTGCTGTACCCCAAATTGCTGGTCTTCTTCTGCAAACCCCCCCCACATTTTCTTGCTGCTCAGGGAAGACCTTGTACCCTTGATAGGCACCATTTTATGTTTGCGCCTGCGGTGGTGAGATAAGTTGCTTCTGTCACTGCAGCGAAAGGAACAAAATTCACATTTGTACGGTTTTTCGCCAGTATGCGATCGCATGTGAGCTTCCAGGTGACGTTCATAAGCTGATGCAAAGGGACACAGATGGCATCTGTGCGGCTTCTCACCTGGAAAATTAAAATAGATTATACTACAGCATCTCAGAGTGCTTGAAAAAGGCTTTTCATGGAACAGAAAGTAGCTAACTGGGAGCTGCTGATCAAACAGTTCAGCTTCAGAGTCACTGCTAGTCTTGAGTTTAGCTGGGGATTTGGTGGAAGAGCGGAGTACACGTAGACATCTCTGCCTCACCCACGTGACAGTAAGCATAAGAAAAAAATGTGACCAGAATTAGCATAACAGATAACTTGACTAGGAATTGCAGCAATGATGCCAAGGACTGAACGCAACGATGTTTGTGTGGTGCTCTTAACTGGATCCAAACTCTACCTCACCTGTGAAGCACATGAACAGTTGGCTACAGGAATGTCTGTACCACCAAAATGTAATAATTCGTAATGATAACTGTGTTCAAACATTGAGGGAGCGTATCCTTTTGGTATCTTCCAAACATTCCTACTTTTAAACATCCTGGAACTATTATCTAAATAACCCATGTGCACATGCATCCACTCAAGAACTGAATTTTGAAAAAGGATCCTGTGGCTAAAGAGTTATTAAAGAAAACAAAAGCCAGCTAATCTCTGGACAGCTGTGTGCTCTCTCAGACATGATAGTACCAGATATTCTCCTTGCTGATAGGTAGAACTTTGCTCTTCTATTAAATGATATTTAGAGATATTCACATTAACACTTTTTAAAGTACTTAGAAAACTTTCAAACATAATTACAGGCCAACGCATTTGTAACATACTTCAGGACTTCTGATTTGCCTTTCATAGACTGATCTTTCAGGAGTTTTTAGATCCAGGTCTGCAATGTTAGAAATGCCTAAAGGATGTGATGCATGATCAGGTGCTGAAATGAAACATCTCCCTATCTAGAATGCCAGCTCAATTTCTAAATCACTGTTGTGCAACTGATTCTCTTGCCACACAGCATGACAAACTCCAAAAAAAAAAAATGTGAGTGGGCTCCGTCTCTTCAGCCTTTATGGGTTTTTTTTTAAGCATTTTCTACTATTTTAAATACAGGGCAATACGTCTGTTTTGTGGCTTTCAAAATCCATCTAGAACAACAGTAAAAGCCAGAGATCTGAATGGATCAAGGGCCACTATTACACTGCAAGCACTGCACAGGCCCTGTAAGATGGCATGCGACTGACACAGAAAGCCCTTCCCATGTTGAGCATCCCACAGTTTGGAATCACAACCTCAGATACTGGACAGAAGATTTTTCTTTTTTTCCTACATCACTGGCTCTTCAAGAAGAAAGCAAGCAATTTTTGTGCTACCTCTAAGTACCTTATTTGCACCAACTGAAACCATGATTTCTCCATAAGCACATATATGTATTCAGATATATATGTGTGTGTAAAGATCTGGAGATTTGGTACAAACGACGACGTAAAAAGACTGACAAACTCCCTGCATTCACAAAGACCTTGACAACCTGCATGGTCTTATTTCATTCTAAACTGGTTAGACAGAGATAAAGATTTGCGTCCCATGTTGCACGCCCTTAATACAACACAGCTGGTGAACTACTAATTATACTGCTGTCAGACTCAGCATGAAATTAATTCTGCAGTAAGTTGCACTTAACAATGGTTGCGTGATCATGCCTGGGTCGTAATTACTTTGTCAGATACCTTGCTGCACTTGCATGTTATCCAGGATGCATTATCTATTTACTTACATTGCTCTGAGGCTACGAGTCAGCTATCACTTCCCTATTTTAATGCTGAGTCAGTCACTCTGAGCCTTCATAGTCCATGCAATCCATCTCCTGGCCCTTTGCCACGCTTCCCTACCACGCTTCTGAGCACAACTACACTCAGGTCTTGGATCTCCTTGCCCTTAAATGAAAAAAAACACAAGAAAACCAAAATAAAACAAAAAAAAAACCCCGTCCCTGTTCTGGAGTCTCCTGTCTCTGTACAAAGAAACAAAGCGGGGCTTTCTGAAGAGCCGTTAAGGTAATGGCAAAATGGTGTTGCCATCGGGACACCATGCAATGCTGTATTAAAATTAAGGATATGAAATGTATTGTAAAAAGGCAAAGGGGAAATGTTTGCTTCTGAATAACAACCACTGGGTCAGAGACTTTTGAGGACATTTCTCAGCATCCCAATTTTTGGTCAGAATCTTTCTTGCTTTTGTATATATTATGTGACAACCGTGCTGAAATGCTTATCATCTGCTTATAATCATTCTGCTACCTCTAGCCACTTAGTGACCTCTACTCCCTAAAGCAGCAGCAGGATAAGAAAGCATTCTGAAAACACAAAGGAACTGTTAACCTAAGATCTGAGAGTATACAAAAGGCAGGCAACTTCCTAGAGTAAGAGAAAGAATGCTGACACTGTATCAATACCCACATTTTGATACTTAAGGAAGATTTGATTTTCGCTCTCTAGTATGTCTAA
The DNA here is from genome assembly GCA_020745775.1 of Theristicus caerulescens. Lineage (NCBI taxonomy): Eukaryota > Metazoa > Chordata > Aves > Pelecaniformes > Threskiornithidae > Theristicus > Theristicus caerulescens. The sequence continues at coordinate 123,109,820 of CM036560.1, forward strand.
AATTTATGACATTAGATATTAAGTAACAACACATTCTTTCAGTCATTCTGAGGAACGACACACACACCAAAGCCATCAAAAACATCTCAAGAATCAGCAAATGCACAGTACCAACATCTTCTAGTAGAAATTTATGTTTCTCATCACAGCTCTAGCAGTCCATCTGCTCATGTTGACAACTGGCCAGTAGTAACTGTGGGCTTGGGGATGCAAGTTTTTAGATGGCAATAGCTATATGCTACTGAAAAGACATGACATTTTAAAGTTGATGTTAATTCTACATCTTTAAGTACCATTTACAAGTCATCCTAAAGTGCTACAGTGAACGGCGTAAGTCTGCAGTACAGTTTCTCCCACTACATGACCCTCATTTCACAAGCTCAGAAATGGAACTGCAGAGAGTAAAGGTGTTAAAAGAAAAACATGTCTCGTTGTCCACATACCATACGAGGCAAATGGTAGGTGAAGCTGTAACTGCTTTATGAAAAACTAGACCAAAAAAATGCTCCAAAACACATTCGTGCTTTGCAGATCTGCAGCAAGCCATGGCATTAACACTGTGTCAAATGCAGGCACACAAGCCACAGTATTTTATCCACTATTGGAACTACACAAAATTTCCACTGGGAATCTGACAACAGCGACAGCTACACACAGAGGTAGCTCACGGTAGCACAAGAAAAGAATTTACAAGATCTTCAGAGTCTGAACCTCAGAACTCTTTGATTTCGAGTTGGTTGCCATTTTCTATCCCATTACGCCTTGTCGAAACAAGTCAACACTGCAGGGCCAGCGCAAGGAGCACTGACTTCCCAAAAATACATCCTGGCAGTTACTGTGTAGATGCAATGGTTCACAGCAAAGTGAGAATCTGACTACCAATAACTGTACCTAAAAAGAGCTACAATTGCATCCAAGTTACAACCATGTGTTTCCTTCAAAGTGAGTCCCAGAATGCCACCTACCCAAGAGCACTGCAATGATACACTTAAAACTTTTGCGACAGTCCATACCAAACTGGAAACCTGTAAAAACTTCCATTTTTTGCAGAATATAATTTTTATTTCTTATTACTCTAGTTAACAGACATGAAGTCTTCTATATCAGTGTAACATACTCAGCAGGCACCAAAGTCAGACTTCACAAGGACCCTTCATTTGTTTTCTCTCATTTGCCAAGAATAGAATCATAGAATTGTTTAGGCTGGAAAAGACCTTTAAGATCATCAAGTTCAACTGTTAACCTATCACCGCCAAGGCCACCATTAAACCATGTCCCTAAGCACCACATCCACACAGCTTTTAAATACCTCCAGGGATGGGGACTCAACCCCTGGGCAGCCTGTGCCAGGGTCTGACAGCCCTTTCGGTGAAGAAATTTTTCCTAATACCCAACCTAACCCTGCCCTGGCGCAGCTTGAGGCCGTTCCCTCTCGTCCCATCGCTTGTTCCTGGGGAGAAGAGACCGACCCCCCCGGCTCCAGCCTCCTTTCAGGCAGTTGCAGAGAGCGATGAGGGCTCCCCTCAGCCTCCTCTTCTCCAGGCTGAGCACCCCCAGCTCCCCCAGCCGCCCCTCCCCACCCTTGTGCTCCAGCCCCTTCCCCAGCCTCGCTGCCCTGCTCTGCCCACGCTCCAGCCCCTCCAGCTCCTTCTGGGGGTGAGGGGCCCAGCGCTGAGCACAGGATTCGAGGTGCGGCCTCACCAGTGCCCAGCACAGGGGGATGATCACTGCCCTGGTCCTTCTGGCCACACTATTTCTGACGCAAGCCAGAATGCCATGGGCCCTCTTGGCCACCTGGGCACACTGCTGGCTCATGTTCAGCCGGCTGTCGCCCACCACCCCAGGTCCTTTCCCGCCGGGCAGCTCCCAGCCGCTCCTCCCCACGCCTGTAGCGTTGATGGGGTTGTTGTGCCCCAAGGGCAGCACCCGGCACTGAGCCTTGCTGCCCCTCACACAGTGGCCTGGGCCCATCGACCCGGCCTGGCCAGGTCCCTCTGCAGAACCTTAAGAAGTCGGAGCTGACTTCATGAACAGTTCAGGACATTCTAACCTTTATTGCAAGTTTTGCTTTTCAGTTTCATAAACCCAACAGTGGCAAATGCTCTTAAGCAAGCCACAGTATTTTCTCTTTTCATTACCGTTATTAATTACTTATTTGATGATATGCCCTTACATTTGAATATTCTACCAATAGGAAAATGTTATTCTTATTACTATGTTTTGTACTTGCACAGCTAGGATGTTGTACAAAACAGGTATATTTTCATAGCTAAACAACAGAGGAAGAAAAGCCCCTATAAATCTCAATGTGACATTTCACTTTTCTGATCAGCAAGGAAAAACTGAAAGTTACATTTAGGGCCCTTCAATTTACACTGATGCTTTCATGCTAAACTTTACTCCCATATATAGTTACTTCAAATTCACTAGTCTGCAATAACAAATGTAAGTAGGAATTTGCATAATTTAAATAGGTACATGGCACACCTTTAAAAAAAAAAAAAATCTATTAAAAAAAAACCCGAAAAAACAGCTCTAATTGTTGAGTAACTCCAAGAACTATCACACTGCTTGAAGATGCTAAGTCCTCACATGCAAATCATAACATTGAGTTAATACCACAATGTCTCACAGCAAAGTACTGCAGACTATTTCATACCTGTATGAATTCTGATGTGCTCTATGAGCCGTGCTGTTCCTTTGCTGGCATAGTTGCAGTATCGACACTTTAACTTTCCATCAAATGTCCTTTCAAACCCATCCACTAACATTCCTGAGTTTTCATCCAGTGAAACTTCAACAGAAGGATGATCCAGACCATTCTGATCACCTTCTGTCCCAGCTGTGAATAATGCAACAGAGATTTCAATCAGGACTCAGTGGGATAGTATCTATCGTGCTGTGAGCATATGCCAAATAACTTTTGCTTCTCTTTGCCCTTGGTCTTTAAATATACAGAACTGTAAGAACATACCCTCATTAAAACAAAGATACATACACATCTTTTGTGATGTGAAAACGACTATCAGAAATGTTTCCATACAATTGTAGTAGTCTGCATAATTATCTGGAACGTAAACAGTGCAGTCATTCTCAAAAAAATAAAATCTGATAGCACTAAAATCAGCTTACCTCCCTGAAGAGGCTCTGCTTCCTTGTCTCCACTAACTGATCCAGAAATCATATTTACATGGTGAGTCTGCTGTGTAAGATATTCCTGAAAATCTTTTACAAAGTCCAAAGGTTCTGGCTTCTTTTCACCCATATTCACTCTGTATGTTTACAACCTCTTGTGCCTAGAAGGAAAAGTATTTTCAAAACACAAGTGTCACTGAATTTGAATGCATTCATAAAAATAAGGGGGTTTAGCGGGTTTTTGGTTTGTTTTTTTTTAAGTGAAGGATTACTTTTATCATACAGCATGACTCAATGCACAAATTGACAACCGTAAGAATATTATTTTAGGATTTTTAACTCATTAAAGATCACCAAATACATATGACTGGGGAAACCGTTTTCAGCAACAGTAACATAAGGACAATATTAACTTGGATAAAATGATGTAATAATCAAAATCAACTTGCCTTTTTGTACTGGGTTTGCATGGCAAGGTTTTGGTAGCAGTGGGGCTACAGGGATGGCTTCTGTGAGAAGCTGCTAGAAGCTTCCCCTGTGTCTGATAGAGCCAACACCAGCCGGCTCCAAGACAGACCTGCTGCTGGCCAAGGCCAAGCCAATCAGCGATGGTGGTAGCGCCTCTGGGATAACATAGTTAAGAAGGGGAAAAAAAAAAAAAAATTTCTGGGCAATGGCAATTGCAGCCAGAGAGAGCAGTGAGAATATGTGAGAGGAACAACTCTGCAGACACCAAGGTCAATGAAGAAGGAGGGGTAGGAGGTGCTCCAAGCACAGGAGCAAAGATTCTGCTGCAGTCCATGGTGAAGACCATGGTGAGGCAGGCTGTCCCCCTGCAGCCCATGGAGGTCCACGGTGGAGCAGAGATCCACCTGCAGCGCCTGGAGGACCCCACGCTGGAGCAGGGGGATGCCCGGAGGAGGATGTGACCCCGTGGGAAGCCCACGCTGGAGCAGGCTCCTGGCAGGAGCTGTGGCCCCGTGGAGAGAGGAGCCCAGGCTGGAGCAGGTTTGCTGGCAGGACTTGTGACCCCTCGGGGGACCCACGCTGGAGCAGTCTGCTCCTGAAGGGCTGCACCCTGTGGAAGGGACCCACGCTGGAGCAAGGGAAGGGCATGAGGAGGAAGGAGCGGCAGAAACGTGTGATAAACTGACCACAATCCCCATAACCCTGTGCCACTCAGGGGGAGGAGGTAGAGAAATTGGGAGTGAAGTTAAGCCCAGGAAGATGACAGGGGTGGGGGGAAGGTGTTTTAAGATTTAGTTTTTATTTTCTCATTACCTTACTCTGGTTTGATTGGCAATAAATTAAACTAATTTCCCCAAATAGAGTCTGTTTTGCCTGTGACAGTAATTGGTGAATGATCTCTCCACGTCCTTATCTCGACCCACGAGCTTTTTGTTATATTTTCTCTCCCCTGTCCAGCTGAGGAGGGGGAGTGATAGAGTGGCTTTGGTGGGCACCTGGCATCCAGCCAGGGTCAACCCACCACACTTTTTTTTTTTTTTTTTTTTAAAAATGGATCATACCTGAATTTCAGTTCCCTGCTAAGTAGCAAACATGCTCCAAAATGTACTCCCAACAGGTCAGATTGAAAGCACAGAGCACAGCTTCTCCACTTTCCCTGGAAGGAAAAAAGGAAATGTACGTCCATTATTCTTCCCAACCCCCATGAGTTGTAAGAAAGAAACTTGAAAAAAATATGTCTTGAAAGACAGGTTTTAACACTCTACTGCTGTAAGTTTTATTAAAACAATTACACTTCCAGCAAAAACTTTTCAAAGACTGCATCTACTCCTTTGTGTATCTCACTGAAAGACACTTCTATCTCACTGATTGTTTGAATAGTTTCTCCGGCAAACATGTGGCTCAAAAAAATTCCAGAGTTGGGTAAGTCAGTTATGGCAACTGTAATGCTGGGAAACCAAATGAATGTTGCTGATTAGCAAAGATGGAAAGAAGCCTTATATAAAGCAGTATTTCACAGTTCTCCCAGAATTCTAGTTTCCTATCCTGCATAAAAGTCTTAATCCATTTCATTACTTTGCATTGAGATAATAAAAATATTCCCTAGAAGTCAGTGGTCATGCTCTTTTCTGGCACTGTAAATGACAAACCTCTAGAGTCTCAATTTGCAATGAATTTCTGAAGATAGAACTTAGGATTCAGTTAGAAAGAGGGCAATGAGTCAGTCACATTATTATTCTTGCAGATTACAATCAGAAATAATTTATAATGCTACATTTTCAATAAGAATATATTTTTGTTTTCCAATAGCTGCTGAACAAAACATTAGGTGACCTACAAAAACTCAAGTCCTTAGTTCAAGACCACATTTAAACACATTCTCCTGTATTTTCAAAGTTACTTATAAATGTTAGTTCATTTTTTGGCATCCAGATGAGTATGTTCTTTCACATCATAGCTAAGTGTGCTCACCTATTATTATTATCACCATTAAGTCAGTTTTGAACACATCTTTACGTATCAATTTTCCCTACCCTCTTTCAGGTGTCACTAGCCTTGTGTAGGCTTAAGTTAATTTGTGTTCCATTTGTTGGTGTCTCCTGCAATAAAACAAAGATATAAATTAAAGACATGGAAGAGAAATATAGGACAATGTAATGTAGAGTACTGACCAGGGCAACTTTCACCAAATTATAATAAGAAGAAATAACAATTTAAAATTAAACCATTCTAAATGTTGAATGGTTCAACATGAAACAACGCTAAAGGTCCATATTTTCACAGAAGAATCTGTGTATCCCTTTGTGTAAGGTACAAAAACTTATTTGATTACTTTTATAATGACATTTAATTTTTAAAGAAAATTACATAAAATTTTTAAAACCTGATTGAGGAAAATATATTATTTGGGGGATCAACTGCATAAAACTTCCTTTCTCTGCCTCACCAATGTGAGAACATTAATCTTTCTTTTTTTTATATCAATGTAAGTAAATTGCCACAATGTAACAACCACTTCAATCCTCTACATTTGTATGCACAAAAGAACTTTTTGTGACTTTAGGTGGTATTTTTTACAGCTATACAACCAGCAGCTCCCTTTTTCAGGGAAGAAGGATACAGATGACACGCTGGCTACGTTGCTACTGCAAACCAGTCAGTGCAGTTTTAATTATTAGAACCTGAGCAGACCAGCTCGTGTTTCACACACTCGAATGGGCCGATCGCACCAGATGTCCCTCAAGTTCTATTTATACAGAACATTTTCTGCATAGACAACTGCTTTTTCTCCAGCTGTGTACACTGACGGGTTGAATACTGGTTATTCATTTTCTACGCAGGCGCGACTGTTGGATTTAACGTTAGTCTCAGTGCTGATATGCACTAACTTTATTGTCTAAGAAGCGCTATAGGATGTGCGAGGATGAAAGGCATTAGGAGTATTTTACCTAAAGAATTCTGCTAAAGAGAATAATTCAGACACAGTACAACCAGTAGTTTAACGCACATAGTAAGAACTCATACTGCAGGAATTATAAGGGAATAAAATAACATGGCTATGAGCATAGGTGTGCATCCCGTTTTCTTTTAAGGAATTAAGGAAAAAAAAAAGGGAGGGGGGGAAATCTCTGCCCCAGCCTCATCTTTTCCAGTGCAAAAGACTGAAAATTAACGTAACGAAGGAGGAAGGACCCCGAACTCTACCCAAGCCCTTCCTGCTGCTTCTCAGGGAGTTTTGCGCCTGGGCAGGGGAAGAGGAACGGCGGCGGCGGCCGGGCCGAGCCCCACCACCTGTCACCGGCCACGGCAAAACCTGACCCAGCGCCTCCCCGCCGCGCCGCCCACCCGCTCCGCGCCGGGAGCCGAGCGCTGCCTCCCCCGGCGAGGCACCCCCCGCCGCCCGGTCCCCCTCACGTCAAAGGGAGAGGCCCCAGCGGGGACCCCGCGGCCGCCGGGCAGGCGTGTCACGGTTACCGCCGCCACCCCGGCGGGGGTGCGGGCCGCGCTGCCCGCCGTGCTCCCCTCACGGTGAGGCGGGTGGCGGGGAGAGGCCGTCACTCACCGCCGCCGCCCCGCACCGCGGCCGCCGCCCGCCGCCGCCGGCGCCGCCATGTTTGTTGTGCCGCCCGCCGCCCGGCCCGGCCCACCGCAGTCTCGCGAGACCTCGCCGCGGGGCCGCGCGGCCTGCGCACCGGTGGGCGGGACGGGCGCCAAGATGGCGGCGGCGGGCGGTTGGCTGAGGAGCTGCGGGAAGGTGAAGTGGGTCTGCTGAGGGAGCGGCGGGCAGGGGCTGTCCGGGTGGTGGGATCTCGCCTCGCCTCGCCTCGCCTCTCGCCTCCTCTCACTGCAAACCGCCGCGTTAAGGCTGGTGAAGGGGAGCCGCTCGCCGGGGCTGGGAGCTGGCGGGGTGAGGGGGTCTGCTCGGGCGGTTCAAGTGCAGCTCTGCAGGGGGTGAGGGTGGGTTTGGAAAGGCCTCTTCTCCTCCTGCCTTGCGGTTTTTTGTGCGGAGGGGTAGTATTAGGTAACTTCTGGCTAAGAAAATTTCTTGCAGGTCTGGTGAAACGGCTCGTAGTTGGAGCAGCCGGCGGCTGGTGTGGCTGTGAGGAGACGGCACAGTCCTAGCAGCAGAGGTGCTCCGATGTCTCCTTTGCTTACCTAAGCAGGCAAAAGACTCGTGGGGGTAATCAAAAGACAAAGGAAACAAGCAGAAAACCTAGGTTTGTGCCACACACGTCTTTGCTGTGCAGAGCAAGGAGGCATGCTGGCCTGGGGCCTTCTCTGGCAGCTTGTGGCTGTGTTGTGACAACTGAAATAAAGAAAACCAAAGCCATAAATGAGGGCAAGCAAGCTTCCTGTGATGGGGCTTCTCTGCTGAGAAATAGGAGCTGTCTGGGAGCCAGCTAGGACAGATACAGGAGTAGAAGTCATCAAGGAAAGCAGAGTGAGCTTAGGAAAATATATTGCTTTGGCCTTTTTTTAATTTATATCTTAATGGTGCTGCCAGGTCCACCAGCATTAAAATCTCATTTTAGATTGAAAAACAAACAGAAGGAAACCAAAAGATCTGATCTGTAAAGAGCTGAGGTGGAGGTAAGAATTGAGATAAACAGAAAAATCAATGTTATCAGCAACTCAGAAACCCAATTTTCAAATACATGTGTTTAGTAGGACAAGCAGTCTGAATCTTGTAGCAGCATAAATCTTTACCTTACCTACAGAAAAAGAGGGAGGAAAAAAAAAGGCAGGGAAGCAGTAGCAAAGCATTTGAGTAACATACAGGCACTTTAAATAACTATCTGAAAGTTAGTGATACTATATGACTGCATGACTTCAAAGAAAAATGTTAACGATAATGTAGTGACTTGTTTTTATTTTTTTAATCTAAATGTTGAAATAAAAAATCATTTCTATACTGTGCTATTACTCTGGCATACCTGTGGGTTGCTGCTCTGTGCACGGGTGTTGCCAATGTAAGCCCTGTCCCTTGGGTCTATCCTACTGGTTTTAAGACTTTTCAAGGTAACCTTGTTACGAATATTCCTTTTGTCCTCTAGCGCCGTGTCAGTCAGGCCTCAAATAAGTGTTTATCAAACCGTGTCTGCATATGCGCACTCAGGGCTGCCTTTGTTTCTCCTGCCGTGGTAGGGCACCTTTCTCTGCTGCTCTCAAGTGGGTTGGTTGCAGTGGAAGAGCCTCCAAGTGAAAGCTCTGGGGAGGGAGGAAAGCCCGGGGTGAGCCCTAACTTTCTCAAAACCTTTGGCATTGTTGCCAAGAGCAGGCTTGCTATAATGGCTGTAACCTCTAAAACACCAAGCCGTATTGTGTTTGAAAGTTTCTACTTGTTAGCCAGGCTATTGGCAGGTCCTCTCAGCCAGTACAGCCCTGTGAACGTCTACTTGGCCTTGCTGAGCTGCTTTTAATGAAGTTTGTCTAGCTTCCCATTTTCATGAAAGCATAGAAGAAAAATCTGTGTATTTTTGCAATCTGCAAAATTTGTACTTCCTGCGTTGGACAGGGCAGAGTCCTCTGCATGCATTTAGTGATGCGTTCCCCTTATGGTGGGTTATGTGGTCCATAATTCTACATCCCAGTGTCAGGTGGCATCAAATGAAAGTAGAGGTAATCCCAGAGCACTACCAGTTGTTGTTTCAATAGTACTGGCTTATTGCCTACTGAGCACACCTACCTGCAGCTTTTCAAAAAGTTTTGTACTCTTAAATAGGCACTGTGCATTTTTCCTGACAGCTCTTGGTCAATACTGGTGAAATATTCTCAGTGATTCATCTTTGGTTATGCCACCATGAAAGAAAAATGCTCTTTTCTTTGTACTTGGAAATAAAGTAGTTGAAGAAGCAGAATGTATGTGTGATTTGTAATCCTATAACTGCTCAGGAAGCATACTGTGTTAAATATATATGTGTGTGTTGTGTGTATACATAGGTTTTTCTTTCTCAGGCCTTGCTAAGAATATGGACTTATGCAGGTGGATGTTTAAGTCTTACACATCTGGGTGTTGAGTGACCCTACCATAGCTGGATGTTCTGCGAGTAATCCGTTCCTGACTGACAGCTTCCAGAACATGGTTCCCTTGGGTTTTGTCTCTACTAAAGCAACTTTTTCTTTGTTTTTCTGTGAAGACCTACAGTGACTCCAGTAACTTTGTCTTCACTTGAAACTGTTGCGGCTATTGCTGATCATCCAATGGATTCATGAATCAGCCCCACTAGTCATTATTTGTTTTATGTGACCAGGGGTGTTGAATGTGAATGAACATTGGATGTTCACAGCAATATTTGTTTTCCATATTATGACTTCTTACTGTTTTTTTTTGTCATGCATTACTGGTCGGAGTAAAGTCAGAGTTTCCTTACTGTAATAGACATGCATCTTGTCTCTAAGACAAAAGGAGTCCATAGATCTGTTTTACATCAGTTCTTCAGCCAAGGAGATGACAGGTGTTGAAAGCCAACATGAAAGAGAGTGAATTATTAGAAGGATCAAAGGAATTTTTACTTCCTGACCCTGAAGTTTCTGCCATTTTTTGAGTAATGCTGCTATCACAGTGTGCATTGCAAAATTGTCCTGCGTTCTGTGAGCTAAATAGCAGTCTGGTTATGGCACAGTCAGTCAGTCTGCTCACTGTGGGGTTACAAGTGCGTGCTGGCAAAAACGTATGTTGGCAGGCGTATGCTCATATACACATTATTTTTATGGCACAGCTGTGTCTCTGCTGGGGGTTTCTGTCAGCAGTTGTCTTGGTAAGACATTAATATCTCCGCACTTTAGACTGACACAGCAATAGTGATGGATATCTGTAGCAAAGATCTGATCTGGAGACATTAGCCACAGAATAAGTTGGGTTTGAGGAGCTATGAGAGCAAAGCCATTTTTCTGTCTTGCCTCTTTTGAGATCAGTCAGTTGAACTGTGCTGCTTTTTTGAGTACTGCTTTTCAGGAATACATTTTGCAGCAGTTTAGCTACTGTTAGCCTGTTACTTTTTAAGCCAGATTGTATTCATTATGCTAACTTTTTAAAAAATCCTAAGAAATTATTCTGTGGTTAGAAAGTATATTAACTTTCAAACCAAACGTGTTCCTTTCTAAAGCCTGCTGTTATCTACTTGAATAAGTAGTTTATAGTTCTCCAAGGTACAAAACTAATTACCTGTCAGAGTGCCTGTGTCCACCCACCTGACAATCGCTATGTGTAGCTTGCTCCCAAAAGCCACTGTCTGTTCTGCTCGTTTTTGTGACTTTTGCCATATATGCTTAACGCCATTCCCCCTTCAGTAAAATGCTCTGTATACCTCTGCTCTCTTGGTTGGATAACCAGTGCCTCTTGATGTCATTTGAGATTGTTGTATTTCATGGATGAAGGGGGAGAGGTTAAGCATAAATTACTCAATTTTAGTTCCTTACTGTACTTTTTCAATAAATCAACCAAATAAGACACGTTAATTATTAGTTACATAATACTATCAACATACTAACTATAGGGTTTAAACTATATAGAAATTAACTATACAGAGGCATTCAAATGCCAGGGCTTTGTCTGTGAAGTGTGTGCTCATTCTGAAAATCATTAAGTGGTGGATAAGAACTCAGTTTGATTACAAAAATCCACAGTGATGTTAAAAATTATGCCCTTTGACAGCAAAATACCAATCGTCCAGATGAAGTGCTATCAGATTGCTTTAGAAACAAGAGTTGCTGGCCCCTAGAAAACCAGGGAGAAAGCTAAATCTATTGTTGAAGTTGACAGGTCTTCTGTAAAAAACATTCGTATGTCTATTTCACATTTACTCTTATCATATTTGTTAGTGAAGATATTAATTCTATCAAAATATACACTTAGTACTATGAATATTGCAGCAGACTTCCAAAATCGTCTATAAAAATAAATACTATCAGCAGGGTTTATTTGCTGTAAACACTAAAATTGGCTAAAATTAATGTTTGTTAATACTTCGTAGAATAACGTTGTGTTAGCAAACTTCCGGAAAGAAAATTGTTTGGGCTTAAAAGAAGAATAATTAAAGGATATTTTCTTTTAGGACAGTGGGGGGGGTTATATCTTCTCCAAAACTTTCAAACTAGACATTGAATGTAAGTTATGTTTCTTATTCATTTACTGAATAAAAACACTGGGTAAAATTGTGTATTGCTGTTGCTGCCTGTATACAAATACAAATTCTATTAACTGTTTGCATGTTCTGTATTTATTGTCAACAGCTGAGAAGAAATTTGCCAGCGTACTTGGCTCCTTGGAGGGCTTCTCCCTGTGCCTTCAGATCCTCCAAATCGGAACTCATGCCAAATCTAGCCAGTGATGGAGTTGTCTGTGCTCCGCTTCAAACATTCACTGAAGAGGAGACGATGCTGAAAAATATGGGTACCTATTGTCTGTGTGGTTAAAATTCAGAAATGTCTAATCAGAAGGGAAATTTTAGCTTAAAAATTTCTTTTCATTATTTAATTAGCATTGTTGTTTAATTATAGTTAATGTTAAAACTTCTTTAGTTCACAAGAGTAATGTTCTTTTTCTATGTTACCATAGCACAGTTCCACATACCACAGTGCAGTTTACTCTGCATAAATAAATATTAACTGTTTAAAACTACTGCTGTAGTAGAAGTGTAGTTGCCTGGCATCGACTCGTCCCTTTCTAAAGTGTTTAGTTCAGCTACAGTTAACTGCTCTAGCTGGTTTTCAGAGATTTTGGGTATACCCAGAAGGGTGACAGATGTGATACATCTGCCACGCGTCCAGGCCTGCATGAAGAAGACGGTGGTTCAGAAGAAATCCTCAGAGCAAAGGTGAAAGAGTGAGGACCCGGACATCTGGGACAGAGCTTATAAAAGGCTCCAGTTAAACAGAAACAGTCTTATTTATAGGGCTTTGTGCACTCAAAATAGCATGTGTTAAAGCCTGAGACCATCTTCCCAAACTGCAGGTTTAATTTATAAAGAAATAAGATACAGCTAACAAAACAAGGGGTGTATTTAAAATATTTTCTATAATTTTTGGTCAACTAATGTTACATAAGTGTTACTGAGATGCTTTCAAAGTTTCTAATTTATAGGAAGTATTTGTTTTCGTTTAGAGAGTTGTTGCTGAGTTCAGAAAGAAATTATAATTGAGCCCTGTGGCACATTGCCTTGTTTCACTCAGGCAACTTTTTGTCCTTTTATTAACTTGTCCGGGAGAGTCAGGGAATACATGCATAACCTGTCAGAAGTACCATATTACTGCTATATTGATCTTCAAGTAGGGTGTTAGAATACTTACACACTTTCTTTCTTCTCTTCGTTACAGTGACAAAATTTGCTCAGGAACGAGTCGCACCTTTGGTACAAAAAATGGATGAGAATTCAAAAATGGAAGACTCTGTAATACAGGAATTGTTTGAACAAGGGGTCTGCACATTTTTACTTAATCTTTTATTCAGGAAATGGCATCGTTTTATGAATCTTTAGCTGTGCACTTTTCGGATTTTTAGATAAAAAGACTGAGGGATATAATTCAAATGAACTAATTTTGGATTTAGCAGCAGGGCAAATTTCTCTTTTTTTTTTACTGCATTATCATTCTCCATCTTTTCCTGTAATATTCTTTCCATGTCTCCCACTCCCATACCACATTCTTCATCTTTGAGTTCCTTTTCTTCCCCACACACCTTTTTTTTTTTTAATTGGATAAGCATAATTGCATAGAATGGTAGAACCACCATGACTCTGTAAGTGTTGCTGGGAAAGGGTATCAGGAGTCCTCTGTGTCCTTACTGGGCAACCACAAGGACTTGTGTTGCAGATATCCTGTTGATCATTCATGGATTCAATTTTAGCCTTTCCTGCTATCAAACCTAAAGCTTGTCTGTGATTAGAATGTCATTTTATACAATGACAACTCTAAATATTAGACTTGTGTCGAGATTGCAATTGTTCTGGAAAATGTAATCAAATGAGGGTGATGATTGGCCCGTATACTGCACATGTTAGTTATTTCTTGCGTTAATTGACTATCAGCTTCTGTGAAGAACTGTTCTTTTGTTAAGAGTATTGAAGGAGCACAGGTCTTTGGGGAAGGATCTGGAAATACATTCTGTGGTTTTTACTTTAATCTCTTAAGTGTCAGCTTGGACTAACAAGTTGTTGACAAGAACTAACAGATTGATATGTTTGCACTTTTACATTTCAGCTGATGAGTATTGAGCTTGGGGAAGAATATGGAGGAACTGGAGCTTCATTTTTTTCAGTCATATTGGTGGTAGAAGAATTGGCCAAAGTTGATCCAGCTGTATCTCTTCTATGTGAACTCCAAAACACACTAACAAATAAGTTGTTTACCACATATGGAACAGAAGAACAAAAGAGAACTTATTTGCCCAGAGTTGCTAAAGATACAGTGAGTCAAAGTCTCACTTTACTAAACTGTAATATAATTTTTAATAGTTAAGTAATGATAGCAGGGTGGTTGTTTTCAGTAGCTAAATGGGTGACTGCAGCATTTGAAAATATGTGTGAACGTTGAAACACTGGTTACAGCTGAGATCTGTGGTGATACAGATACATCCTGTCATCAGTAGCCGAGAGGTAAAAGTGGAAAGGTGCCTATTAGTTTCATTAAAATTTAATTTACCATGGAAGAGAACTTTAAAGCAGTTGACTTTGAGAGGCATGTAATTACACAGTGTTTCTGTTCTTAATCTCCATATCTGAAACTTAGTTACTTTGATGCAATAGTTTAAAATGTTTGAATTTAAGAGACTTGTGTTTATAACTATTTTCTTTGCTGAATTTGTTATACATTGTGCCTATCTGTTCAGTAAAAAATAAAATGAGTTTTTCCCTTCAATTGACAGATAGGCAGTTTCTGTCTTTCGGAGGCTGGATCTGGCAGTGATGCTTTTTCTTTGAAGACTCGGGCTGAAAAGAAAGGAGACTACTATATTATCAATGGCTCAAAGATGTGGATTAGCTTAGCGGAACACGCAGGAGTTTTCTTTGTGATGGCAAATACAGATCCGTCCTTAGTAAGTTGGTAAAAAATAGTTGTATTTCAGTGACAGCTGATTATATATGAAACTATGGATTTTATATTAATACTCTGATGTTAAAGGTTAATATTCTTTGAATCTTTTCCTAGCTGACAGCAAACCTTTAAAAATATTTCCCAACAAAAACTGAGAACTTGCTGAGCGATTTAATAAATTCCACCCACCAGGGAAAATAAAGATGTCAGAATCATCATTGCTTAGATGAAGAGCACAGCACGCGTTGGTATTCTTCTGAGTAATGGAAGAACAGATAGCCTAAGTCTTTCCAACCCTTCTGACTTAATTGACAAGTTGCTATTGTTAAAAGGCAAAATAGAGCTTAGGCTGCACGCACTGGAAAACTAACAAGAATACAACAGCAAAGTATGTTCAGGTCAAAAAATACATAGCTGAATATGCATGTTTCAAGTTTTGTCACCAATTTGGATATAGGTAGTAGATTCAGAGAAGTCAACTGCAGGCTTTAAAATGTACTATACCAATACGGTAGAGTGATAATCAAATACAAAACTAAATTGTTTAAAACTTGTATTTATTTTTTTGAACTTCTTCCAGTATCTCTTTCTTAAAAATTTAACTTGAAGAGACTTATTTTTAAAATTAAAATTTCAGGTTTTCACTAAATAAGAAGAGGGTTTTTTTCTTTCACTGTATTGAACAGTTGAGTATCATGTCACTTTCTGAATTTTTATTCATTTCTTCACAAGCCGTTGGGTGATTTGAGTACTACAGACAATGAAAATATATTTGATAAGCCAGTTTCTATATTTGTTAACTGCTGTGCATTGCCTTATAATCTGGAGTTGTTTCTGTATTAGTGTAACATTTTAAAAATATATAATACATTGTCTTCTTAAAGTTAGAAATTTGCTTTTAAATATTCAAGAAGGAGATTAAAAGTCAGTGCTGCTCAAAGATTAAATAACAGTTGACATCAGTATAAATGAGAGAACGGACCAGTGTAGAATTGTATACTGAAATGTGCACTCTGCCCTAGCAGCTCCCATTTGGTGAGATGGGCTGTCGTTGAGGTGAGATGGAAACCGCGGCCTTCTGTTTCGTAAGAGGCAACTCTTCCAGAAGAACCACAGGACTTTTCGTGCCTCTCAGTGTCACCTGCTTAGTGAGAGGAGGTGCTGTGGATGTCGGGGACAGGAAGAGATGGACACGTGGCCAGGAACACCTGACATTTTTGTCTTGTGGACCTTGTAGTATGATGCATAAGAGACACTGCTGTGGTTCTGGCTGGGGGAAATGCTGAGGAAGCAAGAATGAGTGGGGGAAAGGAGAGAGAATTGGGAATAAGAATTACACAGAGGGGAAAAAGGGAAAGTGACAGCTATCAGGAACACCGTTCTGTACTTCAGGAATCTAGTTTAGGGCTTCAAAGATGTGAAGATTGTAAGCCGGTATGTAGGAGATGCCGGAATTTAGATTGGCTGTACAATCTATGTGTTGTCAGATGTGTTATTTAGTGTCCTGTCCAAATCATTATCTGAATACCAAGTCAACTCTTTGAGCTTTTTGATAACAACCATCATACCATCATAACGATTTCAGACTACTTTATTAATTATATTCCCACTGCCTTTCTAAAGTGAAGAGACAGCGATATCAATGTTCTGCAAACTGGAATCACAAGGAGAATGTGTGCACCAGTTCTGGGTGTTAGATTAGGTCTGTTATAATACTTACAATTATACTGCACTTTGAATGTTCCAGCAGAGTTCCCAGTGGCGCCAGTCTCATCAGTCTCTCACTTTGGTCAGCCTTAAGAGTATATACGCAGCCTTCCATGAGAAGAGTAGCTGAAGTAATTGGGCTTAAGTAAATTCTTGCATCCTATAGAATCATCTGACGTGGGTTTAGAGCCATTATTTGTTTGCCCACTTTAGTCTAAAGATACCCTGTGTCTTCTCACAGTCCATTGTTTGACTGTGGCATACGTTCCAACCGCAAGCAGTAACTTCACTGCACAGCCATAACTTGCTTTCCCAGTGATTTCCAGTATAGACAGGCACTATAGTCCTGTCTGTTTCATTTCCATAATACCAGTCCCCTGTCTTATCAAGAGAACTTTTAAGGTTGTTTTGATTATGTTTTCCACATGGAATATTTTAATAGGAAGGTATCTCTGGCCTTTGTTAAACCATAATTAGCAGACATAGAGAAAACAGATGATGGTGCCAGTGTTTTATCTAGTAATATAGTATTAAGCAGGTGTAAAATTTCTGTACTGGAATGTTTAGACCACCATTTGGTGATATTAGTATAAAAAACAGTTCCTGATTAATTTTTAATTCATCCTAGGGATACAGGGGAATTACATGCTTCATAGTAGATCGCAACACGGAAGGACTACATATAGGGAAGAAGGAGGACAAGCTTGGAATCAGAGCATCTTCTACCTGCCCAGTAACATTTGAAAACGTTAAGGTATTGTAAGTTGTTTAGCTATTGAAGCGTAATTTCTGTATAATTGGAGCTTGAGCACATATAAGGAAAGAATGTTAACTAAATTCCCAATATTTTTTTTTCCTTAGACATACTGATTGTCTGGCATATTTTAACTTCTTCCTCTGTATTCTTTCACAGAAGTCTTGAGGGGGGGTTGGGTTTCTTAAATTTTGATACAGTTTTTCTCAATCATCAGTTTATAATCACATGTATCAGGAAATGTTCTAATCGGATATTCTAGGAATCAGATGTCTGGTTTATGTTTTATGCCTTCTACTTATGAGGAACATTAAATAAAACATGTACATTGATTCACCTGTGAACTGTACGAGCAGTTGCAAAGCAGAATAGAAGAGGAATAATTGAGTGGGTTTATTCTTTAGGTTCCTGCGACCAATATCCTGGGACAGGTTGGACAAGGCTATAAGTATGCAATTGGACTGCTGAATACCGGCAGAATAGGTATTGCTGCACAGGTGGGTAATTTTGTTTAGTACTGAATACAACCAGAATATAACTTTGAATTTGGATTGACATTTACAAAATATTTAAAGCTAATAAGAATAAAGTATTTAGAAAACACTTTATTAAAAACTAAATTGCCACTAGATGTCACTATTCCTGCATCTAAGTTACGGTAAAATACTGGAAAGACTGTAAATGGTAAAATTCTCCTTCGGTGACATAAGCAATAGATTTAGAAAACATTACATGGCAATTAGTTTGTCTTTGGTGGTTAACTTATTGCTGCTGAAATATATCAACATTTTTATCTTCCATTATGCAAATTTATTTTACAAAGAAAACTAGCCTTGGAAAATATAACACACTGAAATGTATAATATTAATGCTTTAAGCTGTGATTGTATGCGATTGCCAAATGTGACCTTATGCTAACTGATGTTTTCCCAACGACTTATTTTTAAAAGTCAACTTATTTTTAAAATAAATAAGATTTTTTCTAGCAGAAGTGTACTAGTTCATTTTTGTGTTTGAAAATTGCACCTTATGGCATCCTAGGGGAAAACATTTGCTGACCTTGGAGTTATTTCAAAATGTTGTATTTTTTTGTAAACTCAATTTGGATCTCAGATTGCTGCTGATTTCAGTGGAAATCAGGTTCAGCCCTATAATAAAATGACTTATGAAAAGGTTTTATATTTTTAATTTACTTTCAAAAGTAATCTTTTCTTTGTTTCTACTTTGTTGTGGATGTAGTTGTGCTGTATAAGGTGTAATATGTCTGTACTACCAATCTGCCTTATCTTTTGCCCTAGTTTGTAAACAGACCAGAAGTAATAGTCCTCATGAAATTTAGACTTTCCACATGGCAGTATACTATGCTGCTAAGTGGGCTGGCTTTTCCGTAATTTCTAAAGATTATCTGTGATTAAACTTTGTCTGATATGGCATTTAAAAACTAGGGCTGTGGGCCCCGTCATTCCCAGAAAAATAAATAAGAGGCTCTGGCATTAAAATACATGGTCTGGATTTTAGTCTTAATTACTCCAAGTTACACTTATAACCTAATTAAAAGTTAAGGTCAGGTAGTTGTTATATCTTAGTTACCACTTTCTTGGCACCTTCAAAGGAAGAGAAATGCACTTGAATGTACAAGAACAGCAGTTCCAAAGCCCTGTAGTATTGAATTTAGTTTTGCAGTAATAATAGTTTTAAAAGATAATTAACATCTTATAAAATGTAATTGTGGCTGTGAAAACAGTTTCCGGTAGTTTTAGTGCAAGGTAGCTGCATATTTTGTTACAGGTGCTGAAGTTGATAGACTTGGTTCATCTATATGAGTTTATATAAGAAGGCAACAAATCTGATTAGCAGCAGACTGTGTTATTTTCTTATGTTCTTTTCCCACATACTCATTTTCCTGTGTATTGTGAGTTTTTTTCCTAGAATCTTAAATGATTAAGGAGTAGACGTCTGAACCCAGTCAGAGTCTTGTTTTTATCTTCTTGGGGCCCTTGGCTTTCAGCTTAAAATGTGGGTCTGTCCAAAAATACCCATACGCTACTGTACATCATTAAAAGTAGTTTGACATAAGCTGCTTGATGTGACAGCTGACTGCCACGTTGTAGTATCCCATCCTGACTTAGAAAAGTTTTATGAGATTCCAAATTTACCATATACTGTTACCTCGCTTTTTGATAGTTCTTCATGTCATTCATTTCCCTTTGGGTTTTTTTGGGTTTTTTTTCTTGTTTGATGCTTCTGCTTGTCTAATTTCCTATCTCTGTTTTTCATAGGGAAGAAACTAGGTAGAAAGAATGTGTTCAGATGGATGGTAGTTACAGAATGAAACCAACTCATCTTATTTACTAATAGCTATATATTCCAAGATACATGAAAGACAGGGTCCTTTCTTTACTATCTGGTTTGGAATAGAATACACTCAAAATTTAGTAGTTAAAAAAGCGTAAAACTAGTTTACTTTCCAGATTTCATAATGTTTCTTTAGGCTAACAAATCAGACACTAGGGCAGATGTGAGTTACTTCTTTATAAATGTTCATGTGCAGTTTTCCCAGATGTTATTCACCCAAGATAACAATTGTGTTTTGCTCTTTGCTGCTGAGTGAAGAGAGTGTGTGAAAAGAGAATGGGTCTTCTAAAATTGTTCTGTTGGGGTTTTTTCTAGAAAATGCTGGAACAAATGTTCTCTCCTTCCACTATACTAATTTTCTAACTTCTGAAATAAATTGCTAATTTGACAGTCTAGTGTCTTCTATAAAATGAGAAATTATTTTTGTTATGAAAATAGCTTTGAATAATCATTCAGATTATTTTTCCTTTAACACTGTAATATAGATCTATAGATCTTTAGTTTACAGTGATTTTTCCCATGTAGTTAAGAATTTTGCCAGAAACACTTAATATTTGACCTATAACTTTTGTTCAAAAATTAGTGTTTTCAGAAATATTTTGCCTTTAGTAAGAAAGTTTCTTTCAGGAACGGAATAGTATGGAAGTGACTTATTCCTCAAAGTTTGGGGTTGTTTTTTTTTTTGTCCTAACTCACCTCAATATGTCTTATTTCTTACAGATGCTAGGACTGGCACAGGGGTGTTTTGACCGTACAATTCCCTATACAAAGGAGAGAGTCCAGTTTGGGAAAAGCATATTTGATTTCCAGGTACTTGTTAATGAACACATGAGAAGTTTCCTCCGAGAGTAGTAGTTACCACAGTAGATGAAGTCAGTAAAATGAGTAATCTGATTTGCATAATTTGTGCTCCACCTTGTGTCACATCTCTACTTCTCAATATTTGAGAAGAATTTTTCAAAAGAATTTCAGGTGAGCATTCATCTGCCATGTAAAACATACAAATTCAGTGCTGTGTGCCTTTGCAAGTACCGTATAAATCATTTAAAACTTCAAAACATTATTAACATGACTCCTTCCTTGATAGTCTGTTCACTGCCTTTGGAAATAATACACATGGAACCCCTTTCTCTTCTGATTTTAATATCACGGTATGTTGAATGTGTTCCAGTTTTTATGCACTTTCATGAGGTGTAGGGGATGGCCTTTTTCTGGAGACACTAGAAATTATAAAAAGATGAGGAAGACTGATTGAATTATTAGATTTCCTGTGTTATACAAAGACATTTAGTTTTCATGATAATATCTGCATCTTAAAACGAAAAAGACCCTTTGTTGCAAAAATGATGTATAGTTTCATAAGGAAGATATATAATTGTAATTACTATAGTAATTTTCTTGTTAAAAGAAACCTACATCTTGGATGAAGGGAAGGAACATTAGTACTACTCATAATTTATACAAATTTTAGGAAGCACCCAAAGATATCTAGGAAATTATTGGAACTGTGTCCTTTGAATGGGAAATGGAATTTATAATTGCCGAATCATTTTGTTATTTTGACCTGCATATATATTTTTGCAAATTTTAGGGAGCAGTGTTCATGTTCTAATAAGATGAAAGATTCCATTGTGTTTTAGGAGCAAGTTAGACAACTAAATGTTCGTTTTCAATCATCATAATGTTTGGGTCGCCATAAATAAGCCTGTGCTTCTGTAATACTTACCATTTAGAGGTGAGCTCCATCACCTTTTTCCTTCCCTTTGAATCCATTCATCAGTCCCATTCTCTACACTTCTATGCTGCCCCTAACTCTTGTCTCATGGTTACGGGACATGGGAAGAAGTGGTTGTCACCTTGCTACTTCTCCACTTTATTTAAGAGGTAATTTTTTCAAGTTTTTCTCGGTTAAGCTCACAGCTTTGACCTACCCGTGTCTCTGGCGCTGAGGCGAAGGTTAAGATTTGGCTGAAATTTTCCTTGATATTCATGGGTGCAAATAGATTCATGTTGAACCCTCCTGTCCAGCCAGTCAGGCAAGAAGTTCCCCAGTACTCCTGAATCCAAGAAGAGGGAAGGAGAAAATGGGAGTGCAGTTCCTGAAAGGACTTGGTGGCCCAGAGGTTTTCCAGCGTCGATGTCATAGATGCAGAAATGTGCAGAATTACTGGTCCATCTAGATTTTGTATTTTTGAGAGTAGGTTTGTTCCTTGGTGAAAAGAATGGTTCTTGCTAGAAATTCCAGTTGAATACTAGATGCTGGTTCTGTCTGACTTGTGGCGTGCTTATTTACAGGGGATGCAACATCAGATCGCTCAGGTGGCCACGCAGCTGGAGGCAGCGAGGTTGCTGACCTACAACGCAGCCCGTCTTGCGGAAACAGGAAGGCCGTTCATAAAGGAGGCCAGCATGGCCAAATACTACGCTGCTGAGGTAACCTGCAGTTTCTTTATTCAGTGGATTTATTTCACTGCTGTTCAAACGTTTCTTCCGTTACTGAATGTGTAACTTGTAATTCGTGTGTTGCTGTGAGATCTGTGGATGTACTTCTACCTCGTTTCTCATTCTCAGTCTGTGTGTGGAATGTAAAGTAGGCCTCCAAAGAACGAACTGCTCACACCCCTAAATAAAATTTTGAAAAACAAGCAACAACATTAAAAGAGAAAGTGAATTACTATTTTCACTCACATAGAGAGATTTCATTCTCTCAGAATTCTCTTTTTGTGGCTGGAGAATATGGCATGGTGAGACTTCATCTGTGACCATTTTGACTGCTGCTCACAACTGCAAGTCTTCATGGGATTCAAAACCAGATTGCTTCTGCCTCTTTGTAACTGCTGTCTTGCATACCGCTGCTAGTCTTTTTCATAGTGCAGCATATGAATATTGCAGTAACGGTTAGTGAATTCTTGATGGCCTCTGATTTAGAAAAATGTCATTTTTATTCTAAAATAACTTGCATAAATAAGATGAATACAAAAATATCAGTCCTTCCTCTTCCCACTTGTTCCATTGTTACTGCTTTAATTATTGTTTCATTTTTGCTTTAAATAGCTACAAAGAATAAAATTTACTACCACCTGCATGAAGTTGAATTCTGAAATTGTAACTCTGAAACTATTTTCATAGGTTGCAACACTGACAACTAGTAAATGTATCGAATGGATGGGTGGTGTTGGATTCACAAAAAATTATCCAATAGAAAAGTACTACCGTGACTGCAAGATAGGTGAGTGGTAATTTCTTAACAACTATTTCTTGTAGTGTTAGTAGTATTAAAGTTTGAGGATGAATGACTGGCTATTTTTTTAACATTTTTTCCCTGAGACTGTCATCAACACTGATTCAAAGGCTCAGATATGGGAAGGTAAAACTTCAGGTATAAATATCCGTGTACGTAAGGCCAGTTACAATGTTTAATTAGATACCGATAAAATACAAACACGCACATTGTGTCCTGTTTTATTAAGAAAATTCCAGTTCAAAAATATTGAAAATACTTTCTTTGGCTTTAAGATCTGAATCTATGTGGAGTTTTATTTTCAAGACTTCCTTGTTTACCATTATAATCCTTGGACCTAACAGTTTGACATTTCTAACAATATTACCCTTTGACTTCTACTGCTGGTAGCATTTGTAAATATTAAAGTTTTGTTGGTTATTTATGAATTGCTTTTCAGGAAAATGTCTTGTCATTATGTTGTACCAGCAGAAAAGTATTTTAATTGTTGCACATGATAAAATATGAACACTTATGTAAATAATAATTCTGTTTCTAGAACTCGCTCAGTAAAGCTTCACTTTGTAATTGTAAATGTTCTAACTGGACTGTTAGAACAAAATCTTGGTCTCTCTTCATATACTCACTGTGGGTTTATGGTCTTCTAATTTATTTTTTTCTGATTTCAGGTACAATATATGAAGGAACTTCAAATATCCAGTTGAGCACCATTGCAAAAAGCTTAGCACAGGAATACTGAAACCATAAGGACTTCTTGACTGTTAACAGAAATTATTTCGCTAAACGTTCATTGTGAATTACACTTTTATTTGTAATTATAAAAATCATAAATAGACATCACAGACAAAATCATAAGGAGAACCATGAATTCCCCATTTCAGGACAGTGAGTGTGTAATTCATGTGAAATCATGAATTCCGCATTGAAATCCAAATCATGGGTTAAAAGTATTTCTTTCTGCCTGAGACCTGTGCATGGCGTGAAGCTGCTGTTTGTTCGCGATGCCCTTTATTAGCATGGGGTACCGGAGAGGTATGTGGAAAGAGATAGAAGGGATGGTTTCCTCTCTCCAAGGTGGAGCGATGTCTGTGGAGCTGCTGTAATTGGAGTAATTTTTATAGCAGTCCTTAGTGTGTTCTTAAGTATATCTTGGTAATTAAGCCCTTCCAGCCCCAATTTGTAGTACTGAAAGGTGGATAATATCTACCTCCCTTTCCAGCCTTCTCAGCTGTTAAGAGTTTTAACCTAAGAGGCTATTTATAGTTCTCCTTTCATAAAAGGTTGAGTTGAAATCTTTGTGAAATGGGGTTAAAAAAAACTCTAGTAGTTCTGCAAAAAGACAGAGATATAAGCTAGGTAATAGGAATGCTGTGATGCTAACTCGCAGTGGCCTTTCCATGTTCAGTGCATTTTACCAACTTTAATCCTCAGAGCCTTCCTGGGAGTTACGGAGGGACTGTTAATTTGCAGCCTAGAAAACTCGCTCATGGAAGTTAGTGGTTCTCTGGCAAAGTTTTTCTCCTTTTGAGAGAGAAAGGGGGGCGGATTTTGAAAAGTATTTGAGTTTTATCCCTCTTTGTTTACTTTAAAATTAGACGTTTTATTTATGGCAGAAACCTCTTCAGTGCTGGAGAACTAATTAACTAAGAATCAAGAAACAGAAAACTTAATATATGAAAAATCATTATAATTGCTGTAATTGGCAATTTGTTTCGAGTGTTTTTGGGAGGGAAGGATTGGTTTTCTGGTTCTGGCTGACTTAGAAGAATCTCATTTTTAAAGCTTGCTAGTCACTGATGATTCACTTCAAGTGGAGCTTAGAATGTTACAGGCTGAGAATCCCGAAGGATTTTCTAGTAAAACTAGGGTAAATGACACTTAACAAGTAGGATTTTGTAAAACAAGCAGACTTCAGTGCCTTATACAAAGAAACAAGCAAGGAGGAAAAGCACTATTAAAAAGTTTTCTGACTTTCTGTCAGCTTCAAAGGGAAGTAACTACTTTAGTGAATTACTCCCCCTCCATACACACTTTGTCTGTTGATAGGCGAAGAATTAACGTGGTAATTATCCTTATGCCAATAAAAAAAGCCCCTCCCATATCAGTTTGATCAACAGCTTTGAGATTTTCAAAAATACAAGTCTTGAAGGGTAGACTAGATGATTTCTGAAGTTTTCTTCTAGCATTATTATTGTTGTTGTTGTTGTCATCATTATTATTATTATCATTATCATTATCAATGCATTTCAGGTTGTTTGCAGGCTTTCTTTCAGCTGAATTGAAGCGGCTGGGGAGATTTTTAGACTAGTATTAAGACTACAGACAGCACAAGAGTTAACTACAGTTATTCTGCTCAACATAGTCTACCTGTGAGTCTAAATTATCATAACCATACTACAAAATGCTTGAGTTGGCGTTGATTAATGTGATGAGTTGTGCTAATGTGAGGCAGTCCTTAGCTGATGTGGTTCAGCCTGCCTTGCTAACATGAATGTCAGCAGAGATCAGGTTTTGATTCATACTGTTTAATAGGTCTCCTCGTTTGAGATACTGTCTTAGCTTGGCTTCTGCAGCATTGCGTGAGGCTAGGAAGTGAGTGGCAATACTTAACTGACTTAATATAGTGCTAAAAGCAAACCCTTTATGGACGAAAGCGCAGAGCTCTTTGAAGGACTGTTAAAGGCTGGATATCCAGGATGATGCAAAAGGACTGTCTCTTTGTGTAGAACTGTGTCAGGTATCCATTTGAAAAAATAATCAGGAAAAAATCAAAACAATGTGATTTCCTGCAGTCTGAACTCGGATGCCATAGTCCAGCAAACAGCCTGAACAGCCTCATCAACTACTCAACAGTTCTCAGAAAAGCAAGGTCAAGCCTTTACTAATGTTACAGCTGTAAATATTTCACATGTCTCTGTTCTGTATGCTGTATTCTGTACACAATAACTTCTGAACGAAATGTAGGTATTGATTTTTGTCTACAAAATTCTGTGGAGGAATATGTGCACAAATTAATTATAACCACTGAGTGAGTTTCATCGTTGTTTTAAAAGGGCACGTACCACTGTGGAGAGCATTAGCTATTCTGGTTAGAGTTAACTTGTTTCATCCCCTTAAGTCTGATTCCATTGCTGCACTAACACAGACGTTGGTTTACTAATAAGATGTGCAGTGCTGTTGTCCAGGAGCTGTTAAGAGCTGCTGGTGCTCCCCACCCCCTGTTCAGTTTGGGACGGGCATTTATGGATTGTCATAAATCGCATTTCCACATTTGGCACTGTGAGCACAGGACTGTTGATGGTGGCTGGCTGCACCAGTAGGTGTAGGGCTGCAGAGCTGGCTTTGTCAACGCCGTGAGGCTTTCTGTGTTCATGACAGGACTCAAAGCTGCTTTATGCACCATATTTATTTATATTAGTGAGTCTTCCCTTTATATGCCCTCAGTCAGCGCAGTCAATCTAGTCTATTGCCCTGGAACAGCATTTTCAGTATCAAATGTTGCATCTGGGCTTCCACGGTTAGAAGAAGAGACCTGTATTGAGAATGTATTGAAAGTGCCTGAATTTTTTATTTGACTTGATACAGTGCTAATCCTGTACATCAGGTGATGGTTCTCTGATAATCTGTCATTTTAAATTGTGTCCCAGATCTTGCAATTTTTGTACTGGGAGAGAATGAATATATCTTCTGTCAGGTTTCTTTAGTATTATTATGGTTTGTGATAAAGGTCTGAGGCAGGTTTCCACAGAAAGGTTTAACTGCTACATGGGAAATACTCAAATACAACATTTTATATAACGTTTTCTATGTTGTTGGTTTTTCTTTCATATTTTCTTTTCCCCATATAAAGATTGTGTTAGAAAAGGCTTATGTGAAATATAAAGTAATTGTTCACTGGGAGCCTTTCACTATGTAAAGAATCTGCTAATTAAGATGTTATTGCATTTCCATTTGGAAATCTTTTGGTGAGAGACACATTTCAAGTTCTTCCTACCAAGCTAAGCTCGATTTGAAACCCAGGCTGGTTTGGAAGCAGCTGTCTGACTTTCCTGAGCTTGCTTATTGAATACATGAAAGCTGAAGAAACGTTTTTCCTCAACCCCAGCATGTATTCAGTGTACCACTGTCATAGACCTTCTCCTAAGAGAATTACGTGAAAGTGGTTAACAGCTACCACAAATACTTCATAAATATTTACCTGTTATGTTATCACTGTGCAAACTGTTGGCGGAGGCACAAATCAAGTGAGAGCTGACGGGCTCACATAGAGTGTACGATTCCCAAAGAATTTTCACGTGATTTGTCGCTTTATGCTGTATTGAAATACAGTCGTTGCAGAGTGCTTTGTAAGGAGTTGGCCTCTCTGAAGTGTAACTCCTTGGACTAGGTCCAGGTGAGGAGGCATGGTTAGTAGTCTTACGCTTCTGGATTTGGCTGCCCAGAGCTACGTAGCGTGGTCGGCTGTACGCGCAGGTGAGGGGAAGCCAGAGGTCTTGCCGAGCCCACACCAGAGACAGTCAAACCTCAATGCACAGCATATCCAGAGTTCCAGGCTAACAGATAGGAATTACGATAATTATTTCAGTTAAATATGCCAGTTGGAAGATCAGTTGCTATAATTAACAAAGTCCAGCTTAGCAGCATTGAGGGAATTTCTCATTATCTGATACTAGAGACATTATTAAGCTGCTTTGAAATCTTGGCGTTTATTATCCTCTAAAAATATTCTGTTCATGTGCAATAACTGTCTAATACATCAGGTGACTAGAACTAACCACTGTGTTTCCTAGTAGCTTGTTTCATAGATCAGAGCATTCAAATGTTGATTTGTATCGGTATACTAATGTTCAAAAGAACATGCAGTGTACAATGGAACATTTTTTCTGATAAACCACTTTAAAATATAAATCAAAAAGATGTACAGTCTCAACAGGCAGCCATAGCATTTTTATATATTCCTCTGTCTTTCAAAATCATTTGGATTTACATCTTTCTGAAACTATTTTTCCTCTGTGTATCTTAATAGCTGTAGAGCTCCTAATACTGGAAGATTATACCTATAAAGAAATCTCAAGGTGACTTCACTGAAGATCCTAAAGAAAAAGCACTCCCACCTGACAGAAAGCTGTGTCTTGAAAGCCAAGTAACCAGCACATTCAGAACTACGTTTATTTCATATACAAAATGAGGACTTCTGAACATGCAGAAACATATGTTCATCAAACATTTTGCAGGGATCTCTGAAGAAAGGAAAGCTATTACAAGCTGTAACCACTCACTTAGGAAAAAAAAAAAATCTAATAGCAACAGGAAAACCTACAATACAGCAATAAATCCCCAACTTCCACATTGCCAGCTTGTGTTATTTGGGGGTCACCTAACCAGGAAATTAGGATATATGGACTGAAAAGTAAATTCTGCTTTCTAACCAGCCAGACCCGGAGGTCTTACAGTCCGTTTGAAGTGTTACACAAACCATTGTCACAATTTGTGACAGTTTTAAAAACATCTGTTGTAAATCACCAGATAAGACAGGGCTGGACTGCTTTGGGTATGTTTAACAGAGGAGAGAAGTCAACTCGCCAACGTTAGGAGGACTTAAAATGAGCTTTGCTTCATCTAACGATGGCTGGAGGGTCGTGGTGGGAAGAGCTGAATCGGAGCGGTACTGCTTGTTTGGTTTAGGGCCAAATGCAGGTTGGCAGACCAAGAAATGCCTTAGTGTTTGCCAGCTACGAGACGACTTTTCTTTCCTAGCATAGACAGAACGGAGGGAAGAGTGGAGCTGCAATATGATGGGTTCATGTTGAGTTTGTATCCCTTGCCCCTCTGGGTCCCGTAAGTTTGATTGTTTCGGTTTTGAAAAGTTTCCATTTTGGAGCCTGCAGAAGGACGCCGGGTGGGTCTCCACTTTGTAGGAAAGCAGCAGCTCTGATACACAGATCCGGAGCTGGTGTTCCCGGAGCAGGTTGTTTCCTGCCTTCTCTTACGAACATTCAGCCAAGACTTTTAAACGATGACCCGCCCATCAGGTGAGCAGAATCATTTTCTGATCATCCTTTTCATCTGCTTAAGTTTGCTGCAAGTTCCTTGGATATTTTTGGCCTGAATTATTTTCTAGGACATGCTGCAACGTTTTTCTGTTCACTAATTTGCATCTTAAAGATGCAAATTAAATGCAAATTTTTCAATATAACCAGAGCAGTCATCCAGTTTTAATTTGATACTGTGTCGCTGAGTTTTTCTGCCTTTGTTTAGATGGTACCTAAAGACATGATAATTACATTTTAGAAAGACACAAGCTTCTCTGGGTATTTTTTCATCTGTAGGGATACAAAAAGCAGGGAGTGTGAAAGGTTAAGAGTCCCAGAAGCTGCAAACGTTATTTATGCTAAAAAGTATTAGCTGATATAACTTCATTTATGGAGTTACTGTATCATGCACCCAACACCAGCTAAAGGACCAGCTGCAGCAAAAAAGCCAACTTTGAAATGATACTAAGTTATAGGCACAATGTTTTACGTTTGTTTTTTTTTTCATTTTTTCTCGTAGAGCTTTGTGTCAACTTTGCTAAACTGACCTAAAAATAATTGAGGAATAATTCAGAAATTAAAGTTATGGTTCTGGAAATGTAGTTAAATACTGACAAGCTCCATAGAACTGGTTTTGTTAATGGAGCTGTTGAAGATATAGTTGGTACAGAGAAAATGTGTTTTAGTGTAAAAGCTGCTGCTGTTTGTTTTAGGAAAGAAAATGTTAGACATTCTGTTGCTGAGATGGAGGATGTTTACACACCAAATGCAGCATTTGCTCCAATTGTTCCCGTAAGAATTGAGGCAAAGCACTTTTTTCAGCTCAGGTACTTTCTGAACTTTGAAAATGTTTTATGACTCCCTATTATGTACTAGAAGATGGTTATATGATATGAAAGCTGTATTTACGTTCAGAGTCTTGTTTTCCCCATGTTCAGAGAAAAATTCCTTATGTTCCACTGTATGATTTCTATCAAACAAACTGTTACGCTGCCACCCGAAATTCCAGATTACTTCGGTCTTCTCAATGTCTGTCCAACCAAGCTTTAAAAAGAAAGTAATTTTCTCAGATTAATTGCAGCAATGTCGACATTTGATTGATATGGCAGGTTGTTTTGATTGTTGCTTGAATAATAAAAGCCAGGTTCAGCAAGCTGTTTGGCATAAAATATATTTGACTGCCACGCAGGATTCACAGTTTCCAAGGTCCAAAGCAAAGTGCAGCAGTAGGTCTTCCATTTTATACTAGAAGTATTTTAGCTCTACCATGCTTTGACTTCAGTGATTCAATTTGCAGAGATAAACAATTCTCTGGAGGTAATGTAGCTTGTCATTATTTAATAATTATTTAAAATGTGCCTTGTTACCCTTGTGTAAGAATCTGGGCCACAAGAGAGTTGTGGTTGTCCTCTAATTCTTCAGGGGGCTGACGCAGCACTGGCTTAAAGCACCCGATGATCTGGTGTCTCAGACTATTGTAATTTCATAGCCAGCCTTGTCTATACTGCTGCTTCTATTTAGAAGTGTCCAAAAATCTTCTTTTTTTTTTTTTTTTTGAACTGTAAAAGCCTTCTGGCACTGAATTACATCTATTTCTTGACTGAAACATATCTGCTCTATGCTAACCTCATTATCCAGGAATGATTTCTAGAAGAGGAAGTGAAGAATAATTAAATCATTCCTAACTGAAGGAAATGCTTCGCAGAACTATGCAAATTCCAATTTGGCCAAGATGCTGTGGTTTCACATTCTATTTCTGGGAAGGGCAGAGGGAGAAACAGTTATTTTTGGAGATATGGGTAGCCAGGTTCTGGCTTCATTTTTCTCTCTTGCCTCGAGATGAGAGCGTGCTGGGACATCCCTGTTCAGGAGGGAGCACCTGCTATCACCTGCTTCTCGGTACCTGTTCTGCTGTAAGTGCTTGTAAATTAAACTTGCCCCACTTGCTCAAGCGTCGTCTGCTTCGGCTGACGCTTGCCAAGGTCCCTGAAGTGGGGTATTTTGCCTGCGTCCAAAATTAGGGCTCAGCCCTCACCTGAAGTAGCAGCTTCTCTGCAGCGGTGTGCTGCCTGGCTGTCCACACAGGGCAAAGGTGCGAGGGGATGGACCCACTTCTCAGCCTGTGACACAGTGCCTGGAAAGAAAAGCAGGATTACATTTTGGAGTTAAAAAACGAGATTTCTGTGTTTGTGCTCAGTAAGAGTGCCTGGGGGAGCCCGCAGGCTGGGCACAGCCCTCCTGCGGCTCCGGGCCTCACATCTTTAGATTTTTACATTTTTCTGTCTGCAAATCTCACTCTTACAAGGCTTAAGGCAAAAAGAGGGGAAGAAAAAAAAAAAAGCTATTTTTACGTGGGAATGTTTGCAAATACATTAGTGATGTGTAATTGAATTATTAACTGGAAAAAATATAATTATGAGTGCTGGAAGAATGGCTTTTCAGTGCTCCACAACTTTTGTCTTTCAAAGAATCAAATTGCTAAAAAGAGTTATGCACTCAAGAAATCCGCTTAGAATTAACAATATATGTTCTGCTTTTCCAGCTTTTCCTTTAAAAGTTACATATTATAATAATGAAGTGTAAATAGCGAACTTCAGTGATTTGCAAAAGGTACCAGCCTCGCGTCTTTTCTAAACTGGTTGATTTATGTGCTGTTTGCTGTTTTTGAGAACACAAAACAATTAATTTATGTGTGAAAAGAACAGTGAATTAATCCTAGAGAGCCCTGGAGCCTTTAAAGACCTGAATCATATGTTGAGCTCGTTTAAAACTTGCATAAGAAATTAATGTAGAATAAAGCCCTTTAATTTGAAAAGTGCATCTATAGTAGGTGTCCCTAGGATATCTTCTGGATCATTATTCAGAAAGGTTAAGGAGGACTTTATTTTTTTCTTTCTTTCTTTTTTTATATTCAGTATGTATTTTCCAGTTTGCAGCTCAACATGGTGCATTTCAACTTATAAAGAGACAGAGATTTTAAAAAGAAACGGGGAGCTTTTTATTCACCTTCCACTTAATTTCCTTGCTGCCTTGCCAGTCCCAGCTTAATGAATGTAATTGCTACCTTTGATGAAAATACTATTATCAAGATCACACATTACATTGGAAAACAGTTTTTCTTTAAACACAGCTACTGCAGTCTCTAATTATGCATGTAACAAGTGGCTCCCGAACAAAAGAGCATGTTGTCTACAATTGCTAGGAATTGGAGCAAGGCAAATTTGAACAAAGAACAGATTAGATTTCCTCCATGCTCCACAAAGCCCATTCCCCTGATTAATTTCCTGCAAAAACTAAAACAATTCTCTCTTAAAAGAAACTAACCCTCATCCCCAGAATGATCCATATGCCATTTGTGTCAATCTATATGATGATAATGGCTACAGATTTAAATTATTAACTATTAGATGTAGTAAAATAGGAAAGCTCTTTTATAAACTTACCTTTTCATATGTAAATAAGCAGTACAAGGACTTAAGGAACAAAAACCTGACTTTTCTGTGGAAACTAGGAGCAAGAAAGCACCCAGTAACTGAAAGTCTGAATTGTGGATGTATAATCCAATTATTTTGTCAGTTTACTCTGTGCTCCGTATCCTGCACAGGCGCTGCAGCAGGAGTATCAGGTCTCCTAATGTCGCGTTGGGTTTTCCAGGAATGACATATTTGAGGGCTGCTTCCCATGTGAGCACCTTGAGGAGAGTTATTCTGAAAAGGATTTCATTTAATTCTTAAAACAAATGATTTTGTTAACAGGATCTAATGAGCCAAAATCAGAATTGGAAATACATTTTGCTATTATTCCATGGAAAAGCAGGCAGACACTGGTAAAATTTGAATTAGTACTTGGCTGCTGATAAAATCCTGTGATATGGATTTAATTGGTTTTTTGTATTACTAATACAAGGAATTAGTCAGAGCAATTTAGAACATAGTGTTATTTTTCTTTCTTATTTGTATTGCCCTAGGATCCCTAGCTGTGGCCTAGGTACTGGATGCATACAAATATATGTACAAGATGCATATATACCCCAGTTATCTGGGTAAAAGCAAGAAAAAAAGGGTTCTGCTTCAAAGTGTTTAGAGGATTGGATGTGGACTAATGTAAACACGTGTCTAGATTATTTTTAAGAAAAATTGGTGAGCAGAAGCAGTGTACTGCTAGAAAAGCATCCCTAGCCCTGCATCCTCTCGCTTGCTCTAGTGAAAAAGCTTCGTTCCTGCGAGGAAAGTCAGATGAGTCACATAAGAGCAGGTCCTGCAGCTGCAGTGAATGGTGCTGTCTGCTCAGCACTGTTCCCTGCCAGGCTGAATCCAAAGCCCCTTTACGTGTGATACACACTGCAGGTCTCGGTTCGGTTAGTCTGGGCTTCAGCTTTTTGGAGGAAGGTGTTTTGAATGGCGTCCCTTCTGCCACCACAAGCCCTGCCTGGCTAGGCCAGAGGCGCCAGCGTCTGTGAAGTCTTCCAGTGGCCAAAGCCTTCAGTGCAGTCAATAAAGAGTGAAGCCTATTCATGGACTCACTGGTGCTGAAACAGTTAAAACTAAATGTATTCTCTGTCATAAGCCTCTCAAAGATGTAAGGTGTTGAGGCCTCTGTATAGTTTTAAAATACAGTGAACTATATCTTAATAGGGTTGGTTTATAGTCTTGAAACTCGGATTTCTAAGCAAGATACTGCAGAGAAATCTCCAAGCTTCAGAGCTATTGCCTGCACTCTCAGTCCCTCTACATAAAGCAATGCCTCTTCATCCACGATGTAATTTCACGACTGCATATCTATATGTCAGCTCCACCCCTGCACTGCTCTCTGATGTCTAGTTTAGGTCTCTCTTAGACTGATTAACTCTGGTCTGTAGCTTTATGCTTGAAATAGGCGATGCTTCCTATGCTGGGATGACAATATTACGCAGTGTAACGCAGGACCATAAGATGCAGCAGAAGAGAAATGATTCTAAAATTAATGATGTGCAATGGCCAATAATAGGTTCCTCACTGTGAAGCTATTTCGCAAGAGAGAATGGCAGGGAGGGAAAGGAAAAGAGATACCAATTCTATTTTTCAAATGAATATTAATTGTGAGGATTTTTTCTGAGTATCCACAGCCCTTCCTCTTCCCTGGGACGCATCCTGCAAGGTCCTTCGGTCTCTTGCTCTCAGGTCGCCAGGGGACGAAGGCCATGTGGAACCTTCCAGGAACCAGTCATGAGTGCTTTCGGGAAGGGCAGGCTTTGCCAGTGCTGGAGAATTTGGCACTGTTGGAGCTGCCTTGCAGCAAACTCGCATGGGCAGGTAGATGCCTGCATGGTTTCTCGTACTTCTGTTTGCAGCTACGAACTCAGGAGAACAACTTACAAGTCTGTATGCTTAGGAAATTTAAATTTTACCTTTTTAGAATATCAGCTAAAAGTCAAAAAGTGGTGTCAACTGGCCAAGGTCAAAGGATTAAACTAATCTTAAATGATTTTAGAAAACCTACAAGAGTCCCAGTCCTCCAGCCTGTCATTTCCAAAGCGAGTGACACCGCATAGGGCCTGTATCCCGCTGGATGTTGCAGGGCTGGGGCTGCTGAGCTCTGATGTCTCGTTCAACAGGCAGCAGATCGCAAGGAGCTTCTCTCCGAGAAAGAAAGATAAGAACAGACATGTTGTGTTCAGTGCCAGCAGTGGAAGAAGTGACGTGGCAGAGGTATGTGTGTCAGCAGCCTACTTTTTTCTGCACAAGAGCTTCCAGGGTCTTTGTATTCTCATAATGTCAATGCAGAGATCGGGGGACAATCCTGCCCCTGCCATACCTGTCATGTATCCCTTCTCAGTCACTACAGGTGCTTCGTTTGCAGACTATCACAGTCCTTCCCAACTCGCATTACTTGCAGTTAATACAAAATCTTTAAAATGTACCCTGCAGATAAGAAAAAACCCTCATCATTTTCCATGTGGATAGAATTAATCAAGTTGTAATTATGACACCAAATGAAATTACTTAGAACATCATAAAATCCTTGTTCATCTCAGTGTCAGTATCTTTAAGAAACTGAATAAAAGAAAATGTTAAGTCCTTTCTGTGGAAATTAAAATAATTTCTGTTTCCAGACACTTTTTCTTGAGTGTTTGAGATACCTTGGGTCTTCTGATGATGGGACCGCTGCAGGACCTGCACTGGTGGAAAAGAAACCTGAGCGCAGCCCCCTATTTTTAAGGCTTCTAGCTGCAAATAGCAGTGACAAAAAGGAACAGGATTATAATCGCTACCTGGGGAAGCTGGAGAACAAATCCAATATATTTAGAAAAATCCATAATTACTTGTGGTTTAGTTCCTTGTCTTCCCCAAAACAAGTTGAAAGTAACCTCATGAGTTTGGGGAAAGGTATTTGTGTACTTTTCTGACGAAGTGTTAGGCTGTGAGTTTTTCTCCTTCCAGAAAGTAATCCATTGTTCCCCGCAGCGGGTGTTAGGTTCTTGCTTTACTGTAGCATTTACAGCAGCACGCTGTAAAAAGGCTGGCTGGAGAGAAGACGTGGCACTTGGACAGCACGAATATTTATCCCTTCATCACACCATCCCCGCTTAGGTCTCGCATCAGCCAACTTCAGAGGTTTAGCACAATTACTAGCATAACCCCCAGCTCCACAAGCGTTCTTCCAGGTGCGATGTGGCACCTAATAATGCATCTTTTTTAGCATAGACATTGTCTGGAATAAGCATTAATTCACAGACGCCTTCATAGCCCCTAGTGTGGTAGCTGTGTGGGGATGCAGGAGAGGTTTCTCTTGGGGTACAATGCGCATGCTGATCACTACGGAGGAGCCCAAGCCTTGTACCTGTCAGTGTTGGTTATTTTGTACAGGCAGATCAAAGCAGGAACTTGAAAACTCAAGTCCCGAAGCCTGCACGTGGTGCTACAGTGACTGGAAAGCAACCAGCCCCGTTCCCTGGGCAACCTCTCGCTTCTGTACGAAGTCCTCCTCGGTCAAAGGGTAGCGCTGCTCCCTCCCTCTGCACAGGTACACGTGCTCACAGGACGCCTGTGGCGATCTGTCCTGGTTTCGGCTGGAATAGAGTTGATTTTCTTCCTAGTAGCTGGTACGGTGCTGTGTTTTGGATTGAGGATGAGAATAATGTTGATAACACACTGATGTTTTAGTTGTTGCTAAGCAGTGCTTACGCTGGTCAAGGACTTTCAGCTTGCCATGCTCTGCATTTGCACAGGAGCTGGGAGGGGGCACAGCCAGGACAGCTGACCCAGACTGGCCCAAGGGCTATTCTATACCGTATGGCATCATGCCCAGTATAGAAACTGGGGGAGCTGGCTGGGGGAGCACGGCCGCTGCTCAGGAACTGGCTGGGCATCGGTCAGCGGGTGATGAGCACTTGCATTGTGCATCACTTGTTTGTATATTCTTTTATCATTATTATTATTTTCCCCTCCTTTTCTGTCCTACTAAATTGTCTTTATCTCAACCCAGGAGTTTACCTTTTTTCCGATTCTCTCCCCCGTCCCACTGGGGGGAGTTGAGCGAACGGCTGGGTGGTGTTCAGCTGCCTGCCGGGTTAAACCACGACAGGATCACAAACTGGGATCTATTACACAGCCAGTGGTGGGGCAGGGTGGGAGGCTCGGGGTGTCCCTTCGGGGGAGAGGGACTTGCAAAGAGTGGACCAAAGAGGATCGAACAGAAGCGACAAGGAGGCGGCATCTGGTGAGCTTGCATCCAGCTCAGTCTCCTTCCCTTCTCCATCAAGTTCTTAAAATAGAGGAGGGGGCAGATCTCGCATCTGCTTTGAAATAATCTCAGTGCAAATAATCTCTTTGCTTTTAAATCACCTCAGTGCAAATGCAAAAGGGAAAGGGTATTCGGTGCAAGAGGCCGCAGAGCTCCGGAGATCGCGTGCCTCTGCCGGATTGATGGAGCTGAGAACGGGCCAGCTCAGCGCACCCTGGCTTACACACACTGGTCGTTTATTTCACGCTCTTCTCTATCTAGATGTATGATCCAGAAAGGAGGAAAAAGTAGTTGAGGTTTAAACTCTTATCACTAAAGTGAGTCTCCCTCTACATTAAAAAACTATCCAGACATTGTAACAGGAATGGGTTCAGTTCTTATGTCATAAATTTGTGTGTGTAGAAAAAAGACTTATTGGTGAATTTAGCAGTATTTTTCGTTGAACTGGCAGTTGCTAACCATTACACCAGTATTTATTTGATTCTTAAAGAGCACAAAAGCATGGACTACAAATAAAGAAGATGGAGTAATAGCTTTTGACTGGACCACTAGCTTTAAACTTGAAATGAAGTGTCCAGTTTTGAGTTACTGTGTCCAAATGCCATTTGTACAGTTTGAAAAGTGGGGGCATTTTTCCAGCTTGTCACTGTTAGCTGTAGTTCATTCCAGTGAATGATATCACTGAAGGAGCAGTTGTTCTGCTATAAGTACTTCACTCATGACTGGAATGTATTAAATGTATTAATCTGTGCCTCAGAATGTAATTTAGGGAAGCCCTACATTTGACACATTCTTGTACATCCTTATTTTATTGCCTTATCCTGCAGGTAACAATGTCTCAAAAGCAAAGAGACTGGATGAAGTTAAAATTACATGTCACCAAATATTATATGCACTTTTTGTTGCTCATTTCGCTGTCAGAATTACGGATTTTCAACAACATTAGTTTAAATATGTTTATGACTTGATTTACGCCTCTGATGTCAAAATAAAATCCCAGGCAGGAATCCAAGGCTTCTAATGAGGCGGGAGATGAGATGAAGCCATGAGGGGAATGTCCCCATCCTCACAGCTACATCTTTCACGGCAAAACTCTCTCGCGAACGGCACCTAGGCCAACCAAAGATAAAACGTGAGGGTTGAGTTATCCTGGAGATTATTTGTCAAACCTGCTTTAAGTCAGCAGAATAAAAATGTATTTCTGCGGCAAGGTTAGACCTTATGTCAACTAAGTGAACTCATAAAGCATTTATAGCCACCTCGTGACTATTACCCATCATAAATTTGAAACACTCTTTATCCATAGGTGTATAATTTTGAGGTACTTCGAGATACTCTCACCACCTTCTATTTTCAGTGTAACAATCATCCATACTGCTGTTGGCAATCAAACAAGGACATGATTAGTAGTAATAAATACCATTTTCGGAACTGCGTTATGCACCTCTGAAAAGAAATACAGCTATGGCTGCCCAAACCGGGCGTAGGGATCGAAGCCCTGGCTGTTGCAGGCAAATACAGAGGGATAAGCAATGCTGGGGTTATCAGCCCCGGATTCCTGGCAATTAAGGCAGTTTAAGTAGTTGGATTGCAAGTACAGCGCTAGTGACCACGTGCTGAAAACTCACCTACCTTTTTTTCCTTCGCGTGGTATGGAAAGCATTTAACGACCGGCACATCCCTTATTTATCTTTAATCAGCATTTCCCTGGAAGAGCTGAAAGCCACGGTGCCAGCGCCGCGCTACGAGCCAGCCATATTTACTCCAACCACACCGGGCTGCTCTTCTTGTATTGACATCCGTGTCTTCCCTTGTATACATTTCAAAATAAATATCCCGAGCTACCCACAGCTTTTCCTACGAGGCGGAAAAGCCTTCGCTACGGAGCGAGGCAATTCATAAACGTAGTCAAGTGCCCCCGCTCCACCTGCAGGCATCGTTAGCTGGCAGTGATGGGGATGACAGAGGAGATGGGACCAGTGACTGAACTCCGACCTTATCGATCCAGCCACCTCCACCCAGCTGAGTTGCTGCGGTCCAGTCAGCTGAAAAGGAATTTAAAGGGCAGTCGTCTTCCCTGCTCAGCCCTCCTGTCATTAATAACGTTTTCATCCATGACAGTGATAAACACGCGGTACTTGAGGAGAGTTTATTAAGGTCAGTCTATAAATAAAAATTAAAATTTAAAAAAATGGGTTTACACAGATGAACAGATGGATGAATAAAGTGATTGGTAAAACAATAAATATGAAAATAGACAGATGGATGAAGTATCTGGCAGCAATCCTCTAAAAGCCCAATGCCTCAAATGCTGGCAATGTTACACCAGACCCTTCTGATAAAAAACAGATTTAATGAAGCTGCTGCAGAACTTATAGGTTTCGTGGATCTATGGCCTGACTAATATTTTGTCATTTAATGCCTATTCTCCAGCCTGATAAAAAGGATTGCAGCCATTTCTCTATGTCAGGTATATAACTGAGTGCTACTAAAATTTAAATGTCTCATCTGTCCTTGGATTTAAATACAGATGGCCTTAAACCTCCGAGTTTTTCTTAATGCAAGATGGTATACAATACCCTGCCTGACTTCTTTTATCATTCTCAAAGAGACAGAGATTTGTATCTCTAGTGGAATTCAGGCTACCAGCAAGCAAATATCTTTCTTCGCTTCCAAAATCTGAATATCATGCAGAAAAATAAACCCCAAAAGCCCAATAACATTTCAGCCCCCATCAGCTGAGGAACGCTTGCAGGTCTTTATGCTTTATAAAATGCAACTCCACGCGATCCAAACTTTCCTTGGGAATCATTTAATGGCTTGCCACCACGTGAGTTAAATTATAAATGCAATCCTTAGTTTAGCATTGTTTAAAAGTG
Organism: Theristicus caerulescens; assembly: GCA_020745775.1. Lineage (NCBI taxonomy): Eukaryota > Metazoa > Chordata > Aves > Pelecaniformes > Threskiornithidae > Theristicus > Theristicus caerulescens. The sequence goes on from CM036560.1 coordinate 123,149,144, forward strand.
ACGAGACGCTAGCAAAGGAGAAAAGTTCTTTGCAATTTCACGTGATTTTTGGAGTGTTTGTTTCTGTGCTGGCTCTGTAGGTAGCTGAGCGTGAGCGAGGGGAGGCATCATTTAGGGAAACTCGTACAATCCTTAACGGTAAACACTTGACTCGGATTCAAGGCCGTAGGCTTTAAGTTTGCAACATCTAAAAGAACCTTAATTGTTGCCTCTGGTTAAATATTTCAAAACTGTTACTTAGATCATTGTGATTATTGATCTTTTATTATGCCTTCGTTCCTTGATGGCCATGCAGACATTAACTTGCATTAAGCGGAGTCACGTGCATCATTGTGTGCTGCAAATGAAGATTTTGAATGCAGAATCTGAACGGCGGCTCAGGGCTCGTCCAGCCCGAGCCTGCCATCAATTTCCATTGAAAGCGGCTGCCTAAGTGAAATGGATGAGAAGTGAGGGTGCCCGGCGCCTCGCAGAAACTGCGAGACTCTGCATGATTTGGTCCTTAGGAAGCAATTCAGTCTAATAATGAAGAGGTGATGGGGCACATAACTACTGTTAGTTAAATCCAGGTTTAAATGGAATAAACCAAGAGTATTGCAGGTCCCTAATGAACAATCAAAAAGGTGGTTAGGATTGTGCAGAGCAGCTGTATTACTTAAAAATAAGCAACAGTTAGGGAAATAATGGCTTTCAGCCAGTTGTTGAGTAGATCTGAATGGCAGATGGGAGAGGAGGCAGAGATCCTTCCGTCAGATGTCCCCATCCAGCCCGGGACTGAGCTGGCCATAACCTGTGACACAGGATCCCGGCACGGTGGCTCTGCACCCCATGGGCTCACCAGGCCACCGGCATGGCTCCTTCTGCTTAGAGGGAGCAGAAGGCAGCCCGGGGCCCCAGCTGCCAAACCCAGGAGCTGGAGGGTCTCCACAGGCAGCAATCTCCAAACTCCCTGCCAGCTAGAGGAGGGTGAGCTCCCTTCCCGGCAGCAGAGAACAAGTCAAGACGCAATTTAACCATCCCTGGGGTTTTAAAACATTTTTTAAATAGGAGTTTGCATTGTTTTGATGATGGGATTATGTTCAGCAAAGCTGGCTATAGGAATTATAGTAGGGGAGGAAAAAAAGGGATGCTTTTGAAGCTCTCTCTTGCAGCATGTCTTCGGTTCCCTTGGAGACTCCTGGAATATTTTAGGAAGACTCCTCCAAAACTGTCACTGCACCTGAGGACTTTCAGAAGATTTGCTGGGTGCTGCCACCGCCTTGGTGAAGCCGGTACAGAAGAGGTGAGTAGGACTGAGCAGGGGGAAGGGGACAGTATCAGGCCTGCGGTGGTTTTGGTTTCTTTTTGAAAGTTAGCATAATAATCAAGGTTTCATATGTCAGGAATGTTATCTTGCTGTG